>CM019707.1:2466213-3854963 GCA_009760885.1 Achatina immaculata
TAATGATTCTCTCTCTCTCTGTCTCCTAGAGCCTAGTAATGATTCTCTCTCTCTGTGTGTCTCCTAGAGCCTAGTAATGATTCTTTCTCTCTCTGTGTCTCCTAGAGCCTAGTAATGATTCTCTCTCTCTCTCTCTCTCTGTGTCTCCTAGAGCCTAGTAATGATTCTCTCTCCGTGTGTGTCTCCTAGAGCCTAGTAATGATTCTGTGCGTGTGTGTCTCCTAGAGCCTAGTAATGATTCTGTGTCTGTGTCTCCTAGAGCCTAGTAATGATTCTCTCTCTCTCTGTCTCCTAGAGCCTAGTAATGATTCTCTATCTATCTCTCTGTGTCTCCTAGAGCCTAGTAATGATTCTCTCTCTGTGTGTCTCCTAGAGCCTAGTAATGATTCTCTCTCTCTGTCTCCTAGAGCCTAGTAATGATTCTCTCTCTCTCTCTCTCTCTGTGTCTCCTAGAGCCTAGTAATGATTCTCTCTCTCTCTCTCTGTGTCTCCTAGAGTCTAGTAATGAGTCTCTGTCTGTCTGCCTGTCTGTCTGTCTGTCTGTCTGTCTGCCTGCCTGCCTGCCTGCCTGCCTATCTGTCTGTCTGTCTCTTAGAGCCTCGTAATGATTCTGTTACATCAGCCTAAAAAATATCCTTATTTGTTTATTAAAAAACGAAACAGGAGAAATTAAAACAGATCTGGCTGTACCCCCACTGGCTTGACGTCCACTTGCAGCGTACCCTTTGCAGGCTTGCTTGTACCGGCCCTGTATATATGATCTTTACATCTGAAATGAGTTCTTTAGTGTGTGTTGTATATGACACAAAAGAACAGGTACAGTTTATGTCATAGTATGCACGCATCTTAAATGAGAGATTATTATATGCACGGTTCAACTCAAGATTCACGAAGCTGTCTATTATAGTTTTTTATGCACCAGCAGAAGCGGCTGAAGAGGAATTAAAAGAAGATTTTTACAACAGCCTCCAAGCCACAGTAGAAACAATACCCAAGCATGATATGCTACTCATCTTGGGCGACTTCAATGCAAAAGTAGGTGAAGGAAATGAAGATAGAAGAAGAATCATGGGAAGAGAAGGAATCGGAGAAATAAATGAAAATGGAGAAAGACTGTGCAGTTTCTGTGAAGAAAACATGATGACCATCGGAGGGACAATTTTCCAACACAAAAACATCCATAAGGTGACTTGGAGGTCACCAGATAAAACCACAGAAAACCAAATCGATCACATACTAATAAACAACAAGTGGAAACGGTCACTACAAGATGTGCGAGCAAGGAAAGGAGCAGATATAGGAAGTGATCACAACCTTCTGGTAGCAAAAATAAAACTAAAATTAAGGAAAGCCAGAATCGGAGAACACAGAAAGATACATTTTGATACAAGAAAACTGATAGACCAGCAAACAAGAAATGAATTCTCAATAATACTTAAGAACCGCTTCAGTGTCCTACAAGATGAAGCAGAAATGTCCATATTAGAGTTCAATAAAACACTACAGGAAACAGCAAAAGAGGTGCTGGGATATCGGAAAAGGAGAAAAGAGGAATGGATAAGTGAGACCACATGGGAAAAGATAGAGCAAAGAAAAGAAATCAAGAAAAAATTACTGAACACCAAATCACAACGGCTTAAAGAACGAGTTTTAAGTAATTATGCACAAAAAGACAAAGAAGTGAAGGAATCATGCCGTCAAGATAAACGTCAATATTATGACAACTTAGCAGAAACAGCAGAGAAAGCAGCATATACAAATGACATGAAAACCATATATAAAATCACAAAGCAGATGACAGGTAACTTCAATACAAGATGTGAAAGTGCAGTAAGAACACAAAATGGACAACTGGTCAGTGGAGAAAGAGAAAAAATTGAAAGATGGAGGGAACACTTTAACACCCTACTAAACAGAACACAAGCAGCACAAGCAATAGATATACCTGAAGCAAAAGTGGAACTAAACATCAATACAGGACCAATAACAATAAATGAAGTAAAAGAGGCGATAAAGATGCTAAAATCAGACAGGGCACCAGGTGAAGATGAAGTGACTGCTGAGATGTTGAAAGCAGAAGAAACAGAAACACCAAAACAACTTTGCCGGATATTACAACAAATTTGGGATTTAGAAAAAGCCCCAGAGGAGTGGAAAACTGGTCTTATAGTAAAACTACCAAAGAAGGGTG
Organism: Achatina immaculata; assembly: GCA_009760885.1. Taxonomy (NCBI): domain Eukaryota; kingdom Metazoa; phylum Mollusca; class Gastropoda; order Stylommatophora; family Achatinidae; genus Lissachatina; species Lissachatina immaculata. The sequence goes on from CM019707.1 coordinate 2,468,405, forward strand.
ACCTCAGAGATTGCGGGAACTGGAGAGGCATTACCCTACTGCCACTCACTAGTAAAGTATTTTGCAGAATAATCATCAACAGAATTGTACCAACACTTGAGGAAAAACTTCGGAAAGAGCAGGCAGGATTTAGGAAAGGAAGATCATGCATAGACCATATATTTGTACTTAGACAAATATTAGAACAGGCAAATGAGTGGCATAGCACAACATATGCATTATTCATAGATTTTGAGAAAGCCTTTGACAGTGTCAACAGAGATGCACTGTGGAAAATCCTAAGATGGCATGGCCTCCCCCATAAAATAGTTAATGTAATCAAAGCCCTATACGAGGGTTTTCAGTGCAAAGTTATCTGTGGAGAACATACCTCCAGCAGCTTTAGGGTACAAACAGGAGTGAAACAGGGATGTGTACTATCACCAACATTATTTATCTTGGCAGTAGACTGGTTAATGAAGGAGGCAACATCAGACAAACGCAGAGGATTACAATGGACCCTTGACACAGTGCTGGAGGACCTTGACTTTGCGGACGACATTTGTCTATTATCAAGCAGTCACAAAGATATGCAAGATAAAATAAACAAGTTAACCCAGAATGCAAACAACATAGGACTAAAGATCAATGTAGGAAAGACAAAGTTAATGAAGCAAAATGTGAACAACAGAAATGTACTCAGAGTAGATAACAAGTTAGTGGAGGAGGTCAACGAATTTGTATACCTTGGCAGCAGAGTAGTAGAAAATGGAGACAGCACAGAGGACATCAACAGCAGACTTACTAGAGCAAACCAGCTTTTGCAATGCTACAGAATATATGGAAATCAAATAAACTAAGCATAAATATGAAAATCAGGATATTTAAGAGTAATGTTCTAAGTGTACTACTCTATGGAAGTGAATGCTGGAAAATCACCAAAACCATAGAAAACAAGTTGAATTCTTTCCAGACTAAATGTTTACGTAGAATTAAAAAAATATTTTGGCCAAACACCATAAGAAATAACATTTTATTGGCAGAAGTGCAGATGAAACCACTGACAACAATTATTGAGGAAAGACGCTGGCGATGGTTGGGACATGTGCTCCGAATGACTGACAACTCACTACCAAAAATAGCACTAAGATGGACACCACAGGGGAGCAGAAGTAAGGGTAGACCAAAAGAGACATGGAGAAGAACAACAGAAAGGATGTTGAGCAATAGAGGGCTCACCTGGGCAAGAGCAGAAAAAAAGGCGAAAGACAGGCATTTGTGGAAAACCCTTGCGGAAGCCCCATGTGCCCTGGGCACTTAAGGTTCAGAGAGAGAGAGAGAGATGCACGCATCTGGTAACTGATATGCAAGCATTAAATCGGATCGATAATAATCTATTTAAAATCTACAGCCTAATAAATAACACAAAACTTTATAATATGTGAGACCGACTAGATCTTCTAGGCTGGTGCTTCCACTAGCCACAAGTGGTTCTCTAAGTCAGTGGTTCCCAATTAACAAGAGTCCGTGGACCCCATGCTGTTTCAAAATCCAGGTCATGGACTCCCCTACTTTGGAAGAGTATGGTAGTTACGTGCTTTAAATGATGAAGAAATTTGTTTTTCAGAAAATGTGGGTAACCTTTAATGAGTAAACTACAACACTAAAAAATCGCAGTACAAAACGTCGTGGATTTTCAAAATGACAATAATAAATAGTTAAGAAAAACTAGACAGCAATTAACATTCATACTTGTTCTGATAAATGAACAGAATATGAAATGTGTGACCGTACATCAACCCAAATATGGTGAGAGAAATCACGCCTATTTTTATTCCGAACAATCGCTTCCACATTTGGTTCAATATTTCCTATTTTTAAACGTGAAAAAAAAGAAGAATTCTTTCGTCCACACAAGATTTCCTCGAAACATCGGTTACCAAACATTTTACAGTGAAATTAAGAAAAAAAGAAAAGACTTTGAGGTTTTTGTCTCGGTAGGGTCCACGGACTAGTTGACTAGTTGGGAACCACTGCTTTAAACATTCTGAAGTGGTCCGCTACTGCGCTATCAGTCTGATATTAAGTGCCATCTGTTGAATAAAAACAAGTAAGGCTTCCTACCAAAGCGATATTATTTCTAAGGTGGTAGTCCACAATTTATATGTACAAATGGAAAACTGGTCAATGGGCGTACAAACTATGGGAACTGCTGTTGTTTTAAATGAAGGGAAACAATTCAAAGGCTTGAGGACAGAGCAGTGAGGAAAATACTGGGAAAAACTTGAAAAGGCAGAATATGCGAGATAAAAGTACAGTAATATACTGGAAGCGGAGATATACACCTTTTTAGATAAGATAAACAAGGTGGACACTAGTTAAGTACGTACATGCGCGAACAAGAACAGTCGACCAAGTCAAGCAATGGGCTAGTCTAAATGGAGAATATAAATGAGTGGACCCAAATAGTAAATCGAGATACTTGGCTTATTTAAAAGTGAACTCTGAAGTGTAGCAAGGACAAGGTGAGGAAAAACTGGCTCAAGATCAGGGTTGGACGCAAAGTTTTTCACCTCAGCTTTTTCTTGTCTTTCGTTCAAGTGGCGAAATGGCTAGTGTACTCGTTTCTCTGGGGCAAAGATCCGTGGTTTGAATCTGTACTGAGGCGCCTTAGTAACAGAGCTGTGAAAATAGATGTCTGGCTTTCTACTTGAGCTGTTGGGGGGGGGGGGGGGCTGTTAAGCGTGATGCTGACCATATTGACCCTCTAGTGTGCCCACGGGATCAAGCAAAATTATGGCGCCAGCAGAATATTCTATGCTCGCCCTTACATAGCATGATAAGTTTGTCTTTTCTGTCTCTAGCCACAACGTGGTGGCGAACTTTTTTTTCCTGTGTGAGATGTGTGAACGAGGGTGTGTGTGAATGAGGGTGTGTATTACGAGGGTGCATATGTATGAGCAATGGCGTGTCTGTGAGTGAGGGTGTTAAATGAGGGTGTGTGAGTGGTGATGTGTTTATATGAGACTATATATATATACATATGTGAGTGAGGATGTGTGTTAGGGTGTGTGAATGAGAATGTGTGTAAGCATTTGTGAGTGAGGGTGTGTGTGAGGGAGGATGTACGCGTGAGCCAGGATGTGTATGGATGAGGGTGTATATGTGTATATGTGTGAGTGAGGGCGTGTGAGTGTGGATGTGTATGTGGGAGGGCGAGAGCGTGCGTATGCATTTGTGAGTGAAGGCGTGTGTTTGTGAGTGAGGGTGCGTGATTGAAAGTATGTGTATGTGAGTGAGTGTGTATATGTGGGTGAGGGTATATGTGCACGAGTGTGTGATTGAGGGTGTGTGCATGTATGAGTAAGAGTGCATGTGTGTGTGAGAGAGGGGGAAAAGGGGGGGGGGGGAATTTGTTAGAAAGCCAGATGCACTGGGTATAAATAGGAACATCATTAAGTTGGAACAGGCCATCCTATCTTCCGCTACCCCCTTTTTTTCTCTTTTACAACGTAAAACCATCTGTTATAGAGGACAGTTCTATTCAACTTCAACATCAACGCTTCCTTCAGTCTCTGCCTTCACTACACAGACATGTGTGTACGTGGACACCATGCACGACTTCAAAGGCTGCTGTAAATATGAGCTAAGAGCACTTACATTCATTCGTTCATTTGCATGTCCCATGCGGAACTTTGCCTCCCAAATAGCACTCCTGTAGGGCTCTCGGTTGTGACCAAGATGGCCTTTTGCTGCTGATGCATCCATTTACAGATGATCAACGATGTCTTGCAGCCTTCTTCACCTTGGTCTTCCTCTCTTTCTTTTTCCCATTATGTAGCCTTCCAAGACGGTCTTCTCTAGATTATCATGATGTTTAATGTGTCCAAAATATTTAAGTTTTCTCTATTTAATCCTCTTTACTAGCCAGTCTTCTTCAATATTAAGTTCTTGTAGTATGGATACATGTGTTCTTTTTTGTGTCCATGATATTTGAAGAACTCTTCTGTAGCATTTACATTCAAAGGCATTTATGCGTTTCTCAGCTGTTTTGTTAAATCTCCAGGTCTCACAGGCATATGTTGCAATTGGAAAGATGCATGCCCTTAAAAATCTTATTTTTGCACTTCTGTCTGTTCCTCTCCACAGATTTTTTAGTTGTTTTACTTTCTGAAGAGCGATAGATGTTGTCCTTTTAATTTCCCTCATTGTATCTCCATTATTAGTTAGTAATGATCCAAGATATTAAAAACTCTTCACTTCTTCCAGTTTTTCCTCATTGATACATATATCAACTGCCTTGTTTGTTTTGTCAGTTGTCATCAATTTAGTTTTTTCTTCGCATTAAGATAGAGGTTTTGCTCTTCACTATTCTTACGAACTGACATAATTAGTTTTTCCATTCCTTTTTGTGTTGTTTACAGAGCACTTACACATGTGGCAAAAAGACACTTGGCTTTTATAACCCGGGAACACTCAGAGCACTTACACAAGTGGCAAACAGACACCTGGCAATTATAACCCTATCTCTTATAGATGTAAGAGCATATAGGGCTGCAGATGTCAACAGTGATCACAACCTGTGAATAGGGAAAAATAAGACTAAAACTGAAAAGCCAACACAAGAAAGCAATACTCAAAAAGATAAACAGTCAAAGTCTATAGGATGAAAATACTAAGAGTAATTTTAATCTGGAACTTACTAAACAGTTCGCTGCATTCAGTTAGGTAGAGGAGACAGATATAGACCACTTATGGTATTCTTACAGCACAGCTACAATTCATTCATTCATTTGCATGTCCCTTGCGGAACTTTGCTTCCCTAACAGCACTCCTGTAGGCCTTTCGATTGTCAGCAAGATGGCCTGCTGATGCATCCATTTGAAGATCATCTTCGCCGTGGTCTTCCTCTCTTTCTTTTTCCCATTATGTAGTCTTCCAATATGGTCTTCTCTAGATTATCATGACATTTAATGTGTCTAAAATATTTTAAGTTTTGTTTGTTTAATCCTCTTTACTAGCCAGCCTTCTTCAATATTAAGTTCTTGTAGTATGGATATATTTGTTCTTTTTTGTGTCCATGATATTTGGAGAACTCTTCTGTAGCATTTACATTCAAAGGCATTTATGTGTTTCTCGGCTGTTTTGTTGAGTTCATTCATTCATTCATTCGCATGTCCCTTGCGGAACTTTGCCTCCCAAACAGCGCTCCTGTAGGCCTCTCGGTTGTGAGCAAGATGGCCTGCTGCTGTTGCATCCATTTCCAGATCGTCAACGATGTCTTGCAGCCATCTTCGTCTTGGTCTTCCTCTTTTTCTTTTTCCCATTATGTATCCTTCCAATACGGTCTTCTCTAAATTATCGTGACGTTTAATGTGTCCAAAATATTTCAGTTTTCTCTCTTTAATCCTCTTCACTAACCAGCCTTCTTCAATATTAAGCTCTTGTAGTATAGATATATTTGTTCTTTTTTGTGTCCACGATATTTGGAGAACTCTTCTATAGCATTTACATTCAAAGGCATTTATGTGTTTCTCGGCTGTTTTGTTAAGTGTCCAGGTCTCACAGGCATATGTTGCTATGGGAAAGATGCATGCCCTTAAAAATCTTATTTTTGTGGTTCTGTCTGCTCCTCTCCACAGATTCTTTATTTGTTTTACTTTCTGAAGAGCGATAGATGTCCTCCTTTTAATTTCCCTCATTGTATCTCTATTATTAGTTAGTAGCGATCCAAGATATTCAAAACTCTCCACTTCTTCCAGTTTTTCCTCATTGATACATATTTCAGTTGCCTTGTTTGTTTTGTCAGTTGTCATCAATTTAGTTTTCTTTGCATTAAGACAGAGGTTCTGCTCTTCGCTGCTCTTGCGGACTGACATAATTAGTTTTTCCATTCCTTTTTGTGTTGTGGACAGCAATACTGTGTCATCAGCATATCTAATCTCTGGTATTTCATAACCTCCAACTGTTATGGCATCGTAATATTCTTTGTCTATATCTTCTCTAACATTCCTCATTATATTTTCAGTATACAAGTTAAATAAGTAGGGTGACAATATGCACCCCTGACGGACCCCTTGTTTTATGTCAAACCAAATTGTTGTTTCACCATTTATTCTTACTGCTGCTTGTTGGTATAGATACAGCAGTGATGTTAATTGTATCAAATGTGTTGGAAATCCCATTTTTTCCATTATTTCCCAAAGTTTCTGGTGTTGTACACAATCAAATGCCTTTGAGTAGTCTATAAAGGATAAATATAGATTCACATTAAACTCTCTGCATTTCTCTATTATTAATCTTATATTGAATATATGATCTCTTGATCCTCTTCCTTGCCTGGAACCACCTTGGACCACATTGACTTCTTCTTCTATTTTCTTTCGAAGACTACCCATTATGATTTTTAACAGAATTTTACTGGCATAACTAATCAGGGCAACAGTTCTGTAGTTGGTGCATAATTTCAGGTTACCCTTTTTTGGCAGTGGTATGAATACAGTTCTTTTCCATTCTTTTGGCCAAACACCTGAATGCCATATCTTTTTACATAGTGCATGATAGATTGTTGCATACTCCTTTCCTCCTGCTTTAATAAATTCAGCTGTTATCTCATCACATCCTGGTGATTTACCATTTTGCAGATTCTTTATTGCCCATAAAACTTCTTCCATTGTCGGTTCGGGTTCTTTCTCCTCCAATAATAATTCACACTATTGATTTCTGCTTCCACAGTCGGTTGTTTCATACATTCTTTTGCAATATTCCTTCCATCTTTCTAGAATTTCCTCTGTCTCTGTCAGGGTATTCCCCATCTCATCACAAATTACATTTAGCTTAGGTGTGACATTTCTCGTCAATGTCTTCATTTCTTTAAACATTTCACTATCTCTTCCACACTTCTGATGTTCTTCTATTCTTTCACAACAATCTTGTATGTATTGTTTTTTGTCTTTTCTTATGTTTCTTCGTACTTCTTTTGTTAAAGTTTTATATTTATCTTTGTTGTTGTTTCTCACTTTCCATTGCGTCTTCATTTCTCTACATTGTTTTATCAGTTCTAGTGTACCTGCTGTGATCCATCTATTCTTTTGTTTTCTTTACTGGAACCATGTCTTTAGCTGTTGTTACTAAGATATCTTTGGCCTGCATAGCCAATTCATCTGGTGTCATCTCCTCCTGTACAGCCATCAGGATTTCGAAACGGTTCTTCACTTCTATACCGTATTGCTCTGGTATATTTGTAAGGTCAAAGCGGAGTGGTCTTGATCCCGTAACTATCTTTTTTATCTTTATCTTCATGTCTGCTATTAATAACTCATGGTCCGTGTCACAATCAGCACCTGGTAAAGTTTTTGCTGATGTTATGCTTGACCTCCACCTTCTCTGCACTAAAATGTAATCTATTTGATTCCTGGTTTTCCCATCAGGTGATGTCTATGTGTAAAGTCTTCTTGGATGTTGTTTAAAAAGTGTGTTAGCGATCATTAGTTCATTTTCCATGCAAAACGCCATTAGATTGTCACCTGCCTCATTTCTATGTCCCATGCTAAATTTCCCTACAACATGTCCTTCGTCTTCTGCTCTTGTTTGCTCTTGTTTTGTTGAGTGCAAGCTATAATTACAGCAGCTAAAACATGTGCTGTACTGCAAACAACAAATAGAAAAGCATGCATATCAGATAACACATGGAAATCCATACATGAAAGACGAGCAGCCAAATTAGCCATGTTTTACGTAAAAATAGATCTTGAAAGAGATTTGGCAAAACCAACATACAAAGAACTATACAATAAAGCAAAAAGTTCAGCTAGAAGCGATAAAAGAGAATACATGGACAAAATGGCGAAAGAAGCGGAGAAGGCAGCAATAACAGGAGACAGCAAAACTCTGTATAACATACAAAAGAGACTAACAGATACTATTGCATCAAAAGAAAGACCAATCCTTAGCAAAACTGACATACTTTTGACATCAAGTAAAGACCAAAAGCAAAGATGGGCCGAACACTTCCGAGAATTACTTGATCGACCACATCCAAAAGAACTGATAGACCTTGGAATTGATTTACCATTCCCACAACTAAATGTAAACTTAGATAAAATTACATTGCATGAAAATGAAACAGCAGTGAATCTAATGGCTAACAACAAAGCAGCAGGCGAAGATGAAATGAGAGGAGTAATCTTACTATCAGTTGTGTCAAAAGTATTTTGCAAAGTTATTCTATAGTGGATGCTCCAATGAGAGAAGAACAGGCAGGATTTCGAAAAGGGAGAAGCTGTCTCGACCAGATCTTTACTCCAAGAATAATACTTGAAGAACATTATTGAAAAGCAAAGACCGTTAATCCTGAACTTCATAGACTTTAAAAAGGTATTTGATATCATACACAGAGAATCATTATGGAGGATTTTAAGACTATATGGAATACCATCTAAGATTGTCAACATCATTAACGACCTCTACAATGGATATGTTTGTTCAGTCAATACAGGCGAAGGAATGAGTGAGTGTTTCAGATTGAAACAGGCGTGAAACAAGGATGTATATTATCTCTCTCGCTTTTTGGAATTGCCATAGACTTTATAATGAAAAAATGTTGCAACGGTAAAACGGGCATTGATTTGGTACGTGAGACCCACCTGGAAAGATCTTGATTTTGCAGATGACATAACTCTTATCAGCGACAATATGAAATCAATGCAAGTAAAAACAGATATCCTGTCTTTAATGGCTAGTAAAGTAGGACTTGAAATTAACAAGGATAAAACAAAAATAATGAAGGTTCTCATTAACGACGAAGGAGAAATATACGTAGAAGGAACAGCTTCTTAAGAAGCAGACCATTTTGCATATCTCGGCAACTATATAGACCACAATGGTGACACCAGAAAAGAAGTTAGAATTCGAACTACCAAAGCAGCACTGACTTTCAAGAATCTTGAGAACATATGGTATTCAAAAGTTATAATGACAAAAACAAAGTTAAGATTATTCAATTCAAATGTAATGTCCACCCTCATTTATGCAGGTGAAAGCTGGAAAACAACTAAAGAAATAGACAAGAAATTAGACTCTTTCGAAAACAAATGCCTAAGGAAAATATTCGGTATAAAGTGGAATGAATTCAAGAACAACGCAGAGATCAGACAGATGAGCAAACAACAACCTGTCTCATGGGTGATCAGAAAAAGAAGACGAACATATATCGGTCATGTGATGAGAAGAAACAATCAGAGAATCCCCAAACAAGATATCAAATGGAACACAACAGGCCGAAGAAAAAGAGGTCGACCACGTGAAACTCTAAAGAGGACATTGTTAAGAGAAGCCAATTCAGTGAGCATAACATCCCTTGATGAGATTGAGAAGCTCGCCGAAGACAGGAAATCTTGGCAAACTACCATGTGGTTCCTATGCGACGTTTAGCGGCACGGGAATGATGTAAGATGTAAGAATTATAACCCGGACACACTCAGAGCACTTACACACGTGGCAAATAGACACCGGGCAATTATAACCCGGACATTTATTACTTTTAAGGCAATTAGTCACCAGGACAATGCATCGTTTTAAGGAAAGCTCTCCCAGCTAAGGTTGTCTTGCTTGTTTTGTTTGTGCTAAACGTTGGGTTTCATTTAAGATGCCATAAATGTTGGTTCTAAACTGTGCCAGTTTGATAATGTAAATGTGGGCTGTGACCAACGCTGATTTTATAATGTAAATGTCAGCTTTGATTAAAGACAAAGACGTAATATCAATGCTGGTCATGATTTACGATGGCTTCATTATATAAATAATGATTTTAGTTCATTCTCAGTGTATGATGGATATCTTTATATAGCAGTCCCCCCTCCCCCCGTATCCATGGCCGTTTCTTCCAAGTCTTTCCTCGGATGCTTGAAACCGCGGATAATATCCAACCTTATCTTACATCTTACCTCGGATGCTTGAAACCGCGGATAATATCCAACCTCATCTTACATCTTACATCCTTCCCGTGCCGTTAAACGTCACATAGGGCCAGCATGGTAGTTCGCCAAGATGTCCTGTCTTCGGTGAGTTTTTCAATCTCATCAAGTGATATTATGCTCACAGAATTGGCTTCTTTTAACAATGTCCTCTTTAGAGTTTCACGTGGTCGACCTTATATTATATGCTATTTTTTTTAAAAACATACATACCCATGATACAGTATAATTTAAAAATTATAAACATTAAGACACATTAACGATAGTCTTTCAGTATCAATACCTTTCCGCTTTAAGGGTCATACTAATCCAGATAGATTATACAAGACCCGTATAGCAGTTATAGCGTTACTATCAAGCGTGGATATTGTTTATACCGGGGGTAACTGGGTGAGAGAGAGATTGGGAAAGGCAGGAAGATTGGCACGGGGAAAATTTATTAATTCTATATGATAAATTTCTATTTTTTTTTATTAAAAAAATATATTATGTATTTCCAAACCGCGGATACAAGGGGGCTACTCTATTTCCTCTTTTTTTTTCCTACGGAACGATTCTGATCTATTGTTTCTGAAGATGATCTGCAGCAATGCAAGTTTTCCTACATTCAGAAGTCACATATGTTATCCGTGCGGCCTTGTCTTGTCTTGTGTTTCCCTGGAACCCCGATCTAGTGTTCTTCGCAGCCTGTGCTGTGAAGATGTTGAAGCACAGAATCGTTTCGGCGCGGAAGTGAGTTATGACAAGTGTTTTTTCAAGCCCTGAACGCAGCTTAAACTCATGGGGTGTGCATTATTTCTTCAACATTCTACACCACCATAGGGATATGGCGATCTCTGTCCCATTATATATATATATATATATACGTATAAAAAACTGACAGCTGCTGTAAAACTGGTTCTAGTCATGAAAATAGATGAGGTGTGTGGTCAGTTTTACAAAAAAGATAGAAAGAGTGAGGAAAGATGGCAGAAAACGAGATGGTACATATCAATGAAGGACATACAGCAATCCAATATTTCGGCAAACGCCGTTTTTTTTCAAAGATCACATACAAAAACAACTCAACAGATAAAAAAACGTAAAATTGGATGAAAAATACAAGGTGTGTCCTGTAAGTAATGAGACCGATTCCATAAAATTCGATTTGTTCAAGATATATACTTACATATACTTAAAATTCCTCAAAATGGCATCCTTGAGCATCGATGAACCGTTGCCAGCGGTTCTGCCACATATACAGACTTAGCTTTTTGGGCCTTCTCCTTGTAAGAAAGTCCAACATGAAATGTCACATAACTGATTATGACAGAGGCTGCTCGACACGCTGATGATCCATAAAAGGCGAACATATATCCGCTTCAAAACCGACTTCTACAAAGATAAGAGTCATTGCTAACATAATAATATCACTCACCCGAAAGAAGAATAACAAAAATATCCATAATTTGTGCTCGCGAATCCAGCTTTATGATATAAATGCCACGACATTTTCATACAACATATGAAAAGTGAAAGTGGATGTCATGTATGTGTACATTGCATGTGGTATAATGCTAAATAACATGTAGTTTGTGCAGTAATGAAATAATCAATGTTAAGTTTGCTGCAATGTCGCAATAAGGTAACAGGTAAAATCCATTTTTCTACGCCACTGAGGCATATTGGGGATACGGTGTTAGGAAATATTTACAAGAGCATCTGGACATGAAAGTCTGATGTATGTCTCACGGTGAAACCTCGAATGACTCATTAAATCAGTCGAGGTACCTTTGATGACACGATCCTACTTGGATAACTGCGGCAATCCTAGAGCTAATACCGCTACTGGCGAGATTCTTCAGCTGTCGTGCGTGGGGTGAAACTCCGCCCGACCAATGAAGAAAAAGTAATTAGGGTTGCCGCGCAGCACCGTCGTGGAAAAGGTGAAGGAAAGGATTAAGTGAAGTAACCAGTAGTAGAACTCTTCTGTAGCATTTGCATTCAAAGGCATTTATGTGTGTTTCTCGGCTGTTTTGTTAAGTGTCCAGATCTTACAGGAATATGTTGCGATGGGAAAGATGCATACCTTTAAAAATCTTATTTTTTAATTCTGTCTGTACTCTCCACTTTTACTTTCTGAAGAGCTATAGACGTCTTCCTTTTAATTTCCTTCATTGTATCTCCATTATTAGTTAGTAGTGATCCAAGATATTCAAAACTCTCCACTTCTTCCAGTTTTTCCTCATTGATACATATATCAGCTGATTTTGTTTGTTTTGTCAATTGTCATCAATTTAGTTTTCTTTGCACTAAGATAGAGATTTTGCTCTCCGCTATTCTTATGGACTGACATAATTAGTTTTTCCATTCCCTTTTATGTTGTGGACAGTAATACTGTGTCATCAGCATATCTAATCTCTGATATGTCATAACTTACAATTATTATGGCATCGTAATATTCTTTGTCTACATCTTCTCTAACATTCCTCATTATATGTTCAGTATACAAGTTAAATAAGAAAGGCCACAATATGCATCCCTGACGGACCCCTTGTTTTATGTCAAACCAAGTTGTTGTTTCACCATTTATTCTTACTGCTGCTTGTTGGTCTAGATACAGCAGTGATGTTAATTGTATTAAATGTGTTGGAAATCCCATTTTTTCCATTATTTCCCAACGTTTCTGGTGTTGTACACAATCAAATGCCTTTGAGTAGTCTATAAAGTGTAAATATAGATTCACATTAAAACTCTCTGCTTTTCTCTATTACTAATCTTATATCGAATATATAATCTCTTGATCCTCTTGACATAGTATTACTGTCCACAACACAAAAAGGAAAGGAAAAACTAATTATGTCAGTCCGTAAGAACAGTGAAGAGCAAAACCTCTATCTTAATGCAAAGAAAACTAAATTGATGACAACTGACAAAACAAACAAGGCAGCTGATATATGTATCAATGAGGAAAAACTGGAAGAAGTGGAAAGTTTTGAATATCTTGGATCACTACTAACTAATAATGGAGATACAATGAGGGAAATTAAAAGGAGGACATATGTCGCTCTTCAGAAAGTAAAACAAATAAAGAATCTGTGGAGAGGGACAGACAGAACTCAAAAATAAGATTTTTAAGGGCATGCATCTTTCCAATCGCAACATATGCCTGTGAGACCTGGACACTTAACAAAACAGCTGAGAAACGCATAAATGCCTTTGAATGTAAATGCTTCAGAAGAGTTCTCCAAATATCGTGGACACAAAAAAGAACAAATATATCTATACTACAAGAACTTAATATTGAAGAAGGCTGGCTAGTAAAGAGGATTAAATAGAGAAAACTTAAATATTTTAGACACATTAAACGTCATGATAATTTAGAGAAGACCATATTGGAAGGATGCATAATGGGAAAAAGAAAGAGAGGAAGACCAAAACGAAGATGGCTGCAAGACATCGTTGACGATCTGCAAATGAATGCAGCAGCGGCAGGCCATCTTGCTCACAACAGAGAGGCCTACAGGAGTGCTGTTTGGGAAGCAAAGTTCCACAAGGGACATGCAAATGAATGAATGATCCTCTTCCTTGCCTGAAAACAGCTTGAACCATATTGACTTCTTCTTCTGTTTTCTTACGAAGTCTACCCATTATGATTTTTAACAAAATTTTACTAGCATGACTGATCAGGGCAACAGTTCTGTAGTTTGAGCATAATTTCAGGTTACCGTTTTTTGGCAGTGGTATGAATACAGTTATTTTCCACTCTTTTGGCCAAACACCTGAATGTCATATCTTTTTATATAGTGCATGATAGATTGTTGCACATTCCTTTCTTCCTGCATTAATAAATTCAGCTGTTGTCGCATTACATCCTGGTGATTTACCATTTTTCAGATTCTTTATTGCCCATAAAACTTCTTCTATTGTCGGTTTGGGTTCTTTCTCCTCCAATAATAATTCACACTGTAGATTTCTGTTTTCACAGTCGGTTGTTTCATACATTCCTCTGCAATATTCCTTCCATCTTTCTAGAATTTCCTCTGTCTCTGTCAAGCTATTCCCCATCTCGTCACAAATTAGATTTAGCTTAGGTGTATAGTATAACAATAGAAGAAATAGAGGAACTAGAGGAGACAGGAATAAAAATAATAACCCATTTAATGAACGACATTTACAACAGTGGTTATATTCCCAGCGACCTGATTAAATCCACGTTTATAGCACTGCCAAAGAAACCAGGTGCAAAGGAATGTGACGACCACCGGACTATCCGCCTCTCATGTCACATAACGAAGCTACTTCTGAGAATAATTATGAGAAGAACAAGGAAAAAGATAAAAATGGAAATAGCAGATGAACAGTTTGGATTTGTTGAAGGAAAGGGAACACACAATGCCATTTATGCTTTACGAACACTAACAGAAAGAGCTTTAGAAGTACAGAAAGATCTCTACTTATGCTTCATTGATTACACCAAGGCATTTGACAAGGTGAAACATAATGAAATTATTAAAATGCTTGAAGACATCAATATAGACGGCAAAGACCTGATGATTGTAAAACATCTGTACTGGCAGCAAGAAGCGGCAGTTCGAGTTGAAAATAGAATTGGAAAATATCAACCTATAAAACAAGGGGTGCAACAAGGATGTACAGAGCTTTTTTCTCTGTACAGCGAGAATATTCTAAGAACGATCATCACAGAACCAGGCACAAATATTGGAGGATACAATATTAACAACCTTCGGTATGCTGACGACACAGTACTGATAGCTGAGAACCAACAAGACCTGCAAAATCTCTTGGATAAAGTCGCCAAAGAAAGTGAACAGAAAGGCCTTACTTTGAACATAAAAAGACAGAGACTATGGTTATATCTAAGAAACAGAATCCACCAGCATGTAGTATAAAATTAAACGGAACCATTCTAAAGCAGGTGCAGAAATTCAAATACCTTGGAGCAGTAATAACTTCAGATGGGAAATGCAGAACAGAAATTAAAAACAGAATAGGCCAAGCAAAGACTGCATTTCAGAGAATGAGAAACATATTAGCTAACACATCCTTATCAATGAATGTTAGAAAACGAGTCATAAAATGCTATATTGAACCTATCTTGTTATATGGAAGTGAATCATAGGCAAGTCTGCACAAAAATCATTGGAAGCAGCAGAAATGTGGTTTATTAGAAGAATGTTGTGAATCCCCTGGACAGCAAAAATAACTAATGAAGAATGTACGAGAAGAGCTGGAGAGACAAAAAACCTTGTCAGAAAGATAAGAGAGAGACAATGTACTTTCATAAGACATGCAATGAGAAGAGGGTGCATTGAAAATATTATAACAACAGGAAAAATAGAAGGAAGAAGATCAAGAGGAAGACCAAGAGAAATGATACTGGACAGTCTGACGGGATGGTGTGAGAGGAGATCACCAACTGAACTGATGGCCTGCATGAAGGATCGTGTACTCTGGAGAAGCATAATAGCCAACGCCAGTCGGCACGGCACCTGATGATGATGATGATTAGGTGTGACATTTCTCGTCGATGTCTTCATTTCTTTAAACATTTCACCATCTCTTCCACACTTCTGATGTCCTTCTATTCTTTAACAACAATCTTGTATGTATTGTTTTTTTTTTTGTGTCTTTCTTCTGTTTCTTCGTACTTTTTTGTTAAAGATTTGTATTCCTCTTGTTGTTTGTCACTTTCTATTGCTTCTTCATTTCTCTACGTTGTTTTATCATTTCTAATGTGCCTGCTGTAATCCATCCATTATCTTGTGTTTTCTTTACTGGAACCACGTCTTTAGCTGTTGTTATTAAGATATCTCTGGCCTGTGTAGCCAAATAATCGCCTCCTGTACAGTCATCAGGATTTCGGAACGGTTCTTCACTTCTATACTGTATTGTTCTGGTATTTTTGTAAGATAAAAGCGGAGTGGTATTGATCCCGTAACTGTGTCTTTTTTATCTTTATCTTCATGTCTGCTATTATTAACTCATGGTCCGTGTCACAATCAGCACCTGGTAAAGTTTTTGTTGATGTATATTTATCTCCACCTTCTTTGCATTAAAATGTAATCTATTTGATTCTTGGTTTTCCCATCAGGTGATGTCCACGTGTAAAGTCTTCTTAGATGTTGTTTAAAATGTGTGTTAGCGATCATTAGTTCATTTTCCATGCAAAAAGCCATTAGATTGACGCCTGCCTCATTTATATGTCCTATGCTAAATGTCCCTACAACATGTCCTTCATCTTCTGCTCTTTCTGTACCAATCTTTGCATTAAAATATCCCATTATTAATACAATAGTATAAAAAGATATTATCATTCACGCTCTTGAAGTGTCCTGATCCTTTCCATCGATGTTCGCAGATTCCCACAATGTGTATCCCCGTTCTTTTCATCTCGTCACTTATTATTTGATACTTCCCCTCATGTATACTTCTTACATTCCATGTTCCTACTCTATTTTTCTTTTTAGTTTGATGCACGGGTTTTCCTTAGTAACACCATCAGGATTTTGTCCGTCATCACAATTACTAGTACTGACCTCTCTCTCTCTCTCTCTCTCTCTCTCTCTCTCTCTCTCTCTCTCTCTCACACACACATTCTTTTCCAATGCTAAAATTAGATCTATCTGGTCTGGGGGCTTCACCACCAGAACTTTTTCCTGTTTGACTTTCCATGTTGCTGTTTGGGTTTCTTCTGTACATTTTCATAAGATAGTTTACCATTGCTTTCCTTCCGGGCAGTGACTGTACTAGTCAGTGATCGTAGCCATTGTCCCTACATTGAGATCATCTGCCTACCATCATAGAATGGTGACCATAACCAACATTATCTGTCGGCTGCTCTCCTATTCCATCCAGCACCTGCTCCTATGGCTTCACGTCACCCTGACCGGGGGGCTATACGGGTACTCCACCTTGCCCAAGGATGTCCCGTAGAATGACGAAGGTAAGGAGGCGTCTTACTTCTCCTTCGATACGGGATACCCCTACCCCGCTAACCACTGTAAAGTGCAACATTTATATAAATAACACAAAACTCAAGCAAAGGTAATGAATTAAAAAATGTAAGAAGCATATTTACACAGGCTGCAAAAATAGACAGAGTAATTGAATGTAGAATTCATAAAACAAACAATATTACTTATCAACTTGGACCAATCCTAAAACATCGAAATATCTCCATGGATACACACACAGGCGAGCGCGCATACACACACCGACACATTTTCAAACAATATCCACCCCGAATCTGTGCTTTCAATGGACACTCACCAAATGCCATTACAGAAAGATAACAACTTGCAAGAGATGAAATGCTCAAGAAAAACGGTAAACAAGACAAGAAGGGATCAGGTGCGAAAATGAAATAATCTGGCGAATGGTGGGAACAACAACTGTCAAGGACTACATGGAAAATTAGAGAATTAAGTGGTATGGGCATTTGATACGCATGGGTCCAGAAAAACCAGCAGCACGTGCTGACAGCTTGAAAACATCCGGATATAAGGCGCGAAGATGACAAAGAAAACACATGACAACAACACAGGCCTGTCACCTTGCTCTGGACCAGTGTTTGAAACTCCCTGCGACGCTAATGGCATAAGCAGACCGACAGACAGAAGTCCACCCGCAGTTCCATTTAAATTTTGATTCTTTAAACGCAAAATCCTTCGCTTCTGTATTTCACAATTTGCAATAACCACCGAGTTTTGACCTTCGATTCTGTTAAAAATGGCTACCTTCGTTGGCGGTTTGCGATCCATCTCCCGATATCCCGGTCTTTTCCATCGCACCTTGTCAGTACCGGGCATCAGACATAACGTTTCCATGGCGAGCGTGGAGCACACGCTCGATGTCAGGCGAAGGATTGACAATGCACGCATCCAGGCACTGCTAGGTGGTGGATTACAGCGAATAGAAGCTCAACACAAGAAGGTTGGTGCTTTAAATCGAGCTCAGAACGGTTGAAAGATGGCAGACGACGACGTTTTTGAGTTATTAATTAAGGTTGTCAGAACTTAGAGAGTGTGAAAAGAGAACTTTTCCGCAAGAAAATGATGGGAAAAGAGGACAAGTGCGAAACTTAAGTATAATTATGAATATGTTCGTGAAAAAATGTTTTAAATATATCTATAATGTTGATAGTTTTCGTCGAAGTAGATGGTTTTGGAACAGATACCAACCGCTGCGATTTTTGCCAAGCATCATCTTGTTCAGCATTTCCTCCCCTCATGACTGACTTTACCAATGTTAGATATGCATCGCTGGTCACAGTTATAGCAAGTAATTACATATTTATGTTACAAGGTCTTAAGACAGATGACACTTTTTAATGGTACCAGACGTTGCAGACGTCGTAGATGCAACACTTGTCCGTTTGTTGTCGAGGCTAGTCAGATCTCCTAAGAGGGCTTAGATACTTGTGCTAAACATTTTTGCCTTAGCAACCGCAGGGGAAAACAGGACATTTCTGTTAGTGCTACCCGCTCTTATTCTGCTGACGTACGATCTCGGAGTGTCATAGAACAGCGCCTTATTTTCCAGACTAGCTGTCTCCACCCAGCTGAAATCATCAATGTCTTCAGCTTCCTTTAACTTATCTAGTTTTCTACCTTTTTTTCTGCGATTTGTACTCTACTTTCTTGTTTATTTCTCCTATCTTCCCTCCCCCCTCCTTACCGCCACCTTCTCTTCTTTTCTGGCCTATAGGTGTTTATTGCCCCTCTGGGTCTTGTCCTTCATTAACCAGTTTCAACTCCCTGCTTCCCTCGCCTCCCTGCTCCACGATTTGCGTCTCTAACTCCTTACAGGTTTATTTTTTATGGCCCCTTCTGTTCGTTCTTCATTCATTATCTCTCCGCTTCCCCTTTCCACCCCCACCCCCGACACCTGCCTTTCTAGCGGCCTACATGTATCTATTGCCCTTCTCTTCCCCACCCCACCTATCGTCTTTCGATAGCTTCTTATTTCCGATTGGCTTCATCGGAAATATCGGATGTTGTATGTTTTTCATTTATACATTCACATCTTACTCTCATACTTTCTATTCGTTTTTTTTTCTCACTTACTCACTCCCTCAGCCGCCTTGTAAAACTGCACCATACACCTCTATCTACTTTTATTATTTGAACCAGTTTTACTGCAGTCGCCATCCATTTTATCCAAATCTTTATTTTGTCATCCCTTTTATCCAACTCTTTAGTTTGTCTTGATAAATTTATGCCTTTTGAGTAGTTATTTATTGTTGGAGGAGGTAGGGAATGAATGAGATGATAATTGAATTTCCAGCCAACAAGGGTTATTTAGGGAAGTTTATATAGACACCGACTGGGAGGACAAAAGAGCCTGGGTAGTGGATCGTATGGATTGGCTCAGCAACTGAGAGTGTTCTAGGTACAGCTGCACTTCATTGGACACTAACTCATTACATTAGGCTAGCGATTTAAGACATGAGCACCAGAGAAATCTCCATGACGATGACAGTGACAAAAGAATTACATAAGTAAGAGTGAAGATTAAAGTAATACAAGTAACAGAACAGTTGAGAGAACATCAAATAAGCACCAATATTTTACATTTGGGTTACGGTGATAAGACCGTATTTCGAAGACCATCGGCACATGAAAGTGTGATGTGGTCAGTATCATGTCTGGTCACGTTTACTTTCCCAGATTTCTCTGGTACTCATTTTAAGAGGCTGGGTGGACCCCAGACCACACCCCCTCCCCCCTTTTGTTTTTGATCATTAGGTTCCGTGGCAGCAAGCCTTTGGGTTCATGCATCTTCACATACCTCCATCCTTGATATTTTCCATCAGCTCAGTTCGAGGCTTTTCACTGTGTTATCCTCTTAATTGTCTATGACTCTCTCTCTTTCTCTCTCTCTCTCTCTCTCTCTCTCAAATCCCCACTGCTGGGACCTGAACCCAGTACCACTGGATTAGTAGGCAGAGCGTCTAACCATTAGACCGCCATTCTGTTATTATACTCAATCAACGATCGCGATAGGATTATGGTAGTTATACTTGTCTTTCACCTTGCATGAAGTACTTTCTCAAATACCGGTTTTCTCAACACAACATTAATTACTTTATTCTTTTCTTTGTGTAAAATGAAACACCCTTTACAAACATCAACGGGAAATAATGTTTGTGTGAATTTTTTTTTGTTTGTTCTTAATTTGTTTGCGGCGACATTCAGTCTTTACAAAATGCTCATATGATGAGGTAAAGGTAAAGATAGTCCCATAGCAAATGCCGTAGGGAATGAAGCGTTAGAGACCTCATTATGATGGGCCATCAGCATATGAGGTAGGGTGGGCAGTTCCTTTCCTCGCTGCCGTTCCTTCCTTTAACTTATCTAGTTTTCTACCTTTTTTTCTGCGATTTGTACTCTACTTTCTTGTTTATTTCTCCTATCTTCCCTCCCCCCTCCTTACCGCCACCTTCTCTTCTTTTCTGGCCTATAGGTGTTTTTGCCCCTCTGGGTCTTGTCCTTCATTAACCAGTTTCAACTCCCTGCTTCCCTCGCCTCCCTGCTCCACGATTTGCGTCTCTAACTCCTTACAGGTTTATTTTTTATGGCCCCTTCTGTTCGTTCTTCATTCATTATCTCTCCGCTTCCCCTTTCCACCCCCACCCCCGACACCTGCCTTTCTAGCGGCCTACATGTATCTATTGCCCTTCTCTTCCCCACCCCACCTATCGTCTTTCGATAGCTTCTTATTTCCGATTGGCTTCATCGGAAATATCGGATGTTGTATGTTTTTCATTTATACATTCACATCTTACTCTCATACTTTCTATTCGTTTTTTTTTCTCACTTACTCACTCCCTCAGCCGCCTTGTAAAACTGCACCATACACCTCTATCTACTTTTATTATTTGAACCAGTTTTACTGCAGTCGCCATCCATTTTATCCAAATCTTTATTTTGTCATCCCTTTTATCCAACTCTTTAGTTTGTCTTGATAAATTTATGCCTTTTGAGTAGTTATTTATTGTTGGAGGAGGTAGGGAATGAATGAGATGATAATTGAATTTCCAGCCAACAAGGGTTATTTAGGGAAGTTTATATAGACACCGACTGGGAGGACAAAAGAGCCTGGGTAGTGGATCGTATGGATTGGCTCAGCAACTGAGAGTGTTCTAGGTACAGCTGCACTTCATTGGACACTAACTCATTACATTAGGCTAGCGATTTAAGACATGAGCACCAGAGAAATCTCCATGACGATGACAGTGACAAAAGAATTACATAAGTAAGAGTGAAGATTAAAGTAATACAAGTAACAGAACAGTTGAGAGAACATCAAATAAGCACCAATATTTTACATTTGGGTTACGGTGATAAGACCGTATTTCGAAGACCATCGGCACATGAAAGTGTGATGTGGTCAGTATCATGTCTGGTCACGTTTACTTTCCCAGATTTCTCTGGTACTCATTTTAAGAGGCTGGGTGGACCCCAGACCACACCCCCTCCCCCCTTTTGTTTTTGATCATTAGGTTCCGTGGCAGCAAGCCTTTGGGTTCATGCATCTTCACATACCTCCATCCTTGATATTTTCCATCAGCTCAGTTCGAGGCTTTTCACTGTGTTATCCTCTTAATTGTCTATGACTCTCTCTCTTTCTCTCTCTCTCTCTCTCTCTCTCTCTCTCAAATCCCCACTGCTGGGACCTGAACCCAGTACCACTGGATTAGTAGGCAGAGCGTCTAACCATTAGACCGCCATTCTGTTATTATACTCAATCAACGATCGCGATAGGATTATGGTAGTTATACTTGTCTTTCACCTTGCATGAAGTACTTTCTCAAATACCGGTTTTCTCAACACAACATTAATTACTTTATTCTTTTCTTTGTGTAAAATGAAACACCCTTTACAAACATCAACGGGAAATAATGTTTGTGTGAATTTTTTTTTGTTTGTTCTTAATTTGTTTGCGGCGACATTCAGTCTTTACAAAATGCTCATATGATGAGGTAAAGGTAAAGATAGTCCCATAGCAAATGCCGTAGGGAATGAAGCGTTAGAGACCTCATTATGATGGGCCATCAGCATATGAGGTAGGGTGGGCAGTTCCTTTCCTCGCTGCCGTTCCTTCCCAGATTTTTATCTGGTATCCATTTTACGAGGCTGGGTCGACCTCGGGGCCGTATTGGTCGGGAAAAAAAAAATCCGCTCAGCTGGGGATTCGAACCCTCGACCATTCGGTTGCTATACGAGTGCTCTAACCACTACGCTAGCCGGTCCCCTCATATGCTGAACCAAAGTCAAAACTGGCTGATTTTCTGCAATACAAATTGAGCATCATCTGTCTACTGGTTGATTTTCTACCATACAAATTGAGCATCATCTGTCTACCGGTTGATTTTCTACCATACAAATTGAGCATCATCTGTCTACTGGTTGATTTTGTACCATACAAATTGAGCATCATCTGTCTACTGGTTGATTTTCTACCATACAAATTGAGCATCATCTGTCTACTGGTTGATTTTCTACCATACAAATTGAGCATCATCTGTCTACTGGTTGATTTTGTACCATACAAATTGAGCATCATCTGTCTACTGGTTGATTTTCTACCATACAAATTGAGCATCATCTGTCTACTGGTTGATTTTATACCATACAAATTGAGCATCATCTGTCTACTGGTTGATTTTCTACCATACAAATTGAGCATCATCTGTCTACTGGTTGATTTTCTACCATACAAATTGAGCATCATCTGTCTACTGGTTGATTTTCTACCACACAAATTGAGCATCATCTGTCTACCGGTTGATTTTCTACCACACAAATTGAGCATCATCTGTCTACCGGTTGATTTTCTACCACACAAATTGAGCATCATCTGTCTACCGGTTGATTTTCTACCACACAAATTGAGCATCATCTGTCTACCGGTTGATTTTCTACCACACAAATTGAGCATCATCTGTCTACCGGTTGATTTTCTACCACACAAATTGAGCATCATCTGTCTACCGGTTGATTTTCTACCACACAAATTGAGCATCATCTGTCTACTGGCCGATTTCGCTGGTTGTTGTTGTTGTTGTTTTTAAAGTAGGTTTTTAATAATACAAACCGGTTACAGTAACCGACAGCTTACAAAAGTTTCGTTTTTTTTTGTTTGTTTTAAATTGGTAATTTACGGGTAATTGCTGGTTAACGCAATCCCTGAATTCAATTCAGATTTTTACTGAAGTGTAAAGGCCTTTCCTTTGTCGTCTCCGAGAGAGCTTAACTTTCCTACATCCGCAACTGTGAAATTATTTCCGAAAATGCAGGGTCGCTGAACCAAAGTTCTGGCGGGCCGCTTAAAATCGTCTTAGCGGGCTTCAGTTTACCGTCCCTTATTACAATAAACTTTACGTTTTTCTTTCGTTGCCAATAGCATACATTAAACGCTGTGAAATTGCAACTTGAGGCGCTCCCGCCCACCCCTCCCCCTCCCCTTTTTCTTCCCAAAGTTGTAAGCAGAACACACCTTCACGAAAGAAACGTTTAACTGTAGGATCTGTTAAATGGGAAACATAATTCGTCACAAATTCACTACAATTTCGCTATATTTGTTTCCGTTGGTGACCGGGTCGTAAAATGTATTCATTCATTCATTCATTTGCATATCTCTTGTGGAACTTCGCCTCCCTAACAGCTCTCTTGTAGACCTCTCTGGTGTGGGCAAGATAGCCTGCTGCTGATGCATCCATTTGCAGATCATCAACGGTGTCTTCCAGCCATCTTCGCATTAGTCTTCCTCTCTTTCTTTTTCCCATTATGTACCCTTCCAAGACGGTCTTCTCTAGATTATTATGACGTTTAATGTGTCCAAAATATTTAAGTTTTCTCTCTTTAATCCTCTTTACTAGCCAGCCTTCTTCAACATTAAGTTCTTGTGGTATGGATATATTTGTTCTTTTTTTTTATCCATGGTATTTGAAGAACCCTTCTGTAGCATTTACATTCAAAGGCATTTATGTGTTTCTCAGCTGTTTTATTAAGTGTCCAGATCTCACAGGCGTATGTTGCGATGGGAAAGATGCATGCCCTTAAAAATCTTAATTTCCCTTATTGTATCTCCATTATTAGTTAGCAGATTTCCAAGATATTCAAAACTCTCCACTTCTTTCAGTTTTTCCTTATTGATACATATATCAGCTGTCGTGTTTGTTTTGTTAGTTGTCATCAATTTAGTTTTCTTCGCATTAAGTTTTGGTCTTCGCTGTTCTTATGGACTGACATAATTAGTTTTCCCATTCCTTATTGTGTTGTGGACAGTAACATTGTGTCATCAGCATATCTAATCTCTGGTATTTCATAACCTCCAACTGTTATGGCATCGTAATATTCTTTGTCTACATCTTCTCTAACATTCCTCGTTATATTTTCAGTATACAAGTTAAATAAGTAAGGCGACAATATGCACCCTTGACGGACCCCTTGTTTTATGTCAAACCAAGTTGTTGTTTCACCATTTATTCTTACTGCTGCTTGTTGGTCTAGATACAGCAGTGAGTTAAATGTATCTAATGTGTTGGAAATCCCATTTTTGTCCATTATTTCCCAAAGTTTCTGGTGTTGTACACAATGTAAATATAGATTCACATTAATCTTATATTGAATATATGATCTCTTGATCCTCTTCATTGCCTGAAACCAACTTGAGGGATGTTGACTAAATTCAGCTGTTATCTCATCACATCCTGGTGATTTACCATTTTTCATATTCTTTATTGCCCATAAAACTTCTTCTATTGTCGGTTTGGGTTCTTTCTCCTCCAATAATAATTCACACTGTTCATTTCTGCTTTCACAGTCGGTTGTTTCATACATTCCTCTGCAATATTCCTTCCATCTTTCTAGAATTTCCTCTGTCTCCGTCAAGGTATTCCCCATCTTATCATAAATTACATTTAGCTTAGGTGTGACATTTCTCGTCAATGTCTTCATTTCTTTAAACATTTCACTATCTCCTCCATACTTCTGATGTCCTTCTATTCTTTAACAACAATCTTGTATGTATTGTTTTTTTTGTCTTTCTTATGTTTCTTCGTACTTCTTTTGTTAAAGATTTATATTCCACTTTGTTGCTGTTTGTTATTTTCCATAGCTTCTTCATTTCTCTACGTTGTTTTATCAGTTCTAATATGCCTGCTGTAATCCATCCATTATTTTGTGTTTTCTTTACTGGAACCACGTTTTTAGCTGTTGTTATTAAGATATCTCTGGCCTGCGTAGCCAAATAATCTCCTCCTGTACAGCCATCAGGATTTCGGAACGGTTCTTCACTTCTATACCGTATTGTTCTGGTATTTTTGTAAGATCAAAGGGGAGTGGTATTTATCCCGTAACTGCGTCTTTTTTATCTTTATCTTCATGTCTGCTATTAATAACTCATGGTCCATGTCACAATCAGCACGTGATAAAGTTTTTGTTAATGTTAAAGTTTTTGATCTCCACCTTCTTTGCACTAAAATGTAATCTATTTGATTCTTGGTTTTCCCATCAGGTGATGTCCACGTGTAAAGTCTTCTTGGATGTTATTTAAAAAGTGTGTTAGCAACCATTAGCTCATTTTCCACGCAAAAAAGCCATTAGATTGTCACCTGCCTCATTTCTAAGTTCTATGCTAAATTTCCCTACAACATGTCCTTCATCTTCTGCGAAAATGAAATAATCTGACAAATGGTGGGAACAATTGTCAAGGAAAACATGGAAAATTAGAGAATTAGGTGGTATGGGCATTTGATACGCATGGGTCCAGAAAAACCAGCAGCACGTGCTGACAGCTTGAAAACATCCGGATATAAGGCGCCAAGACGACTAAGGAAAACACATGACAACAAGCCAGGCCTGTCACCTTGCTCTGGACCAGTGTTTGAAACTCCCTGCGACGCTAATGGCATAAGCAGACCGACAAACAGAAGTCCACTGCAGTTCCATTTAAAGTTTGTATAAAATTGGAAAAAAGTAGGAGCAGCTTTATTACTTAACGATTACAAAGTTGTGACGTTTCGGCGTGAGCCTTAAT
Source organism: Achatina immaculata (assembly GCA_009760885.1). NCBI lineage: Eukaryota > Metazoa > Mollusca > Gastropoda > Stylommatophora > Achatinidae > Lissachatina > Lissachatina immaculata. The sequence continues at coordinate 2,494,405 of CM019707.1, forward strand.
CATACAAAAACATACAGGACGAAGAAATAGGGAGAGGAGATAAAGTATAGATTTACATGAATACTGTAAGTACTTAGCTGTAAATAAGGTGTGGCTTGTCTGGCGGTGTGTGTCAGGAATGGATCTGGTAGGACGTGGAAATTGTTTAAATAGAGACCTGTGACATGTGGTCGGTGGGTTGTAACTGGGAGTGGTGGATGGGGAACCGGGGAGGGGAGAGAGAGTGACGCACTACTGGCCTACTAGCTAGGAGAATTTGAAACAGGTGATTGGGGAAGAGATGTTGCAGAGAAGAGGGGTTGCTGAGAAAATAGCGGGGTTGCAGAGTGATGCTGTGAGGAAATTTGAAAAGTAAAAAGGGGTGGATTTAGTGGAGAGGTACTATAATGATTGAAGAAGATGATGTTACGTGTAACTAAACAGCGAGTTTAACCCATGTGGTTCCAGCGTCCCATAATTTTGAATGCAGCGGTTCTCAAGTGCCAGGCGGCTTGTGTCATCTGCGTGACATTGTTTAATGGCTGTTACCAGAAAATCAGATTTGCCTCTGTGGTTGGGGCCATTGAAATGATTTGGGACTGGTTTCGAAGCATGGTGGGTGATGTCGTATAGATGTTTTTGCATGCGGTCCCCTAATCTTAGGCCAGTCTCACCGATATATGTTATCCTGCATCTTTTGCACACGATGACATATATCACATTTCGGGACTCGCATGTGAATCCCTCATGAAGAGTGAGGATAGTTTTGGGAAAGGTGATTGTTTTCGTTTCCCAAACTACAGGGCAGGTAACGCAGCGGGGGCGGTTACATTTTCTGGTGCCAACATACTTAAGGCTCTGCTTCAAGTGGCTGTGGACGAGGATGTCCTTAAGGTTTCACCTTCATATATCGGTGAGACTGGCCTAAGATTAGGGGACCGCATGCAAAAACATCTATACGACATCACCCAGCATGCTTCGAAACCAGTCCCAAATCATTTCAATGGCCCCAACCACAGAGGCAAATCTGATTTTCTGGTAACAGCCATTAAACAATGTCACGCAGATGACACAAGCCGCCTGGCACTTGAGAACCGCTGCATTCAAAATTATGGGACGCTGGAACCACATGGGTTAAACTCGCTGTTTAGTTACACGTAACATCATCTTCTTCAATCATTATAGTACCTCTCCACTAAATCCACCCCTTTTTACTTTTCAAATTTCCTCACAGCATCACTCTGCAACCCCGCTATTTTCTCAGCAACCCCTCTTCTCTGCAACATCTCTTCCCCAATCACCTGTTTCAAATTCTCCAAGCTAGTAGGCCAGTAGTGCGTCACTCTCTCTCCCCTCCCCGGTTCCCCATCCACCACTCCCAGTTACAACCCACCGACCACATGTCACAGGTCTCTATTTAAACAATTTCCACGTCCTACCAGATCCATTCCTGACACACACCGCCAGACAAGCCACACCTTATTTACAGCTAAGTACTTACAGTATTCATGTAAATCTATACTTTATCTCCTCTCCCTATTTCTTCGTCCTGTATGTTTTTGTATGATTAAGGCTCACGCCGAAACGTCACAACTTTGTAATCGTTAAGTAATAAAGCTGCTCCTACTTTTTTCCAATTTTATACATTCTAGTATCACAGCTTTACTGCAGTATTTAGTGTATAGTTGTATACTTATACACCAATTATTGTGTTACATTTAAAGTTTGATTCTTTAAACGCGAATCCCTTCGCTTCTGTATTTCACAATTTGCAATAACCACCAACCTTTGACCTTTGATTCTGTCAACAATGGCTACCCTCATTGGCTGTTTGGGATCTATCTCCCGATATCCCGGTCTTTTCTATCGCACCTTGTCAGTGCCGGGCGTCAGACATAACGTTGTTATGGCGAGCGCGGAGCAAACACTCGATGTCAAGCGTAGGATTGAGGAGACACGCAAACAGGCACTGTTAGGTGGTGGATTACAGCGAATAGAAGCTCAACACAAGAAGGTTGGTGCTTTAAATCGAGCTCAGAACGATTGAAATATGGCAGACGACGACGTTTTTGAGTTATTAATTAAGGTTGTCAGAACTTAGAAAGTGTGAAAAGAGAGTTTTTCCGTAAGAAAATTTAGCGAAAAGAGGACAGGTGCGAAATTTAAGTATAATTATGAATATGTTCGTGAAAAAATGTTTTAAATATATCTATAATGTTGATAGTTTTCGTCGAAGTAGATGGTTTTGGAACAGATACCAACCGCTGCGAGTTTTGCCAAGGATCATCTTGTTCAGCATTTCCTCCCCTCATGACTGACTTTACCAATGTTAGATATGCATCGCTGGTCACAGTTATAGCAAGTAATTACATATTTATGTTAAAGGTCTTTGCGTTTGCACCTTTCAGTTTCAAGTTTGTATCTCATTTCCACTTCAAATCATGCAGAGTGTTTGCGCAGTCTCACGCCATATGACTGTACAGTCATTTTCTTGATATTTGACAGTTGTACAGAAACAGTTAATCTAGTTCTGAAGATATTTGAAAAAAAAAGCAACGGATGAATATTTACACTCTTTTATACAAAAACCCATTGGTATCAGTACTTGATATAGCCACCTTTTTTTTAAAAATTACAAATAGAATATGATGTGCCATACAATGCCATTTATGCTTTACGAACACTAACAGAAAGAGCTTTAGAAGTACAGAAAGATCTCTACTTATGCTTCATTGATTACACCAAGGCATTTGACAAGGTGAAACATAGTGAAATTATTAAAATGCTTGAAGACATCAATATAGACGGCAAAGACCTGAGGATTGTAAAACATCTATACTGGCAGCAAGAAGCAGCAGTTCGAGTTGAAAATGGAATTGGAAAATACCAACCTATAAAACAAGGGGTGCGACAAGGATGTGTACTATCTCCAGACCTTTTTTCTCTGTACAGCGAGAATATTCTAAGAACAATCATCACAGAACCAGGCATAAAAATTGGAGGATACAATATTAACAACCTTCGGTATGCTAACGACACAGTACTGATAGCTGAGAACCAACAAGACCTGCAAAATCTCTTGGATAAAGTCGCCAAAGAAAGTGAACAGAAAGGCCTTACTTTGAACATCAAAAAGACAGAGACTATGGTTATATCTAAGAAACAGAATCCACCAGCATGCAGTATTCAATTAAACGGAACCATTCTAAAGCAGGTGCAGAAATTCAAATACCTTGGAGCAGTAATAACTTCAGATGGGAAATGCAAAACAGAAATTAGGAACAGAATAGGCCAAGCAAAGACTGCATTTCAGAGAATGAGAAACATATTAGTTAACACATCCTTATCAATGAATGTTAGAAAACGAGTCCTAAAATGCTATATTGAACCTATCTTGTTATATGGAAGTGAATCATGGACAATAGGCAAGTCTGCACAAAAATCATTGGAAGCAGCAGAAATGTGGTTTATTAGAAGAATGTTGCGAATCCCCTGGACAGCAAAAATAACTAATGAAGAATGTATGAGAAGAGCTGGAGAGACAAAAAACCTTGTCAGAAAGATAAGAGAGAGACAATGTACTTTCATAGGACATGCAATGAGAAGAGGGGGCATTGAAAATATTATAACAACAGGAAAAATAGAAGGAAGAAGATCAAGAGGAAGACCAAGAGAAATGATACTGGACAGTCTGACGGGATGGTGTGAGAGGAGATCACCAACTGAACTGATGGCCTGCATGAAGGATCGGGTACTCTGGAGAAGCATAATAGCCAACGCCAGTCGGCACGGCACCTGATGATGATGATGATGATGTGCCATACTGTCAGAGATTCGCAGTAGTGACACGAAATGTCATTGTATCAGATGTAGTTTATTGCATAAATCAGAGTGTGGGAATTTGAAGACTCATTTTCTGCAACCTTGCCATTTAAATCTTATATCCTTCCCGTGCCGTTAGACGTCACATAGGGCTCGCAAAGTAGTTCGCCAATTTTTCCTGTCCTCGGCGAGTCTTTCAACCTCAACAAAGGATTTTATGCCTGTTAACTTGGCCTCTCTTAATAATGTCCTCTTCAGAGTTTCACGCGGTCTGCCCCTTTTTCTTCGGCCTGTTGTGTTCCACTTGATAGCTTGTTTTGGGATTCTCTGATCATTTCTTCTCATCAAGTGACCAACATATGTCCATCTCCTTTTCCTGATCACCCATGAGACTGGTTGTTGTTCAGTCATCTGTCTTATCTCTGCATTGTTCTTGAATTCATTCCACTTGATGCCGAGTATTTTCCTTAGGCATTTGTTTTCAAAAGAGTCTAATTTCTTTTCAATTTCTTTAGTTGTTTTCCAGCTTTCGCATGCATAAATTAGGGTGGATATTACATTTGAATTGAATAGTCTTAACTTGGTTTTTGTGCTTATAACTTTTGAATTCCATATGTTCTCAAGATTCTTGAAGATTGATGCTGCTTTTGCAATTCTGATCCTAACTTCCTTTCTAGTGTCACCATCCTGGTCTATGTAGCTGCCAAGGTATGCAAATTGATTGACTTCTTCAATATCTGTCCCTTCTATGTGTATTTTTCCATTTTGATTGATGGGAATTTTCATTATTTTTGTTTTGTCCTTGTTAATTTCAAGTCCTATTTTGCTAGCCAGTGAATATAGGCTATCTGTTTTTTCTTGCATGGAATTCACATTATTACTGATAAGAGTTATGTCATCAGCAAAATCAAGATCTTCTAGTTGGGTCCCATGTACCCAGTCAATACCTGTGTTACCTGTGCAGCATTTTGTCATTATGAAGTCTATTGTAATCCCAAAAAGTAAAGGAGACAGTATACATCCTTGTTTCACGCCTGTTTCAATCTGGAACCATTCACTCATCCCTTCTTCTGTCTTGACTGCACAACCATATCCATTGTATAAGTCCTTAATGATGTTGACAATTTTAGATGGTATTCCATATAGACATAAAATTCTCCATAATGAATCTATGCTATCAAATGCCTTCTTAAAATCTATGAAATTCAGTATTTATGGTTTCTGCTTTTCAATATGTTCTTCAAGTATTATTCTGAGAGTAAAGATCTGGTCGAGACAGCTTCTCCCTTTTCGAAATCCTGCTTGTTCTTCTCTCATTGCAGTATCCACTATATCTTTGAGTCTATTCAAAATGACCTTGCAAAATACTTTTGACACAACTGATATTAAGGTTACTCCTCTCCAGTTGTTACAGTCACTAAGGTTGCCCTTTTTTGGTATTTTAACAATGATTCCCTTCTTCCAATTAGAAGGGACCTTTTCTTCTTTCCAAATCTTGTTAAACATTCTCTGTAGTTGTCTCATGTTATCACTATTGATAGCTTTTAGCATCTCGGCTGTTATTTCATCTTCACCTGCAGCTTTGTTGTTAGCCATTAAATTCACTGCTGTTTCAATTTCATGCAGTTTAATTTCATCTAGACTGACATTTAGTTGTGGGGCTGGTAAGTCAGTTTCAAGGTTTAACAATTCTTTTGGGTGTGGTCGATTGAGTATTTATTGGAAGTGTTCAGCCCATCTTTGCTTTTGGTCTTTATTTGATGTTAATAGTGTTCCAGTTTTGCTAAGGATTGGTCTTTCTTTAGATGTAATAGTATCTGTTAGCCTCTTTTGTATGTCATATAAAGTTTTGCTGTCTCCTGTTTTTGCTGCTTTTTCTGCCTCTTTCGCCATATTGTCTATGTATTCTCTTTTATCCCTTCTAGCTGAACTTTTTACTTTCTTGTCTATGTCTTTGTATTTTGCTTTTGCCGAATCTCTTTCATGATCTGCTTTTGCATTCAACATGTTTAATTTGACTGCTCGTCTTTCATGTATATACTTCCATGTTTTATCTGATATCCATGCTTTTCTATTTGGTTTTTCCAATCCAGCGCTTACTTTTGCTGCTGTGATTATGGCTGTGCTGTAAGAATTCCATAACTCATCTATACCTATCTCCTCAACTTCACTGGGTGTTTTGGAATGATTGGCAAGTTCCTGATTGAAATTAATGTTAGTATTTTCTTCTTGTAGGCTGTGGATGTTTATCTTTCTGTGTACTGATTTCTTGTGTTGACTTTTCAATTTTAGTTTTATTTTCCCTATGCACAGGTTGTGATCACTGTTAACATCTGCACCCCTATAAGTCCTTACATCCATGAGAGATGTTCTGTATTGCTTTCTAATACAAAAATGGTCTATCTGGTTTCTGGTTCTATCATCTGGAGATATCCATGTTGTTTTATGTATCTCTTTGTGTGGGAATATTGTGCCTGCAATGACCATGCCCTCTGTGAGACATATTTCAATGAATCTTTCTCCATTCTGATTAACCATGTCAATTCCTTCTTTCCCCATCACTTTTTCAACGTCGGTATTATCCTTCCCTACCTTAGCATTGAAGTCCCCCATAGCAATTAGGATGTCGTGTTTAGGGACTTTGTTGATGATTTGTTGTAGTTGGTGATAGAAGTCGTCTTTCACATCATCATCTGCATCATTCGTGGGTGCATAACACTGTATTATTGTCATTCTTCCGTGTCGTAGGTTGTATCGTGCTCTTATTATACGACTGTTCACTGGTTCCCATTCTACAAGGCTCTTTGCAGCTACATTTGACATAATAATGCCCACTCCGTCTCGGAATTTATTGTCATTTCTGCCTGAATGTATAATTAACTTACCGTTTTCCGCCGATCTTTTACTTGCTTCTGGCCATCGCATTTCGCTGATGCCCAGTATGTCTAGATGGTATCTCTCCATTTCTTTGATGACCTGGGTAGTTTTTGTTGGTGCTGCCATCATTCTCACATTCCAGAATCCAACCCTTGTCACATGTTTGGGGCCGACGAATGAGCTCTTCGGAGTTGGCATCCCTGATGCTCGGTTGGTTTCTCTGCGAGTTTCCATAACGATATCTTTTTTTCCCATCTGGAGTTGCCTCTAGATAGATCCCAGGATAAGGTTGTTAGCCTTATGCCCAACTCCCGGTACATGATATGTAACAGATCAAGGGGAATTCCGCTGATTTCTGCATGCCGGCGAGAGCATGTCATTTAAAAGGGTCCATAAATTCTCCATGGAGTTGAGGTCGGAACTGTTACCCAGGCAAAAAGTGTAATGAAGCAGTACAGGATCTTGACACTGCACCCCATATCATCTGACTATGAGGATGTCTTACGGTGCTGATGATGTCATTGTCATACCTTTTGGCCATAGAACATGTGATACAAGTGAGGCAAATTGCTGTACAGTTGATTCATTGGAAAAAAGAGCTTGACTCCAATTCTCAGCAGTACATGATTGATGATGCTTAGCAAACTCAAGTCTTTTCTTTTTCATTAATGGGGTTAGTCTAGGTTTTTTGTTTTTTTCCAGGTTTATATGATTGTAATCCAAATTCTTTGCCTAGACGTCGGGAAACGTTCTGATATTAATAATTTGTCCCTGTTATTGCAGAAGGGCCCTGATTTTCCTGCATTAACTCCTTGGAGAATGCATAACAATTCACTGTATCTTCATCACTTCTTCTTCAGTCACTGAAATCTCCAGTATCTTGATATTTCGTGCTGGCATTATGAACAGCTGCCTTGCTAACATTCACCTTTCTGGTTATTTCACGTTCATGACATAAAGGCACTATTACACTTAATGATGGTTTTTTGCCAATTTTTAACTACACATAAAATATATAATACAACATCCCAGCATGAAAACCAGAAGCAGACTGATGCCCGAATGCTTGCCCGTACTCTATAAATAACTGCTAATGTAATATGCAGTGACACCTAGTTGCACAATACAGGGAAAGATAAGACATATTCATTTGAAATCTGAAAAAAAAAATAGGTGGTTCTAAACTTGCAAATAATTGTATATACAACATAGTTATAATATAGCTATTAACTGGTGTAGAAATAACTTACATTCTTCCCATGCCGTTAAACATCACATAGGGTTCACATAATTGTTTGCCAAGTTTTCCTGTTCTCGGTGAGTCTTTCAACCTCATCAAGGGATTTTATGCCTACTAAACTGGCTTCTCTTAACAATGTCCTCTTTAGAGTTTCACTTAGTTGACCTCTTTTTTTTCTGCCTGTTGTGCTCCACTTGATAGCTTGTTTTGGTATTCTCTGATTGTTTCTTCTCATCACATGGCCTACATATGTCCATTTTCTTTTTCTGATCACCCATGAGACAGGTTGTTGTTTGCTCATCTGTCTTATCTCTGTGTTGTTCTTGAATTCGTTCCACTTTACACCAAGTATTTTCCTTTAGGCATTTGTTTTCAAAAGAGTCTAATTTCTTGTCTATTTCTTTAGTTAATTTCCAGCTTTCGCATATGCAAATGAGGGTGGATATCACATTTGAATTGAATAATCTTAACTTGGTTTTTGTACTTATAACTTTTGAATTCCACATGTTCTCAAGATTTTTGAAGGACAATGCTGCTTTTGCAATTCTAATTCTAACTTCCTTCCTGGTGTCTTGGTCTATGTAGCTGCCATGGTATGCAAATTGGTTTACTTCATCAATAACTGTTCTTTCTACATATATTTTTTCTTCCCGATTAATGAGAAGTTTCATTATTTTTGTTTTGTCTTTGTTAATTTCAAGACCTATTGTCCTAGCCAAGGAAAACAGGGAATCTGTTTTTTTTCCTTCATTGATTTCACGTTGTCACTGATAAGAGTTATGTCATCAGCAAAATCAAGATCTTCTATTTGGGTCCCATGTACCCAATCCAATGCCAGTTTTACCTGTACATCATCTTTTCAATAATAATGTCTAGAAATAACTACACAAACAATATGAGACAGAGCAAAGTGTGTTAAAAACATTTTAGAAACATTTTCAAGTGAAGTGACAGACATTAATATATAAATGCTTAAAAAAAAAAACCACAATACATTATATACAATATTTAATTTATGTCATGTATCTCATTCTTTCTTTAATTCATAACATCTGACAGGAATTTGGCATTATTCTTCATTTCCTCATAAAATTGTTTGTATTGTACATATTTCATAGTTAATATTGATTTCACAGTTACAATGTTATAATGATTCATTTCTTTAACCCTTTGTGCCCTAAACAATGAAAATAATCTTTCAAGGTTTCTTTTATGTCCAGCCACTGCAGAAGAAAAAAAAAATATTGGCATGTTTCAGTATTTCAGAATAAAATTCTGAATTATTTGCTTGCTTAGAATATCCACTTCAAGTGGGTGACATTTCTTTTTAATCTTTATCATTTTCTTTTCCTAATAAAAAAATTGAGATTACAGTGCGTTCAGAAAATAACTGTGCACTAACCGAGTAACACTTTCAGTATTGTAGTGATATACTAATGACTGCGGTATCTAGCTACATCTACCTGCGTATGTTAGTGTGTTAATCCCTGCTGGTGTGTAACATTCACGTATTCAGTCTTTCTTTGTGTATTCAGTTGTTAAGCAGCGAAGCAGTTGTTGAAGCGCATGATGGGTGAATTGTTTAAATCAGTTTATTCACTATGGCTTTTGCACTAGAGGAGTATATTTTTCTTGTTGAGCACATATTTCGAAAAGGCATTACATACACTGATTTAGTGTGGGAGCAGTTTGTTGAAAAATTCCCAGGAGCACCTGTACCTCATCACAATGTAGTTTATAAACTTATTGAGAAATTTCGTGAAAAAGGCTCAGTGTCAGATGCACACTGTAGTGGGATACCATCTAAACTTAACAGGTCGGATATTTCTGACTCTATGCTTCTGAGTCTATCAAAGACTTTGTGTAATTTGGCACAACAGAAAGGTATCAGACTTGTAACAGCACATAACACAGTCAGAGAAAATTTGAAACTCTTCCCACATAAAGTAACTGCGGTCCAAAAATTGCTGAAGGCTGATCGTGAAGAACGATTCCATTGCTGTGATTGGTTTACAAATTTCATTCACACTAAAACTTCTAGTATTCTTGACATCACCATTTTTTTACAAATGAGGCCTGGAAAGCACTCAAGAAAGCTGTTTGAATGCTTCCAGTCAGGCATATCCATTTCTATAGAAAAATGTTCTGCAATTTTCACCAACATAGGGCCACATACAGGCAACATGTCTGCTTGAACCATTTCAGCAGAGCACTCTCAATATCTATGTAAGTACTGACACACCTTCGTTTACAGTTTGACTAACTAAAGACGAGTGAAAGTCTCGTTCATTTTTGTTTTGGGTTTTAACAAGTTTCAATACAGTTGAGACATCAGTTTCAAATTTATCCGCTATGCCCTTTCTTGTAACTTTTTCATCACCTTGCTTCAGAATATCCATTTTAATGCTCAAATCAAGATCAACATGTTTGCTTTTAGTAGCCATTATATGTCACAGTGTGTACCAGTGAGAAGTTTTCGGCCGAATGATTCGCAGTACACTACTCAAATTACACTACTCAGAAATGTAAATGATTCACAGTACACTACTTGACTGACCACCATTAACTAGCGTTGTCAACTTAACACTGCCACGTCTTGATAAAGAAAACAGTGACTGAAAGAACCCAGATTTTAATCATGAAAGGGCAGCTGTGGTAAGCCTTTCATTCACACCACCTGAGTTTCGATGCCCACATGTTCAAAAGGTTGATGCAGTAGGTACTCGGTGATCAAACGGCCGGCCCGTTCTTTGATGAATCGGGAAGCTTATAATGCTTTGTGAGATGTTTATAGCTTGTACTCGCCCAGTCTGTGATACAAGGCGGGGTCTTTAGCTCCTCCGGGTGCAAAAATACAGTGACATTAACCAATTTGTGCCAATAAATGGGAAGTAAAGCCCACTAATTACTTATGGGAGTTGGCGGGGGATACAAATTTCTGTGACAATATCCAGGTTGTGACATAAAGCGATGTGATATTAAATGGGTTTGACTATTATATACATATATATACACACACACACACACACAGTATAATATTATCACGTGTTGATAACTTTATGAAATAAACCACATTAATATGAATCTTTGCTAAACATTTACAAAAATGAGTGAAGTATGAAATGGTTTCTAGAAAGCTCTGCTTGGCGTGGCATGGTGAAATAGAGATTAATGTCCTGGAAAAATGTTATTGTAAAGTACTACAGGTAGACAGAGGTGTATGGTTCAGTTTTACAAAAGAGAAAGAGTGAGGAAACTGGGCAGAAGTGAGGGTGGCAGAAAATAAGATGAGTATGTATAAATGAAGAATATACAACCACCCAGTATTTCAGCAAATGCCTTTTTCAAGGACCACATACGAAAAGAACACAACAGAAAAAAACATGGGAAAAAAAGATGCAAAATTAACTTAGCTCTTTGGTATACTTTTTGTAAGAAAGATGGGCACAAAATGCCTCTAGAACGATGTAGGTAAGAGCAAAGTAGAAGTAGTTGTAAGTGAGGTAAAGAAACCATGGCAGAGGGTACTGGCTGGCAAACAATATGATACGACCTAGATGGCCCTGGCTTGCTTCTGTGGGATGGCCATGGCTGAAGCAAAAGCCGCCAAGATGGTGCAGTTAATGAAAGTAAGAAAACAGCAAAAGGAAGGAGTGGAATGAAGGAAGATTCAGAATGCATGGAGATCCCTGAAAGGACAAGGCTGCTCATTAGTATGTCTAGACAAAGAAGCTATCAAAGCCCTCTAACAGCTAGAGAATAAGGATGGAAAGGGTTGGACAGTTAGATATATCATATTGATGCTTTCTCTTACTTCTAGGAGTTTAACTAAGTGGGCTTATCAGGAAGTCTGTCATCATCATGTGCCATGCCTGGAAGCGTAGGCAACTATGTCTCTCCATAGTTTATGATCTGTCATATTGTTCATTAGTTCTGTTGTTATGCCTCTCCTATGCCATTTTGTCAAGACATTTAAGCTTTTCTCTCTTGGTTTACCTCTCCCATTCCTGCCTCCAATTTTCCCTGTTGTCATGATGTTTTCCATTCCTCCACTTGACTGTCGTCTCTCCTCCACCCCCCCCCCCCCCACCCCAAATTGTGCATTCATTTCTCATGGGATTTCCTTATGCATTCTTCATTTGTTATTTTGACTGTCCATGGTATTAACATTCTTTGTAGGAATCACATTTCAGTTGCCTCAAATGTTTTTGTTGTTGTTTTTGTTAGTGACCATGATCCAGTTCCATTTAGTAGTACTGGGTCATTGTAGCACTTGAAGACTTTGTCCTAGTATCTATTGACAAAGATAGACTGCACAAAATAGATTTCATTTTTTGAAATGCTACCTTTTCCTAGCTTATTCTGTCTATAAACATTAGAAAATAGAAGGTTTTTGAACAGTGTTTGTACACTGTCTCTGTCATATGTGACAGCTGTCTGAGATTACATCTTGATCAGTATTTGCATACTGTCTCTGTCTTATGTGACAGCTATCTGAGATTACATCTTGACCAGTGTTATATATGCTGTCTCTGTCATGTGTGACAGCTATCTGAGATTACATCTTGACCAGTGTTATATGTGCTGTCTCTGTCATGTGTGACAACCATCTTAGATTACATCTTGACCATTATTTGTTGTCTGTCATATGTGACAGTCATCTGAAATTACGTCTTGACCAGTGTTTATATACTGTCTCCGTCATGTGTGACAACCATCTTAGATTACACCTTGACCAGTTTTTGCTGTCCCAGATGACACTGTCTGATAGCTGCCTCAGATTGCAAAATAACAGTGACATGGGGACTGTGATGATGATGATGAATAGTTTGTCTGTTATTTATGCACCAGTTCTAGAAGCTGCTGTACCTACCAACCATTGCTTTTTGTCTAGTAGATTTCTTTGCAGCCAGTGATAAACCGAAGCTGGAAATTGCCCACACATAGACCTCTCATGCTCTATAGCCTTTTTTTTTTTAATGATACCAGCCAGGATCAAGATTAAGAGCTTATGAAGTCTGAAATTTGGTCAATTTCCAACAGGTACCTGGCTTAGGACATAATGTTGCATTCCCAAGATGTCCTACCACAGTTGAAAGAAGGCTTTACTTTGGTTGCCTCATTTAACAGGACCTGAAAAAACAATCAGTTCTTTCTGTTTGTAATTCAGTCCCAAGTTCTGGGAGTCACAGGGGCATTCTGGCAGGTTGAGAACCTCTGATGTATGTGATAATGTTAATATTTTCTACATTTTAGGGCAAGCTGACAGCTCGTGAGAGGATCCAGTTGTTGGTGGATCATGGGAGCTTTATTGAGTATGACATGTTTCTGGAACACGACTGTAGTGACTTTGGTATGGACAAACATAAGGTAAAGCTGTTACTCCTCATGAGGTTTGTGTTATGTATGGCTGTACAGTTTGCTGCAGTATGTTACTGATGTGAGTCCGTGTATACAGCTGTACAAGATGTCATGGTTATGTTACTGTTGTGAGTCTGTATGTAGAACTGTATAAGATGTTATGGTATGTTACTGCTGTGAGTCTGTATATACAGCTGTATAAGATATTATGGTATTTTACTGCTCTGAGTTTGTGTCTCTCCAGTTGTACAATATGTTATGGTATTTTGCTATTGTGGGTGTGGTTATGTACGTGCTATCAGTACTCTTCCTCACTTTCATCCACTGCATTTGGCTGTTTTATCTCCTTGTAAATAGGACATTCATTTTCATGCCAGACAAAACTCTAATGGGGATCTTAAAACACAGGACACTGAGCTGAATAAGGAGTGGACTACAGTGACTTTCTTGAAGTCTTGAAATGAACTCATAAATCTGGAATCTCTGTAGGCTACACTCTGAGAAACAAACTGACTTGCCCCCTTCATGACATCTGTTACCATGAGAACCTCCAGAGAGGTGAGATAGGGTTTTGACAAGGTCTGATCTAGAAAACAGGTGCTGCCATAAAGCACAAGCATAATTGCTTCCAACAGAGCTGAAACTAACATGAGTGTACAGAGATAGAATGAACATACGTGTGGAATAGCTTTCACAGAGCTCTAACAGTTTTGCTGCATCGCATGCAGGTAAAGGAGTTTTAGAAATTGAAAAAAGTTGGGCTTGTGCACACAGAGTACAGTACAAGGATTAGATTCTGTTGTAGATGTCTCAGTTTTGTTGTTTGATGGTTGGTTCTTGTCATATCTGACAAGTGTGCTTCTGTGCTGGTGACATTGACTTCAATTTCTGTACATCCATCCAGTGCCCAGGTGACAGTGTTGTGACAGGTCGTGGACTGATCAATGGGCGGACTGTATTTCTCTTCAGTCAGGTATGTCATAATGATGTGCATAGTTGCAGTGTGCAGTCAGGTGACAGAAAAACCATATATTTCACCATGTAAACTTAACTGATGTGACTAATGATAATAATAACAGTTGTCCTGTGAGATTCGTTCAGTACTGGATATCTGAATTATTCTTCTTCGGTCTCCCTGGGACTGTGAGCTGGTGTTCTTTGCAGTTAATGCAGCGAAGATGTTGAGGCACAACATCAGTTGCAGTACTTCTTTAGCAGACTCCCCCACCTTGGGGACTGTGACGATTTCAGCCCCATTAGCCAGACTAGGCTTGTTACTGGGGGTTAGCAGCAGAGAAGTGGGACATGATCTAAGTCAGCTATGGTTCGCCAACCCTGATAGTAGCATGTTAGCTGTGGTTCGCCAGCCCTGATAGTAGCATGTTAGCTGTGGTTCGCCAACCCTGATAGTAGCATGTTAGTTGTGGTTCGCCAGCCCTGATAGTAGCATGTTAGCTGTGGTTCGCCAACCCTGATAGTAGCATGTTAGTTGTGGTTCACCAACCCTGTTAGTAGCATGATGTTAGCTGTGGTTTGCCAACCCTGATAGTAGCATGTTAGCTGTGGTTCGCCAACCCTGATAGTAGCATGTTAGCTGTGGTTCGCCAACCCTGATAGTAGCATGATGTTAGCTGTGGTTTGCCAACCCTGATAGTAGCATGTTAGCTGTGGTTCGCCAACCCTGATAGTAGCATGATGTTAGCTGTGGTTTGCCAACCCTGATAGTAGCATGTTAGCTGTGGTTTGCCAACCCTGATAGTAGCATGCTAGCTGTGGTTCGCCAACCCTGATAGTAGCATGATGTTAGCTGTGGTTTGCCAACCCTGATAGTAGCATGTTAGCTGTGGTTTGCCAACCCTGATAGTAGCTTGTCATCTATGGTTTGCAAACCTTGATATTAGCATGTCAGCTATGGTTTGCCAACCCTGACAGTATCATGTCAGCTATGGTTTGCCAACCCTGATAGTAGCATGTTAGCTATTGTTTGCCAACCCTGACAGTAGCATGTCAGCTATGGTTTGTCAACCCTGATAGTAGCAGGTCAGCTGTGGTTCACCAACCATGATAGTAGCATGTTAGCTGTGGTTTGCCAACCCTGATAGTAGCATGTCATCTATGGGTTGCTGAATTCCAAGATGGATAGTGTTTTCACCTCTGGAGATTTTGAAAAAAAAATTATTTTGAAGAAAAAAATGAGAAACAGCAAAAAATTTTTTTTTCAATAAATGTCTTGAGGAGCAGTGGATCTGAAAATTAGTTTGTTATGCAAAGGTGGTAGGTTGTGAATCAGCTGCCTGCTCACTTTATTGAACCAAACAGAGAAAATGGACACCACAAATTCTTGTGTTAGGGAAGACGAAGAGCAGACATTTTGCCCCCAGAAGTCGAGCTCTTGACAGAGTGAAGGATGTGACACTTCACTACTTCACTGCATTATAGCACCACCCTGTATGTGATGTGACAGTGATTTTTTTTTTTTTTTTTTCTAAAACGTCTTCAAATATCTGTGTGTATGGTTACTTATGTGCTGTATGGACATATTACACATGCGTCTGTCTTTGATGATTATTGTAGAACAGTGGGTTTTCTGTTTCCAATCAGGATTTCACAGTGTTTGGAGGAAGTTTATCTGGGGCTCATGCTAAAAAGATCTGCAAGGTGAGATTGTTTCTTGTGTGGAAGGATGTCAGACAGGTTTCTCATGTATAACATAGGGTTATAGATGCCATAGGTGATGAGATAAGATTGTTTTACATGTCACATGTCAAGGTTGTTGTGTATTAAACAATGTTGAGGATTGCCCTAGAATGATGGTTCTTAATATGGGGTCCATGAACCTCCGGGGGAATCCGTGGAAAAAGTTTTAGGAGTCCATGGAATAGGAAAATGATTGGCTGGATTCAAATAATCATTGTCCGAGTTCTGTTTATTGTTTCTTTTTGAATGTGATGTCCACAGCTGTTCTTCAGCTAGAGAGGGGCCCCACAGCTAAAAAATAAAAATAAATAAAGGTTAAGAACCACTGCTTAAGAAGACGTGATAAGATTTCTTTTACATGTCGGATGACAGGAGTTTTTTGAGCAGCTTTCTGAGTCGTAGAGGCTCACTGCTGCAGACAAGACACGTCTCCATCCCTCCTTGTTCTTGATCTTTTCTTGCCAGTTGTCAATTCCAAGAGCTCATATATCTTCTAGGTTGTCTCACCATCGTTGTCTAGGTCCATCTCTTGGTCTGTCCCCTTTCATCACTTCTGTATAGACCATCTTTGTTTGTCTGTCCTCCATTCTCTTTAAATGGTCGAGCCACCTCAGTCTGCTGTTTTTCATAATGGCCATTTTAAGCGGACAGTTAAACAATGTGTAGATTTCTTTGTTACTTCTTATCTTCCATTTTTGTTGTGTTATAGGGTCTCTTACCACTCCATAAATTCTTCTCAGGATTCTATTCTCAAATGTTTGCATTTGGTTTTCATCTTATTAAGCTGTACTCAGTGTTTCTGACCCATATAGCACAGCTGGTGTAATCTGTGTCTTATATACGTTTAGTTTGGTGTTGTGGGATAGAATTTTCATTTGTAACAGTTGTCTAAAGCCAAAATAAATCTTGTTTCCAGCTTGTGTTCTAGGCCTCATCAATGACAGGACAACATGTATAAAATGATTTTGTTGAGAAATGTAAGAGAAAGAACCTTACACATGTAACCAAAACCTATTTTTGTTACATTCACAATGTTGCAAGGAGAGAAGTAAAAGAAGTAAGAACAGACAGTCGTGTTAATTATGGTGCTGGAATTGTAGAAAAGGTAACTGGAAGGGGGGGGGGAAGGAATGTCTTGATTGCCTGTTTAGAGCATCATAAGAATCATAAGAAGCATTTGAACATAACTCATTCACAACAAAAACATATCTCAACTAGTTGCTTCAGAATGAGCGTCATATTAGAAATAGTGTAATGTCAGTTCAATTCAATTGCCGTGCCGCATGGCATAGACGATCATTTCTCGCCATAATTCCCTGTCTTTAGACTTAATTATGAGATCCACCAGTGACTTTCTTCCTAGCCACACTGACAGCCCATCCAGTAACTTCTCTCTCTATCTTCCTCTAGTGTAATGTATTTGTAATTATACATTTCATTTGATTTTTATTCTTGTGAAATAATAGTCGCTTTGATTTTTACTTTTTCAATTATTCTTACTTATATCTTACATCCTTCTCGTACCATTAAACATCACATAGGGTTAGTATGGTAGTTTGCCAAGTTTTCCTGTTTTTGGCGAGCTTTTCAACCTCATCAAGGGATTTTATGCCTACTAATTTGGCCTTTCTTAACAATGTCCTCTTTAGAGTTTCACATGGCCGGCCTCTTTTTTTTTTCTTCTATTATTAGAGTGAGTAAAAAAAAAATCCATCACATTTTTCGATATGTAATTTTGGTCAAGGTTCCACTGTACTGGCATTTCTAATGTTATGCTGATGTCATATGTTATGTCACTCTGAAAACTTGCATGCCCATTTTTAGCCTATGAATTGCGAGATAAGTGATCAGTAGAGGGAAATAATGGCGGACAGCAAGGCTTCAAAGTCTTCTTAGTGGTATTACAAAGGACCCCTCACATTGGCTGAGCCATGACAGAAGACCATCGAAAGTTATGGATTGTATTTTGAAGAGTGAGGTCACATCATTATTAACATTATGTAGCACTGCTAAGTGTATATTATGTTGCTTGGTTTTGTGCATCAGTGAAATGCTTCAAAAATGTGTCAAACTTTTGACTTGCCCTAGTAAAAGCTTCAGCACAAGTGAGTCTGTGTCTGTAGACAGTTGCATCACCATTTCTGAGCTCTCTATCTTAGTCTAGAGATGTTGCTTCTCTCTGATTTGTGTTCTCTATCTGGAGATGTTGCCTCTTTCTGATTTGTGTTGTTTAGTCTGGAGATGTTGCCTGCCTTTGATTAGTATTTTCTTGTCAGGAGAAGTTGCCTCACTCTGATTAGTTTTCTCTATCTGGGGATGATGCCTCTCTCTGATTAGAGTTCTCTATCTGGGGATGTTTTCTGGAAAACAACTAAAGAAATAGAAAAGAAATTAGACTCTTTTGAAAACAAATGCATAAGGAAAATACTCTGCATCAAGTGGAACGAATTCAAGAACAATGCAGAGATAAGACAGATGACTGAACAACAACCAGTCTCATGGGCGATCAGGAAAAGGAGATGGACATATGTTGGTCACTTGATGAGAAGAAATGATCAGAGAATCCTAAAACAAGCTTAAAAAGTGGAACACAACAGGCCAAAGAAAAAGAGGCAGACCGCGTGAAATTCTGAAGAGGACATTGTTAAGAGAGGCCAAATTAACAGGCATAAAATCCTTTGATGAGGTTGAAAGACTCGCTGAAGACAGGAAAAATTGGCGACTACTTTGCGAGCCCTATGTGACATTTAACTGCACGGGAAGGATAAGATCTGGGGATGATGCCTCTTTCTGATTAGTGTTATCTATCTGGTTGCCTCTCTCTTATTAGTGTTCTCTATCTGGGGATGATGCCTCACTTTGATTATTATTCTATGTCTGGAGATGTTGCCTCTTTCTGATTTGTGTTGTTTAGTCTGGAGATATTGCTTCTCTCTGATTAGTGTTCTCTATCTGGAGATGTTGCCTCTCTCTGATTAGTGTTCTCTATCTGGAGATGTTGCCTCTCTCTGATTAGTGTTCTCTATCTGGGGATGTTGCCTCTATCTGATTAGTGTTCTCTATCTGGAGATATTGTCTCTCTCTGATTAGTGTTCTCTATCTGGAGATGTTGCCTCTCTCTGATTAGTGTTCTCTATCTGGAGATGTTGCTTCACTCTGATTAGTGTTCTCTATCTGGAAATGATGCCTCTCTCTGATTAGTGTTCTCTATCTGGAGATGATGCCTCACTCTGATTAGTGTTCTTTGTCTGGAGATGTTGCCTCACTCTGATTAGTGTTCTCTGTCTGGAGATGTTGCTCACTCTGATTAGTGTTCTCTATCTGGAAATGATGCCTCTCTCTGATTAGTGTTCTCTATCTGGAGATGATGCCTCACTCTGATTAGTGTTCTTTGTCTGGAGATGTTGCCTCACTCTGATTAGTGTTCTCTGTCTGGAGATGTTGCCTCTCTCTGATTAGTGTTCTCTGTCTGGAGATGATGCCTCTCTCTGATTAGTGTTCTCTGTCTGGAGATGTTGCCTCTCTCTGATTAGTGTTCTCTGTCTGGAGATGATGCCTCTCTCTGATTAGTGTTCTCTATCTGGAGATGTTGCCTCTTTCTGATTAGTGTTCTCTATCTGGACATGATGCCTCACTCTGATTAGTGTTCTCTGTCTGGAGATGTTGCCTCTCTGATTTGTGTTTTCTGCCTGGAGATGTTGCCTTTCTCTGATTTGTATTCTTTAGTCTGAAGATGTTGTCTCTCTCTGATTAGTGTTCTCTGTCTGGAGTTGTTGCCTCTCTCTATTTTTCTTCTGTAGGTAAAGGTGCACGTTTATGGTGCATAGATATATCATATAAAAATGTTTATCTGGATATAGCATGATTTATCTACTGCAGATCATGGACCAGGCCATGCTTGTGGGAGCTCCTGTTATTGGTCTGAATGATTCTGGAGGAGCTCGCATTCAGGAGGGCGTGGAGTCATTAGCTGGATATGCAGACATCTTCCACGTCAGTTGAGATTTTTTTTCCATTCTCTCTCTCTTTTTTTTTTTTTTTTTTGTAATGATTGTGGAAAGATTGAGCGTCAGTCAAGTTTTGAATTCATGTGTGTGGCAATTTTTTGTCTGTAACTTTGACAGGATATCCCAGTGTTTGTGTACTTGACAGAATATCCCATTGTTTGTGTATTTGACAGGATATCCCAATGTTTGTGTCTTTGACAGGATATCTCATATGAAAGGAAATGCCACATCATATGCAAAAGAGAGAACAGGCTAGAAATTTATTGTAGCTAACGTGTCTAGGAGAGCAACAGAGGATGGTGATGATGATGAAGATGATGATGATAACTGTTTTGATGTTCTGTATTTTGCCACAGTCTGTATTGGTGTCACACAAAAAAATGACCACTCTTATCATATCAGCCAGTCAGTCATTTGCATGTCTCTTGCGGAACTTTGGCTCCCTAATAGCTCTCCTATAGGCCTCTCAGTTGTAAGCAAGATGCCCTGCTGCTGATGCATCCATTTGCAGATCATCAACGATGTCTTGCAGCCATCTTCACCTTGGTCATCCTCTCTTTCTTTTTCCCATTATGTACTCTTCCAAGACGGTCTTTTCTAAATTATGACGTTTAATGTGTCCAAAATATTTAAGTTTTCTCTGTTTAATCCTCTTTACTAGCCAGCCTTCTTCAATATTAAGTTCTTGTAGTATGGATATATTTAATGTGAATCTATAGTTATCTTTTATAGACTACTCAAAGGCATTTGATTGTGTACAACACCGGAAACTTTGGGAAATAGTGGAAAAAATTGGGATTTCCAACACATTTGATACAATTAACATCACTGGTGTATCTAGATCAACAGGCAGCAGTAGGAATAAATGGTTAAACAACAACTTGGTTTGACATAAAACAAAAGGTTCATCAGGGGTGCATATTGTTGCCTTACTTATTTAACTTGTATACTGAAAATATAATGAGGAATGTTAAAGAAGATGTAGACAAAGAATATTATCTTATCTTATCTTATATCTTATATCCTTCCCGTGCCGTTAGACGTCACATAGGGCTCGCAAAGTAGTTCGCCAATTTTTCCTGTCTTCGGCGAGTCTTTCAACCTCATCAAAGGATTTTATGCCTGTTAACTTGGCCTCTCTTAATAATGTTCTCTTCAGAGTTTCACGCGGTCTGCCCCTTTTTCTTCGGCCTGTTGTGTTCCACTTGATAGCTTGTTTTGGGATTCTCTGCTCATTTCTTCTCATCAAGTGGCCAACATATGTCCATCTCCTTTTCCTGATCACCCGTGAGACTGGTTGTTGTTCAGTCATCTGTCTTATCTCTGCATTGTTCTTGAATTCATTCCACTTGATGCCGAGTATTTTCCTTAGGCATTTGTTTTCAAAAGAGTCTAATTTCTTTTCTATTTCTTTAGTTGTTTTCCAGCTTTCGCATGCATAAATGAGGGTGGATATTACATTTGAATTGAATAGTCTTAACTTGGTTTTTGTGCTTATAACTTTTGAATGCCATATGTTCTCAAGATTCTTGAAGATTGATGCTGCTTTTGCAATTCTGATCCTAACTTCCTTTCTAGTGTCACCATCCTGGTCTATGTAGCTGCCAAGGTATGCAAATTGATTGACTTCTTCAATATTGTTTCTTAGCTGTTTTGTTAAATGTCCAGGTCTCGCAGGCATTTGTTGCGATGAGAAAGATGCATGCCCTTAAAAGTCTTATTTTTGTAGTTCTGTCTGTTACTGTTCACAGATTCTTTAGTTGTTTTACTTTCTGAAGAATGATAGATGTCCTCCTTTCAGTTTCCCTCATTTATCTCCATTATTAGTTAGTAATGATCCAAGATCTTATCATGTACAGATGATATATGGATGAAAATTGCTTCCTCAGCAGAAAAAAATATCATCCTTTGGTGTTGGTGAGGTGATGGCCTAATAATATTGCTGTGTATGGTTCCTGTAAAAAGAGGAAAGGAGCAGCCAAGGGAATGATGGACCCTGCATATCACTGATGCTTCTAGCACTATGCTGTCTAAAACAAGCATGCAGGCTAGACAAAAAGACATTTTTACATTGACTAGTGATTAATGACAGCTCTCAAAAGAGCAACAGTTTGCGATGGTCAGGCCACATTGTTTAAATACAGGTGATGGTGATTGACATGCCAGCAAGCAGCTTCTACCATGTACTTGGTAGTGTGCTGCTGTAGTACCTTGGACAGCATTCCAGAGAGAAGATAATGGACAATGGTCTGATACAGCATCACATGGAGTTGATTGAAAGCATCAGAGTTCGAAGAAGCAGTCACATAGCAGGCGGTGATGATGATGATGATTGATTGATGACAGTTTATGTTGTCACATGAGTCACAAATAAATGATCACCTGATTTACTTTCAGAGAAATGTTGTGTCATCAGGAGTCATCCCACAGATTTCCATGATTATGGGCCCTTGTGCAGGTAAGGTTCCCATAATTAAATGTCCTGCAGTCAGTCATGGCTTGTGGCAGTAACATTTTACTTTTGCTTGCAGGAAAAGATTAAATAAATAAATAAGTTTTAAAACAAAAAAAAAACAAAAAAAAGGTGGTTTGATTTACATCTTCTTGCTTATGCCATTAGCATTGCAGGTAGTTCCAGATTTTGGGCCAGAGCAAGGTGAGAGGCCTGGGTTGGTGTCACGTTATGTTTCCTCAGTGTGTCTTTCATCCCATCTATCAACTTTTTTCCTTGTCCTTGTCCTCTGCATCCAGATGTTTTCAAGTTGTACGCAGGTGCCGCTGGTTGTTCCGGATTCACGTGTATCAAATGTCCGAACCACATAATTCTCTGATTTTCAGTGTAATCTTTGGCTGGTGTTGTTACCATAAATTTCCTACTTAATCCCTTCCTGTCATGTTTACCATTTTTCATTTACATAAATCATGTATTTCATAGTTCAAGGGAGTTAATCTTGGTAAAATTATACTTTTTATCTTCCCTAATATAACTTTTTCCCTTCATTGGCATAGTGTATTATTCATTCATTCATTCATTCATTTGCATGTCCCTTGCGGAACTTTGCCTCCCAAACAACACTCCTGTAGGCCTCTCGGTTGTGAGCAAGATGGCCTGCTGCTGTTGCATCCATTTTGTGTTGTGGACAGCAATACTGTGTCATCAGCATATCTAATCTCTGGTATTTCATAACCTCCAACTGTTATGGCATCGTAATATTCTTTGTCTACATCTTCTCTAACATTCCTCATTATATTTTCAGTATACAAGTTAAATAAGTAGGGTGACAATATGCACCCCTGACGGACCCCTTGTTTTATGTCAAACCAACTTGTTGTTTCACCATTTATTCTTACTGCTGCTTGTTGGTCTAGATACAGCAGTGATGTTAATTGTATCAAATGTGTTGGAAATCCCATTTTTTCCATTATTTCCCAAAGTTTCTGGTGTTGTGCACAATCAAATGCCTTTGAGTAGTCTATAAAGGATAAATATAGATTCACATTAAACTCTCTGCATTTCTCTATTATTAATCTTAGATTGAATATATGATCTCTTGATCCTATTTCTTAGTGTATTATAGAAACTGGTAAACAATTAATTGTGTTTTTCCTGCCACAGGTGGTGCAGTCTACTCGCCTGCTCTCACAGACTTCACTTTTATGGTCAAGGTAAGTACTAAATTCAGCATTTTTTTGGTGATATTTCTGTGTAGCATCTTTTTAAGTGTTTGGATGGAAGTATATTTACAGAGTTCATTTTGCAAGATGAGAGAGAGGCATACATCCAGGAAGCATTATAACAATTGAAATTGTAAGATTAGCTGATCAGTTAATCTCTGGAGGTAGCATCACGGCAGTCAGTAATTTCCATACCTGCTTCACTGCCCATTCCAGTGACCAGTCTAAGATGTGTACTCATTGTCTCAGGGAACACGCTCTCAGTGGTCACCTAGGGGTGGGGGGGGGGTGCCAGAAGCTCGGCTCCTTGAGTTGGCTGAGTGCAGTCTCTGATTTTTACGTTTTCAGACAAAAGAGTCATTGTCGTCTGCATTGTTGGTTCGGTGGTGACTGCTCACAGTCACAAATTGCCACACAGAGTTTCTGATCACAATCACCATCCGCCACTTTGAAACCAGAAATCAAAATTATAAGACAGACTGATAATGTCTTGCATGAATTCTTTTCTTGTTGTAGGATATTTAAACAGCTTTTTTTTCCAAGAAAGTCAAAATTAAATACTGTTATTATAAATACACGGTTTTATTCTGTAGTAGACAGTTCATAGCTTTTTAAAATTCTGTAAATGTTAAAAATAGGCATTGCAGCTTAATCATGTTCCGTAAAACATTGAGGCCTAGCTGTTTGATTGCAAAAGAAAAACCCACAGGATTTTGGCTATTGTTAGGGAGGATTTGAGTTTCATTTCTGTCAATGGTTTATGGAGACGCAGCTATGTCTCGTTCATTGTTTTTCATAGTCTTATGCAGAGTATATGACAGATTTGAGAGTAGCATTATTTGGAACAGATATGTGGATATGTTGACTGGAGATTTAGGTAGCATACAGGAGTATTATTGTGAATAGATATGTGGATCTCTTGACTGGAGATTTAGGCAGTTTATAGGAGCATTATTGTGAATAGATATGTGGATCTCTTGACTGGAGATTTAGGTAGCATACAGGAGCATTATTGTGAATACATATGTGGATCTCTTGACTGGAGATTTAGGCAGTATATAGGAGCATTATTGTGAATAGATATGTGGATCTCTTGACTGGAGATTTAGGTAGCATACAGGAGCATTATTGTGAATAGATATGTGGATCTCTTGACTGGAGATTTAGGTAGCATACAGGAGCATTATTGTGAATAGATATGTGGATCTCTTGACTGGAGATTTAGGCAGTTTATAGGAGCATTATTGTGAATAGATATGTGGATCTCTTGACTGGAGATTTAGGCAGTTTATAGGAGCATTATTGTGAATAGATATGTGGATCTCTTGACTGGAGATTTAGGCAGTTTATAGGAGCATTATTGTGAATAGATATGTGGATCTCTTGACTGGAGATTTAGGCAGTTTATAGGAGCATTATTGTGAATAGATATGTGGATCTCTTGACTGGAGATTTAGGCAGTATATAGGAGCATTATTGTGAATAGATATGTGGATCTCTTGACTGGAGATTTAGGCAGTTTATAGGAGCATTATTGTGAATAGATATGTGGATCTCTTGACTGGAAATTTAGGCAGTATATAGGAGCATTATTGTGAATAGATATGCGGATCTCTTCACTGGTAGTGTAAACAGAATGCAGAAAGTTACTTGATTCTTCCTTAGTTGTTAATTTACAGCATAAACACCAGATTTTTGGTAGAAAGAAAGGGGGTTTGAGTTTACCAGCTGCCAAATTTTCTGTAACTAAATGGAAGATTTGTAGTTTTAACTTCTGAAGATTTTTAGATTACCATGAGCTGTTTGAATATCTTTTTTTTTTTTTAGAGAATTATGTTCCGGACAACTTTAAAAACTGCTGTAAAGAGAAAAAAATTACTGTTGTGTCATTTCCTAAAAATTTTGTGACCATGATGAATGATAAAAAGAAAGCTTGCCTTGAGTGTTGTTTGTTAGTTTAAGAGTGACAGTTGAAATTTTGTTATGAAAGATATTTTTAATACTTTTATTCTAATAGAATTCTTACTGTTCTTTCTCATGTTTAAAAAAGGAAAGTCGTTCATATCAAACAAGAGGTATCAGAACACTGAGCCTCATAATTTGGGAAAATTTTGCTGCAGTTTATTGTTGCTTAATGGAATTTAACAAGAACTTTAAAAGAGGCCAGGCAGTTATTTTTCTTGATGAAAATTCTGTTAACGATGACTCCCATTCAGAAGTTGGGGCTTGTAGTTTTTGTCATTCATGGTGAAAAAAGGGTTAATTTGGATTTACCCAGTATTTCAGTTTTCATTCTTCACTGATCTGTGTTTGTGTTTTCTGTAATAGGTAAATCTAGTGTTTAGAACTTATTTTCCGGCTTTAGTTTCATTTTCTGTGTAAATTCTTTTCTTATTGCTTATTGAAAGGCCATGGGCCAAACTACTGTTTATATTTTACTGATCGAAAAGTAACTTGTTAAATATTGTTAGAAATTATTTTAATGTTTGTTAAAAAACATATGTTAGAATATCTGTACTGAAAATGTATTTTTGTTTATGTATATGTCTCTGTGTGCGCGTATGGGTGTGTGTGTGAGCTATTTTATTAGGTTAATTACTTCTTCTCTTTTACTTTGAATGCAATAGTTTAATCTTACACTCTTTTGATATGTTTTTTTTTCCTAATGTAATTTGTATACATGTATTAAATCGAGTGTGTGGGAAGAATCAAAGATGGAGTGATGAAGGGCAGACTATAAGATGAGGCTGCATGTCCAATTCTTTACCCTTTAAAAATAAAGATCATTCATTCTTTCATTCCACCAGTAGAAAAGTCTATGTACAACACATATAGAAGTATAACTACTGTTTATATTTTACTTATAGACCTCTACTACCCATTGAAAAGTTTATGTGCAACACACATAGAAGGATAATGCAAAGTGGCACTGTGATTTGTAAAAAAAAAAAAAAAACTGTAACAGGCACATTGTCTGTGTAAAAATATAATTTTTCAGCCTGACTTTCTGCATTATCTTTTCGTGTTCCTTTTTTGTCTTGATTTGCTCTAGCAAAAAAAAAAAGTGTAGCAGGAGTCTCTTTTGATAGAATTTCTGTGTAGATGTTTATAGTTTCACCACTTGTTCTGTTAATGTGATTTCATTTTTACGTGCCCTAGCTAATACTGTGATTAAAGTTGTATGTGTTCTTTCTCTATACAGGAGACGTCATATCTGTTCATCACTGGCCCAGATGTTGTCAAGGTAAGCTTGTATTTTCTGCGTCACAGAGCACACATTTTAGTTCATTAGCCCAATTGAATTGCTTCTTGTTGAACCGATCATGTAGTAGATAGATAGTTAGGAAAGGCCATCATCCATGCAGCCCCCATAAACTTTCATGGGTGCTTTATCTTCTTTTCAGTATCTCATTCAGCATACAGTAGCTGATTATGCCTGTTTTTCGTTGGCTGACCGTCTGCCTGAAGCTCTTGATGAGTCATTCATTTTTCATCTTCCCAAATTTCACTTCCAATTCTTTTATTCTTAGAGAAATCTGGGAAGATAAATGTGGGTGATACTGACCACATCACACTGTCGTGTGGTGAAGGTCATAGAAACACAGGCCTAACACTGTATCCCCAGCATACCTTAATGGCATGGACATGGGAATTTTGTACCTTTACCTCTTTCATTCTTGAGAACCACTACTTCACAGTTGTCCTTTGTTTGCCATTTGGGCAGAATGTCAGATAGGCCTGCATGCCCAATTCTTAACCCTTTGGAAATAAAGATCAGTCAACCAGTTCTTCCCTTACAGCACTGATGATGTTTGTTTGATCCATTCCCTGACATTCCTTCATGATAGCTGACAAGTCCACTGTTTCATTTCCCATGACACCTTCATGGCCTGGTGCAAAAATGAAGGCCAGTTGATAGATCTGCAATAGCCTGCATGGATATGTAGCAGAGAGTGCAGCTGCTTGAAGCACCCCATGACTCCTGTAAGACTTGCAGAAGGGAAGAGTTTAATCAGGGGAAGACAGACAGGTATAATTCAGGGTTAAGCAACAGCATATCAGCAAATGAGAGCACTTTCTGATTAAGGAATAGAGCTGTACCCTGTGAGAAATCAATTAGTGTGACAGCAGCTGGTTTGTGCAGGATATCGTATTCTCTGGCTGTCTGTTTCAGTTGTTCAGCAAGACATAGATAACATCTAAACACCTAGGGCAAGTTTAGATTTCAGGCTAGTAGATCTGTCAGTGAGAATTACAGATATGTCATTATTTTCCTAGTCACACATTGGGCCTGTGGATTTGTTATTTTCTCAGTCATATATGAGAGTTACAGATATGTCATTATTTTCCTAGTCACACATTGGGCCTGTGGATTTGTTATTTTCTCAGTCATATATGAGAGTTACATCTTATTAGCAGAAATGCAGATGAAACCACTGACAACAATTATTGAGGAAAGACGATGGCGATGGTTGGGACATGTGTTCCGAATGACTGATAACTCACTACCAAAAATAGCACTAAGATGGACACCACAGGGGAAGAGAAGTAAGGGTAGACCAAAAGAGACATGGAGAAGAACAACAGAAAGGATGTTGAGCAATAGAGGGCTCACCTGGGCAAGAGCAGAAAAAAAGGCGAAGGACAGGCATTTGTGGAAAACCCTTGCGGAAGCCCCATGTGCCCTGGGCACTTAAGGTTCAGAGAGAGAGAGAGAGAGATATGAGAGTTACAGATTTGTCGTTATTTTCCTAGTCACACATTGGGCCTGTGGATTTGTTATTTTCTCAGTGATATGTCGTTATTTTCCTAGTCACACATTGGGCCTGTGGATTTATTATTTTCTCAGTCATGTATGAGAGTTACAGATATGTCATTATTTTCCTAGTCACACATTGGGCCTATGGATTTGTTATTTTCTCAGTCATATATGAGAGTTACAGATTTGTCGTTATTTTCCTAGTCCCATGTGAGAACTGTAGATTTATCATTATTTTCTCATTCATACATCAGATTTATAAATTTGTTCATTTTTTTTTTTTTTCCTGAGTCACATGTCAGAGTTGTAGATTTGTTGTGTATTTTCTCAGAATTATATGCCATATATATATTTTTTTTTTTTTTTTGAGTAATACATCATATTGCTATAGGTTTGTAAGAATTGTGCTGCAGTTTTCTGTGAATTTTGCATCATTTTTGTTAACAACAATGGTAAAAAAGTGGGCCGTGGTAAAAGTGAGCCATGGTAAAAGTGAGCTGTGGTAAAAGTAGGCCATAGTAAAAGTGGGCCGTAGTAAAAGTGGGCCATGGTAAAAGTAAGCCATGGTAAAAGGTGAGCCGTGGTAAAAGGTGAGCCGTGGTAAAAGTGGGCCGTGGTAAAAGTGAGCAGTGGTAAAAGTGGGCCGTGGTAAAAGTGGGCAGTGGTAAAAGTGGGCAGTGGTAAAGGTGAGCCATGGTAAAAGTGGGCTGTAGTAAGAGTGGGCTGTGGTAAAAGTGAGCTGTGGTAAAAGTAGGCCATAGTGAAAGTGAGCCATGGTGAAAGTGAGCCATGGTTGTGAAGCTGTAGAAAGTGGTGTCAGAGTTTGAAAAAGAAAAGTGGGAATAAACCACATGTAGCAGTGAGACAAGGGTGTGATATTTCAACAAGAAGCCTTCATCACACAACAGACAGACACAGAGAAGGGAAGGAAGAATGGATGCTGCTAGTGAGGGGAGACAAAATGTAAAAATAAAAGGTTAATAAATAAAAACTTTTACCCCAGTGTTTTCATCTGGATCTAACAAGACATTTTATCTGTTCTTGCTTTCTTTCACTTTGTCTGATGAAGGCTTCGTGACCAAATAACAAACTAAAGCCTTTCTCCACCTGATAGTAAACCAGAATTATGATGTAACAGTTGCTTGCCTCTGTCCTTCAGTACTAGTGTCTGTCAAGTAGAGCACTTTATAATGCAATCATATAGAAACATTTGGGATAGCTGCCACACACAGAGATATAGAAGCATTCATGATAACTGCCACACAGAGACATAGTCTGATCCAAGATAGCTTCCACACATAAACATCATTCCAGATAAATTCCACACATAAACATATAGAAACATTCCACATAATTTCCACACATAAATGTATAGAATCATTCCAGATGATTTCTGCACATAAACATATAGAAATGTTCCAGATAACTTCCACACATGTAAAGTAGTATAACTGCAGATTGCAGCTGGGTTAATAGTGTGCTATCCTCTCCTGGTTAGATGATTGCTTGTCCTACCAGAGTCCAGCATCTGAATCGCAGTCATTCTCATACCGTTTTTCTTTCTCTCATAGCTAAAGAAGTGCTTTGTCTTCTGTTGAGATTGATAACGCACACCATGCTGTAATCTTCCAATGTGATGGACTAAAGAAGAATTACTGAGGATAGTCTGTTTTATTCATGAAGCAACAAAACTAGATATTAGTGTTTTGTTCATGAAGCAACAAAACTAGATATTAGTGTTTTATTCATGAAGCAACAAAACTAGATATTAGTGTTTTATTCATGAAGCAACAAAACTAGATATTAGCATTTTATTCATGAAGCAACAAAACTAGATATTAGTGTTTTATTCATGAAGCAACAAAACTAGATATTAGAAGCTTTGTGACACATTCTCCCAGTACTCCACAACAAATCCTGCTACATCATCCACCATGTGCAAAAAACTCCATGGCGCCCTTAATGACATCTCGACTGGCAATGGTCAGTGGAACTTCATATCGCAAGATGGTCTCATCTTTGACCAGGACTTCACAGTTCAGTCCATTGTCTCTGTCAGTGGACACACATTTCCGGTAATGATGAAGTAGAGCCAGCCCTGGGCCAGCTCTGATCACATCCATGTCTTCAGCCACTTGCTTGCTGATATGGTGAATGCCAACCTCAAATACTTGAGCTGGTTGTACAAACAGTTTAGATCTGTGCAGAGAGGTTTCTTGTGTGCGATAGAGATACTGAAAGTAGTCTATGGAATTGCTTGCCTGAGTTTGGAAATCTTGCTGGAAGAAAGCACTTTCAAAAGAGATTCCAGAAATAGATCTTTGCTGGAATTGTGAATAAAACTGGCGGGTGATTACTGCTATCAGTCCTGGCCACGTCCAGATTTTCTGAGGGATTAGCATTTCATCGATGTCCATAAATAGCAGCCAGTGAAAGTTTGCCATGTTTGTGTACAGGCAGTGTTGAACAGCCAGTAGTTGGCCATGGTTCCAGATGACTTGAGTGGTGTCTGGTGATGGCGTTTTCTTGTGTGCTACAGGCAAATCCCAGAGAACAATAGTCAGAATGTTTGCGCTGAGTCCTGTGTAGTTCTGTAGGAATGCAAAAATATCCTTTGGAATATCATGGATATACAGGAACACTTTGTTGGCACCGAGTAAGCGACACATTTCAATGAAATTGATGATTTTTGTCAAGCAGATGTCACCATACAGAGGAGGTATACAAACTCCAACACTCATGTTATTGTTTGCTGGCAGCTGTTTGAGTCTGAAGTTAGTCTGGGGATTGGTAATCCTTTCAGACTTGGGACGTGAAATTGATTCCTTTAATTTGATGACAATGTCATTGTCGGAGTGGTGATGTTGCTGAATGATTGAATTGCGTACCAGCATGGGCACAGATTCATCTGATGGGGTATCTAGACGTTTTACCAGGACAGTGATCAGTGACAGACTGTCGCCTATGACAGACAGCAAGGAAAGTGTCTGAGGTATGACTTGGACTGTCTGTGGAACTTGGCAAGAGTAAATCCAGCCTCCATATCTCTTGCCGTGGTTCTCGCACATCTCGTAGGGCTCAGCCTTGACACTGATGCTTCTGTTCTGAGAGTTGTAAAACTTACACAGAATTTGCCCCGAGTGCTCAGGAGTGGACTGAAGAATCAGAATACGAATGTGTGGGCCATTAGAAAATCTTCTATCCAGAAATGTGCCAAAGACATAAATGTTGTTTCCAAGCGGGACAAAGCTCACGTTATACTGTGAGACATGTGAGAATCTCGCATTAGGAGGAGAGCCAGCTATTGCCAGCTTGGAGCTTGTATGTGGTGTCCTGATCTGCTGATGCTGCATGTTTTCTTTGAGTTTTCTCAGAGTAACAGGATGCGGTTCTCCGAGACTTTCCCTCCATGGAATGCTTACCCTATCTCCGGTACTGAACGATGAACTGTTTGTTATGTCTCCAACAGATTTTCTCCGTGTTTGGGCACTCACATGTGAGTTTAATTGGTTGGTAGACAGGAATGTATGTGCTCTGATGTTCTCCTTTTTTGTCCAGATCTGTCTAGTTTTGTTGCCACGGTGCATGCCCTCATCTCTTGTATGCAAAGACCTTCCTTGATCACGTGTTTGGCTGTGTCCTGTATGAAGGCTTATCTGGAAGACGTTGACGAGACACATGTATGCCACACACGCTAGGGTGAGCAGGATGGACGCTTTCTTGTACATACTGGTCATTGTGATGTGACCATGGCCGCGAGTAAGTCTCATATCATGCCTGGACCACAGACAGATGCTATATCACACAGTAAATGTGGTCTTTCAGCTCCCATGCTGTTCTGTCCCTAAAGTTGTACAGGTCTTTGACATCTTTGATGCTCAGGTCATGGGGACTATTTGTTTTACCCTGAAAATGAATGGAAAACGCGTTAGTATAGAAATGTAGAACATTAAAAGTAGATTTGTTGTCATGTCGAACAAGCTATAACTTAAAGTAGTGGATTTAACAGCATTGGGCGAGGGGGGCGGTGGTTGGAGCTTGAAGAATTTTAAAAAATGGCAGTCCATGTAAATAAAGCGGAGCGTCCTATAAGGTATTTTTTGAACCCCACTTTTTATCATATCTAGGAGGGCGAGTCAAATGAAGGTTGGAAAATGTGAATAAAATTTCATAACGAACAGATAAAAATGCCTTAGTTGTATCATTTGTCAGCATCACGGTCAGTGATGCTAGTAAGCAGACAGCGCCACTCTGGCTAAGCAGCAAGCCGAGATTATGCTATGTCACGATGACGACTACCATTGAAGACATACTCCAAGGAAGAAGTATGATTCTTGTCCGCCGAGGGCCTAAACCCCCAAGACATACTCCAAGGAAGAAGTCCAATTCTTGTCTGCCGAGGGCCTAAACCCCTCAGACATACTCCAAGGAAGAAGTGTGATTCTTAGTCTGATTCTTGTCTGTCGAGGGTCCAAACCCCTCAGACATACTCCAAGGAAGAAATCTTATTCTTGTCCGCCGAGGGTCTAAACCCCTCAGACATACTCAAGGAAGAAGTCTAATTCGTGTCCGCCGAGGGTCTAAACCCCTCAGACTTACTGCAAGGAAGAAGTCTAATTCGTGTCCGCCGAGGGCCTAAACCCCTCAGACATACTCCAAGGAAGAAGTCCGATTCTTGTCCGCCGAGGGTCTAAACCCCTCAGACATACTCCAAGGAAGAAGTCCGATTCTTGTCCGCCGAGGGTCTAAACCCCTCAGACATACTCCAAGGAAGAAGTCCGATTCTTGTCCGCCGAGGGTCTAAAACCCATCAGACATACTCCAAGGAAGAAGTCCGCCGAGGGTATAAACCCCTCAGACATACTCCAAGGAAGAAGTCCGATTCTTGTCCGCCGAGGGTCTAAACCCCTCAGACATACTCCAAGGAAGAAGTCCGATTCTTGTCCGCCGAGGGTCTAAAACCCATCAGACATACACCGTGAGATATCTGCGGTGTAAGGTGATGGGTGCGCGTGAGAGTTTGACATCTACGGCTGGGTTACGAAGCTCAAGACGGGCGTAAGAAACTTAGACAACGCCGACCGTCCTGGGCAAGCATCACCGGTTGGTGAGAAGTCAGGACAGAGTTTTCTTACCGGAATTTTGACTCTGGTTCACAAATGACGCAGATACCGTTACATAGCAAGGGGACTGTGTTGAAAAACTGCCGTGTTATGTTTCATATACTAAATAAAAGTTGTTGCTTACTTCGCATTCTCTGACTTTCATTTGATTCATCCTTGTCTGTTCGCATTTTCTGCACGATTCTTCTGTATATGAATGACTCTCGTTCACTTCCTTGGATTGCTAACAGAAGTACATTCATATTACACCTGCAACTGCTTGCTTCAGAAAAGTGCACATAAGAAAAAACAGTGCGCAGTTTCCATCAGTACCTGTAATAACTATCTACAAATGCAGTCACAGCCCATAGCTTTTTTTTTTTTCTCATCAATTTTGAAATGCTTGCTTTCATTCTTGAAGTAGTAATGTTGAAGTCCGGCCCTGTTCTTTCATTTACTGTCCTTGTCAGAAAACCGCCCCTTTGTTCTTCAGATGCGATTTCCCTTTACTACTGCTACTGTTGCTATTACGACCACTACCATCACCACTATTACTACTACGACCACTACCACCACCACTACTACTACTACAACCACCACCACAACCACCGCCATTACTACTACTACCACCACCATTACTGCTACTACTACCACCACCACCACCACAACCACTGCCATTATTACTACTACCACCATCACCACAACCACCGCTATTACTACTACTACCACCCCCACTATTACTACTATGACAACTACCACCACCACTATTACTACTACTACCACCACCACCACCATTACTACTACTACCACCGCCATTACTACTACTACCACAACCACCGCTACCACTACTATTACCACCACCACTATTACTGCTACTACTACTACCACAACCACCAATACTACTACTGCTACTACTACCACCACAACCACCGCCATTACTACTACTACTACCACCACCACCATTACTACTACTACCACAACCACCATTACTACCACTACTACTACCACCACCACCACCATTACTAATACCACCACCGCCATTACTAATACCATCACCACAATTACTACTACTACTACCACCACGACCATTAATACTACTACTACCACCACCATTACTACTACCACCATCAATACTACCACTACTGGTTCTACTACTGCTACTACTACTACCACCATTACTATTACAACCAGTATTGCTACCACTACCATTGCTACCAAAACTACTACCACTACCACTACTACTACTACTACTGCTACCATCACCACTACTACTTCTATTACTGCTGCTGCTACCACTACTACGAATATACCACTACTACTAACTACTACTACTACCACCACCTCTACTACTACTAGTACTAACTACTACTACTACCACCACCACCACTACTACTACTAATACTACCACTACTACCACCACCACCTCTACTACTACTAGTACTAACTACTACTACTACTACCACCACCACCACTACTACTAACTACTAATACCACCACCACTACTACTACTACCACCACTACTACTATTACCACCACCACTGCTACTACTACTAACTACTACTACTACTACCACCACCACTACTACTACTAACTACTATTACTACCACCACCACTACTACTGCTTACCCTGATAGAAGTTCCAAAGCTTTTGCCAAACTTTCATAGACAATGTCTCATGCCTCCCCTTTTACTGATTTTAGCAGAATCTGATGGCCTACATTTTATTACTTTCTTAGAAATTCAAGCCTCATTTTTTTTAATGACATCAATACTGTGTCGGAAAATGCATAATTGCTTTCATCAGCATTCTTATACAGTTCTTATGTTTTCATATCCTGCTGAGTTCAGTGGCATGGAGTTAGATCTAACAGAGCCGTGTTCCTGCATTGTCTTAAGCTCTCGATGCAGTCGTTTCACTTTACTCGGGGGAACGCGTGTAACGTTTTTAATATGCGACCTTCGTCATGGATATGTTTGTGTGTTAGTTTACATCGTAAGCACCAGACTAAAACATCATCCAGTTTGACTTACATCACGTGCAGCATCCAACATCATATATATGAAAAACAAAAAGCAACAACTCACAAGACCTCTGGGAGTCAAGACCCAGAGGGGCTCACCCCCCTTAGAGTGTCAGGAGTTTAAAGGGCCGAAACACTTGTCTGAGGTGGGGGGTACTTCCTCTGATGATCTGAAGGAGTTGTGTTGTTGTTCCGCTCTCTACGGTAGAGAGTTTCCTGCATATATATTTTTTTAGCTTACATCATATGGGCAATCTTATATCATCCACATTGACGTCATTCGTGTATATCTTCACAGGCGGGTACGGGTTTCGTTGTAGGGATTTGGTGATCACGATAGACATCACTGTTAGCAAGCTCAGTATGCTTTTGAGATGGATAATATCTAAAGCGGCTATGACAAATTCATGTTTCTGAGATGAGCAATATCTATAACAGTTTTGGCAAATTCATGTGTTTCTGAGATGGGTAATGTCTAAAGCAGTTATGACAAATTTATATTTCTGAGATGGATAATATCTAAAACAGTTAGGCAAATTTATTTGTTTCTCAGATGGGTAATATCTATGGCGGGTCCGGCAAATTTATTTTTCTGAGGTGGATAATATCTAAAACAGTTCCGGCAAATTTGTTTTTTGAAATGGATAATATCGAAAACTGTTATGGCAAATTTGTTTTTTTAAATGGATAATATCTAAAACAGTTCTGGCAAATTTGTTTTTTGAAATGGATAATATCTAAAACTGTTATGGCAAATGCATGTTTCTGAGATTGAAAATATCGTAAACAGCTCTGACAATTTTTTGTTACAGAGAGATGGATAATATCCATAAGAGCTGTGACAAATTAATGTTTCAGAGATGGATAATATCCATAAGAGCTGTGACAGATCTGTGTTTCAGAAGATGGATAATATCCATAACAGCTGTGACGTATTAAAACAGTATGTCTCTTACGATGTCCCTACCCCACTCCATACCCATCGCCATCAACAAACCCCCCCCCCCTTTTTCTAGAGACGTTGGTGGCGAAGAATGACGTTTACCTCTGTTTATTTGTCCTCCAACATGGCTGGCTTAACATGGCTCTAACCGTAGCGCAACCGGGGGGGGGGGGGGGTCCAGACTACCAGGCCGGTACTGAGATAAAGCAACGTTCAGTTGGTCTATCAATCAACAACAACAAAAAAAAAACGCCTGGATCTAGCGAGGGATGGTATCGTGGGATCCAGAAAGAGTTTGGGGGTGGGGAGTTAGTGGGGTTTATAAGGAGGAAGGAATAGAGAATCACTGAGTCGAGCTTAATAGCCGTTCTGCCAGTCATTTGCTTGTCCCTTGAGGGACTGTGCCTCCCTAACAGCACTCCTGTAGGTCTTTCGATTGTGAGCAAGATGCCCTGCTGCTGATGCATCCGTTTGTAGGTTATCAACGATGTCTTGCAGCCATCTTCGCCTTGGTCTTCCTCTCTTTCCCGTTATGTGCCCTTCAAAGACGGTCTTCTCTAAATTCTCATGACGTTTAATGTGTCCAAAATATTTAAGTTTTCTCTTTTTAATCTCCTTTTATCAACCTTCTTCAGTATTGTAGTATGGATATGTATGTTTGTTTGTTTGTTTGTGTTTGTGTGTGTGTGTGAGTGAGAGAGAGAGAGAGAAAATTATATTTGAAGAACTCTTCTGTAGAATTTATATTCAAAGGCATTTATGTGTTTCTCAGCTGTTTTGTTAAGTGTCCAGGTCTCGCAGGCATATGTTGGGATTGGAAAGATGCAGGCCTTTACAAATCTTATGTGATGTTAATTGTATCAAATGTGTTGGAAATCCTATTTTTTCCCATTATTTTCCAAAGTTTCTGGTGTTGTACACAATCAAATGCCTTTGAGTAGTCTATAAAAGATAAATATAGATTCACATTAAATTCTCTGCATTTCTCTATTATAAGAGCCTTTAGAGAAGGGAATAGAGAGTCCCTGAATCGAGCTTAATAGCCATTAGAGAAGGGAATAACGAGTCACTGAGTAGAGCTTAACTGCTGTTAGAGAAGGGAATAGAGAGTCACTCAGTAGAGCTTAATAGTTTTTAGAGAATGGAATAGAGAGTCCCCGAATCGAGCTTAATAGCCGTTAAAATTCACTTGGGAGATTCTTCTCTCTCAAAAGTCTGTAAGGAAGCTGAGAGACTTGCACAACATAGGAACGAAGACTGCGAGAGACATAGTACGGCTACAAAAAAGAATATTGTGAGAGGCCTATACAGCACAGAAAAGAATATTGCGAGAGGCCTATACAACACAGAAAAGAATATTGTGAGAGGCCTATACAGCACAGAAAAGAATATTGTGAGAGGCCTATACAGCACAGAAAAGAATATTGTGAGAGGCTTATACAACACAGAAAAGAATATTGTGAGAGGCCTATACAGCACAAAAAAGAATATTGTGAGAGGCCTATACAGCGCAGAAAAGAATATTGCGAGAGGCCTATACAACACAGAAAAGAATATTGTGAAAGGCCTACACGATACAGAAACAAGCACTGTGAGAAACCTAAAAAGATATAAGAAACGAACACTGAGAGAGACCAGTACAACACAAACACGAAAAGTGTGAGAGACCTATACGAGACAAAAACTAAAAGCGCGAGAGACCTATACGGCTCAGAAACACAAACTCATATCTCTATAGTACTGAGAAATGAAAATTTGAGATACACTTACACAGCTCATATGAACACCACGAAAGACCAAAATGATTGAGAAAGAAACACAAAGAGTTAGTGAGAAACTGAGTTCCACGAGACATATACGATTGACTAATGAGCACTACGAGAGACCTGCACGACCCCAAACGAACACCACAGAAGACCAGCGCGACTGACTAATGAACACAACGAGAGACCCGCACGACTAAAACGAACACCACGGAATTCAGCACGATTGACTAACAAACACCACGAGAGACCTTGGCATCTGACAACAAACACTGAGAGTGACGTACACAATTGAAAAACGAACGTGTGTCTTCGACCTACAAATGTCTACTTCAGACTGATCTGTGAGAAGGCAGGGGAAAGAAAACAGTAAAATAACAGTCTAGGATTTGTGTAGATACATGCGTTTAGGGGGACCATAGAGTCAGATCCTAGGATAAGGCGGTACAGGGCAATCATAGAGTCGGATCCTAGGATAAGGCAGAACAAGCAGTCATAGAGTAGGATCGTAGGATAAGGCAGCTTTTTGAGAGGACTGCTGGACTTAAGAGACGTGAGACTGAGTAATTTGGTTTATAAACGCATCCTGATTTTATAGATTATAGAAGTGAAAGCATTTCTATCTTGTCTTGTTCATGGTCGCTTTGTATGCCAGGTTTATCAGAGCTTCTCTCAGGCAGAATAACGGGAGCGCGAATAGTGGTCGAGGAGGTTGACTTAGTTTTGTCAGTGAAGACTTGACTAAGAAATGACTAGCAAATAAAATCCAGGTTTATTTTTGTTTTGTTTGTTTGCTTGCTTGCTTGGACGGAAATGGCTGTATCTTATAGCTGCTGGACCAGAGATGCGCCCGAGCGCTGACGCTGCTATACGAGAAAATTGTGATTATAGTGCTAGGTCAAATGAAGAGGTTCTAAGCGAGGCTGGACAAAAGAGAGAAATTCTGGCAAAATTCAGAACACAACAGTCCCAGATTTGTAGGGCATGTTTCAAGAAGAGGCAAACTGGAACTGCTTAATGACAACAGGAAAACTGGAGGGGGGAAAGGGACAGAGGCAGTCAGAGAAACAAGATGTGGCACAGATCAGAGTCCAAAACATACAGGGTGTTTTTAAAGTCTCACTACACTTTATATGTAAAAGTGAAAAAAATGACGTCATAAAAATGTGCTGCACAGTCAGTCGTGAAGAAAAATGCAGTGAATGATTGCCATCTGCTGTAGTAATTTTTTGCACTCAAAATAGAATGGTGTTATCAACGGAAGAAATATTTTTTTTTGGTTGAATAAGTGTTTCGAAATGGTGATCGATACACGCGGATGGTTGTTCAAAGATTTATAGCAAAATTTCCTGATAAACAACCTCCTCATCGCACTAAGGTTAAAAATTTGTTGAATAAGTTTCGTGATACGGGAACTGTGGAAGATGCTCCGCGATCTGGTGGGCTTGCTGTGTCTGAAGACAAATGTCTAGATATCCAAGACAGAATCCTGAAAAGTCCATGCAAGTCCTTAAGGAAAGTGTCGCAAGAAGTGAACGTATCACTGAGCACGGTGCACAAAATTCTTAAACATCAGTTACATTTTCATCCACACAAGATTTATGTTGTGTCTGAACTAAAAGAATGTGACAATCAGTCCAGAGTCAACTACTCCACGTGGTTTCAAACATTTTTTGCTGAAGAAGACAAGTCAGTTCTGGGTGTAACATTCTTCTCTTCATAGTTTCATCTATCTGGATCCGTTAATAGCCAAAATAATCGTATTTGGAGCAGTGTTAGCCCCAATGCATTTCATGAAACACCGCTACACGATGCGAAAATTGGAGTATGGTGTGCCGTCAGTAGAAAACGTTTAATTGGACCAATTTTCTTCAACAACACTATAATTGCCGATCGGTACCGTACTGACATTCTGGAACCTTTTTTTTAGAGCATCTGAATGAACGCGAAATTGAAGAAGCGTGGTTCCATCAAGATGGTGCAACTGCACACACAGCTAGAGCAACACATGGTGTTTTTGGAAGAAATTTTCGCAAGTCGCATAATATCTCGTGGAATTTGGCCTGCAAGTTCTCCAGATCTAAATCCATTAGATTATTATCCATGGGGTTTCTTGAAAGGAAATGTTTTCAAAAATAATGTACAAACAATTGAAGACCTGAAAGAAGCAATCAGAATTACTATTCAAGAAATAACAGACATGTTGCACAAGATATTTGATAATATGAAGAGACATGTACGGTCATGTCTTGAAGCCCGTGGTGGACATTTCCAACACCTGTTATAATGAATATTTCAGTGGTACATTCCAGCTAACGCAAAACAGCGTTGTATCATTTGCAGTCACTATTGTAACTAATTAAATGACTGTTTGGAGCACATTTTGCGATGACGTCATTTCCTTCATTTTTTCAATTTTTTTTCATAGAAAGTGTAGTGAGACTTTGAAAACACTCTGTAGAAAGAGCAAAGAATAGATGGTTGTGGAAATCAATGACGACCAACGCCTGTTTGGCATGGGCCAGAGGGGAGAAAGAGAGAGAGAGAATACTAGGTCATGCGTCTTGGCCATTATTTTTTTAACCTTAGGAGCCAATGAATAAAGATTGGAAACGAAACTGTGAAATCAAACACATGATAACCAGATGTCTCTCTCGGCCGAACTATGAAAATTTTATCACCTGTCAGAGTTTAAATGAGTGTGTTATTATTCTCATTCAGATTATCATACTATAAGTAATAAATTCTTTTTACATATAAACTGAATAAAATTATCGGCGCCTGTCGGGCCGAGTTTTAAGTAAATTTTTAGTATTTACAAACTGAATGTGATTGTCTTTATATAAGTCGTATTTTTTCTGCCAAGTGTATATCTACACGAGTGGTACAAATGTAAGAGAACAAATATTGTAGGATTAAACCTCGAAAAAATCGTAGACAAAGCACTTTAGTGAGACGTGAGAGAAAGAAAAATCACAAGAGAATTACCTGGGATTCGAACACGGACTCCGGTAGGACGAGCAGCCGTCTAGCCACGAGAGAACAGCGTACTATCGACTTGGTACAAATGTATAGTGGGTACATTTAAAATAACGTCAGTGTGTTGAAATATGAATAATAGACAATATAGTACGCGTCCATGTGTGTCACTGACTGTCAGTTATTCCATCAAATATGCTCTGTCACAAACACATATACGTAATTTCCATTGGCACGTATGTTCACATACACGTTTACATTGTGTCCGTATATACAGACTTTCATTTCAGATATAGAAAAGACACCGATATCCAGCCTTCTCTCAGACACATATAAATTCTTACATTGTAACATAACGTTAAAGGAAAAAAAAAATTCATGAAATGAAACTAATCCTGTGGGACGTCAAGTCTGTGGAACTCTCCCGTCCCTGAAATGCAGGTTTCACCATGCCGGAGGTCCTGCAGTTTTCCTGAATCCCTCAGCGGTTCGCAAGCGGAGAGCGCGTAAACAGATGGCGGCCTTTTTTAAAAAAAATTTTTTTTTTTTAAAGAAAAAAAGGGGATGGGGTAGGGGCACTGGAGTGGTCGTGAGGGCCGAGGTCGTAAGCGGGCGAAAGTGGAATCTTTGTCTTGTTTTTTGGGGGGGGGGGGGGGGGAGGCGGCGGCGAAAGTTAATAAAAGTTGGAGCGTTCTGGTCAACTTGTGAGGTACTGTACCGACAAGTGTTTTACAGTGGTTCTCCTGTCTGTGCGCTCTGCCTTGTTCTTGTGGCACGTACCAGGAAATTTAATGACAGTAACAGGCGTTTTTTTTTTGTTTTGTTGTTGTTAGTTTGTGTGTGGGTGTGCGAGTCGGGGTGGCGGTGGAAGGTACAAAGAGGGCCAAGTGTGAGAACGTGAATAACAAAACAAACAAGGACGTCCGTATAATGCTCTTGGTAAAATGAGGCACGAGTCACTGCAGAACCTTGTGGGTAGAGTCTCCGGAGGAAGACTTGGAATTTATCTGTTAAACATTAGTGAAGGGTATCGTTCGCTCAATCGACACCAGTCTCTCTCACAAGTGCGGCAGTTCGTCTCAGATTTTCAGCATCTCCGATGGAGGATATGGTTCACGGGCAACGAGAAAGAGGGGTCAGTCGAAGAGACGGCCGGCGCCGTGATATCACTAATGGTTTAAATACTGCACTCACTACAGCATGCAGTCTGGTAGGACCGCGAGACGTTTTCATATTGGCTGTCCAGGAGAGCAAGGGATCGGCTTGTGTAGTGGTTAGAGTACTCGTCTAGCAACCGAATGGTTGAGGGTTCGAATCCCCAGCTGGGCGGGATTTATTTTGTTCTTTTCCCGACCAATACGGCCCCAGGGTCGACCCAGCCTCGTAAAATGGCTACCACAGAAGATCTAGGAAGGAAAGACAGCGAGGAAAGGAGTTGGCCACCCTACCTCATACGCTGATGGCCCAGCATAACGAGGTCTCATCCTATACGGCATTTGCGATGGGACTACCTTTACTCCAGGAGAGTAGCGTTCTACAGTGGGTATGCGGCATAAAGAAAGTGAAAACAAAACGGTACTACGATGTACGGACGCATGTTAGGGTTTGTGGTTAGAGTGTAACAGTACGTTCGCATCTTGTTATGTATCGGTGGCTAACGAACAGTACAGTAAGAAAGCAGCCGAGCGAACATCACTTATCTG
The DNA here is from genome assembly GCA_009760885.1 of Achatina immaculata. Taxonomy (NCBI): domain Eukaryota; kingdom Metazoa; phylum Mollusca; class Gastropoda; order Stylommatophora; family Achatinidae; genus Lissachatina; species Lissachatina immaculata. Next base: position 2,537,333 of record CM019707.1, read on the forward strand.
CTTACAGGATGATGATAAGAGGGTGAACTTGCACCACACCGAAGAGAGAAAGAGAGAGAGAGAGAGAGATGATACACATTTTAGTTAAATAGTCCCGATCTTGGGCTGAAGTATAATTCTGTGTGAGAGAGAGTTTTCTGTGTAAGTTAGTACTCTCTGTGGTACATGCCAGTCAGGGGTTGATCGCCATTGGTTTCTACAAGCATCTGTACTTTGATGTTTCTACAAGCATCTGTACTTTGATGTTTCTACAGGCACCTGTACTTTGATGTTTCTACAATCACCTGTACTTTGATGTTTCTACAAGCATCTGTACTTTGATGTTTCTACAAGCACCTGTACTTTGATGTTTCTACAAGCACCTGTACTTTGAGGTTTCTACAAGCATCTGTACTTTGATGTTTCTACAAGCATCTGTACTTTGATGTTTCTACAAGCATCTATACTTTACTGTTTCTACAAGCATCTGTACTTTGATGTTTCTACAAGCATCTGTACTTTACTGTTTCTACAAGCATCTGTACGTTGATGTTTCTATAAGATGCGTGTTGAACCGTGTGCTCTGTGTCACTGTTTTGGTTCGTCGGGTATCTTGTTTCTTTGTCTTCCTCTGTCCCATTGTCCCTCCAGTTTTTCTGTTGTCGCTAAGTGTTCCAGTTTGCCTCTTCTCAAAACGTGTCCCCCACAAATCTGGACTGTCGTGTTCTGAATTTTTGCCATAATTTCTGTCTTTTGCCCAGCCTCGCTTAGAAGCTCTTCATTTGTTTTCTTGGCTGTCCATGCTGTTCTCATCATTCTTCTTATGAATCACATCTCCGCTGCTTCCAGTGCTCTTGGTTACTGTCCATGATAAGTAGAACATTGTTATACAACGGCACTTTTTTTTAAGATATGATCAGCTGGACTTGCCAGTTGAGTCGTATGTAGATGAACGTTGCTCCTGCTTGTCCGAGTTAACAAACACGCGGAAGTGCTCCTTGATGCTGTTGCTACTTGTGTGGTAGAAATCTATCAAGCTTAATAGACATCACATGCAGTGGTATAGGGGCTTAGGTTTAGCGCGTGCTTCAGGTATAGGGGCTTAGGTTTAGCGCGTGCTTCAGGTATAGGGGCTTAGGTTTAGCGCGTGCTTCAGGTATATGGGCTTGGGTTTAGCGCGTGCTTCAGGTATATGGGCTTAGGTTTAGCGCGTGCTTCAGGTATATGGGCTTAGGTTTAGCGCGTGCTTCAGGTATATGGGCTTAGGTTTAGCGCGTGCTTCAGGTATAGGGGCTTAGGTTTAAATGAGTTGTCCGAATGAGTAAGTGTCGGTTATTGTCACCAGACCGGTACTGTATTACGAAAGACCTATTATCGTATATTTAACATGACCTGACTCGTTCACGTTTACGGAAGTGGGCTGGGAGACGGAAGCTTTACATAACCAGCGGTTCTTGTTTTGTTGTCGTGACGAATATTCCAAGAGTCTTGTCTCCACATTAGGAAGATGCGTTTGTCCCCTGGAGGTTATGTTATCTGTCATGTTGGCGGAGTTTGAAACAGAAGGAAGTCCATGTGCTTGCATCTTGCCAGTAACTGTAGATCAGTTCCCCGCTGTTTACGACTTGTCGTAAAAATGATGTGAAAGGTCGCATTGTGGTGTCATCGTCGTCATCATAATGTGGTAGGTAATGGATGATGCTTTCTTTCCTGTTAAGAATTTTTTCACTTCAGCTTTCTAGGTCAAGGTAGCTGTGTTGGAGGGATGGCCGTGCTCTCACTTTAATCTGACCAGTGGGACATGTTTAAAAGAAGGGGGAAAAAAAAGCTTGGGCGACGAGAGCTTAGCGAGAAGTCACCCTCTCTGAATCGCTCAGGGAATGAAAACACCAAAAGCTGACTCTCCCACTCTGCTGGATGTCCGTGTTCCGAGATATACCACAGCTATAAACTCCAGCTGCAGCTTTAGTTTCAGTTAATTTGGCGCCTGTTCATGAACAGTCCGCAGAGAAATATTCACGTATTTGAAATTTTACTATGAGAATATTCTTTCGAATAACGAATATTCAAATTACGTCAGCCGACAGGGTCGTAAGATGATAGATAGTTTCTGTTTTATGTGGGAACATATTGTTTTTGTGAGTTTCTTTTCTTTGTATTTGTTATTGTATGAAACCTTAACAAAGATAAAATGATTCAACTCAAATGTAATATCCACCCTTATTTATGCTGCGGAAGCTGGAAAACAACTAAGGAAGCATAAAACAAATTAGATTCATTTGAAAACAAATGTCTAAAGAAAATGCTCTATGTACAATGAAACAAACTCAAGACCAACGCAGAGGTAAAGAAGACAAGCACACAGCAACCTGTTTCATCAGTGATCTAAAAAAAAAGAAGATGAACATATATCGGCTACATGAGGAGAAGAAACAGTCAGAGAATCACAGAATAAGCCGTCAGGTGGGACACAACAGGACGAAGAAGGAAGGAGTCGACCGTGTGAAACTCTAAAGAGAGCATTGTTGAGAGAAGCTAAAATAGTGGACATAAGATCTCTTCACGAGGTTGAAAAACTGACCGAAAACAGGAAAACTTGGCGAACAACGTTGTGAGACCTGTGTGACGCTTAACGGCACGAGAAGGATGATAGATTTATAGTATGAACATGCTGTGAGTGTTGTAGTCTTTGTTGTACAAGTGAACATACTGTTGTGAGTGTTGTAGTCTTTGTTGTACAAGTGAACATACTGCTGTGAGTGTTGTAGTCTTTGTTGTACTAGTGAACATACTGCTGTGAGTGTTGTAGTCTTTGTTGTACAAGTGAACGTACTGCTGTGAGTGTTGTAGTCTTTGTTGTACAAGTGAACATACTTCTGTGAGTGTTGTAGTCTTTGTTGTACAAGTGAACATACTGCTGTGAGTGTTGTAGTCTTTGTTGTACTAGTGAACATACTGCTGTGAGTGTTGTAGTCTTTGTTGTACAAGTGAACATACTGCTGTGAGTGTTGTAGTCTTTGTTGTACAAGTGAACATACTGCTGTGAGTGTTGTAGTCTTTGTTGTACAAGTGAACATACTGCTGTGAGTGTTGTAGTCTTTGTTGTACAAGAGAAAATACTGCTGTGAGTGTTGTAGTCTTTGTTGTACAAGAGAAAATACTGCTGTGAGTGTTGTAGTCTTTGTTGTACTAGTGAACATACTGCTGTGAGTGTTGTAGTCTTTGTTGTACAAGAGAAAATACTGCTGTGAGTGTTGTAGTCTTTGTTGTACAAGAGAAAATACTGCTGTGAGTGTTGTAGTCTTTGTTGTACAAGAGAAAATACTGCTGTGAGTGTTGTAGTCTTTGTTGTACAAGAGAAAATACTGCTGTGAGTGTTGTAGTCTTTGTTGTACAAGTGAACATACTGTTGTGAGCGTTATCACATTTCTTACGTGTGAGAACTTATCTTTGTAATTTTTTAAAACATATTTGAACATAATAATGTTGGCGTTATGTGTTTTGTCATATGTGAGAAGTCTGTTGTTCGAGGTCGACGTATTTGTTATACGTGTGAACATACTATTGTTCTGAGGTCGACGTATTTTGTTTTACACATGCGAACATACTGTTCTGAGGTCGACGTATTTTGTTTTACACATGCGAACATACTGTTCTGAGGTCGAAGTATTTTGTTTTACACATGCGAACATACTGTTCTGAGGTCGACGTATTTTGTTTTACACATGCGAACATACTGTTCTGAGGTCGACGTATTTTGTTTTACACATGCGAACATACTCTTCTGAGGTTGACGTATTTTGTTTTACACATGCAAACATACTGTTCTGAGGTTGACGTATTTTGTTTTACACATGTAAACATACTGTTCTGAGGTCGAAGTATTTTGTTTTACACATGCAAACATACTGTTCTGAGGTTGACGTATTTTGTTTTACACATGCAAACATACTGTTGTGAGGTTGACGTATTTTGTTTTACACATGCAAACATACTGTTCTGAGGTCGACGTATTTTGTTTTACACATGCAAACATACTGTTGTGAGGTCGACGTATTTTGTTTTACACATGCAAACATACTGTTGTGAGGTCGACGTATTTTGTTTTACACATGCGAACATACTGTTGTGAGGTTGACGTATTTTGTTTTACACATGCGAACATACTGTTGTGAAGTCGACGTATTTTGTTTTACACATGGGAACATACTGTTCTGAGGTCGACGTATTTGCTGTACTTTAGAACATAGTGTTGTTCTGAGGTCATCGTATTTGTTATACACGGGAACATATTGTTGCTGTGAGTGTCGCAGATATGTTCGTACTTGTGGACACATTATTTTTTGTGAGTGTTGTGGATAACCTCATTTGAGAGCGTATTATCATTGAGCTGTAGTATTTGTGAACGTATACACAATTTTTCTAAGGGGCATATCTGTTAGATTTATACATTATGTAATATATTATGGGGGGGGGTATGCATTTTTGTGGGGTTTTTTTTTGGGGGGGGGGGCATTCATGCATAAACGAAATGTATTTAAAATAATGGTGTACCGAATACCGAGTTTTAAATATTCGGCCGAATACAAATACTTCATTTACTTGATGGACTGCTCGCTAAAAAAAATGTGATTCTAAAAGTGCTTTAATTATTGACTGGACACTCACTCAATCAGTCATTTGCATGTCCCTTGCTGAACCTTGCCTTCCTAACAGGTCTCCTATGGGCCCCTCGGTTGTAAGCAAGATGCCCTGCTGCTGATGCATCTATTTGCAGCTTTTCTTGTTCCCATTATGTACCGTTCCAAGACGGTCTTTAAATTCTCATGACGTTTAATGTGTCCAAAATATTTAAGTTTTCTCTGATTAATCCTCTTTACTAGCCAGCCCTCTTCACTATTAAGTTCTTGTAGTATGGATACTAAATTTAAAATTATGTGATAAAATTAAACGGTACCTCGACTGAGAGATGTGATATTTAGACAAACAACTCGATTGAGAGATGTTATATTTAGACAGACAGCTCGTCTGAGAGATGTTATATTTAGACAGACAACTCGTCTGAGAGTTGTTATGTTTAGACTCGACTGAGAGATGTTATATTTAGACAGACAACTCTTCTGAGAGTTGTTATGTTTAGACTCGTCTGAGAGATGTGATATTTAGACAGACAACTCGTCTGAGAGTTGTTATGTTTAGACTCGACTGAGAGATGTTATATTTAGACAGACAACTCTTCTGAGAGATGTTATATTTAGACAGACAACTCGACTGAGAGATGTTATATTTAAACAAACATATTGTCTATCGACTGAGAGATGATAAATTAGATAACAAGACTGAGAAGTTGCTTGATAAATTAGATAATATGATTTAAATGATGTGATAACGTACACAGCTTGATTCAAGGATATTATAAATTAGACAAAATGATTGAAGTATATGATAAATTGGACAGAAAACATGGTTGAAGGATATGATAAATTAGACATAAAAGATGATTGAAGGCTATGATAATGACAGAAAACGTGATTCAGTGGTATGATAAATTAGACAGAAAACATGTTTAAAGGATATGAGAAATTAAACAGGCAACATGAAAGATATGATAAATTAGGCAGAAGATAGGATTGAAGACTGTGATAATTTAGACAAAATTTGAAAGAGAAGGAACGAACGAAAAAAAAACGTTATTTTCAAAAAGTAAAGAACACGCAGGTCCGCCTGAAGTTCGGTCGTTCATCATTCAACTGTCACTCGAGTTTCAGACATTTACAAGAAGCTCAGTAGATATGATAGTAAGTACATAAAGAACGTAGGAAAATGTAAAGTAGCAAAAAATTATAAATTCAACCTCGAAGCCAAATATTCAACAGTTTAAGAAAATACTAAATGAATGGAGCGTAAATATGACATTTGCATATAATAAATTATAGAAACAGCATTGTGACGTTACTCGCGTCGGGTTGGTCCAGGAAAGATGAGACAGTACATATGTCTATCTCTCTGACCTGACACATTAGTCTATGTGTTGAACAAAGACCCTTTGGTGCCTGTTTGATGAAAGACAAAACGTTAACACCTATGGCTGTAATATAAGTTCCGCCGGGTTACTGGGGTGCCTCCGGCCGGATTCGAACCCCCGGACCTTCGCCATGGGAGACCAGTGCACTAACCACTTCCCTTTACCTTTTTAGCCAACGATTAGAGGAGCTAAGAATGATTGTTCGAACTAGGGGGCAGTTAAGCAGTAGTCGACCAGGCGAGTGATCAGTTCTCGAATGTTGATCGTCAACGAAACTTGGCGAATTTGAACAGGAGACAAGAAAAACTTCTCTCAGCCAAATCATCAGCTCTGTTATCGCCACGCCGAGTTCATTGTGTTGTTATCGCTGTGATATGCAAACATTCAACGAAGTAATGGGATAACCTCCTACCTGTTTGGCCGAGAGTTAAAATAAACGTTTTATGATTCACAAAGTGATCCTGATGTCTTTTAAACGTCACGAAGTGAATGGCATGATAGAAAGCGTGAAACATAATTAAGTTACTTCAACCAGGCATTAAACGTGAATTAATTTATAAATATTTTATTCACGACGAACAACAATTTCCACAGTGGAACTTTCATAGGCACAGTAATTCTGCATTAATTCTTCATCACTTAAGATGTATAATTCTCACAACTTCGCTATGGAAATTACACCTTATAATTTACTAAGTGAATATTTTATAACATTCACGCAGTGAACCTTTTTTTTTTTTAACAAGAAGGTCTGAGGAGTCAGTCCGGTATTTGATTAGTCGGGTAAAATTAAGATATTGGCGGCACGTACTGAGGCGTATAAATATTGCTATCATGTAGGAGTAGAAACGGAGATAGTAACACAGGCTTCACTACTTACCGAAGTTTCTAATCCGAGCTTGCCTGCAGAAGGTGAGTTCTGCGGGCCGATACCTGCCCTTATCTTGGGAGCCAGCATCTGAGGTAATGGACCTCCACTTCAGATATATAAACTGTACCTACTCACGTCTCTCTGTCTCTCTCTCTCTCTCTCTCTCTCTCTCTCCTTTCCTGTCTTACTCGCACGTAATCATAATCCATGTACTCACTTCATCAAAAATCTTTTTACTGTTCTCGTTTGCAGAGAAACTAGAGAAACCCCTCCAAAACGTGAAAAAGAGGATGAGAGGTTGTAGTTTTTTTGTTTTTTTTATTTCTAAAAGTTTGAATTTTAAAACCCCGGGGGGAAAGGCCGGCTGTAAACTGAACCCGCCCGACAGAAACTGAAAAAGAGAGGGCGTGCCAAACGCTTTCATTCCACTGTGTGGGGGGGGGGGGGGGGGGGGGGGAAGGCAAGAACACGTGGAGTACTCTACCTTGTGACCCGTTGCTTATTGTCATCGTTTGTCAGTGCGGGAGGGTTGTTAACTTGTTCGTTTTCTCTCTCAGCCTCATACACAGTCTGACCTCTGCTGGACTTCTTGTTATCTATCACCTGCCCTGTTGTGCGCGTGAGCGTGTGTGTTCGGCCAGTTCTTTCAACGACTGAGTTACTTCCCCTAGAGATGAGATTTTTTTTTTTTTCAAATAAGATTCTCGTTTATTTGGTCGCTGGCTGCGTTGTTCGATGTTGATAACCTCTCCCACTCGCCGGCTGTTTATAACTTAGTCCTGCCCTGCCGTTTATCACTTCTCTAGAATGTGCCGAATCCCCCCAGCTTATTATTTCCCAGGCTCTCGCCTGTCTTTTCTTGTGTACCAAACAGTGAGTTTGTCTGTCACAACCAAGGAGCTAGCCTGTCTGTCCTTCGTGTTTCAGTCAGGGGGGAGTTTGTCTATTCGTGTCTTACAACCTGTGCGTTCGTGTATCTCTCCCCTGACACTTTCGCTCCTGGATCGGTTTCCATTCTGTGTCAGAATACATTTTGATGAGAAATTTTTGTGGAAAGAAACTGGAAGGAAGCCGTAGACTTTGCGTAAATATCGCAGTGAGCATTATTTCGTGTAGGTATGCAAGATCTGCCAACCCTATCAGTATTGTTTCGGCGTGAAAGAGTTGATACACCACTAAATTTCAGTACAGCGGGGGTTCACAACTCTGCACTCGTGCCTCTTTGTGGCTTCACACACGTGAAACAGCTAATAAAACACCAATTTCCAGTAATTTATTGTTATTACTATTATTATTTCTTAGCTTGCATTGTAGCCAGCCATTTGGATCTAGAAAAGAGTGGAATTGTTTGGGTTACGTCTGTGGCTAAACCAAATATTGATCTTAACAGAGTTAAACAAAAGAAACAGAATACTACAGCCACGTACGGAAAAGTTTGTCTGTATGAGGCCACTTGTTGAAAAACAGTTTGAACAAAGATATGACACATATACAGACGGAACTAGGGCGGGGAACAAAGATACTGCCTTCATGTCTCATATACAGATGGAACTAGGGCGGGGAACAAAGATACTGCCTTCATGTCTCATATACAGATGGAACTAGGGCGGGGAACAAAGATACTGCCTTCAGGTCTCATATACAGACGGAACTAGGGCGGGGAACAAAGATACTGCCTTCAGGTCTCATATACAGATGGAACTAGGGCGGGGAACAAAGATACTGCCTTCATGTCTCATATACAGATGGAACTAGGGCGGGGAACAAAGATACTGCCTTCAGGTCTCATATACAGATGGAACTAGGGCGGGGAACAAAGATACTGCCTTCATGTCTCATATACAGATGGAACTAGGGCGGGGAACAAAGATACTGCCTTCAGGTCTCATATACAGATGGAACTAGGGCGGGGAACAAAGATACTGCCTTCAGGTCTCATATACAGATGGAACTAGGGCGGGGAACAAAGATACTGCCTTCAGGTCTCATATACAGATGGAACTAGGGCGGGGAACAAAGATACTGCCTTAATGTCTCATATACAGATGGAATTAGGGCGGGGAACAAAGATACTGCCTTCAGGTCTCATATACGGATAGAACTAGGACGGGGAACACAGATACTGCCTTCAGGTCTCACATACGGATAGAACTAGGACGGGGAACACAGATACTGCCTTCGTGTCTCACATACGGATGGATCTAGGACGCGGGTGTCATCACCATGTACTCAGAAATATTCCACTAACAGTCAGGCATAGCTTGGGTCCAGTTTTATTAACTCTGCGCACATGCGTGACATATTTTCTGATATCCTCTAGAAGATCCTCTTCTTCCTCCTCCTCCTCCTCGTCCAGGATCGCCTACCTATATATAGTTTCCGAGCTGTTTCCTCAGGAAACTAGTGCCTAGCTAAATCTGAGGAATCAAACATGGGATTCATCTTGATTTGCTAGAGCTAAAATAACCCCGCTCATTTTCCGGCAAGAATTGGATTTGTTGAAATCACGTGTCATATGTTTTTTTTCAATCATACAATCTGGTTTTACATGTATATGTGTATGTGTGTTTTTTTATATTCTATGCTTTATATTAGATATACTGATGCCTGAGTATTACTATCCACAACACAGAAAGGAATGGAAAAACTAATTATGTCAGTCCGTAAGAACAGTGAAGAGCAAAACCTCTATCTTAATGCGAATAAAACTAAATTGATGACAACTGACAAAACAAACAAGGCAGCTGAAAATATGTATCAGTGAGGAAAAATTGGAAGAAGTGGAGAGATTAGAATATCTTGGATCACTACTTAACTAATAATGGAGATACAATGAGGGAAATTAAAAGTAGGACAGCTGTCGCTCTTCAGAAAGTAAAACAACTAAAGAAGATGTGGAGAGGAACAAACAGAACTACAAAAATAAGATTTTTAAGGGCATGCATCTTTCCCATCGCAACTTATGCCTGTGAGACCTGGACACTTAGCAAAACAGCCTTTAAATGTAAATGCTACAGAAGAGTTTTTCAAATATCATGGACACAAAAACAAAATCCATACTACAAGAACTTAATCTTGAATAAGGTTGGCTAGTAAAGAAGATTAAACAGAGAAAACTTAAATATTTTGGACACATTAAACGTCACGATAATCTAGATAATACCGTCTTGGAAGGGTACATCATAATGGGAAAAAGAAAGAGAGGAAGACCAAGGCGAAGATGGCTGCAAGACATTGTTGATAATCTGCAAATGGATGCATCAACAGCAGGCCATCTTGCTCACAACCGAGAGGCCTACAGGAGTGCTGTTAGGGAGGCAAAGTTCTGCAAGGGACATGTAAATGACTGACTGACTGATGCTTTATCGAGCATGAATTTATTTGAGCAAAGGAAATAGAGGAAGGGAGAGGGAGAATGATATATTGTGTTTGTTTCTAGAAGAAGTTCATTACTTCTCATGGCTGGGAGTCCGGTTTTAAAGCGGGGTTACGTAAATATTGTTGTGTCAGTAAATGCTACCATCCTTCATGTTCTCGCCAGTGTTGCTTGTTGTTCTTAGCGTATAGAATACTGGACGCTTCTTGAACGAGCAAATGCTGAAAGAGCTTTTGCTTCATCCATAATTATCCACGTGTGTCTTATCAAACCGCCACATATAGTGAGTGCTGTCAAACCGCTACATATAGTGAGTGCTGTCAAACCGCTACATATAGTGAGTGCTGTCAAACCGCTACATATAGTGAGTGCTGTCAAACCGCTACATATAGTGAGTGCTGTCAAACCGCTACATATAGTGAGTGCTGTCAAACCGCTACATATAGTGAGTGCTGTCAAACCGCCACATATAGAGAGTGCTGTCAGACAGCCACATATAGTGAGTTCTGTCAAGCCATCACATATAGTGAGTTCTGACAAACCAGTGGATACAGTGAATGCAGTAAAACCGCCACATATATTGAGTGCTGTCTAACCCCCCACAAATAGTGATTGTTGCTAATAGTGCGTGTTGCTAAAGTGCCGCGTATAGTGATTTTCGCGGACTACTAGTTTGTTCCCCATCTTCATCTTAGTGATTGAGTCAGCAGTTAATTACTTTTATCGTGGTATCCCTCAGTGACTGTACCATCACTTGACACCTCCCACAAACATACGCTTAAAGTGATTGAGTTGTCGCCCATGTCTCAGAGAACAACTGTTTAATGGAAAGTATTTTCTTAAAGGCAAGACGCGATCAGATAGTGCGGGCATCTGTTTTAGAACTCATTAAGAGTACGGGCATCTATTTCAGAACTCATTAAAGGTGCGGGCATCTATTTTAGAACTTATTAAAAGTGCGGCCATCTATTTTAGAACGTATTATAAGTGCGGCCATCTATTTTAGAACTTATTATAAGTGCGGCCATCTATTTTAGAACTTATTATAAGTGCGGCCATCTATTTTAGAACTTATTATGAGTGCGGGGATCTATTTTAGAACTTATTATAAGTGCGGGCATCTATTTCAGAACTCATTAAAGGTGCGGGCATCTATTTTAGAACTCATTAAAAGTGCGGGCATCTATTTTAGAACTTATTAAAAGTGTGGACATCTATTTTAGAGCTTATTATAAGTGCGGGCATATATTTTAGAACTTATTATAAGTGCGGCTATCTATTTTAGAACTCATTAAAGGTGCGGACATCTATTTTAGAACTTATAAGTGCGGGCATCTATTTTAGAACTCATTAAAAGTGCGGGCATATATTTTAGAACTCATTAAAAGTGCGGGCATCTATTTTAGAACTCATTAAAAGTGGGGACATCTATTTTAGAACTCATTAAAAGTGGGGACATCCATTTCAGAACTCATTAAAAGTTCGGACATCCATTTCAGAACTAATTAAAAGTTCGGACATCCATTTCAGAACTCATTAAAAGTGCGGGGATCTATTTTAGAGCTCATTAAAAATGTGGACATCCATTTCAGAACTCATTAAAAGTGCGGACATCTATTTTAGAACTCGTTAAAAGTTCGTCCATTTCAGAACTCGTTAAAAGTGCGGGCATCTATTTCAGAACTCATTAAAAGTTCGGACATCTGTTTTAGAACTCATTAAAAGTTCGTCCATTTTAGAGCTCATTAAAAGTTCGGACATCCATTTCAGAACTCATTAAAAGTGCGGGCATCTATTTTAGAGCTCATTAAAAGTTCGGACATCCATTTCAGAACTCATTAAATGTGCGGGGATCTATTTTAGAGCTCATTAAAAGTTCGGACGTCCATTTCAGAACTCATTAAAAGTACGGACATCTATTTTAAAACTCATTAAAAGTGCGGACATCTATTTTAAAACTCATTAAATGTTCGTTCATTTCAGAACTCATTAAAAGTGCGGGCATCTATTTTAGAGCTCATTAAAAGTGAGGACATCCATTTCAGAACTCATTAAAAGATACAGTGGAAAATATCTTTCCTTTACCAATGATAGAAATTGTGAGAAGTTGAAAGTATCGAATATTGGAGGCCAGTTTTTTATGTTATTGTAGGGGTTCGTGTTTCTACTTTTTAAAAAGTAGTTTTGACAGCAAGAGACATATGCCTGCACAGCTGGCAGGTTTTAGATTCAGTTTTTTTTTCCCTTAGTGTAGACAGGCAGACGTCGCCGAATATTGAAGAAAGGCGAGTTTGGTTTGCCATTTGCTTGAGGGAGAGGGGAAAAAAAATCTGGCCGTGGCGGATTTCTTTACTGCAGTTTCTGAGCTAGGAGAAGTTAGATTATTAAAGATTTGCTTTTGCGAGGAGATGCAGAGGGCGAGAACGAATAGAACCTGAGAGATAAGAGAAGCGGATGATAAAACGTTAAAAAAAAGTTTATCTGAGTCTTCTGGTCGCCTGAAATCCCATCACTCTTGCCAATAATTATCAGCCTCATCATCTGTGCTTGGGAAGGACGTTTCTACACGAGTTGGCAGCTTGCCTGATAAAAAGCCAAAACTTTTGAGTCTTTGTTCACTTTTTAGTCCGGGGATTTTTAGTATGAGGAAGTTACTTTGTGACTAGCCCATGTCAGTTACATGCGCGCAACTGGGCGCTTGTAGTAGTGATGGAGAGAGGATAGTAACAGTAATGGTGGTAGCTGGTTGTTGTAGTATGAAATTCGTGTTGAAAGTAACATTAATTTTTGTTTTCGTCTTTTTGTATAGTCATTAGGAAAATATGCCATGAGGTAAATGCGTGTTCATATCTCTTGTGAATTTTGGTTTTCATATATAAAAAAAAACCTGGGCCACTATCACTTTGTCAGAAGTGTACTGCTCTCTGAACCGCCGACAAAGAAAGAGGGGCGTAGGTACCCTCCCCGGTCTTAGGATGTGCTCATAAATACTGTCTACTGTTATCACTGAGCGGAGATAGACCAAAATAGAACTCGGCGGGAAGGGTCCTCATTCTACCTGGTCTAGATCAGTTAAAAAACCTGGCATCGCCGCTCTCAAACAGCGCCATCTCTTGTCACTAAGTGTGCAGGTGCGGGTATACGGAAGCGGTGCTGCAAATGTTTGTAGGATCTTATAGCCAGGGCCATATGGGGGGAGGGGGGAAGCGATGGAGGTATTCCTGGTATCGATATCAGAATGCCAGGAAGGCGAATCATGTTCAAATGAGAATTCATGGATTGGATGTGACCTGGGATTTTAAAGTTGAGAGGTTCCTGCGATGTGTAGCTTGAATGTGAGGGATATGGTCAAGTGTGAAGAGCAGAGTGTGTGCAATAGAACACGAGTGGATGGTACGTGAATATTAGAGGGTGAGATGGCGTTTTGAGTGAGTGGGTGATATATAGATAGTAGATCATGATAGAGTGGGTGATATATAAATATTAGAGAGTGAGAGCAGAATATGCGTGGGTGATATATAAATATTAGAGGGTGATATGGAGCTTGAGTGAGTGAGTGAGAGCAGAACATGAGTTGGTAAGATGTGAACATGAAAAAGCGAGACAGAGTTTGAGTGAGAGCAGAGCATGACTGGGCGAGAAGAGAGTAAGTATGAATGAAAGCATATTATGAGAGAGTGAGAGTAGATCATGATAGAGTGAGAGTAAATCATGAGAGAGTGAGAGTAGATAATTAGAGTGTTGAGATGAGAACGTGTGTAGGTAAGAACAGAAGAGTGAGTGAGTGAGAATAGAACATGAGTGTGGGAAGAACAGAAGGTGACTAGATAAAAACACTCGTGAAGGAAAGTGGAAAGAAAAGATAATCGGAGGGTTTGTGTGAGGAGGAGGAGGAGATTAAGCAGCGGAGTGCAGTTATTTTCAGAATCCCAAGCACTGAGTCAGATAAACAGGGTCTTGTCTTATACCGAGCTTAATGGTAGAATATTCTGCCTGGATCATCTATTTTGGTCGAATGTCCCATTTAATAGTCTAGCCGGTTGAATATCCTAAGGGACGGTGGCGAGAGTGGAGCTGGAGTGGGTGGGAAGAGAATATGAGTCTGTGAGAGTGAAGCTTGAGTGGGTGGGAAGAGAATATGAGTCTGTGACAGTGGAGCTGGAGTGGGTGGGAAGAGAATATGAGTCTGCGAGAGTGGAGCTAGAGTGGGTGGGAAGAGAATATGAGTCTGCGAGAGTGGAGCTAGAGTGGGTGGGAAGAAAATATGAGTCTGCGAGAGTGGAGCTTGAGTGGGTGGGAAGAAAATATGAGTCTGCGAGAGTGGAGCTTGAGTGGGTGGGAAGAAAATATGAGTCTGCGAGAGTGGAGCTTGAGTGGGTGGGAAGAAAATATGAGTCTGCGAGAGTGGAGCTTGAGTGGGTGGGAAGAAAATATGAGTCTGCGAGAGTGGAGCTTGAGTGGGTGGGAAGAAAATATGAGTCTGCGAGAGTGGAGCTGGAGTGGGTGGGAAGAAAATATGAGTCTGCGAAAGTGGAGCTGGAGTGGGTGGGAAGAAAATATGAGTCTGCGAGAGTGGAGCTTGAGTGGGTGGGAAGAGAATATGAGTCTGCGAGAGTGGAACTTGAGTGGGTGGGAAGAGAATATGAGTCTGCGAGAGTGGAGCTTGAGTGGGTGGGAAGAGAATATGAGTCTGCGAGAGTGGAACTTGAGTGGGTGGGAAGAGAATATGAGTGGATAAGAGATATGAGAGTGAGGGGAGTGAAAAAGTCAGGTCATCTCCCGCACGTGGTACTGGTCGTGTAGCTGATGGGGTATTTGGATAGTACAAGGTTCGCTCCTCCTTTCCCGACATTCCTAGCTGACAGAGGGGGGGGGGGGGCCGAAGGAATCACCCGATATGTAGACCGCCACCATATTACGGGAATGAGGGGGGGGGGGCCCATTGGCCGTCCTTTATTCAAGGAAGCACGGAGATTCGCTGCACGGGTATTACAGCACATGTGTGGTTCCCAGGGCTTGTCTTGCTCATCTATCTCACAGCCAAAATAATGCTGATGTGAAAGGGGTGGGGGGACAGGGACAATTGCATGTTTGTTTTTTTTTTTTTGTTAGATGAAAAGGTCATTTCACCAAATACGCAACAAAAAACTGTCGATGTTGTTTACACATTTTCGCGGCACCTTGAAAATAATATTAGAAACAAATCAGTGTTTAAAATGAACAGCGTCTTTGTTAGTTTCGCTGAAGAAACAAAATACATATTTAAAAATATGGCCTCCATTGAAATCCTACGCTCAGACTCGGTCGTGCTAATCTGAATTCTTTTGGTTCAACTTTTCAACTTCATTGACAAGAATTGAGTATATGTATTTCTGTAAATCCTAAAATAGTATATCTTATTATGGCATCAGAATTAATAAGAACTGCTTCAAAGGCGTATACTGGATATTACACGATAGACCGAATGTTACTGTAGATCACCTGGTTGGTTGATTGTCCCAACTAGATTGCCTGATAGACTGAGTATCCGTATAGATCACCTGGTTGGTTGAATGTTCCCACTAGATTGCCTGAATATCCGTCTAGATCACTTGGTTGATTGAATGTCCCCACTAGATCACTGGATCAGTGAAATGCCCACGTAGACAACATGATTGGTTGAATATCCCACTAGACTACCTGATACACTGAATATCACCTGGTTGGTTGAATATTCCACTAGACTACCTGATACACTGAATATCACCTGGTTGGTTGAATATTCCACTAGACTACCTGATACACTGAATATCACCTGGTTGGTTGAATATTCCACTAGACTACCTGATACACTGAATATCACCTGGTTGGTTGAATATTCTACTAGACTACCTGATACACTGAATATCACCTGGTTGGTTGAATATTCCGCTAGACTACCTGATACACTGAATATCACCTGGTTGGTTGAATATTCCGCTAGACTACCTGATACACTGAATATCACCTGGTTGGTTGAATATTCCGCTAGACTACCTGATACACTGAATATCACCTGGTTGGTTGAATATTCCGCTAGACTACCTGATACACTGAATATCACCTGGTTGGTTGAATATTCCGCTAGACTACCTGATACACTGAATATCACCTGGTTGGTTGAATATTCCACTAGACTACCTGATACACTGAATATCACCTGGTTGGTTGAATATTCCACTAGACTACCTGATACACTGAATATCACCTGGTTGGTTGAATATTCCACTAGACTACCTGATACACTGAATATCACCTGGTTGGTTGAATATTCCACTAGACTACCTGATACACTGAATATCACCTGGTTGGTTGAGTATTCCCACTAGATTGCTAGAATAACGGAACGCCCGCCTAAGACAGCCTGGTTGGTCAAATATACTTCTAGAAACCTGGATGAATTTGAAACTCTTGCGAGATTTTGCTGCAGTTAACATTGTGGCCAGCCAGGTACTGGAACTGCTCTCAGATGGCGTGATAGATAATAGGGCCTCAGAAATGTGATCATATCTAGAGTGCTCTTCTTGACTCTCATAACATATATAATGAGAGAGAGAGAGAGAGAGAGAGAGAGAGAGAGCATAATTGACTTATATAGTTTGTATACGCATCTAGCGATGTTTAGAAGTTCGCCTCACATCTGTGCTGCATGTGCGTTAAATGCGTTTTCTATTTGGGGTGCAACCTTTTAAAATCCAGGACTCGATAAAGTGCATCTTGATCAGGTTAGTTGTCTGGTCCGTTCGGAGCGACAGGGCACGTAACTCGCTGATAGGTTATCTGCCGTTGGTTCTGATATAGGAGATGCTGATGCATGTTTTTATAGATCGCTGCTGTGGCCAAGTTGAGCGTTTTATCATAAATCAGCGCGAACGTGTTCGTGGACTTATCTGAATCCAAGTTCTTGTACTCCGTGAGCTGCACCTGGTTGGTTCCTCATCTCTTGATATATATTTCTAAAAATAAAAAATAAAAAAATTCCCCTTTTCCCTGGGTGCTTTATTAATCATCTTCATGCAGTTTCCTGTCCCGTCATGTTTCAGCCATCTTTCTGAGTTTACTTTCTCTCGGATATAAAAACATACTCTTTTACAACTAGTGTTTTTAACCCTCTGTCAAAAAAAGCTGGCTGCAGTATTCTGCTTCCTGTTTCTTTCAACTTCCCTGCATTATCACTTCAGTTCTTATTTCTCATAGTTTTTACTTCCCCTGTTTGGTTTGTTATTTCCCTTTTTGCTGTTGTATTACCTATATATAGCATTGAGTAAATGGAAGCCAGTTATGGTCTTCAGAGCAACGATATTAGGGTACTGGGGGCAATTTCATGCTCTCTTGGTCAGAAAAAAAAAATACGTTGAATTTTGGGTACATTACAGTATAAAAAGAAACAAGGAGGATACGAGGGCGAATAAAAAGTCTCCACAGATCAAGGGACGTAACTCAGTGATCGCATTACGCGACAGTAACTGGTAAATTACCGATTAAAAACAAGAAAAACCGAAACTTATTAAAATCGTCGGTTACCGTACCCGATTTATATTGTTAAAAAAAAGTAGTAAAAATAAAAAAAAAGTAACCAACAAAATCGTTTAGAGGATACATAGGTCAGTAGACTGGTGATGCTGGATTTGCATGGACGAGATCGACCAGTTTTTACTTTGGCTCAGCATATGAGAAATTTGTAAAGATAAAATCTCACCGATAATAATAAGTAAGAAAAAAAAAAGTTCACAGGAACATTTACTTTCCACTGATGTTTGTAAAGTATGTTTGGTTTTTGCATTTTAAAAACAAATGGAAAGTACCGAATGTTGTATTGCGAAAAGTGGTAGTTCTGAAAGTATTTCATGCAAGGCGAAAGACAGGTGCAGTTGTATCAGTTTGAGAAAATCCTAACGCGATCATTGGACGTAACTATTGAAAAAAATGCACGAAAAGACTTTTTTTTCTTTTTGACTCGTCTTCTGGCCTTTTCCATAAGATTTATTATTTTCAGGTGGTTATGTTCCTTGCTTTGCTGCTATTTGTAGACTCGCCCTCGTATAATATCGTATCTTATATTTTATATGCTTCCCGTGCCGTTAGACGCCACATAGGGCTCACAAAGTAGTTCGCCAGTTTTTTTCTGTCTTCGGCGAGACTTTCAACCTCATCAAGGGATTTTATGTCTGTTAATTTGGCCTCTCTTAACAATGTCCTCTTTAGAGTTTCACGTAGTGTGCCTCTTTTTCTTTGGCCTGTTGTGTTCCACTTGATAGCTTGTTTTGGGATTCTCTGTTTCTTCTTATCACGTGACCAACATATGTCCATCTCCTTTTCCTGATCGCTCATGAATCTGGTTGTTGTTCAGTCATCTATCTTATCTCTGCATTGTTCTTGAATTCGTTCCACTTGATGCCAAGTATTTTCCTTACACATTTATTTTCAAAAGAATCTAATTTCTTGTCTATTTCTTTAGTTGTTTTCCAGCTTTCACATGCATAAATGAGAGTGGATATTACATTTGACTTGAATAGTCTTAACTTGGTTTTTTATGCTTATAACTTTTGAATGCCATATGTTCTCAAGATTTTTGAAGATCGATGCTGCTTTTGCAATTCTGATTCTAACTTCCTTTCTGGTGTCACCATCCTGGTCTATATAACTGCCAGGTTATGAAAACTGATTGACTTCTTCAACAACTGTCCCTTCTACGTGTATTTTTCCATTTTGATTAATGGGAAGTTTCATTACTTTTGTTTTGTCCTTGTTGATTTCAAGTCCTATTTTGCTATCCAGTGAAGACAGGATATCTGTTTTTTTTTTCTTGCATGGAATTCACATTATTACTGATAAGAGTTATGTCATCATAAAAATCAAGATCATCTAGTTGGGTCCCATGTATCCAGTCAATACCTGTGTTACCTGTGCAGCATTTTTTCATTATGAAGTCTATTGCAATTCCAAAAAGCAAATGAGACAGTATTCATCCTTGGTTCACATCTGTTTCAATCTGGAACCATTCACTCATCCCTTCTTCCTCGTATAATAAGGACATATTAAAACAAGCAACTGGCAGTATATAGAAGATAAAATACTATATTGAAAAGAAGAGCAAGATTATGAGAGAAGAAAAGACCTTACAACCACCGACATATATTTTTTTCCAGCACGTTATGATATGGAAAGGACGACAGATAATAAAACTTGCAACATAAAATATTTTGAGCACGGTACAACGACGTACAGTAAAACTTGCAACATAAAATATTTTGAACACAGTACAACGACATACAATAAAACTTGCAACATAAAATATTTTGAACACAGTACAACGACATACAATAAAACTTGCAACATAAAATATTTTGAACACAGTACAACGACATACAATAAAACTTGCAACATAAAATATTTTGAACACAGTACAACGACATACAATAAAACTTGCAACATAAAATATTTTCAGCAAGTACAACGACATACAATAAAACTTGCAGCATAAAAAATAGAATAATACTTGAAGAACTTATTGAAAAGCAGAAACCATTAATACGGAACTTCATAGACTTTAAAAAGGCATTTGATAGCATACACAGAGATTCATTGTGGATAATTTTAAGTCTATATGGAATACCATCTACAATTGTCAGCATCATTACGGACTTCTACAATGGATATGTTTGTACAGTAAAAACAGAAGAAGGAATGAGTGAATGGTTCCAGATTGAAACAGGCGTGAAACAAGGATGTATATTGTCTCCTTTGCTTTTTGGAATTGCAATAGACTTCATAATGAAAAAAAAAATGCTGCACAAGTAACACAGGTATTGATTGGATACATGGGACTCAACTAGAAGATATTGACTTTGCTGATGACATAACTCTTATCAGTAACAATGTGAATTCCATGCAAGAAAAAACAGATATACTGTCCTCACTGGCTAGCAAAATAGGACTTGTAATTAACAAGGACAAAACAAAAGTAATGAAACTTACCATTAATCAAAATGGAAAAATACACGTAGAAGGGACAGATGTTGAAGAAGTCAATCAATTTTCATAACCTAGCAGTTACATAGACCAGGATGATGACACCAGAAAGGAAGTTAGAATTAGAATTACAAAAGCAGCATCGATCTTAAAAAAATATTGAGAACATATGGCATTCAAAAGTTATAAGCACAAAAAAACCAAGTTAAGACTATTCAAGTCAAATGTAATATCCACCCTCATTTATGCATGTGAAAGCTGGAAAACAACTAAAGAAATAGATAAGAAATTAGATTCTTTTGAAAACAAATGTGTAAGGAAAATACTCGGCATCAAGTGGAACGAATTCAAGAACAATGCAGAGATAAGACAGATGACTGAACAACAACCAGTCTCATGAGTGATCAGGAAAAGGAGATGGACATATTGGTCACGTGATGAGAAGAAACGATCAGAGAAAACAGAAAAAAATAGCGAACTACCTTGCGAGTCCTATGTGACGTTCAACGGCACAGGAAGGATATGAGATAAGAAGATAATAGAACAACAGCCAGTAGAGCTTCCATGGTAAGATAATAGAACAACAGACAGTACAACTGCCAGCTTAAAATATTTTGTTCGCGAGCATACCTATATCCCCCCCCCCCCCCCCCAACGATACACGCGCACTAAAAGACGTCCATCAATAGAACTTTCCAAGCTGGCAACAAAAACGAAACATCCATTAGTTTTTTCCGCCAAACAAGAGAAAACCCACTTTAGCACAATAACGAAAAAAAAAACCAACCCCTGGAAGATGTCGCACGAAACAAACTTTAGGCACTTAAAAAAAGTGTATGCGTTTATGTGCAGTCTTCAAAATAACGACAGCATCAGCGCTTGCAATCACTACCCTACCTGCGGTATCTGCACTCATGTCACTGGCATAAAAGCTGTTATTACCAAAACGGCGGAGAATAACTGTAGGAAGTGTTTGGGTGTTGCCAAGCATCGCAGGAAAGCGACAGCAAATATTTCACCCTAGGGCTCGCCGCAGACTTGTACCAACTCGAGCGTAATTCAGAACATCACACGCCCAAACTAACTGTGAGTTTTATGGTTTAAGATGTCTCGGGGAACAATAAATCAATACGAGAAAAATGTATAAATATGAAAAAAAACAAACCAAAATCAGTATAAAAATGTCTCACGGGACAATATGAAGAAAATATTTGCTATAAAGCAATTGTTGTTGAAGGGGCGATAAATCACACGAACTCGACAATGCAGTTTTTCTGTGGCTCTCTCTCTCTCTCTCTCTCTCTCTCACATATATACACACACACACGCACACGCGCGCATACTTTGTCTCTCTGTCTCTCCTCATCCCTCTCCCAATTGTTGAACCAGGCTAATGCCAAAGTTTCTGAGCAAAGGGAAGTTTTAAATGTAACAACTTGAGTGTGATGGACTATAACTTGTTGTTGGTTCCACTTGAGAGTTACGTCCCTTCGTTCGTGGGCCTGTCCTCTTACTTCATCATCAAGCGAACGAAAATTCACGATGTTTGTTTTCACAAAGGGAGATTGGCGCGGAGTTCACCAACATACCTCAAGTGAAGGTAGACAAGAAACGTTTACATTCTCGTTTTGGAAGGAACTGAAGACGAGAGAACACGAGAATGGGCGCGTTATATAAGTGATTTTACTTGGAGAAGGTAGGCGTTGAATATCGCATCATGAATAACGCGGTCGCAGATGCTGTTAGACGGTGTAGGAGTAATCTGAATATGTTCAAATTTTCGCAGTTATTTTGACTGACTGATGCGGGAGAATATTGAAATGCTCGCAGTTATTGAGTGAATTTAGTTATTTCATAATAGAGCAGGGTGGAGATCCATTGCAGTCTGAAACTTCCGTGGGGGGTGGGGAGGAAGAGTACAGGTAACCCTGTCATGCCTTTAGGGTCGTAGGGGATATTTTCCCTTGACCTGTCGGCACACTAAAGGGTAATATGGTCAGCGATCACTCCTGGCCCGCCATTCCTTCCTTCAGCTTCAGAAGAAGTCGGGATTCTCTTTTCTTACAGCTTGGGGGTGGGGGGGGGGGGGGGGGTGGGGGTGTGACTGAGGCATCTCCAGCCAGATTCGAACTTTCCCTGGGAGAGATGGCACATCATGATGATGATGAGTTATCTTATATTCCAAATGTGTTGACAAGACATTAGATGCAATAGTTTTCAATATATTATTTCATTATTGTTATTTATGTGTATATTATATATGCATTAAAATGGTTTTGAATGTTTATGATAGAATTTTAAAAAAAACAGATGAAGGCAAAATGTTAGACGGGGTGGCATGCCCAATTCTTCGTCTTTTTAAAAGTAAAGCTTGACATTTTACAAAACTCTCTCTCTCTCTCTCTCTCTCTCTCTCTCTGAACCTTAAGTGCCCAGGGCACATGGGGCTTCCGCAAGGGTTTTCCACAAATGCCTGTCTTTCGCCTTTTTTTCTGCTCTTGCCCAGGTGAGCCCTCTATTGCTCAACATCCTTTCTGTTGTTCTTCTCCATGTCTGTTTTTCTCACATGCCGTTATACTGCGTTATAAATGACTTGACATTTTACTTTCTGAACGCCCCTCGTAAATTACAAGTGAATCTGGGTTGGGTTGTAAAAAAAAAATATGTGATTTAGTTGTCAGATAAGTAACATTGATCTTGGTCAGAAAGTGGAATTATGTGACAAGTAGAACAACCAAACAGAAAACAGTGATTCCTGCGAAAGAAGCTAAAAATAGTTATACCCTGGTATTTCCTCTCATCCGGGAATCCCCAGGGTAGGAGAAAACAAAGGGAGACCTAGAAACAGCTGGCGAAGGTGTCTGGAAGCAAGGATTAAAAAAAAAATGAACTACACGTGGAGACGGATAGAAGAAACAGCCCATGACAGAAATAATTAATTGGAGAGCCTTTGTTGATGGCCTATGCTCCAGATGGGGGTAAGAAGGCGTGGATGGACGTGTATGGGAAAACGGCTGGTGCGCGCTTGTGTTACATTCTACGGTGCGCTGTGCGGTTTAAAATGTGAACAAAGAGCACATAATGCAGCTTGTAGCTCCACAGAAAAGAAGACTTTTGTATTGACTGTGGTTGTAAAGTGATACTTGGGTATATGTGATTTAGAACTATGTTTCACTCATTTAAATCTCTCTCACTCTCCCTCTCTCTCTCTCTCTCTCTCTCTCTCTCTCTCTCTCTAATAGACAGCCAATCAGGTTTTAGACCAAATCACTCCAGCCACACAGCATTAACTAAAATGACAGAAAGCTGGCTGTCTAATATAAATGAAGACAAATTGTGTGGTGCTGTCTTTGCTGATTTCAAGACAGCCTTCGGTATGATTGATCATGAAATTCTTGCAAAAAAGCTGGAAGGTTATAGATTACACCCTGACCTAACAAAATTTATTACACCTTTTCTCTCAGATAGAAAACAAGTAGTTTGTTTATAAACAAAATATCTGACTCTTCTGTGGTTGATACTGGTATTCCTCAAGGCCCCATTTTTGGTCCTCTTCTCTTTGCTATCTACATTAACGACTTAGCACTTCATGTGATCTCTTTGCTGATGACTGTACTGTTTACAGTAGTGACTGTGACATCAATAACCTACAGACAACGCTCCACAATGATATATAAACAGTTTGATTAAATGGAGTAATAAAAATAGTATGTTGATAAGCACCAACAAAACAAAATCCATGCTCATCACTACAAGAGCTGCAGAATGCTACAAAAACTTCACTACAGCGGAATGCTGGGACTAAGGCAATAGAAAATGTTCATGAACATAAAACTCTAGGACTCATCATTGATCAGCGTTTAACTTGGAATTCTCACGTACATAACCTAACAAAGTTGATTGCACAGCAAGTTTACCAACTAGCCAGAATTAAACACTTTGTCGACAAAGACACAAGAAAGATATACTACATATCACACATACAAACACACTTAAGATTACTGCTCCACAATCTGGGATGGATGCTCAGTCTCAAACACAGAAAGGGTCCACTCACTTCACAAACGAGCATTAAATCTGATTTGTGACGAACACCCAGTACAGACTGTAGATCAGCACAAAGCACTCAAAATCTTACCCCTCAAATATAGAGTCATTTTTAACAAAGTTAAGTTTGTTCACAGAATTCTGCCGCACAATGCTCCGCCTTACTTGTGGTCACTGTTTACGTATAACACTAGACACAGTCAGCGTTTAAAAAAACTGCCTTCTTCCTAAACCCAGGATTAATCTGTACAGAAAAGCCTTACATATTCCGCAGTACAGCTCTTGAACACCCTCCCCTACCATTTAAAATCCATTAGTAATACTCCATCCTTTAACTCAATCCTGTTTCATTATTTACTTGCTTGTAATTATATGCCCCCATAGAATAACCAGCACTCTCTCAATCCATGACTCGCTAGCCATCAAATACTAAAATTACATAGTTCGAAAAGTAACTTGTTAGATATTGTTAGAAATTATTTTAATGTTTGTTAAAAACATAAGTTAGAAGATCTGTATTGACAATGTATTTTTGCTTATGTATATATCCGTGTGTGCGTGTAAATGTGTGTGAGTGCTTTTTTATTAGGTTAATTACTTCTTCTCTTTTACTTTGAATGTAATAGTTTAATATATTACACTCCTTTTTTCCCTAATGTAATTTGTATACTTGTATTAAATCTAGTGTGTGGAAAGAATGAAAGATGGAATGATGAAGGGCAGAACGTAAGACGGGACTGCGTGTCCAATTCTTTACCCTTTAAAATAACGATTCATTGATTCATTCTCCCCCCCTTTCCCTTCCCTCCTGTATCCCTCCCTCCCTCCCTCCCCCTCCAGTTCCCCCCTCTCTATGCCTCTCTCTCTCTCCCCCAGATCGGCTGCTGGTTTGTTGTAAACTTCTTAACTTTCTGTTTCATGTTAGCGTATAGTTTTTATACAACATAAACGACATGGTCGCTCTGTTCTAGTAGTTCAGACTTTGGCGTATAAAACAACTGAAAGAATGTTCTACCTTACGTTAGGAATGTTCTTCACTTGCCTCCTCTGAATACTTGGATATATGTTAGCCTTCATGGACCACACTTGCCAGAAGGAGCGAACTAATGACTTCCTATTTCGGAAATTTCAATTAGAAAGCTTTTGACGGCCCCTTCCTAGCCAGGACCTCATCTGTTAAGTGTCAGCATCGCTATAGCTGTACAGATCTGGACAGATGAGGGTTACCCACGTGTATGGCTGTGAAGCTGGGAGGTTCCCTGGCTTGCTGGCTGTCTGGTGATCATGTTAGCAGTTACAGCCCTCTGGGAGAGTGTGTTTTCTCAGGTGCTCTGTATATGTCTTCTCGGCGAACGAGAAACTCCAGCCCTGGCAGTTTTCAAGAGAGCTAATTAAACTTGACAGCGCTGTCAAGTGTGCATGGTGTTTCTTGCCGGGGTCTTCTTTGTCATCATTAGCATCATTACCATCATCATTACGAGGGAAAATAGCAGCAGCTTGGAGACACCTGGTGGCTGGAGAGAATGTCCTTCGAGAACGGAAAATACGGGAGTGAACGCAAGGCGCAGTCTTTAAAGTTGTGGATAAGTCTGTGGGCATTCTTGACTTTATGTGGCACAACATTAAATCAGCAGCCGCGTGAAGCAGAATCATGAGCAGCATAGACGTCTCTTGTAGGGACTAATGTCTCATGCATGAGATGTTCATCTCTTGAGTAAAGTAAACCTTCGACCCTCGATTTAACGGACTAATAGACGGAAAGGAGTTCCATAACTCTGAAAATCCGTTAAAAAAAAAAGGGGGGGGGGGGTTAGTTCTTCTTCTTCTTCAGCTTTCCGAGCCATTAAGGCTCATCGCTGCAGATAGAGTTCGCCTCCATTCCTCTCTATTCCTAATCTTCTCTCTCCATTTGGTGACACCAATTTCTTTTATGTCGTCTTCTATGTTGTCTTTCCATCTCCGTCTTGGTCTACCCCTTGGTTTTGTTAAACTAGAATGATGTTTGCTGACAGAATGTGCGTGCTTACCTGAGGACTCGCACCAGCAGAACAAGAATAAGAATAAATGTGTGTATGCGTGTGTGTGCTTGCTGCTGTCTCTACTACAAGACGTCTAGTGGGATAACTGCTTGATAGTTAGAACTACTATCTGGATCAAGTTTTAATAGATTTGATCTGTGAATCTTTCCAGACTTTTGTGTCTGTGATATACTCCTAGAAAAACGTGACATCCCAGGTACACACCTCTTCCACTAGACAGCAACCTTACAGCTGGACTAAAGTTAGCAAGCATCCAACGTGACAGTGTACCAACAATGTGAAGTGATAGGCAGTAGTGTCATTTCAACACCTGAAGACATACGTTTATTTAATGATAGAATGGGAGATGAATCATGAGGATGAAAAAAGTGCTGCCCGCATGGCAGAATTTGACAGTACAAAAAAAATATACTCAACTCCCCGGCAAGAATTTGTTTACCACATGGGGAGAGAGCCTAAGGCATAGAGTGAAAAGAAACAATCACTACCTAGTGATCCACACTTACAGTTGTATGAAAAATCAAAATCAGCTGATCTCACAACACTTCACTAAATCTTCAACTGATCTCACATCACTAAATCTTCTCGATTGAAAATCTATCCACTGGCGTGGTGTCCAACAACAACGGACAACAGAATAACATAATGGCGTCAGAGCAACTGTCCTAAAAGGGACAAAAACTGGCCATTAGCATTCTGCATCTACAAAAGCCAAGTCAGAATTACTGCAATACACACAAAAAACTACCAATCTACATTCTAACTGTTCTGTGTCTTAACATGATCTGCTTCTCCTGAATTCTGCCCGAAATACAGTTTTTAAAAGCGTAACATTTTCTAAACATCCTTCATGAATTTTCTAACTCCTGAAAGCCAGTCGCCCGTGAGAAACTAATTGTTTTATGACTTTCAGCTAACACTAAAAATCATAGATCCCGTGCGATTGTACACCTCCCAGTCATAACACTGTATAACCACAACTTTGACACCTGAGTTTCCTAAATTTAGATATATTACATCTTCATTCTCCCCTGTTAGTATCCTTTATGGGCCCAAAGATTCTTCTTAGGATATTGTTCTCAAAGATCTGGATTTGTTATTCAGCTTTTTTTGTTGTACTCCATGTTTCTGATCCATACATGACGGCTGGTCTTATTATAGTTTTTATTTGTTATTTTGGTGTTTTGGGACAGGATTTTGGATTTCAACAGGTGTTGCAAGGCAAAGTATATTTTATTCCCTATCTGTACTCTGCTTTAATTTCCTCGCTTACTGTGTATTAAAGCATGTGCCTAGATATTTGTATGTTTCTGCTATCCTAAAGATCATATCTCCAACATTTATATAATCTGGATCATTATGCCTGTGGTCTCTTGATATCTTCATATGTTCTGTCTTATCTTGGTTAATGGTCAAGCTCACTTTTAGTGCCACATCTTTCAGGTATATGCGGGGTATTGGTGACTTCTTGCATAGCTTTCCCCATAAGGTCGATGTCCCCCGCGTATCGTAGTATTTTAGCTTGTTCTCCTGTTATGCTTTCTTCTTTCACTTTTCTGATTACTTTTTCTAGTAGTAGACTCCCAGAATTCTATAAAAGGTACATCGATGCTGGCAGTGGAATCAACAGTATGCCAAAAGACGAGCTAAAAAAGTTTACTGAGTTTTCTAACTCGCTTTTCTTCAATGTCCCCTTTACATGTTCTAATAATAACATCAAATTCGCTTATGAAATTTCTGAGAAGTATGTCAACTTTTTCATTCATTCATTCATTTGCATGTCCCCTGCGGAACTTTGCCTCCCAAACAGCACTCCTGTAGGCCTCTCGGTTGTGAGCAAGATGGCCTGCTGCTGCTGCGTCGATTTGCAGATCGCCAACAATTTCCTGCAGCCATCTTCGTTTTGGTCTTCCTCTTTTTCTTTTTCCCATTATGTATCCTTCCAATATGGTCTTCTCTAAATTATCATGACGTTTAACGTGTCCAAAATATTTAAGTTTTCTCTCTTTAATCCTCTTTACTAGCCAGCCGTCTTCAATATTAAGCTCTTGTAGTATAGATATATTTGTTCTTTTTTGTGTCCACGATATTTGGAGAACTCTTCTGTAGCATTTACATTCAAAGGCATTTATATGTTTCTAAGCCGTTTTGTTAAGTGTCCACGTCTCACAGGCATATGTTGCGATGGGAAAGATGCATGACCTTAAAAATCTTATTTTTGTAGTTCTGTCTGCTCCTCTCCACAGATTCTTTAGTTGTTTTACTTTCCGAAGAGCAATAGATGTCCTCCTTTTAATTTCCTTCATTGTATCTCCATTATTAGTTAGCAGTGATCCAAGATATTCAAAACTCTCCACTTCTTCCAATTTTTCCTCATTGATATATATTTCAGCTGCCTTGTTTGTTTTGTCAGTTGTCATCAATTTAGTTTTCTTCGCATTAAGATAGAGGTTCTGGTCTTCGCTGTTCTTACGGACTGACATAATTAGTTTTTCCATTCCTTTTTGTGTTGTGGATAGTAATTTTAAACTTTTTAGACATCAAAATATCTATTGGCACAGACAATCTTGTCACTTCTGTATTTTATAGGCCCACTGACAGCCACATGTATTTACTTTACATCTCTTCCTATCCTGAAACTTGTAAGAACTCCATCCCATACTCCTAACTCCTCCTTTGATTTCGCCGCCTATGTCAGGATAACTTGGACTTCATGGATCAGTCTTACAAATTTTAGAAGTTTTCCGTCATAGCCACCGCCCATAAAATGCCCTTCGGAAAGCATTTAAGCGTATCCAGCTAGTGAGCCGTGAAGAGGATTCAGACAAAAAAAATCCGTAATCTCATCTGACAGAGTTAGATTAATACTTCCTTTTAACCCACACGGTCAGATGGTTAAGAAGATTCTTTATCGTCATCTGCCACTAATCAAACTCGACCCCGACACTCACGACATTTTCTCTGATCTGCCCCTGTTACCATACAAACAGGAACAAAATCTTAAGGACATCCTCGTCCATAGCCACCTGAAGCAGAACCTTATCTATGTTGGCACCAGAAAATGTAACCGCCCTCGCAGTGTTATCTGCTCTGTAGTCTGAGAAACGAAAACAATTCACATGCGAGTCCCGGAATGTGATATATGCATTTTGTATAAAAAAAGATGCAGTATAACTTATATTGGTGAAAATGGTCTTGGATTAGGAGACCGCATGCAGAAATATCTGTACGATATCAGCCATCCTTCGAAACCAGTTCCTAATCAGTTCAGTGGCCCCAACCACAATCTCTAATCGGATATTCTGGTAAAAGCCGTCAAACAATGCCACGCTGATGACAGAAACCGCCTAGCGCTAGAGAACGCTACATTCAGGAATACGGGACGCTGGAACCACATGGTTTGAACTCGCTATTCAACTGCACCTAACATTCCCCTATTCCACAATCATAATCCCTCTGCACCAAGTTCCATTCCCTTCTCATTTGTAACATATATTTCAGAACCTCCATACAGCATCACACTACAAACCCTCTACCCCAACTATAAGCACCTATTTCACTTTCTACCGGCTAGAGTATACTTGTATCACTCTCTCTCTCTCCTCTCCACGGTCTCCCCAAATCCTTATTTACGACCCTCCTACTGCACACCACAAGTCTCCATTCTCTCCACTTCACCGTGCGCCTCTTACAAGCCCCAGTTAAGTGCTCGATTTATTTTATTTTATTCTTTTTTTTCCATTCATATTTTTTACATAGCATTCACGTGAATTTCTGCTTTAATTTTCTCTCTCTCTTCGTCCTGTGTATTTTTGTATGATTAATGCTCACGCCGAACCATCACAGCTGTGTACTCGTTGAGTAATAAAGCTATTCCTACGTTTGTTTTTTCTAGTTTATACATTTTATTATTACAGCTTTACAGCAGTGGTTTTGTGCATAGTTATATACTTACTTATACACTAATTATTCGTCTGTACCAATCTTGTCTGAGGGCAAGATCAGTACCAAACTTGTGTGAGGTCAAGATCTGTACCAAACTAGTGTGAAGTCAAAATCTGTACCAAACTTGTGTGAGTCAAAATCTGTACCAGACTTGTGTGAGGTCAAAATATGTACCAAACTTGTGTAGGTCAAGATCTGTACTAAACGTGTGTGAGGCCAAGATCTGTACTAAACGTGTGTGAAGCCAAGATCTGTACTAAACTTGTGTGAGGCCAAGATCTGTACTAAACGTGTGTGAGGCCAAGATCTGTACTAAATTTGTATGAGGCCAAGATCTGTACTAAACGTGTGTGAAGCCAAGCAGCGCTGTATCATACTCCCGCCGTCTTCATGTTCATTATACCGAGCGCGAATACTGACTCTCCTAGTGACATCTGTGGCCCCAGCGTGATGACAAGCTGCCCGCGTGGGTTGTAGTAAATACAGAAAGCAGTTGTCAGTTTGGCTTGTGCCTGAGAAAGGAATTCCCTTCTTATCGGAACTTGCGGGCACAAAGATAGACGCTGAAAACCCCATTATGCTGTCTATTCTACGCCGCTTCATCATCATCATCATCATCGTCGCACTTTCTCTCTGTCTCTTTGTGTGTGTGTCTCATCTCCTCTCATCGCAGAATCATTGTATTTAGATTTCAGAAAGAACAAATCAGAATGTTTTACTTACACTAGGGCTTGAATGTCCAATTTCAGTGGCCTCCAGGGTCACAACTGTGAGCAGAGAATGAGCTGTAGGCTTTTCTCTTTATAACCAACCCCAATAAATAAATGAATGGTGTAATCTTCTAGTTGGCTTATATTATATTGCTTCTGCTTGTATGCTGCTGGTTGTCTTTTTGTGCTGTGTTGCTGATGTACAGACAGAAGACGACGAAACACTCCCTGCAGTGATATACTCTTTACAGGACACCCAGGGCGATCACATACTGGCACACTGGATATGTCTATCAAGACTGCGTTACCTTGGCACTCACATCCGTTTTATTGCGTGAACATGATGATGATGGCGATGGCTGACGGCGAAAATATATGAAGACAATTTCTCAGAACATGCATACTCCAACACAAATAATTCCGGGCTGCTATCTAGCCAAGTTACTAGGATAGCGCCATAAGAATTCAAGCAGGCTAACACATACTTAACACGACTACATTTATCAACCGGACCGGACTACACTACCTTCTCCCTCAGCAGTAAAAATCTTTCTTCTCTCTCAGCTGAAACTTTCGTCTCAGACCCAGAACACAAAACTTACTTTCCACGTGCAACGAATGATTTGAAAATCACGAACTCTGACAGAGAAAACAAGCATGGGCTTAACTCTAATACAATAATTTAGAGTTATCTCAGGGGTTAGATACCCTTGACCAAATAATCTCATAATTTCTCATAGACACCCTTGGCCAAATACTGCCTTAAAGTGGCGGGCCCCATATAAAACAACTATTTTTTTGCCAACATACATAAAAATGAGAAAACACTTACATGTTCTAAAGGACAGGAAATGTTAATGGAAATGTCAAATAAATTACATTTATACATACAATAACCTTACGGGCGGCATGACCTCGTGTACGCATGCCACCCGCGGGTCAGCAGTTGGACACCCCCGCACCAGAAATATAAACCTGATACTAATGATGACTATGAAATCATCATGTCATTGTTCGGTCTATTTGTCTGCCTCGTATCTAATTTTCATCTGGATGTTTGAATACATCCACACCCTTGATGTGCCTGTTCACACTTTCTCTCCCTCCCGTCGGACGTTCACCGTCAAGCTTGTGTTTATCCACGCCTAGCTCCGTTTGCCTGCCTTGGAGTCAGGCGGAATCCTGATGTTTGTGCAGAGTTCCCGTTCTTTCACAGGTAGAGCTAGGGGGAGTCGGGCCATGTTTTTATACACTTTGATTTTACCGACTACCAGGACGGGGCTAATCCCGCCGGGTTGTATTTTCATAAACTTTTCCAGCGTCCGTTCCAGTCACTTCTTAACTGTTTGTATAACCGGTGTAGCAAGTAATGAGCGAGTCGATTATCCTGGCGGAAGAAAGGACGAATTCGAGTACATCAGTCTCGCTTGGTTGTAATACACGGGTATCTACTTTGAAATATTTACAGGGACAGTTATTTTATACAGTTAGCAAGAATTTACAGTTGCATGTCTGTGGCTGTTTTAAACTTTATACAGAGAAGGTATTCAAGGAAATTTAGTGAGATGCTAGGACTAAACATTAATGGTATAGCAATCAGTAACATAAGATATGCAGATGACACGGTGCTGATGGCGCGCGCGCGCGCGCACACACACACAGACAGAATCTTGTGATGGGGAATAAACGACAAAAGTTGTACGAACTAGAAATAAATATCAGAAAGACAAATGTCGTGGTAATCAGCGGGGAAGAAATAAAGCCAGCAGTAAATATAAAAATAAATGGAGAATTACTTGAACAGGTGAAAACGCTTCAGGTATTTGGGGCATATGATAACAGAGGGTGGAACATGTGAAATGGAAATTAACAGAAGAATAGGAATGGAGAAAAGGAAAAAAAAACTTTCAGCAGAATGAGGAAGATCCTTACATCAAAACAAATATCACAGCATTTGAGATTAAATATACATATCTTGAGTACTCCTTTAAAGTGTTAGAAGCTTGGACCTCGAATGAGGCAACGTAAAGAAAAACTGAGGCCCTTGGAATGCAGATGGGACCAAAATGATATAGAGCTAGAAATAAAATGTCTAGATTGGCAACCCTGGTCGATGGTTTGGGACATCTGCCACTGGGGCCTGAAATAGCTAGCTTGGTTTTATCATGGCATGTTCATTGATCGAGACACTGGCTGACAGTCGAAGCAACAGCGTGGTTCTGAGTTAACCATTCGTTTTTAAAACAGATTCGAATGGAGAATTGTGTTATCGACTGTTGCCAAGTGACATCCTCTAGATCAGTGTTTCTCACCGTGGCGCGTACGTACCCCTGGGGAGGGAGGGCAGTTAGAATATATTTATGTTATACTTTTTTTAGAACTGGGAGGGGGGGGGGGGTCGAAATCTTTGAGGTGTGGAGGTGGGCATGATCTAAAAAGAGGTCGGGAAACACTGCTCTAGATACTTGTAGTCCATTTTAAACTAAGAAAGAAATAGGAGTTAGAGGCTGTTCTCGATATCTTTAGAAACGTCATCATTGCAGACAGTGCTCCCAATCTCAGGTCGCTCAGGGGGGAGGGGGGTGAAGGGAGTTGAAGTAGGGTAACAAAAGGATATTTTTGTTTATTATAATTTATATTGAATTTCAATATTTAAAAAATCTTTTTCATGGGTCGAGAGTCAGATACTGTTGCTGACGTAGATTGAGAATCACTGTTGTCATCAGCAACTACGTACTCGAATACGGTGGCGGCGCTAATTTTGTTCACATGCTTGAATCGAAGCTCCCCGGTTGGAAATGACTGGCAGCTGGGTTTGGTCGTGGAAGTTATTAGAAGTTATTTATACGGTGTAATTCAGTCAATAACTTGAGGCGAGTTCCAGATGGGAGTGCCAGCTGAAGGAGAAAACCCGCAGGATCAGTGGTTCTCAATTTTTTGTGCCATCCCCACCCCCTCCCCTTTCCTGCTTTGAAACACATGTTGACCCCTCATTGAAATAAAGCAATAAATATAAGCCCGGGTGGTGCTAAGAGATTTTTTAAAAATTGAGCCAAACCCTTTTCAGGTACACGCGCTCGAAAAATTCTTTCATAAACCCTGTGCTGGTCCATGGATCCCAGGTTTAGAACCATCGCGCTAGATGTAGCTGTGTGTATTTCGGATGAAAAGGGGGAGATAAACTGTTGATGTCATTCACAAAATAATTAACGCAGTTTCTGTTTAATTTATTTTACCGCCATATGTACATTAATATATATATATATATATATATAATTTTTAAAACTGAAACTGAAATAAATTTAGAAATAATAAGTCAACATTCGCCTTGAGCAAACCAGCAGAATAAACAAACAGGAGAAATAAATGTGGCAGACATTTACTTGTATTTTAGAGCTGGCCACAAGATGGCGTGGAGTGTATACAGCTTGCAGAGAGTGGCATGGAGTGTGTAGAATGGTTAAAAGTGGCATGGAGTGTGTAGAATGGTGAAGAGTGGCATGGAGTTTGTAGAATGGTGAAGAGTGGCATGGAGTGTGTAGAATGGTTAAAAGTGGCATGGTTTGTGTAGAATGGTGAAGAGTGGCATGGTTTGTGTAGAATGGTGAAGAGTGGCATGGTTTGTGTAGAATGGTGAAGAGTGGCATGGTTTGTGTAGAATGGTGAAGAGTGGCATGGTTTGTGTAGAATGGTGAAGAGTGGCATGGTTTGTGCAGAATGGTGAAGAGTGGCATGGTTTGTGTAGAATGGTGAAGAGTGGCATGGTTTGTGTAGAATGGTGAAGAGTGGCATGGTTTGTGCAGAATGGTGAAGAGTGGCATGGTTTGTGTAGAATGGTGAAGAGTGGCATGGTTTGTGTAGAATGGTGAAGAGTGGCATGGTTTGTGTAGAATGGTGAAGAGTGGCATGGTTTGTGTAGAATGGTGAAGAGTGGCATGGTTTGTGTAGAATGGTGAAGAGTGGCATGGTGTTTGTAGAATGGTGAAGAGTGGCATGGTGTGTGTGTAGAATGGTAAAGAGTGGCATGGAGTATGTAGAATGGTGAAGAGTGACGTGGAGTGTGTAGAATGGTGAAGAGTGGTATGACATGTGTTGAACTGATTAAGAGTGGTATGATGTGTGTTGAACTGATGAAGAGTGGTATGACATGTGTTGAACTGATTAAGAGTGGTATGACATGTGTTGAACTGATTAAGAGTGGTATGATGTGTGTTGAACTGATGAAGAGTGGTATGACATGTGTTGAACTGATTAAGAGTGGTATGATGTGTGTTGAACTGATGAAGAGTGGTATGACATGTGTTGAACTGATGAAGAGTGGTATGATATGTGTTGAACTGATTAATGATAAAATTACCTAGGAGGAAAGCCTGTCTAGATATGGCAGATCTGGAATATTCTTCTAGCATTTTAACGGTTGTTTCCTTAACCTAGCGGTGTGTCTCCAGCTGTGCAGGTTTGCAAGGTTTTGGCTGTGTTTTTTTCTCTCTGGCAACACCACTTGACTCTTTATTATAGAGAGCGGCCGGCAGCGCCTAATGAATGCACAGTACTGACGCTACTAGCAGAATCCTTTTCGCTGGTAACCAGTCTGCCGTGGCATTCCCACGGTCAGCGCAGGCTTCCGGAGCGGTTGTCTGCCTGGAAAGACACAGAAATTGATGGCCTCGTTGCGTTTATATTGTATGTACTGTCAGTAATTTCCATCTTCCAGCTGGTTAGCTTCTGTCAGATTATCAGCTGTGGTTTTTGCTTGTTGAATGTTCTTCTTCTCCTCCTCCTCCTCCTCCTTCTTCTTCCTCCTCCTCCTTCTTCTTCTTCTGCTTCCTTCTTCTTCTTCCTCCTCCTCCTTCTTCTTCTTCTCCTCCCTCTTCTTCCTCCTCCTCCTTCTTCTTCTTCCTCCTCCTGCTTCTTCCTCTTCCTCCTTCTTCTTCTTCTCCTCCCTCTTCTTCTTCCTCCTCCTCCTTCTTCTCTCCTCCTTCTTCTTCTTCCTCCTCCTCCTTCTTCTTCTTCTGCTTCCTTCTTCTTCTTCCTCCTCCTCCTTCTTCTTCTTCTCCTCCCTCTTCTTCCTCCTCCTCCTTCTTCTTCTTCCTCCTCCTCCTTCTTCTTCTTCTGCTTCCTTCTTCTTCTTCCTCCTCCTCCTTCTTCTTCTTCTCCTCCCTCTTCTTCCTCCTCCTCCTTCTTCTTCTTCCTCCTCCTGCTTCTTCCTCTTCCTCCTTCTTCTTCTTCTTCTCCTCCCTCTTCTTCTTCCTCCTCCTCCTTCTTCTTCCTCCTCCTCCTTCTTCTTCTTCCTCCTCCTTCTTCTTCTTCTTCCTCCTCCTTCTTCTTCTTCCTCCTCCTCCTCCTCCCTCCTCCTCCTTCTTCCTCATTCTTCTTCTTATTCCTGCTCCTTCCTCTTCCTTCTTCTTCCTCCTCCTCCTCCTTCCTCTTCCTCCTCCTTCTTCCTCCTCCTCTTTCTTCCTCTTCCTTCATCTTCTTGTTCTTGTTCTTCTTATTCTCCCTCCTCATCTTCCTCCTCCTTCTTCATCTTCTTCTTCTTCCTCCTCCTCCTTCTTCTTCTTCTTCTTCTTCCTCCACCTCCTCCTTCTTCTTCTTCCTCCACCTCCTCCTTCTTCTTTTTCTTCTTCTTCTTCTTTTTCTTCCTCCTCCTCCTCCTTCTTCTTCCTCCTCCTCCTCCAGCTTTTTCTTCTTCTTCTTCCTCCTCCTCCTTCTTCTTCCTCCTCCTCCTGCTTTTTCTTCTTCTTCTTCTTCTTCCTCCTCCTCCTGCTTTTTCTTCTTCTTCTTCTTCCTCCTCCTCCTGCTTTTTCTTCTTCTTCTTCCTCCTCCTCCTGCTTTTTCTTCTTCTTTTTCCTCCTCCTTCTTCTTCTTCTTCCTCCTCCTCCTCCTCCTGCTTCTTCTTCTTCATCTTCCTCCTTCTTATTCTTCTTCTTTTTTTTCTTCTTCATCTTCTTCCTCCTGCTTCTTCTTCTTCGTCTTCCTCCTTCTTTTTCTTCTTCTTTTTTTCTTCTTCATCTTCTTCCTCTTCCTCCTTCTTCTTCTTCTTTTTCTTCTTCTTTTTTTCCTTATTCATCTTCTTCATCTTCCTTCTTCTTCTTCTTCTTCTTCTTCTTCTTCTTCTTCTTCTTCTTCTTCTTCTTCTTCTTCTTCCTCCTCCTCCTCCTCCTTCTTCTTCTTCTTCTTCCTTCTTCTTCTTCTTCCTCCTTCTTCTTCCTCCTTCGCCTCCCTCTACTTCCTCCTCCTCCTTCTTCCTCCTTCGCCCCCCTCTTCTTCTTCCTCCTCCTTCTTCTTCTTCTACTTCTTCCTCCTTCAACTCCCTCTGCTTCTTCTTCTTTCTCCTCCTCCTCCCTCTTTTCCTATTCTTCTCTTCCTCCTCCTTCTTCTTCTTCCTCCTCCTCCTTCTTCTTCCTCCTCCTCCTCCTTCCTCTTCTTTTCCTCTTCTTCCTTCTCCTCCTTAGTTGTAGTTACTTCTGTACTAAGTAAATGGATAAGAGCGAAACGTAAATGTTATATTTTATTTTATGTCTCTCAGCTTCAGTGTTAATTATGTTTGTTACATGCACAGCATATTTGTAGAATGTCTGGAATAGAGTGAAAGATGTATGATAAAGGGCAGAATGTCAGACGGGCCTGCGTGCCCAATTCTTAACCCTTTGGACATAAAGATCAATCAGTCAGTTAATCCTTCTTCCTCCTCCTCCTCCTTCCTCTTCTTCTTTCTCCTCCTGTTCTTCCTCCTCCTCATTCTCTTTCGTCTTCTTCGCCGTCGTCGTTGTATTTGCTGTTTATATCTGCAGTCCTCACTTAGATAAACTGGTCTTTAGTTTCTGTATAAAGCCGTAAAGTTTAACTTATTGTGTGCTCTAATGGGCCAGTAAGAGCGAGCCAGTAAGACCAAGTCAGCATTCCAGAAAGTGAGGAACGTCTTGTGCAACAGATCCATATCAATGGAAACAAGATTTCGAGTACTTAAATGTTACATCGAGCCAATTTTGTTTTATGGATGTGAAGCATGGTCCATGAATAAGAGAGTACAGCGAGAAATGGAGGCAGTGGAAATGTGATTCATAAGAAGGATGTTGAAGGTACCATGGACAGACAAGAAAACCAACGAAGAAGTCTTAAGAGAGGTTGGAGTTAAAAGGCAAATTACAGCAAAGATCAGAGTCAGACAAGCGAGATTTGTAGGACATTTTCTGAGAAGAGGAAGATTGTAACATATTTTGGCGACTGGAAAAATTGAGGGAAGAAGAGACAGAGGAAGACAGAGAGAGAAGTTACTGGATTGGCTGTCAGTGTGGCTAGGAAGAAAGTCACCGGCTGATCTCATAATCAAGTCACAGGAAATTGTGGAGAGAAATGATCGCCTACGCCACGCAGCACGGCACTTGATTGATTGAAGAGCGTCAAAGTGCATCATAGTTGATTCTTGTGCCATCAGATGGCAGCAGAGTTCATAATTTAAGTTGTTGCCTTGACCTCCAACTTGGTCTGTATGATCCGAGTGACAGTATAGGGAAGAATGGTCGGTACTGAAGAAAGGTTTCGTTTTTTTTTTCCTTGATGCATCTCATATCTTTGTACATTGCTTTGTTGTGATCTATGCCTTTATGGTAGGAATGTTTAGTAACTTTGTCATGATAAAGCTGTTATTTCAGGACTTTGTGGTGGAAGCAAGTGCTGGTATTTCATGATTAGGTTTGATGACCTTGTGGTAGTAACGGCAGATGCTGTTGTTTCAGGATTGTTTTGGTGAATTTGTTTTGGCGGCTGCTGTTATTTCATGATTGATTTATTGAATTTTTTTTTTGGCGGGGAGGGGGAGGGGTGGAATGGGCTAGGCTTGGTTCTTCGAAATTCGTCCGTTTTGGAGGGTCAAGGGTTGGCCTATTTTGCAATTGTCTGGGGGGGGGGGGGCCGCGCCCTACTTCATCACGTGATATGTTGGTCAGGTGGTCTAATTATTGAACTAGCTGCAGTCTTTGCTTA
This sequence comes from Achatina immaculata, assembly GCA_009760885.1. Lineage (NCBI taxonomy): Eukaryota > Metazoa > Mollusca > Gastropoda > Stylommatophora > Achatinidae > Lissachatina > Lissachatina immaculata. The sequence continues at coordinate 2,576,301 of CM019707.1, forward strand.
GAGCCTTGTGGCGGCAGCACGTATTCTGAGGGAACCATGTCGTGGTATGTCTGAGGTGTCTTGCGAAGTTATCAAATATATATTTGTGATGTTGGATACAAGGATTATCCCGCTATGAACCCAGATGCTGTTCCAAGTCGGCTCATGTCGGTAACGTTCATATACGTAAGTTTTTTTTTATGTCGGATGCAGAGTTGTGTATGTACCGTGAGAAGTATTGAGTGTTTAATGATGTGTTTAGTGAGTTAAGACGTTGAAATGCATACTTTTTCATCATTGTAACTTTTCATTATCATGCTTGATGTGTGCACAAGTTTAACCTTTGATTTATAGACACTGGGGTGTGAGTTCTCTATGTTTGTGTGTGGCGCACGTGTTTGTGCTGCTCGGTGTCTAGTGCACTTGATTTATAATAATATGCTATGTTCATCTTTCATTATCATCACTGAGTCACCATGGTTTAATTTATATGTCATTGAACAATTTCGTATTTGCATTCTATGTTTCATATGTTGGCCGCCGGCGGAGTCTCTCTCTCTTTCTCTCTCTCTCTCTCTCTCTCTCTGTGTGTGTGTGCGTGCGTGTGTGTGTGTGCGAGAGAGAGAGAGAGAGAATTGGCAAGTTAGCTCCTATGTTGTATTAAGGAAGTGTAGCCAGTTCTAAATTAATGATTTCATTAATTAATGGTTTCATTCATTTGCATGTCCCTTGCGGAATTTTGCCGCCCTAACAGCACTCATGTAGGCCTCTCGGTTGTGAGCAAGATGGCCTGCAGCTAATGCATCCATTTGCAAATCATCAACGATGTCTTGCAGCCATATTCGCTTTTGTCTTCCTCTCTTTCTTTTTCCCATTATGTACCCTTCCAAGACGATCTTCTCTAGATTATCATGACGTTTAATGTGTACAAAATATTTAAGTTTTCTCTGTTTAATCTTCTTTATTAGCCAACCTTCTTCAATATTAAGTTCTTGTAATATGGATATATTTGTTCTTTTTGGTGTCCATGATATTTGAAGACGTATTATAAGAGTTAAATGAAGACAAGAAATTAGTAGAGATGTTGAATAGTTAAGGGCGTCCCTTGGAATGCCGCTTTTGGTTGTTTCATGCTGGTGTGTCAGGGCGTGCTCATGTTTCTCGTGCCTGGTGTGTCAGGGCGTGCTCATGTTTCTCGTGCCTGGTGTTTAAATGCTGTGGAGAGGCCTGTTGTGTGTGTTTATATGTTATCAGGTGTAAACGTGTGTGGTGTCTGGTGTTGTCGATAAACCAACCCTTTATTTTTCCTGAATCAAATGTATGCCTTCTAGTACTTACTGATTGTTGGGGGAGCTAGAGAATGACTGAGATGATACGTTCAGTTTCCAGCCACAAAGGTTATTTAGAGGATGTTATATGGACACCAGCTGACAGAGGAGAACCTGGGTAGGATCTTCAGGAGAGGCTCGGTAACTGAGTGTGTTCCAGGCACAGCTGTACTTCATCGGGCACCGTCTCATTACATTAGGCTAGCGATTTAAGACTTGATCACCAGAGAAATCTCGACTGACGGCCATTTGACGGCGGTAAGAATGACTGAAGTTAAAAGGTGAAGAAGTGAGATTGAAGGGCGGGGGCGGTGTGAGAAGCGATATGAGAGAGAGAGAGAGAGAGAGAGAGAGAGAGAAGTAATAAGTGGAGAAGGTAAAAAGGAGATTAAGTAAATAAGAATTCATAAGGAGAAATAAGAAGTAATAATCACAGTTCATCTCATCAAATCCAAACCAAAATATAATTAATATATATCTTATATCCTTCCCGTGCCGTTAAACGTCACATAGGGCTCGCAAAATAGTTCGCCAATTTTTCCTGACTATAAGTCACTGCGCGGCCCGTCTGCAACTGAGCTAGTTTCTTGAAATCGTCTCCAAAGGCGACTAATGGTGCTTCTGACCATATTAAATTGTCTGGCCACTACACTTTGTGACTGTCCAGTCTGTAAACGTCCAAAGATGATGAGTTGCTGTTCTGTAGTGAGATGAACCATACTTGCGCATTAAATTTTCGAATGAATTGATTCGAGGAGCGTCAATCTTTTATAGGCATTCAATAACATGGTCAGTGAGTTTTGTGTTCAGTAAGTTTCACGGGATTCTCGTGAACCTGTCATGAGTTATTGTCAAAAATACTGTTTTGACTAGTGTCGCTTTTCTGTGCTCATAAATCATCTTGCTGAGTACAATTCAGGTCAGCACGTGAAGCAGATGTCCAAATGAACGTTTGAGGCATTTTGCTCTTGTCTGATCAGCAAACTTCAGTTTTTGTGTGTGTTTTGAACAGTATATTTTACAGGGGCGCTGCAGTTATCTCATGATTAATTTGGTGAGTTTGTTTTGTCTGTTGCTGTTCAGAAGTATCCAGTGGCATAGCTGGATGTAAAATATTTGTATAAACAAATACCCCCCCCCCCTTTTGTTGTTGTTGTTGTTTGTTGGTATTAGCCAGATCAGTCATAGCTGTCGTCACGGCCTCGCTGGCAACTGACTTCTCTGTTTTAAACTTCCATGTCATGCGGGCCGTCCTATGTTACAAACATACAATACATACTTATATAGGTCTGTGGCCGTTTACTCTACACAGGTTTCCCCCCCTCCATTAATGAAGGGCTGCTGAGAAAGTTGGCGTTTTCTCGGGTTTCAGAAACTCCATCTTTTATAAATGTTATGTCCTCGAAGAATGATAGCGGCGCTGCTTGGGTTAAATCACGTGACCAGGGCGCGGGAAAAGAGTGCCATGTGTGCGTGGGTGTGTTTGCGCGCGCGGGAAGAGATGATTGGGTAATGCTTTTAAAATGGCGGACAGATAGAATATCAAAATATGATAAGTTTATTAGCTTTTTATGAGAATGTATCCGACACAGCTGTTAACTATCAGATTATGTAGAACAAAAGGTAAAATCCCCGTTTTCAAGGCATTAAGGCATATTGTATGTTAGGCCCGTATTTCCAAGACCATCGGCACATGAAAGTGTGATGTGGTCAATATCACGCCTGACCGAATTTACCTTCCCAGATTTCTCCGGTACCCATTTTTAAAGGCTGGGTGAACCCTGGGGCCTATATGGCGTGGTGGTACCGGAAAGAAAAACAAATATCCCCACCGCAAGGACTTGAACCCGGTACCACCGGATTAGTGAACCAAGCGCCACTCAGCCACCCAAGCCGTATGTAGAGTAGACGTTCTTTTCAACTGGCAGTGGATCATCCAATATGTGCCCAGAATGTCGATATCATCATCACTAGTCATATAAGGCATCAGCACATCACTAGTCATCAAAGGCGTCAGCACACCATCACTAGTCATATAAGGAATCAGCACACCATCAGTAGTCATATAAGGCGTCAGTACACCATCACTAGTCATATAAGGCATCAGCACACCATCACTAGTCATATAAGGCATCAGCACACCATCACTAGTCATATAAGGCATCAGCACACCCATAAAAGATGCCAGCAACAACTTTTTATATTACGTAATAGATGCTGATATCTACACAACTTATGCTGATATCTACACAACTTATAATGAGATCAGTCGGCATGTATGGATCAGAAACGTGGAGTACAACAAAGAAAGATTAACAGAAATTGCAGGTCTTTGAGAACAAGATCCTAGAATCTTTGGTCCCATAAAGGATACCAACAGTGAGGAATGGAGACCTAGAAAGAACACTGACGTAGCTTATTTAAATCACAGCGGATTATAAACGTCTTGAAACTGAACAGATTCCGCTGGTTGGGTCTTGTAGAAAGAGCAAAAGAAAAGAGGAAAAAGAGAATTGTGTATATGTACAAGAGATGAAGGAAACAAGACAGAGAGGTAGACCAAGGTAGGAATAGAGAGACAATACAAAATATACAGGAAATTGGTGTCACCAACTGGAGAGAGAGGATTAGGGGTAAGGAGAAAGGGAGACGAACCTTAGCTGCAGGTGTGAGCCTTAATGGCGGGGAAAGCTGCGAAAAAAGAAGTAGTAGTCTAGGAACAGAACACCTGAAATAATTCTAATCTAACATTTTGTTTTGCTGGTTCAAAGATCGAGTCACTCACTCACTCACTCACTCACTCACACCCCCACCCCTCTCTCCATATCATTTGATTCCCATACCCCCAAGGAATATGGGTACTCCAGGTTAAGAACTTGTGCTCGAGAGAACGAGTTTAGCAAAGTGGCTTATCTATTTCACATCATGAAAAAACCCGGGGACTGTGAATTGAATTTTCCGTCTGCGCCTGTGTGTGTTTTTGTTATTGATGTTTTAAGTGGCGCTGGGAAAGTTGAAAGTATTCAGCGTAGCAGCTAGGTGGGGGAGGGATGGATAGTATCTGGTTCTCTTTTGAGTGTGTTGCGATGTCTGGTTGAGTTATTTACTGGAGGATGATGGGATGTGTTGAGTTCTGTTGTGTGTTGTGATGTCTGTCGTGAGTTATTTACTGGAGGATGGTGGGATGTGTTGAGTTCTGTTGTGTGTTGTGATGTCTGGTTGAGTTATTTACTGGAGGATGATGGGATGTGTTGAGTTCTGTTGTGTGTTGTGATATCTGTCGTGAGTTATTTACTGGAGGATGATGGGATGTGTTGAGTTCTGTTGTGTGTTGTGATGTCTGGTTGAGTTATTTACTGGAGGATGATGGGATGTGTTGAGTTATGTTGTGTGTTGTGATGTCTGGTTGAGTTATTTACTGGAGGATGATGGTATGTGTTGAGTTCTGTTGTGTGTTGTGATGTCTGGTTGAGTTATTTACTGGAGGATGATGGTATGTGTTGAGTTATGTTGTGTGTTGTGATGTCTGTTGTGACAGTTTATTGAAGGTACTGATGCTTTGCTTCTCAGTTCCAGGTGTAAATGTTTGTATGTGAAGTGAACAGTGTGTGTTGTCTTCATATGACAAGAACTTTTATGTGAAGTGAACAGTGTGTGTTGTCTTCATATGACAGGAACTTTTATGTGAAGTGAGCACAGTGTGTTGTCTTCATATAACAGGAACTTTTATGGGAAGTGAGCAGTGTGTGTTGTCTTCATATGACAGGAACTTTCATGTGAAGTGAGCAGTGTGTGTTGTCTTCATATGACTGGAACTTTTATGTGAAGTGAGCAGTGTGCATTGTTTTCTTGTGAAGTGAGCAGTGCGTGTTATCTTCATATGATAGGAACTTTTATGTGAAGTGAGCAGTGTGTGTTTTCTTGTGACATCAACTTTTATGTGAAGTGATCAGTGCGTGTTGTCTTCATATGACAGGAACTTTTATGTGAAGTGAGCATTGTGTATTGTCTTCATGTGACATGAACTTTCATGTGAAGTGAGTAGTGTGTGTGCTGATCATGCAACCTAATCATTCATAACTAAGCAGCACATCAATCCTGTTATTGTTTATGCTTATAATGACCTCCAGAACATAATGATTGATTGATTGATTGATCGATCTTTATTTGCAGATGGTGAAGAATTGGGCATACAAGCCTGTCTGACACTCTGCCCTTTATCATACAACTTTCTTTCCATTCCATAACTTTCATATCAGATAGTACAAATATCCTATTCATATAACAGACATAATTAACACAGAGTTAACATCACTTGAATAAAGTAACAACGTTTATGTTTCACTCTTCCACATGCACTCAGTACAGAAAGTAACTACATATATGTGCACATAGTTATTCTTGCAGTCTCACCTAACTAATATTCAGTACTATTCAAGAAAAAAAGCCAGGAAGAGTTGAAATGACCAGACAGCACTTTAGCTTTGTTATTTGTTGTTGTTGTTGTTGTAAAAAAACTTCTTGAAACCAGAAAATGGTCAGACAACATGATAGCTCTGTTTTGTGGTTATAAAGACTTATGAAATGCAGTAATAGCCAAACAGCACTTTAGCTTTGTTATTGTTTGTGGTTACAAAGACCTCCAAAACACAGTTTTCTCACTTCTATCTCAGTCTTTCACTGTACCTCAGTATTTCACTGTATTCAAGTCTGAGGCTCTCTTTTGTCTCATTATTTCACCGTATTCAAGTCTGAGACTCTCTTCTGTCTCAATCTTTCACTGTATTCAAGTCTGAAACTCTCTTCGTCTGAGACTCTCTTCTGTCTCAGTCCTTCACTGTATTCAAGTCTGAGACTCTCTTCTGTCTCAATCTTTCATTGTATTCAAGTCTGAGGCTCTCTTTTGTCTCATTATTTCACTGTATTCAAGTCTGAGACTCTCTTCTGTCTCAGTCTTTCACTGTATTCAAGTCTGAGACTCTCTCCTGTCTCAGTCTTTCACTGTATTCAAGTCTGAGGCTCTCTTCTGTCTCAGTCTTTCACTGTATTCAAGTCTGAGACTCTCTTCTTTCTGTTTCAGTCAGTGACCAATGAGGATGTGACCCAGGAGGAGCTTGGAGGAGCTAAAACTCATACAACAATTTCAGGTTTATGTTTATTTCTCTAAAACTTCCTACAGTATTCTGAAGTTTATGTTTATTTCTCTAAAACTTCCTACAGTATTCTGAAGTTTATGTTTATTTCTCTAAAACTTCCTACAGTATTCTGAAGTTTATGTTTATTTCTATAAAACTTCCTATAATATTCTCAGGTTTGTGTTTAAATAAAAAAAGGTAAATAGAGGTGTATGGTGCAGTTTTACAAAGTGAGGGAGGGAGTGAGTAAAGTGAGAAAAAAATGAATAGAAAGTATGAGAATGTATAAATGAAAAACATGCAACATCCGATATTTCAGCGTGAGCCTTTTTTGAGGATTACATGGACAACGAGACAAAAAAAAAGAACGAAGAACTTATCTTAATGTGGCCTCCTCCAGAAGTAGAAAAATAGAGAAATGTGTGTATTAGAAGAAAGGACCAAGCGGACCACAACAAAGGATACCTGATAGAGCCAATCGTAAAGAATAGGTGGAGAGAGAGGAGGAAAACAAGTGGTAGAAAGGGGTGGGGGGAAGGCGGGAAAGGGGGACGCGGAGAGATAATGAATGAAGAACATAAACACCTGCAGGGAGAAAATGTGAAACTGGTGAATAGGACAAGACCCTATAAACACCAATATGTTGCCAGAGAAGAAAAGAGGGTGGTGGTAGGGAGGGGTAGCATAGAGAAAGAAAGTAGAGTTAAAAAAGGGGGGGGTGGAAACCTAAAGAAGTTACAGAAAGCTGAAGACATTGTTAATTCCAGCTAGGTGGAGACAGCCAGTCTAGAAAATAAGGCGCTGCTTTAGGACCCTCCGAGATCGTACATCAGCAGAACCTTTTAATTCATAGTCATCTTAAGACAGATGACACTTTTTATGGTACAAGACGTTGCGGACGCCATAGATGCAACACTTGTCCGTTTGTTGTTGAGGCTAGCCAGATTTCCTTCCCTAAGTCCACGTTATCAGTTCATGAGGGTTTCACTTGTACTTCATGCAATGTTATTTATGCTATTATGTTCAAACATTGTGGTTTGAAGTACATAGGGGAGACTGGCTTACGCTTAGGAGATCGATTTCGCCAGCATCTCAGTGATATTTCTAAGAGGGCCTGGACACCTGTGGCTAAACATTTTTGCCTTAGCAACCACAGGGAAAAACAGGACATTTCTGTTAGTGCGATCCGCTCTTGTTCTGCTGATGTACGATCTCGGAGGGTCCTAAAGCAGCGCCTTATTTTCCAGACTGGCTGTCTCCACCCAGCTGGAATTAACAATGTCTTCAGCTTCCTGTAACTTCTTTAGTTTTCCATTTCCCCCTTTTTTTTTTAACTCTACTTTCTTTCTCTATGCTACCCCTCCCTACCACCATCCTCTTTTCTTCTCTGGCAACATATTGGTGTTTATAGGGTCTTGTCCTATTCACCAGTTTCACATTTTCTCACTGCAGATGTTTATTTTCTTCATTCATTATCTCTCCGCGTTCCCTCCCCCCCCCCCCCCCGACACCTCCTCTAGCAGCTATCATGTTTCTATTGCCTTTCCCCCCACCCCTTTCTACCACTTGTTTTCCTCCTCTCTCTCTCCACCTCTTCTTTACGATTGGCTCTATCGGGTATCCTTTGTTGTGGTCCGCTTGGTCCTTCTTTCTAATACACACATTTCTCTGTTTTCTACTTCTGGAGGACGCCACATTAATATAAGTGCTTCATTGTTTTTTTTGTTGTTGTCTTGTTGTGCATGTAATCCTCGAAAAAGGCTCACGCCGAAATATCGGATGTTGTATGTTTTTCATTTATACATTCTCATACTTTCTATTCGTTTTTTCTCACTTTACTCACTCCCTCCCTCACTTTGTAAAACTGCACCATACACCTCTGTCTACCTTTTTTTTATTTAAACCAGTTTTATTGCAGTCGCCATCCCTTTTATCAGGTTTATGTTTATTTCTCTGAAACTTCCTACAATATTCTCAGGTTTATGTTTATTTCTCTAAAAATGTGTACAATAGTCTCAGGTTTATGTTTATTTCTCTAAAACTTTGTACAACATTCTCAGGTTTATGTTTATTTCTATAAAACTTTGTACAATATTCTCAGGTTTATGTTTATTTCTATAAAACTTTGTACAACATTCTCAGGTTTATGTTTATTTCTCTAAAACTTCCTACAATATTCTCAGGTTTATGTTTATTTCTGCTGTTGTCTGAGTTTAACTGGTAATATCCAGATGCTTTAGCTACAAATTTTATATATAATGTAGCCATGTACTTCATACGTAACTGTGTAATAATCACTAGTTATAGGTGTAAATAAACAATAGTCACTAGTAATAGTAATGACAGCTACTAGCTACAGATTTAAATACGTGATAGTCACTAGTAATAGTAGTAATAAATGATAGTCACTGGTAATAATAGTAATAAGTGGTAGTCACTGGTAATAGTAGTAATAATGATAGTCAGTAACTACAGATGTAAATGAATGAAAGCCGCTGGCTACAGATGTAAAAGTATGATAACCACTGACTACAGATTTAAATGAGTGACACTTTCACCTGCTACAGATGTGTATGATGGCCTTTGAGGAAAATACAAAAGCTTATGCTTTCTAATTTCAGGTGTTGCCCATAAGGCCTTTGATAATGATGTGGATGCTTTGATGAACTTGAGAGAATTTTTCAACTACCTCCCTCTTAACAACAAGGACCAGGCACCGATTCGAGAGTGTGATGATCCATGGTAAGACAGGATAGCATTATGTGAGATTGTAGCTACATTGAGATCTATATGGCTTTCTGTAAGAGTAACAAGAACTGTACAGCTTTCTGTAAGAGTAACTGCACTGAAATCTATACAGCTTTGTATATGAGAATAAAGAGTTTAACTACAGTGATATATATACAGCTTTCTGTAAGAGTAATGACACTGAGATCTGTCTGGTTTTCTGCAAGTGTAACAACACAGATCTATACAGCTTTCTGTAAGAGTAACTGCACTGAAATCTATACAGCTTTGTATATGAGAATAAAGAGTTTAACTACATTGATATCTGTACAGCTTTCTGTAAGAGTAACACTGAGATCTGTACAGTTTTCTGCAAGTGTAACAACACTGAGGTCTATACAGCTTTCTGTAAGAGTAACTGCACTGAAATCTATGCAGCTTCATATATGAGAGTAAAGAATTTAACTACATTGAGATCTGTACAGCTTTCTGCAACTACACTGAAATCTATATAGCTTTCTGCAGCTGCATTGAAATCTAAACAACTTTCTGTAAGAGTAGCTACACCAAGATATATACAGCTTTGTATATGAGAATAAAGAGTTTAACTGCATTGAGATCTATACAGCTTTCTTCAACTATATTGATATCTATAATTGAGATATATACAGCTTTCTGCAACTACATTGAGATCTATGCAGCTTTGTATATGAGAATAAAAAGTTTAACTACATTGAGATCTGTACAGTTTTGTATATGACAATAAAGAATTTAATTACATTGAGATCTGTACAGCTTTCTGCAGGAGTAACTACATTGAGGTATATACGGCTTTGTATATATGAGAATAAAGAATGACTACGTTGAGATCTATACAGCTTTCTGTATGAGGATATTGTAACTGCATTGGTATTTGTCAGTGATTGCATTAACCAGCAGTTATCAGTAAATTACCAGTTTGAAAAAAAAAAAAAACTTTTGGAGGTTGTCAGTTACCATATCTGGTTTATATTATCAAGAACCTAATAAAATATGCATCATTGAGGAAAAATTGGAAGAGGTGGAGAGTTTTGATCATTACTAACTGATAATGGAGATACAATGAGGTAAATTAAAAAGAGGACACCTGTCACTCTTCAAAAAATAAAACAACTAAAGAAAATGGGGAGAGGAACAGACAGAACTACAAAAATAAGTTTTTAAGGGAATGCATCTTTCCCTTCACAACATATGCCCGTGAGACCTGGATACTTGACAAAGCAGCTGAGAAACACATAAACGCCTTTGAATGTAAATGCTACAGAAGAGTTCTTAGATATCAGGACACAAAAAAGAGTATATCCATACTATGAGAACTTAATATTGAAGAAGGCTGGCTAGTAAAGAGGATTAAAAAGAGAAAACTTAAATAATTTGTACACATTAAACATCATGAGAATTTAGAGAAGACAGTCTTTGAAGAGTACATAATGGGAAAAAGAAAGAGAGGAAGACCAAGGCAAATATGGCTGCAAGACATCATTGATAATCTACAAATGGATGCATCAGCAGCAGAGCTTCTTGCTTACAACTGAGAGGCCTACAAGAGAGCTGTTAGGGAGGCAGAGTTCTGCAAGGGACATGCAAATGACTGACTGAATAAAAACTAACCAGCGAAATTGGTTGGAGGATGGATAATCAGATCTGCAGGATGATGCTGCTTAATTTGTGTGGAAGAGAATCAGCTAGTTTTGACTCTGGTTCAGCATGTGACCATTATGTAAATGTTAAATCTCACTGCAGATAAGAAAATTTCACACAAATATTTAATTTCCACAATTTGTAAAGTTTTTAATTCCAACAAATGTATAAAGAAACAAATGCATAAAGTACTAAATGTTGTTTTGAAAAGAAAAAAACAGTACAGTATTTCGGAAAGTGCTTCATACAAATACACTCGTATACTACTGGACCAGTGTGCCAACACAGCAACACTAAAGCAGTACCGCTAAAGAAGTACTTCGCGATTGTGAGAACTGCTGACCCAGGTAGCAACTGAATTAATTTGGTTTCCCATCTCCACTGATCAAATCTCAGAAATTGTGATGTGCAAATAAAGACATGATAAGTGAAGATGTAGCAAAGTATAGTATAACAGACGACAAGCCTGGCATGAACTAGTTCGCCATATAGGGAGGGAGTGGATAACACTCATTCTCAGATAGGGTAACAGACATACAACATGATATAATATAGAGCCAACTTACAATCTCAATGAAAGTTTCCATGGATCTGTACAGAAAACAGCACATCACAAAACATTGGACTTACCAAGTCCTGTCAAATCTCAAAAGAGAACTATTTCACATTCTTCAGTTTGCATCACTATTTTAGACAACTCAGTAGCAACATCAGAAACTAATACATGGATCTATGAAATAAAAAGAAACTACTAGTTCACATCCTAGCGACACTTCACATTATTCTAGAAATCTAACTCATCCTATCTGAACTTCTCTCTCAGTAAAAATACTTCATAATTCTCCTTTCTACGACAGCGTTTTGTGCTTAAATATAAGCTACATTTTCTTAATCGAAGTTTCTTGAAGTATACTTTTCACGAGGAGTCTAACCCTGTTTACAACCTTGGACAAGTCTAAAAAAAAAACCAACCTAAATATAACTATTCTGTTTCTAATTTTAACTAGCTGTAAAAACATGTCAGGAAAAAGTTCACCAAAAGTAATCATAATTCTCAGGTAGTTAACTTGTCAAAACTGACCTTTCCTTGAACTATCCTACGTCATAAATAAGGGCTTTAATCATTTGGTCAAAATACTAAAATTATCATGGATTATATTCCTTAGATAGTAAAAGATCTAAGGATCTTTTTTAAAGATAGTAAAATAAGTGCAGTATTAATAGAATACTGTCACACAAAGTGAAACACAGGTGCAGTTTTACTTGTTTTGAAAAAGCTTAGCATGATCACTATATAACTTTAAATATGAGAATATAGATTGTAACTGCTAGATAACATTAAATTTGTGTAGTCTTATGAAGAGTGATGCTAGATACTGTCAACGTTTTTTATAATGTGGTGAGGAAATGGTGTTAGAAGCTGTTGAGACTACCTCAGCTTTGTATTATTTGATTAGGAAGATAACCAGAAACAGTTGAGGTGACATGAATTTGTTAGCATCAAGAGAAAAGATGTTAGAAGCTGTTGAGATAGCAATAAATTTTTATTGTGATGTGAAATGATATTAGAGGCTCTTGAGATAACATTAAATGAGAGTAACCTATGGTAAGAGGTTCTCAAGGAGCAACCTATGGTAAGAGGTTCACAAGACAATGTAAACTCTGTGATATATTTAAAAAAAAAGAAAAAAAAAAAAGGTACAGATAGTCCCATAGCAAATGCCATAGGGGATGAAGCGTTAGAGACCTCATTATGCCGGGCCATCAGCGTATGAGGTAGGGTGGCCAGTTCCTTTCCTCGCTGCCTTTCCTTCCCAGATTTTCTCTGGTACCAATTTTATGAGGCTGGATCGACCTCAGGGCCATGTTGGTTGGAAAAAAATTCCCACTCAGCTGGGGATTAGAACCCTCAACCATTCGCTTGCTAGATGAGTGCTCTAACCACTACACTAGCCGGTCCCCATTGTGATATATTACCATCTTATTTTTATACATGTTAGCCTTATATCACTATGATCTTTATCTTCCAAAGGCATGTTGAATATAGTCGGTGTAAGGATGCCATTACAAAAGCCAAGTTAAGATTATTCAATTCAAATGTGATATCCACCCTCATTTATGCATGCGAAAGCTGGAAATCAACTAAAGAAACAGACAAGAAATTAGACTCTTTTGAAAACAAATGCCTAAGGAAAATACTTGGTATAAAGTGGAACGAATTCAAGAACAACGCAGAGATAAGACAGATGAGCAAACAACAACCTGTCTCATGGGTGATCAGAAAAAGAAGATGGACATATGTAGGCCATGTGATGAGAAGAAACAATCAGAGAATACCAAAACAAGCTATCAAGTTGAACACAACAGGCCAAAGAAAAAGAGGTCGACCACGTGAAACTCTGAAGAGGACATTGTTAAGAGAAGCCAGTTTAGTGGGCATAACATCCCTTGATGAAGTTGAAAGGCTCACCGAGAACAGGAAAACTTGCCAAACAACTATGCAAGCCCTATATGACGTTTAACGGCACGGGAAGGATGTAAGATGTAAGAAGGATGTCATTATAGAATGCATGGCTATGAAAGATCTATTTGCTAATGATATGTGGTATACTTGTAGATGTTGGATGATTTGTATAGTCTTACATCTTATATCAGTATAGTATTTGTATAGTAGGTTCCCATATATTCAATCTTTACTCCATAGCTGCTGTCACAGATCTTGTTCAGAAAGCTTGTATAATGTGTGGAGCTGTCTTTGTGGGTGAAGATGCTGTCCAGTTAGGCAGTGAGTGACCCACAGCTGACCAAGACCCTGTCCCACCTGTTTGTTGGTGTCTCCAGTGACAGGCCTGGCCTGGCTAATGGGGCAGAAATCACTATAGTCTCCATGGTGGTGGAGTCTGCTAAAGAAGTACTGCACATCCCCTGCTTTATTACCTCCATTCAGGAACCCCAAGAAGTTGCTGTCGCAACCTGCTTCCAGTCTGACATGATGCTGTGCATCAACATCTTCACTGCATTGGCTGCAAAGAACATCACATTGCTGTTCCAGGGAGATAAAAGAAGAAGAAGCTGTCTTTAGTTATCAATACATAATACCTTCAAAAGCATCTTTATCTCCTAATCTCAATACAATGCTCTTGATTTCACTATTAATTAATAGTGACTACATTGCTGGTCTGTTACATTTGGTCACTAGTGTCTACAGTTTCAGGTATAGAGCTCCAGATTTTTGGCAGAGTTAGTGCAGGGCATAGTGCTAATTCAGATTGATAAACATTTTGGTAGCGTGCTGATATTATCAAAGATGAGTGTCAGTTTTATCTTTGTTCTACAGGGATCGAATTGTGCCGGGCCTGGACACGGTGGTGCCTCTTGAATCTACATCAGCCTATGACATGCGTGATGTTATTACTGGTGTAAGTATGACTTTTCAGATCAACAACAACTTCTCTGAGAGCAGCTGTAACTGACTGTCTTATGCTTGTGGAGTTTATCCATTCCAGTGATTCTCAACTTTTTATACATCCATGGGCCACTTTTCCAACTACATATATGTAGCTTGCCACCAGCTTACAATCAGTATCACAGTGAGATAAAATTTTAATTGTTTTTAATTCAGTAGACGGTAACTTAATACTGCGGCCATGGCCCTTATGATAATGCACAGCAGACCACAGGTTGGAAACCCCTGGTCTGGCTTTTTACATACCTGACATTGGTCTGGTCAGTTTGTCTTATATCAAGGGTCATTACTTGTGTAATGATTGCTTCCCTTTCAGCCATTCAGTGAGGTTCACATGAACAAAAGATTTGGTTATTTGGTAAGTACAACACTATAAGCCTTTGATATGAGAGAGCAGGACAGACTTTGAATGTGTGGCAGCTACATAGACCAGGGTGGTGACACCAGAAAGGAAGTTAGAATTGCAAAAGCAGCATTGACCTTCAGGAATCTTGAGAGCATATGGTACTCAAAAGTTGTAAGCACAAAAACCAAGTTAAGATTATTCAATTCAAAATGTGATATCCACCCTCATTTATGCTTGCGGAAGCTGGAAAACAACTAAAGAAATAAACAAGAAATTAGACTCTTTTGAAAACAAATGCCTATGGGTATAAAGTGGAACGAATTCAAGAACAACTCAGAAATAAGGCAGTGAACAACGACCTGTCTCATGGGTGATCAGAAAAAGAAGATGGACATATGTCAGTCACATGATGAGAAGAAACAGTCAGAGATTCCCAGAGCAAGCTATCAGGTGGAACATAACAGGCTGAAGAAAAAGAGGTCGATCAAGTGAAGCTCTAAAGGGGCCAAGTTAGTAGGCATAAAACCCCTTGATGAGGTTGAAAAACTTAGAAAACAGGAAAACTTGGTGAACTACCATGTGAGGCCTTTGCAACATTTAACAGCGCAGGAAGGATGTAAGATGTAAGTTATATAGGTTCTTCAAGCAGAGCTGTAAGTAGTTGACTGGCTTAAAGAGAAAAGAGCAGTGCTCTGTCAGACGAAGAAGAGAGACATATTTTCTCTTTGCCTGTTGTCACGCGACGTGGTGGTGCAGTCAGTATCATGCCTGGCTGACTTATCTTCTACAGCTCCAGAAGGATCCACATACCCATGTCTACAGCTGGGTCACTGGGGGACATCTCTCTCTCTCTCTCTCTCTCTCTCTCTCTCTCTTTCTGAACCTTAAGTGCCCAGGGCACATGGGGCTTCCGCAAGGGTTTTCCACAAATGCCTGTCTTTCGCTTTTTTTTCTGCTCTTGCCCAGGTGAGCCCTCTATTGCTCAACATCCTTTCTGTTGTTCTTCTCCATGTCTCTTTTGGTCTACCCTTACTTCTGCTCCCCTGTGGTGTTCATCTTAGCGCTATTTTTGGTAGTGAGTTGTCAGTCATTCGGAGCACATGTCCCAGCCATCGCCAGCATCTTTCCTCAATAATTGTTGTCAGTGGTTTCATCTGCATTTCTGCTAATAAGATGTTATTTCTTATGGTGTTTGGCCAAAATATTTTTCTAATTCTTCGTAAACATTTAGTCTGGAAAGAATTAAACTTGTTTTCTATGGTTTTGGTGATTTTCCAGCATTCACTTCCATAGAGTAGTACACTTAGAACATTACTCTTAAATATCCTGATTTTCATATTTATGCTTAGTTTTTTTTATGATTTCATATAGTCTGCAGCATTGCAAAAGCCTGGTTTGCTCTAGTAAGTCTGCTGTTGATGTCCTCTGTGCTGTCTCCATTTTCTACTACTCTGCTGCCAAGGTATACAAATTCGTTGACCTCCTCCACTAACTTGTTATCTACTCTGAGTACATTTCTGTTGTTCACATTTTGCTTCATTAACTTTGTCTTTCCTACGTTGATCTTTAGTCCTATGTTGTTTGCATTCTGAATTAGCTTATTTTATCTTGCATATCTTTGTGACTGCTTGATAATAGACAAATGTCGTCCGCAAAGTCAAGGTCCTCCAGCACTGTGTCAGGGGTCCATTGTAATCCTCTGCGTTTGTCTGATGTTGCTTCCTTCATTAACCAGTCTACTGCCAAGATAAATAATGTTGGTGATAGTACACATCCCTGTTTCACTCCTGTTTGTACCCTAAAGCTGCTGGAGGTATGTTCTCCACAGATAACTTTGTACTGAAAACCCTCGTATAGGGCTTTGATTACATTAACTATTTTATGGGGGAGGCCATGCCATCTTAGGATTTTCCACAGTGCATCTCTGTTGAGGGGACACCTCTGGTTAGACTTAAACCCGCCTAATTTGGGCATGAGACATAATTGCGGTGATTCTACACCAGTCGGGCATCTTTACTTAAAAGAGATGTAGCTAGAAATTAATGACAGGTTTTTTTTTGTTGGGGGGGGGGGGGGGCAGTATGGTAGAGAGAGATGTGTGTTCCTTCCGTTGTTTGTTTGATTGTTGTGATATTATATACGATATAGTTTCTGCTGGTATACATTCTGCATTTAGAGTATGATTGTAAAGCAATAGAACACAATGTTGTATGGTTGGACCTCGAAAAAAATCATAAACAAAGCACTATTAGAAGACGTCATTTTGTTTCTGATTTTTGTTTAGGTCTAACCATACAGTACTGTGTTCTACTGCTTTACTGTACAGAAACCTGGGTGTTTCCTGATTATAAAAAATTTGTATCTGAATATAAACTGTGGGATGTTTTTGATTTCGTTTGTGGTAAAGGTTAACTACGGATGTTAGTTAACACCACTCACAAACATGCAGTCATCATTATTCATGAAGTTTAGATTCTCATCTGGACCTCGGTTTTTTGTTTTTTTTTTGTCCTGTGGATTATAGATACGCTGTTTGTTTTTGCAGTGGATTATGATATGCTTTCTGTCTGTTTCTGCTGTGGATTTTGATATGCTTTCAGTCTGTTTCTGCTGTGGATTATGTTATGTTTTCAGTCTCTTTCTGCTGTGGATTATAGATGTTTTCTGTTTGTTTCTGTTGCAGATTATTGATGAACAAGAATTTTTTGAGATTATGCCAGCATATGCCAGGAACATTATTGTAGGATTTGCTCGTATGAATGGCCGTACGGTGGGCATTGTGGGTAATCAGCCCAAAATTGCTGCGGGTGAGTTAGTACATATGAAATTGTCCTGCTGTTTGAGAGCACAAAAAGTTGATTCAGCATTTATGGCATTTTCATGTTCCCCTGCTGTTTAAGAACACTGATAGTGCAAGTATTCATAGCATTTTCATGTTCCCTCACTATTTAAAAATCCCGATGGTGCTAGTACCTGTAAAATTCCATATTCCTCCATTGTAATGAAGTTCCCAGTATCTCTTCGCTTTCATATTCTTTTGTTTTAGAGCACTGAGATAAGCAAGAGTTTGTGACGCTTTTGTGATCCTCTGTTGATTGACATCAGAAAGGCAGCAGCAGGTGGAGTGGTATTCATGACACTTTCATGTTCACAGTATAAACACTGTCTGAGAGCAGTGTGTTTTTAATTACTTTTTATTTCATCCACACTCAACTTCAACATAGATAAAAGGGTTGGTCTTTGATCATCTATTTTCACATAATATACTAACAGATGTGAAACTTTACACTTGTGCTTTTTTCTTCTTCTTCATACGCATTGTCTGTCTATATCTGCAGTCCTGTCTCTTGGATAAATTTCACTGTTTTTTGTAATTCATGTATGGAACCATAGAGCTTATCTTCCTTAGTGGTTTCACTGGGCCAGTAATTATCTCTTTCCATTCTGGAGGAAGAAAAGCGGACGTATGACTAAAAACGCGGGTCTTGGTCTGTAAGGGGGTCTAGTTGTAAAATGGAATGGAAAACAGTATTTCCATGTACTTCCGTATACTTAATATGTTTCAAAGTATAGCTAAACGAATGAAAATTTCATAAATGTAGACTTTTTTAGGAAAAAAGAAGTAATGTGATGTTTTTAGACACTGATTGTGGCCAGCTCACCATCGGCAAGGTCTAGATCTGCACTACTTACCATCTGAGATGTGTAGATCTACTTGTCGATCTCGTATTGTGATTCTGTGTTGCATTCTCGCTGAATGAATGTCTGAACTAACCTCCTAACTACTCCTAACTACTTCTCCAGTCGTCTAAATATGTTTAAATCTACTTAGAAAACATTCAAGAGCAGCGGAGTGGCCATAGGCTATGTCCATACCCCTATCTACATTGTCAAAAATTGAAAAATTTCCATGCTTCTCATCCTTTTTCTCGCTCGGCATCACTCGTAACTAGGCACTCTTTCGCCATTTTGAAAAGTGTCACCGGAATCGCAGACAAAATATGTACACTCTAAATGTTACACCGATTGTTTTATTGAAACAAACAGTGATCATTATAATGACCGTTAGTACTCAACCGGAAACCGGATGCGTCATTATAATGACCAAAAGCACGGAAAGAGTTATTTCTCAATGTCTCGTAGTTGGTGCAGTTTTGGAGGATATGTTCTAGTTTAGGGCACCTAGGCACATGTACAAAGATTAGTAGTACCAACCTTAAACTTTGTATACATATGACTTCAGAGTCGGCTGTGTCCTATTGGAGACGGAAAATGGTAACTTGTTCCTTTCTGTTTAGCATGTGATAGTCATCATGTGGTGGTGTTTGTGGCTTCCTGTAGGTTTTTATCATGCTTTTCTTCTGATTATGGGTTATTGGTATGTCTGGTTGCTCCATTTCAGTCCCCTCTTTGGCCAAACGGTTGGCTTTCTCATTGCCTGGTATCCCGCAGTGGGAGGGAATCCACTGCAAAGTGACTCTGTGTTGTAAGCCAGTTTTTGACAAGGCATCCTACCGCTGCTGGCGAGATTCTTCAACTGCCGTGCGTGGAGCGGTGCTCCTCCTGGCCAGTGAAGAAAGATGCAAATGGGGTTGCCGCGCGGCATCACTGCGGAAAAGGTGGTAGAAAGGATAAAGCGAAGCAAACAGTCAAATCACAGCACCTCTGGTCTGGAGGTTGGCAGTCATATCGGGTGAAATGCATGAACCAGCTTAACCAAGGGGTTAAGACACTGCTGGCGAGACTCTTCGAATGCCACGCGTGGAGTGAAGCTCCTCCCGGTCAAGGAAGAAAATGCGGAAAAAGAAATAAGGGTTGCTGTGCGGCGCCGATGTGAAAAGGTGAAGGAAAGGATACAGTGAAATTTAATCAGTATTCCAGTAGTATCGCTACGAGAGCCACACATACCATGGCTCCTCTGCTCTAGAGGTCGGCCACATCCGAAATATACCTACACTGGTGAAATATGCCTAAACCGGCACACACCAGGGGGTGAAACTTGATGGCCAGGCATGTCACGCCACCTCCACTCTAGAGGTCGGTCACGCCCGATATACACCCATACTGGTGAAATATGCCTAAACCGGCTCGTACCAGGGGTGAAACTTGAAGGCTAAGCATGTCGAGGTACCTCTGCTCTAGAGGTCGGTCATGTCCCAAATACACCCATACTGGGATAATATGCCTAAACCGGCTCAACCCATGGGTGGAAGTCACTAGTGGCGAGGACTCGTCCTCCTGAACAAAAGCTCCATCCTGGTCACAACTAGGAAGGGTAGCAGCCACAACTACAAAATGCTGAAGTCGGAGACACTGGACCAGGGCAGTCTAGATAGGCAACCACCTCTCACCCGGCAGGGATGTATGCGTATCCTAATCGCGCTGAGGATTTCCAGTGAGAAAGTCCAACACTGGGCTGGATGGGCAACCACCTCTCACCCGGCCGTGATACACAGGTATCTCAAAACACGTCGAGGTTTTCCGGTGAGAAAGTCTAACTCCAGCCTGGGTGGGCTATCACTTCTCACCCAGCGGGGATATACTGATATCCAAAACACGTCGAGGTCTTCCGGTGAGAAAATCCAACTCTAGACTAAACTGGTGCAACGAAAACCACGGTGTCACGCAATCCCGCTTCTGAGACCCACCAAGAATAGAGGCTCAAGCCCTGAGATACTCTGAACCTCTTGTGGTCCTCTTGGGGATCTCGTGTGGTCCTTTAGGACCACGGGACTTAACGAGGACCACAGGCGTAAATTCAGTAGGATCACAGGGCGGTCTTGGTAGTAGAAGCGAACGAAGAAGAAGAAGAAGACAAGACATCCTTAAGGTCTGGTAGTTTGTTGCACTGAAGAGCTTCCAGTACTGATCTTGCATCTGTGAGAATTACACGGGCATGTATCAATTCTGGAGTCTGATAGTTTTTCAACTGCAGCAATAATTGCCCTAACTTCTGCACACCTTTCACTTCAGTCTGAATAGTTATTTTTGTATAATCTGCTTCTTTCCATGGTGTATGCTCTGGAACAGATGATAATGGAGTGACTACAGTTGGAAGGTAGGTATCAGCTTACGTATGCACTTGGCCTGATGAATGAAGCTTATTCTTTTAAGCTGTCTTAGTGCCGAGTTATTGAATCTCTCCTTCAGGGGATGGCTTACAGAGCTGAGGAATTTCTCTCCCAAGGTTATGACCTTTGTGTCTCTATGTTTTTTTAATCGCTTGAACACTATTTTCTGCATTTCTACTACTGATGTGGACCTCATGGCACCTGTGATAATCCGTAGTGATTGATTTTGTACCTTGTCTAGATTATACAGCATAGTGTTTGATGCTGTGCACCAAGATGTTGAGCCATATTCTAAATGTGGTAGAATACTTTGCTGATATACATTCTTGAGGATTCTTTCACTAGCTCCCCATGTGGTTCCACTCAATTTTCTTAATATGGCTAGTTTTCTTCTGGCTTTTGCTTCTGCACTGTTGATGTGTTGGTTCCAGGTCAGTTTTGAGTCAAGAGTCACTCCTAAGCAAGTGAGTTGGTTGTCCATCCTTAAGGATATTTCATTCACAAGGATCTTACCTGCTTTCTGTTTAGATGAGAGAGTGAACAGAGTGGTACTTGATTTCACTGTGTTGATACTTACACACCATTTGTTTGTCCATGATGTCAAGATATCTGCTGCTCTTTGGAGTCTCTGTGTAGCAGCTGTCGCATATTCATCTGTACACCACATGACCAGATCATCTGCAATCTGCATACAGTGCCACTTTGATTCCATAGGGAAGTTCCTTGACCAGGTCATTAATGAATATCAGGAATAGTGTAGGTGATGACTCTTCCTTGTGGTACACAATGTTTGCATCAGTACTTTCTGGCCTTTGTGTCCATCCATTAGTACTCTTCTATTGTGTAAATAGGACTTTATCTAGTTGTACAGTCTTCCATTCACATTGCAGTTTCTTAAGTTTCCGCAGCAGACCTTTTTTCCGTACTTAATCAAAGGCTTTCTTCAGGACTCTCCACACTGCTAGTACAAGGTTTTTCTCTTAGAATGCATCCTCAATCTCTTGAGAGAGATAGGTCACTTGACTGTAGTACTGCCTAAATCCTGCTTATTGTGGAATGAGAGGGTTTTCACTTTCTAGGTGCCATTTTAGCCTCAGGTCAATGATGCGTTCCATTGTTTTGCAGAGGCAGCTAGTGAGACTCATTGGCCTGTAGTTGGAGGTCATATCACTGTTTTTCCTTGGCTTTAGCAGTGGTACCATGCTTGCTTCCTTCCAGATTTGAGGTAACTTACCTGTGCTCCAGCACATATGGAAAATATCCAACAGCTTTCCCATTGCTGCCATTCCCAGGTTCTTTATCATTTCATTGGACACTACATCTGGTCCTGGTGATTTCCTTGGTTTCAGTTTACTGACTGCTAGGTCTAACTCACTGCGTGTGATTGGTGCATCCATGACCTTCACTTTTCTGCCTTGTTCCTCTTCTTTCTATGGGTCAGTGCACACAGTATGGTTTTTCTCTGGATGGATATCAATGTTGCAGTCTTGTGCAAACATGCGAGCAAAGTGATCTGCTATGTGTTTACCTGTAAGAGTTTTCCCATCCTTTATTAATGTAATCTTTGTACTTCTTCCAGTGCTCTCATCGTTTAACCGTTTGATTAGTTTCCAGTTTTCTTCCGTCCTTTTCAATGTTTAGGGACTCTGTTTTCTCTCTCCAACTTTCCCATCTGGCTTGCAGCTTGGCTCTCTGAAATTTGGCCTTAGAATGTTGGTAATTATTGCAGTGTTCTTGGCACAATCTATTTTCTGCTTGCTTTCAAGCTGTTTCCACGTCATCATTGAGTGTTTTTTTTTTGTCCCACCAGGATACCTGTATGATGTCTGTACATTGTCCACTTTGCTTTTTTATAGTTCCATCTGGGGAGAGGACTACTGGTGTTAAGGAGTTCATTTTCTGTTGTCAGGAAGACTGGTCGATGGTTGCTACCTCCAAGTTGTTTTCCAACTTCGCATGTAATGTTCCACTTCAGGTCTGGAGAGTGGAATGCCAGATCTGGTGTTGTATGCCAAGCCCTTGAGTAAAATGTTGAGGGATCCATTGGTTGGTTGATCAGGAAAAGTCCATTATCATCCTGCCAGCTCTCAACTTCCTTTCCTCTCTTGTCTATGTGGTCATAGCCCCAGCTCTGGGAATGGCTGTCAAAATTGCCACAGACCATCAGTCTCTCTTTGTGTGGGATTGTCTCTAGAGCAAGTGGGCGGTCATTAGGTCAGTAATAGTTAAGGAGGTAGAGGTCTGTAATACTGGTTTTTTTGGATGGATCATCTGGTATTTGGCTCCTTCCATGTGCACTCCCACCTAACATGCGCTGATGTTATTCTTAACAAGTGTGAGTACTCCTCCTTTTCTTCTGTCCTGTCGGTCAGATCTAAAACACTGGTAGCCTCAGATTTTAAAGGCGGCATCTTTGGTTAGGTGTGTCTCCTGTATGCAGCATATACTTACCTGCTCTGCAAAGAGTATGTTCTCTAGTTTCACCTTTTTGCTATAGCCATCTCTAACACTGCTGACACTTTCAGCATTCCACTGCATTATTTTAAGTTCTTGCTTTTTGACAGTTTTCTGATGTTGTATTTTTTGGCCAGTAGCTCTACTCTCATGTCTCCTGGCTTCACAAGATGAACTGAGAGGACCTCCAGTAACATTGGGTGGACCCTTTCGAGGCAGGGGGCCCGGCACTGCACCTGCCTGGTTAGTCTTCACAGGGCGAGCACCATGTTTGAAAACTGCAGATTGAGACATTTCATTAGCAATAATCCAAGGTACCCTGATTTTTGCGATGCGCCTTTTGGCTGGGTACCTCGTACTTCAGCACCTTTCCTTCTTTATCAGGCTGCCATAAAGACAGTGGTGTAGGCTGGTCTGGCCAAAACTTTGTTTTCCGGCCTCTGGTGGCTGTACGTAAGTCCCTTCTCCATGTCAGACAGTTTTGGGACAGTTCACAAAGACACTCTGACTTTGGAATAAGGAATTCCGATGAGTGCTTCAACGATATCCATTCCCTGCCACCTGCTGGCTCTGTTTTGTTTACATCATTCTGATAGCCATTGTTGTAAAGACCCATAGGCTTGTCACGTCCTGGATTCATTGGTCTTACACCAGATTTTCCTCATCCCTGCCGGCGATCTCCATGTCCCCGTCGTCCACCAACCTGACATTACATTTTACAAAAATAACAATTACAATTAGTGTTGATTGCTACAAGTTTCTGGGCTACAGAAGTAGGTCAGAGTTTTTAAGCAAACAGATCTATGTTCCCTGTCCCATAAACGCTATGTTAAGTGTGCTCTTAACACAGTTGTTCCCAGGGAAACATTTGTGTTGTGTTCTGCTGGCAGTCATTTTCCAGTTTTAAAAAAATAGTATCTGGTGTCTGTCCTCAGAAAATCAGTAAGATAACCAGTCAGTCAGTCATTTGCATGTCCCTTGTGGAACTTTGCCTCTCTAACAGCTCTCCTGTAGGCCTCTCAGTTGTAAGCAAGATGCCCTGCTGCTGGTGCATCCATTTGCAGATTATCGACGATAGTAAGATAACCACAGAGTTTAATTTTAAACAAAATTTTTTTTTTTTTTTAAATCTCAGAATTTTGTGAGTCTTGTCTTGTTTTCAGTGTCCCTAGAAGTGCAAGCTGATGTTCTTTGTAGCAGGTGCTGCGAAGCCATTGAGGCACAACAGTATGTCGCTTTGAAACCGCTTTATGGCAGTTATTTTTTTGGCCTCTGAGTGGAGCTAAAAATGAAGGCGGGGGGGGGGGGGGTGTATGTGTGTGTACTGTGCTTCTTTGGCAGATCCACCACCATGGGTCCCTACAGGAGATACCAGTGTAAAGGTGAGTCAGGGTTTTTTTTTTTTGGTCAGCTATGGTTCGGTAACTCTGGCACTGGCATGTTAGCTGTAAGTGGCTGACTGCCAAACTGCACATCGTCTGTAGGGTTGGTTTTTTTTTTGAGACCGCAAACCTTTGCTCACAAGGCAAAGACTTTAATTCTCCAGATCAAGGATGATGGGGGTATGGGACCGAGCCTCTGTGTTACTTCTGTCTGTGAAAAAATTATCGTTTGAATAAAATTTTCTTTCGGCTTCTGTTACTAACTATATATGTGACAGTAAAACCAAGCTGTTAATATCTTCTTTTTTTTTTTTTTTAAGTCATGCTGGTACCTGATAGGGTTTCTGATGATAGTTTCCACATCCTGGTGCATGTGACTGCCAGTGGCGTATGGGGCAATTAGTTGGTGGCCTGTGGTTATGAAAAGGTTAAGAATGCCTGCTCTGCTCTTGATGATCCACAAGATTTTAAGTTTAAGAACTCCTGCTCTAGGTGATGCTCAAGATTCTAGCAGGTTAAGAATTTCTGCTCTAGATGATGCTTAAGGTTTTAACAGGATAAGAAATCTTGGTCTATATGGTGCTCAAGATTATAAATTCCTGCTCTAGATGATGATCAAGATTTTAACAATCTCAGTTGTTTGTGAAAATTGTTTTGACTAGGTAATTTTTTTATTTATTCAGTATTTGTACCATATGTGCTGTATAGACATCATTATTCACTATCTCTCTCCCACATGTTATCTTAATGTTTTATTCAGTATTTGTACCCTGCAGGTTGTCTTGACATCAACTCTTCTATTAAGGCTGCTCGGCTTGTGAGGTTCTGTGATGCCTTCAACATACCTATTATTACATTTGTTGATGTACCTGGGTTTCTGCCAGGTAAGATTTCATTAGAAACCACTGAGAGGTTGAAAGGGGTGTGAGTGTAGGTAGGAATGTATGGGGTAAATGCATGTATAGCAAAAATAACTAATGAAGAATGTATGAGAAGAGCTGGAAAAAAAGCTTGTCAAAAAATAAGAGAGAGACAATGTACTTTCATAGGACATGCAATGAGAAGAGTAGTAGTAGGGTAGGGTAACCCTCTCATGCCTTAGAGGCACATAGGGATATGGTGTTAGTGCCCATATTTTCCTTGACCTGTCAGCACACTAGAGGGTGATATGGTCAGTATCACGCCTGGCTGCCTTTTCCTTCCCCAACTCCAGAAGAAGTCGGGTACCCATTTCTACAGCTGGGTGACTGGGGTGCCGCCGGCCGGATTCGAACCCCCGACCTTCGCCATGAGAGACCAGTGCACTAACCACTTCGCCACTCTGACACCCAATGAGAAGAGGGGGCATTGAAAATATTATAACAACAGGAAAAATAGAAGGAAGAAGACCAAGAGAAATTATACTGGACAGTCTGACGGGATGGTGTGAGAGGAGATCACCAACTGAGCTGATGGCCTGCATGAAGGATCGTGTACTCTGGAGATGCATAATAGCCAACGCCAGTCGGCACGGCACCGATGATGATGATGCATGTATAGTCTTATCAATCTGAGGACAGTCATTAGAAGTGAAAGTCTTCTTAAGGTACAAGGGGGGGTGCTGAAAAGCTATTGACCTGACAAAGAAGGGAATAACCTAGAGCCAGGAAACTACTTATTCACCCCAGATGTTCAACACAGTCGGTGCATCGTTTCTCAAGTTTCTTTAACCCTTCCAAAAAAAAAAAAAAAAAATAAAATCTGACATCTGGTCGCTGAAATGTTGCTGCTGCCGCCTCAGAATATTTCAAAAGTTTTCCCTTTTTTTTCAAATGCTTTTTGGGAACAGGTAACAGTCATTTGGAGCAAGATCTGGTGAGTTAGAGTGGATGATCAATGCATTCAGGCTGCAAATTCTTCAAAACAGACTGCTTTTCTTTCAGTTTGTCCTTTCATCAGCACAGCAAGTTAGATTATTCTGCATTGACTGTGCGGCCCTTCAGAAGACAGTATATTATCAAAATACCTTTCCAACTCCCAAAAAAACGGTGATCGTGATCTTTCTTGTCGACTTTTCTTAAACTTGACCTTTTTCTTCAACCATGGGGAACATGAATGTTGCCACAAGGACTGTTGTTTGGTCTCAGGATTATAGTTATGTTACCGAGTTTCCTCAGCAGTCATGAACTGTTTCAAAAATTGTATCGCTAGATCGCTAAAAATGCTGCAGAATCAACTTTGAGGTTCCACTCTTTTTTTTTTTTTTTGTTGGTATTCAAACATTTAGGCCCCCACTAAGCTGACAGTTTCTATATACCCGAATGCTCATGAATTATAAACCCAACTTCATCCCTGGATATCTCTGGTGTCTCAGCAACTGTTTTGGCCAAAATTTGTGGATCTGCCAAAATCAGGTCATGATATTGATCAACAATTTCTGGAGTTGACACTGTTAAAGGCCTTACAGATCCTGCTGCACCTTCAGTCTTGAAATCTCCATGCTGAAAGTTAATTCACCACTAGATCACAGTTGAGTATGGTGGACATTTGTCATTCAGTACTTACAGCGTATGCTCGTGGATTTCCTTTGGAGTTTTCTTCTCCATAAACAGGAAGTTCATCAAGACCCAGAGTTCCACGCTTGAAAATTTCACACCTTTCATTGATTTAGTTTTGTCATTGATCAGGAAAATGTCAAAATAGTAGCGCCATGATCCCACAGATTGGCACTTTCATGATAAAATAACACTCCTTCTAGCTATAGTGACAAAATTATGCTCAGACTTCAGGACATGGATCAGGCTGATAACATTTCAGCATTCCCTTGTAGCATAAGAAGTAGGACTGGAGGACTTATTGTAATATATCAGTAGAACAGGAGGTCTTCTTGTGATATAGTCAGTAGGACTGAAGGTCTTATTGTAACATAGTAGGACTGAAGGTCTTCTTGTGACATAGTAGGACTGAAGATCTTCTTGTGACATAGTAGGACTGAAGATCTTCTTGTGACATAGTAGGACTGAAGATCTTCTTGTGACATAGTAGGACTGAAGATCTTCTTGTGACATAGTAAGACTGAAGCTCTTGTGATAGTTAGTAGAACAGACAGCCTTCTTGTGATATAGTGAGTAGAACAGAAAGTCTTCTTATGATAGTCAGTAGAAGGTCTTCTCGTGGTACAGACAGAAGAACGGATCTTCTTGTAAATGTTAATAGAACAGAAAGTCTCCTTGTTATATAGTCAGTAGAAATGAATGTTTTCTTCAGTAGAACTGAAGTCTTCCTGTGGTTTTGTCTTGTGTGTTTGATGTAATAAAGTCTAGATGAAGATTTGGTCTGTGGAACTGAAGGTTTTGTGTTGGAATCAGTTGCAACTGAAACTGCCCCTTGTGGTATAATGGATTAAAAGTCTGGGTTTGGTTGTATCTTGAAGGCATAATCAAAAGAGTAAAAATCATCATCATCATGTGATGTGTCAATACGTGGATGTCACACATTTTTCCATTTTGTTTGGCCCATAATGTCTAACCAGAATTTTTCCATAGCTTGGGGAAAAAAAAAAAATCAAGATCTGAAAGTCAGCAGGAAAGGTCATGGCCACTTCCTCTCCTGCTAAGTCAGTCTGTCCAGATATCTCACTCTTTATCTATGTCCAGTTATTTTCATGTTCACTGACAGCTATATCTAGAGAAGTTCTGCTATGAGTTGAGATGAAGATCTGGTGTAGTAGTCAACGGCATTAACTGCCACCTCAGTTGGGATGAAAATTTTGCACAGTAAGTTGAGGTGAAGATTTGGTGTGATGAGTTGAGGTGAAAATTTGGTGTAGTGAGTTGAGGTGAAGATTTTGTGTGGTGAGTTGAGATAAAGATTTGGTGTGGTGAGTTGAGATGAAGATTTGGTGTGGTGAGTTGAGATGGTTTGGTGTGGTGAGTTGAGATGAAGGTTTGGTGTGGTGAGTTGAGGTGAAGATTTGGTATGATGAGTTGAGATGAAGATTTGTTGTGATGAGTTGATATGAAGATTTGGTGTGATGATTTAGGGTGAAGATTTGGTGTGATGAGTTGATATGAAGATTTGGTGTGGTGAGTTGATATGAAGATTTAGTGTGGTGAGTTGAGATAAAGATGTTGAAATGAAGATTTGAGACAGAACAGGATGATTATTTGGTGTAATACTTTGAAATGAAGGTGTGGGACAGCTAGAAAGAGATGGAGATTTGGTGTAATACTTTGAAATGAAGGTGTGGGAGAGCTAAAATGATATGAAGATTTGATGTAATACTTTGAAATGAAGATGTGTTACAGTTAGAACGAGATGAAGATTTGGTGTAATACTTTGAAATGAAGGTGTGGGACAGCTAAAATGAGATGAAGATTTGGTGTAATACTTTGAAATGAAGGTCCGCTTGTGATGAGTTTGAGGTTACCATCTTGAAGTTAAAAGATGCTAAACTTCAGTTCCGTGAGTCCAACTTTTGTAGATATCTTTTGAACACATTCAGTGTTATGAAAGTCATATTCTCAGTTTGGGATGTAAGATGAGGGACAGCACAGTAGCTTTCAGGACCAGCCGAGTAGATGTAGCCGAAACAACATGAGCTGGTCATACTTCGGTCTGTCCAGCAGGGTCAAGATCTTGACTATGATACTTCCTTCTTGGACCTACTCAGGATATTGAAGGTAGTTGCTGTAGCTTGTTCTGGATCACTTTAAATACATATGTTCCAAGTTTTTCGTAGACAGAGTTGACCATCAGCAGCTGAAGTGTGCCATTACACAGGGAGATCCTCGTTCCTTTTTTTTTTGTTTTTCTCTCTGAGAGAATAAATTGTCAAAGTTTGGCATACATTTTGACTATGAGTTTCTGTCTTCTGTAACAGCTGCTGACTTTAATATTCATAGTATAATTTGGCATACATTTTGACCATTAATCGTTGCTTACTATAGCATTTGCCTGCTTGCACTGGCATAGTATAAATTACATAAGCCTGTTTTGGTTGGTAGCACTCCTATGTAGTAGATGCACTGTTTTCTACATCATTTATATGAAGGGACTGGTGCACTAATATCTGCCACTAAGAGATTGTATAACATATCATTTTTTTTGCAGAAAGTTTCATTTATCTGGAAGCCAAGTTTATAGTTTTCAAGTTTTATATATAGTTTTCAGCTTTTATTTATAGTGCTCAAATTTTATGTATAGTTTTCAAGTTTTATGTATAGTTTTCAAGCTTTATGTAAAGTTTTCAAGTTTTGTGCATGATCAGGCACATCTCAGGAGCATAGCGGTATCATCCGTCACGGAGCCAAGCTTCTGTATGCTTTTGCTGAGGCCACTGTGCCCAAAATCACCATCATCACTCGTAAGGTATCCTGTGATGTTTTACTTGGCTTTTCTCATTAATTTATGTCAGAAAATAATTCTAACTTGACTGGAGATGGTTTTTTTTTTTTAACAGTAAAGTCATATTTGTAATCATCATCTTCTTCGTTCGCAGTATATTTGTAATCATATTTTAAGTGTTATTATTAATTTTTACTTTTTTTAAAACAGATGTTCTTAACATTCATATGTCAAGACAGTAATTGTACACATATAGAGAAATGAATATGTAGTGTCACAAGTGAACAAGTGGCTGAGATTTCATGCTCCCAACATGGCTGCAGGGGCTGCGTCCCTGATTGGGAATGATTTTTCAGAAGCAGTAAAAGCCGAATTAATACTGACATGGCTTTTTTTTTTTAAGGACTGAAAGTACTGGGCCCTGATCCCTCTCTGATGATAGCATTTAATTCATTGGGGTTTTCACTGATGCAGCTCGAGTTTCTCAACCATACTGAGATCCTCCTGGTGTGGTGATCAGAGCAACTGTGGACTCATCCTGCTTGCAGTGATGGTAGCTCTTGAATACGTTATATTTGATTGCCATTTTGTAGCTGCAGTGATAAAGAAATACAAACAACTCTTATTTCTGTCTTTTTTTTCCCCTCTCATCCTTTCCATTGCTGTTATTTCTGTGTCACAATAGGCTTATGGAGGAGCTTATGATGTGATGAGCTCAAAACACCTAAAGGGGGACATCAATTATGCATGGCCTACAGCAGAGGTTGCTGTCATGGGAGCAAAAGTTGGTCACTTTTTTTTCTGTATATGCATGCATTATGACTTTAAAGCAACAGTCAGGACAGCTGATGATGACTTTAGCACAGCAGTCAGGACAGCTGCTTATGACATCAGATAAGCTAGGATAAATGTCGGTCACTTCATTCTGTCTATGCATGTATGATGACTTTAGAACACAGTCAGGACTGCTGATGATGACTTTAGAACACAGTCAGGACTGCTGATGATGACTTTAGAACACAGTCAGGACTGCTGATGATGTGCGACAGGGGCATCCAAAAGTTCCTTCTTCTTTTTTTTTTTTTTCCCAAACCTTTGTTACTACCTGGCCATTGGGTGATTCTCGGATCATAAGTGTAAGTATCTGCCATGACATCCTAGAATTTCATCAGTTAAGAACCACATTCATTGATGAAGGTAACGTTTTTTTTCCACAATAAGAGCTTCACATAAGGTTTTCTCTTCCTTTTCTAACAAGAGTTCATAATGTTTAGTGACAAAAGTTTACTCTGTAACAAGACTTCTTCGTAAGAATGTTACAGTTTCTATCAAGGCATAAAACAATTTTTACTTTTCTTGTCTCTTCTAAAAAAAAAAAAAAAAAAGAAAGAGAGAAACCTTTCACGTCATCTTTGCCAAGAAAGTCATCGGTCCTGTCTTACTGTTTTTAAACTTTCGCTGCCTACAAGATTAAGGTTTTACATACATTTTTCAACAGTTGTGCCCATTATTTACAGGAAAGTCATTATATCTTCAATCTGTTACGAATGACATAAGGTGATAAATATTTTCAGAGCGTGTATAGGACTAAGGACAGCATGTGTTGAATTTTATTGGTAGAGTGTAAGGAACTAGTAAAGACTCATTTTTAAGGCAAAGTGAGAGGGGGAAAAAAGTCAGAGGATTGGATTGATCACATACTGGGGAAATCTGACACCAGCATAACAAGACAGGCACTGATATGGAATCCTCAGGGAAATAGAAATTGAGGAGGACCTAGAAATACTTGGAGAAAGGAAGTTATGACAATGGTCAGAGACGGGGGATACACATGGAAGGAAGCAGAGAATAAATCAAAGAACAGGGGTGAATGGAGAGCCTTTACATGTGGCCAATGCTTCTGAAGGAGTGGATGATGATGATGATGAAAAAAGCTAGCAAAAGGATGAGTTATGTATCATTTTTAGTGATGTTTAAAGACATGCGTTGAATGATTTCAGACCAATATTTAATGGTTTGAAGACCAAAGTTGGATTTTTGAAGACCAAAAGTCAGATGGCTTGACAACAAATGCTGTATGGTTTGTTGGATGGTCACATGGAGACATGGCCAGAAATAAGATTTTTATTTAGATTAGCCAGTGCATGAGTAGAGCCAGTTTTTTTTTTTTTTTTAATGGTAAAAGATTTAGATTTTAAAATCTGAAATATTTCTGGTGACAGTATAAGTTTTGAACATCTAGACTTGTCTTGTGCTCACTGCACAAGCAAAATATGAGTTTATGTACTGTACCTAGCCTTAATTTGGTGGCTTATATTTGTCAAGCTAAAACTGTACCTAGCCTTAATTTGGTGGCTTATATTTGTCAAGCTAAAACTGTACCTAGCCTTAATTTAATGGCTTATGTTCTTCAAGCTAAAACTGTACCAAATCTTAATTTAATGGTTATAATCATCAAACTAAAACTGTACATAGGTTTAATTTAGTGACATATTCATCAGACTAAAACTGTACATAGGCTTAATTTAATGACATATTCTTCACATTAAAACTGTGCATGCCCTTAATTTAGTGATTTATATTCGACAAGTTAAAACTGTACCAAGTCTCCATCATGGTGGAGTCTGCTAAAGAAGCGTTGCACATTCCCTGCTGCTTAACTGCAATCAGGGACTGAAAAAATAGCTGCCATGACCTGCTCTGAGTCCGACATTTCTGTGCCTGAACATCTCGTCTCAGTTCCAGGGAGACTGAAGAATTATTTAGAGCCATGTAGTGACCTCGTGTTCTGTGGTGGTGTAGCATTTAGTGCACTCGCCTGCCGATCAGAAGGCCCCTAGTTCAATTTCACACTCATGTGGAATTTTTATGGACTGACCAGCACTGGGGGGGTCAACCCAACCTCAAAAAAATTGGGTACCTGGGGTTTCCTTAGGAAAACAAAGACAGTGTGCTAGCATCACTAGCTCAGATGCTATAGTGGCCTCGACATGTGAAAGCACTAACACTTCGCACCCCTACGGCATGCAAGTGCTGCGGGACTTAGAATTAGATAGTGACTTCAGTTACTGTAGTAGATTTTGATGATCTTGTATTTTTTGTTATATACTTAAACCCCACTAATGTTTTCCTGTCAGGGTGCAGTTTCCATCATCTTTAGAGGCAGCAAAGACCAGGCAGAGAAGGAGGCTGAGTATATAAACAAGTTTGCCAATCCCTTCCCAGCAGCTATCCGAGGTTTGTCATGGCGGATGTTTTGCTTTTCAGGATAGTCAGGCATTTGTCCCTGGCACCGGTTGTTTGCTTTCTCTCAGCCTTTACACGAATTCTGTTTCTTTTAGTGGGGTCTTCCAGCATTCACAGGAGGCTTTTCTTTGTTACTTAGAGCAAACAGCACTGAGACTGACAGCCCAGACTTTTCTTTGTTACTTAGAGCAAACATCACTGAGACTGACAGACAGCCCAGGCTTTTCTTTGTTACTTAGAGCAAACAGCACTGAGACTGACAGACAGCCCAGGCTTTTCTTTGTTACTTAGAGCAAACAGCACTGAGACTGACAGACAGCCCAGGCTTTTCTTTGTTACTTAGAGCAAACAGCACTGAGACTGACAGACAGCCCAGGCTTTTCTTTGTTACTTAGAGCAAACAGCACTGAGACTGACAGACAGCCCAGGCTTTTCTTTGTTACTTAGAGCAAACAGCACTGAGACTGACAGACAGCCCAGGCTTTTCTTTGTTACTTAGAGCAAACAGCACTGAGACTGACAGACAGCCCAGGCTTTTCTTTGTTACTTAGAGCAAACAGCACTGAGACTGACAGACAGCCCAGGCTTTTCTTTGTTACTTAGAGCAAACAGCACTGAGACTGACAGACAGCCCAGGCTTTTCTTTGTTACTTAGAGCAAACATCACTGAGACTGACAGACAGACTTTTCTTTGTTACTTAGAGCAAACAGCACTGAGACTGACAGACAGCCCAGGCTTTTCTTTGTTACTTAGAGCAAACAGCACTGAGACTGACAGCCCAGACTTTTCTTTGTTACTTAGAGCAAACAGCACTGAGACAGACAGCCCAGACTTTTCTTTGTTACTTAGACCAAACAGCACTGAGACTGACAGCCCAGACTTTTCTTTGTTACTTAGAACAAACAGCACTGAGACCGACAGCCCAGGCTTTTCTTTGTTACTTAGAGCAAACATCACTGAGACTGACAGACAGCCCAGGCTTTTCTTTGTTACTTAGAGCAAACAGCACTGAGACTGACAGCCCAGACTTTTCTTTGTTACTTAAAGCAAACAGCACTGAGACCACCAGCCCAGACTTTTCTTTGTTACTTAGAGCAAACAGCACAGAAATTGACAGCCCAGACTTTTCTTTGTTACTTAGACAAACAGCACTGAGACCAACAGCCCAGGCTTTTCTTTGTTACTTAGACAAACAGCACTGAGACTGACAGACAGACTTTTCTTTGTTACTTAGAGCAAACAGCACAGAAATTGACAGTCCAGACTTTTCTTTGTTACTTAGAGCAAACAGCACTGAGACCGACAGCCCAGACTTTTCTTTGTTACTTAGACAAACAGCACTGAGACTGACAGCCCAGACTTTTCTTTGTTACTTAGAGCAAACAGCACAGAAATTGACAGCCCAGACTTTGTTACTTAGAGCACTTGGCCCAGACTTTAGGAATATTAACCTACATTTACACTGTGCCATAGTATGCAGGAAGTGACAGTAATTGTGGGAAGGTTATTCTAAATATTATGTATCATCTGGGAAGATCAATACTGATAAAGATCAGATCATTGGACCAAAGAAAAAACATAAATATTTGTCACATTTTGTACAAAAAGAGAACTGTACAACAGTCTGTTTTTCCAGGGTCAGACATGAACAGTAATAGCTTAAGGTGAAATGAAAACCATAATGATAGAAATGAGATGTCTAAGGAGAATACCAAATGTGACAAGAAGAGACCAGATATGACAAAAAGAGACCAAATAAGAAATCAGGGCCAGTGCTCGAGTAACATCAGTGCTACACCATATTCAGAAACAAGTCAAGAGTTTTGGCTGTGTTACAAGGCTACTGCCAGACAGCATAACACAAAAAGATATCTGTATGTAACAGAGGAAGAGGCCACCACCTCTGCAAGAGATAGAAGGATGAAACTTGCAGAAACCTTAAACCATATGAAGCAAATTGCTGAGCTCTGTCTAGACATCTGTTTGTCCCGTCAACACTGACAGGTAAATGAGGAAGGCGACAAGGCAGGTGTTTTGATTTTCCCCTCACTGTAAGCCAGAATTGATAGTGTGTTGTCTTTTGATTTTCAGTTCACTGTTTATAAACTGAAGTTGATGTTGTATCATATTGTTTTGATTTTCACCTTATCGTTTATAAACTAAATTTGATGAATGATTTATTTCCACTATTTCAGGTTTTGTGGACGACATCATTGAACCGCGGACAACCCGCATGAGAATCAACCTGGACTTGAACATGCTGTCCAGCAAGACTTGCACTCATCCCTGGAAGAAGCATGCAAACATTCCACTTTAATGCATGCAGATCTTCTAGGTCTACTGTAGTGTGCCTACGTGAAGTCTGTGGGAGCCGTTCTAATGTTTCTGTGTGGTTTTATGAAGAGAATTGTATTTCAGCGTTGTTCTTCACGAGTAATTTCTCCACATTTGATGGTGTTCTTATGTCATGGACGGCACTGACGGTTGATAACTTAAGTAGATTTATGCTACAAGCTTCCTTCAGTAAATAACTCGTACATTTTAAACTTTCTCAGCAAGTTAACTCATTTTAAAAAAACTCACTAGTCATGGAGTAAACTTCTCTCAGTTAATAACTCATGCATTTTTCTCTCAGCAAGTTTCTCATTTAAAAAAAAAAAACTCATTAGTCATGGAGTGTTTACATATACATTTTTTTAAAAAAAAGTAGTATTGAAGTTAGAAATAAACTTTTTATTTGTAGCACAGTATGTTGTTGTTCAGTCAGTTGTGATGGTTCTCAGATTTTGTGAATTTTGAACCTATCTTTGAATGAGAAACATACTCTGTGTATGTTCTTATGTATGATGACTACTGAAAAGGGTTATGTTTGTGCATACAGAGACTGTTTTTGGTTATTTTCCTGTTTATTTTAGCATGAACAATACACATAGTGCTATAAATTATGCTTTTTGTGTGCGCAATTTTTTTTTGTTGCTGTTGTCCTTAAAAGTTCGTTACTGTTTGTCACAGAAGTTTTTTTTTCTGTTTAACAGTTGATTATTGTTTGTTTCAGCAGTTTTTGTTTGTTTTAACATTTCATTATTGCTTGTCTCAGCAGTTTTTGTTTGATTTAACATTTTTTTTACTGTTTTAACATTTCATTGTTTGTATTGGCAGTTTCTTCTGTTTAACAGTTTGTTACTGTTTGTCTCAGTAGTTTCTTCCATTTAACAGTTTGTTACTGTATATCTCAGCAGTTTCTTCTTTTTAACAGTTTGTTACTGTTTGTCTCAGCAGTTTCTTCTGTTTAACAGTTTGTTACTATTTGTCTTGGCAGTTTCTTCCGTTTAACAGTTTGTTACTGTTTGTCTCAGCAGTTTCTTCTGTTTAACAGTTTGTTACTATTTGTCTTGGCAGTTTCTTCCGTTTAACAGTTTGTTACTGTTTGTCTCGGCAGTTTCTTCTGTTTAACAGTTTGTTACTATTTGTCTTGGCAGTTTCTTCCGTTTAACAGTTTGTTACTGTTTGTCTCAGCAGTTTCTTCTGTTTAACAGTTTGTTACTATTTGTCTTGGCAGTTTCTTCCGTTTAACAGTTTGTTACTGTTTGTCTGTGCAGTTTTTTTTTTCCTGTTTGTTTTATAGTTTGTTCTGTTTATATGAGAATTTTCTTTTTGCCTGCTTATTTGAACAGTTTGTTTCTGTCTTTGTTTTTGTGTTTATTATTAGCAGAATGTGTTGGACAAAGCTCTTCAGCTCCGTTTTTTTACTGACCTGCTCTCCTGTTCTGCTTCTTTACTGCTATAGCTGTTTTTTTTTTTTTTGTAAAGGTGAATCAGAAATATCATTTTGGTTTGTTGCTATAGAAAAACTGTTTTATCATTAAAGCCACTTTAGTTAGCTTTGCCGCGGTGAGTATGCACACAGTCTGGGGGGGGGAGGGGTGAAGATACTGTCCGATCAGGCGGTCAACGACCCATAGCTGATATGCTAGCATAGCTGACCAAGACCCTGTCCCACCTCTCTTTTGGTACCCCCCCCCCCCAGTAACAGGCCTGTCCTGGCTAATGGGGCAGGGATCACCATAGTCTCCATGGTGGTGGAGTCTGCCAAAGAAGTATTGCACGCCCCCTGCTTTTTAGCTGCACTGAAAAAAATACCTGCCATAACCCGCTCCCACGCCAATACGATGCTGTGCCTCAACACCTTTACAGCATCGGCTGCAAAGAACACCAGCTCGCAGTTACAGGGAGATAGCACAAGACAAGACAAGATAGATACTTGTGAGCCCCAGAGTAGCGTAGTGAACTCATCTCTTGGCCAGAGTGGCATAGTGCACTCATCTCTTGGCCAGAATGGCATAGTGCACTCATCTCTTGGCCAGAATGGCATAGTGCACTCATCTCTTGGCCAGAGTGGCATAGTGCACTCATCTCTTGGCCAGAGTGGCATAGTGCACTCATCTCTTGGCCAGAGTGGCATAGTGCACTCATCTCTTGGCCAGAGTGGCATAGTCCACTCATCTCTTGGCCAGAGTGGTATAGTGCACTCATCTTTTGGCCAGAGTGGCGTAGTGCACTCATCTTTTGGATTTGAATGATCGATGTTCATCATGAGAAAGAAGCCTACAAATCACTTGACTGTGCCCGCTCCCTGAACAACTGTCTTGTTGCCCAGTGTAACTGTATTTAAAGGTATAATTAATAAATATCTTAACATCGAACCTATACTGTACACGTGTCTTTTAATCGACGTTGTCCATCGTTTCTGTACTGTGAGTGAAAGTACTTGTTGCTTGGCTGAGAGATCTCTTGTCCACATCTTGAAAATATTAAGTACCACATTTGCTGACTTCAAAAACTGCAGTATGTTGTGTGTGTGGGTGCCCATGCGTGTGTTTGTATGTAAGAGGGGAATAGAGAACCACATAAGTGAAGCAAGAGATAGAGAACATGGATGATCATTATTCTAAAAGGGGTGAAGAATTGGATGTGCAGGCCTGTCTTACATTCTGCCCTTACTCACTCTATCTTTCATACTTCCCACACACTTGATTTTTTTCAAAATATTTACAAAAGTATACTATATATATATATGAATACAGAATGAAATATAAGTAAATAGATTACATGAAAAAAATATCCAAGAGTGCAAGATGAAACTATTATGTTCACAAATATAAGATAATAAACTACATGAGAGGTAACAAAGCTAACAAGATAGCGCTCACACACATGAACATGCATATCTTACATCCTTCCCATGCCATTAAACATCACATAGGGCTCGCGTAGTTGTTTGCCTATATTTCCTGTTCTTTTCATCTTCATTCAGTGATGTTATGTCCACTAAACTGGCTTCACTTAACAGTGTCCTCTTTAGAGTTTCATGTGGTCGACCTCTTTTTTTTTTCTTCGGCCTGTTGTGCTCCACTTGATAGCTTGTCCTGGTATTCTCCGATTGTTTCTTCTCATCACATGGTCTACAAATATCCATCTTCTTTTTCTGATCACCCATGAGACAGGTTGTTTGCTCATCTGTCTTATCTCTGCATTGTTCTTGAATTCGTTCCACTTTATACCAAGTATTTTCCTTAGGCATTTGTTTTTTAAAAAAGTCCAATTTCTTGTCTATTTCTTTAGTTGATTTCCAGTTTCACATGCATAAATAAGGGTGGATATCATATTTGAATTGAATAATCTTAACTTGGTTTTTGTGCTTATAACTTTTGAATTCCATATGTTCTCAAGATTTTTTAAGGACAATGCTGCTTTTGCAGTTCTAGTTTTAACTTCCTTCCTGGTGTCACCATCCTGGTCTATATAGCTGCCAAGGTATGCAAATTGGTTTACTTCATCAACAACTGTTCCTTCTACGTATATTTTTCCTTCTTGAATAATGAGAAGTTTCATCATTTTTGTTTTGTCTTTGTTCATTTCAAGACCTATTTTGCTAGTCAAGGAAGACAGGGATTCTGTATTTTTTCTGCATCGATTTCACATTGTCACTGATAAGAGTTATGTCATCTGCAAAGTCAAGATCTTCTGTTTGGGTCCCATGTACCCAATCAGTGCCGGTTTTATATGTACAGCATCTTTTCATTATAAAGTCTATGACAGTTCCAAAAAGCAAGGGAGATAATATACATCCTTGTTTCATACCTGTTTCAATCTGAAACCGTTCGCTCATTCTTTCTTCTCTTGTTGACTGCAGTCCAGCACTTGCTTTTGCTGCTGTGATTATGGCTGTGCTGTATGAATTCCATAATTCATCTATATCTGTCTTGTCTTCCTCTTTGAGTGCTGCAAAATGTTTGGTAAGTTCCAGATTGAAATCACTGCTGGTATTTTCTTCTTGTAGGCTGTGGCTGTTTATACTTCTGAGTATTGATTTCTTGTGTTGGCTTTTCACTTTAAGTCTTATTCGCAGGTTGTGGTCACTGTTGACATCTGCGCCCCTATATACTCTTACATCTATCAGAGATGTTCTGAACTGTTTTCTAATACAAAAATGATCTGTCTGGTTTCTGGTTCTATCATCTGGAGATATCCATGTTGTATGTATTTCTTTGTGTGGAAATACTGTTCCTCCAATGACCATGTCCTCTATTAGACATAATTCTTTCTCCGTTCTGATTTATTGTATCAATTCCTTCTTTCCCCATTACTTTTTTGACGTTGGTGTTATATTTTCCTACCGTGGCATTGAAGTCTCCCATGACAATTAAGATGTCATGTTTAGGTACTTTGTGATGAGTTGTTGTGGTTGGTAATAGAAATGTCTTTTATTTCATCATCTGTATCGTTCATGGGTGCATAGCATTGTATGACTGTCATTCTTCCATGCCTTATTTTGTATCGTGCTCTTATAATACGACTGTTCACTGGTTCCCATTCTGTAAGGCTCTTTGCTGCCGCAGATGACATAATTATACCCACTCCTTCCTGGTATTTCCCATCGTCTCTGCCGGAATATATTAACTTACGGTTTTCTGTCATTCTTTTCCCTGCTTCTGGCCATCGCATTTCACTGAATATACATATACACATACATTTTAATGAAGTTCTTCTGACAATCCACTCTTGCATATTTACTAGGATAATTTCTAACAAGTTACGCTTAGAACTATGTTCTTTTGGAACAGCTCGGTTGATGGCGAGTCATGGCATGACAGAGAGATGCGTCTGTTAGCATTTCTTGAGATGGGGGGGGGGGGGGGGGGAAGAACTTACCTTTATTGCCCTTACAAAGACTGCATTATCATCATCAGGTGCCGTGCCGACTGGCGTTGGCTATTATGCTTCTCCAGAGTACACGATCTTTCATGCAGGCCATCAGCTCAGTTGGTGATCTCCTCTCACACCATCCCGTCAGACTGTCCAGTATAATTTCTCTTGGTCTTCCTCTTGATCTTTTTCCTTCTATTTTTCCTGTTGTTATAATATTTTCAATGCCCCCTGTTCTCATTGCATGTCCTATGAAAATACATTGTCTCTCTCTCATGTTTTTGACAAGATTTTTTGTCTCTCCAGCTCTTCTCATACATTCTTCATTAGTTATTTTTGCTGTCCAGGGGATTCGCAACATTCTTCTAATAAACCATATTTCTGCTGCTTCCAATGATTTTTGTGCAGACCTGCCTGTTGTCCATGATTCACTTTCTAAAGCAGGTGCAGAAATTCATTGGAGCAACTTCAGTTGCTGCATTACAGTTTTAGAAACCTAGAGACCACAAACGCCATTAATAACATTCACGAACAGGCTGGTAGATGCCATACTTTTAGCGCATACATAATACAGAATGAAACCGTTTAACTTGCGGTTTACGAGCAAAAATTGACGCGGTATTAGAAATCGATTAAATGATTGACAATTTTTAATTGTCCAAGTTAGGCAAGACGGATGTAATCGATTCCCCCTTTTTTCCACGTGATTGTTAAAAAAAGGGAATCGAGGGCTTCTTTCTCCATTGAGTATAAACGATCCATGAAAAAATAATCGATTCCCTGAACTTGGTCGTGTACTTGAAGACGAGAAATGTTGATTTGCGTCAGTGATCGCGGCGGCAGTTCCGTACTTCGTAGAGAGCATCCAAGTGTTTGGTCGTTAGTGTGTGGTAAGTGCTAATACTATACATAATAAGAAATTGGCTTTTGGTTTTTTAAAACTTCATTAATCTATATGTGGCTTCTGATGTAGCTTATAAGACGGTGCTGCTGTTGATATAATGTCTTTATTTTTTCTTGCTGATTGTAGTTTGACAATCTTAGGGACAAGATGATACAGGAAAAAGCGAGAAATATGTTTGTGTTAGCCAGAACAATCGCCACAGACAACCGACTTGAAATGTCATAATTTTTTTTTCATATTGTTTACATTCACTGCACGCAAAGTGCCCTAAACTATTAGACCTGCACGTAAAGCGTCCTAGACTATTAGACCTGCACGTAAAGCGTCCTAGACTATTATACCTGCACGCAAAGCGTCCTAGACTATTAGACCTGCACGCAAAGCGTCATAGACTATTATACCTGCACGCAAAGCGTCCTAGACTGTTAGACCTGCACGTAAAGCGTCCTAGACTATTATACCTGCACGCAAAGCGTCCTAGACTATTAGACCTGCACGCAAAGCGTCCTAGACTATTAGACCTGCACGCAAAGCGTCATAGACTATTATACTTGCACGCAAAGCGTCCTAGACTATTAGACCTGCACGCAAAGCGTCCTAGACTATTAGACCTGCACGCAAAGCGTCCTAGACTATTAGACCTGCACGCAAAGCGTTCTAGACTATTAGACACAGGCGTCCCTGCCTAGGCACAGTGACCTTTCAGATAGGACTTCCTGTACAGACACGAAGCGTTCTGTCTACTAAACACAGGGCGTCCCTGTCTAGACACAGTAACTTTTCAAAGAGATGAATACATACATCCTGTTACAGGCGCAAAGCATACTATACACTAGACACAGGGCACCTGTCTAGGTAGTGTCCTTTCAAATAGACACGGAGCGTCCTGTCTACTAGACACAGGGCTTCCCTGTCTAGACACAGGGTCCTTTTAAATAGACACAGACCGTCCTATCTACTAGACAGAGCTTCCCTGCCTTGACACAATGTCTTTTCAAATAGATAAAGAGCGTCCTATTTACTTGACACAGGGCTTCCCTGTCTAGACAGTGTCCTTTCAAATAGACACAGTGCGTTCTATCTACTAGACCAGCGGTTCTCAGACCCTTTTGCTGCACGGCCCACTAATAAAGTGCTTTATGTTTGCAAGATATAAATCTAATTTTATAAAGTATAAAGGGACATGCAAATGAATGAATGAATTGTGTAATATTTTCTTTACATGTTTAACTGCATATTGATTGCTACACAAAAGTTCTTTTCATTTTCCTGTTGGATAGCATGTCTATTCTGGCTGGAATAAAACAATACCTGAGAATTACATTTCACTTCTGCTCTCTCGCAGAATATACACCGACTGTTCTCTAAAATTACATTGTAAAACTGCACGTTTCAGCAAACACTGTCAGAAAGACGCCGGTGTCGCACTTCAAAAGCGGTGGCGTCTTTTTATGTACGTCACATTTCTGTTTGATGCTGTAAGAAACGCTGTCTGGACCATCCTTCCTCCAATAGCCGCACTGCGGACATGCTAATAAAGCGACCTACAATTCTGTGGCTTGCTTCCGTGCAGTTTGCCCCAAGGGGCTACGCTTTGCTTGAGGATTTTTTTTCTGCTGCTGCTGCTGCTTTGAGACTTCAGCGCGGCCCACAATACTCCCTGTCACGGCCCACATTTGGGCCGCGGCCCATAGATTGAGAACCACTGCACTAGACACGTAAAGCCCTACTTAGAGACACGATATTCTTTATAGACTCGGATTGTTAGATTTACTGAAGACAGGACATTCTGTCCAGATGCGAAGCATCTAATCTACACACAGAACGAATCATTTCAAGTTTATGGTGATTTGCAAATACATGATGATTAGTCAATGTGATTCTTGTATATAGATATAATTTTTTTAAAGTTGTTGTTGTTGTTGTTGTTGACTTATCTAGGGTTTTGTTGCAAAAATTGTAGGCCTGCTTTTCATAATTGTTCAAACGTTGGTGTATGTTGGAGAAGATGTAGACAAAGAACATTACTATGCCATAAAAATTGGAGGTTATGAAATACCAGAGACTAGATATGCTGATGACACAGTATTACTGTCCACGACACACACACAAAAATGGAAAAACTAATGATGTCAGTCCTTAAGATTATTGAATAGCAAAACCTCTATCTTAATGCGAAGAAAACTAAATTGATGGCAACTAACAAAACAAATAAGGCAGCTGAAATATATATATATATATATATATATATATATATATATATATATATA
This sequence comes from Achatina immaculata, assembly GCA_009760885.1. Classification (NCBI taxonomy): domain Eukaryota; kingdom Metazoa; phylum Mollusca; class Gastropoda; order Stylommatophora; family Achatinidae; genus Lissachatina; species Lissachatina immaculata. Next base: position 2,619,821 of record CM019707.1, read on the forward strand.
TATATATATATATATATATATCAGTGAGAACAAATTAGAAGAGGTGGAGAGTTTGGATTGTCTTGGATTATACAATGGAGATACAATGAGGGAAATTAAAAAGAGGACATCTGTCGCTCTGCAAAAAATAAAACAGCTAAAGAAACTATGGAGAGGAACAGACATAACTACAAAAATATTTAAGGGCATGCATCATTTTTAAGGGCGTGCATCTTTCCCATCGCAACATATGCCTGTGAGACCTGGACACTTAACAAAACAGCTGAGAAACACCTAAATCCTTTTGAAAGTAAATGCTACAGAAGAGTTCTTCAAATATGGGCAAAAATAAAAAAGAATAAATATATCCATACTACATTAACTTAATATTGAAGAAAGTTGGCTAGTAAAGAGGATTAAGTAGAGAAAATTTAAATATTTCGAACACATTAAATGTCATGATAATTTAGAGAAGACAGTCTTGGAAGGGCACATAATGGGAAAAAGAAAGAAGAAGACCAAGGGAAGATGGCTGCAAGACATCGTTGATAATCTGCAAATGGATGCATCAGCAGCAGGCCATCTTGCTTACAACTGAGAGGCCTACAGGAGAGCTGTTAGGGAGGCAAAGTTCCACAAGGGACATGCAAATGACTGCCTGACTGTTGTAAGGACGTTACTGAAGTCAGGCAGACCCTGTTTTCTGTAGTACTTGTCTGCAAAAATCATTTAAAGGTAACCCTGATGTGCCATAGAAACATCTAAAAGATAATGGTGCTAGCCTCCATATTCTCTTTGACCTGTCGGCACACTAGAGGGTGATGTGGTCAGCATCACGGCCTGGCCCGCCTTTCCTTCCCCAGCTCCAGGAGATGTCGGGTACCCATTTCTACAACTGGGGTGACTGGGAAGCATCCGGATGGATTCGAACCACCGACCTTCGTCACGAGAAACTAGTGCAGTAACCACTTTGCCATTCAGAATCCTGTACGTGTCTGCGTGAAGATAACATTCAACAATTTTGCAGTTTCGGTGAAGTTAGGAAGATTTCTGGAAACATCGTAAAGTAGACTATCCCAAGCATTTAACTCTGAGCAAAACGTTTGCCCTTTTGGAAGTGTGTACATGTGCTGCTGCAGTTCGAGGATATGTTTGCCTTCCTCTTGACGTACATCAGTGGTTCTCACAGTGGATAAGATCAGCTTTCCACCCCTGGGGAGGGGGGGGGAGGTGTTGGGAAGATACTGCAGAGAATGGGGAGGTCAGGGAAAAGGGATAGACAGGAGACAGAACAAATTGAACAGAATTTTTTTTTTTTTTTGGAGGCGCTGGAGATGTTGTCAAAGAGGCAAGAGGGCGGTGTGACTAACAAACTTTGGGAACCACTGAAGTACAGAAAGTGCTACAAGTAGGGTCTTAGAGAGAAATTTTGTACAAGCATCCTCCCCCTCTTATCCTTTTTAGTCCACTCTCGCCCCTCCCCCCCCCCCACCCCCCACCCCCCAAAAAAAACAAAACTGTGCCCAGCCTTAAAATACGAAATGGTTTTTCGGGCCTGGAGAGAGTGTACTACACCACTCTGGCCAAAAAATGAGTCAGCTACATCACTCTAGCCAAGAGATGAGTGCACTAAGCCACTCTGGCCAAGAGATGAGTGCATTAAGCCACTCTGGCCAAGAGATGAGTGCACTAAGCCACTCTGGCCAAGAGATGAGTGCACTAAGCCACTCTGGCCAAGAGATGAGTGCACTAAGCCACTCTGGCCAAGAGATGAGTGCACTAAGCCACTCTGGCCAAGAGATGAGTGCACTAAGCCACTCTGGTCAATACACGAGTGCACTACGTTACTCTGGCCAAGAGATGAATGCACTACGCTACTCTCGGGTTCGCAAGTATCTGTCTTGTCTTGTCTTGTGCTATCTCCCCGTAAATGCTGGACTTCCCGCCCCTCTCATAGGACCTGGCCACAAGATCTGACAAGTTGACGCTGGGCCAGCGATCTACCAAATAAAAACGAAAGTGCCTCAGAAACAGCGAGAGAGGAGTCTACATGCCAAGTCTTGTCGAACCAGCGAGAGACTCCGGTAGTTACGACTGGGAAAAACAAGACATCCCTATATCGCCTTGACTTGAACACTTCAAGGAAAACAGAAAGAAGGGCAGGCCATTATGAACATGGAGGCCCACACACTACAGGGAAGAAAGGCATGGTTTGAAGTATCCCCGACTTGCTCAAGACAGGATTGGATGGGGAACCTTTGTTCTCCGTTTGTACTCCATTTTGAACATTTATACTCCATTTGGAGTACAGGAAACCAATCTCCGACAGTTGTCTCTTGCTCCGCAGGAACAGTGGGCAGTCTCCCACAAGTCACAAAAATGTGCTTTTTTTTTTAGATCTTTGTTTTTCTACATACTGTACAAGTACTTCTCTTAGAAAATCTGATAAGTGCTTTTTATTTCAGAATGCAGGTTTCTGTTAAGTGATAACTTGATTTGTTTATTTGTTTGTTTATTGTTCGTGTTTGTCAGGGGTCGGCAACTTTTCTATAACCCCCCCCCCCCAAAAAAAAAAAAGTCCAAAGGGACATAACCTTGTTTTTTTCTTTTTAGGAGTGACTGTTGGTAATCTTTTTCTACATAGACGCCGGGTACGGCCTACATGAATGGCCACCAAGCCATATTCATGTCTAGCTAGTAAATGAACGAAATAATAATAATAAAAAATATTACAAAACTATGAATTAGTTGTTATTTCACTTACGTAATATTATGTAACAATGATACTATAATATGTGTGATGCGACCGCAGTTTGTCGACCCCTTGGTGTTTGTTCATGGTCATATTTAAGCCACTTTTCGGTCCATACATCCATGAAATACCCTGAAAAAAGTAATCAATCTTTGAAGTTTTTGATGCATTTGGCCTGTATCCTGATCATATTTCAAAGCTGAAGCCGAGCTGTAGATTCTGATTTATTTGTTTCCACTGGTTTCCCCCCCCCCCCCCCCCCCCCTTTGAAATATAATTGCTACGGTGGATAGTTAGAAAGGATGATCAACTTTAATACCGCTGTTAGGGTAACATTTGTCCTGTGTTGTCTGACCATCCATTTTGTGCTTTTGATTAGCATTTCCCGGTTTATCACGTCAAGTTTAGCAATCCCCTCCTCCCCTACACCTGTTCCCCCCCCCCCCCCCCCGTCCCCGTCCCGTTTATTAATTCTTGACAAGGAAGTTGGTTCACAGCTGCCAATTAAGTACTTTGTCCGACCAACTTCTTTTTATAGCATTGAGAGCATAAATGGTTTCGTTTGTCACAATCGGTACCGATCCTCCGTAGCTAGATCGCTGGGGACGCACAATCAGTACCGATCCTCCGTAGCTAGATCGCTGGAGACGCACAATCAGTACCGATCCTCCGTAGCTAGATCGCTGGAGACGCACAATCAGTACCGATCCTCCGTAGCTAGATCGCTGGAGACGCACAACCAGTACCGATCCTCCGTAGCTAGATCGCTGGAGACGCACAACCAGTACCGATCCTCCGTAGCTAGATCGCTGGAGACGCACAATCAGTACCGATCCTCCGTAGCTAGATCGCTGGAGACGCACTTCAAAGTGCGGTGCCAACTCAATCCCGGGACGGAAAAAGCAACAACTCACAAAACCTCTGGGATTCATGACACGGAGGGGCTCACCCCCCCCCCCCCTTTGGGGTGTCGGGAGTTTGATAGGGCTGGGGCACTTGTCTGAGGGGGGAGGGGTATTTTCTCTGATGGTCTGAGGGAGTTGTGTTGTTGTTCCGCTCTCTAGAGATTCCTGCATGCATTTATAGTATCAGCTCTGTCCACTGCCATCTACTTACTAAATGATCTCTCTCTCTCTCTCTCTCTCTCTCTCTCTCTCTCTCTCTCTCTGAACCTTAAGTGCCCAGGGCACATGGGGCTTCCGCAAGGGTGTTCCATAAATGCCTGTCCTTTGCCTTTTTTTCCTGCTCTTGCCCAGGTGAGCCTTCTGTTGCTCAACATCCTTTCTTTTGTTCTTCTCCATGTCTCTTTTGATCTACCCTTACTTCTATTCCCCTGTGGTGTCCATCTTAATGCTATTTTTGGCAGTGAGTTGTCAGTCATTCGGAGCACATGTCCCAACCATCGCCAGCGTCTTTCCTCAACAATTGCTGTCAGTGGCTTCATCTGCATTTCTGCCAACAAGATGTTATTTCTTATGGTGTTTGGCCAAAATATTTTTCTACTTCTTCGCAAACATTTAGTCTGGAAATAATTCAGCTTGTTTTCTATGGTTTTGGTGATTTTCCAGCATTCACTTCCATAGAGTAGTACACTTAGAACATTACTCCTAAATATCGTGATTTTCGTATTCATGCTTAAGTTTTTTAGATTTCCATATAGTCTGCAGCATTGCAAAAGCCTGGTTTGCTCTAGTAAGTCTGCTGTTGATGTCCTCTGTGCTGTCTCCATTTTCTACTATTCTACTGCCAAGGTATACAAATTCGTTGACCTCCTCCACTAACTTGCTATCTCCACTCAGTACATTTTTGTTGTTCACATTTTCTTCGTTAACTTTGTCTTTCCTACGTTGATCTTTAGTCCTATGTTGTTTGCATTCTGAGTTAGCTTGTTTATTTTATCTTGCATATCTTTGTACCTGCTTGATAGTGGACAAATGTCATCCGCAAAGTCAAGGTCCCCCAGCACTGTGTCAAGGGTCCATTGTAATCCTCTGCGTTTGTCTGATGTTGCCTCCTTCATTAACCAGTCTAGTGCTAAGATAAATAATGTTGGTGATAGTACACATCCCTGCTTCACTCCTGTTTATACCCTAAAGTTGCTGGATGTATGTTCTCCACAGATCACTTTGCATCCTTGATTATATAATGTTCACAAAAAAAACGCAACAAATGCGATGTTCGATTTAAACTGAAGTTTGCTGATCAGACAAGGGTAAATTGCCTGAAACGTTCACTTGGACATCAGCTTCACGAGCTGACCTGACTTGTACTCAGCAGATGATTCATGAGCACAGAAAAGCGACATTAGTCAAAATAGCATTTTTGACAATAACTCATGACAGGTTCACGAGAATCCAGTGAAACTTACTGAACACAAAACTCACTGACCATGTTATTAAATGCTTATACAAGATTGACGCTCCTCGAATCAATTCATTTGAAAATTTAATGCGCAAGTATGGCTCATCTCACTACAGAACAACGACTCATCATCATTGGACGTTTACAGACTGGACAGTCACAAAGTGTAGTGGCCCGACAATGTGGTTAGAAGGACCATTAGTCGCCTTTGGAGAAGGAAGACCCATAATCACAACTCCTGCCGAAGACCGCTTCATACGGCTGCGTCACCTCAGGAATCGATATGCATCTGCGTCCTCAACAGTGTAGTCAATGACAGCAGCTCGTCGAATTTCAGATCAAACGGTCAGGAACCGGCTGCACGACGCTGGTCTTTGGGCTAGAAGACCCTACAGAAGTCTTGTTCTTACGGACCGGCATCGCCAGAACCGACTGCAGTGGGTGAACCAGCATCGTCAATGGACCATTGCGAATGATTGGAGAAGGGTTTGGTTTAGTGATGAATCATTCTCTCTGCTCCAGCGACACGATAGACGGAGAAGAGTTTACCGCAGAGTCCATGAGCGCTACTCCCAGAACTGCGTGGATGATGCTCCTCCACATGGTGGTGGAGGTGTACTGGTGTGGGGGACGATCAACTTCATGCCAGGAGACATGAAGCTGTGTAGACAGCAACAGAAGGAAGACGTGACTCTTGTCTACACTAAACATTAGACGTGACGCTGCTTTAGACTGAGCAAGAGACGTAGCATCATCTACTTCGAGTATCAGACGTCACGCTACCTACACTGACTTACTGATATCAGCCGACGCTGTCTAAATGACTTAATACTACTGAATCCGTCTAACAGACTCAACAATAACCAGAATGGTGAATAGACGTATAATTGCCTAGACCAGAGGTTTTTAGACCGAAGAAGTCCTTGTATTAGAACAAAAATACCCACCGGAATCTTCATATCATTTGTTAAACCAATATCATGAACATTCATAACAGACAGTTAAATTCTACAAGTCTTTTATAACTTATCGTGAACATTCATAAGAGAATGGATATCGAACAACGACAAGTCTTTTATAAGTTACAGTTGGGATAAATGTTCCAAGAATAATTACATTTCACATCTACTTTATTGTGCAAAAAAGTCCTACTTTCAAAAGCGTAAGTTAAACTTTTCATCCATTCATTCATTTTCATGTCCCTTGCGGAACTTTGCCTCCCAAATAGCACTCCTGTAGGCCTCTCGGTTGTGAGCCAGATGGCCTGCCGCTAATGCATCCATTTGTAGATCATCAACGATGTCGTGCAGCCATCTTCGCCTTGGTCTTCCTCTTTTTTCTTTTTCCCATTATGTACCCTTCCAAGACGGTCTTCTCTAGATTATCATGACGTTTAATGTGTCCAAAATATTTCAGTTTTCTCTCTTTAATCCTCTTTACTAGCCAGCCTTCTTCAATATTAAGCTCTTGTAGTATACATATATTTGTTCTTTTTTGTGTCCACGATATTTGAAGAATTAGTTAAACTAGCACAGATTTATTCATCAGTGCAACCAGTGGGCCAGCTTTTGATCAAGTTATGGTTATTACCTGTAAGCGCAAATCATTTTTTTTAATGTTTAGCCAGCTTCTTAACTTAGTACTTGTTGCTGTGTACAATGAAAAGGTTTGCTCACAAACATGTGTTCTCGCTAAATGCATAAAAAGTTTCAGTGATTGGTTGCTTATTTCAGGGGCATTCCATGGATATATGAATCAAAAAGTGTGTAATTCTCTCTCTCCCTCTCTCTCTTCCTCTCTCTCTCCGTCTCTATCTCCCTTCTCTCTCCCTCTCTCTCTCTCTCTCTCTCTCCTCCTTTTTTTTTTTTTAGAAATTTCGCTTCAAAATAGAAATTATCTGTTGAAATTTGTGAAAGTTGTTTCTTCTCTTTTAAAAACAATTTCGTTGGCACTGATAGACAGTATTTTCTTTTCAAATACTAAATAGCTGTTTTTTTTTTTAAAATTGGGACTGGTTAGTTTCTGTACGTCGTATTTGCTTTGCAGGAAACAAACTATTATTACTTAATTCTGTTCCACATTGAACACACAACCAATTTGGGCTCATTTTTGTTCATTTATTTTAAAGCCGCCTCACAGAGACTCGAGTTAGCTGTGCAGGGACCCAAGAGCTGCTCAGCGAAGCAGTTTGAAAAACTTCGTTGCAGAGCGACCAGTAGAAGCGACCCGTTAGATATTATGTTACAATATTGTTTGTACTTCCGCAGTTGACCGGATCCAGAACACGAGAGCAGTAGGTCTGGAGTAGCGAAGAGTGACAGACATGTCGGTGATTCTACTGTCAGGCAGACAGAAAGCGATTGTGCACAAGAAGAAAATTGTAAGGTGAGCGTTGTGCAAATAAACGGTGCACGCATTCTTCACATATTTCCTTTAAAAGAGCATCAAAAAGTACTCCATGGATTTTGTTTCTGCAGATCTTACAGTGCACTGGTTCAACAACTCCCCCCCCCCCCTCTCCATTTCACTTCGCAATCTGCTATCCCCACATCAGTCTCCCCTATCCCGACACCAATCTCTCCTATCATTACACCAGTCTCTGCTATCATTACACCAGTCTCTGCTATCATTACACCAGTCTTTACACAGGTATCTGCTCTCCTCACACCAGTCTCTGCTATCATTACACCAGTCTATGCTATCATTACACCGGTCTCTGCTATCATTACACCAGTCTCTGCTATTATTACACCGGTCTCTGCTATCATTACACCAGTCTCTGCTATCACTACACCAGTCTCTGCTATCATTACACCAGTCTCTGCTATCTTTACACAGGTATCTGCTCTCCTCACACCAGTCTCTGCTATCATCGCACCAGTTTTTGCTCTCCTCATGCCAGTCTCTGCTATCATTACACCAATCTCTGCTCTCCTCAGATAAGTCTCTACTCTCCTTACACCAATCTTTGCTATCGTCGCAACAATCTCTCCTCACACCAGTCTCTGCTATCACTGCACCGATTTCTACTCTCCTCACACCATTCACTGCTGTCATTACACCAGTCTCTATTCTCCTCCCACCAGTCTCTGCTATCATTACACCAATCTCTGCTCTCCTCAAACCAGTCTCTACTATCATTACACCAATCTCTGCTCTCCTCACACCAGTCTCTACTATCATTGCACCGATCTCTACTCTCCTCACACCATTCACTGCTATCATTACACCAGTCTCTATTCTCCTCCCACCAGTCTCTGCTATCATTACACCAATCTCTACTCTCCTCACAGCAGTATCTGCTACCATTACACCAATCTCTGTTCTCCTCAGATAAGTCTCTACTCTCCTTTACACCAGTCTTTGCTATCGTCGCAACAATCTCTACTCTCCTCACATCAGTCTCTGCTATTACTGCACCGATCTCTACTCTCCTCACACCATTCACTGCTATCATTACACCAATCTCTATTCTCCCCACACCAGCCTGTGCTATCATTACACCAATCTCTACTTTCTTCATAGCTGTCTCTGCTGTCGTTACACCAATCTCTGCTTCCCTCAAATAAGTCTGTATTCTCCTCACACTTGTCTCTGCTATCATTACACCAGTCTCTATTCTCCTCACACCTGTCTCTGCCATCGTCGCACCAATTTCTACTCTCCGCACATAAATTGCATGTAATACTTGATCCTAAAGTGATGAATGAATTGATCTTATAATTCTGAAGCTGATCTAAGAGGCATGTTTCTTTGGGTTGCTCCACTACCACAGGAGAAACGTGCCGAACCCGTTGTCTGTTGCAGTAACCGCGCAGCTTGTTTCTGTGTCACAGCAAAAATCTTGGTCAACTCTATTCAGGTCATCTCGAAGAATTCACGATGTTTTTTTTTTCTACTGCCAATGTTCACTTCATATTCATGCTTGCACTCAGGTTTAGAGTCTCAAGTTGGAAGTAGCACAATCCATAGTGAACTGTATTCTCATGAAGAAGACCGTGGGCTGGAGAACGGCTGTAAAATATTTACATGATCCAACAGAACAGAGAAAACCTGGTTCGAAACAACAACAACAACAACAAAAGTCTACTGGCGAAGTACCAGGCTGCATGGTTCTCAAGGGTTTTCAGTGTGTGAAGTGAAAACAGTTCGTGTGTAAAATCGAGCCCCATGACCGTGGGACTACGCCTTGTGTCGTCCTGTAATAATCATTTTATGCTCGGAGTGGTATTATGATAATGGACCTGCTCCCAGAGTGGTTTTTATTACAATAGAACTACTTCAGATGTGGTTTTTATTACAATAGAACTACTTCCGATGTGGTTTTTATTACAATAGAACTACTTCCGAGGTGGTTTTTATTACAATGGAACTACTTCCGAGGTGGTTTTTATTACAATGGAACTACTTCCGAGGTGGTTTTTATTACAATGGAACTACTTCCGGTGTGGTTTTATTACAATGGAACTACTTCCGAGGTGGTTTTATTACAATGGAACTACTTCCGGTGTGGTTTTATTACAATGGAACTACTTCTGGAGTGGTTTTATTACAATGAGACTACTTCCGGGGTGGTTTTATTACGATGGAACTACTTTCCGATTGGCTCTTATTTGCAATGAGACTACGCCCCGAATGGTGATATCTCAGCTGGACTACTTGTTAGCGGTTCTTTAACACAAACACTACACTCAGAACGGTCTTGTAACAATGGGACTACTTTTCTAGTGTTCCTATAATAACTGGACTACTTTTCTCGTATTCCAGTAATGATTGGACTACTTCTGTAGCAATGGGACACCGTGTGAACAAGAAGTTTCATGTCTGTAAAACAGAGCCCCGGGCTGTATTTAAATGTTATGGCCGTGGTTTTTCAGATATAAGCTCTGGGAAATCAATATATCAAGGTCAAACTTGCCTTTAAGAAAAACTTGCTCAATACTTGGCAGTTTAATGGAGAAGTATTCACATGAGCTCTGTCAAGTTTGTCTCATAGTTGTCGACATGTCGTGCGTGCCTTTCATCCGCGTGGTTTCTGTTTGTTTTGTATTATCAGCACTTTGGTGTCGGGTTTATGTGTGTGTCCGTGTGTTTGTGTGAATTGAGTGTGTGTGTGTGGGGGGGGGCGTATGGTGATAAAAGAGAGTAAGTTTAGATCGATGGCGTTGTCTATTGCATATATATATGCTCGGCACTGCTACCCTTCCTCTACGCTTGTTATACTCAGCAGGCGCATACTTCATTGGATGTTGGAACGGGAGGCGGAGCACATATGGGAATGCTCAAAGCCCGGGGGTGCCAGCTTCTATTTACAGTTACGGTTGTACTCACGTGCAATCGTCAGATACCCGCGTTTTAGGTCAGATGTCATCCACACAGTTGTGATTTCATCGTATGTCATCCACGCGACTATGTTTCGTGAGATGTCCTCAGTACAGCTATGTATAAGGTTCCCTCCCCCCCCCCCCCACAAACTGGAGGTGATTAACTTTCTTTGGGCAGTTGTAGCTCCCACAGAAGGGGGCGAAGAGGCTGTCCCGTCTTAACAGTCACCAACTCATAGCTGACATGCTGGCGTCAGGGTTAGCGAACCATAGCTGACATGCTGGCGTCAGGATTAGCGAACCATAGCTGACATGCTGGCGTCAGGGTTAGCGAACCATAGCTGACATGCTGGCGTCAGGGTTAGCGAACCATAGCTGACATGCTGGCGTCAGGGTTAGCGAACCAAAGCTGAACAAGAAACTGTCCCATCCCTCCGTTGGTACCCCCCCCCTCCCCAGTAACAGGCCTAGCCTGGCTGATGGTGCAGGGATAGCCAGAGTCCCCGTAGGATTTGAGTCTGCTAAAGAAGTATTGCACACCCACCACCCCCTGCTTTTTAGCTGACTCCGGAACTGAAAAAAAATAGCTGCCATAACCCGCTCCCACGCCGACACGATGCTGTGCCTCAACACCTCCACGGCATCATCTGCAAAGACCACCAGGTTGGTGTTACAGGTAGAGATAAAAGACAAGACAACTTCCCGTGGAAACGTGAACTGAATTTTCGATACTAAATTTACTTCTGGTTTCTGTATTTATTAATATTTCTCCCGTGATTACTCTAGTTATTTTATACTCTCTCTCTCTCTCTCTCTCTCTCTCTCTCTCTCTCTCTCTCTCTCTCTGAACCTTAAATGCCCAAGGCACATGGGGCTTCCTCAAGGATTCTCCACAAATGCCTGTCCTTTGTCTTTTTTTCCACTCTTGCACAGGTGAACCCTCTCTGATGTTCTTCTCCATGTCTCATTTGGTCTACCCTTACTTCTGTTTCCCTGTGGTGTCCATCTTAGTGCTATTTTTGGTAGTGAGTTGTCAGTCATCCAGAGTACATGTCCCAACCATCGCCAGCGCCTTTCCTCAGTAATTACTGTCTGTGATTTCATCTGCATTACTGCCAACAAGATGTTTGGCCAAAATATTCTTCTAATTCTTTTAAACATTTAGTCTGGAAAGAATTTTGTACACTTTAGTCTTTTTGTAAGAGTAGTTTCTCACTGTTTAGCCTGACAGCGAATTACGATAAACCACGTGACTAAGGTTTTTTTTAGGCTTTCATGAAGTGTGACACTAAACTTTATATTTATTTCCATAGCAACATATTCTCTGGTGGATTTAGCGGAGATTATAGAGCCAAGTGTGGCAATATTTTCGTTTGTTAGACATGACGACATAAGTTCGACCACGTGGGTATCGAGATTAGAGCACGTTTAAATTGTCTTTCAGGCATGTTTTTCATTTAACTAAGTTTGTCAGATGTTACTTACCTGGGTTATGAGAGCTCTGATGTGTATTGCAATGTATGATTTATTTTAACTAGACCTAATGTAGGTTTTCATTTTGTTTCAGACTTTTGGGGCGTGGCCTGCATAATCTGGCCTGCATTTTTCTATCCTAGGTTTTAGGGGTATTTAGATACTGCTGTTCAGATTTTAGATATTTTCTACAGGTTTTTGGAAGTACCAGAAGATATTCAGGAGTGTTCCAAAGATGTTTGAAATTTATAAAAGTGATCCAGATTCAGGGACTTCCGTAGCTTAGGGCTCTTTGTATTTGAGCAAATTTGGATAACTGTTAATATTATGGCTCACCTGTTTTACATAAGAGCTTGTGATTAAATTTGGGACAGAACTGTCCTTCAGACAACAAATCATGTTACCCCTGGCAACGATCCTTCATATTCTTTGTTGCGCTTGCTGTTCTTGTGGTAGAGAACGGAGAGCACGTGACAGATACTCGAGGCCATGACACGGTCAGGAACAACAGGTGAAATGCTTCAGTTTCCCTGAGGAGGTTTAGGCAATTGACGCACAAGATTGTCATGCAGGGACAGTAGGTCAAATACTTCAGTCACAAGTCCTCCTACCACATGATCCTGCGTCGCTACTTGACACCCCACAATCATTCTTCGCCCACCCTACCACAGCTTCTTACACTGAAGACATACATAGCCAGTTGTTTTGTACACAGAAGGCTTTTATTGCAGACATACATTGCTTGATCAGGTTATTTAGCAAAGATCATCATCTATACACTCCAGGCACACATGTCCTCTGATCTCTGCTTCAATACTTCCTTCAACGTACAGTAACTGATCCAGGTTCTGTTGCTAAGAATATTCCCCTGTTCCTCTACATGCCTCCCAGCTGTAGAAATGCTACTTCTGATCTCCCAGCGCCTGCTGCAACTTCTGCTTCCGCACCACCCTATCTCTGTCCACACAGCCGCCGAGGCGTGTATTGTGTCCGTTATTTGTTGGCTGACCATCCTTCTGGAGCTCTTCTGTTAGTTGACCATCCTTCTGGAGCTCTTCTGTTAGTTGATCATCCTTCTGGAGCTCTTCTGTTAGTTGACCATCCTTATGGAGCTCTTCTGTTAGTTGACCATCCTTCTGGAGCTCTTCTGTTAGTTGGTCATCCTTATGGAGCTCTTCTGTTAGTTGACCATCCTTCTGGAGCTCTTCTGTTGGCTGACCATCCTTCTGGAGCTCTTCTTTTGGCTGACCATCCTTCTGGAGCTCTTCTGTTGGTTGACCATCTTTCTGGAGCTCTTCTGTTGGTTGACCATCCTTCTGGAGCTCTTCTAGTGGTTGACCATCCTTCTGGAGCTCTTCTGTTAGTTGACCATCCTTATGGAGCTCTTCTGTTAGCTGACCATCCTTATGGAGCTCTTCTGTTGGTTGACCATCCTTCTGGAGCTCTTCTGTTGGTTGACCATCCTTCTGGAGCTCTTCTATTGGTTGACCATCCTTCTGGAGCTCTTCTGTTGGTTGACCATCTGCTCTTGATGAAACATTCATTTTTCACCGCCCAGTTTAATTCCTCAGTAAGATTCACCCTCAACTCCTTCATTCTTGACAACGGCGTCAATTTCAATCAGCGAAGTCTTTCGTTCCACCAACGTCACTTATATCATCGATAACATCTGCTGAGTTCATTGCCTGGCCTGCCCCATCTCCATGACAGCTGAGTCTGTCATTGCTTAAATCAAAATATTAACAAGCATGCGGCCTGGTTGGCTGAGTGGTTAGGCGCTTGCTTTACTAATCCGGTGGTACCAGGTTCAGTTCTGGTACACACCAAAAAAAAAAAAAGGCCCCGAGGTTCACCCAACCTCCATAAATGGGTAGTAGAGAAATCTGAGAAGGTAAAGCGGCCAGGCGTGATACTGACCACATCACACTTTCATGTGCCGAAGGTCATGGAAAATACGGGCCTAACACCGTATCTCCTCCTCCCCCAATATGCCGTAGTGGTTATGAAACGAGGATTTCACTTTTACCTACGAGATGATAGCAGATTACTTGTAACATTTCTGTCTAGAATATATTGTCTTTCTGCTGTGAAAAAAAACGTAATACAATAGTCTAATCAATATTTTATTAGAATAAGGCGGTTTAAAGGCAACATTTTATCATAAGAAAAGTTAACAGAAAGACTGTGAGCACATTTTATCAGAGCAGAATTTCTTTAGAATCTTGCTAACATTTTATCAACCGGACATTTTAACATGGTAGTTACTATTCTCACATCAAAAGAGAAATTAATACAATATTCTGGACAATATTTTCCGAAAGAAAGAAAGAAAACTGGAATCTTGGCAACATTTTATCAATAAGAGAATTTAACACCAATATCAGGGCAACATTTCACCAGTAAGCAATGTCAGGGCAACATTTCACCAGTAAGCAATGCCAGGGCAACATTTCATCACTAAGAGTCAAACAGCAATGTCAGGGCAACATTTCATCACTAAGCCAGTCAAACGGCAATGTCAGGGCAACATTTTTTCAGTTTTATTGAACATTTCTTACTCTGAACAATATGCGGGTTGCATGAACTGGTCGGCCATTGATGACGATAGCTGAAGGAGCAGAGAATACTCGCTAACAAACAAACAAACAAACGATAAAAGCCCTCATTCTACGCTAGTGAATACTGGCATAGAAGCTTCTCGGTTGTTTTAAGCACGTATAGAACCTGCCAGAAACAATACATTCGTCATGAACGCTGGACATGCGTATTCTCGTTGACTCGTTTGTGTAAATTCGCGATATATAAATTTCGTGATGTGTACAAACATTTAACTCTAATGTTCAGGATTCATGCAGGTTTTGTGCACTTAGCACCCGCAGCTTCCTGGCACTTGACGCACTGTCTGTCTGCTGTACGTTCTGCTCCCGTCCAAGTCTGTAAAAACGTGAATGATCGTATTTAGAGAAGGGGTTCTCAGATTTTTCTGAGCTGGTGTTTTCTTACCTCACAGGCTAGATTCGTAAACAAACAAACAAAAACACACAGAGTTAGCTTCATAATCCCTGCCACTCCCTTTTCACGCAGAAGCTTTTAGATCTCCCCACAGTACATGGGAGAGGAAGAGGGGGGGGGGCGGTTACGCTCAGTTTAAGAACCGTTGTATATGTTGGGTGAGGCACTGAAAATCCTATCCTGCGAACTCTGGCTGACCCTTGAAGAAATGTAAAAAAAAAAAAAAAGCTAAAATCCCAGCTTCCACGCCATTAAGGCGTATTAGGGATACGGTGTTAGGCCCGTGTTCCCAAGACCTTCGGCACATGAAAGTCTGAGGTAGTCAGGATCACACCTGACCGCATTTACCTTCCCATATTTCTCTGGTACCCGTTTTTAGAGGCTGGGTCGACCCGGAGATCTTTCTGGTGTGAAAATAACCCCCCCCCCCCCCCCCCCCGGTTGGGACTTGAACCTGATACCACTGGATTAGTAGACCGCGCGCCTTGCCACACAGCCAACCAGGACGCCTTGAATTTTATCCTAGCTAACATGATATTGATCAAGAAAACACAGCAGTTGGCGAAACAACCACACAGTTCTGCAGATTTCTAACATAGAAATCGTTCAGATAATTTTTAACATCTATTATTATATTATATTATATTATATTATACATTTAATAGTTTGTTTGACAATACAGCAGATATCATCAGGATTTTTATGGTATTAGTCTTCAGTCTTTATTTCTTTCTATTGTAGTAATAGTATTGTTTGTACAAGAATAGCGAGAGATGAGAGAAATGACGACTGCGGTAAAATTGATTCTAGTAATAAAAGTAGATAGAGGTGTGTGGTTCAGTTGTGAGGAAAGGAGAGAGAAACAAGAGTGACAGAAAGTAAAATAAGTCGTGTGAGTGAGGAACATAGTTCAGTATTTCGGCAAGATGCCTTTATCATGGACCACATGCAAAACAACAGATTAAAAACACGGAGGGGAAAAAAAGATGGAGAATTAACACTTAACATTTGGTACCCTCCTTCTAAGAAAGACGAGCATAAAATGTTTCTTTTTTGTATAACAAAACCACGGATCTCTTGTATACCTTTACTGTTTTTACAGCAACACTGTCCACTTCTGTTATTGCTATTACTTAATTACTTCTGTTACATTACATCAGCATATTGTGTCTCATCCAAATCCTGCCCACTCCATCATCTCCTCCTTCTCCCCTTTCAGGAAAGTCGGTAAAGGAAACGAAGGTCAAGAACCATCAGTAACAGCGACATGGCGGGTGGTGGCACAAGGAAAAAAGAAGACAGTGTCTTTCTGTAAGTAGTTACAATTATTCTTGCTTTGTTTTTTTTTATTCTGTAAATTGCTAAAATCATTGTTACTCTGTTTGTTTGTTTATTTTTTCCCTGTAACGGCTCTTAGAGTTATGGGAAATTTGTTTCTGTGAGTAGCTAGAGCTATTGTTACACTGTGTCTCTATAGCCAGCTATAGTTACTGTTGCACTATCTCTTATGAGTACATACAGTAACTGTTCAACTCTCTCTCTCTCTCTCTCTCTCTCTCTCTCTCTCTCTCTCTCTCTCTCTCTCTCTCTTTGAACCTTAAGTGCCCAAGGCACATGGGGTTTCCTAAAGGGTTTTCCACAAACGTCTGTCCTTTGCTTTTTTTTCCGCTCTTGCCCAAGTGAGACCTCTGTTGCTCAACATCCTCCCGGATGTTCTTCTCCATGTCTCCTTTGGTCTACCCTTACTTCTCTTCCCCTGTAGTGTCCATCTTAGTGCTATTTTTGGTAATGAGTTGTCAGTCACCCGGAGCACATGTCCCAACCATCGCCAGCGTCTTTCCTCAATAATTGCTGTCAGTGGCTTCATCTGCATTTCTGCCAACAAGATGTTATTCCTTATGGTGTATGGCCAAAATGTTTTTCTAATTCTTCGTAAACATGAAATAATTCAGCTTATTTTCTATAGCTTTGAACTATTCAACTATCATTCAGTAAATAGCAGGTAACAAAGAAATGGGAAATTCTTCCTTCCTCTTGTGCTTTAGACACAAAGAGATGGGAAATCCAAGATGGCTAGGGAATGTGACGTGTGTATGTGTTATCTTAATAAAGAAACACGCGGATCTGTGACAGATAAAGTTTGAGAACATAGAATAACTCACAAAACACGTGGTTAAAAATTTAGACAAATATCTACACGTGACAGACTGGGCTAAAAATTTAGACAAAACACCTACAAGTGATCGACTGAGCTAAAAATTTAGACGAAACACCTATAATTGATCGAGTGAAATAAAAATTTTAACAAAATACCTACAAGCGACAGACTTAGCTAAAAATTTAGACAAAACGCCTACAAGCGATCGACTGGGTAACACACAAAACACACTGAGTAAAAATCTAGACAAAATAAGCAGAGGTGACTGACTGGGCTAAAGTGAACCGCCTTCTTATGACTAAACGGTTCATTAGAAGTACAAGTTCAACACCCAGTTAATCTAGATGTTTTACTGAGATCAACAAAGCACTCCTACCTTCTCGTTCCCAGCTTTCTTCTGCGTTTCACAAGAATTTTAAATGATGGAGAGTTATCTGTTTCTGAGAGATTCTCTCTAAAGTTATGTCGTAAGATGGTTGTAGCAAGCGATTGGTTGTGCTGGATTCTATTAGTTTGTGCATATAAGAAGTTTTTTTTTTTTCAGCTCGGGACAATATGAACGTTTATGTTGACGGGAGTCCTGTGGAGTGTACGGTGAGTAGAAGATCTGGCACAGGATAAGCCACAAGTGGAGAGAAAAAGAGAGCGGGAGAGAGAGAGAGAGAGCGCGAATGCAGGAACTTTAAAGCATGAAGTAAAGGCCACGCGGATCTATTTGACATCCTGCAGAGAATGGTGAGTGTGGTGATGTGGGACAGTTAGATGCTAACCCCAGCAAGAGGGTCATTTGGGTGACCAGCGCTTTGCTGTGTGTGGGACACACAAGCACAGTTTTAGGGATATTGAATATACGAGTCGTTCCCCACAGGACCAACATTCGCCGGGTCAGTTAACCCGTTGTCTGGGGGAGAAAGTATTTTATAAATCAAAACTTTATAAATTCATAAATTTGAGCTTATAAATTTGATACACTCCGGCATGCATGAGCGATATCATGAATCATCACTCGGTCAGCCATATCCCCCCTCGTCTCGCACGCTCCAGTCACAAGTCACAAGTCACGCGCTGTCACGGTGAAAGCATTAATTCGTGCTCCCAGTTTCGCTGCTGTTAACTGTTAAATAAAGAAACAACTTGTTTAAAATGGCGGAGAAAAAGCTAAATAATGAGGACAGTTCTGGCAAGCCCAGTACAAGCCGCGAAGGGCTTCTTTTATGCCTTTCTTTTATAAAATTATGATTGATTTAGGAGTGACAGGAAAAACAAGTCTTATGTCGAAGTTGGCCATATGTGAATAATCTGTGTGTGTGTGTTCCGTCCCCTTTTGTGCGTGTATGTGTGTTTCTTTCTCAATTTATTGTTTTCTTCTTATTTAAATTATTCTGTTTTTTTTAAAAATTTTTTGGCCGATATTTTCATGTGCATATTGTGTGGCTCAAGCCCCAGTAGTAGGATTTTGTTTTTCAGGTACACACCCGAAAGGTCCCGTGGTCCACCCAGCCTCTAAAAATGGCTACCAGAGAAATCTGGGAAGGTACATGCGGCCAGGGCGTGATACTGACCACATCAGACTTTCATGTGCCGAAGGTCGTGGAAAATACGGGCCTAACACCGTATCCCCAATGTGCTTTAATGGCGTGGAAACGAGGACTTTACCTTTATTTGAATGTCTTTATGAAAAAAAAAAAAAAACGTATACTACCTAGAGCAGGGGTCGGCAAACTGCACAGTGTGTCACGCTGTTTGAATTGAAATACAGTGATTATGATCTCCTAAAATCTCTCTCTCTCTGAACCTTAAGTGCCCAGGGCACATGGGGCTTCCGCAAGGGTTTTCCACAAATGCCTGTCCTTCGCCTTTTTTTCTGCTCTTGCCCAGGTGAGCCCTCTATTGCTCAACATCCTTTCTGTTGTTCTTCTCCATGTCTCTTTTGGTCTACCCTTACTTCTGCTCCCCTGTGGTGTCCATCTTAGTGCTATTTTTGGTAGTGAGTTGTCAGTCATTCGGAGCACATGTCCCAACCATCGCCAGCGTCTTTCCTCAATAATTGTTGTCAGTGGTTTCATCTGCATTTCTGCTAATAAGATGTTATTTCTTATGGTGTTTGGCCAAAATATTTTTCTAATTCTTCGTAAACATTTAGTCTGGAAAGAATTCAACTTGTTTTCTATGGTTTTGGTGATTTTCCAGCATTCACTTCCATAGAGTAGTACACTTAGAACATTACTCTTAAATATCCTGATTTTCATATTTATGCTTAGTTTATTTGATTTCCATATATTCTGCAGCATTGCGAAAGCCTGGTTTGCTCTAGTAAGTCTGCTGTTGATGTCCTCTGTGCTGTCTCCATTTTCTACTACTCTGCTGCCAAGGTATACAAATTCGTTGACCTCCTCCACTAACTTGTTATCTACTCTGAGTACATTTCTGTTGTTCACATTTTGCTTCATTAACTTTGTCTTTCCTACGTTGATCTTTAGTCCTATGTTGTTTGCATTCTGAGTTAGCTTGTTTATTTTATCTTGCATATCTTTGTGACTGCTTGATAATAGACAAATGTCGTCCGCAAAGTCAAGGTCCTCCAGCACTGTGTCAAGGGTCCATTGTAATCCTCTGCGTTTGTCTGATGTTGCCTCCTTCATTAACCAGTCTACTGCCAAGATAAATAATGTTGGTGATAGTACACATCCCTGTTTTACTCCTGTTTGTACCCTAAAGCTGCTGGAGGTATGTTCTCCACAGATAACTTTGCACTGAAAACCCTCGTATAGGGCTTTGATTACATTAACTATTTTATGGGGGAGGCCATGCCATCTTAGGATTTTCCACAGTGCATCTCTGTTGACACTGTCAAAGGCTTTCTCAAAATCTATGAATAATGCATATGTTGTGCTATGCCACTCATTTGCCTGTTCTAATATTTGTCTAAGTACAAATATGTGGTCTATGCATGATCTTCCTTTCCTAAATCCTGCCTGCTCTTTCCGAAGTTTTTCCTCAAGTGTTGGTACAATTCTGTTGATGATTATTCTGCAAAATACTTTACTAGTGAGTGGCAGTAGGGTAATGCCTCTCCAGTTCCCGCAATCTCTGAGGTCATCCTTCTTTGGTAGTTTTACTATAAGACCAGTTTTCCACTCCTCTGGGGCTTTTTCTAAATCCCAAATTTGTTGTAATATCCGGCAAAGTTGTTTTGGTGTTTCTGTTTCTTCTGCTTTCAACATCTCAGCAGTCACTTCATCTTCACCTGGTGCCCTGTCTGATTTTAGCATCTTTATCGCCTCCTTAACTTCATTTATTGTTATTGGTCCTGTATTGATGTTTAGTTCCGCTTTTGCTTCAGGTATATCTATTGCTTGTGCTCCTTGTGTTCTGTTTAGTAGGGTGTTAAAGTGTTCCCTCCATCTTTCAATTTTTTCTCTTTCTCCACTGACCAGTTGTCCATTTTGTGTTCTTACTGCACTTTCACATCTTGTGTTGAAGTTACCTGTCATCTGCTTTGTGATTTTATATATGGTTTTCATGTCATTTGTATATGCTGCTTTCTCTGCTGTTTCTGCTAAGTTGTCATAATATTGACGTTTATCTTGACGGCATGATTCCTTCACTTCTTTGTCTTTTTGTGCATAATTACTTAAAACTCGTTCTTTAAGCCGTTGTGATTTGGTGTTCAGTAATTTTTTTAAAATTTCTTTTCTTTGCTCTATCTTTTCCCATGTAGTCTCGCTTATCCATTCCTCTTTTCTCCTTTTCTGATATCCCAGCACCTCTTTTGCTGTTTCCTGTAGTGTTTTATTGAACTCTAATATGGACATTTCTGCTTCGTCTTGTAGGACACTGAAGCGGTTCTTAAGTACTATTGAGAATTCATTTCTTGTTTGCTGGTCTTTCAGTTTTCTTGTATCAAAATGTATCTTTCTGTGTTCTCCGATTCTGGCTTTCCTTAATTTTAGTTTTATTTTTGCTACCAGAAGGTTGTGATCACTTCCTATATCTGCTCCTTTCCTTGCTCGCACATCTTGTAGTGACCGTTTCCACTTGTTGTTTATTAGTATGTGATCGATTTGGTTTTCTGTGGTTTTATCTGGTGACCTCCAAGTCACCTTATGGATGTTTTTGTGTTGGAAAATTGTCCCTCCGATGGTCATCATGTTTTCTTCACAGAAACTGCACAGTCTTTCTCCATTTTCATTTATTTCTCCGATTCCTTCTCTTCCCATGATTCTTCTTCTATCTTCATTTCCTTCACCTACTTTTGCATTGAAGTCGCCCAAGATGAGTAGCATATCATGCTTGGGTATTGTTTCTACTGTGGCTTGGAGGCTGTTGTAAAAATCTTCTTTTAATTCCTCTTCAGCTGCTTCAGTTGGTGCATAACAAACTATAATAGACAGTTTCGTGAATCTTGAGTTGAACCGTGCATATAATAATCTCTCATTTATTGGGGTCCATTTCAGCAATGCTCTTGATGCTTCTTTTGTTATAATCAATGCTACTCCTCCTTCATGAAGATCTTCTTTACCTGACCATATTATTGTATCTTCTGTGTGCTGTGTTGTTAATTTCCTTCTGCCTTGTCCTGTCCATCTTGCTTCTTGTATTCCTAGTATGTCTAGTTTGTATCTGTGCATTTCCTTGATGGTTTGTGCTAGTTTTCCAGTCTGATTTAGTGTTCTTACATTCCAGCTGCCTATTTGCATCTTTTGTTTAGGTTCCAGGAGGTCTGCAGTCGGGCTGGGGACTTCCAGTGGCTGGCTTTCATCCACAACCTTCATGGGCTCAGTTTCCTGATACGCATTTCTCCTTCCACCTGCATTTGCTTTTTCCCTTGCTTCTGTTTCTGTAGCAGTCTGATAGATTTTTTACCAGATAGGGTTGCTGGCCCTATGCTGAACCCTCCTTAGTCGCCTTTTACGATCATGCATGGTAGGGTACAGTGGTCCTATTCTTTGCAGATCCCGGGTACCACACGGGGGATCTCCTAAAATGGGACCCATTAATTGATTACTGACTCAGATCAATAATAGTCTCATTACTCATATTAATAATTTTATAACGTGTTTTATGTTTGAGTTTTTAATTGTTTTGTTCTTCAAACTAATGGACTTTCTTTGCTAACAAGATACACATCTTTCATTTTTGTATAACATTTCAAAATAATGCGCTCAGAACTTCAATTTCCAAAATACAAGGTCCGACAATTAAGGAATAAGACTGATTTTATTATGGCCAAGACGAAAATGCCATCTATGAAACAAAGCGTGGAATCCAAAGCGGCAACCTTCATCTATGATCTGGCAATTTTTCGTCGCCGCTCGATAAGCAGACCACAAAAAGCCGCCATTTTGTTGACTTGGTTAGAGGTGCATTGTCACATAATCAGCATGGAGCAAAAAGCTAACATTAAATTCTGTTTAAAACTCGGAAAAAGTGCCATTGAGACAGTTGAACTGATGCGACAAGTTTATGGGGATAATTGTTTATCTCGAGCACAGATATTCAGGTGGTATTCACGATTCAAAAGTGGTGTGGAAACGATTACAAATGCAACTAGACATGGACGCCCAATTTCTGTTCATAATGAGGAACTCATTGCAAAAGTCAGAGAACGGATACAAGAATATCGTTGTTTGACTGTGAGGATGATGGCAGATGAATTTGGTGTTAACTGAGAGACCATTCGTAAAATTTTAGTGGAAAATTTGGGTTAAAAAAAAGTTGCTTGCTGGTTTGTACCACATGCGTTGTCTGATGACCAAAAAACATCAGCGTGTTGAGTACGCAAAAGACATCATCAAAACGTGTCGCAAAAATAAACATTTCTTAAATTTAATTGTTGCAGAGGATGAAACATGGATTTTCCGCTATGATCCCATAACTAAACACCAAAGTGCTCAGTGGAAGTCGTCATCATCATCATCAAAAGGAAAAAAAATCGTCTTCAGAAGTCGAAAGTGAAGACAGTGTTGGTGTGCTTCTATGACAGCAAAGGAGTTATTGACAAAGAATGTTTTCTAGAGGGACAGACTGTCACTGACAAAGTTTATTCAAGTATTTTGAAACGCCTTTTGAAAAGGATTCTCTGAGTCCGACCCGAGTACTCAACACCTGGCAGTTTTTTCATTCTTCATGATAATGCACCAGCTCATCGGGCGGCAGTTGTACGGAATTTTTGGTCCCAAAACAAGTGTGTGTTCTCAACCACCCACCCTATTTGTGTCCCTACAATTATTTTCTATTCCCAAAATTAAAGTTACCATTGAAAAGACGCTTCTTTGACGATACTGATAACATCCAAAGCGCCGTAATATCGAGTTTAAGAGCCATACCAACAGAAGAACTGCAGAGGTCGTTCCAATGTTTGTTAGATAGTGCCACTCGCTGTATCAATGCACAAGGGGCTTACTTTGAATAAAATACGGGTTAGATCTTCAGCTGTTGTTTATTTTATTCTTTATGGAATTAGTCTCATTACTTAATTGTCGGACCATGTTTAGGTTTTGTATTTGTTCCTATTTATATTAAAATGTTGAATAATAATCAACAGGGAATAACATAGATATTTCATGTGTTTCAATGGTTGTATATATATAGGCATAGGTTGGCACGCTGAGTGACTTTGTAACATTACTTCGACACAACGCTACTAAGTTTGCGACCCTTGATGTTCAGTATTTTCCGCATTTTCAAGCATCCACGGAAAGGCTTGGAACCACGTGACCGTTGATGGGGTTTTTTTTCTGAAAAAGGGGGGGGGGGAGAGGGATACTGTATATTATATTAAAATATAATATTGAACATAGTAGTAGGGAGATGTAGCTTGCCATTTATTTCAACCATTCAGTCACAACAGCCATATACTGTCAGTCACATTCTGTCATATAGCCATCTTCTGTCAGCCACTCAGTCATATAGCCATCTTCTGTCAGCCACTCAGTCATATAGCCATCTTCTGTCAGCTACTCAGTCATATAGCCATCTTCTCAGCCACTCAGTCATATAGCCATCTTCTGTCAGCCACTCAGTCATATAGCCATCTTCTGTCAGCCACTCAGTCATATAGCCATCTTCTGTCAGCCACTCAGTCATATAGCCATCTTCTGTCAGCCACTCAGTCATAGATCATAATTCTGCCAACCACCTAGCATTTAGAGCGATTTCGAGGATAAATGCTACCTACTACAAATACTTCTTATGCAGATCCCACCACAAATTCTCTAACTACTTACACATTTTCCGAAACAAGATTCAAATTAAAATTGTTGAGCAGGAAAATAAGCATAAACAAATCAATATATATGCAAATCCAGGCTTACATCACCGATCAAGGATATGACCTTGACCTGTTGTTCAACCTTGGAGACAGCCAAGGCCATATCTACAGCGACGTGGAGGGCTCGGAGATGACCAACTACCTTTTCTTTGACGAGAAACTGGTGGGGCAGGAGAAGCAGACAAACCTCCAGTGTAGCCACAAGCCCGATGAAATGTAGCAGAAGAACTGAACCAAGTTTGACGCTGCTTTATAGTGGTTTTACATTTGTAGTAAATGTGTGTTTACTGTTTCAAGCTCTGTATTGTGTGTGATTTGTGCGTTCCTATTCTTCGAATCACATTCCTTACGCTAGAAATTCCATCATGCACTGCGGCGGGTCAAAGGTAGCTCCACAATGTGTCTGCATATATCAGCAGAACTGTTGCGGGTAGACATCATCTTTCACTCTTAAATTAATTCGCATGGTCTACCAGAAGAAATTTTGATGAGAAATTTTGGTAGAAAGAAACTGGAAGGAGGTTACTCAATAGGTTAGATTAGAACAGTGTTTCCCAGCCTGTTTTTGGATCATGCCCCACTTCAACGTCTCAAAGATTTTGATGCCCCCCCCCCCCTCCTTGCAAATAACCAAGTTCTGAAAAAGCATAATATAAATATATTCTAATTGCCCCCCTCCCTCAAAAGTTCAAATAGGCCCCCTGTGGGGCGTACGTTGGGAAACACTGAGTTAGAAATTTGCGATATTGCCTAAATATCGCTCTGAGCATTGATTCCCATGGGTGCGCAACATCTACAAGCATTGCCAGTTTTGTTTTGGAACGAAGGAGTTAAAACAAGAAAGAAGGTAAGAACAGCTTTATTACAACTAAGATATAGTTAATTGTATATTTATCTCTATACATTTATACCCGAAAATTGTCGCATCAGGCAATATGATGTGTCGCAGAACCAACAGCAGGTGCCTGAACTCCATCGGTCTGCTTTTAAACCTCTTCTATGAGTCTCTATCAGGGAATACGAGAATAAATAAACACAAAAACAGCACTTAGCTGGTTGAGATTCTCATGGTTTGGACGGAAAGCAAGTTTGTAGAAACGAATAAACGAGTTCTGCAAGTGTGTAATCTAAAAGGCTGGCAACTTGCTTGTGTCATCCTTCTTACAGGTGGACACAAAAGAGCTAAGTGCTCATTTTATTTTACGTGATTTTATTTGGTGTGTTGTTTTTTGTATGAAGGTCTTGAAAAGAAATTTTGCCGAAATATTGGATTGTATCATCATTATCATCATCAGGTGCCATGCCGGTAGGATTCGGCGGTCGCGTGTCTCCACAGATCTCAGTCTTAACATTTTCGATCAACTTGGCTACTTTTTTTTTTTTTGTGCGTGCCATCGCGGTAAAACTGTCCATGATTTGGCATTCCCTTGCCTCATTTCTTGTTTATTTTTCCTGTTGTTATGATGTTTTCAAGCTCTTACATTCTCATTATATGTCAAAAGAATGACCACGATTTTCTTATGGACTTAATTAAACTTATTTCTTCATTTGCTTTTGTTAGACATTCTATGCCAGTATCAGATATTGTATATGACCGTGGGATGTATCTCTGCTGAAGTTAGTCTGAACTACGTCCTGTAGTTGATATACCATTTCAGACTTCAGATTCGCCCAGGCTGTTTTTCGCCCAAAGTTGGAACAACACATAGGGATAACGACCCAACAAAACTGGCGTAGCAACTGACAGGATATTTAATAGAATGAAATGGAAAACGATGCATAAAACAACGATATGCCAGCAGGTTGCCCTGCAATATGGCAATCCAGCACAGGAGCCAAACTAGCATACCGACCAGGGAACATTAACAAGACAATTCTGTAAATTCCTACGAACTAGACTACATGTTTACAACAACCTACTACAACACAACCATCCTGTTCCACATTCAGACGAACAAAAACTCACTCGAGCAAAAATCACGATGTCACGAGACACCCCCCCCCCCACCCCCAGTTCCATGACTCTTCTAGAACCCTCTGGAAAGTTGACATCGAAAGTCCAAAAGCGTCTCCAAGCCAAGGGCGCTAATTACCCCCACAATAATATACACGATTGCCTCCCTTACTGTTGTAATTCTTTATTATCTCAGATATCCATGGTATTCTTAATATTCTTATGAGAAGCCAAATCTCTGTTGCCTGCAGTGATATAATCTGTTTATTGTCCATGACGTACTTCCACAGAGTGGAGTGGGCTCAGTGTAGCGTGTTAGAACTATTTTTTCTGATGTTAAGTGATAAAGATGCATTACATGAAGTGATTCTACTTTGTCTGAAAGCTGTTTTAGCTTGGCACATTCTGTTCTTGATTTCAGAGGTGCATTTCCCATCTGTTACTACCATGTCCAGATATTTCAACGTATGAATGTTTCTTCTATACTGATTGTTGCATTATCTCCATTTATACGTGATCATCTTATTTTCTGCCAGTCTATCTGCCTGCCTGCCTGCCTGCCTGCCTATCTGTCTGTCTGTCGTGTAAAACTAAGCTAGACATTTCTCTCTCTCTCTCTTTTTTACTAGAACCAGTTTTATCAGTCCTCAACTCTTCTATCTTTTAAGATGAAAAGTGACAATATAGCCTTTTGTGTTTAAATATTGAGTAATTATTTCACCATCCATCTTCCGCAACACAGTTTCATCTACTTATAAGATCAACGTGGATTTTTTTTTGTTCTTTTCCAGCAGTATAAATCTTACATTTGATGTCTTGAATATTTCTTGTGATTAAAGATTTGTTTCTGTAAACGTAGAAAGGTTTATTTGTGTACTTTATTAGTTTCTAAACTGATTAAAAAAAAGCTATTCTGTCATATTTTTTAAAATCGAATTCTTGTTCTATAAATAGTGAATACATGCTTATGGAGTTTGTTATTTTCGTGTGTTCATATGGGACATTACTCGTGGCGGCTTGTGCTAAAATTATTTTAAAGAGTCGCCTCACTTTGGTACTAATTACCAACTCTCGATTGCGGCAATCATGTTATCTATCCAGAAGCTCGTCAATTTGGGGGACGATAAGTTTGCGGCTGTATAAAGTGCACACCACCACCAGTTCGTGTAACAGAGAGCAGAAATCTTTCATTTATTTACCGTCCACCAGTCTCATTTGCCAGGAAATGAAGAGCAGAAATGATTAACAGGTATCACGAACAGAAGCAGTCAAGTTGTGGGGAGTTAACACACTCAACACAACAGTCCTGCAATGTTACCCTCCCCAGACACACACACACACACACGCACGCACGCACGCACAATACAGACAAGTTTTTAAGGAGATTGCTATAAACATAATTTGGACAAATTCTGAGGCAGTTACTGTAAACAAAACATAGACAAGTGTTGGAGGAATTACAATAAACATTGTACAGACAAGTTTTGGGGCTAATTACTGTAAACACAATACAGATTGGCTTTAGGAATTACTTGAAAAAAAAAGACACCCCAAAAACTAATTTAGACCAGCTGTAGTAAGAGGTCACATCTGCAGATATTTATGCACAAATCAATCATCTCTCAAACGGTCTTGAACAGCTAACACCACGCGGTGAAAAAATAAACAAAAGTTCAGATTAGTCATTGAGATATGAGATTAGATCAGTCATTGAGATATGAGATTAGACCAGTTGCGGGCTGTCTGTTGGTCCCACACATATATCTCACCTTATATGTTTTACAATTATGGTATGTACTTATAGAAATTATGTCAGTCCATAGGAATAATGAAGAGCAAAACCTCTATCTTAATGCGAAGAAAACTAAATTGATGACAACTGACAAAACAAACCAGGCAGCTGAAATATGTATCAATGAGGAAAAATTGGAAGAGGTCGAGAGTTTTGAATATCTTGGATCACTACTAATTAATAATGGAGATACAATGAGGGAAATTAAAAGGAGGACATCTATCGCTCTTAAAAAAGTAAAACAACTAAAGAATCTGTGGAGAGGAACAGACAGAACTACAAAAATAAGATTTTTAAGGGCATGCATCTTTCCAATCGCAACATATGCCTGTGAGACCTGGACACTTAACAAAACAGCTGAGAAACACATACATGCCTTTTATTGTAAATGTTACAGAAGAGCTCTTCAAATATCATGGACACAAAAAAAAAAAAAAAACAAATATATCCAAATACAAGAACTGAATACTGAAGAAGGCTGGCTAGTAAAGAGAATTAAACAGAGAAAACTTCAATATTTTGGACACATTAAACGTCGTGATAATCTAGAGATGTCTTGGAAGGGAACATAATGGGAAAAAGAAAGAGAGGAAGACCAAGGCGAAGATGGCTGTAAGACATCGTTGATAATCTGCAAATGGATGCATCAGCAGCAGGGCATCTTGCTTACAACCAAGAGGCCTACAGGAGAGCTGTTAGGGAGGCAAAGTTCCGCAAATAACTGACTGACTGACTGAGTAATAGAAAAGTTCGCAGCAACAATAAGGACAGATTCAACAAACAGCATCTATGACAACATGAACATCATTAATGTCAACATGAACAGCATCCATGACAACATGAACATCTTTAATGTCAACATGAACAGCATCTACAACAACATGGACATCATATACAGCAACATGAACATCATTAATATCAACATAAACAGCATCTATGATGACATGAACATCATTAATGTTGACATACACAGCATCTATGACAACAAGAACATCATTAATGCCAACATGAAAATCATATACAGCAACATGTCAACATGAACATCATTGATGTCAACATGAACATCACTGATGTCAACATGAACTATGACTATATGAACATCATATACAATAACATGAACAGCATCTATGACACTCATGTTATGGAATACAAAGCAACTCGACTTTTGAACCAAAAAAAAAATTTATTGCACATTTCCAATAACCGCAATAAAATTGCAGCTTTAGTTACTGAAGCAGCATCACGAACAACAACAACAACAATGATGACATATTTGTCTGCAAACACAAGGACAGTATAAAACAAGAATTGACATATATGTCAGCATATGAAAGAGGAATGTAAACCATAAATGATATATATCAATATATGCAAGGGGAGTATAGAAACAAGAAATGATGTATATGTCATCAAATAATATCTTGGCATAAAAGTCACCAAACATTGGGATAAATATCTATCATTCATCAACAGACAATGTCATCATCAATGTTCCCAACAATTGCTGATGTCATCAAAAAGTGGAAATTCACACATGCAAGATAACATCAAGCTTCTGTTAATGAACCACACAGATCCACCATCAAAAGATACTGGCAGTAACTTGATTTTACTTATCAATAAAATATTTCAGATCTTGCTTTTGATGAAAATGTAATAAGGCTGGTTTCTGCTCTTGTTGGTAGCACTCCTCAAGGTAGCACAACTTGTCAAGCATCTTCATCATCCCATGAAACAGACCAGTTTCCATAGGTTCCTCTTTTTTTGATCCCTCACTTTAGAGCATAATGAGGCCACTCCCCAGGACCAGCAGCCCTTGTTACAGTTACAAATCCCCCACATTAACAAGAAGTCTCCTGGTCTGATGGGTTAGCAGTCCACAGCTGTTCTAGTTTTACAGAGAAACGGAAATAAACTGCAGCTACGTGATATCACACAAATTACAGCCGTGTGACATCACAAAATACAGCCACAAGAAGACACAAATCATAGCCACGTGCGATACCACAAAACATATTCATGTGAAATTACACAAACTACAGCCACATGATATAAACAATCCACATATTAAAATTATCATGCACATGTTTTCTGTTGAAGCCATCTTGAACACAGCTGAACATAAACTTTTCACCATCCCATCCCATCTGTCTGCCACCATCCTACACCCAGACTGTCTGCCACCATCCCATCTGTCTGCCACCATCCCATGCCGGACTGTCTGCCACCATCCCATCCCATCTATCTGCCACCATCCCATCTGTCTGCCACCATCCCATGCTGGACTGTCTGCCACCATCCTATGCCGGACTGTCTGCCACCATCCCATCTGTCTGCCACCATCCCATGCCGGACTGTCTGCCACCATCCCATCCCATCTGTCTGCCACCATCCCATCTGTCTGCCACCATCCTATGCTGGACTGTCTGCTTCTTCACATCAGAAGTCAACAGAAATTACAGCAGACAGGAATCACAACTCATCTCAAAAAAAAAAAAAAAGTTAAAATATCTTGTTCACTTTGGAATGTGCGGATAATACTAGAAGTGTTATCAGTGACACATACAACATTTCAAAATTCATATTTCTTTTTTTTTCTCCTGTATCCCACATACAATGACATAAAAACACAATAGTACAAATAATTACATAAATTAACCTGATTTATGACTTTCCTATAATAATAAAGCCAAAAATAATCCTAAGAGATTTGACTGGTCATAGCAAAAAAAACATGAAGTCACACATAGCTTAGTGTTAGAAAGCTTGTCCAATCATATGGACTGTCTCAAAGGTTTCAGTAACAACCAAGAAAATTAACTCCTCTCTTCACTATAAGGGACAACAACCACCTTGTCAGATGAGCAAAGTCTGGCTGTTCACAATTACCTATGTTATTCAAGTGCTCAGTTACAGAACATGCATTACATGGGGTCACTTCATCAGAAGACGGACAAGATTAGCCAACCCGATGAAATAACTGACATAACTATTCCACTATGCCAGAACAGCACTGCATCAAATACTGCACGGTTGTCACATGTGGCTATGATGAATGTCACAATAAAAGACGTGATTGTTAATATAATGACATGTGACTGTGATATAATTATACTACACACTATGAGACAGCAAAAATCTTCCACACGAACAAACTCCTGATATACATCAAACGTAGGGGGACTTAATTACTGATTATAGCAGTACTTGTTTAGGTGTTCAAGGATAAACTCCTGAAATACATCAAAGTTTCAAGAAAATCTAAAACAAAGAGAAACAAAAACTCTGTAAATATCACATAGAAGATAGAGAAAACACTAGGTGAGAACAGAGAAATTCTAACATGATGAAGAAAGATAAAATAAAACAAAATGTATGGGAATGTAAATCAGAGTGTAAACCTGTGGCCTGTGAATGTAAATCTGTGAGTGTAAACCCATGGCCTGTGAATGTAAATCTGTGAGTGTAAACTTGTGGCCTATGAATGTAAATCTGTGAGTGTAAACTTGTGGTCTCAGAATATAAATCTGTCACTGTAAACCTGTGGTCTGGGAATGTAAATCTGTGAGTGTAAACCTATGGCCTGTGAATGTAAATCTGTGAGTGTAAACTTGTGGCCTATGAATGTAAATCTGTGAGTGTAAACTTGTGGTCTCAGAATATAAATCTGTCACTGTAAACCTGTGGTCTGGGAAAGTAAATCTGTCAATGTAAACCTGTGGTCTGGGAATGTAAATCTGTCAATGTAAACCTGTGGTCTGGGAATGTAAATCTGTCAATGTAAACCTGTGGTCTGGGAATGTAAATCTGTCAATGTAAACCTGTGGTCTGGGAATGTAAATCTGTCAATGTAAACCTGTGGTCTGGGAATGTAAATCTGTGAATGTAAACTTGTGGTTTGTGAGTGTAAACCTGTAGTCTCAGAATATAAATCTGTCAATGTAAACCTGTGATCTAGGAAAGTAAATCTGTCAATGTAAACTGTGGTCTGATAATGTAAATCTGTGAGTGTAAACTTGTGGTCTGTGAATGTAAATCTGTGAGTGTAAACCTATGGCCTGTGAATGTAAATCCGAGTGTAAACTTGTGGCCTATGAATGTAAATCTGTGACTGTAAACCTGTGGTTTGTGAGTGTAAACCTGTGGTCTCAGAATATAAATCTGTCATTGTAAACCTGTGATCTGAGAAAGTAAATCTGTCAATGTAAACCTGTGGTCTGGGAATGTAAATTAGTGAATTTTGTGGCCCAAGAATATAAATCTGTGCTTAGGAATGTAAGGCAGGAAATGCAGTCTGAATCAGTAATCTACAGTAACACAACAATTACTGGTGTCATCCTGGTTCCTTTTTTGTCATCAATTTTTACATCCTGTATGATTTTAAGCACAGTATTTTGCTAAAACCTAACACATTTAAACTGGCTTGCCTTTTCAGTTTGCCTTAAAACATCACTCAGAAAACTGTTCATCATAAACATTACCCAGAGCACAGTTCATGACAATCTTTGTTCAAACAACAGCTAATCATAAATGTCACTAAGAAAACACCTTATTGTAAACATCATCCAAGAAACAGTGCATTGTAAACATCACTCAAAAAAAACAGATCATTATTTTATTTCATTAAAAAAAAATGGTTGTCATCAACAATAAAACAAACCCCAAAGTGGTTGTCATTAACAATTAAAAATCCAAAGTGGTTGTCATTAACAATTAAAAACCCAAAGTGGTTGCCATTAACAATCAAAACCCCAAAGTGGTTGTCACCAACAATAGAAACTCATAGTGACTGTCATCAACAATTTAAAAAAAAACCCAAAGTGGTTGTCATTAGCAGTTCAATCCAGTTTTCAAAATTTCACAGCAAAATTCTGATTTTTTTTTTTTAAGTGATCTATAAAAATGTTAACAAATGAAATTTATCTCTGGAACTTTTTTTTTCCCCCACAAATTTTGAACATAGAGCTTTCATAAGAAACATAAATATCATAACCACTCTGATGAGTTCTGTCACATTCAACAAATTAATGTTATCAATGCCAACTCAATACACTGTCACGCTTATGTCACATGACCTCAGCTACATATAAAATATGGAATGAAATAACAATAAAACAAATTATGCAAAAGAAGCAAAAACCAGGCAGGCACAGAACAAAACCTGAGCAAGTATCAAAACTGGGACAGTAACTGAAAACCTGGACTGGATGCCTGACAGAAAACCTGGACTGGATTCCAAATAATGTGGTACTCGCCCAGAACCTATACACCAGAATCTCAACAAGGCTGCCTCACCATTTCATCTCACAACAAGTTTTGAAAACAACATAAATTCAGTCATATTTATAAATATGAACAAATATAAAACAACAGATCCCACTCACATTTTTAAAAATGAATAAAAATCACTAACAAAGACTGCAGAATGAGATGTTTAACAAGCCAAGAGTAAAGCTTTAGGACAATGGTTCCCAACATTTTACAAATGAGGTTGACCTTTCCAAACACATTTAAATTGTGGACCATTAGCTTATATTCAATACTGTAATGCCATAAAGCTTTGTTTTTTATTCAAAAGATGGCACATGGCACCACCTTGATACAACAACTGCAGACTACCTGATAATATACACCAGATGATTGCAGACCACAAGTTGGGAATAATGCTTTAGGACATAAAGCTCCAAGACAACTGATCAGCATAAAGCTCTAAGTTATTCAATTGTTGGAATCAAATTCTAGAATATTCCACAGACCAGAAGCACATTTTAAGACCTTTCTCTGGTGATAATTTTTCACACAGGATATAACATCTGGAAAATTTGACTGTACAAACGCAAACACCTCAAATAACACAATACGGAAATAAATCGAGTTTGTGTTAATGAATTAGATTCATGACATGAGGCCTTGTGACATGATTGATACCATGTGACTAATCACATGACTAACTGCATCATACGCATTCTTCAATACTGTAACCATGACTTCATATTTGGTTATTATTTTTAAATATTAGTTCACAAACATATAATAATAATACAAGCATTTTGACATACAGAAACTGAATTTCTTTTAAACAAAAAAAAAAAAAAAACCCAGCTTCAGTGTCTTCTGTGGTTTTGTACAAAACTAGTGTGCTGACATAAGATTTCTTTTGTGGAGATGTGTCACAGCTACAGTTATTACATTTGAATTTGATATATAATCACAGAGACTGCCAGAGAGAGAGAAACAGGTAGTTATGCTATTAAAAAAATGATAAAAAAAACAGGTACGAAATTTATGACTGTAAATATTTATTTCTACAGTTAAATAATGAAAAAAAAAATCTCACGAATACACTTTTTATCCTGTATGTGGTTCTCTCATCATGTTGTTATCAGAGTTAACTCTTTCACAAACAAACAAAAATTTCGAAATCACATAAAAAAAAATAACAAACACAGCTGCCATCTTCCTCAAAATAAACAAGAATCTACATTTAGCCAGTTGCTAAGTTGAACCATCCTTCCCCCTCCCATTAAAAAAAAAAATGAAAAAAAAAACCAAACTAACCAGATTATTCAAGTTTTGCCATTTTTGTTTTTAAAACTATTTTACTGCCTCTTGGTTGTGAAAGGGTTAAGGTTTGCTAATGCCACAACATTCAAAAGTGGAGGTGCTGCCATCACTGAAACACTGGACCTGACAGAACACTACCTGTGTGTGTGTATTTGACCAGTAGCCAACATAAACTATACTGATGCAGTTTCCAGTACTGTGATTATCCTTATAGACTGGTAGCCACCATTTCCAATACTGTGATTATCCTTTATAAACTGGTAGCCACAATTCCCAATACTGTGATTATCCTTTATAGACTGGTAACCACAATTCCCAATACTGTGATTATCCTTTACAAACTGGTAGACACCATTCCCAATACTGTGATTATCTTTTATAGACTGGTAGCCACCATTTCCAATACTGTGATTATCTTTTATAGACTGGTAGCCACCATTCCCAATACTGTGATTATCTTTTATAGACTGGTAGCCACCATTCCCAATACTGTGATTATCCTCTATAGACTGGTAGCCACAATTCCCAATACTGTGATTATCTTTTATAGACTGGTAGCCACAATTTCCAATACTGTGATTATCCTCTATAGACTGGTAGCCACCATTCCCAATACTGTGATTATCCTCTATAGACTGGTAGGCACCATTCCCAATACTGTGATTATCCTCTATAGACTGGTAGCCACCATTCCCAATACTGTGATTATCCTCTATAGACTGGTAGCCACCATTCCCAATACTGTGATTATCCTCTATAGACTGGTAGCCACCATTCCCAATACTGTGATTATCTTTTATAGACTGGTAGCCACTATTTCCAATACTGTGATTATATACAGACTTGGTACTCAACATTAGTTATATTGATGTAGTTCCCAATACCATGATTATCCTTTATAGACTGGTAGCCAACATTAGTTATATAGTTCCAAACACTATGATTATCTTTTATAGAATGGTAGCCAACATTAGTTATATAGTTCCCAAGACTATGATTATCTTTTATAGACTGGTAGCCAACATTAGTTATATAGTTCCCAACACTATGATTATCTTTTATAGACTGGTAGCCAACATTAGTTATATAGTTCCCAACACTATGATTATCTTTTTGTTCAGCTTATACTGATCATTCCACTGATCTGATTAGTCAACCTCTGATGAAATTCTAAGCTCCCTTCAGATTTCTTGAACGTTATTTATACTTCACCCTCTTGGGTGTCCCTCAACCTAATCATCTGAAGGTTTGGGGAGGAAGCTGACAAAACAGAAATTTGACTGAAATGACATAAAAAAAAAAACGGTTTCATTTTCAGTCTATCAGGAAGTCTGGGGTCACTTTCTTGAAATGTCACCTCTGTATCTCAAGAAGGTAGTCTGAGAAACTGTTATCTTTGTGTCTGATGGAGTCAGTCTCAGTGCCTTCTGTCTTTGTGTCTGATGGAGTCACTGTCAATTCCTGCTGCCTTTGTGCCTGATGGCATCAGTGTCATATGTCTTTGTGTCTGATGGAGTCAGTGTCAGTGCCTGTTGTCTTTGTGTTTGATGGAGTCAGTCTCAGTGCCTTCTGTCTTTGTGTCTGATGGAATCAGTCTTAGTGTCTGATGGAGTCAGTCTATCAGGAAGTCTGGGGTCACATTCTTGAAATGTCACCTCTGTATCTCAAGAAGGTAGTCTGAGAAACTGTTATCTTTGTGTCTGATGGAGTCAGTCTCAGTGCCTTCTGTCTTTGTGTCTGATGGAGTCACTGTCAATTCCTGCTGCCTTTGTGCCTGATGGCATCAGTGTCATATATCTTTGTGTCTGATGGAGTCAGTGTCAGTGCCTGTTGTCTTTGTGTCTGATGGAGTCAGTCTCAGTGCCTTCTGTCTTTGTGTCTGATGGAGTCAGTCTCAGTGTCTGATGGAGTCAGTCTATCAGGAAGTCTGGGGTCACATTCTTGAAATGTCGCTTCTGTATCTCAAGAAGGTAGTCTGAGAAACTGTTATCTTTGTGTCTGATGGAGTCAGTCTTTGTGTCTGATGGAGTCAGTCTCAGTGTCTGCTGTCTTTGTGTCTGATGGAGTCAGTCTCAGTGCCTTCTGTCTTTGTGTCTGATGGAGTCAGTCTCAGTGTCTGCTGTCTTTGTGTCTGATGGAGTCAGTCTCAGTGCTTTCTGTCTTTGTGTCTGATGGAGTCACTCCTAAGGATTTTTATCTTCGTGTTTCACTGCTCCAACAATGACCTCAGCAGCTTATGTTAGTCATGCCATCTCAGACAAAACCAACTGCCTCTTAACATCGATAAGCTTTCATTTCTAAAAAATTAGGCAGATAATCAAGAAATGAATCACAAACATAAAAAGTGGATACTAGAGGAGGGTTTATGAGATTCCACTTCAACAACCAAATCTCTGGGGAAAATTGCACAAGTTAAGTTCAAAACAAAAAAATGTATAAAAATATGTTTAAAAAAAAAAAAGGATTTCTGAGTAAATATGATGTTTATATATTATGAAAACAAATAATACATCAAAACAGAGAATATTTTAAGAACCAACAATCCCAGTACAATACAGTTTCAGTAATCTGATACCAACCAGCTCGGTCAACGCAGGCCATATAAATGACTAGCAAGTTACAAAACATAAAATATCAGACAGTTCACGGCACAAAACACCAAGATCTTAAACTATAAGCCTGACAAGTGATAAAATATCATCGTTTTACTGCAATAAACTGGGTGTAACATAATACCTGTAACGTAACATGATTCCAGTGATGGTTACCCAGAATTCATTGCAATGCTTGTCTCCTGGGGCAGCATGTTGATGTTTGGATTGACTTTTGTTCAGTCAGAAATTATGTTGGACTAACTTTTTTCAGTCCAGATTTTCCAGAAATCAGGCCTACATCATAAGTGGGTCATTGACGTAAATGTAAAATGGCTGTTTGAGAAAATTGCTGGGTCGAATGAGCTCCCTTTCCGTCTGGCTCAGCATTCTTGGAGGACGAGGTCTTGGTGGAAGCACTGCTGATGATCTTTTGAACAACCTCCCATTTCTGTCACAGAAAATGTATTAGTATGAATATAATACATGTTATATGTCACAGTCAATCAAAAAATATTGATAATGTGTATCAAACATATCACTAATGGCATATCAATATCACTCAAAAGATATCTCTAACTAAACCCACATATATCTGTGATAGAAAACACTAAAATCAAAGATAACAAAGACCAAACATAACACTGATAACAAGCATCAAAGTCAAACATAACAATGATAACATACACTGAAGTCAAACATAACAATGATAGCATACATCAAAGTCAACATGATAACACAAAGTCAAACATAACATGATAACACAAAGTCAAATATAACATGATAACACAATTAACATAGCACATAAAACTATCTTCCTTTTACATTTATTTACACTCACTATGTGCATGGTCTTAGATGTAACCCATGAAATATTTTACAGGAGAATAAACGGAAATATAAATTTTACATTTTACTTCAAACTATAATGCCAACAAGGAGAATTTTTCTGACAAATTTTCCAAAACATCATTTTCTGATTCTCTTAGAATAATATTGATTGTCTGCTGAAAATTCAGCTAAAGACATGGTTCCAGTAAAGAAAACACAAAAGAATGGATGGATTACAGCAGGCACACTAGAACTGATAAAACAATGTAGAGAAGTGAAGACACAATGGAAAGTGACAAACAACAACAAAGAAGAATATAAATCTTTAACAAAAGAAGTATGAAGAAACAGAAGAAAAGACACAAAACACAATACATACAAGATTGTTGTGAAAGAATAGAAGGATATCAGAAGTGTGGAAGAGATAGTGAAATGTTTAAAGAAATGAAGACATTGATGAGAAATTTCACACATAAGCTAAATGTAATTCGTGATGAAATGGGGAATACCTTGACAGAGACAGAGGAAATTCTAGAAAGATGGAAGGAATATTGCAGAGGAATGTATGAAACAAATGACTGCAAAAGCAGAAATCAACAGTGTGAATTATTATTGGAGGAGAAAGAACTCGAACGAACAATTGAAGAAGTTTTATGGGCACTAAAGAATCTGAAAAATGGTAAATCACCAGGATGCGATGAGATAACAGTTGAACTTATTAAAGCGGGAGGAAAGGAATGTGCAACAATCTATCATGCACTATATAAAAAGATATGGCATTCTGGTATTTGGCCAAAAGAATGTTAAAGAACTGTATTCATACCACTGCCAAAAAAGGGTAACCTGAAATTATGCAAAAACTACAGAACTGTTGCCCTGATTAGTCATGCCAGTAAAATTCTGTTAAAAATCATAATGGGGAGACTTCATAAGAAAATATAAGAAGTCAATATGGTCCAAGCTGGTTTCAGGTAAGGAAGAGGATCAAGAGATCATATATTCAATCTAAGATTAATAATAGAGAAATGCAGAGAGTTTAATGTGAATCTATATTTAGCCTTTATAGACTACTTAAAGGCATTTGATTGTGTACAATACCAGAAACTTTGGGAAATAATGGAAAAAAATGGGATTTCCAACACATCTGATACAATTAACATCACTGCTATATCTATACCAACAAGCAGCAGTAAGAATAAATGGTGAAACAACAAGTTGGTTTGACATAAAACAAGGGGTCCGTCAGGGGTGCATATTGTCACCCTACTTATTTAACTTGTATACTGAAAATATAATTAGGAATGTTAGAGAAGATGTAGACAAAGAATATTAAGATGCCATAACAATTGGAGGTTATGAAATACCAGAGATTAGATATGCTGATGACACAGTATTGCTGTCAACAACACAAAAAGGAATGGAAAAACTAATTATGTCAGTCCGCAAGAACAGCGAAGAGCAGAACCTCTATCTTAATGCAAAGAAAACTAAATTGATGACAACTGACAAAACAAACAAGGCA
Organism: Achatina immaculata; assembly: GCA_009760885.1. Classification (NCBI taxonomy): domain Eukaryota; kingdom Metazoa; phylum Mollusca; class Gastropoda; order Stylommatophora; family Achatinidae; genus Lissachatina; species Lissachatina immaculata. The sequence goes on from CM019707.1 coordinate 2,659,407, forward strand.
ACTGAAATATGTATCAATGAGGAAAAACTGGAAGAAGTGAAGAGTTCTGAATATCTTGGATCACTACTAACTAATAATGGAGATACAATGAGGGAAATTAAAAGGAGGACATCTATCGCTCTTCAGAAAGTAAAACAAATAAAGAATCTGTGGAGAGGAGCAGACAGAACCACAAAAATAAGATTTTTAAGGGCATGCATCTTTCCCATAGCAACATATGCCTGTGAGACCTGGACACTTAACAAAACAGCTGAGAAACACATAAATGCCTTTGAATGTAAATGCTACAGAAGAGTTCTCCAAATATCGTGGACACAAAAAAGAACAAATATATCTATACTACAAGAGCTTAATATTGAAGAAGGCTGGCTAGTGAAGAGGATTAAAGATAGAAAACTGAAATATTTTGGACACATTAAACGTCATGATAATTTAGAGAAGACCGTATTGGAAGGATACATAATGGGAAAAAGAGGAAGACCAAGACGAAGATGGCTGCAAGACATTGTTGACGATCTGGAAATGGATGCAGCAGCAGCAGGCCATCTTGCTCACAACCGAGAGGCCTACAGGAGTGCTGTTTAGGAGGCAAAGTTCCGCAAGGGACATGCAAATGAATGAATGAATGAATTTGGCCTCTCTTAACAATGTCCTCTTTAGAGTTTCATGTGGCTGACCTCTTTTTCTTCAGCCTGTTGTGCTCCACTTGATATCTTGTTTTGGGATTCTCTGACTGTTTCTTCTCATCACATGGCCTATATATGTCCATCTCCTTTTTCCTAATCACTGATGAGACAGGTTGTTGTTCAGTCATCTGTCTTATCTCAGCGTTGTTCTTGAATTCATTCCATTTTATACAGAGTAGTTTCCTTAGGCATTTGTTTTCAAAAAAGTCTAATTTCTTGTCTACATCTTTAGTTGTTTCTAGCTTTCGCATGCATAAATGAGGGTGGATATCACATTTGAATTGAATAATCTTAACTTGGTTTTTGTGCTTATAACTTTTGAATTCCATATGTTCTCAAGATTCTTGAAGATTGATGCTGCTTTTGCAATTCTGATCCTAACTTCCTTTCTGGTGTCACTAATCCTGGTCTATATAGCTGCCGAGATATGTAAATTGGTGTACTTCTTCCACAGCTGTTCCTTCTATGTATATTTTTCCTTCTTGATTAATGGGAAGTTTCATTATTTTTGTTTTATACTTGTTAATTTCAAGTCCTATTTTGCTAGCCAGTGAAGACAGAGTATCAATTTTTTTTTTCTCGCATTGAATTTATATTGTCACTGATAAGAGTTATGTCAACTGCAAAATCAAGATCTTCTAGTTGGGTCCCATGTACCCAATCAATGCCCATTTTACCTGTGCAGCATCTTTTCATTATAAAGTCTATGACAGTTCTAAAAAACAAGGGAGATAATATACATCCTTGTTTCATGCCTGTTCCAACCTGGAACCATTCACTCATTCCTTCTTCTGTCTTGACTGCACAAACATATTCATTGTAGAGATCCTTAACGATGCTGACAATTTTAGATGGTACTTCATATAATCTTAAGATTCTCCACAATCAATCTCTGTGTATGCTATCAAATGCTTTTTTAATGTCTATGAAGTTCAGGATTAGTGATTTTGGCTTTTCAATATGTTTTTCAAGTATTATTCTTAAAGATCTAGTCAAGACAGTTTATCCCTTTTTGAAATCCTGCTTGTTCTTCTCATGAAAAGACTTTATTCACTTCAAAAATGAGCAATGAGGCTTATAGATGACATGCATGCAGCACATACTACAAATAAGGACAAACATCTTGATATTCTACCCCTTAAGAAGAGATTTCTTTTCAACAAGGCCAAGTCAATTCACAAAATTCTATCGCACAATGCTCCACCCTATCTGTGGTCATTGTTCAAATCCAACCCAAAAGACAGTCAATGCTTAAGCAATTGTATTCCCCCAAAACCAAGGCTTGACATCTTTAAAAAAAGCTTCTCTTACTCAGCTGCCCACCTCTGGAATGCCCTACCAACTTATGTAAAATTTGCAAGTAATATTCGTTCAAACTTTGTCAACATCTGTTTGATATGGACTATATGCCTCCCTAAGCATAGTCGAAAGTAGTTTAAAGTATGGCTTGATTGTTGTAATTTTTTTATACTGCTTTTCTATAAATTTTAGTTTTGAACGAATGTAAGAATGCAAGTTTATTTCATGCTGGTGCATATATCAGAGTGCAGAGTGTATGGACAAGAGATAAGTTTATTATTTATTTATGTAATCATTTAACTGTGTCTTCATGATTATTAATGCTCACTAATAAATGCTGAATGACTGTGACTGAGTGAAAGCTGTATGATGAAAGGGCAGAATGTTAGACTGGCCTGTGTGGCCAATTCTTAACCCTTTGAAAATAAAGTATGTTTGTTCGTTCTCTCATTGCAGTATCTACTATTTAATTCTATTTAGAAAGACTTTTCAAAATACTTTTGACACAACTGATAGTAAGGTTACTCTTCTCCACTTACTGCAGTCACTAAGATTGCCTTTTTTTGGTATTTTAACAATGATTCCTTTTTCTTCATTTTGAAGGAACCTTTTCTACTTTCCATACTTTATTCAACATTCTCTGTAATTGGCCCACGTTGTCACTGTTAATAGCATTTAATATTTCGGCTGTTATTTCATCTTCACTTGCAGTTTTGTTGTTAGCCATTAGGTTCATTGTTGTTTCAATTTCACTCAATGTAATTTCATCTAGGCTGACATTTAGTTGCAGGACTGGTAAGTCTGCCTCAATGTCTATCAATTCTTTTGGGTGTGGTTGATTAAGTATTTCTTGGAAGTGTTTGGCCCATCTTTGCTTTTGGTCTTTACTTGATATTAACAGGTTGCCTGTTTTGTTAAAGACTGGTCTTTTTCTGGAGGTAATAGCACCTGTTAGCTTCTTCTGTATGTTATATAGAGTTTTGCTGTCTCCTGATTTTGCTGCATTTTCTGCTTCTTTTGCCATATTGTCCATATATTCTCTTTTGTTTCTTTTAACTGAACTTTTTACTTTATTGTATGTTGCTTTTGCCAAATCTTTTCCAAGATATGTCTTTACATTCAACATGGCTAATTTGGCTGCTTGTCTTTCATGTATGTACTTCCATGTGTTTTCTGATATCCATGCTTTTCTATTTGTTTTCTACAGTCCAGAAGAGTTCTCCAAATATCATGGACACAAAAAAGAACAAATATATCTATACTACAAGAGCTTAATATTGAAGAAGGCTGGCTAGTAAAGAGGATTAAAGATAGAAAACTTAAATATTTTTGACACATTAAACGTCATGATAATTTAGAGAAGACCATATTGGAAGGATACATAATGGGAAAAAGAAAAAGAGGAAGACCGAAACGAAGATGGCTGCAAGACATTGTTGATGATCTGGAAATGGATGCAGCAGCAGCAGGCCATCTTGCTCACAACCGAGAGGCCTACAGGAGTGCTGTTTGGGAGGCAAAGTTCCGCAAGGGACATGCAAATGAATGAATGAATGAATGAATGAGTATGGATATATTTGTTCTTTATTGTGTCCATGATATCTGAAGAACCCTTCTGTAGCATTTACATTCAAAGGCATTTATGTGTTTTGTTAAGTGTCCAGGTCTCACAAGCATATGTTTTGATGGGAAAGATGCGTGCCCTTAAAAATCTTATTTTTGTACATCTGTTTGCATCCTCTCCATAGCTTCTTTAGATGTTTTATTCTTTGAAGAGAAACAGATGTCCTCCTTTTAATATCCCTCATTGTATCTCCATTAATGATCCAAGATATTTCAAACTCTCCACCTCTTCCAATTTTTCATCATTGACGGTGAGTATCCGTGAAAGTGCAAAAGTGGAGAGATGCAGTAGAGAATGGCAGACAAGTTTGCATGACTAAATCTTCACTCTTGAAAATAAATTTTCCACTGTTCACTCAGTTCAACACTTCTCAACCAATGGTGCACCTGGCATTGTTTGTATACAGTTTGCTGGCTCGTGAATGTACTACATCCTTTCACTAGTTACCTTCTCAAATACTTCAGTAACACTCTCAAACATTTTACAAAATCTTACCTCTGGTTGCCAGCTTCATCAGAATCTGCAGACACGGTGGGTCCCAGATCTCCGAAGGAGTAAGATTTGGCTGCAAAGCTCCTTCGACGTTCCTCTGCTGTCTGGAACATGATGGGTGTTGCCAGTGAGGCCGTGCTTCCGCTCCTGCCCCTCCACAGCTGCTCTGAGGCTAGGAGGTGGTCGTCGGTGGACTGGAACGAGATGTTAGTGTCGCTGGAGGTGGAGTTACTCTCTCGGTCATCCGGAAGTGGAGAGAGCTGAGTGTCCAGGAGAGAGTATCGCAGGTTGACCTTCATGAGTTCACTCAGCTACAGAATGAGATTAAAAAAAAAAACTTTCACCTGGACCAAGGGACATCACCAAGAAAATATTATGTGCAAACTTCCAGCAAGGAACCTAACAAGAAAAACGGACACAAAAAAAAAAAAAAACAACTGAGTTGCACTAGTCTGCTCACATAACACAAAGGGATAACAACAAGAGACAATTACATAACAAGAATAAAATCTGACATTCATTCCTCTGGAGAAAGGGACACAACAAATAATATGCGCTAAATCTGACTGTTGAAAAATAATCAAGCACATAAAGTCTATACCCAAAATTATTAAATTATTACTGGCACTTTTTGGTTTTTAAAGTGGGCACAGATCAGCTGCTGAGTTTTTTTTTTTTTAAGACGATGAAAACAACAGTGGTACTATAAACCAGGTCCACCAGTAACGAGATGTGGACCATACCCCCAGCATTCAATGTGCAGGGTGGGCCTCGAGCATCTCATTTGTTCCAAAATAACGATCAAAGTGTAGATACTACAGAGCACAGAACTACACTTTGATCTTAGCACTCTGATCTTAGCCAAAAGGCCGAGAAGCTGTGAGTTTTGTTGCTGTTTTTTTCTTCTTTTAATACACCGCATGGTGCTGCTAGATAACTGGACCACGATGAGGTGGTGAGTGTTTTTAGATTAAAATCTTAGCCTGGATGGAAGGACCACCATGCCAGGTAAGAACAGATACTAAATCTTTGATCTTAGCCAAAAGGCCACGCTGTGAGTTTTTTTGTCTAGCATCATCTTGAGTGGACAGCTCACTTTACCAATGGTGGATTCACATAACTGGCTATGGTTAACAGCAAGTGACGTTTGTGCTGCCTGGTCCAGTCTAGTTACACCGAGGTCTTTTAACTTCTAGACTGGTCTGGTTTCCTCCTCAGATGATGCTGCATCCTTCCTTAAGCAGGGTTGCTCTTCACATGACTCAGTCTTTTGCAAAGTTCTTCCAAGATCTTATGGCTGACAGAAAAATTCTGCACTGATGACTTACATTTCAGTTTAGGTTTACCATGTTACCTCCCTTCCTCCACAAGTTTATCACGCAAAACTTGCTCAGAAATATGGCTTCCATCTATTCCTGCTACAGGCCCCAGCCATTTTGATCTTCTACTGCTTAGTATTTCCATCACAGATAAAAGCTTAGCATATTAAAGCACATAAGAGTTGGTTACCTTGTCTTGCCGTTTATTATTCTGATATTCAGAGACACACAGGAGAAGACAACTAGGATGTATGAAACAGCCAGATCAGTAGGTCTGAATATATTATCCAGACAAGACCAAGGTCATGAGAATCAAAGGAAAAACAAAAAATAAGGAAAGAAAGAATCTCAGTTGGGACAAAAGAAGTTGAAGAAGTAGAACACTTCAATTACAGCAATATCCAGAAAGAAATATCCACAAGAATTGAACAGGCATCTCAGGCTGTTAACAGATTAGGAAAAAATATGGAAATCTCCCATTCTCCATACGAAACTCGAGCCCCATTTTATTATATACAGTCGAACCATGGAAAACCAATCGGAGAATCTAAAGCAGATTGAGATGCTTTAGGAAAATGTTAAGACTATAATGGGAAGAACATGTGACAAACAGGGAAATAACCAAATGAATGGGCAATGAAAACATAACTAAAGAGTTCAAGAAGATGAAGATGGAAATGGCTGGGCCACATGTTACAGCCGGAAAAACAAAAAGACACCTCAAGAGGGGCATGTCATTGAGGACATGGAGATGCACAATACAGGAATAGAAATGGAAAATTACGCATAAAACAATGATATGCTGGCAGGTTGCCCTGCCGTATGGCAATCCAACACAAGAACCAAACTAGCATACCAGCCAGGGAACACTAACAAGACAATTCTGCAGAATCCTATGAACTAGACTACAAGTTTACAACAACCCACTACAACACAACTGTCCTGCTCCACATTCAGATGAACAAAAACTCACTGAAGCAAAAATCACGATGTCACAAGACACCCCCCCCCCACCAAAACCAGTTCCATGACCCTTTTAGAACCCTCTGGAAAGATGACACCGAAATTCAAAAAAATGTCTGCCAAGGGCACTAAATGCCCTCACAATAATATACATGATTGCCTCCCTTACTGTTGTGATTCGAGCCATGGTATTCTTAATATTCTTCTGAGAAGCCAAATCTCTGTTGCCTGTAGTGATATATGTGTTAATCTGTTTACTGTCCATGACATACTTCCACAGAGTAGAGTGGGCTCAATGTAGCATGTTAGAATTCTTTTTTCTGATGTTAAGTGTTAAAGGAAACAAGAAAGATGTTGGCTGCAGGTATCCCGACTTGCTCAAGACAGGATTGGCTGGAGAAAATTTGTTCGTGCCTTATGCTCCATTGTGACTGACATGTTGTTCACATTTCAGATCTGTATAAGAAAGTGCTAAGCAAACAGGTCAAAACCTTTGTCTTGAATGTCAAACTTCTTTTTTTTTATAAAATATGATATAATGATAAATGCAACAAACATGTAATATAATTATAAGTGCAACAAACTAATAAATGTATCCAGATAATAATTTCTATAACAACTGCAATCATTTTACTTAAATGGCTTCATGCTCCAGCCACCCAAGCTGAAAACTGGTACCTGACAGACTCCAAAATGCAGGACTCTTGAAAGTAATAACATTGTTTTGTACTTTATTCGTTCTGTGTGACTGAAGCGACTGAACAGATGGCATGGTGCGCTGCTCCATAAACATAACGCAGCAAAGCTTATAACAATCATACATTCTGACAGTTACCTCGTACAGACCGGGTTTATGAATGTAGAAACCAACTGTTATTGGAACACGTGAGCCACGAACACAGGAACTGGAAAACAGAGAATACTGCATATTTTAAAAAAAAACAAAAAACAAAAAAAACATGCACGCACGCATGCACGCACGCACACACACACATACATACATACATACATACATACATATATAAGTAAGTAAATTTGGATTTTATTTTCTCTCCATGTTTAAGAACAAGATCAGAAACGAGGAGGTCTGGGAAAGGGCAGGACAAGAACCTATGAACCTACAAATCATGTCTAGGAAGTGAAGGTGGATTGGCCACACTTTGAGGAAACCCGACACCAGCATAGCAAGACAGGCACTGACATGGAATCCTCAAGGAAACAGAAAACGAGGAAGACCTAGACTTACTTGGAGAAGAGAAATTATGACAGTACTCAGAGACAAGGGATACACATGGAAGGAAGCAGAGAATAACTCCACGAACAAGGATGACTGGAGAGCCTTTATCCGTGGCCTATGCTCTCAAGGGAGTGAAAGGTGATGATGATGATGATGATAAAATCTGGATTTAAAATTTAAAAAAAAAACAGTGTTACAACATATTCTGTATCAGAAAAACAGTGTTACTGATTTATGCTACAAAGTTACTCAAGTACAAAATCTAATATTTCTTCACCAGACTTGGAAACAATAGTTCAAAAACAAAATCCTGGGGAGAGAGAGGAAGACATGATACTCAGGCTGAACAGGACAGCAACCAGTGATCTACAGCCGACCACTTGCGCTCGGGTTAGCAACATTAACGAAGGCCCTATTCTACCTCCCAGTGGTGCTTCTTTGAAACAGACCATTTTCTGGCCAAATGAACAGGAATCAAATGAAAAATAATAAGCTTTCACGAAGATGGATGAGTCAAGCCAAAAGGCACAGAATCACAGCCCAGCTGCAGAACACAAGGTGATCAACACACTTCTGTGGACAAACAAAGAAGAAGATGATAATCAAATTTGTTTAATTAAAGGTAAAGAACCACCGACACTTTGTTCATTATATTTCAATTTTTTTGTGTTTTTATTTAGATTTTGTTTCCTTTTCACTTCCTTAAGACTCAGGCGAAGTCTTTTATTTATAGAACTGAGCTTCAGAAGATATCCTATCCTCCCTACATTCAATGACAGCCAGTCATCAATCCATGTGTCTAGTTCTGCAGATAGACATTCTACGTCTTCAAAATCTGTTTTCCTCAACACCAGCATGTCAGGTAACTAATTTACATATCTCTGTCACCATGGTGTCTCCAGATGGAGGCAACGTTCCCACACAACCTTCTGGATGAGATGACAGGTCACTGTTGACTCACTTAAGCAACACATCATTAATAATGACCCACTTAACACAGATCAAGCTATCAAGTGGAAGCACAACAGACTGAAGAAAAAGAGGTCGACCACGTGAAACTCTTAAGAGGACATTGTTAAGAGAGGCCAGTTTAGTGGGCATAAAATCCCTTGATGAGGTTGAAAGACTCGTTGAGAACAGGAATACTTGGCAAACAACTATGCGAGCCCTATGTGACGTTTAATTGCACGGGAAGGATGTAAGAAGTAAGAACACAGATCACATTGAAGGATTCACTTTATAAATATATGTCATTAACAATGACCCACTTAACATAAACACAAAATATGGTAAATGACCCAATAAACACATGTTATTAAGAAAATACGGGCCTAACACCGTATCCCCCAACATGCCTTAATGGCATGGAAACGGGAATTTTACCTTTACCTATTAAGAATGACCCTACTTAAGCAGACACAAGTCGTGACAGGTGACTCACCTGATAGCCGTGTCAGGGTCATGACAAACAATGGAATCTTTCAGGCGCTGCGCCCGACTTATTTCTTCTTCTGTGCCTCCTGTTAGGAATATGAAAAACAGCTCATGTCACAGCACAAATACTGACAGTGAGAATATGAAAAACAGCTCATGTCACAGCACAAATACTGACAGTGAGAATATGAAAAACAGCTCATGTCACAGCACAAATACTGATGGTGAAAATATAAAAAACAGCTCAAGTCAAGCACAAACACTGACAGTGAGAATATGAAAAACAGCTCATATCACAGCACAAACACTGACAGTGAGAAAATGAAAAACAGCTCATATCACAGTACAAATATTGACAGTGAGAATGTGAAAAACAGCTCATGTTACAGCACAAATATTGACTGTGAGAACATGAAAAACAGCACATATCACAGAACAAATATTGACAGTGAGAAAATGAAAAACAGCTCATGTCACAACACAAATACTGATGGTGAAAATATAAAAAAACAGCACAAGTCAAGCACAAACACTGACAGTGAGAACATGAAAAATAGTTCATATCACAGGACAAACACTGACAGTGAGAACATGAAAAATAGTTCATATCATAGCACAAACACTGACAGTGAGAACATGAAAAACAGTTCATATCACAGCACAAATACTGACAGTGAGAATGTGAAAAACAGCTCATATTACAGCACAATTATTGACAGTGAGAACATGAAAAACAGCTCATGTCACAGCACAAACACTGAAAAAAAAACAGAAAGTCCATATTAAACAGTGACAGGACAAATATTGGCAATGAAAATATTTTTAAAAAAGAAAAGCATACATCATGCAGTCACTGCACAAAAACTGACTGATAGTGAAGAATCATGAATGTTGACTTGAAAAGTGACCTCACAACTTATCATGAGAGTATCATGAACGGTCATTATAAGAATGAACTCCAATAAGATGATAACTGATATCCCACAAGAAGGATGAGTTTTCTTTACTTTAAAAAACTCGTTTTTAATGATAAAACTTTCTGACAATGCTAAAATATTTCTCCATGTCTAAATCTCTGTTGTGATATTATCTCTTCCTCTTCAAGCCCTTGTATAGATGGCTAAACAAAAATGTTTACAAACAGGAAATGAGGCTTTCGCACAGTAAAGCAACAGAACACAGAATTGTATAGTTAGACCTAAAAAAAAAAAAAAAGGGATCACAGACAAACCACTTTTAGACGTGACAAAGGACAAATGACAAGAGAATTATCTGGGACTTGAACCACAGATCCCAGCAGGACAAGCAACCACCTAGCCATGAGAGTACAGAACATAAATAAACTTAGCAATCTCGCACCCCTTTAAAAAAAAAAAAGGTGTTTGACAGGTAGGCCATCTATGTCTGTCTGGTCAAAAACTGTGACACTCGGAAAGGGAACAAAGTCGAGGCACAGAAATTCCACCGCTTAGATTCAATCTCCCGTAGGTACCAAATTTTTTAGACACAAACAACACACACGGTCTCCCACAAATGTCTAGTGCCTACTGGACAACAATAATAACAAATAAACAAATACTTTTCACATAAAGGTAGTTTCAATTTATGGTCTCAGATACAAATTTTTACAAACAGAAAACAACAAGGTCTAACCATACAATTCTGTGTTCTATTGCTTTAAAGGTGACTAGTAATGAAGATGATGATGATGATGACTGCACCACAACGTGTAGTTACCATGCTCTGACAGTGAGCGGCACACATTGTCCAGGTTGTAGTACAACCTCATGCTAGTAAAATCATGCAGCTGGTTAGAGATGGTATAGGTAACGTAAAACCTGCCACAGCAAAATCATATTATTAGATAGAGATTTTTATAATGTAAAATCTGCCGCAGTAAAATCAGATTGCAAGTTAGAGATTTTCGTAAAGCAAAACATGCCACAGTAAAAGTATATTACTACTTAAAGATTTCTGTAATGTAAAAACTGCCACAGTAAAATTATATTACAAGTTAGAGATTTCTGTAATGTAAAACCTGCCACAAAAAATCATATTAAAGACAAGTAGGAACTGTAAAATCATGCTGGAGTTAATGCATGCAATGTAAAATTTGCCACAGTAAAACTATGTCAGTAATGATGAAGGTAACATGAAACCTGCTTCTGACAGCCAAACAAAATCAGTGATTAAATGACAACATTACAACATTCATCAACATCTTACATCCTTTCTGTGCTGTTAAACATCACATAAGGCTCACATGATAGTTCGCCAAGTTTTCCTGTTTCCAGTGAGTTTTTCAACTTCATCAAGGGATTTTATGCCTACTAATTTGGTCACTCTTAACAATGCCCTCTTCAGAGTTTCACGTGGTCAACTTCTTTTTCTTTGGCCTGTTGTGTTTCACATGATAGTTTGTTTTGGGATTCTCCGATTGTTTCTTCTCATAACATGACCGATATATATCCATCTCCTTTCTTGATCACCAATGAGACAGGTTGTTGTTCACTCATCTGTCTTATCACTGCGTTGTTCTTGAATTCGTTTCACTTTATAGAAAAATAGGCATTTGTTTTCAAAAGAGTCTAATTTCTTGTCTATTTCTTTAGTTGTTTTCCAGCTTTCGCATGAATAAATGAGGGTGGATATTACATTTGAATTGAATAATCTTAACTTGGTTTTTGTGCTTATAACTTTTGAATGCCATATGTTCTCAAGATTCTTGAAGTTCAATGCTGCTTTTGCAATTTTAATTCTAATTTCCTTTATGTTGTCACCATTCTGGTCTATGTAGCTGCTGAAGTATGCAAATTGGTTTACTTCATCAACAACTGTTCTTTCTATGTATATTTTTCCTTCTTGATTAATGGGAAGTTTCATTATTTTTATTTTTTCCATGTTAATTTCAAGTCCTATTTTGCTAGTCAATGCAGACAGGGTATCTGTTTTTTACTTACATCAAATTCACATTATCACTGACAAGAGTTATGTCATCAGCAAGATCTTCTAGTTCGGTCCCATGTACCCAATCAATGCCCGTTTTACCTGAGCGATATTTTTTCATTACAAAGTCTATGGCAATTCCAAAAAAGCAAGGGATATAATATACATCCTTGTTTCACACCTGTTTCAATCTGGAACCATCAATATAGTCAGGTGATAATCCTCGCTTCCTAGCATCAATGTAGCACTAAGATCTCGCAATTCATGTTTAGAATGAGCAACAGCACAACTGTTACAGGATTAGCATGGCAGTTTGTTTAGTTCTCGGGCATCACTACAGAAACTAACAACTTTATCATTATTTGTTATTATTTATTATTATGTGCTGTGTCGGATAGCACTGGTGATCATGCTTCTCAATCTTGCACGGTCCTTGGAGTTTCCGATTAGTTCAGATGTTTCTCTTTTTCCCTGCCATTTGGTCAGTCCGCTGAGATATCTTTCCCTTGGCCTTCCTCTCTTCCTTTTTCCTTTGAATTACCCAATCATTATTAGGTTCAGCTTCTGTCTTCTCAAGAAATTTTGATTGCCTTATTTCATCATTTTAACAACTTTTCATTAAACTAACAACATAGATTAGAAAGGAGAACGGACTAAAACATTAGAACAAACTATTAGAACAAACTAAAATATTAAACATTTTATAATGAGAAATCATAACATTAGAAATTGTTATAACAGCAAACATCAGCATGTTTTCACAACCTAACACTACCATTATAGGTTTTTTAGAATGGGATAAACAGTTTTCTACCACAAGCTTTCACAATTCTAGAACGAAGTACGCCCACAGGTTTTAAGCAGAATTCTATTAACTTCATGCTTTGAAATATTATTTCACCAACATTGTGAAATTTAACGACAAATATGAAATTATGAACTTGTACTCAAGATTCTAGTTCATCTATCCCTCACTGTGCAATGACTAACTGAAGCTTTCAAGATCATCACGAGGACCACTCAAAATGTCACGATACTGGATTATAGGAAACAAGATGGGAGGACAGATGAGCTGGGCTCAAGATCAGGTTAGATGATGAATCTGTTTCTATAAGCAGGATAAGCTGATGATGGTAACTGTGATGATGACTGAAGAGATGACAATGATGTTGACGAAGAGAAAACACATATAATCTCTCTAAGAGATGACCAGTTAAAACTACAAAGAGAAAGAACAGACAACCTCCCTATGAGATGATCAGTTAAAAACTACAAAGAGAAAGCACAGGCAACCTCCCTAAGAGATGACCAGTTAAAAACTACAAAGAGAAAGAACAGACAACCTCCCTAAGAGATGACTGGTTAAAAACTACAAAGAGAAAGAACAGACAACCTCCCTAAGAGATGACCAGTTAAAAACTACAAAGAGAAAGAACAGGCAACCTCCCTAAGAGATGACCAGTTAAAAACTACAAAGAGAAAGAACAGGCAACCTCCCTAAGAGATGACTGGTTAAAAACTACAAAGAGAAAGCACAGGCAACCTCCCTAAGAGATGATTGGTTAAAAACTACAAAGAGAAAGCGCAGGCAACCTCCCTAAGAGATGACCAGTTAAAAACTACAAAGAGAAAGCACAGGCAACCTCCCTAAGAGATGATTGGTTAAAAACTACAAACGTTTTGCTCAGCTCTGCCTCTGTATCACACTTGACTGTTACAATGAATGGTGGACACCGAACTCTGATTCTTGGAATCCTGCAACAACAAACAAACAAAAAATCATTGTTTGAAAATATTCATATATCCAAGCACTCAAACAAAAGTGCCATGAAAATATTCATATATCCAAGCACTCAAACAAAAGTGCCATGAAAATATTCATATATCCAAGCACTCAAACAAAAGTGCCATGAAAATATTCATATATCCATGCACTCAAACAAAAGTGCCATGAAAATATTCATATATCCATGCACTCAAACAAAAGTGCCATGAAAATATTCATATATCCATGCACTCAAACAAAAGTGCCATGAAAATATTCATATATCCATGCACTCAAACAAAAGTGCCATGAAAATATTCATATATCCAAGCACTCAAACAAAAGTGCCATGAAAATATTCATATATCCAAGCACTCAAACAAAAGTGCCATGAAAATATTCATATATCCAAGCACTCAAACAAAAGTGCCATGAAAATATTCATATATTCAAGCACTCAAACAAAAGTGCCATGAAAATATTCATATATCCAAGCACTCAAACAAAAGTGCCATGAAAATATTCATATATTCAAGCACTCAAACAAAAGTGCCATGAAAATATTCATATATTCAAGCACTCAAACAAAAGTGCCATGAAAATATTCATATGTCCTAGAACCCAAAATATATGTCATGAAAATATTCATATATCCTGGCAATCAAACTTAGACATCATGAAATTAGTTTATATATCATAGAACTCAAAACATACATCTTACATCCTTCCCGTGCCTTTAAACATCACATAGGGCTCGCATAGCTGTTTGCCAAATTTTCCTGTTTTCAGCGAGCTTTTCAACTTCATCAAGGGATGTTACGCCCACTAAACTGATTTCTCTTAACAATGTCCTCTTTAGAGTTTCACATGTTCGACCTCTTTTTCTTCAGCCTGTTGTGCTCCACTTGATAGCTTGTTTTGGTATTCTCTGATTGTTTATTCTCATCACCTGGCCTACATACAAGGGGTGATTGATAAGTTCTCGGCATAAGTTAAATTTACTTGAAACACACAGTTGATATTAGGTGCATTTGTAGATCAGGTTAATGTAAGATTATAACACCAATTTTCAAGAAATTAACTGCAACCAATTTTATTTTTACAGGCTACTGAAGTGGTAAGGGGTGGCAGAAACTGAGAAAATGGATAACATTTCTCATCGAGCAGTCATTCGCTACCTCTGCATCAAGGGCTTATCATCGGAGGAGATTCATGAGGATAAGGTGGAGACTCTAGGGGAGAGTGCCCCTTCTTACAGCACAGTGAAGAAATAGGCAGCTCAATTCAAACATGGAAGGGAGAGTCAGGAAGATGATCCTCATCCGGAAGACCAAGAACAGTAACCACCGATGAAACCACCGGCAGAATCCATGACATGATAATGGAGGATCGACAACTAACTGAGTGGTACATTGCTAATGAGTTGGGCATATCCCAGGAATGTGTTCATGCCATTATTCACAATGATCTTCAAATGACAAAGGTCTCTGCTCAATGGGTCCCAAAACTTCCTGGAGCTGGTCACAAACGACAGCGTCTCAACATGTCAAGAGACAATCTTGGCCATTTTTCTGCAGATCCTGAAATGTTTCTTCAGCAATTTGTGACTATGGATGAGACTTGGGTTCATCATTTTCAACCAGAAACCAAAGAACAGTCAAAGCAGTGGAAACATCATGGATCCCCACCTCCAAAGAAAGGAAGAGTGGTTCTGTCTGAAGACAAAGTGATGGCTTCCATCTTTTGAGATTCAGAAGGTGTGCTATTGGTAGACTACCTTCAAGAGGGAAGAACGGTCACCGGGGTCTATTACACTAATCTTGTGAAGCAACTGCGGGACAAATTGAAGGAAAAGCGTCGAGGGAAACTGACGAGAGGAGTCATCTTTCAGCAAGACAATGCTCCAGTTCACAAGTCAGTGGTGGCAATGGCTGCCATTCATGAATGCGGCTTTCAGCTTCTTGAACAACCTCCTTATTCCCTAGATTTGGCCACTTCAGACTATTACCTGTTTACCAAACTCAAAAAAAGAGCTCAGTGGTTGCAAATTTGCTTCAGATGATGACACCATTCATGCTGTAGACCACTTTCTACTGGCACAAGATGCTGACTTTTACATAGAAGGGATCCGCATGCTCCAGGATCACTGGACTAAGTGCATAAACTTGCAAGGGGACTATGTTGAGAAATAACCCAAAAAAAGCTGTCCACAAATAATCCATTGTACTTTATGCAGAGAACTTATCAATCACCTCTTGTATGATATCTTCTTTTTCTGATCACCCATGAGACAGGTTGTTGTTTGCTCATCTGTCTTATCTCTGTGTTGTTCTTAAATTCATTCCACTGTATACCAAGTATTTTCCTGAGGCATTTGTTTTCAAACGAGTCTAATTTCTTGTCTCCTTCTTTAGTTGATTTCCAGCTTTTGCATGCATAAATGAGGGTGGATATCACATTTCAATTGAATAATCTTAACTTGGTTTCTGTGCTTTAACTTTTGAATTCCATATGTTCTCAAGATTTTTGAAGGACGCTGCTGCTTTTGGAATTCTAATTCTAACTTCTTTCCTGGTGTCACCATCTATGTAGCTGCCAAAGTTTACTTCATCAACAGCTGTTCCTTCTACGTATATTTTTCCTTCTTGATTAATAAGAAATTTCATAATTTTTGTTTTGTCTTTGTTAATTTCAAGATGTTATATTTATTCAATATTTATATAATTTATATAATTTAAATTACATAATTTGAAACTGAAACAAGTTGATAGATTCAAGTACTTAGGAACGATTATAACAACTGATGGGAAATGTCACAATGAAATAAAAAGCAGACGTGCTCAGGCCAAGTCAGCATTCCAGAAAATGAGAAACATCTTGTGCAACAGATCCTATCAATGGAAACAAGATTCCGAGTACTTAAATCTTACATCGAGCCAATTCTGTTTTATGGGTGTGAATCATGGTCTATGAATAAGAGAGTACAACAAGAAATGGAGGCCATGGAGATGTGGTTTATAAGAAGGATGTTGAAGGTACCATGGACAGCCAAGAAAACCAATGAAGAAGTCTTAAGAGAGGCTGGAGTTAAAAAGCAAATTATACCAAAGATCAGAGGCAGACAAGCAAGATTTATAGGACATTTCCTGAGAAGAGGAAAACTGGAAAAATTGAAGGAAGAAGAGACAGAGGAAGACAGAGAGAGAAGTTACTGGATGGGCTGTCAGCGTGGCTAGGAAGAAAGTCATTGATGGATCTCATAATCAAGACAGGGAATTGTGGAGAGAAATGATCGCCCGCGGCACGGCACTTGAATTGAATTGAATAATTTAAATAAATTATATAATTATTATATTTTTCAAGGATATTCCAAAACATACACATAAACAAAATTATATTCATGTCTTAAAACTCATGCTAATGTCCTAAACACTTCATCACAGAGAATATAAAGATTTATTCTCTTATAAATATTCTATTAGTATCATGATAATCAGTTTCTAAACACAGACAGAACATCCTTACATCTTAGCAACACCCATGTGTAATACTTGTACTACACTGATGTTGAATGACTGTGTGAACAAAAGTTGAGAAATTAATGGCAGAATGCCTTGCTTTGTCTTGTCTTGCTTTGTCTTGTGTTCTATCTCCCTAGAACTGCGAGCTGGTGTTCTTTGCACCTGATGATATGAAGGTGTTGATGCACAACTGCTTGGGAGCAGGTTATCGCAGCTATTTTTTTTTTCAGTCCCTGAGTGAAGTTAAGTCTTTGCATGCTTATCGCCAGAAATTTGGCGCTGCTGATTTCCAAGGGTAATGCCGCCAGCCAGAAATGTGGCCATGCTTCGTTTCACTTTAAACCCCCGGTGTAATGTTTATATTGTATACATTTAGTGCACATGTCCCGTGATCTTTTTCAAAATGGTCGAATACTACTTAGTTACGAGGGAGAAAACTGAAGTTTTTTTGCGAGAAATTTCACTTTTTGGTGATGTAGATAGGGGCACACAGGGTTATGGACATGCCACGTGACCAGACCACTGTTCTTGAATGTATTCCAAATAGATCTAGACATATTAGATGACTGGAGAAGTAGTTAGAAGGTTATTTCAGACATTATTTTAGGGAGAAAGGCACATACAATCACAAGACGAGATCACCAGGTAGTTCTAGGCATCTCAGATGGTACGTACTGTGCCCTAGACCCAGTCGATGGTAAGTAGGACACAATTATTGTCTAAAAACATCACATTACTTCTTTTTTCCTAAAAAAAACCTCTGCATTTATGATATTTTCATACATTTTTAGTTATTTTGAAACATAATAAGTACACATAACGTGGAAATACTGTATTTCATTCACTTTTCCAAGTATACCCCCGATATATATCAAAACCCGCGATTTTACTCCGGCACCAAACAGAGCATCCCTGAGGCATGGAAAGAGTTAAAAAGCAGTGGGTGTGCAATACTTCTTTAGCAGACTCCACCACCATGGGGACTATGGTGATCTCTGCCCCATTAGCCAGGCTAAGCCTGTTACTGGGAGGTGCCAATGGAGAGGTGGGACACAGCTAACTAAGTTAGCTATGGTTTGCCAACTCTGATGCCAGCATGTCAGCTATGGGCTGCTGATTGCCAAAACAGACAGTATCTTCACCACCATGGCAGAATGTCAGGCAGTCCTAAGTGCCCAATTCTTCACCCTTTGAAAATAAAGTTCATTTGTTCATGTCAAATGATGCTGTGCAATTATAAACTTTGACAACCAGGTAATGCAGATATAAAGCTAATGTTTTAGACCACATAGTCAACTATATATAATATTTCAAACAATCATTTCATGACAAGACACGTAATGATTGAAAAAAAAAATCACATTTTTCTTATATATGGTCTGAGATTTAAGATTTACACATTTCCAAAACAATACATATCACCAGGTCCACAAATACGAGTATCAGGATCATATTTGTCAACAGGACCACAAACATCAACAGGACCACAAATTTCACCAGGGCCACAAATATCACAAAGACCACAGACATCAACATTCATTCATTTAAATGTCTCTTGCGGAAATTTGCCTCCCAAACAGCACTCCTGTAGGCCTCTCGGTTGAGCAAGATGGCCTGCTGCCGCTGCATCAATTTGCAGATCGTCAACGATGTCTTGCAGCCATCTTCGTTTTGGTCTTCATCTCTTTCTTTTTCCCATTATGTATCCTTCCAATACGGTCTTCTCTAAATTATCATGATGTTTAATGTGTCCAAAATATTTCAGTTTTCTCTCTTTAATCATCTTTACTAGCCAGCCTTCTTCAATATTAAGCTCTTGTAGTATAGATATATTTGTTCTTTTTTGTGTCCACGATATTTGGAGAACTCTTCTGTAGCATTTACATTAAAGGCATTTATGTGTTTCTCAGCTGTTTTGTTAAGTGTCCAGGTCTCACAGGCATATATTGCGATGGGAAAGATGCATGCCCTTAAAAATCTTATTTTTGTGGTTCTGTCTGCTTCTCTCCACAGATTCTTTATTTGTTTTACTTTCTGAAGAGCAACAGATGTCCTCCTTTTAATTTCCCTCATTGTATCTCCATTATTAGTTAGTAGTGATCCAAGATATTCAAAACTCTCCACTTCTTCCAGTTTTTCCTCATTGATACATATTTCAGCTGCCTTATTTGTTTTGTCAGTTGTCATCAATTTAGTTTTCTTTGCATTAAGATAGAGGTTCTGCTCTTCACTGTTCTTACGGACTGACATAATTAGTTTTTCCATTCCTTTTTGACAAACATCAACAGGACTACAAATATCACCAGTCACATATGTCACTAGGTCCACAAATAACAGGACCATACATATCACCAGAACCACAAACATCAACAGGACCACAAATATCACCGGAGTCACATATGTCACTAGGTCCACAAATAACAGGACCATACATATAACCAGGACCACAAATATCAACAGAGCCACCATCATGACTTATTTGTAAATTGTTGTAATCTCATGACTTACTTGTAAACTGTTGTAATCTCATGACTTACTTGTAAACTGTTGTAATCTCATGACTTGCACCAGCATGCGTCCACTTCACGTTAGCTCTCAAAGACAGCTCCTAACATGGTGAGAAACAGATGGCTTGACAACTTGTACACTTTACTCACAATCAATTCCTAACATATAAGAAATATAATGCACCACACTGGTATTTCCTTAATCATCAAAGGAAAAGAATGATGAAGAATCAGATTCATCAAAGACAAATAATACCACACTCACAGAATCAGATTATCAAGGACAGAAATATCACCCTCAGAGAACCAGATTCACCAAAGATACATACAAAAATATGTACCACACTCACATAATCAGACTATACTATACTGATAACAAACAATACCACACTCACAGAATCAGACTATAATATACTGATAACAAACAATACCACACTCACATAATCAGACTATACTATACTGATAACAAACAATACCACACTCACAGAATCAGTCTGTAGATGAGAGAACAGACAATACCATACATATAATCAGATTTCATTAAAGGCAGGCAGTACTCACAGAAACAGGTTTTGCCAAAGACAGACAATACCACACTCACGTAATCAGATGGTATCAACAACAGACAGTACAGTCTCATGGAATAGATGGTACCAGTTACAGACAGTACCACCTCACAAAATCAAATGGCACCAAGGACAGACAATACCACACTCACAGAATCAGATTTTACCAAGGGGCAGACAATAATACACACACAGAATCAGACGGTACCAATAACAGACACTACCATCTCACAGAATCAGCTGGCGCCAAGGACAGACACCACCACCCTCACGTAATCAGGTCTCACCAAAGGCAGACAAAAACCACGCTCACTGAATCAAATTACAACAACAAACAGTACCACACTCACAGAATCTGATGGAACTGAGGACAGATGAAGTCTGTATATGAGATTCAGCTCCTCCCACGAGCTCAGAATAACTGGGAAGACACGCCCCTTCCTGGGACTCTCCAGGCTGATCACCTGGTGACAGATGTCCCACTTGACTGTAGCTCTGTTGAAAGCATACAAAAAACATCCTAGCATTAGTAATACTGATACAGTAGCCTGTGACTCTGCATTGGGTGTTTTTTTTTTTTTTTATTGTCTTCCTTTTAGCTGCATCATCATCATCATCATCATGTGCCGTGCCAACTGGCGTTGGCTATTATGCTTCTCCAGAGTACGCGATCCTTCATGCAGGCCATCAGTTCAGTTGGTGATCTCCTCTCACATCATTCCGTCAGACAGTCCAGTATCATTTCTCTTGGTCTTCCTCTTGATCTTCTTCCTTCTATTTTTCCTGTTGTTATAATATTTTCAATGCCCCCTCTTCTCATTGCATGTCCTATGAAAGTACATTGTCTCTCTCTTATCTTTTTGACAAGGTTTTTTGTCTCTCCAGCTGCATATAGCCATAATGAAAGTATTACATGTGGTTGTAACTACATGTATTATATGCAACTATAGTAGCTGTGATAAAAGTATTACATGCAACTATTATAATAATGTATTAGCTGTAATGACAGTATTATATGTGGTTGTTAGGATAATATGAGATATAGCTTTATGTAACAATGATGATTATATTACAATATACAAATATAAGTAGTTTTAATGATAGTTTTACACATAAGTTTTAATGACAGCTTTATATGTCACAGTATATAGGTGTAATGAATGTATTTACATGTAACCAAGATGACAAATATATCCATACTACAAGAACTTAATACTGAAGAAGGATGACTAGTAAAGAGGATTAAAAAAACTTAAATATTTTGGACACATTAAATGTCATGATAACCTAGAGAAGACCTTCTTGGGAGGGTACATAACGGGAAAAAAGAAAGAGAGGAAGACCAAGGCGAAGATGGCTGCAAATGGATGCACCAGCAGCAGGGCATCTTGCTTAGAGGCCTACAGGAGAGCTGTTAGGGAAGCAAAGTTCCACAAGTGCAAATGACTGACTGACTGACAAGATGACTGTTGTGATAAAACTGTTACATGTAACTTGAATAATAGCATTATAAATAGCAGCAAACAGCTGTGATAACTGTATTACATGCAGCTGTGATGACAGTCTTACTTGCAGCTGTGATGATTTTGCCATAAGCAGCTGTACTGTGATGTGTGCTACATGCAGCTGTGGTGATCATATTATATATATCTGGAATTGTAGTATTTCATATCACTGCAAGGTAATACGAGTTACTGATTCAATAATACATGTTGTTTAATGGTCAAAAATGTGGTTGTAATGTGGTGGTTTTAGATGTAGTAGATGTGGTTCCACATGTGGCAGTTGCAGATGTGATTGTAATGTGGTGACTGCAGATGTTGTGGTTGTAGATGTGGTTGCATATGCAGTAGTTGAAGATGTGGTGGCTGTGATGAAGTGGCTGCATATATGGTATCCTTGAAGATGCTATGTTTGCTCATGTGACAGTTGAAGATGTGGTGGCTGTGATGAAGTGGCTGCATATATGGCATCCTTGTAGATGCTATGTTTGCTCATGTGACAGTTGAAGATGTGGTGGCTGTGATGAAGTGGCTGCATATATGGCATCCTTGTAGATGCTATGTTTGCTCATGTGACAGTTGAAGATGTGGTAGCTGTAACGAGATGACTGTAGATTTTGGTCGCGGGTGTAGATGTATATGTTGCAACTGGAGTTAATATTACCCTTCCTCATTCCTGTGGCTGATGTCATAGACTGGACTGGAGCTTGACAACATCTGGATGTTCTTAATCATCATCTGTTTATCAGTCTTGTTGTTCACTGTTGGGGGTACATATCAACAATATCTATGCCTGACCATAATCAATTTTCAAACACTAGAGTAACACAGCAGCCGGACTATCAACAACTGATTTTGATAATAATCAACTTTGAACACTGGAGTACCATAGTGGTTGGAGTGTCAAAACAGCTTAATCAACATTCAAACACTGGAGTATCACAGCAGCTGAAGTATCAAAAACAATGTATAATCATAATCAACTCTGAAAGACTGAAGTATCACAGTAGTCAGAGCATCAACAACTATGTCTGATCATAATCAACTTTCAAACAGAGTGTTTCAGACACTGTCTCCATGTGACAGGAGTGGATTCTAGAACCACATCCTCTAGACCCCCAGTCAAACAAGCTGCAAAAAAAGAGTACCTGCCACTTGCTTTGAGGAATGAAAGACTACAAGGTGAAGTGCAGGCATTTCACATCGAGAGGCTGACCCTTCGAAGGTCTAAAACACTTCACAATCTTACAGTGCTATATGTTACAAGACTGAATTCACTTTCATACTTTAAGTGTTTCAAATCTCTTAATATGATGTCTGATAATCTATAACTTTAGAAGGAAAGTTATTTCAAAAATCTCATAATCCAATGTCTCTCTGAAAAGTTAAAAGTAAAGTAAAGATAGTCCCATAGCAAATGCTGTAGGGGGTGAAGCGTTAGAGACCTCATTATGCTGGGTCATCAGCGTATGAGGTAGGGTGACCAGTTCCTTTCCTCGCTGCCTTTACTCCCCAGATTTTCTCTGGTACCCATTTTACGAGGCTGGGTCGACCTCGGGGCCGTATTGGTCGGAAAAAAAATCCCGCTCAGCTGGGGATTCGAACCCTCGACCATTTGGTTGCTAGACTAGTGCTCTAACCACTACGCTAGCTGGCCCTCTGAAAAGTTACAGTCTGAAAATCTCCAAATGCAGCAGGAAAGTTTAAGAAGAGATGCTGCACTGGATGTGACAGAAAATGAAGCAAATCACCAAATATACATCAAATAGGCAGAGATTTTCTTCTGCTCCTGAGTTCCATGGTTCTAGCCTCAGACATTTATATTTATTGTTCAGGTAAAGTATGCCATCTTTTGGAGATCGTGGTTTTGGTCCCAGAGTTCATCTTCCAGTGTGACCTCCTGTGGCCAGAGCTAGAGTTGGGGTTCTTGGCAGAAGGGGCATCTGAGTCTGAAGAAGGGGTTCTAATGGGGCAGCGATGTGATTACAAGACCTACAAGACCTCTTAGCTTCTCCTGCCCAAACCCACCATGATTACAAGACCTACAAGATCTCTTAGCTTTTCCTGCCCAAACCCACCATGATTACAAGACCTACAAGATCTCTTAGCTTTTCCTGCCCAAACCCACCATGATTACAAGACCTACAAGACCTCTTAGCTTTTCCTGCCCAAACCCACCATGATTACAAGACCTATAAGACCTCTTAGCTTTTCCTGCCCAAACCCACCATGATTACAAGACCTACAAGATCTCTTAGCTTTTCCTGCCCAAACCCACCATGATTACAAGACCTATAAAACCTCTTAGCTTTTCCTGCCCAAACCCACCATGATTACAAGACCTACAAGACCTCTTAGCTTTTCCTGCCCAAACCCACCATGATTACAAGACCTACAAGATCTCTTAGCTTTTCCTGCCCAAACCCACCATGATTACAAGACCTACAAGATCTTTTAGCTTCTGCTGCCCAAGTCTACTGTGATTACAAGACCTACAAGATCTCTTAGCTTCTCCTGCCCAAGCCTACCATGATTACCAAACCTACAAGATCTCTTAGCTTCTCCTGCCCAAGCCTACCATGATTACAAGACCTACAAGATCTCTTAGCTTCTCCTGCCCAAGCCTACCATGATTACAAGACCTACAAGATCTCTTAGTTTCACCTGCCTAAGCCTACTCTGATTACAAGACCTACAAGATCTCTTAGCTTCCCCTGCAAGACCTACAACATCACTTAGCTTCTCTTACAAGACCTACAACATCTCTTAGCTTCTCCTACAAGACCTACAACATCTCTTAGCTTCTCCTAAAAGACCTACAACATCTCTTTGCTTCACCTACCCAACCCTACCTCATCCTCCATTCAGTGAACCCTATTATACCCAGCAACCCGCCCAAACAACCAGTTGGGATGGCAGACAAGGTACGGGCAAAATCAGTGTTTCCTGCCAGAAGGAATCAGTTCCCACTGAAGTCAAGAGTTACGTCGACCGCGCCCGCTAAGAGCACTGACATATATGTAACCTTAAATGGGGGATATGCCTTACGACAGAGTTCAAGACAGGATGGAACTGAGACACTGGTTGAAGCCTGCCATCCTGCAAAAGAAGACAAAAGACACCAGAACGAGCCTGACATACCGGCTAGAAGTATCAGCTGTTTCTGTCCTGCAGACGAGTGCCTCATTCTCAGCTCTGGAGCACCCTGCACGTGTAGTTTCACTGTCACTGGAAGAAACACAGACAGCACATTGTAACAAAATGTAAGACAGCACTCTGGAACAGGATGTACATTACTGATATAAGATGGCACTCTACAGTAAGATGTACATCCTTGATATAAGGTAGCACTCTACAATAAGATGTACATCCTTGATATAAGGTAGCACTCTACAATAAGATGTACATCCTTGATATAAGAGAGCACTCTACAATAATATGTACATTCTTGATATAAGATAGCAATCTACAATAATATGTACATTCTTGATATAAGGTAACACTACAATAAGATGTACATCCTTGATATAAGGTAGCACTCTACAGTAAGATGTATGTCCTTGATATAAGACAGTATCCTATGACATACATCTTTCTTATAAGACAGCACTTAAGATGTACATCCTTATTATAAGACTGCACTCTGGAGCAAGATGTACATAAGATAGCACTCTATGGTAAGATGTACATTCCTGACACAAGACAGCACTGAAATGTAAGATG
Source organism: Achatina immaculata (assembly GCA_009760885.1). Lineage (NCBI taxonomy): Eukaryota > Metazoa > Mollusca > Gastropoda > Stylommatophora > Achatinidae > Lissachatina > Lissachatina immaculata. The sequence continues at coordinate 2,684,991 of CM019707.1, forward strand.
CACATTCTTGACATAAGACAGCACTCTACAATTACGTCCTTTGCATAAGACGGCACTGAATAATAAGATACAATTCTTGTTATAAGACAATACTCTACAGTAAAATGTACATCCTTGATGCAAGACAGCATTCTACAGAAAAACTGTACATCCTTGATCCATGACAGCACTCCACAACAAAATGTAAATTTTTTTATGCATGATGCTGCTCTGCTTCCAAGGGATATCCCTAATAACAAAACTCAGACCGCTCAATACAAACATGAAATCGGTCCTAATGTATGGATCAGAAACATGGACAGCATCAGGCAAAATTACCAAGAGACTGCAGACCTTTGCTAACACCTGAATAAAGAAGATCATTCATACTGGATGACCAGATAACATCAGCAATGAAGAGCTATGGCCGAAAAACGAACCAACCCACAGTGAAAGAAATGATAACGAAAAGACATCTGAGATGGTTAGGGCATACACTTCATAAGCCTACCACAAACATAACCAGGCAAGCTCTCACCTGGAATCCCCAGGGAAAGAGGGAACAAGGAAGGCCCAGAAGCACCTGGCAAAGGAGTCTTAAAGCAGAGATTACTTGTACTTGTACGAACTCCCTGTAACTGCCAGCTGATTACTTGTACTTGTACGAACTCCCTGGAACTGCCAGCCGGTGTTCTTTGCAGTTGATGCTGTAGAGGTGTTGAGGCACAGCATCGTATTGGCGTGGGGGGTGGGTTATGGTGGCTACTTTTTCTGTCCAGGAGTACAGCTAAAAAGCAGGGAGTGTGCAATGGTTCTTTAGCAGACTCCACCACCATGGGGACTATGACAATCCCTGCCCCGTTAGCCAGTCTAGGCCTGTTACTAGGAGTACCACGGAGAGGTGGGACAGGGTCTTGGTCAGCTATGGTTTGCTAACCCTGACGCTGGCATATCTGCTATGGGTCGCTAACCCTGACGCTGGCATATCAGCTATGGGTCAATGATTGCTTCATCAGACAGCGTCTCCACCCCCAGTGCTGTCACTGCTTTCTAAAAAAAAGATCACTGCATCTAGATACACATAGAAGAAACAGCCTAGAATAGTGAATAAATGGAGAGCTTTTGTTGATGGCCTATGCCCCAGACAGGGAATGCTTTCTTGCTAAAGAAAGCAAGGTAGATAAGATAGTGCTCTATGCTCTATATCAAATGTCAAATCCTTGACATACACTATCTATTATAACATATACAAGAAGATGCAGACACTCAAAAAAGCAGAGAGTGCATGTGAAAACATATCTTTCAGTAAGACAGACAAGCACATACTCAGACAAAAAAAAAAACCTCATAACTACCTAAACACATAATCTAAAAGAACACACACCTGCTTTCTCCTGCACAGAACGACTGCTACTGGAAGCCCTGACTGGACTCATATCCAGGCTCAAGCGATGTCCACTCCTCTTGGTGACATCTTCTTCATCATCACCGTTGAAAAGGCCTTGAATATCAAGACCAGTTACCCTCTTTGATAATGGACTATCTGTATCATACACCAAATGAAAAAAGCATGATAAAATCATCATCATCATGCTCTCTCAGACAGGCCAGTACAATGAAAAATGTAAGTTAATCAACCTCTTGTTTCATTTACACAGCATCTTCTGTTAAATCAACCTCCCCTCTAGAAAGGTCTCTATCCAGACAAAGCTATACATGTATAAATCAATAGAAGATCTTTACTGGATATTATATGTACCTAATGAGAGAGGCCAAAACTTATAAAATACTTAGGCATAACCCTGGATAGAAATCTGGCTTTCAGCAAACACACTGAGGAAACACTATGCAAGGGTAGACAAGGGTTCCTGGCCCACGAGGCCACTTCATACCTACAATTAGCACAATGAACGCTACCCTTATGAAAACAACAGTTCTATCCAAAACAGATCATGGCCTTGGCTTGCTGACTCTATCAAATACACAAGTTGCCAAGTTGAACCTTGTACAGAATCTGGCAATGAGGCTCAAACTGGGGCGCATCAGAAACGCACCAACGGCTGCTATGAGACACATCCTGGGTCTGACAGACTTAAGGACCCGCCAAAAGTGTGCACAAGTTAAAGAATACCTTAAGATTAGTAATAACAAAACCCATCCGTGCCATAAATAATTAGACATTAGGAAAGGGGCCAGATTAAACAAAGGGAAATCATGGAAGGCAGATGCAGAATATTCATTATGGACAGTAATTGACCCTCAACATATACCTCCCAATCCTGACTGGATTCAATGCAACAGTTTTATTGTACCAAAATTTAACCAAAGTGCACATCACACTGACCAGGGAATGTCAGAACTGGCCTGCAGGAAAAAACACAAGATGAAATTAATGAAAGAATTAAGAAAATTTCAAGCCCTGAAGACATTATCTATACAGATGGATCAGCAGGATCAGTACACAGGGGTAAAAAAAAGCGGATCGTGTTTCAAAGCATATTCTGAATTACTCAAGACCATGTCTGGAGCTTACAACATCACCTGTTAAAGTATGAGGACGTAAACTGAAGCCGTCATGCAAACTCTGAAATGGCTGATGGCCTAGGAACTACAACAAACTACAGTCATCATGGACAAAGTCTATTAAGAAAAACAGAGAAATGCATTATAAGAAGCATGTGCTTGGATATAATATCCAAATCTCATATCCAAAGCATCACAAGACTTTACTGTCCAGAGCATTCAGGAGTTGCTGGCAACAAAAAGGCTGATCAACTAACAGCACTGGCTAACCTACATGGAGACATCAAATTGGACAAACAAGACATATATCAATCTTTCAAACAGCACACTGAAGATTCAGCTCAAGAAACTTTCCTCGAACGCTCATATCACGCACGGCTTAAGGCCCTACATATGATTAGTGGAAGTGGAAGTAAATCCCCGTTGTGCACCAGAACACAAGCAATTTCTAACCAACACATTATTGGAATCATATCAGCAAAAAATATGGATATCTCCAGATGATAGAACCAAAAATCAGATAGATCATTTTTGCATTAGAAAGCATTTCAGAACATCTCTGATATGAGCATATAGGGGTGCAGATGTCAACAGTGATAACAATCTGTGTATATGGGAAATAAGACTAAAACTGAAAAGCCAACACAAGAAAGCAATACTAAGAAAGATAAACAGTCATAGTCTACAGGATGAAAATACTAAGAGTAATTTTAATCTGGAACTTACCAAACAGTTCACTGTATTCAGTGAGGTAGAGGAGACAGATATAGATGACTTATGGCATTCTTACAGCACAGCTATAATTACAGCAGCTAAAACAAATGCTGGACTGCAAACAACAAATAGAAAAGCATGGATACCAGATAACACATGGAAATCCATACATGAAAGATGGGCAGCCAAATTAGCCATGTTGAATGTAAAAATAGATCTTGAAAGAGATCTGGCAAAAGCAACATACACAGAACTAGATAATAAAGTAAAAGTTCAGTTAGAAGGGATAAAAGAGAATACATGGACAATATGGTGAAAGAAGCAGAGAAGGCAGCAAAAACAGAAGACAGTTAAAAAGAGGCTAACAGGTACTACTGCATCCAAAGAAAGACCAATCCATAGCAAAACTTCCACACTTTTAACATCAAGTCAAGACCAAAAGCAAAGATGAGTCAAACACTTCCAAGAATTACTTGATCGACCACATCCAAAAGAACTGATAGACCTTGGAATTGATTTACCATTCCCACAACTAAATGTAAACCTAGATGAAATTACATTGCATGAAAATGAAACAGCAGTGAATCTAACGGCTAACAACAAAGTTGCAGGTGAAGATGAAATAACAGAACATGAAACAACTACAGAAAATGTTCAATAAAGTTGGGAAAGAAGAAGTCCATTCTATATGGAAAAAATGAATCATTGTTAAAATACAGAAAAAAGGCAACCTTAGCGATTGCAACAACTGGAGAGGAGTAACCTTACTATCAGTTGTGTTAAAAGTATTTTGCAAAGTTATTCTGAATAGAATTCAAGATATAGTGGATGCTGCAATGAGAGAAGAACAGGCATGATTTCAAAAATGGAGAAGCTGTCTCGACCAGATCTTTACTCTAAGGATAATACTTGAAGAACATACTGAAAAGCAAAGACCGTTAATCCTGAATTTCATAGACTTTAAAAAGGCATTTGATAGCATACACAGAGAATCATTATGGAGGATTTTAAGAATATATGGAATACCATCTAAGATTGTCAACATCATCAGTGACTTCTACAATGGATATGTTTGTGCAGTCAATACAGACGCAGGAATGAGTGAATGGTTCCAGATTGAAAGAGGCATGAAACAAGGATGTATATTATCTCCCTTGCTTTTTGGAATTGCCATAGACTTCATAATGAAAAAATGTTACAAAGGTAAAACAGGCATTGATTGGGTATGTGAGACCCAACTGGAAGATCTTGATTTTGCAGATGACATAACTCTTATCAGCGACAATATGAAATCAATGCAAGTAAAAACAGATACCCTGTCTTCAATGGCTAGTAAAGTAGGACTTGAAATTAACAAGGATAAAATGAAAATGATGAAGGTTCTCATTAATGATGAAGGACAGATATACTTGCATATCTCGGCAGCTATATAGACCACAATGGTGACACCAGAAAAAAATTAGAATTCAAATTGCCAAAGCAGCACTGACCTTCAAGAATCTTGAGAACATATGGCATTCAAAAGTTATAAGCACAAAAACCAAGTTAAGATTATTCAATGTAAATATAATATCCACCCTCATTTATGTATGTGAAAGCTGGAAAACAACTAAAGAAACAGACAAGAAATTAGACTCTTTCAAAAACAAATGCCTAAGGAAAATACTTGGTATAGAGTGGAATGAATTCAAGAACAACGCAGATATAAGACAGATGAGCAAACAACAACCTGTCTCATGGTTGATCAGAAAAAGAAGATGGACATATGTCAGTCATGAGATGAGAAGAAACAATCAGAGAATCCTCAAACAAGCTATCAAATGAAATACAACAGGCCGAAGAAAAAGAGGTCGACCACGTGAAATTCTAAAGAGGACATTGGTAAGAGAAGCCAGTTCAGTGGGCATAACATCCCTTGATGAGACTGAAAAACTCGCTGAAGACAGGACATCTTGGTGAACTACCATGCGGGCCCTATCTGACATCTAATGGCATGGGAAGGATGTAAGATCAGCAAAAATACTAGAGGACATCCTGATATCTTATGCAGAACACTTACAGGCATGCCCCAAGTGTAATGAAGCAGCTCCTGGGGACCAGCTTCTTTTTCTTCTTCTTCCTCATATGCATTTAGCAAAACTACGTTGTACCCTGATTTTTGCGATGCACCTTCTGGCTGGGTACTTCCGACTTCAGCACCTTTCCTTGCAAGGGCAGACTGTGGTCTTGCTCGGACTGCCGTGAAGACAGTGATGTAGCCTGCCCTGGCCAAAACTTTGTCCTCCAGCCTCTGGTGACTGAACTTAAGCCTCTTCTCCACATCAAGCCCAACATCTTTGAAACAGTTCCACAGAGACACTCTGACTTTGGGATGATGAATCCGATGAGTGCTTCAGTGATATCCATTTCCCACCACCTACAGTCTGCTGGCCCTGCTCTGTTTACCTCATTCTGATAGGCATTGTTGTAAGGACCCAGAGGCTAGTCACGTCCTGGATTCACTGGTTTCACACCAGACTTCCCTCATCCCCGCCAGAGATCTCCATGTCCCCATCCGTCCACCAACCTGACATTACATTTTACAAAAATAACAACTATAATTACAATTAGTGTTGACTGCTACAGGTTTCTGGGGCCACAGAAGTAGGTCAGAGTTTTTAAGCAATCAGATCTATGTTCCCTGCCTCATAAAGACTATGTTAAGATAAGTGTGTTCTTAACACAGTTCTTCCCAGGAAGCCAGGGACCAGCAACAGAGCATGGTCTTATCCAGTATCCAGAAGATCTTATCCAATGTTCAGATAAATATATATGTATAGAACATTAAGAGATCTTATGCAATGTTCAGATAAAGATATATGTATAGAACATTAAGAGATCTTATGCAATGTTCAGATAAAGATATATGTATAGAACATTAAGAGATCTTATGCAATGTTCAGATAAAGATATATGTATAGAACATTAAGAGATCTTATGCAATGTTCAGATAAAGATATATGTATAGAACATTAAGAGATCTTATGCAATGTTCAGATAAAGATATATGTATAGAACATTAAGAGATCTTATGAAATGTTCAGATAAAGATATAGAACATTAAGAAATCTTATGCAATGTTCAGATAAAGTTATATGTATAGAACATTAAGAGATCTTATGCAATGTTCAGATAAAGATATATGATAGAACAATAAGAGATCTTATTCAATGTTCAGATACAAGTTTAAGTATTCAATCATTCATTTGCATGTCCCTTGCGGAACTTTGCCTCCCTAACAGCACTTCTGTAGGCCTCTCGGCTGTAACAAAGATGCCCTGCTGCTGATGCATCCATAGTTTAAGTATAGAACAAACAAAAAAAAACAAGAGACTCTAAGCAATTCCCAGGCAAGGGCAAATTTGTGTAAAATGACTGACAAACCTTCCAATTCCTCTGATCTGTCTCTGACGGCCTCAGACAACACCAAACCAGCTTCGAGCTCTGAACTGTTCTGTGACCTTGTGACATTCACTGTGTACAACCAAAGTACAACACGCAGCTGTACAAACCGGAAATCACCTGACACATCTTGCAAGTGAGATGTCATTGGTATCACATACGTGTCATCATCTCGGAAGTAAGGTTTGCAAGAGTCACCCTGAAGATGAAACTGTTTCAAGTTAATGATTTGAAACTTGAATTCATTGCATTATCCAGTCTAGCATAGTTTTTAAGATAAGATTTTTATTAATCAAAGAAAGACTTTATGATCCCTTATACCTTCTATCTAAGACTTGGAGGAAACGTTCTGTGAATAAAGAACATTGTAAACACTGAAGTTTTACAACAGACAAAAGATCACTGAAAGTATTCAGAGTAACATGGAAAGTTAAACATTTCTGACTATTTAAATGACACAAAACATAAATTAAGGAAGACATGAATGTTTTCTTGTGGGTGATATCTGAATACTTTTCACAGCCTTTAGTCTGTTATAAGTCAGGCTTCAGCGTATACAGTATATGACATCTGAATATTATTCAGAATATTTGCCTGTTGCAAAACTTTAGTGTTTACAGTGAATGATATCTGAAGGCAGAAAAGTTGCTGCTGCAGAGAGCAAAACAGCAGCACAACTTCTCAGATCATCAAAGAAATACCCCCCCCCCCCCTCTTCAGGCAAGCAATTTGGCCCTTTAAACTTCTGACACCCTAAGGGGGGAATGGTTCTCCCCCCCCCGGGTCATGACTCCCAGAGGTCTATGAGTTGTTGGTGTATGACCACTTCATGAGACTTCAGGTATGTAACATGTTTGTTTGGTGGATTTCGATATGCTTTCTTATATTACTGTGACCAAGTCTTTTACAGCATATATGTCACCCTTGCTTGTCCAGCATGTCATGTTTGATGAGTTTGTAAGACACACATTGAGGGAAGCGGAAACACAAGCCACTTTGCCACCCACTGAAGTGGCACAAGATGTTATCTTCCGTTACATTGTCTGTGTTTTATATGGTCATCGTGAATTTATAAGTCTTCACAGGTCAGTATTCCAATGTTCTCTACGTTTGTGTCATATCCATCATGAGGCCTTCTCTGCTGTTCTGAGAGCCTTTTCAGTGTGCATATTCTTACTTTCATTCATTCATTTGCATGTCCCTTGTGGAACTTTGCCTCCCTAACAGCACTCCTCTCAGTTGTGAGCAAGATGGCCTGCTCTGATGCATCCATTTGCTGTTTGGGTTTTTTGGTATATTTTCAGAAGATAGTTTATCATTGCTTTCCTTCCGGGTAGTGACTGTACTAGTCAGTGATCATAGCCATTGTCCCTACACTGAGATCATCTGCCTACCATCATAGAATGGTGACCATAACCAACATTATCTGTCAGCTGCTCTCCCATTCCATCCACCACCTGTTCCCATGGCTTCACGTCACCCTGATTGGAGGGCTATACGGGTACTCCACCTTGCCCAAGGCTGTCCCGTAGACTGACAGAGGTAAGGAGGCATCTTACTTCTTCTTTGATAGTGGATACCCCTACCCCGCTAACTGGATATTCTTACTACAAGAACTTAATACTGAAGGTTGGCTAGTAAAGAGAAAACTTAAATATTCTGGACACATTAAACATCATGATAATTTAGAGAAGACCATCTTGGAAGGGTACATAATGGGAAAAAGAAAGAGAGGAAGACCAAGGCAAAGATGGCTGCAAAACATCGTTGATGCATCAGCAGCAGGGCGTCTTGCTTACAACTGAGAGGCCTACAGGAGAGCTGTTAGAGAGGAAAAGTTCTACAAGTAACATGGAAATGACTCACTGATTCTTGCTTGTCCTTTCATGTGCAGTTGTTTACACATATCATATGCTGATGTCACCACAAATCCTCTTGCTCCACCTCATTAGCAATCACTTTAGATTTTGACACGTCTTACCTGTTTTACCAAATCATTGCATTTTGCACTTTTGCACATGTGTTGTTCTTCTGAATACTTTTGATGGCCTTTTGTCTGCTGTAATGTGAGCTTTTACAGTACATGACATCTGAATACTTTTGATGGCCTTTTGTCTGCTGTAAACTAAAGCTTTTACAGTGCATGACATCTGAATACTTTTGATGGCCTTTTGTCTGCTGTAAACTAAAGCTTTTACAGTGCATGACATCTGAATACTTTAACTGATCTTTTGTCTGTCATAAAGCTTGAGTGTTTACACTATGACATATACTTTGTGCCATCTTGTCTGTTGTAAGACTTCAATGTTTACAACTTATTCTGTTCATATACCATATCCTCCAGGTCTTGGACAGAACATATTTTAACATAAAAACATCATAACCAATTTTCTCTCTAAGCAATGTTTGGGTTGTGCAAAAAATATTTTTGCATGAGCAATAATTTATGCAATCCAATAATTTATGAGTACCAAGTTATATGAATAACCCACCAAGCAATGTAAATGACGGCAAATTAAATGAGTAACATGTAAAATTTATGAGCGACATATAAAAACTATATGTGAGTGATCACCCATCCACTCAGCTTAGAGGGAACATTGATCATAACTGTCTGTATCAATTTTTCAAATTTACTGCATAAAAAGGTTTCATAGTGACTAGCGAGGGGTTCTTGAGGATGAGGGATGAAAGCAGTGCAATGTGGGATATATGCCCCACAGGGGGGGCAATTAGAATATCTTGGGGAATAATTAGAATATATTTATGTTACACTTCTTCAGAACTTGGTTGACTATTATGCTCGGGTGGGGGGAAAGAGGTGAAATCAACTCTGAGGCATTGTCGCCATATATGATCCAGGAAAGGTTGGAAAACAATGGATTCTTTCTTTCTTTCTTTGATCCCCCTGTAACTGCGAACTGGTGTTCCTTGCAGCCGATGCTCTGAAGGTGTTGAGGCACAACATCTTATCGGCGTGGGAGTGGGTTATGGCAGCTATTTTCTTCAGTCCCGAAGTGCAGTTAAAAAGCAGATGTGCAATGCTTCTTTAGCAGACTCCACCACCACTGGGACTATAGCGATCCCTGCCCCATTAGCCAGGCTAGGCCCCTTACTAAGGGTAGCAATGGAGAGGTGGGACAGAGTCTTGATCAGCTTTGGTTCACTAACCCTGATGCTGGCTTATCAGCTATGGGTCGCTGACTGCCTAATTAGACAGTGTCTTTACCCCTGAAGCAATGGATTAAGGCCATTTACCCAGAGAAGTCGCCACAGCATGTGCAAATTGGGTTTTTAACTTTGTGGCCCCCCCCACCCCGAAAAAAAAAACCCTAGACCCTACTGGAATTTGAACTAATGCTTCTCAAATGAGAAACTTGTGTTAAGACTGTATAGCCATGTCATCCTTCATAATAGTTCAAATAATTGAAATAGGTGGACCCTCAAACGTCCTTGCACAGACCTCCATGGGAATGCATTGTCCCTGGTTTAAAAAAAAAACACTGTTCTAGCTGCTTCCAAAACACTCTTACACAAAACAGTATGGCTGAAAATAAGAAAAAAATAATGACAGATATTGCATTTCTTCTCATCATAAAGTAACCATTCTGACAACAAATAAGGAAAGTCTCATGACAAAACAATAATCTACAAGGTCTAACTATGTGGCAGGTATAGTCAGACAATGGAACAGTGTATAAGAGGTGAGCTGAAAGGCTAATCCTCTGAAGATCTGGAGAGTTGTATATAGTCACACAACGGAACAGTGCATAAGAGGTGAGATATAAGGTGAAGCTTCTGAAGATCTAGAAAACTGTCTCACTCTAAATAACAGTGACTCCTACCTCCTGAAGAACTATGCTGTTAAGTTTTTTGACTTGTCCTTTCATGGTGATTCTATTTGAATTGATTTATACCATCATTAATGAACTGTATGGTATAGAAAGACCAGACCTAATGTCAAAACAACTGTGTTGGACCACCAGTACCTGAGTACCTTAGATATTATTAAACATAAGAAAAGAAGGAAAGTGACAAGACCTAATAAAACATCTGTAGAAATAATCAATCTTCAAGAATCTTGAGAACATATGGAATTCAAAAGTTATAAGCACAAAAACCAAGTTAAGACTATTCAATTCAAATGTAATATCCACCCTCATTTATGCATGTGAAAACTGGAAAACAACTAAAGAAATAGATAAGAAATTAGACTCTTTTGAAAACAAATGCATAAGGAAAATACTCGGCATCAAGTGGAATGAATTCAAGAACAATGCAGAGATAAGACAGATGACTGAACAACCAGTCTCATGGGTGATCAGGAAAAGGAGATGGACATATGTTGGTCACTTGATGAGAAGAAATGATCAGAGAATCACAAAACAAGCTATCAAGTGGAACACAACAGGCCGAAGAAAAAGAAGCCGACCACGTGAAACTCTGAAGAGGACATTATTAAGAGAGGCCAAATTAACAGGCATAAAATCCTTTGATGAGGTTGAAAGACTCGCCACAGACAGGAAAAATTGGCGAACTACTTTGTGAGCCCTATGTGACGTTTAACGGCACAGGAAGGATATAAGATAAGATAAGAAATAATCAGAAGCTTTTGGTGATTTACACCATACTTTGTCAAATATGATCTTTCTTGTGGTCTTCTAGAGACATGATCATATTACACACAGCTTCCTCTTCAAAAATGTTCTTCCTTGTGGTCTTCTAAAGACATGACCACAATACACACAGCCTCCTCTTCAAAATGGTCATTCTTGTGGTCATCTAGAGACATGACCATGATACACACAGCCTTATGTCCACATGTAAAAATAATGTAAGAATCAGGTTTATGGAGTTGGAAGCAGTATCATTTCAGTCAATCAATCACTCAATCAATCAGTATCATTTATGATGGGAAAATAGAGCCTAATAGCAGAAAAAAAACAACTCTGGACTCCCAGTTGGGGGCAATTTTGTCTGGAGTCAGAATCAGCTGAATATTCCCATTTATAAATAAGTCGGAAAACATAAAAATAACAGAGTTGAAAAATATAAAAATAGAGGAGTTGAAAAGTATTTAAAAAATAGAGGAGTTGGAAAGCATAAAACTGAGGAATCAGAGTCTATAGTTTGGTGAGAAGAACCCACTGCCTTGATAAGAAAAACACTGAATATTTTGGGTCACATGTATAAGATGCACCTACATCGTCACTGGCTTGACCACTGCTAGAATTGCCTACAAAAGTTGCAAGCACGGGGCACATAAGTCCATTTGCTTCTGTCCCATTTGTCTCTACTATAACGACGTTGTTTGATCCAGCACCCGTTTTGTCGGACTGGCTTGTCTCTGGTGGATCCACGCATGTGAGAACTGTCGCTTGACTTGTTGATCGTGTGATTGTTTTTCTCCATACAGCTCGGTCTAAATCTGGATGTCTCTTTACGACTACATCGTATGTGAGTGTCTCGCCTAGGTACACGGATGCACAACAATCGTCGCTCAAGTGTTTAACTGCACTGTGTGTTGTCAGGCTACTGAGTCCCTCGATGGACAGCGCTCCAATCTGATCCTCTACCATCATGAATCCACCATCTTTGTTTATGTCCGCCATTTTGTAAACGAAAAATAACTCCACGAAATTTGCCGCAGACATGACTGTGCTTCCTGAGATATAACGAAATTTATCATTTCCAAACAAAGATCGTCATTTGAAACTGGTACCGTATATAAATAACAAATATATCCATACTACAAGAACTTAATATTGAAGAAGGCTGGCTAGTAAAGAGTATTCAACAGAGAAAACTTCAATATTTTGGACACATTAAACGTCATGATAATCTACAGAAGACCGTCTTGGAAGGATACATAATAGGAAAAAGAAAGAGAGGAAGACCAAGGCGAAGATGGCTGCAAGACATCGTTGATGATCTGCAAATGGATGCATCAGCAGCAGGCCATCTTGCTCACAACCGAGAGGTCTACAAGAGTGCTGTTAGGGAAGCAAAGTTCCACAAGGGATATGCAAATGAATGAACCGCATATTAAAGCTTTGCACTACTTACACTTAGATTTATTACTCTACATAAGCAGGCAACTCTCTGTTGTAGAGAGCAAAACAACATATCAGAGAAGTATACCCCCCCCCACCTTCCCTTTTCAGGCAAACGTTTCGGCCCTTTAATTAAACGTCTCACACTCTACAGAGGTTTGGGGGTGGGGGTGGCTCTGGGTCATTACTCCTAGACATCTGTGAGTTGTTGGTTTATAGCTGCTTCGTTAGGCTGAAGATACAATATCATACTACATAACAATTTAGTATATTCTCTGGCTTTGGTTGCTTAATTTAACAAAAAAAAAAAAACCTTCTGCATTGTAGCGAAACGAACTTCATCAAATTAACGACATTCGTTGTCTCGTTGCAGGCAGTGGTTGATTATATAGAAATAAATAATAACATCAAGTTCACATTGCAGAAATTTGTCATTTGTCAGCTCTGGTTGGGCGAGTTTTAATACTGTAACCTTCACTGTGAACACAAGTACTCACATCAGACACGAGATAACAAGAGGGACAAGTGATAAGTGATGAAGATGATAAGAACAACGAGCGACAATTGCTGGGGAAAATCAGATCAACACGTGACAACTGCTGAGGAAAATCAGATTAACAGGTGACAACTGCTGAGGAAAATCAGATTAACAGGTGACAACGGCTAAGGAAAATCAGATCAACAGGTGACAATGGCTGATGAAAATCAGATCAACACGTGACAACTGCTAAGGAAAATCAGATCAACAGGTGACAACGGCTAAGGAAAATCAGATCAACAGGTGACAACTGCTGATGAAAATCAGATCAACAGGTGACAATTGCTGAGGAAAATTAGATCAACAGGTGACAACTGCTGATGAAAATCAGATCAACAGGTGACAACTGCTGATAAAAATCAGATCAACAGGTGATTACCAACTTTATGTTGGTACACAGTTAGCGCCAAATTCAGGGCCACCTCTAAAACAGTCAAAATTCAAAATTAAGTCTCTAGCTCTTATTTTTTTTTTTGTTCAGCATTTATTTGTCTCCCTTGTTCTGTCCTGTCTTGTATTGTCCTGTCTTGTTTTGTTCAACATTTATTTATCTACCTTGTTCTGTCCTGTCTTGTTTTGTCCAGTCTTGTATTGTCCTGTCTTGTTCTGTTCAGCATTTATTTGTCTCCCTTGGTCTGTCCTGTCATGTTATGTCTTGTCTTGTTTTGTTAGCATTTATTTGTCTCCCTTCATCTGTCCTGTCTTGTTTTGTTCAGCATTTATTTTCTCCCTTCATTTGTTCTGTCTTGTTTTGTCCTGTCTTGTTTTGTTCAGCATTTATTTGTCTCCCTTCATCTGTCCTGTCTTGTTTTGTCCTGTCTTGTTTTGTTCAGCATTTATTTGTCTCCCTTCATCTGTCCTGTCTTGTTCTGTCCAGTCTTGTTCTGTCTTGTCTTGTTCAGCATTTATTTGTCTCCCTTCATCTGTCCTGTCTTGTTTTGTTCTGTCTTGTTTTGTTCAGCATTTATTTGTCTCCCTTCATCTGTCCTGTCTTGTTCTGTCCTGTCTTGTTTTGTCCTGTCTTGTTTTGTTCAGCATTTATTTGTCTCCCTTCATCTGTCCTGTCTTGTTTTGTCCTGTCTTGTTTTGTTCAGCATTTATTTGTCTCCCTTCATCTGTCCTGTCTTGTTCTGTCCAGTCTTGTTCTGTCTTGTCTTGTTCAGCATTTATTTGTCTCCCTTCATCTGTCCTGTCTTGTTCTGTCCTGTCTTGTTTTGTTCTGTCTTGTTTTGTTCAGCATTTATTTGTCTCCCTTCATCTGTCCTGTCTTGTTCTGTCCTGTCTTGTTTTGTTCTGTCTTGTTTTTGTTCAGCATTTATTTGTCTCCCTTCATCTGTCCTGTCTTGTTCTGTCCTGTCTTGTTTTGTTCTGTCTTGTTTTGTCTCCCTTCATCTGTCCTGTCTTGTTACGTTTTGTCTGGTTTGAATGGCTCTTGCTTTGACGTGTCATATGTTGCCTGGCAGTATCGCCTCTACCTATAACGCAACACGTATATCTGCACGGAGCGACATTTGGGGGGGGGGGGGGGGGAGGGGCGTGGGTCGTGGAAGGCGGCAAAAGTATGAAAATGGGATGAACAAAAAAAAAAAAATGAAAATAAATAATTTTTGAAAGCCGTTTTCATTTATTTCATATGTGTCCATACTTACTGGTGGATAGGCCAAACATTATCTTTGGAAAAGGATTCAAAATGAAATGACTCCTGTCTTCTTACAGGAAAAAATAAATATTGTGTTTTTTTTTAAGAAAAAAAAAGTTTATGTGGTATTGAAAGCTAAATATTATAGCATAGTTACGGACTGTGCTCCAGGTGTAAGTCATATTGATCAAGTAACACTATTTACAAGATAATGTTATACAAATCCAAGAGGTATCTTTATTGATGAGCAATTTATTGGTCACAGTTGACTTAGTTGTCAGTGATACCGCATTTTCATCTAGAGAAGAAGTTTTATTTATTTATTTATTTATTTTGAAACAGTTCGGAAATGTATGTATTTTTCTCAGCGTCAACGCTACGTTGGGGGACTCCTCACAAAAGAAAACATAGTACAACTTGTAATGCTCAAGACACTAAATACCATATGCTTGTGGTTTATGGTTTGAATTATCATTATTGCACTCCGGACACGTTCATACGTGCTCATATTCCCCCTCTCCTCAATATATTCACCAGTATCCTGCGGCTGATGGTACCTGTCCTGTGTTGACTGACAGGTCCTCTTGTGCGTCCAGTATGTCTCTCGTTCCTGGCCGTGCCAGTCTGTACTCCCTTCTCTCTCTCTCTCCCTGTGTGTGTGTGTGTGCTTAAGCAGCGATGTGGATTCAGTGCTCTCGAAGTCCTCCGCTCTGCTTATTTCTCTGAGTTCATCAACAATACCAGCTCGATCCAGTGGTTGTCCATCTGCGATGACGGCAGAGCCAGCCAGTACATCAGCTCTCTCATTTCCCTGGATGCCCGCATGCCCTGAGACATATATGAGGGTGACTTGGCGGATCGTTGATTTCTGCAATGGCTCGAGCCACTGCCTGCGTACAGAACCTGCCTCAACCTTCCGGAACATACTCATCGAATCACTAAGTATGCAGACCAGGGCATAGTCCTGTGACTCCAGCCAGATGAATGCTTTCGTCACTTTCGTCGCCTTTAGTTTAAAAGCTCTTCGTTCTACGTGTAATGAGCATTATAACGATGAAAGTAATATACCTACATTAAAACATATGCTGTGATACTGAGAATCTAGAATAAAACCATTCATCCTTTAAGATATTCTGTTGACAGACTTCATGATGTTTTGATAGAAATTCATTCATTCATTCATTTGCATGTCCCTTGCGGAACTTTGCCTCCCTAACAGCACTCCTGTAGGCTTCTCGGTTGTGAGCAAGATGGCCTGCTGCTGCTGCGTCCATTTGCAGATCGTCAACGATTTCTTGCAGCCATCTTCGTTTTGGTCTTCCTTTTTTTCTTTTTCCCATTATGTATCCTTCTAATATGGTCTTCTCTAAATTATCATGACGTTTAATGTGTCCAAAATATTGAAGTTTTCTCTCTTTAATCCTCTTTGCTAGCCAGCCTTCTTCAATATTAAGCTCTTGTAGTAGAAATTGCGATGGACAAAACGATAAGACATTGAAGTTGAAACGTTTGTTCTTAAAGTCAGAGATTTTAAACTTTTATGCTGTCTTGTTATATGGCGCTATGTTTTAAAAGAAATTAATGTTGCTAATAAATTTATTTACGCTTAACAGTGGCCAGAACTCGATTGGAAGGACTTGCCATGATTTCAGCTGAGCATGAAATCGGTAAAAGAATAGACTAATCTTTCTGGGTTTGTGAATATGAAAGCAAGGAAGCGGTAAATATTGACTTGAAGCAACAAAAGTCAAATCACGTGAAGATATGTGTGCTAAAAGCTGAAACACATACAAACTTTTGTTTGTGGTTTAAATGTTCTTCGACAAGAGAAGTTCTTCGTTCTACATTATGATGATGTAAGTAATACATCTATATTCAGTCAGTCATTTGCATGTCTCTTGCAAAGTTGTGCCTCCTGACAGCTCTCCTGTAGGCTTCTCCATTGTAAGCAAGATGCCTTGCTGCTGATGCATCCATTTGCAGATTATCAACGATGTCTTGCAGCCTTTTTCGCCTTGGTCTTCCTCTCTTTCTTTTTCCTATTATGTATCCTTCCAAGACGGTCTTCTCTAAATTACCATGACGTTTAATGTGTCCAAAATATTTCAGTTTTCTCTGTTGAATCCTCTTTACTGGCCAACATTCTTCAATATTAAGTTCTTGTAGTACGGATATATTTGTTCTTTTGTGTGTCCATGATATTTGAAGAACTCTTCTGTAGCATTTACATTTAAAGGCATTTATGTGTTTCTCAGCTGTTTTGTTAAGTGTCCAGGTCTCACAGGATGCATCCCATTAAAAATCTTATTTTTGTAGTTCTGTCTGTTCCTCTCCACAGCTTCTTTAATTGTTTTATTTTTTTTAAGAGCGCTAGATGTCCTTCTTTTAATTTCCCTCATTGCATCTCCACTAATAGTTAGTTATGATCCAAAATATTCAAAACTCTCCACCTCCTCCAATTTTTCCTCATTGAGATATATATATTTCAGCTGCCTTGTTTGTTTTGTCAGTTGTCATCAATTTAGTTTTCTTCGCATTAAGATAGAGGTTTTGCTTTGATAGTATATATATATATATATATATATATATATATATATATATATATATATATATATAAATATATAATATCAAATAATACATCTATATTGATGTTTTAAAATTGTATTTCATTTTGTAATAAATTTATAGTTTATCTCATTATTTTTTTCTATTAATTTATAAATTCTTATTAATGATATGTAAAATTAACGACGGACATGTCCAAACTTACTTAACATAACTGGTTTCAAAATATTATACGTTAATTTGAGAACTGGATGGAGCAACAAGATATGCTACAGCCACAGGAAGACAACATTTCTAGGGCCGGCCCTGTTGTTTAGCTCCTAATTGTTTTATTTAGCTTTTATTTGTCTTAAAAGTGTTTTGTCTGGTCTTGTTTTATCTAGATCATTCTTGGCTTGTCTAGCTCTTTCTTGTCTTGGAACGTCTTATCTGGTCTATATCTTGTCCGGTTCCTCTGTCAGGGAGGAAAAGTTAAGAAAAACAAAGAAGCGGAAATTGATAGCCAGAAAATTGGACACTTCATGTCAAGAAGCTGCCTGTCCTTCTGTATGTTTGTCTGTTCATCTGACTCTCTGTATACTTCTCGCTATTTGCTACTAACACGTCGTGGTGGATTGCCTATTGGGCTGATTAGGTTTAGGGGCCCAGAAGGGCAAGGGGCCCCGGCGTCAAGGGAAAAAAACTCTGTAAGTACATATTAGTGTTTTAATGAGTGTTATATCAGGAAAAGAAATTTATAAGTAGGAGGAAGCGGGGGCCCTTACTAAGTCTGGAGGCCACACACACACACACACACAACGGTCCATGTTGTTCATTCATTAATTTGCATGTCCCTTGCGGAACTTTGCCTCCCTAACAGCACTCCTGTAGGTCTCTCGGTTGTGAGCAAGATGGCCTGCTGCTGATGCATCCATTTGCAGATCATCAACGATGTTTTGCAGCCATCTTCGCCTTGGTCTTCCTCTCTTTCTTTTTCCTATTATGTACCCTTCCAAGACGGTCTTCTGTAGATTATCATGACGTTTAATGTGTCTAAAATATTTAAGTTTTTTTCTGTTTAATCCTCTTTACTAGACAGCCTTCTTCAATATTAAGTTCTTTAGTATATATATATATATATATATATATATATATATATCCATGTTGTACATTTTTATATATCTCACTACCTCTCTTATCTCTCTATATGCGTTAAGCCACCCCTTGGCAAAGGCAAGAACATCAGAGCCCTTCGTTCAGAAATTCTGCACATAATATAAGTAAATCATCGACGCCGGAAACAGGTTTAGTAACAAGATCGACAGATCGTGAAAGTCGAGGTCATGTGACAGAAGCAAAAGTTGCTGGAAATTGATTTTTTTTATGTCGTCTACAGGATCAGACAATAGGCAGACATTTCCGCAGCCATTTTTTTTAAGAGAAAAATATCTACCCGCCCAGCGTTCTTGTGCACTTGATAGCTGCTCTAGACGGTTCACCCACCTCGAGATTGGAGTTCACTGACTTGTGCACACGATCTCATGGCTAGGATCTTGCAGGCTCGTATGGCAGAGGGCAAAGTCCTTGGTGGCCTGAAGAAAACAAATCTGCCGTTAAATATCTCAGAATATGTTTCTGTAGAAATGTGGGGGGGGGGGGGGGTGGTGAAACAAGTAAACAGAAAAAAAAGAAGAAGAAATGAGAAAATGCAGTTTACTCAGAAGAATGGGGTTGTTTCAAGGACAGACATTTTTTTGGTTTTTTAATGAACGGAATACAGCAACAGAGCTTCTTAACTTTTTTTTCTTCTTTTGTTTGGTCGTAGACTCCATTTCCTGCCTGAGAACAGCCGTGAACTCCTCATTAAAAATAAAGCAATAAACAGAACAGACTGATAACACCCATAAACCCCTCATTAAAAATAAAGCAGTAAACAGAACAGCCTGATAACACCCGTGAACTCCTCATTAAAAATAAAGCAGTAAACAGAACAGCAATGATATTAAGATTCTTTTTTTTTAATGGATACAATCCATTTGCAGGTCCTCGCACCCTGAAAAATCCTTCTGTTGACTCTTTGGGGGTCGCGGGTGGGGGGGGGGCGGGTCTGTGGACCCTGGATTGTAAACCACTGTACTAGAACATCAGAAATAGAAAATAGAAATAATGAAAAACATCAGGAAATAGACAAATAAAACAATTTGACCTTATCAAGTACTGTAATACTTTACAGGAAACCATTCTGAGGTAAAACATCGAGTAGACCAGCAACGATAAGAATCTGAAGGCAACAAGAGATGGGTAAGGATCAGCTTGACCTGTCCATCATGAGGGCGAGCTGGAGAGTCTTTGCGCCATCTTGTTTTTTTTTCTTGCGGAGATAGAGCAAGATGATTATGGTTTGCAATTTTTTGTACTTGATCGAATGAATTCTGTTATCTCCACATCTCTTTTTTCTCCTTTTCCTTTTCACACACACACACACATGAAAGAGACTCAAAGACACACATATATACGTACATGAGAGAGACCGATACCCATGGACTAGAGAATGACACACAAAGACAAACATGCAATCTTGAGAGAGAGAGAGAGAGAGAGAGAGAGAGAGATTTTAAGACACACACACACATGCATAAAAGAGATACTCAAGGACACACACACACATACACAAGAGAAACACTCAAAGGCACACACACACACACACTACAGAAACTCAAAAACACATACATACACGAGAGAAATTCAGACACACACAAGTGAGAAACGCAAAGACACATACACATATACACTTGAAACACTAAAAAACACAGGCATGTATGCACGAGAAACACTCAAAAAACACTTATGTAAACACGAGAGACACTTAAAGACATATGTATACAGACGTTAACACTTCTTCTAAAATCCTAATTTTCTCAGCGCAGCTCAAACAAAATATTGATATTTATGAATAATGTTCATGGCAGCTGTGTGAATCACCTTATAATTTCTTTAAATTTTCGAAGATGAACTTGAATTGTTGCATTTTCTGGGCCTCAATTTACATTCCTTTTCATTTTCCGAGTTTGCTCTCTGTAAATATATGAATACTTGAAATCAGCAGTTAAACAACGCTATAATGATATTACCTCTGTAACTAACACTTTCAACGTCTGTAGTTATTTTAGGCATATTTTTTTGGTCGTTATTTTAGCTATATCTATTTTTGTTGCTATTTCAGCCTCACTTGTTTTTTGTGATGTTGTGCTAATGTAACTATTGCTGTAGTTAGTTTTTAGCCTTCCTTTTAGGTCTCTGTTTCACCCAACTCTAATTTGTAGTCATTTCAGATACTCAGATCTGTTTTCTGTCGTTAGCTTTGAAATTCTCAGGGAAATTGTTTATTTTAGTTCTCTCCCTTGTTTCGTTAGTTTAACAATCGGATTTAAATCAACCATTATCTATCTATCTATCTATCTATCTATCTATCTATCTATCTATCTATCTATCTATCTATCTATCTATCTATCTATCTATCTAACCTACCTACCTACCTACCTATCTATCTGGGGCTGCGTGCCCAATTCTTTACCCTTTAAAAATAAAGATTATTCATTCATTCTATATCTATCTATCTATCTATCTATCTATCTATCTATCTATCTATCTATCTACCCACCAACCTATTCACCTATCTGTCTGTATGTCTATCTATATGACTTCATCTTTCTTTCATTCTTTCTAATTTTAAAAAATTCTCATTGCTCAAAACTATGGCCCATGCCACTTGTATGGTGTAGGGGTGCGAAGTATTAGTGCCTTCACATTTTCTAGGCCGATACAGTATTTGAAGTAGGGGTGTCAGCATAATATTTTCGAGTTGTGAATCACATATTTCTGAATAAAGAAGGGGTTCTGAATACTTCTATAGTATTGAAGCTTACAGATGCACTTTGATTAACACATCACTGGGCCAGTAATTATTTCTCAGTGTCTCGTAGTTGATGCAGTTCTGGAGGATATGTTCCACAGTTTGGGGCACCTGGGCACATGCACATAGATTAGTAATACCAACCTTAAACTTTGTATACATATGACTTCGGAGTCGGCTGGTTCCATACATGAGTTACAAAAAACAGTGAAATTTATCCAAGAGACAGGACTGCAGATATAGACAGACAATGCGAACGAAGAAGAAGAAGAAGATTAACACATCACAGGTTTCACAAAACTTTACCACATTCACTAGATCAGAGCAAGTCCGATGAAATGTTCACTGCATTATTTAATTCTGGCAGTTAAGATATTCGACTTAGAATTCATAACATCACTTGAAATATGATGTAATATGACACAAACGTTGTTAATTTCGTCGTTGAAGCACATAATCATTTGTTCACAATATCAAACTCTGTCATATTCTACATGCAGCATTTCTCAATGTTCTCAACTTCACAATATTCTACACTTGATACGAGAACATTTCCTAACTCAGTATTATATCTGATCTACAACACGTGGTCAATCAGTTACACGACAAAATCACTGTACTCGAAGTTTCAAAAGTATCAAATCTTCATAATCACTTGAACCATATCTTCAGTCTAATACTACTTCTGATTCTATAGCGTCTCGTTCTCTTTCTTGTCTTGTATGTCTTCTGATTTCTTCTGATAGTCTTCCTCGGCCGTCTTTCAATCGCAGTGTACTAACGAGCAAAGTCTACTTGCCTCTTCTCTGGACTTCTGATCTCTCATCTGATGGCTCCTCGGCTGCTCTGGTCCGACCTTCTTTCTTCATTCTTGATTGTCCACGTGCACGGACCATCCTTCTTTCAGTTCTGGTCAGTCGCTACTTGCCGGACCGACGGTGTTCTGACGATCTCCCTCCTCTGTCTCCTCGCTCCTCTACTTTCGTACTTCTTCCTCCTCTCCTGTACATCCGTACTTCTTTGTCCTCTCCTGTACTTCCGTACTTCTTCGTCTTTCTTCCTGTCTCTCCGCTCGCCTTTTTAATCTTCAAGTCCAGCTTGATGGATTAACTAATAAGTATTTTGGCTCCACCCTTCAAATGTCCACTGGTTCCCATGAGCGTTCTGATTGTCCGTCATTCAAACTGCCCCGTAACTTATATGTTGTAAGTCAATTGTCCAATAGGCCACGCCTCTAAATATTTAATTAATATTTGGTCAGCTGACCGAGTCGTCTACTCCTTTATTTAAAAACCGTGTCCAATAGCGTTCTAACGCTAATAGGTGTCATGCGTGTCAGTCTGCATCACTTCCGTCTATACAATTGTTATTTACCTAAGTCATTATCTTGCTCTTTCATGCCGGAGGTTTTATTGTGTTCTTGCTTTTCATTGTGCCTGCCTTTTCTATTCGGCTTTTCTATTTTGTTTACTCGTGTCAACATCCAATCACCGCTTCGTTATCACCGGACCATCCTACTCTCTGGCGTCCTTCCTTTTTATCACCTATATCTCAACGTCACTGAGTCTCGTCCTTTTCTATTCACTCTTTCAACTGTTTACTTTTGTCCGCGTCTTGTTCTAGTGCCATGGAAGTTTTATAGCTTTCTCTTCCTTTCCTACCTACTTTTCTCTGTTGCTATTCGATGTTAATATTTTGTTTATAATATGTATTCATTATCATATTCATTGGTGCCGGAGGAAGAAACGCGGACGTTCAGTTGCTTACCAGAGTAAAAGCGCGGGTCTTGATATGTTAGGGGGTATAGTTATAAAATGGAATGGAAAACAGTATTTCCATGTACTTCCGTATACTTATTATGTTTCAAAGTATAACTAAATGAATGAAAATTTCATAAATGCAGAGTTTTTTAGGAAAAAAGAAGTAATGTGATGTTTTTAGACACTGATTGTGCCCAGCTCACCATCGGCTAGGTCTAGATATGCACTACTTACCATCTGAGATGTGTAGATCTACTTGTCGATCTCATATTCTGATTCTATGTTGCATTGTCGCTAAATTAATGTCTGAAATAACTCATAACTACTTCTCCAGTCGTCTAAATATGTCTAGATCTACTTGGGATACATTCAAGAGCAGTGGGGTGGTCACAGGCCATGTCCATACCCCTATCTACATCATCAAAAATTGAAAATTTTCGGTCTTTCTCTTCCTTTTTCTCGGCCGGAATCGCTCGTAACTAGGCACTCTTTCGCCATTTTGAAAAGTGTCACCGGAATCTCGGACGAAATATGTACAATCTAAATGTTACACCGGTTGTTTTATTGAAACAAACCAATGATCATTATAATGACCATTGGTACGCAACAGGAAAACGGAAGCGTCATTATAATGACCAAAGGCACGGAAAGTGTTAATAATAACAACTATAATCATTACTTACAAGGCCATGCTACATCAGCACCTATCGTAGCTAACTTTTCTTCCCCCAGGGAACCCCCCCCCCCCAGGTATCCCATGATACGAGGTTGGGTTGACCCCACTGTCGGTCGGTCGGAAAAAAAATTCCTCCTGGAGTGTGAAATGGAACCAGGGACCTTCTGATCGGCAAGCGAGTGCACTACCCGCTACACCATTGCGGGACATATTTTAACAACTTCTCTTCTCCCCCCCCCCCCCCTCCTCCTCAGAGTTCCTGGACGTCCTTGGGCGTCAAACTGTTAATGATGACAGCAGTTCGAAGTGGATTTAAATGTGCGAATCTTTGGCTTCCTGTTGTCAGCTAATTGATCTTCGTGCTGTGTGTCACTCAGTTCGGTTCATGCTGACTTAATTTCTTAAGTTTTCCGTTCATCCTGAAAAAAAAACAAACAAAAACAAAAACTTTGAGACAACATAATAAGATAGAAGGATTTCTCCACCTTTGGCTATGTCAGCTTGGCTCCTCCCATCCCGGGGAGAGCACTCTGTAATTTTCTTCCCATAACGTATAATTATCGCACATTCTGACCCAATTTATTAATGGCTGCCGACATCTAGATCTTGTTCCTTATGTGGAGAAGACAGAACGAGAGGGAGAGAGAGAGAGGGAGGGAAAGATAGGGAGGGAGAGAGAGGAGAGAGGAAGAGAGAGATATATAGGAAGAGAGAGAAGGAGAGATAGGGAAGGTGAGAGAGGGAGGGAGAGAGAAGGAGAGAGAGAGGGAGGGAGAGATAGGGAGGGAGAGAGAGGGAGACATAGGGAGGGAGAGAGAGGGAGAGAGAGGAGGGAGAGAGAGAAATAGGAAGAGGGGGAGATAGAAAGAAATGGAGAAGGATGGCAAAAAAGGGAGTAGAGAAAATAGACAAGGGATGCGCAAGAGAAAGTGAAACTGGGATAGGAGGGAGAAGAGAGTATTTAAAAAATGGGAATGAACAAAAAAAAACGAACAGATAAAAGAAGACAAGGAACAGAGGAGGTGAAAGAAATGGTGAGAGTAAAATAAGAGTAAAATAAGAGTAAAATGAGGAAGCGAGGAAGTAAATGAAAAGAGGAGGAGAGTTATGTAGGGAACAGGGAAGAGAGAAGCTAAGAGAATGGGGAAGAAAGATATGAAGGGAGTGGAGACAAAAGGAAGTGTGCAAAATAGGAGGAAAGATATCTAGGGAGTAGTGAAGAAATTTTAAATAGTGAGGAAAGATATCTAGGGAATGGAGATGAAAGCACGTGAGTGAAATAGTGAGAAAAAATATAGAGGGAGTGGAGATGAAAGCACATGTGCGAAATAGTGAGGAAAGATATCTAGGGAGTGGAGCTGAAACCGCGTGAGCAAAATAGTGAGGAAAGATATCTAGGGAGTGGAGCTGAAACCGCGTGAGCAAAATAGTGAGGAAAGATATCTAGGGAGTGGAGATGAAAGCCCGTGAGCAAAATAGTGAGGAAAGATATCTAGGGAGTGGAGATGAAGGCGCGCGGGCAAAATAGTGAGGAAAGATATCTGGGGAGTGGAGATGAAAGCGCGTGAGAGAAATTGGGAGCAAAGAGATGAGGAAAAAAAAATAAAGGGGGGGGGGGAATCCAAGAAATAGACAGACCGAGTTGAGAATAGACAATGATTGAACGACTTTTCATGTCTTCACACAATGAAGATCTTGTTTATGCTCATACCGTCGTCTCGCAGTTTTCAAATAGTGGCAAACATTCGGTATTAGTTTAGTACAAGCATCCTATACACATAATGAACTAGATCTAGTTTTAACTGCTAACAACTCTCTCTCTCTCTCTCTCTCTCTCTCTCTCTCTCTCTCTCTCTCTCTCTGCATGTTCAACAGCTTAAAACTACCGAAAACAGACAGGCTAATTATTTTATCATTTTTACGAATGAAACATTCCGGGGCAGACAGCTGCGTCAGTGCTTGTATGTATTTGTACAGTTTGCATGGCTGTGTCCGCCTGACTTGTTTGCTCAGTATCACATGTACAGAAATGCGCAAATTGTGAGTATGCATGTTTACTGTTTATATGTGAGCATGTATGGGTGTGGCTGTTGTCATATGTGACGTTTGTATGGGTGTGGCTGTTGTTCATATGTGAGTTTGTATGGGTGCGGCTGTTGTTCATATGTGAATTTGTATGGCTGGGACTGATGTTTATATGTGAGTAGGTGTGGGTGCGGTTGATGTTTGTATATGAGTTTTTATGGCCGTGGCTGACGTTCATATGTGATTATGTTTGGTTGAAGTTCTGTTGTTCATATGTGATTATGTATGGCTATGTTTGTTGTTCATGTGTGAGTATGTATGGCTATGTTTGTTGTTCATATGTGCAACTATGTCTGTTATTCATATGTCGGTATGTATGGCTGGGGTTGTTACTCATATATGAGCCTAATGTCTTGCGTCTGTCCTTCATATGTTAGTGTGTATAATTGTATGTGTTATTCTTATGCCTATCTGTTATTTTTTCCATCGCTGCTCTTAGGCGTGTCACGTGTTTGCTGTGTGTTTCTACTGTTGTCGCGTTGGTTTCTACTTCTGTGATGGCATGTGTATGTATATAAATATGTCTGGGTTTGTGCTGTATGTATATGTATATAAATATGTCTGGGTTTGTGCTGTATGTGTATGTATACAAATATATCTGGGTTTGTGCTGTATGTGTATGTATATAAATATGTATGGGTTTGAGCTGTATGTGTATGTATGCAAGCACTGAAGAGCCTTCCTCTACACTGTGAAGATTTTTTTTTAATGCACCCGACAAATTTGTGTTATATATATATAATAAGTGTACTTAATGCATACTCGTATATTGGTCACGTGGTGAGAAGAAACAGTCAGAGAATCCCCAAACAAGCTATCAAGTGGAACACAACAGGCCGAAGAAAAAGAGGTCGACCACGTGAAACTCCAAAGAGGACATTGTTAAGAGACGCCAAATTATCATGCATAAAATCCATTGATGAGGTTGAAAAGCTCGTCGAAAACAGGGAAACTTGGCGAACTGCCATGCGAGCCCTATGTGACGTTTAACGGCACGGGAAGGATACAGATACAGATAGTTAATGTAGAAACATCATCGCGTTAAAAACTTCAGCTGAAATAAGGTAAACTCTGACACTATAAATACACTACTTGAGAATACTTACCTCATTACACGCATGCGTTGTGGTATTGTTTCTGCATTTGTTTATGTGATAATCGATCCAGATATTTCTATATATTGCGATACATGTGGTTATTATGTCATATATTTTTATTTATACATACTTTTTGTTGCGGGAGGGGGGCGTATAGTAAGGGAGGGAGACAAAACAAATGAACCATATTACCTTTACCTTCCTCAAATGGCAGACGCTCAGCTATGGCAAACGCATACAACGTATTTCCGGTATCGAGTTCATGCATATCTGCAAAAGGAAAGAAAATTACTCATGCAATAGGTTCAGATCGATACTGCCAAAAGGATGTACATTAATACCCGGGCCAAACGGAGAAACAAACAGAATCGATTTCCGGTAATTGTATGTCGTGAGTATGAATATCTTTCTTCTTAGGCTCTGCCATACACATGCAGCCATATTGTCTTACCTGTGCTAGTTACCTGCAGTAGCACTTTCATGCTCCTGAGATAATGAAGTCGATATTTTTAAAAAAATATTGATAATCCAATGATTTATTGATGATGATGATGATGACGATGATGATTTATGTAACGATGCTGTCTATTCTCTTCTTTACCCGAAAACTAGCTGAGTACCCGACGTTGTCCGGGTATTTATATCTCCCAATCAACAAAGTTCTATTCATTTCCACAATCTTCTAGACGGTTCTACAAAGTTCTATTAATTGCCGCAATCTTCTAGAACGTTCTACAGAGGTCTATTCAGTTCCACAATCTTCTAGAAGGTTCTACAATATTCAGTTCATTTCCACAACCCCTAGACGGTTCTACAGATTCTAGACGATTTGATTATAAACAACATTTTTAGTTTCACCTCCAGGAGCAAGAATAAATAAATTCTTGGGTGAACCCACCTTTGAGCAAGCAATATAAAGTCGTCCGTGGGAGAAACATGGTAATCTCAAATCTATCTATCTCTCTCCCTCTCTCTCCCTCTCCGTCTCTCTCCCTTTCTGACCCTATCTCTCTCCTTCTCTCTCTCCCTCTCTTTTTCTTCCTCTCTCTCTACCTCTCTCTCCTTCTCTCTCTACCTTACTCTCTCCATCTCTCACCAAAATACGCTCGTAACAATCTACAAAACTATAATAAGACCAGCCGTCATGTATGGATCCAAAAAGTGGAGTACAACAGAAAAATATGAACAACAATTGGAGATCTTTGAGAAAAAAATCATAAGAAGAATCTTTGGGCTGACAAAGGATACCGACAGTGGAGAATGGAGAGCTAGAAAGATCACTGAACTTAACAGCTTATTTAAATCCCAAAGAATTATGAATGTCTTCAGACTACGCTGGCTGGGGTATGTAGAAATAATGGAAGAGAACGGACAAACGAAAACTATGTATGCTCAAGAGATAAGGGGAAACAAGACCAATTGGTAGACCAAGACAGAGATGGAAAGACAACATAGAAGAAGATATAAAAGAAATTGGTGTCACCAACTGGAGAGAGAAGATTGGGAATAGAGAGGAATGGAGGCGAACTTTATCTGCAGCAGTGAGCCTTAATGACTCGGAAAGAAGAAGAAGACGAATAATAATAATAATAATAATAACAAGTAGTAGTAGTAGTAGTAGTAGTAGTTGTAGTTCCCGTCATCCTTTAGTCTTTTGGAAGGATGAAACAGTGTTTTGTGATGGTCAAAGAGAGGCAACTCATGTAAGCGTTGAGTCAAACGACATTAGTTTAAATACCGTTTAATTCTAATGCTGTTACAGTTCAAGACTTTTCTCATGGGTTTTATGTTCAAGTCTCGAGTTCCTGGGAAGTTCAGCCCCCATGTTGATGTTAGTGAGTAAATTTTAGTCAGTTACGTCTTGGTTCTCGTAGTGTTATACGTCAGTATGTGAGTTAGGCTGTGATCGTAGATTCGTGCTATAGTTAAGTATTACTGGAGTATGTTATCATAGTATGAGTCTTTGTTAGTGTATTATTATGTCGTTTCCTGTGGCGGTAACGAATATATGCGCTATGGGTCGTTTGGATTTATGTTCTATACGTTATTGTCTACAATTTGAGACGTCACATCATGTATTTCATTTTCACACCACGTGGAACCCATCATCATCATGTGCACGACACTACAAATGTGTCTGTCTAGTATTGGATGATTTCAGTTGATTGATTTAT
This sequence comes from Achatina immaculata, assembly GCA_009760885.1. Classification (NCBI taxonomy): domain Eukaryota; kingdom Metazoa; phylum Mollusca; class Gastropoda; order Stylommatophora; family Achatinidae; genus Lissachatina; species Lissachatina immaculata. The sequence continues at coordinate 2,714,127 of CM019707.1, forward strand.
AATTGTTATTCGTCGTCTAATTCTTGGGTTGACAGTTCTGCAAGTGAGTAGCGTTCAGAATGATGGGTAGCTGATTCTTCTGTGTGTCATTCATCTGAGCTACAGTACAATTCGGCCCTAAATCAGTATTCAGTCATGGAGTAGTGTAATATTCATAGGTAACAGCTGAGACCGTCTTCTGTTACATCTGGTGCCGTCTCTCTCTCTCTCTCTCTCTCTCTCTCTCTCTCTCTCTCTCTCTCTCTCTCTCTCAGGGCAGAATGTCAGACGGGCCGGCCTGCGTGCCCAATTCTTAACCCTTTTGAAATAAAGATCAATCAATCAATCAATCAATCTCTCTCTCTCTCTCTCTCTCTCTCTCTCTCTATCTCTCTCTCTCTCTGGCCTATTACCAATCAGGCGTCGGTCGTCACTGAGTTCCACAACCATCTGTCCTTTGCTCTTTCTATAAGCTGTGTTTTTGGACTGTGCTCAAGTGCCACTCCTTTAGTCCGTCAAGTATCTTGTTTCTTTGTCTTCCTCCGTCCCCTTTCCCCTCCAGTTTTCCTGTTGTCATTTAGTGATCCAGTCTGCCTCTTCTTAAAACACGTCCTACAAATCTGGACTGTCGTGTTCTAAATTCTGCCCAGCCTCGCTTAGAAGCTCTTCATCTGTTTTCTTGGCTGTCCATGGTATTCTCATCATTCTTCTTAGGAACCACATCTCCGCTGCTTCCAGTAGATTCTGAGTGCTCTTTGTTTCCGTCCATGCTTCATATCCTTATAATAATATGGGTTCGATGTAACACTGACTCTTTCTGGTGTTCGTCGACAGAGCTTTATAGCACAGTATGTTTTTTCATCTAGCAAACCTTACTCTGTTACAGGCGGTGGTTTGTTATTTTTTTGTTATACAACATATTATGCGCCATCTGCTTTGCTACATTCAGCCACATCACATGTCGGGCACTTTCGCATTGTAGCATAGCCTTGTAAGTAATGATTATAGTTATTATTATTATTATTATTATTATTGTTATTATTATTAGTGGAATGATCAGGTATATAGTTAGGAGGGTATTGGGTGGCAGGATGGTGGATCAAACGGCGACAAAGAAGGTATAGTTCGAGGAGCGAGGAACGGATACTCGGTACTTCAAAGACCTGATCAAAGGTAAAACCGTATCGATAGATCTGATAGATCGTGAGAGTGGTCCAGTTCTAGAGGTGCGACTTCGCGCGCACATGCAGTAGCCCAGGGGGAACAATTGACCAGTAGATCAAAGACTGAACAGAGAACGGACTAGGTCCCGAAGCAGATAACTTGAAAGAGATGAGGGACTGGGTTAATTGGAGGTAACAATTGGACCGACGGAGATGAAAGCGAATAACACGAAGAAGCTAGTTGCGACCGGTTTTGGCGTGGTCAGAACTTACGAATATAAAGAAGGGAGGAGGATTCAGAAAGGCAGAGAGAGGAGAGCAGAGGAGCATTCAGGAGGCAGGGGGAGGTGCAGGCAGCTGCAGGTAGACAGATTAGGACTCAGCTGCAGGTAGAGAGAGGATTCAGCAAGAGAGATGTAGAGATAGAGACACAGTGTTAGACTGAACCAGTGTATTAAGAGATTGTGTAGTAATTATTACATGGAAACTTCGAGCTCCGAGTTTTTGTTCTATAGTAAGAAAAATGATATTGTGAGACTTTGAGGTTACGTGCTACAATGATGAAAACAATGAACTGTATATAATATTGCATATTATTCCAAGTGATATTATCAGCTATACGTCTTGAATATGTTTGACATAATAAAATGACGTCAGTGAAATGTTTTATGAGGCCTCATCTATTGCCATTTATATGAAACTTCAATGTGAGATGTGAGGAGGAAAGAGTAACTGCTTGAATAATAAGATAGGACCAAGAACATCTTCTTGAACAATAATAGAAAATCAAATAAACATTGTTATAATCGACAGAGCTTTATAGCACAGTATGTTTTTTCATCTAGCAAACCTTACTCTGTTACAGGCGGTGGTTTGTTATTTTTTTGTTATACAACATATTATGCGCCATCTGCTTTGCTACATTCAGCCACATCACATGTCGGGCACTTTCGCATTACCTACTACATTCATCACGCAATATGTTCAAATGTCCAACATTGTTTCTCTGCTAGCTACATTCAGTCGCATCTAATATGGTGGATACATCATTACTCCGTTTATTACATTCAGCTACATCTAATGTGATTGATACATCACTTATTGCATTCAGCCACATCTAATACAATGGATGCATCATTATTCCGCTTATTGTATTCAGCAACATCTAATATGATAGATACATCATTACTCCGCTTATTGTATTCAGCAACATCTAATATGACAGATACATCATTACTCCGCTTATTCTATTCAGCAACATCTAATATGAAAGATACACCATCACTTCGCTTAATGCATTCAGTCACACCTCATGCGAGACACTGTCGCTTTACCCACAAATTAAACCTCGCCGCATGTCACACGTCTGTTAAACCTCGTCACATGTCACACATCGTTAATGTTACTATTTTTAACCGTCGCGCGCGTCTCAGAAGTAAGATGATATATATATTTTTTTAATGTTGAAGAGGACTTCTTCTGAAATCAGTTCACTCTCACCGATGCAGAGCTCCAGCTGCTCTAGCGATGAGATCTGTTGTAAAACACGTTTAATAATATTCTGCTCAGCCAAAATGCTGTGCATCTTCAAAGAAACGAGGAGAATGTAAAGTTTTTCAACGAAAATTCCACTGGAAGAATGTTGCTGCCGGTATCTGTGAGCTGCTGATGGGTAAATTCCAAGTAGAACTTTAAAACTTACATGGTATCGGCATGTAATTGAAATACATTTTGTCGCCCGTTTGAAGAACTGTCTCAAAGAAAAGGACAAGACAGTCACACGGTTTCCAGAGCGTTAAGAGTGAAAGGGCCGATGATGAAAGCAAATGCAGACTTCACAAAGAGGAAACTTAATGGGCTTTTAGCCTCCCCAACACCCCCCTCCTCTCCTTTCATTCTTTGTTCATGTTTAAAACATCAATGTTTCCGTCTTTGTACAGTTTTTGTTACTGTGTGGGGAAAAAAAAGGGAAAAGAAATGTGTTGTTGGGTAAAGTAAATTTTTCCTTTACTTGTAAGTTGTTGATTACTGAGTAAAAACAGGTCTTTAATCAACGTGTAAAATAGCTTTTGATTATTCGTAAAACAAGTTCCGATTATTGCGTAAAGAGAAATTTGTGTGTGTGTGGGTGGGAGGGTGTGTATGTGTGTGTGTGTTGTGTGTAAGGTAAGGCTTGAAATATTAGCTACGCTTTGTTTATAAAAGTAAGAAACCGGACCAGCCATATTTTATAAAACATGTTCTGGAATTTTTATGGTTGGAGAGGTTCTATATCTTCTGACGTTTTGTTTTGTTTTGTTTTCGTATGGGAAATTTTACAGCCTGTGGAGTTTATTTCTGTTTTTTTTTTTCGTAGGAGAAATGTAATGTTCTTTCGGTGTTCTTTTTATAGGAGAAATTCTACATCTTTTGGAATTTTATGGTAGGAGAGATCCTATATTTTCTGATTTTTTTTTTTTTTTCGTAGGAGAAATTCTACATCTTTTGGAATTTCGTGGTAGGAGATATCTTGTATCTTCTGATGTTTTTTTTTCTTTTTTTTCATGGGAGAAATTCTACATCTTTTTGAATTTTATAATAGGAGAAATCCTATATCTTCTGATGTTTTTTTTTCGTGGGAGAAATTCTATATCATCTGGAGGGGTTTTTCGGGGTTATGGGGTCGTTTTGATAGGAGAAACTCTATATCTTCTGGAAACTTTTGTTGTATGAAAAATACTACATTTTCTGGGATTGTGATCCTTGGAGAAATGTCACATCTTTTGAAGTCGTGATTCTGGGAGAAACCTCATATCTTCTGGAGTTGTGATTCTGGGAGAAACCTCATATCTTCTGGAGTTGTGATTCTGGGAGAAACCTCATATCTTCTGGAGTTGTGATTCTGGGAGAAACCTCATATCTTCTGGAGTTGTGATTCTGGGAGAAACCTCATATCTTCTGGAGTTGTGATTCTGGGAGAAATCTCACATCTTCTGAAATTGTGATTCTGGGAGAAGTCTCTCATCTTCTGGAGTTGTGATCCTGGGAGACATCTCACATCTTCTGGAATTGTGATCCTGGGAGAAATCTCACATCTTCCGGAATTGTGATCCTAGGAGAAATCTTGATCTTCTGGAATTGTGATTCTAGGGACAAAATCCTACACTGTCTGGGGTTTTTCCCCTTAGGAGAAATCTGGTGTTCTTATTTTGTTTGTTTTTTTTTTAAGGAGAAATCCCACATTTTCTGAAATTGTGATTCCAGGAGAAATCCTACATCTTCTGGAATTGTCATAGTAAGAGAAATTATACATTTTCTGGAGATATAACAGTAAGAGAAAATCCTACATCTTCGGGAGTTTTAATGGATTAATAAATCCCATATCCTCTGGAGTTTTGATGTGTAAGAAATCGGCAACGCATTTCCAACACAACAAATTATTTTCTATACCAAAAAGAAAAGAGCAGAGAGGGTTGGAGGATATCAAGAGAAAAGAAGAGAGAATATAAAACTAAGCAAAATAGACATAAGGACAAGTCCACCAGTTTCTCTACCTTACGTAAGTTACGCCTTCTTGTAGCCTCATGTAAGTTACATTATATTGTAGCCTCATGTAAGCTACATTTTGTTGCAGCCTCATGTAAGTTACATTTTGTTGTAGCCTCATGTAAGTTGCATCTTGCTGTAACACACATACACAGAGACAAACAATATGGCAACCCGCCCATCCGACAATCCCCAGAGTTTTTATGTTACTACTTTTAGACAGTTCACATTATTATGTTCATGTAAGAAAATATGTGTATGTGTGCGCTAGCGCAAGTGTATGTATGTTCAACTTCATTCTGACTCTCTTTTTAAAAAAAAAAAATCTCAGACTCATATAATTTGGGCGAAAAATGATTGTATTTGCCAGCACACACAAAAAGTGCATTGCTCTAATTTCCTATTCATTCTCTGATTTCCGCCGAATCTGTTGGAGGATGTGTGTATGTGTGTGTGTGTGTGTGTCACTGTCAGGAAGTTGTTGTGCATATTTAAGACAGTTTATCATTTTAGCCAGCCAAGGCCGGTAACTCTTTCGTGACTTGAGAGCACAATAATCTTCAGCTTGCGTCAGTGGTTCCCAAATCTTGTTTGGGGGGGGGCTTCCTGCGCCTCATGTCGTATCGTTAGCGCCCTTATAAATGTTTTTTTTCCTCTCCGCTGTTTTGATTTCCTATGCTAAACTGCCGCTCGTTTTTTTTTCCTCTTTACCCTCTCCCAACCCCCCCCCCATGCAATGCTAGGATATTCCCATCATTCCCCCCCCCCGGGAAGAGAAAGGAGTCGTTGCCGCCCACTTTAGGGAATCTCTGGGCTTACACCGAGGTACGAGAATACTTCAGCCGTAAGCTTAAAGCCGTCCCACGTGTCATGTTCGTCATGGGACAAGAGAAGGACTTTATGAGTTCACGTGAATACTCACCTGGCTTGAAGCGATGAGCATCATCTTGGAGGTACATACTCCTGGTATGCTGAAGCATCCAATGAAAAAAAAGGGGGGGGGGGAAGAGGGAATTGTAGGGATGTAAACCTATTTTCCTTCTTTCATATCTGAATCTGACGGTACAACTTCTACTACTGGTCTCCTAGCTGTTATTCAAGTCAGACACAGATAACAGTTGTTTAGGCAAGTTCAGTTGAAGTGTTGGGGGGGGGGGGGGGGGGGGTGCTATTCTTTTCGTCTTAAATACTGGTTCGATTACCCAGACCTTTGACCTTCTATTGCCTCTCAAGGCTTTCTCATTGAAAATTGTGTATGCAGTGTACTCAGGTGTGCCACGCCCTGCATGTGAATATTCTTCGTTTTAAATCTGATTTTAGCCAGCGTAAGTATCATGTTGTAAATTTTAGATACCGGACAACACGTAAAACTGGGTAACAGTCTTCAGAAAGTTCGAGCGAGGTGCATATAAAAACATATGTCTCAGGTGAGATGTAATACAGAAACACACGTGTCAGGTGAGACGTCGTATAAAAGCACACGCTTCTCAAGTGATACGACATATAAAGCACACAAAAGACTCAGATGAGATGACATATAAAAAAGACTCCGATGATATGACACAAACTTTGGATGAGATGACATATACAAGCACACTACTTTTCAATAACATTAATCAAGCAAGCAAACAACATTACAATGAGATGGTATAATATACACATAACGTTCAGAAGATATTATATGTACAAGCACACAATCCCTGGCTGATGTCACATACGAACACGCAATCTTCGGGACGATGTGTACAAAAATTGTGTGAACAACTCCTTTCGATATGTTTTCGTTACTTTTCCATGTTACTCACAACTCCAACTCAAATTTGATTCTGCCCGGAACGAAAGAGAGGAGAAAACAAAAGGGGGGAGGGAGGAGGTTGAGAGGGAGAGAGAGAGAGAGAGCATAAAAGGCAAGTAGGAAGATGTTAAAACTGAGATATAAAGCATTAACAACATATCAAGTCACATGACCTCTACAGCAGCGACGTCTTGCGTCAAACAAGCGAACACTGCCCCTACCCTGACAGGCTAAATTCGTCATATTTTTTTTTTCAGTAAAGGAGAGACAAAATGCTAACGACCTCTGCTGACTTTTAGAACAGATCCAATCAGAGAGCACTTCTGCTGCCATCCCCCCACCTCCTCCTTTTTGTGATCCTTCTCCATTCCCGGACTGCCAGTCAGTGCCTGGAACAGAGATTCAAAGTGGATGAAATATTGAACCAGGTTAACAACCGCGGTTGTGTGTTTTTTTGGTTTTTTTTTTTTTCAAATTTTAAAATAAACGAGTGCTGGATTCCGGATGCCGACGAGGTAGATTTGTGTGTGGAAACTCGGCGTGGAAGCCAACGTTTGTCGCTCATGAAATGACCATGAAATATGATTTGTAATCCTTACAGGCAATATGCATCACACCCTGCTCTGATCATCATCTTCTTTACACGCATTTACTATCTTTATCTGCAGTACAGTCTCTTAGTTAAATTTGATGATTTTTTTTCCCTTGTAGCTTCTCCATAGAACAGTAAATACAATGGGGGGGGGGGGGAATTAAACGGAGGACATCTATCGCTCTTCTTAAAGTAAGACAACTAAAGAAGCTGTGGAGAGGAACAGACAGAACTACAAAAATAAGATTTTTAAGGGCATGCATCTTTCTCATCGCAACATATGCTTGTGAAACCTGGACACTTAACAAAACAGATGAGAAACACATAAATGCCTTTGAATGTAAATGCTACAGAAGAGTCCTTCAAATATCATGGATACAAAAAAAAAGAACAAATATATCCAAACTGTAAGAACTTAATATTGAAGAAGGTTGGCTATTAAGGAAGATTAAACAGAGAAAGCTTAAATATTTTGGACATATTAAACGTCATGATAATTTAGAGAAGACCATCTTGGAAGGGTACATAATGGGAAAAAAGAAAGAGAGGAAGACCAAGGCGAAGATGGCTGCAAGACATCGTTGATGATCTGCAAAATGGATGCATCAGTAGCAGGGCATCTTGCTCACAACCGAGAGGCCTACAGGAGAGCTGTTAGGGAGGCAGAGTTCTACAAGGGACATGCAAATGTCTGATTTGCAGTACTGTCTCTTAGTTAAATTGGAATTTTTTTTAGGCTATTTAGCATTAGTCACATCATTTTTTACTTCTCATACATCATAGTTACCTCTCTTCAATCATGTTTTACTTCTCCTAGATCATAGTTACCTCCCTTCACATCATTTTTTTACTTCTCTTAGATCATAGTTACCTCCCTTCACATCATTTTGTCTTCTCGTACATTATAGTTACCACCCGTCACGTGATTTAAACTTCTTACATGTAGTAGTCATCATGAATCACATCATTTGGACTTCTCTCACGTCATAGTTAACACTCGCCACACCTGTTTTGGACTTTTCATATGTCATGTTTGGCACTCTTCGCAACTTTTTGATGTTCTACTACGTCATATTTAGCACTCGTCTCATTTTGTTGGTGTTCAAATACGTCATATTTAGCACTTGTCGCATCTTTTGGAGTTTTAGTACGTCATATTTAGCACTTGTCGCATCTTTTGGAGTTTTAGTACGTCATATTTAACACTCTTGACATCGTTTTGGTGTTCTAGCAAGTCATATTTAGCACTCGTCACATTTTTTGTTTTGTTTTTCCAGCACGTCATATTTAGCACTCATCACATCTTTTTTGAGTTCTAGTACGTCATATTTAGCACTCGTCACATTCTTTTGGTGTTCTAGTACGCCATATTTAGCAATCGTAACATCTTTTTTGGTGTTCTAGTACGCCATATTTAGCAATCGTCACATCTTTTTGACATTCTACTATGTCATATTTAGCACTGGCTACATTTTTTTGCCATTCTACTACCCCATATTTAGCACTCGTCACATGTTACATACTTTCAAAATACCATTTCCTTTAGGGCCAACCTGAGCTTAGCTGCAGTGTAAATCTATCACAAGCTACACATCACCTGCAGCCCTGCCACTCGTGAAGTCTAACAGTGCTCACACCTAGAACTTTCCTCACGTTGTACCGCAAACAACCAGCGTGGTGAGCCCAGAAGCAGCAGGCATGATAATTCCTATCCACCAGTTATATTCAGGAATTATCCTCTTGAAAACGAAGGTAAAAGTTAAAAATCCCCGTTTTCATGCCATTAAGGCGTGTTGGGGATACGGAGTTAGGCCTATATTTTCCATGACCTTCGGCACATGAAAGTTTAATATGGTCAGTATCACGCTTGGCCGCATTTACCTTCCCAGATCTCTCTGGTACCCATTTTAAGAGGCTAGATGAACCATGGGCCTTTTCGTATTTTTAACCTGAAAAAGTAACCCATTTCTGCAATGTAATTTTAATATTCTAAAATAGATTACGATTCAGAATACACGTTTACTATACTTAAATGTAGAAAGTCGGGGGGGGGGGGGGGGGAGGGGGGCATCTAGCCAGTAATTTCCAACATTCTTGTTCTTGCCGTAAGATATTCTCCCCCGAAGTAACATCAAAGTTCTGTATCCATTGCTCAATAATTTCTTTATAAATCCATAATCTGGATGAAAGTGTTAAAAATAAGACATGGATCTGTGTGACTGACCTTCGCGATCCTTGGCTTTTTCGCGTTTCTAACAATTTCCCAATATATATTATCACGTGTCAGGCCCGGCAGCGTTGGGTGTTATACCGCTCCACAAATCTCAGTCCTTGACATTTCTGAGTAACTCTGTTGTTAACACCTTTCCAATCTACAATGCCAGGCTTTCTAGCATCTGTTCCCTTGGTCGTCCTCTCCATCTCCTGCCTTCAGATTCTTCCCACTGTTGTGATGTTTTCTAGTTTTTATCTTCTCATCAATTGCTTCAAGATTGGCAATCGCATTTTCTTTTATCTTTGTTATTATACTTCGTCTTTTCATTAGCTTGTCTCAAACACTGCTCTTTAGTTATCTTGGCTGTTCAAGGCATCCTCAGCGCTCTTCTCAGGAACCACATCTCTGCTGCTGCCTCCAATGATTTACTCATATGCCTGCCAATAGTCTACTATTCACATCCGCATAGAAAACGAGGTTAATATCAGTCACTCAGTCATTTGCGGAATTTTGCCTCCCTAACAGCTCTCCTGTAGACCTCTCGGTTGTAAGCAAGATGCCCTGCTGCTGATGCATCCATTTGCAGATTATTAACGATTTTGGGTTTCTTGGTATATTTCCAGAATGTAGTTTACCACTGCTTTTCTTCTATGCAGTGACTGTACTAGTCAGTGATCGTAGCCATTGTCCCTACAATGAGATTGTCTGCCTACATTCATAGATTGGTGACCATAACCAACATTATCTGTCAGCTGCTCTCCCATTCCATCCACCACCTGCTCCCATGGCTTAACGTCACCCGACGGGTGGGGGGGGGGGGGCTATAGGGATACTCTACTTGCCCAAAAGTGTCCCTTAAAGTGACGAAGGAAAGGAGGAGTTTTACTTCTCCTTTGCTAGGGTATACCACTACCCCGCTAAAGGTTCAATATAGCACTGTAATACTTTCTTTTTTTGTGTGTGTGTGACAATGCCTTATTACACAAGATGGTTTTCAGTTTCCGAAATGCTACACACACACACACACACATATATATATATATATATTACATCTTACATCCTTCCCGTACCGCCAGGCGTCACACAGGACTGGCAGCGTGCCTCGCTCTGAGTTTCTTATTCTCCATAAATGTGATAGCATAGTTCGTTGGTACGCTGTTCTCTCCTGGCTAGACGGCTGCTCGTTTCTACCGGAGTCCGTGGTTCGAATCCCAGGTAATCTCTTGTGATTTTTCTTTCTCTCACGTCTAAAAGTGATTTGAATACGATGTTTTCGAGGCCTAATCCTACAAAATCTTTCTCACAAACGAGAGGCCTACAGGAGTGCTGTTTGGGAGGCAAAGTTCCGCAAGGGACATGCAAATGAATGAATCCTACAAAACTGTGTTCTCTTACTTTACTGTACGAAAGCATCGTTGTTTCTTATTTATATAAAAATGTTTCCTGAATACAATACTGTCTTGCTCAAGTTGACCAGCTTCTCGCATTGACACACTCAGACTTTCCGTGATGTCCTGTGTCCACCTACAACGAGGTCGTCCCTTTTCTCTTTTGCCTTCTGCTGTCAACCTCTCCAGACTAAGGTTTATGAAATTACAAATCAGGCCTTGGGTGTTTGGCATTCTCGTAAAAATATTTATTTGACTACTGGTATTCGAAGTTTTACAGCCACACTGTCTCTTCCAGAGAAGCCATGGATCAATAACAATTCTGAAGAAAATACTCATTTTAATTTTTGAAGAAGAAGAAGAAGAAGAAGGAAGAAGAAGAAGAAGAAGGAAGAAGAAGAAGAAGAAGAAGAGCAAGAAGAAGAGGAAGAAGAAGAAGAAGAGGAAGAAGAAAAGGCAGAAGAAGAAGAAGAAGAAGAGGAAGAAGAAAAAGAAGAAGAAGAGGAAGAGGAAGAAGAGGAAGAAGAAGAAGAAGAAGAAGAAGAAGAAGAAGAAGAGGAAGAAGAAGAAAAAGAAGAAGAAGAAGAAAAAGAAGAAGAAGAAGAAAAAGAAGAAGAAGAAGAAGAAGAAGAAGAAGAACCCGACAACCAGGCCTCTAAATGTTTTTTTTACAGATGGATTCTGTCATGTTTAGGTCCGAAGTTATAAACATTTAAAAGTGCACAAAACCTTTATAGATACCCTATATAGATGTTCAAAAATGGTTTTAAAACAGCCTTATTATTCCTCTAAGATATTTAAGGACATGTATCTTTCCCATCGCAACATATGCCTGTGAGACCTGGATACTTAACAAAACAGCTGAGAAACGCATAAATGCCTTTGAATGTAAATGCTACAGAAGAGTTCTTCAAATATCATTGACACACCAATATATATATATATATATATATATATATATATATATATATATATATAAAAGAACTTAATATTGAAGAATGCTGGCTAGTAAGGATGATTAAAGAGAGAAAACTTAAATATTTTGGACATATTAAACGTTATGAGAATTTAGAGAAGGCAGACTTGGAAGAGTACATAATGGGAAAAAGAAAGAGAGGAAGACCAAGGCGAAGATGGCTGCAAGACATCGTTGATAATCTGCGAATGGACGCATCAGCAGCAGGCCATCTTGCTCACAACCGAGAGGCCTACAGGAGAGCTGTTAGGGAGGCGAAGTACGGCAAGGGGACATGCAAATGACTGACTGACTATTATTCCTGTATGTTGAAAAATCGTTTTAAGAGAGCGTTGTTTTTCCTCCAAATATATTGAAAAATGGTTTAAAGACAACATTGTTATTTCTCTAAGTATATTGGAAATGGTTTCATGACAGGATTGTTATTCATCTCAAATTAACTACAATAATAATAATAATAATTCGAGGACATGGGCTGGTCATTTTTTTTCATTCTTCAAGTCTTGAATCAATTTGTTTCGGTGCCTCATTTTTGTGTCTTCTTTTCTGCTCATTATTTAGATCAGTTCTCTATGTTCTAAGGTCTCGTTTTTTCGTGTTCTATAGAAGTATATGTAAGCTCTTGTAATATGCTGTATATGAATGACAATATTAAAGTTTTAACAGCCTTAAGAGCTTTCCAGGTGTCATATTAAAACTGTTCTAATGGATGTACACTTGATCTATGAAGTCAAGCACTTGCGTGTAAAGGTATTCGAAAAGGACGCAGTACTTTTATGTCGTGGGTCCTGTCCTGTACTTTGGGCCACGTGTCTTTACAGGTATGTGTACCTGTTTATCTACCTGTGTGAATGTTGTTATGAATGCTGGAACGGTCTTTTTGTGATGGTGAGATCGGGCTTCGAGTTCGATAACTCTTGCAATCTCCGCAGGTCTGTGATGTCTCCGCTGATTGAATCTGTCATTATGTAAGCTTCATGTTTTGTCAGCCAAGTTGTGGAAGTAATGTGTGAGAGTTTGTTTTCGCTTGTGTTTCTGGGCGTCATATTATGCTACTGTAAATGGACCTGTTAGCTCTTTGCATAAATGTGATTGCTAGTGTGGGTGTTTTGCGTCTTTTCTTAGCTCGTATGTTTCTAGATGTGTTCTTGTTTTCTATTAGCACATATTTTTTCTCCTTCGTTAGTGTCTCTGTGCGTGTGTTTTATTAGTGTTTGTGTTTTCTGTTAGCTTGTGTGGGGTTTTTTTTATTAGTATTCTTGTTTTCTGTTAGCGTGTGTGTGTGTGTGTGTGTGTGTGTGTTTTATTAGTGCTTGTGTTTGTCGTTTGTGGTCGTATTTCCTGTTTACGTGTTTTCGTTTGTGTTTGTGTTTTCTGTTAACGTGTATGTGTTTTTTTTTAGTATTCGTGTTTTCTGTTAGAGTGTATGTATTCTTTTTAGTATTCGTGTTTTCTGTTAGAGTGTATGTATTTTTTTAGTATTCGTGTTTTCTGTTAGAGTGTATGTATTTTTTTAGTATTCGTGTTTTCTGTTAGAGTGTATGTATTTTTTTAGTATTCGTGTTTTCTGTTAGAGTGTATGTATTTTTTTAGTATTCGTGTTTTCTTTTAGCGTGTATGTATTCTTTCTTAGTGTTCGTGTTTTCTGTTAGAGTGTATGTATTTTTTTAGTATTCGTGTTTTCTTTTAGCGTGTATGTATTCTTTCTTAGTGTTCGTGTTTTCTGTTAGTGTGTATGTATTTTTAAAATTAGTATTCGTGTTTTCTGTTAACGCGTGTGTGTCTGTATTAGTATTCATGTTTTCTGTTAGCTTGTGTGATATTTTTATTAGTATTCGTAATTTCTTTTAGCGTGTGTGTATTTTTTCTGTAGTATTCGTGTTTTCTGTTAGCGTGTATCCGTGTTTTATATGTGTTTGTCTTTTTATTTGGTGGTCGTGTTTTGTGTTTACGTGTTCTCGTCTGTGTTTGTGTTTTCTGTTAACATGTGTGTATTTTTCTAGTATTCGTGTTTTCTGTTACCGTATATGTATGTTTTTTTTAGTATTCGTGTTTTCTATTAGCGTGTATGTATTTTCTTATTAGTATAGGTGCTTTCTTTTAGTGTGTATGTATTTTTTAAAATTAGTTTTCGCGTTTTCTGTTATCGTGTATGTATTTTTTTATTAGCATTCGTGTTTTATGTTAACGTGTGTGTGTTTTATTAGTGTTTGTGTTTTTCGTTGGTCGTCGTTTTTCTTGTTTGCGTGTTTTCGTTTGTGTTTGTGTTTTCTGTTAGCGTGTATATGTTATTTTTAGTATTCGTGTTTTCTGTTAGCGTGTATATACTTAAAAAAAATATTAGTGTTTTCTATTAGCGTGTATGTAATTTTTTAGAATTCGTGTTTTCTGTTAACGTGTGTGTATTTTTTTATTAGTATTCGTGTTTTCCGTTAGCATGTACGTATTTTTTAAATTAGTATTCGTGTTTTCTGTTAGCGTGTATGTATTTTATTAGTATTCATGTTTCTGTTAGTGTGTATGTATTTTTTATTAGTATTCGTGTTTTCAGTTAGCGTGTAGTGTTTATGTTTTCTATTAGCGTGTGTGTTTCACATTAATGTTTGTGTTTTATGTTCGCATGTTATGTTAGCATGCTTCTCTTTAATGTATGTGTTCTCTATGAGCACTTCTCTCGTTAATGTTCGTGTTGTCTGTGAGCATGCGTGCTTCTTGTTAGTTTTATCTTAGTTTTACTATAAATCCCTTATTAGCCACGTCAGTGTATATATTTAAAATCCCTTATTAGCCATGTTAGTGTTTATATTTACTATAAATCCCTTATTAGCCATGTTAGAGTTTATATCTTTAGCACCGCATGCATCTCTCTATTATATGTTTAGCACCACATGCATCTCTCTATTATATGTTTAGTACCCCATGCATCTCTCTATTATGTGTTTAGCACCCCATGCATCTCTCTATTATATGTTTAGCACCACATGCATCTCTCTATTATATGTTTAGAACCCCATGCATCTCTCTATTATGTGTTTAGCACCCCATGCATCTCTCTATTATATGTTTAGCACCACATGCATCTCTCTATTATATGTTTAGCACCACATGCATCTCTCTATTATATGTTTAGAACCCCATGCATCTCTCTATTATATGTTTACAACCCCATGCATCTCTCTATTATGTGTTTAGCACCACATGCATCTCTCTATTATATGTTTAGCACCACATGCATCTCTCTATTATATGTTTAGCACCACATGCATCTCTCTATTATATGTTTAGCACCCCATGCATCTCTCTATTATATGTTTAGCACCCCATGCATCTCTCTATTATATGTTTAGCACCCCATGCATCTCTCTATTATATGTTTAGCACCGCATGCATCTCTCTATTATATGTTTAGCACCCCATGCATCTCTCTATTATATGTTTAGCACCACATGCATCTCTCTATTATATGTTTAGAACCCCATGCATCTCTCTATTATATGTTTAGCACCCCATGCATCTCTCTATTATATGTTTAGCACCCCATGCATCTCTCTATTATATGTTTAGCACCCCATGCATCTCTCTATTATATGTTTAGCACCCCATGCATCTCTCTATTATATGTTTAGCACCCCATGCATCTCTCTATTATATGTTTAGCACCCCATGCATCTCTCTATTATATGTTTAGCACCCCATGCATCTCTATTATATGTTTAGCACCCCATGCATCTCTCTATTATATGTTTAGCACCCCATGCATCTCTCTATTATGTTTAGCTCCCCATGCATCTCTCTATTATATGTTTAGCACCCCATGCATCTCTCTATTATATGTTTAGCACCCCATGCATCTCTCTATTATATGTTTAGCTCCCCATGCATCTCTCTATTATATGTTTAGCACCCCATGCATCTCTCTATTATATGTTTAGCACCCCATGCATCTCTCTATTATATGTTTAGCTCCCCATGCATCTCTCTATTATATGTTTAGCACCGCATGCATCTCTCTATTATATGTTTAGCACCACGGTGGCCGCTCTCTATCGTTTGCTTCTGCCACCCCCCCCCCCACCCCTTAGTTACTGCATTGTGCCAGTGTTTCCCAGGCTTGCTCGGGCTGCCTCCGACTTTTCTTCCAGGCCACATCCTCAACGCCCCCCTCCCCCCGGCTCGCCCCTGCCCCTTATGTATTACTCGTGGTATGACTTATTAAACTAGGATATACATTACACAACTAAAATACTTCAGCCAGCAACCCAATTTATTTTACAATATGGAGTACATTTATATAACTCACCTGCTGCATTATTTTCTCAACTTTTAATGTGATGGACGAGTTTCATGTAGGGACGCACGTTGCTAAGAAGGAAGGCATTACTGTTCCTATCTGTTGCTTCGTTTTCCTTCAACGAACCCCCCCCCCCCCCAATTACTGGCCCCTTTTTTTCCACGCGCTTGCTGGCTCTTTTTCTTTCACTGCCCCTCCGTTTATACACCCGGGGGGGGGGGGGCTTTGTCCCCCACTTTGGGAAACACTGTATTATTTAGTCACCACTGGCCGCAGTCACATTCTGTAGTCACCATCAGTCATATTTTCTATTATCTGGTCACCATCTGTCATATTTTCTATTATCTGGTCACCATCAGTCATATTCTCTATTATCTGGTCACCATCAGTCATATTTTCTATTATCTGGTCATCACCTGTCACATCTTATAATCCCTGATACCTTCTAGTCACCGTCTGCATTTTATAGTCACAACCAGCTACAGTTCGTATTATGCGACCACTACCAGCCGCAGTCGTATCCTGCAGCGACCACTACCAGCCGCAGTCGTATCCTGCAGCGACCACGGGCACCATTTTGTAGCGTTACACCAGTGACCAGGTTAACTGCCAGTTACAGGTAAATTACTAATTATAGAAAAAAAACCCCTAGAAACATGTGGGGGACACCAGTTACCATAACCAGTTTATATTAGCAAAAACTTAGTCCAAAAACGTAGCAGCGAAATCAGTTGATTGATTGATTGATTTTTATTTCAAAAGGGTTAAGATTTGGACGCGCATGCCCTGTCTGGCATTCTGCCCTTTATCATAAACTTTCATTCACTCTGTTCCCGACATTCTACAAATATGCTGCTCATATAACAAACATAATTAACAATAAAGTAACTACATACAATGAAGGATAATCGGGCCAGTAGACTAATGATGCTCAGTTTACATAGAGGAGAATCCTCCTGTTCTGACTTTTGATTCAGCATATGAGCATGTTATAACATGAATAATTCTCGCTGAAAATAATTTTTAAGAATTCACATGGACATTTACTTTTTTTCACTGATGTCTGCAAAGTATTTCTAATTTTACATTATTTTTTGTTAATTACACAATACCGAATGTTGCATTGAGAAAACCGTAATCTAAGAACGAGAGGCATTCGAAAAGTAATATGCGTCATCGTTTTTTTTTTCAGCTAATAATGAAGAGAGAAGCGTGAAATTTTGCATACTTTAAATATGGCATGTGCCGATTGTGTGAACCAAATTGCACCGCAACCGGCCAAAGAGTATGGCTGCCCTAACTGTTGAAATGTAGCGTGTTAGCAACTTGCGATATGAGCAGCGAATTGTGATAGACTTTCTCATTGCAGAGAAAGAAACTGTTGTGAACATTCACAAGCGTCTATGTGATGTGTATGGAGGTTCTGCAGTCGACAGGAGTACAGTCAGTCGCTGGGTTCAGAGAATCAAAGAATCAATAAGTGGAGATAAGGAGTTGCATGATCGGTCGCGCTGTGGACGTCCTGCCACAGCCACCAAGGCAGAAGTGTTGAAATGCGATGAGGGCATTATTCTTACTGATAGGCGTATCACTACTCAACAATTGGCCTTAAAGCTGTCAGTCAACAATGGTAGTGCAAATGCAGTTATAAAAGCTCTCGGATTTTCTAAGGTTTGCTCAAGATGGGTTCCTCGAAGTCTCACAAATGACTATCGATTGCAAAGGAAAGCAATTTCTTCTGAATTGTTGGAGCGTTTCAATGCTGAGGGAGAAAACTTTTTGGCTAAGATCGTAACAGGTGATGAAACCTG
Organism: Achatina immaculata; assembly: GCA_009760885.1. Classification (NCBI taxonomy): domain Eukaryota; kingdom Metazoa; phylum Mollusca; class Gastropoda; order Stylommatophora; family Achatinidae; genus Lissachatina; species Lissachatina immaculata. The sequence continues at coordinate 2,731,862 of CM019707.1, forward strand.
GGCACATCATTTTGAACCTGAGACAGTCAATGGAGTGGCATCATCCACAATCACCACGAAGAAAGAAATTCAAGACAACTCTTTCAGCTGGAAAGGCCATGATCACTGCCTTTTGGGACATTGAAGGTGTGATTCTTGTGGATGTTATGCCAAGATGAGAGACAATCAATTCGCAAACATTGAAAAAACTCAATCAACGTTTTCTCAGAGTTCGGCCGCACAAGAATCCAGCAGACCTGCTTCTCCTTCACGACAGTGCGCGCCCTCACACAAGTCTGGCAATACGGGAAGCAATCACCACATTGGGTTGGGCAGTACTACCCCATCCACCCCATAGTCCCAATTTGGCACCCTCTGATTTCCATCTGTTTGGATCACTTAAAGATGCACTCCGAGGGGTAAGATTTAAAAATAACGAAGGAGTGATTCATGCAGCGAAGAAATTGCTACATAATCAAGAGAAGATCTGGTGCGGGCTAGGAATACATGCACTTGTTTCGTGCTGGCGTAAAGTCGTACAAGTTGATAGGGATTATGTTGAATAATACCGATGTTTACATGACATATTCATGTATATTGTGTATAAATTTCATGTTTTTTTAAATAAACAGCTCCTGAGAAAAACGATGTGGTGCATTACTTTCTGGACGCCCCCCGTATTTCACGCAAGGTAAAAGACGGGGATATATGTATCAGATTATTAAAAAATCCGAGTGCGATCATTGATATAGTCACCACTGGGCATAATGTGTATTATGTATTCACCACCATTCAGTTTCTATTCTGTATTCACCATCAGCCATAGACTGTATTCTGTACTCATCATCAGCTGTTGACTGTATTCTGTACTAACCATTATCTGTAGTCTGTATTCTGTATTCACCATCAGCCATATTCTGTATTCTGTACTCACCATTACCTGTAGTCTGTATTCTATATTCACCATTAGCCATAGTCTGTAATCTGTATTCGCCATTAGCCATAGTCTGTATTCTGTATACAGCTTTAATATTTTGCACTCTGCACTCACCATCAGCCATAGTCTGTATTCTTGCAGTCACTGCCAGAAATCTCCAGGAATCTGCTCTTAATTTCTTTACTATCTCACCGTGGCAGTAGAATCTCTGTTTCAGCTGCCCAAGGCATAGATCGTTTTAACTTTCCTTTCTGTGGGAAAAAAAAGCCTTTGAAAATAAGACACAATCTTCACACACGTGAAAGTCTCTAGACAATTGTGACAAGAAGGTCATGACAAGAATCAGAGAACAGGATGAGATGAGGAGAAATTATTTGTGGAACCAAAGTGAGAGAGGTTGCGCTCGTGATGTGACGCTGAAACAAATGTGACATATAATTCGTTTAAGATGTGCTGCTGGCATAATATGTCTCGCTTGTGATGTCACGCTGAAACAAATGTGACATATAATTCGTTTAAGATGTGCTGCTGGCATAATATGTCTCGCTTGTGATGTCACGCTGAAACAAATGTGACATATAATTCGTTTAAGATGTGCTGCTGGCATAATATGTCTCGCTTGTGATGTCACGCTGAAACAAATGTGACATATAATTCGTTTAAGATGTGCTGCTGGCATAATATGTCTCGCTTGTGATGTCACGCTGAAACAAATGTGACATATAATTCGTTTAAGATGTGCTGCTGGCATAATATGTCTCGCTTGTGATGTCACACTGAAACAAATGTGACATATAATTCGTTTAAGATGTGCTGCTGGCATAATATGTCTCGCTTGTGATGTCACACTGAAACAAATGTGACATATAATTCGTTTAAGATGTGCTGCTGGCATAATATGTCTCGCTTGTGATGTCACACTGAAATAAGTCGCCATTTTTGTCCCGTCTGTGATATCTCTCTCTCTCTCTCTCTCTCTCTCTGAATCTTAAGTGTCCAGGGCACATGGGGCTTATTCAAGGTAAGGGTTTTCCACAAACGCCTGTCCTTCGCCTATTTTCCCACTCTTGCCAGGTGAGCCCTCTCTATTGCTCTCTGTTGTTCTTCTCCGTGTCTCTTTTGGTCTACCCTTACTCTTTTCCCCTGTGGTGTCCATCTTAATGCTATTTTTGGTAGTGAGTTGTCAGTCATTCGGAGCACATGTCCCAACCATCGCCAGCGTCTTTCCTCAATAACTGCTGTCAGTGACATCATCTGCATTTCTGCCAACAAGATGTTATTTCTCATGGTGTTTGGCCAAAATATTTTTCTAATTCTTCGTAAACATTTAGTCTGGAAAAAATTCAGCTTGTTTTCTATGGTTTGGGTGATTTTCCAGCATTCACTTCCATAGAGTAGTACACATAGAACATTACTCTTAAATATCCTGATTTTCGTCTAAATCCTTAGTTTTTTAGATTTCCATATAGTCTGCAGTATTGCAAAAGCCTGGTTTGTTCTAGCAAAGCTACTACTGATGTCCTCTGTGCTGTCTCCATTTTCTATTACTCTACTACCAAGATATACAAATTCGTTGACCTCCACTAACTTGCTATCTACTCTGAGTACATTTCTGTTGTTAACATTTTGCTTCATTGACTTTGTCTTTCCTATGTTGATCTTTAATCTTCTGTTGTTTGCATTCTGAGTTAGCTTGTTTATTTTATCTTGCATATCTTTGTACCTGCTTGATAGTAGACAAATGTCATCCGCAAAGTCAAGGTCCTCCAGCACTGTGTCAAGGGTCCACTGTAATCCTCTGCGTTTGTCTGATGTTGCATCCTTCATTAACCAGTCTACTGCCAAGATAAATAATGTTGGTGATAGTACACATCCCTGCTTCACTCCTGTTTGTACCCTAAAGCTGCTGGAGGTATGTTCTTCACAGATCACTTTGCACTGAAACCCTCGTAAAGGCCTTTGATAACATTCACTATCTTATGGGGGAGGACATGCCATCTTAGAATTTTCCACAGTGCATCTCTATTGACACTATCAAAGGCTTTCTCAAAATCTATAAACAATGCATATGTTGTGCTATGCCACTCATTTGCCTGCTCTAATATTTGTCTAAGTACAAATATGTGGTCTATGCATGATCTTCCTTTCCTAAATCCTGCCTGCTCTTTCCAAAGTTTTCCCTCAAGTGCTGGTACAATTCTGTTGATGATTATTCTGCAAAATACTTTACTGGTAAGTGATAGGAGGATAATGCACTTCAGTTCCCGCAATCTCTGAGGTCACCCCTCTATGGTAGTTTTGCTATAAGGTTAGTTTTCCACTCCTCTGGAGCTTTTTCTAGATTCCAAATTTGTTGTAGTATCCGGCAAAGTTGTTTTGGTGTTTCTGTTTCTTCTGCTTTCAACATCTCAGCAGTCACTTCATCTTTACCTGGTGCCCTGTCTAATTTTAGCTTCCTTATCGCCTCCTTTACTTCACTTATTGTTATTGGTCCTGTATTGATGTTTAGTTCCGTTTTTGCTTCAGGTATGTCTATTGTTTATGCTGCTTGTGTTCTGTTTAGTAGAGTGTTAAAGTGTTCCCTCCATCTTTCAATTTTTTCTCTTTCTCCACTGATCAGTTGTCTCTTATGTGTCCTTATTGCACTCTCAAATCTTGTGCTGAAGTATTTTTTTGCACATGAGCTGAACATTTTCACACAGACCGCAAACCCTATGAGAGAACATTGGTGACAAGTGTGGGTCATTGCGAGACTAATGTTTACCTGCTTTGTGATTTTGCATATGGTTTTCATTAAATTTGCATATGCTGCTTTCTCTGCTGCTTCTGCTAAGTTGTCATAGTATTGACGTTTATCTTGACGCCATGATTCCTTTACCTCTTTGTCTTTTTGTGCATAATTACTTAAAACTTGTTCTTTTAGCCTTTGTGATTTGGTGCTCAGTACTTTTTGCTTGATTTCCTTCCTTTGCTCTATCTTTTCCCATGTGGTCTTGCTTATCTATTCCTTTTTTCTCCGTTTCCGATATCCCAGCACCTCTTTTGCTGTTTCCTGTAGTGTTTTATTGAACTCCAGTATGGACATTTCTGCTTCGTCTTCTAGGACACTAAAGCGGTTCTTAAGTACTACTGAGAATTCATTCCTTGTTTGCTGGTCTTTCAGTTTTGTTGTATCAAAGCCTGCCTTTCTGTGTTCTCCGATTTTGTCTTTCCTTAATTTTAGTCTTATTTTCGCTACCAGAAGGTTGTGATCACTTCCTACATCTGCTCCTTTCCTTGCTCTCACATCTTGTAGTGACCGTTTCCATTTGCTGTTTATGTGATCGATTAGGTTTTCTGTGGTTTTATCTGGGTACGTCCAAGTCACCTTATGGATGTTTTTGTGTTGGAAAATTGTCCCTCCGATGGTCATCATGTTTTCTTCACAGAAGCTGCAGTCTTTCTTAACTTTCATTTATTTCTCCGATTCCTTCTCTTCCTATGATTCTTCTTCTATCTTCATTTCCTTCACCTACTTTTGCATTGAAGTCGCCCAAGATGAGTAGCATATCATGCTTGGGTATTATTTCTACTGTGGCTTGGGGGCTGTTGTAAAAATCTTCTTTTAATTCCTCTTCAACTGCTTCTTTTGGTGCATAACAAACCATAATAGACAGCTTCGTGAATCTTGAATTGAAGCGTGCATATAATAATCTCTCATTTATAGGGGTCCATTTCAGCAATGCTCTTGATGTTTCTTTTGTTATAATCAATGCTACTCCTCCTTCATGATTATCTTCTTTACCTGACCATATTATTGTATCTTCTGTGTGCTGTTATTAATTTCCTTCTGCCTTGTCCTGTCCATCTTGCTTCTTGTATTCCTAGTATGTCTAGTTTGTATCTGTTCATTTCCTTGATGGTTTGTGCTAGTTTTCCAGTCTGGTTAAGTGTTCTTACATTCCAGCTGCCTATTTGCATCTTGTGTTTAGGTTCCAGGAGGTCTGCAGTGGGCGGGGACTTCCAGTGGCTAGCTTTCATCAAGAACTTTTATGGGCTCAGTTTCCTGATACGCATTTCTCCTTCTACCTGCATTTGTTTTTTTCCCTTACTATTTCTGTGGCAAATATATCCTTACTACAAGAATTACAACAATAAGATTAAACAAAGAAAACTTAAATATTTTGGACACATTAAACGTCATGATAATCTAGAGAAGACCGTCTTGGAAGGGTACATAATGGGGAAAAGAAAAAGAGGAAGACCAAGGCGAAGATGGCTGCAAAACATCGTTGATAATCTGCAAATGGATGCATCAGCAACTGGGCATCTTGCTTACAACAGAGAGGACTACGGGAGAGCTGTTAGGGAGGCAAAGTTCCGCAAGGGACATGCAAATGAATGATTGAATGAATGAATCAATCAAGTTCTAAAATGTCTATCTTATCATGACATTGTGGGGTGGGAGTGGTGAGGGGGATCTGTGATATCACTCTGAAATAAATGGGACTATATCTCATTTGTAATGTCACGAGGAAAAAAAATATGGCCTATATACTCGCCTGTGATGCCACATTGAACTAATTGGGGTTTGATTCGTTTGTGATGTCACGCTGAAAAAAGTGACATGTTTGTGATATCACATTGAGATTGGTGACAAATATGCCATGTGTGGCTTTGAAGCCGGACCTATAAATTAATATATAACAGAAGATAAAACCCAGCAGATGCAGAGTTAGATTCTCTAAACTACAAACTCTACGTGAGATTCAGTACATAGATGAGAATACATATTCCAGGAGATTTATAACATAACAAGAAAATATAGTCATTTGACATCTGCTTATCACGTGACGGTCTGTGGAAAGACGTCTGATGATCTGTTTATCATATGACGGTCTTTATAAAGTCTTATCTGTTTATTATATGACCGTCTTTATAAAGCCTTCTGATGATTTGCTTATTATATGACGTTCTTTATAAAGTCTTCTGATGATCTGCTTATTATATGACGGTTTTTATAAAGTCTTCTGATGATCTGTTTATTATATGACGTCTTTATAAAGTCTTCTGATGATTTGTTTATTATATGATGGTTTTTATAAAGTTTTCTGGTGATCTATGTATTATATGATGGTTTTTATAAAGTCTTCTGATGATTTGTTTATTATATGATGGTTTTTATAAAGTTTTCTGGTGATCTATGTATTATATGACGGTTTTTATAAAGTCTTCTGATGATTTGATATAATATGACTGTCTTTATAAAGTCTTCTGATGATTTGATATAATATGACGGTCTTTATAAAGTCTTCTAATGATCCGTTTATTACATGATGGTCTTTACAAAGCCTTCTGATGATCTGTTTATTATATAACTATTTTTATAAAGTCTTCTGATGATCTGTTTATCATATAACGATCTATAGAACGTATTTTGATGATCTGTTTGTCACGTGACGGATTGTAGAAAGTCCCTCTAATGATCTGTTCATGTCCTGGCGAGTGTAAGTTTCTATTTACAACTAGCAGACACGTGATACTCACGTTGACATGAGCTTCTTGTATTTTTTGTTTTGTGTGTGTGTTTGTGTGTATGTGTGTTGTTTATGACTTTTTTCTCTGTTTCCGCTGACGTACAAAAAGAAATGATTCCGGAGAGTACAGTGCCCTAGGACAGACATTGAAAGTATACAATTTCTGGAATAATTTCTTGCTGACGTCTCATAAAGGTCTGTGGCACTAACCTTACATTCCGAGAGCGGAGTCACTGACTGAAAATCTCATGACTTTGACGCGGTGAATGTCCTGTCTAAATCTGGATATACTCTCTGTCCTCTGACATGATCGATACCGCTATTTCGGCGTAATCGCACATTACTCAAACTTTAAGTCGGTAGGGCGATTTCGATATCTTCCGCACTTTTAGAGTTCTGTTTTTATTTGTTAATGGTGGTCTTTTCTTTAATCCTCTCTCTCTCTCTCTCTCTCTCTCTCTCTCTCTCTCTCTCTCTCTCTGCTACACACATACACGAACATATACATACACACATAGTCGCAGAGATTGAAAAGGTTCGACGATCGATATCTAAGATTTCACTTCCTTAAACCACTTATCTGAATACATAGTCTTTTCTCCGTTTAATAGCATCATTATCATCATCATGTGCCATGCCGGTATGTGGTCATCTTCTTCTTATCTTCTTATATCCTTCCCGTGCCATTAAACGTCACATAGGGCTCGCAATGTAGTTCGCCAATTTTTCCTGTCTTCGGCGAGTCTTTCAACTTCATCAAAGGATTTTATGTCTGTTAATTTGGCCTCTCTTAAAATTGTCCTCTTCAGAATTTCACGCGATCTGCCTCTTTTTCTTTGGCCTGTTGTGTTCCACCTGAAGCTTGTTTCGGGATTCTCTGATCATTTCTTCTCATCAAGTGACCAACATATGTCCATCTCCTTTTCCTGATCACCCACGAGACTGGTTGTTGTTCAGTCATCTTGTCTTATCTCTGCATTGTTCTTGAATTCATTCCACTTGATGCCGAGTATTTTCCTTAGGCATTTGTTTTCAAAGTGTGGTCATACTCCTCCACAAATCTCGGTACTCTGTCACTGATTTCCTTCCATGTCACAATGTTAGGCCTTCTAACGTCTGTTCCCTGGTCGTGCTCCACCTCTCCCGGCCCTCAGTTTTTTTTTTTTTTTGCCCATTGTTATGTTTTCCAGTTTCTCTCTTAATCAATATAGGCGAAGGAATGTATTTTCTTTCAATGTGATTTCCGCTTCAAGCGCAAGTGCTGAACTTGTCCAGTTTGAAATGTGTTATCTTGTTATTGTCTACTCTTGATGCTATCGTTGACAAAACTAACTATACAGGGTTGTTCATAAATGTGTGAAATGTTTCCAAAAAAAAAAAAAAATCCCTGCAAATAAACTACGTAACAGATATCAATTTTTTTATACTAAATTACAGATAACCTCATCAAATTTGTTTCTTTTTTGTTTTGTTTTTTTTTAGACATATTTCACAGCCTGCTCAATATGTCCACCTTTGGCTATGCGGTAGACATGTATGCGATAATCCTTTTCATCTCACACGCGCGTCAGCGTATCATGGTCGGCCAGAGCCACAGCAGCGGGGACACGGTTGCCAAGATCCTGGAGATTAGCAGGGATGGGGGCACAAAGGCTGTGTCCTTCACAAACCTCCCACAAGAAAAAAGTCGCAAGAGGTTGAATCAGGGGACAGGGACGGCCACCCCGTTAACGCGTCGTCGTGTCGTCCTCTGCGCCCTGTCCGTCTCTGTGGCAAATTTTGATTAACATAACGCCCCTGTCCGTCTCTGTGGCAAATTTTGATTAACATAACGCCCCTGTCCGTCTCTGTGGCAAATTTTGATTAACATAACCCCCCTGTCCGTCTCTGTGGCAAATTTTGATTAACATAACCCCCCTGTCCGTCTCTGTGGCAAATTTTCATTAACATAACCCCCCTGTCCGTCTCTGTGGCAAATTTTCATTAACATAACCCCCCTGTCCGTCTCTGTGGCAAATTTTGATTAACATAACCCCCCTGTCCGTCTCTGTGGCAAATTTTCATTAACATAACGCCACTGCATGGCTCTGTGGTAGCTTACACTTTAATCTTTTACTGAGAATTCGCCATATTGTTGATTGCGAGGATCCTTGCTGCAAACTTGCACATGTAGTGGACTTGTAGGGGCTTCGCTGGTAAGCTTCTCTAACATAGTTTCTTCGCTTGGTCCTGGACGTCCCTGCCGAGGCAGACAGCCTTCATCCCGAAATTTCACATACCACTTCTTGATACTGTTGAAAACAGCTGCTACCTTCTAGAATTCCGTCGGTGAACAGTCACAACGGACGAGGTTCTTGTGTATTCCAAAACGCACAATGACTGCTCACGTTTACGGAACGCCATATTTGCTAATTCTACCACCTAGCAGCATACCACGGGAGCTCTGCGCGGGGGCTTTTTTTTTTTTTAAACTTGAAGAGTTTCTCTCTCTCTCTCTCTCTCTCTCTCTCTCTCTCTCTCTCTCTCTCTCTCTCTCGCTGGGCGTAAGAATTATCATGATCCGTTACGTAGTTTCTTTGTTCCGAAGTTTTGAAATGTTTCACGGGGTTATGAGTAACCCTGTACTGCTGGAGCACTGTCTTGTCCTGGTGCAGTAACAGAGAACAGCAATAACAGAGACAGCAACAAAACCTACCTCTATAGACTATGCTACTGCTACAACTGCGGGCTGTAATTGAGCCTTTGATAATGCTGCGACTAAAGTAATGGGCCCTGATATCGCTGAGACGACAGTAATAATCTCTAATTTTTCTGTTCCTATAATGATGGCTTTAATATTGTTGCTGCAATTACAATAGCGGCATCTAATACTGCTGCAGCTATACTATCAGCATTTAGTATTGCCGTTGTAGTTACAACAGCGACATCAAATAAGCTGTGCAGTTACACAACGGGCGGTTAGTATTGCTGCGTAGTTACAGTATCTATACACGCGCTTACCAATACCTATCAGGACGCATTTTGCCCCAATCTTTCTTACAAGGAGAATACAAAAAGCTGAGTGTTTGCTTTCTTTAAATTTTTTTTTATATGTTGTGTTGTTTTTGTATGCAATCTTTAAACAATGGTATTTGCAGAAATATTGCATTGTTGTATGCTCTTCATTTACACGTGCTCATCTTATTTTCTGCCACTCTTGTTCCGCCCACTTTGCTCATTCTCTCTAAGTGAGCCATGCACATCTGTCTGTCTACCTTTCTTTACTAGAACTAACCTTACCGCAGTCGCCATTGCTTTACTACTACTATTACTACTACTACTACTGCTGCTGCTGCTGCTGCTACTGTTGCTGCTGCTGCTACTACTACTCTGCTGGTGTTACTGCTCTGTCTACCTTTCTTTACTAGAACTAGCCTTACCGCAGTCGCCATTGCTTTACTACTACTATTACTACTACTACTACTGCTGCTGCTGCTGCTGTTGCTGCTGCTGCTACTACTACTACTACTACTACTACTACTCTGCTGGTGTTACTGCTCTGTCTACCTTTCTTTACTAGAACTAGCCTTACCGCAGTCGCCATTGCTTTACTACTACTATTACTACTACTACTACTACTACTACTACTACTACTACTACTACTACTACTACTACTACTCTGCTGGTGTTGCTGCTACTACCAGTTCTGTTGGCAAATTGTGTATGCAGGAAACTCTCTGCTGGAGAGAGCGGAACAACAACGCAACTCCTTCAGATCATCAGAGGAAGTTTCTTTTGAGAGGAAGCCTTTTCTGTTGTTTCTGAAAGGCTTTTCCATGCCTTTTCTCTGCCTATCCCTTTATGCCTAGTGTGACTACTATTTCTAATACCACTATTATAAGGATTACAGGAACTACTACTATTACTACTACAACTACTACTATTACTACTACAACCACTACTATTACTACTACAACCAATACTATTACTATTACTAAAACTAATACTATTACTACTACTACTACTACACCTACTACTATTACTACTACAACTTCTACTATTACTACTGTAACTATTACTATTACTACTATAACTACTACTACTATTACTACTATAACTACTACTACTATTACTACTACTGCTGCAACTACTACTACTATTACTATTATTACTACTACTATACTAATATTACTACTACTACTAATATTACTACTACTACTAGTACTACTTCTACTAATATTACTACTATTACTGTTATTACTACTATTACTACTATTACTATTGGTACTACTATTTCTATTACTACTACTATTACTACTATCATTACTACTACTACTACTACTATTATTACCAGTACTAAACTCCTACAATATACAACAATTACTACATTAATTAACAGCAAATAACAGATGAAATGAAAGTATGAGACCGAAGTAAGACTTCAAGTAACTTGAGATCATAAAAGGGTGAGGGCAAAATAGAAGGAGGGAAATGAGGTAGACAAACCAATCGATTTTCCCTCTCTCCTACACCAAAAGAAGACGTCTAAATTTCAACTCGACAACCTTTAGGCACCAGAACTAAACTATTCTAGACGTCATATATTCTGAACTCTATTTTATATGCTTGTTGACTGAGATACAAGTATTTTATCGTAAACGTCAAGGTTAACTTTATTTTTTTTTTAACACACGATCTGTGAATACCGAAGTGAGGTTGTTTATTTATGCAGGCCAAGTAACCATTCACAAGGTGGAGTTTCAGTAACCGAAGTAAGTCGCTTTGGATATTCGAAAACCGCATTCCTGGACATATTTTATTACCTGGTCTGTGTTGAAAGATGGACGTCAATCAATATGTCCTTTACACTGGAACCATCCATTAGAACTGATAAATGTAGCACTTTCATGCTGTCAGCTCAGACTGTCGCTTCGTCAATGTCAAAATGACTTTCAACGAAGTAGAAATGATAACACATTTCGGAGCCTTATTAAGTACTTTTAATGGTATATTGTAATATTTGAGTGTAACGCAGACAAATGAAATGACAGAGGAAAGCGCTTATGATGAATCTGGGCAACAACAAAAAAAAAAATAGTAGACAAAGCAATCTAGATGCGAGATACAGAACAGTAATAAAGAGAATGGCCGTCACTTACTTAAGTGACGGCCATTCAACCTACTGACTCAGGCTGGGTCCATCGAGAGAACAGAACACTTGTACCAACTCTAGAGACGCAGTGTAGTAGAGCTGGTAGTGAGTTGCCCTCTCTGGCGCCTTCATTCGTGATAACGACGCCCATTCACACTTATCAGTCAATGTTCCCTCTAAGGGTCTGCGGTCCGTGTGCAGAATGTTCAGCTCATGTACACAAAAAATATATATATTGTGTGTGCAAATGTGCGTAGTAATAACATACACACACATACACACACACACACACACTGTAAAGGTCTGTACATTTAATAACAAGATAGACCTGCTGTAATTTTCAACAGTGGAAATTCATCTGCCCGTTTAGTTTAATGACCCTCTATTCTCTGTGTGCCCATTTGCCTCGTCACGATTCTGCTACAGTACTACACAAACTAGGAGATAAAATACCAGTTGAAACATCCGATCCGAAAGTCGTATCTCAACAAGAAAGAAACAGTACAGGAAAAACATGTACCATCATTGTATTTCTTCTTGATGGTAATTATAGCACGGAGTAACATCTGGAAACTGGAAAATAAAAGTAGCTGTTTTTTGTTGTTTTTTTTTTTTTTTGCGTGGCTCCAAAAATTTTGTGCGCGGTGTGATTTTTTTTTTCTGTGCGCGGCCGCGCAGCTGAGAGGGAACAATGCTTGTCAGTCGATTTTTTGTTCGACCAGCTTTCCATATAGCGCTGATAACGTCGGCTACATCCATTGCCTGACCTTCTGCACGATTTCTAAGTCTTCCAGTTGAATTGCTCTTTACTTCCTCAGACAACTGGCGTGACCTGGTAAAAAAAAAAAAAAAATGACGGTCATTCGTTGTTGATTTTTCGGCAGCACATTTACGTGTCACACTAAAACGCATTCTCTCGTGTAATCTTGTGTCTTTAGCCAAGTCCGAGCGTTTGTCACAGTTATGGTTTCCATTGTGAGGCGATTTGTTTTTCAGCAAAAACACCTTTTGGTTTCTTCGACTAGTCTGAGAGATTTGATTTTGCTCTAAAACGCCGAGAGAAGCTCTATAAGATGAAGATCCAGCCACTGCATAGCTCCAGAGCTGGGAGGGTTTCCCCTGTTTTAATGATGGACCCAGAGGTCTTCCGGAGCCCTGAAGTGAATGAAACAAGATAAACGGGGAGGTTGGGGGGGGGGGGTGAGTTTTACACCGGCATAAACAATTTCTCTCCGAGCCCTGGACATTTCGTGCCGTGAACCACTGACACACCTGTAAATTACAGCATCGTCATTTCTGATCGTTACACTAATTCCCGGGAAACACCTGGAAGAAGAAAAAAAAAACAGCCCGAACTCTAGAGATCCTAAAGAGATCACTGACAGGCTAAGATGAATGGGCACCAAATCCTTTGATGAGACTGAGAACAGAGAGCCTCATGGCGAGACACGCTGTGAGCCCCATACGACGACTGACGACCGAAAGCTTGGTGTGACAAGGCCAGTCAAGGCAGGACTATTGTTGCTGGTTATTGTATTCTTAACGGGGATGCTGAGAAGGAGACCGGAGCACCCAATGATGTGCCCAGAGTACACAGATGGTGGTCATTTCCAACCTACAAACTATTTTCTCTGGGGCTATCCAGTTACTTATCCTGGTAGAACCCATGGTAGCAGTTACACCCATTTTTTTAAATTTTCTTTCTCGCACACTTGTAGCAGCTTGTTAACACCTTGTTACGTGTAGCAGCTTGTCAACATCTTGTTATGTGTCGTGGTTTGTTAACATCTTGTTACGTGCCGCGGTTTCTTAACATTCTGTTACGTGCCACGGTTTATTAACACGCTGTTACGGTGCCGCGGTTTGTTAACACCTTGTTATGTGCAGCGGTTTGTTAACACCTTGTTATGTGCCGCGGTTTGTTAGCACCTTGTTATGTGCCGCGGTTTGTTAGCACCTTATCATGTGTAGTTGTTTCTTAACACCTTGTTATGTGTCGCGGTTTGTTAGCACTTTGTTATGTGTAGCAGCTTGTTAACATCTTGTTATGTGTCACTGTTCCTTAACATCTTGTTACGTGTAGCGGTTTGTTAACATCTTGTTATGTATCGCGGTTTGTTAACACCTTGTTATGTGTCGTTGTTTCTTAACACCTTTTTATGTGTCGCTGTTTATTAACACCTTGTTGTGTGTCGCTGTTTATTAACACTTTGTTGTGTGTCGCTGTTTCTTAACACCTTGTTATGTGTCGTTGTTTCTTAACACCTTGTTATGTGTCGTTGTTTCTTAACACCTTGTTATGTGTCGTTGTTTCTTAACACCTTGTTATGTGTCGCTGTTTCTTAACATCGTGTTGTGTGTCGCTGTTTCTTAACACCTTGTTATGTGTCGTTGTTTCTTAACACCTTGTTATGTGTCGTTGTTTCTTAACACCTTGGTATGTGTCGTTGTTTCTTAACATCGTGTTGTGTGTCGTTGTTTCTTAACACCTTGTTATGTGTCGTTGTTTCTTAACACCTTGTTATGTGTCGTTGTTTCTTAACACCTTGGTATGTGTCGTTGTTTCTTAACACCTTGTTATGTGTCGTTGTTTCTTAACACCTTGTTATGTGTCGTTGTTTCTTAACACCTTGTTATGTGTCGTTGTTTCTTAACACCTTGTTATGTGTCGTTGTTTCTTAACACCTTGTTATGTGTCGCTGTTTCTTAACACCTTGTTATGTGTCGTTGTTTCTTAACATCGTGTTGTGTGTCGCTGTTTCTTAACACCTTGTTATGTGTCGTTGTTTCTTAACACCTTGGTATGTGTCGCGGTTCACTAAGACTAAACCAACAATTCAGTAAGAAGGGGGCACACTGACCTCGTTCACCTTTACACGGGTCAGAGTGAACTGGCTGGAAGTCGACGGTGAGAAATAGTACACGTGACAGTCTGAGCTTAATCTTGCCTGAGATAGATTTTGTGGCCCTGAAATTTTGTCTAGGAAGGATTTCGTGGTCCTGAGGTTAATCTTGTCTGGGAAGGATTTTATGATTCTGAGTTTAATCTGTTTTTTTTTAAGTTTAAAAAGAAGATGGCCATATGTCGGTAATGTGATGAGCACAAAGAGCCAGAGAATCTCAAAACAAGCTATCAAGTGGAACACAACAGGGCAAAGAAAAAGAGGTCGACCGTGTGAACCTCTAAAGAAGATATTGTTAAAAGAGGCCAAATCAGGAGGCATAACACCCCTTGATGAGGTTGAAAAGATCGCCGATAACAGGAAAACTTCGCGAACTACCATGCGAGCCCATGTGATTTTTAACGGCACGGGAAGGATGTAAGATGTGTGAGTTTAATCCTGTCTGGGAAGGATTTTGTGATTCTGATTTTAATCTTGTCTGGGAACGATTTTATGATTCTGAGTTTAATCTTATCTGGGAAGGATTCTGTGATCTTGAGCTTAATCTTATCTGGGAAGGAATTTGTGATCCTAAGCTTAGTTCTGTCTAGGAAGGATTTTGTGATCCTGAGCTTAATGTTGTCTGGGAAGGATTTTGTGATCATCCTGAAGTTAATCTTATCTGGGATCATGAGCCTAATCTTGTCTAGGACGGATGGTTGGGTTGATACATGTTTATGTGTGAGGATGTACGATACTCGTTATGCCGTCAAGACGTGAATAAATACCTCCTAGTTTTTTATCTGATGAACTTGACTTGCTACTTAACTTCCATGTTCTTGTGAAGGTCGTTGTGAATACACTTAGCGATGAAGTACCCCTGGTACTGGTTATCTGTGGTGTGGTCGAACATAAAAAGTGTCCTCAATATACTCGTACAACACACTGGTGCAAGACGACACAACCATATACATACATACACGGATATAAAGTCTAGAGAGCTTTGTTTACTGCATTTCAAGACGACATATACGCAACGTGCTCTGTCACTTTACCATGCGCTCCCCTCCCCCCGCCCCCCCCCCCTTCCCCAAAAGAAAGCTTCATCATCATGTGCCACGCCTGGAGGCCTCGGTGACCTTGTCTCTCCACGGTTTCCCGTCTTTTATGTTTTCCGTCAGTTCTGTTGTTGTGCTTCTCACATGTCACGTTGTCAAGCCGTATGAAGATTTTCTTTCTTGGTCTACCTCTTCCTTTCCTGCCTCCCATTTTTTTCCCTGCTGTCACGATATTTCCTATTCATCCTTTTCTCATTATATGGCCAATGAACTTGGATTGTCTCCCCCTGTAGCGCGTTCATTTCTCACTGGGTTTTTCTTAAGCATGATTCATTTGTTATTTTAGCTGTTCATGGCATTCTTAATATTCTTCGTAGGATCTACATTTCAGGTGTTTGTAATGCGCTCGCGGTTGTTTTGTTAATGACCATGATTCACTCTCATACAGTAGTACTGCCTCGATATAGTATTTCAAGAATCATTTTCCTAGTATCTGTTGATAAAGATGGACTGCACACAATAGTTTTTCATTTTCTGAAATGCTACCTTCCCTGACATATTTTTTTTTTTTTTACCTTTGTGATATATCTACCATCTGATGTTATCGTTGCGTCAAGATATTTGGAAAGATACTCGAAGAAGCTCTATGGTTTCCAAATGTGAGGATGAAATGTGAGTTTAATTCTCTCTCTCTCTCTCTCTCTCTCTCTCTCTCTCTCTCTCTCTCTGAACCTTAAGTGTCCAGGGCACATGGGGCTTCCGCAAGGGTTTTCCATAAATGCCTGTCCTTCGCCTTTTTTTCTGCTCTTGCCCAGGTGAGCCCTCTATTGCTCAACATCCTTTCTGTTGTTCTTCTCCATGTCTCTTTTGGTCTACCCTTACTTCTGCTCCCCTGTGGTGTCCATCTTAGTGCTATTTTTGGTAGTGAGTTGTCAGTCATTCGGAGCACATGTCCCAACCATTGCCAGCGTCTTTCCTCAATAATTGTTGTCAGTGGTTTCATCTGCATTTCTGCTAATAAGATGTTATTTCTTATGGTGTTTGGCCAAAATATTTTTCTAATTCTTCGTAAACATTTAGTCTGGAAAGAATTCAACTTGTTTTCTATGGTTTTGGTGATTTTCCAGCATTCGCTTCCATAGAGTAGTACACTTAGAACATTGCTCTTAAATATCCTGATTTTCATATTTATGCTTAGTTTTTTTTATTTCCATATATTCTGCAGTATTGCAAAAGCCTGGTTTGCTCTAGTAAGTCTGCTGTTGATGTCCTCTGTGCTGTCTCCATTTTCTACTACTCTGCTGCCAAGGTATACAAATTCGTTGACCTCCTCCACTAACTTGTTATCTACTCTGAGTACATTTCTGTTGTTCACATTTTGCTTCATTAACTTTGTCTTTCCTATGTTGATCTTTAGTCCTATGTTGTTTGCATTCTGAGTTAGCTTGTTTATTTTATCTTGCATATCTTTGTGACTGCTTGATAATAGACAAATGTCGTCCGCAAAGTCAAGGTCCTCCAGCACTGTGTCAAGGGTCCATTGTAATCCTCTGCGTTTGTCTGATGTTGCCTCCTTCATTAACCAGTCTACTGCCAAGATAAATAATGTTGGTGATAGTATACATCCCTGTTTCACTCCTGTTTGTACCCTAAAGCTGCTGGAGGTATGTTCTCCACAGATAACTTTGCACTGAAAACCCTCGTATAGGGCTTTGATTACATTAACTATTTTATGGGGGAGGCCATGCCATCTTAGGATTTTCCACAGTGCATCTCTGTTGACACTGTCAAAGGCTTTCTCAAAATCTATGAATAATGCATGTTGTGCTATGCCACTCATTTGCCTGTTCTAATATTTGTCTAAGTACAAATATGTGGTCTATGCATGATCTTCCTTTCCTAAATCCTGCCTGCTCTTTCCGAAGTTTTTCCTCAAGTGTTGGTACAATTCTGTTGATGATTATTCTGCAAAATACTTTACTGGTGAGAGGCAGTAGGGTAATGCCTCTCCAGTTCCCGCAATCTCTGAGGTCACCCTTCTTTGGTAGTTTTACTATAAGCCCAGTTTTCCACTCCTCTGGGGCTTTTTCTAAATCCCAAATTTGTTGTAATATCCGGCAAAGTTGTTTTGGTGTTTCTGTTTCTTCTGCTTTCAAGATCTCCGCAGTCACTTCATCTTCACCTGGTGCCCTGTCTGATTTTATCTTCTTTATCGCCTCCTTTACTTCATTTATTGTTATTGGTCCTGTACTGATGTTTAGTTCCGTTTGTGAGTTTAATTATGGAGTATTTAAACGTCGCGTAAATTAAAACGTGTGTCACTGATTTCTTATCTTATCTTATATCTTATATCCTTCCCGTGCCGTTAAACGTCACATAGGGCTCGCAAAGTAGTTCGCCAATTTTTCCTGTCTTCAGCGAGTCTTTCAACCTCATCAAAGGATTTTATGCCTGTTAATTTGGCCTCTCTTAATAATGTCCTCTTCAGAGTTTCACGCGGTCTGCCTCTTTTTCTTCGGCCTGTTGCGTTCCACTTGATAGCTTGTTTCGGGATTCTCTGATCATTTCTTCTCATCAAGTGACCAACATATGGCCATCTCCTTTTCCTGATCACCCATGAAACTGGTTGTTGTTCAGTCATCTGTCTTATCTCTGCATTGTTCTTGAATTCATTCCACTTGATGCCGAGTATTTTCCTTATGCATTTGTTTTCAAAAGAGTCTAATTTCTTTTCTATTTCTTTAGTTGTTTTCCAGCTTTCGCATCCATAAATGAGGGTGGATATTACATTTGAATTGAATAGTCTTAACTTGGTTTTTGTGCTTATAACTTTTGAATTCCATATGTTCTCAAGATTGTTGAAGATTGATGCTGCTTTTGCAATTCTGATCCTAACTTACTTTCTAGTGTCACCATTCTGGTCTATGTAGCTGCCAAGGTATGCAAATTGATTGACTTCTTCAATATCTGTCCCTTCTATGTGTATTTTTCCAATTTGATTGATGGGAATTTTCATTATTTTTGTTTTGTCCTTGTTAATTTCAAGTCCTATTTTGCTAGCCAGTGAAGACAGGCTTTGTGTTTTTTCTTGCATGGAATTCACATTATTACTGATAAGAGTTATGTCATCAGCAAAATCAAGATCTTCTAGTTGGGTCCCATGTACCCAGTCAATACCTGTGTTACCTGTGCAACATTTTTTCATTATGAAGTCTGTTGTAATCCCAAAAAGTAAAGGAGACAGTATACATCCTTGTTTCACGCCTGTTTCAATCTGGAACCATTCACTCATCCCTTCTTCTGTCTTGACTGCACAAACATATCCATTGTATAAGTCCTTAATGATGTTGACAATTTTAGATGGTATTCCATATAGGCATAACATTCTCCATAATGAATCTCTGTGTATGCTATCAAATGCCTTTTTAAAATCTATTAAGTTCAGTGTTAATGGTTTATGCTTTTCAATATGTTCTTCAAGTATTATTCTGAGAGTAAAGATCTGGTCGAGACAGCTTCTCCCTTTTCGAAATCCTGCTTGTTCTTCTCTCAATGCAGTATCAACTATATCTTTGAGTCTATTCAAAATGACCTTGCAAAATAGTTTTGACACAACTGATATTAAGGTTACTCCTCTCCAGTTGTTACAGTCACTAAGGTTGCCCTTTTTTGGTATTTCAACAATGATTCCTTTCTTCCAATTAGAAGGGACCTTTTCTTCTTTCCAAATCTTGTTAAACATTCTCTGTAGTTGTCTCATGTTGTCACTATTGATAGCTTTTAGCATCTCGGCTTTTATTTCATCTTCACCTGCAGCTTTGTTGTTAGCCATTAGATTCACTGCTGTTTCAATTTCATGCAATTTAATTTCATCTAGGTTGACATTTAGTTGTGGGGCTGGTAAGTCAGTTTCAAGGTTTAACAATTCTTTTGGGTGTGGTCGATTGAGTATTTCTTGGAAGTGTTCAGCCCATCTTTGCTTTTGGTCTTTATTTGATGTTAATAGTGTTCCAGTTTTGCTAAGGATTGGTCTTTCTTTAGATGTAATAGTACCTGTTAGCCTCTTCTGTATGTTATATAAAGTTTTGCTGTCTCCTGTTTTTGCTGCTTTTTCTGCCTCTTTCGCCATGTTGTCTATGTATTCTCTTTTATCCCTTCTAGCTGAACTTTTTACTTTCTTGTCTATTTCTTTGTATTTTGCTTTTGCTGAATCTCTTTCATGATCTGTTTTTGCATTCAACATGTCTAATTTGACTGCTCGTCTTTCATGTATATACTTCCATGTTTTATCTGATATCCATGCTTTTCTATTTGGTTTTTCCAATCCAGCGCTTACTTTTGCTGCTGTGATTATGGCTGTGCTGTAAGAATTCCATAACTCATCTATACCTATTTCCTCAACTTCACTGGGTGTTTTGGAATGATTGGCAAGTTCCTGATTGAAATTAATGTTAGTATTTTCTTCTTGTAGGCTGTGGCTGTTTATCTTTCTGTGTACTGATTTCTTATGTTGACTTTTCAGTTTTAGTTTTATTTTCCCTATGCACAGGTTGTGATCACTGTTGACATCTGCACCCCTATATGCCCTTACATCCATGAGAGATGTTCTGTATTGCTTTCTAATACAAAAATGGTCTATCTGGTTTCTAGTTCTATCATCTGGAGATATCCACGTTGTTTTATGTATCTCTTTGTGTGGGAATATTGTGCCTCCAATGACCATGCCCTCTGTTAGACATACTTCAATTACTGATTTGCGTAAAGTTAACATTTTTAAAAGGTTATGATGACGATAAAATTTGTTATAGGCTTGCATGACGTTATGATTTGCTGCAGACTAACGTAATGTCAAGATTTGTTTGCAAGTTATAGTAAAATTGTGTTCAGAACTGCGTTAAGCAAAGATTTGTTACGGCTTAGAATAAAATGAAGACTTGTTACGGTCAAGATTTTGTTGCAAATTACAATAAAGAGAAGAGTTGTTGGGAATTACAGTTAAAGATAAGACTTTTTTTTTCCTTTTTTTTTTTTGTGTAGTTTGGGCGTCTGAGTAGCTAAGTGGTTAATGCATTGGGCTCTCGTGCTGAAGATCAGTGAGTCCAATTCGATGGGGTAATTCTCCCAGTCGCCATGTTGTAGAGATGGGTGCCTGGTTCCTTCAGGAGATTTAAGAAGGAAATGCGGTCAGGTGTGATGCAGACACGTGATCCTACAGTGTGCTGACAGGTCGCAGAAAATAAGGACACTAACAATCTCGTAAGTGCTTCTGCGGAAAGGCAAGCTACATTTAGCTTTACCTTTAGCTGTTAGGGAGGCAAGGTTCCGCAAGTGACATGCAAATGACTGACTGATTGTTACAGCTTAACAATAAAAACTAGATTTGTTTAACACTTAAAGTCAAAATCTGTTACATGCTGTAAAGAAAGACACGATTTTGTTACATGTTTAAAAAAAAGGATCAAGAATAAAAAAAAAAAGAGGCAAATCCTTAATGGCTGAAGCAGAAGACTTGATACGCATAGTTACCGATCCTCAATACATCTCAACCGAACCTGAATGGATTATTTGCAGTGAGGCCCACTGTAATCTCACTAAAGCACACATAAACCTTAGGGATACACGGGTATCTCAAAAACGCGTTGAGGTTTTCCGGTGAGAAAGTAAGTCCAACTCTAGGCTGGATGGGCAATCACCTCTCACCCAGCGGGGATATACTGATGTCCAAAACACGTCGAGGTTTTCCGGTGAGAAAGTCCAACTCTAGATTAAACTGGTGCAACGAAAACCACGGTGTCACGCAATCCCGCTTCTGTGACCCACCGAGAATACAGGCCCAAGCCCCGCGATACTCTGAACCTCTTGTGGTCCTCTCGGGGATCTCGTGTGATCCTTTTGGGGACCACAGGACCTATTGAGGACCGCATGAGTAAATTCAGTAGGATCGCGGGGCGGTCCTGGTGGTAAAAGTGAACGAAGAAGAAGAAGAAGACATAAACCTTACAAGAAAATGTCGAAAATGGGTGAAGGGGAAAACAGAAGAGGAAATAGACGAACTCATTAACAAACATACAACTCCTGAGGACATAATCAGATTAGTGTGCAGGGGAAACTAGAAGCAGTTGGGGTTTTGAAGCATACCAAGGAGGTAAAACACTCAAACTCATGGCTGGGGCTTACACAATCGCCTGCTCAAGTATGCACATGGAAAAAGAGGCCATCGCATAAGCATTAAAACTGTTGGTGACACAGTAAACACATCGCATCACCATCATTATCGACTCCCAAAATCTATTAAGAAAAGTTTAATAAAAACAACAAAAAAAAGAGGCAATTAGAAGTTATTGGCAAGAAATAATTAATAAATCCCACATCAAAAAAACATGACATGGATATACTGCCCAAGCCATGCCGGAGTCGACGGAAATAACAAAGCCGACCATTCATCAGGAAAGGCCAGACCAGAAGGCTTCATCGGACAAATACAACGCCTCGACGAACTTCCAAAGTTGCAAGCAACTTCCTCCAAAATTACCTACCACATACGACTCAATGCATTACATTTAGCCAAGGGCAGTGGTTGCAAATTTCAGCTAAATGCTAGATCATGGGCAACACACAGTCAACACAACATCGAAGTCATCTCCATAAGAATACTGAAGGACATCCTGAGTGTCAAAGGTCGAACACGTGGGGGCGGGCCACGACAGTAATGAAGTAGCTCCCAAGAGCAGCGAGGTCCTTTTTTTTTTTACAGTTACAGTTTTAAAAAAAAAAGACATCACCTGTTACAAGCTGCAGTAAACAAAAAGATTTGGTACGTCTATAATAAAGGCAAGGGTTTGTTACAAGCTGCTGGAAAATAAAACACTTGTAGAAAAGTTTGCAGTAAAATTAAGATACGGACTTGGCGTAGAGTCAAGATTTAATACGGTTTAACGTACGGTTATGACTGGTTACAAATTAATGTGACCGACAGCGATCATAACTGAGCACTTAACAGAAGTATACATTTAATAATTTATACCATTCATTAAGACTAATGTCATTATGAATTCTTTGAGTGTCTGAGTGCTGCATGGAACTTATTTCTACGTCAGTGCTGTATGTTTGCTTTTTTTTTTAAATCTTTGTCGAATCTTAAAAAAAAAAAAAACAAGCGGAAAATTAATTTCCTGCGCCAAGTCTGAACGAGAAATTCTCACAATCACTGACTGCGAAACAGCAAGCACACTTCCCCAGATCATCAGCAGAGAGGTCTTATCCCTTGAAGAAGTGATGTCGGCCCTGTTGAGATTCGAAATAAACAGGGCGAGAGCGATTACGTCTACGATGCCGGTACCATGT
The DNA here is from genome assembly GCA_009760885.1 of Achatina immaculata. NCBI lineage: Eukaryota > Metazoa > Mollusca > Gastropoda > Stylommatophora > Achatinidae > Lissachatina > Lissachatina immaculata. The sequence goes on from CM019707.1 coordinate 2,754,709, forward strand.
GGAGTTCGGTCCTCAGCAAGACTCACGAGGCGGTGTTCTTCTTTTTTTTGTTTGTTTGTTTGTTTGTTGTTGTTGTTGTTGTTGCTTTGAAGACTCGGGATCTTTTAGTGACAGTGGGACTTACCACCTTTGGCGATCCTGTTATAATTACACATTTTTGCAGACTAATATAAAAATGTGTTTTGCAGTATGGTATAATAATTATATTTATCACAGTTTAACATAACAACAACACATTTTTGCAGTCTAATGTAAACAATATACTTTTCTTGCATGTCAGTGCAAAAATCTTTTTTTTTTCGAGCTTTCTTTCTTTCTTTTCTTTTTTTTTCTTTGTTTGTTTGTTTGTTTGTTTGTTTCTTTTCTTTTCTTGTCTTTTCTTTCTTTCTTTCTTTTCTTTCTTTGTTTTCTTGTCATTTCTTTCTTTCTTTCTTTCTTTCTTTTCTTGTCTTTTCTTTCTTTTCTTGACTTTTCTTTCTTTCTTTCTTTTATTTTCTTTCTTTCTTTCTTTCTTTTCTTTCTTGTAACAGAATAGCAATTCTGTTCAGAGACTATTTGTGTATTGCTAATAGTTGTGTTCGCGTAGACCACAACTCATGTCGTTAGGAAAGTACGTGTGCAAAGCACGTCGTTAGAAACGTCCGTGTGCAAAGCACGTCGTTAGGGAGAGTCTTGGTTTGAACGTGGACGTGTTTTTGTCGACCTGTGTGATTGTCTCTAGAAATGTGGTAGAGAGAGCCTTGTCGTTAGAGTTAGTTTCTTTTTTTTATTTTCCCTGTGCGGGTTGATGTTTTTAGTAAGATTGTAAGTATGATTCTTTGTGTATAGATCATTGTAATGTTTTTCTTGCCCATATGGCGTAGAGTCCTTTCAAGCCGGGCACTGCTAAATGTAATTCTTGTTTAGCCTGATGGCTACGTATACATCTTCACGATTGTCACCCTCATTTCTTGTCCATTAATAAATGTGTGTAGTCTGATGATGGGCTTGTTGGAGTCCTTATTGTTGACCGGTTTGTTGGTTGAAAGACGGTCAAGTTACGTTGAGTTGTTGTATTTGTAGTATTCTGTGGAGTTGGAAACCTGGGTGTCTTGCTGTGTTTTCTTGATGTATAATACAGAAAACTAGGTGATTGTTAACACCAGCAACAAGAAGAAGAGATTTCTAAAATAAACTGTACTCCACATGTAATCAATCAATCCAGTAGGAACCCATTTTTGTAAGGAGAAATCCTGCTTTATCTTTCTTTCTTTATCCGATCTCCCTGTAACTGCGAACTGGTAATCTTTGCAGCCGATGCTGTGAATGTGTATCTGCTTGGGAGCGGGTTATGGTAGCTATTTTTTCAGTCCCGGAGAACAGCTAAAAAGCAGGGGGTGTGTGCAATGCTTCTTTAACAGACTCCACCACCATGGAGGCTATGGCGATCCCTGGCCCGTTAGCCAAGCTAGGCCTGTTGCTGGGAGTAGCAACGGAGAGGTGGGTCAGGGTCTTGGTCAACTATGGTTCGCTTCAAAGACTTGTAGTTCTGTATGTGTTCAAATAACGGCTTACTGGGAAAATCTCAACAGCGAGCAAAGAACAGTTAAGGTGCTGCCATACTGAAAAGCATTGAAGAGAAATTCAAAGAAAAAATTGTTTAAATTACTGTTCTGAACAAACTGTTTGGTGCTGCGAACAAACTTTCAACAGCAGTATTTTTCAATATTATAATTTAATTGCGACTGTCACCTATATAATGTTTCTCTTAGCTTCTGTTTCTTTGACTTGTAAAACGTATTCATGTATGTCTCCACATAATTGTAAGTACAGGGTTTTTTAGACATCTGAAACCAGATTTGTGTTACACTAAAATAACAGGGTTTGTTACACTAAAATAACAGGATGTGTTACACTAAAATAACGGGGCTTGTTACACTGAAATAACGGGGTTTGTTACACTAAATATGTCCATACTACAAGAACTTAATCTTGAAGAAGGCTGGCTAGTAAAGAGGATTAAACAAAGAAAACTGAAATATTTTGGGCACATTAAACGTCATGATAATCTAGAGAAGACCGTCTTCGAAGGGCAAATAATTGGAAAAAAGAAAGAGAGGAATACCAAGGCGGAGATGGTTGCAAGACATCGTTGATGATCTGCAAATGGATGCATCAACAGCAGGGCATCTTGCTTACAATCGAGAGGCCTACAGGAGAGCTGTTAGGGAGGCAAAGTTCCGCAAAGGACATGCAAATGACTGACTGACTGACTGTTAGACTAAAATAACGGGGCTTGTTACACTAAAATAACAGGGTTTGTTACACTAAAATAACAGGATTTGTTACAGAAGAATAACGGGGATTGTTACATAAGAATAACGGTGTTTGTTACACTACAATAACGGGGTTTATTACACAAGAATAATCGGGTTGTTACACTAAAATAGCAGAGTTTGTTACACTAAAATAACGGAGGTTTGTTTACACAAGGAAAACAGGCTTTGTTACACTAAAATAACAGAGTTTGTTACACTAAATAACGTAGTTTGTTACACAAAAAACGGGGTTGTTACACTAAAATACCAGGGTTCATTACACTTTGAAATATATAATTTTGCGTTTAAAATTTTGAAAGGAAAGTTTATATTAAAAATGTAGAGATTGCATTATTAAAAGGAGCATAATTCATGATATGTTGACAGAAAGATAGTTGAATTATGTCTTATATGAAACGTTTAACCACTTGCGGTCGCGAATTACTGTAAAAATATCGGATTTCCCCCAGAGATTTCACCAGATCGATGTATTAACTCTTAACCTTTCAAACAACATCCAAGACCCACAAACATTTTTTGTAATAAAGCATCTTGAATACCATTTTTTTTTAAACTGGAAAATGATGTGACGCCTATTTGTTTATTTGTTTGTTTGTTTGTTATGTTTTAAATGCATTCATCATGTGCCATGCCTGGTAACCATGTCTCTTGACAGATCCGAACTTTCATATTCTCTATCAGTTCTGTTGTGCTTCTCACAATGCAATTTGTCAAGCCATTAAAGATTTTCTCTCTTGGTCTACCTCTTCTTTTCCTGCCTCTTTTCCTTCTTGGCGCTAAAATTTTTCGATTTTTCCTCTTCTCATTATATCGCAAATGAACACAGACCGTCTCCCTCATAGTGTGTTCACTGAGGTTCTCTTCTCATGGCATTTATGACAGTTTAAAATTACAAGCTGTCGAATATAGAACAAAACTATTTGACTGTGTTTATGTTTTTTAAACTGTTTTAGAAAGCCGATTAAACAGATCATGGGAAGTAAAAAGTTAATAACGTACCCTGACTGGCAGCATGCAATATGGATATTTGAATTTGGATGACAGCGGGCAAAACAAATATTGTAACATCACTGACTGTACACAACACAGATATAGTATCATGGTTTATAGTGCGCACTGTAGCAGATATTACCGACCACATCTGAGTTTTGTGAACATATACGTTCTTTATATTTTGTGGCACATGTGAAACTGATAGTTACACCTATTCGTTATGTTACGTATGTAAACTGATGATTACATAAATTCATTAGTTTCTGTAGAGTTGATTCTTCTTCTACTTCATCTTCTTTCTTTCTTCTTCTTCTTTTTTCTTTCTTTCTTTGTTTCTTTCTATGATTATTTCTTTCATTCTTTCTTCCTTTCTTCTTCTTCTCTTTCTTCCTCTTCTTCTTCTTCTTCCTCCTCCTCCTTTTTCTTCATTATCCTCCTCCTCCTCATTCTCCTCCGCCTTCTTCTTCTTCTTCTTCTTTCCCCTCCTCTTTATTCTTCTTCCTGCTCCTTCTCCTCCTCTTTATTCTTCTTTTTCTTCTTCCTCCTCATTCTCCTCCTCCTTTTTCTTCTTCTTCTTCTCCTTCTCCTTCTTCCTCTTCTTCATCCTCCTCATTCCCCTCCTTCTTTCTTCTTCTTCCTCCTCTTCATTGCCCTCCTCCTTCTTTTTCTTCTTCCTCCTCCTCTTTCTCTTTCTTCTTCTTCATCCTCCTCCTCCTCATTCTCCTCCTTTCTTCTTCTTCTTCTTTCTCCTCCTCCTTCTTCTCCTCTTTCTTCTTCTTCTTCTTCTTCTTCTTCTTCTTCTCTTCATTTTCCTCCTCGTCTTCCTTCTTCTTCCTCCTCCAACTCCTTCTCATCCTTCTCTACTTATCTGCAGTTCTGTCTCTTAAACAAACTGGACTATTTGATTGGTAGACGCATTCGTCAGTTTGGTTTTTTCCCCTTTGCAGTTACGCAAAATTGATAGTTACTTTACATTTGTGAACTTCAAAAACAAACACACTCTTCTTATCGTTGTTTGTAGCAAATCATTTATCTGTAAAAAAAAAAAAAAAAAAGTTCTATCTACATCTTCATTTATTTCATTCAGAATCCTAGCTATGCTCATTCACAATAAAAAAAAAGTAATCTATGACATATGACATACTGGGACATAATTCTGATACAGGAAGTGTCACACGAATGTGTCTACACAGGATGTTTATGCATGCTTACGCAAATCCTATAATGAATATCTCTCCTATCTCCATTATTGTCCATTCAGTAATGTCACCAATCTCTTTTTTTTAAAATTTTATTTGTTTTTCCTGTTTTTATCTCTGCAGCTAATGCCATTTGGTTAATTTTATCTATTGGTGGTTAGATCTCACATGACTCCATACACTTGTCTTACATTTCTGCGTGGATTGTAAACAGTGAAGGACTCGAGAGAATTTTCTGAATTAGGAATCACAAGATCTAATTCTGCACCAGTGCCTAAGTTTTAAGATCCAAAATATGACTTTGCATTCACTATGACAAATGGAATCATAATATTCGACGGAGCTAACCTCGAACTAGTATGGAAGACCATACGAGCTATTCCGGTTCTGTTTTTGGATTTTTTCACTTCGAGTTTGCGCACTTTCATGTAAATGTGTGACTTAGATCAGTGGTTTCCAATTAACAAAAGTCCGCCGACCCCTGCTGTTTCAAAATCCAAACCATGGACCCCCATACTTTTAGAAACCTTTCAATATATGTATAGTAGTTATGTGTTTTAAATGCAAAAGAATCTTTTTTTTTCTTTCAGAAAATGTGGGTAACTTTTAATGAGTAACTGCTACACTACAGTTTAAAAAAAAACACAGTACAAACTTGGTGAATTGTCAGAATGACAGAAATGTAGTTAAGAATAAGAAATAGACAAAAATTAACATTCCTACATGTTCCGACAAATGAACAGAATATGGAATGTGTGACAGCTAACTAACCTAAATATGCTGAGGGGAATCATGTCTCTTTTTATTCCGAACAATCGCTTCGACATTGGTTGCTAAACATTTCACAGAAAAAAAAAAACACCAAAAACTTGACCTTGAGTTTTTCTTAGGGAACCTCACGACAGATTACGGGGACCCCTAATTGGGAACCACTGTCTTAGACCTAATAATCAAGTTTACAAATATGAGAGAGAATGACAAATTAAAACAATGGTCAAATCCTATTGGTTCGGCTAAGCCAGTCACACACACCCTCCTCTTGCAATTGGCGAAAGCAAGTTCAGAATGCAAATATTTTGTTTGGAAGTGAGTCCATTGCGTTAATTTTTATTTTAATGGAGAATAAACATTAGCATGAAAGATTATACGTATTTAGAAGATCACAGACCAGATCTCATGACTTCTACATGGCTGAAGTTTTCGGCCCTGTTCAGTCTAGAACACAGCTCTTCAAAAAACTGAATCACAAAAACCAAACAAAACAAAAAAACAACCAGATTTGAGCTTCAAAAATGTTGTTAGTAAAAAATACTTTCCATCAAACTGGGTATCAGTCTTGGCCACTTATATAATCATATCTTAAAGGAAACTTTCGCCAGCCTAATATTTATGTAGCGTGACTTAAGAATGTGACCAACAATCCTCCACGAAGAAATAAGATCTGTGTCTCCAAGCACCTTGCATATTGGAGACAAAGATGACCCAATGACCCTGCATAATAAATTTTCTCTGATTTTTGTTCATTATGTCACGTCTTGCTATAAAAGTACATACTTTAGGAGATTAAGACTATAGTAAGTGTAGTGTAAACTGTAAAATATAGTAAGTGTAGTGTAAACTGTAAAATATAGTAAGTGTAGTGTAAACTGTAAAATATAGTAAGTGTAGTGTAAACTGTAAAATATAGTAAGTGTAGTGTAAACTGTAAAATATAGTAAGTGTAGTGTAAACTGTAAAATATAGTAAGTGTAGTGTAAACTGTAAAATATAGTAAGTGTAGTGTAAACTGTAACTGTACATTTACAATTAATTACACGAGAGTCCAGCAATAAAAATATTAATGCCACTACAGAAATTTGGACAGGACAGATACAAATGCCGAAATCTGAAAGAAAGTTTCATCATCATCATCATCATCATCATCATCATCTTCTTCTTCTTCAGATCATCATCATCATCATCACCATCATCATCATCATCTCCTTCTTCTTCTTCATCATCATCATCGTCATCTTCTTCTTCTTCAGATCATCATCATCATCATCTCCTTCTTCTTCTTCATCATCATCATCGTCATCTTCTTCTTCTGGTTTTCAGCATCGCCGCAGAAATTCTCCTGTAGCTGGCTGGGGTCTGGCAAAGGTCATTTGCCTGAGTGGGTTGTGTGGGTGGCAACTCTGGAGGAATAGAAATGCTGTCTGTTGTTCTTGACCGTGGACACATAAATCTATGTTTGGTTAGTTTTCAGCTTCTAGTACAGTGTCTCAGCTTTGCAATGTCACGTTTTCAGTAGGAAGATTATCGGTTTTTTCAGGTTGGAAGATTATCAATGTTTTCAGGTTGGTAGATTATCGGTGTTTTCAGGTTGGAAGATTATCGGTGTTTTCAGGTTGGAAGATTATCAGTGTTTTCAGGTTGGAAGATTATCAGTGTTTTCAGGTTGGAAGATTATCGATGTTTTCAGGTTGGAAGATTATCAGTGTTTTCAGGTTGGTAGATTATCGATGTTTTCAGGTTGGAAGATTATCAGTGTTTTCAGGTCGGAAGATTATCAGTGTTTTCAGATTGGAAGATTATCGATGTTTTCAGGTTGAAAGATTATCGGTGTTTTCAGGTTGGAAGATTATCAGTGTTTTCAGGTCGGAAGATTATCGGTGTTTTCAGGTCGGAAGATTATCGGTGTTTTCAGGTCGGAAGATTATCGGTGTTTTCAGGTCGGAAGATTATCGGTGTTTTCAGGTCGGAAGATTATCGGTGTTTTCAGGTCGGAAGATTATCGGTGTTTTCAGGTCGGAAGATTATCGGTTTCTTCTGATTTTTGTGCCAGCCTAACTGCTGATGTCTCCTCAACTCCTCGGAACAGACTTGGGGGAGGGGAGGGTCTACATCTCTTAGGCAATATGATCTGGACTGTCGTGTACGCATACATAAACAACGGACATCGCGTATACATCTTTTCGCGGAAAGTCACGTATTAAAGACAGCATGGCTTTACTAGTAGCACAATTATATCATATAATAAAATAATAAACAAATTATCGTGCAGACAAACTGAAAATGCTCAGAACGGCTAGGAAAAAAAAAACAACAAATAATACGGTCCTCAGAGAAGATTCACAACAACAATAACAACAACAACAACAACAACAAACAGGGTTAAAATTATAAAGGGGGGAGAGGGATCAAACTTTCTAGGAGATGTCATGGGAAGACGGACATTTAAGAACTTGGTTATGACTGAAAAATTCAAGAGAAAATGAAGGAGGAGGAGGTGGCCAAGAGAAATAAATGTCAGAGGACTGAACAAACGACATGAAGAAGGAAAAGATTTTGAGCTGACTAAAAACACCCCAAAATGACGGCGAACTCTGTCCAGAACGTTGCGTAATCATTGTGGATGTGAGACAGTTACACATGTTTTTATTCACGTAAATAAAGTTATAGAGAAGAGACAAACAGCTCTACGTACATATCACACAAACGCACACATCTATCTATCTATCTATCTATCTATCTATCTATCTATCTATCTATCTATCTATCTATCTATCTATCTATCTATCTATCTATCTATCTATCTATCTATCTATCCATCTATCCAGGCGTAGGTCGTCATTGATTTCCACAACCACTTATCCTTTGCTCTTTCTGTAAGATGTGTGTTGGGCCGTGCTCATGCCACTCTTTTAGTCCGTCAAATATCTTGTTTCTTTGTCTTCTTCTGTCCCATTCCCCCCTCCCTTTTTCCCTGTTGTAAATATATTATAGAGAATATGTGAGTAATAACACACGTCTTGGGCACTAACACCGTATCCCTATGTGCCTCTAAGGATTACCTTTACCTTTACCTTTTTTTATAACACATTTTAAGAAGTTATAAAACTGATGTTACGGATAAGACCATTTTTTTTTATAATTTATACAAAGTTACAGAGAAGATACAACAGTAACATAAACCTTAATTAAAGTTACAGAGAATATCTGTAAGTACGTGTTAAATCCTCTCTCTCTCTCTCTCTCTCTCACTTTCTCTCTCTCTGTTTCTCTCTCTTCTCCTCTCATCTATCTATCTTGGTTTTCCTTTCCTCTTCTCTCTTTTTCTCTATCTTTTTCTCTCTCTCTCTCTCTCTCCTTTTCAAAAAGGCAACATTAAAGTTATCTCAGTTTTTCTTGCGTGACCAAACTTATCTTATTTATCTGGTGGAAAGGGGGGGGGGGGAAGGGAGTGAAGAAGACTTTGCCCGATTTAGCAGTCAACCATCCACAGCTGACGTGCTAGCGCCAGGGTTGACGAGCCATAGATGACCAAGACCCTACACCATCTCTTTGTTTGTGCCCCCCCCCCCAGTAACAGACCTAGCTTGGCCATCTGGGTGGGCATAGTCATAATCCCTATGGTGGTGGAGTCTGATAAAGAAGTATTGCACCCACCCACTCCACCCCCGCTTTTGGCTGCACTCAGGGACTAAAAAAAAAAATAGCTGACATGACCCACTCCCAAACTGACACCAGGCTTTGCCTCAATATCTTCATCGTATCGGCTGGAAAGGGAGATCGAAGACGGAAGGAAGGAAGGAAGGAAGGAAGGAAGGAATATACAGTGAAAAGGCGGGGGTGAGGCAGGTCGTCCAGGTATGAAAGATACAATCACGCTCTATGGTACCCTACAAAATCTCTCATGCATATATTTATACACACACACACACACACACAACTGTCTTATGCATAGTACACTACACTTTCTGTCCTCGTACTCTGAAAGGATTTATTGCTCAGATCCCCAAATATGGCCACCCAGTGGTTCTTAATCTTTTTTAAGCTGTGGTCCTTCCCTTTCCCGGCTGAAAACAGCTGTGGCCCCCCTCGTTAAAAAATAAAGCAATGGAAAGAACCTACATGGTACTAAAATGTATTTTTAATCGACCTAATCCATTTACTGGCGGCCTAGAGTAGTTAGCTGCTCGGTCGACTAATCTGGTTGTACCGGGTTCAAGTCCTATCAGTTAGGATTCTTTTTCCTGGTATCACCCCATCAAAACAAAAGACCCCGGGGTCCAGTCTTTAAAAATGGGTCCCGGAGGAACCTGGGAAGGTAGATACGGCAGGGCTGAGCACACCACAGTCTCATGTGCCCATGGTCTTGGAATTACGGGCTAACATCGTATCCTCGATATCCCTTAATGTCATGTGCCCATGGTCTTGGAAATACGGGCTAACATCGTATCCTCGATATCCCTTAATGTCATGTGCCCATGGTCTTGGAAATACGGGCTAACATCGTATCCTCGATATCCCTTAATGTCATGTGCCCATGGTCTTGGAAATACGGGCTAACATCGTATCCTCGATATCCCTTAATGTCACGGAAACGGGGATTTTATCCTTACCGTTACCTATTCTATTTACTGGTCCGTAGACCCCCCCCCCCAAAAAAAAAAATCCTTTCATGTACCCCCTGGGGGGTCATGGACCCCAGGATAAGAACCACTGCCTTCAGACCAGACTTCCCCACCATCATGCGCCAGATTTCAAGCCATGTCCATGTCTGTACATGTTAAAAAAAAAACCCACATTCAGTAGCCACCTGAAAGCCGCTTTTCAACATTTTTCCACTGTGTCCTTGTCCGTGACTAGGACGGATGTGTCAAGCAGAACGGACTGTCACCTGGGGTCTCCGCCCTCGACGTCATGGAAATAAATTGCAAGGCAACGTTCAACAAAGTCAAACGCCGGCACGCCTGAGTGACTGTGGCGTCATGCATAACCTGGCTTATCAGAGGTGGGCGTGGCACGCTTTATCTACCCTTACTGGCGTAGGTAACAACACATAACAGGTACTCCTTGCGCTTACTGATACAGTTATCAGCTTGTCCAAACCGGTGCCCGAGACGTTTCGAGGTGCTGGGGGTGGGGTGGACTCTAGGAGGGTCGGGAGGGTTGTGACGTAACAGAAACACTAGAAAGACCACAGAGCGTAGACAAACGGGGGGGGGGGGGGGGGGAGGGGTGTCGGTGACCGACCCCAAGAGAGCAGAAACCTTCCTCGTTTTCTGAAGCCTCGATCGAACTTCTTTCCGGACAAAGACCACTTTGACCCAGAAATAACTGCCAGGTTTTTGTTTTTAATGGCAGAAAGAAGAGAAAGGTGGTTGTTCAAGTTCTCCACGTTGTATATGAGATGAGAAATATTTATTCATGAAATATTCAGCGAGTTTGCCTGGTTTTATTATCCTTTTATCTCAGTGTGTGTGTGTGTGTGTATGTGTGTGTGTGTGTTATAGGTTAACATGCGCGGGTAAATGTTCTCGTGCAATTCTGGGTTACTACACGTAAACAAATGTTTAGTTTCTGAGATACTGCACAAAAACAAATGTTTTAGTTCTGAGTTACTGCACAAGAACAATTCTTCAAGTTCGAAATTACTACATAAAAACAAATGTTCAACTTCTGAGTTACTACACGTTAACAACCGTTCAAGTTCTCAGTTACTACACTTTATCAAATGTTCAAGTTCTAAGTTACCTCACGTTAACAAATGTTCAAGCTCTCAGTTACTACACTTTATCAAATGTTCAAGCTATCAGTTACTGCACGTTATCAAATGTTCAAGCTCTCAGTTACTACACTTTATCAAATGTTCAAGTTCTCAGTTACTACACGTTATCAAATGTTCAAGTTCTCAGTTACTACACGTTATCAAATGTTCGAGTTCTAAGTTACTATACAAAAACAAATGTTCAAGTTTTGAGTTACTATACGAGGATAAATGTTCCAATTCTGAATTACCACACAGGGAGGCCTCAGTGGCGAATCGGTTAGTGCGCTAATCTCTCAGGGTGAAAGTCGGGTTTTTAGAATCCGTTCCCGAGGGGCCCCAGTCACCCCATCTGTAGAAATGGATACCTGGCTTTGTCTATGGCATGAGAAGTAAAAGTCAGGCTCGATGCTGACCCCATTACTCTCTAGTGTGTCGGCGGGTTACGGTAGACCAGGACACTTAACACTATGTCCGCTGGGCCCCGCCCCCATTGCATAATAGGACTATCTTTATCTTTACACGGGGCCGCAGAGAGCCAGGTGGGGCCGCGGTATCAGTTACTATCGGGCACTCTATTCATATTGCAGGCAGAAAGTTATAATGTTTACCTGAATTTTAATTTAAGAGAGAGAGAGAGAGAGAGAGAAGGAGGAGGAGGAAAAGGGGGGGGGCAATGGGCTACCTTAGCATCCTGGACCACACGGGTACAACCTGAATTCTTCACCCCCCACCCCCCCCCCAAACCACACCCCCACCCCCCCCCAAACCACACCCCCACTATCTCCCCCACAACGCCTGGGGCCGTGTCTGGTACCCCCATGAAGATAAATGTTGAGGCTGTGGGCTACTACACGCAGAAAGGTGTTTTTGAGAATTTCTGTGCAGGAACCTACGTAGACGGCTTAATGAGTTTTTTTTTTCTATTTTACACTCTTTTTTTTTATGTTTATCGTTTCACCTTTTCCTGAATGTAATTAATGTATTGTATTACGTACGCTTGCTTACTTTTCAATTTAGAGCGTTTTGATTGGTCTGATGTTTGTTTAGTCTGCTTTGATTGGATTTGGCTGTTTGTTCAGCGCGTTTTGTTTGGTTTGTCTTTGCAGCTGATATATGTATCAATGAGGAAAAACTGGAAGAAGTGGAGAGTTTTGAATATCTTGGATCACAGCTAACTAATAATGGAGATACAATGAGGGAAATTAAAAGGAGGACATCTATCGCTCTTCAGAAAGTAAAACAACTAAAGAGGAACAGACAACTACAAAAATAAGATTTTTAAGGGCATGCATCTTTCCTATCGCAAAATATGCCTGTGAGACCTGGACACTTAACAAAACAGCTGAGAAATACATAAATGCCTTTGAATGTAAATGCTACAGAAGAGTTCTTCAAATATCATGGATACAAAAAATAACACATATATCCATACTACAAGAACTTAATATTGAAGAAGGCTGGCTAGTGAAGAGGATTAAACAGTAGAGAAAACTTAAATATTTTTGACACATTTAAACGTCATGATAATCTAGAGAAGACCGTCTTGGAAGGGTATATAATGGGAAAAAGAAAGAGAGGAAGACCAAGGCGAATATGGCTGTAAGACATCGTTGATGATCTGCAAATGGATGCATCAGCAGCAGGCCATCTTGCTCACAACCGAGAGGCCTACAGGAGAGCTGTTATGGAGGCAAAGTTCCGCAAGGGACATGCAAATGAATGAATGAATGTCTTTGTTTAGCGTGTTTTGTTTGGATTGTGCCTGTTTAGAGTGTTTCGTTTGGAATGTGCCGGTTTAGAATGCTTTGTTTGGAAAGTGTCTGTTTAGAGTGTTTTGTTCGGAAAGTGCTTGTTTGCAACATTTTGTTTGGAATGTGCCTGTTTAGAACGTTTTGCTTGGAATGTGCCTGTTTGTTTGTTTTTAACTCGATTCATCCACTTTCATCCAAAAATAATTCACGAAACATATATTCACGCTAGAATCATCTTAGGAACTGATATTCACACGAGAATTCTGGCGCAACTGGTCTTAAAGACGGCATTCACATATTACAGAATTATACTTACTGTAGCTAAGTGTATTTGGTATTCTTAAATGTGGGTTGCTATGGACGCCAATCAGGGTCTCTGTCTGTTCACGCTGTACCCACAATCCTGTTGGATGTTATTATTTTATATATTTGGCATCTGTGGGTTTTACGTGACTGCAGCTGTAGGTTTTATATGATTGCAGCTGTAGGTTTTACGTGATTGCAGCTGTAGGTTTTATATGATTGCAGCTGTGGGTTTTACGTGATTGCAGCTGTAGGTTTTATATGATTGCAGCTGTGGGTTTTACGTGACTGCAGCTGTAGGTTTTATATGATTGCAGCTGTGGGTTTTACGTGATTGCAGCTGTAGGTTTTATATGATTGCAGCTGTGGGTTTTACGTGACTGCAGCTGTAGGTTTTATATGATTGCAGCTGTGGCTTTTACGTGATTGCAGCTGTAGGTTTTATATGATTGCAGCTGTGGGTTTTACGTGACTGCAGCTGTAGGTTTTATATTATTGCAGCTGTGGGTTTTACGTGACTGCAGCTGTAGGTTTTACGTGATTGCAGCTGTGGGTTTTACGTGATTGCAGCTGTAGGTTTTATATGATTACAGCTGTGGGTTTTATATGATTGCAGCTGTGGGTTTTACGTGACTGCAGCTGTAGGTTTTATATTATTGCAGGTGTCAGTTTTACGTGATTGCAGCTGTAGGTTTTATATGATTGCAGCTGTCAGTTTTACGTGATTGCAGCTGTGGGTTTTATATTATTGCAGCTGTAGGTTTTATATTATTGCAGCTGTCGGTTTTATATTATTGCAGGTGTCAGTTTTACGTGATTGCAGCTGTGGGTTTTAAGTGATTGCAGCTATCGGTTTTACGTGATTACAGCTGCGGGTTTTATATTATTGCAGCTATCGGTTTTACGTGATTACAGCTGCGGGTTTTATATTATTGCAGCTGTCGGTTTTATATTATTGCAGCTGTAGGTTTTATATTATTGCAGCTGTAGGTTTTATATTATTGCAGCTGTAGGTTTTATATTATTGCAGCTGTAGGTTTTATATGATTGCAGCTGTAGGTTTTATATTATTGCAGCTGTAGGTTTTATATTATTGCAGCTGTCGGTTTTATATTATTGCAGGTGTCAGTTTTACGTGATTGCAGCTGTGGGTTTTATATTATTGCAGCTGTCGGTTTTATATTATTGCAGCTGTCAGTTTTACGTGATTGCAGCTGTCGGTTTTATATTATTGCAGCTGTCGGTTTTACGTGATTGCAGCTGTGGGTTTTAAGTGATTGCAGCTATCGGTTTTACGTGATTACAGCTGCGGGTTTTATATTATTGCAGCTATCGGTTTTACGTGATTACAGCTGCGGGTTTTATATTATTGCAGCTGTCAGTTTTACGTTATTGCAGCTGTGTGTTTTACATTATTGCAGCTGTGGGTTTTATATTATTGCAGCTGTCGGTTTTATATTATTGCAGCTGTGGGTTTTATATTATTGCAGCTGTCGGTTTTTACCATGATTGCAGCTGTCGGTTTTTACATGATTGCAGCTGTCGGTTTTTACATGATTACAGCTGTCGGTTTTTACATGATTGCAGCTGTCGGTTTTTACATGATTGCAGCTGTCGGTTTTTACATGATTGCAGCTGTGGCTTTTTACATGATTGCAGCTGTCGGTTTTATATGATTGCAGCTGTCGGTTTTATATTATTGTAGCTGTCGGTTTTTACATGATTGCAGCTGTCCATTTTACATAACTGCACCTGTCTGTTTTATATTGTTGCAGTTGTCGGTCTAGCCTTGACTTTATGGTCAGTACGTTGCGTCACATCAGGTAAACAAAAGGAAGAAAGGCATGACAGAGATCTCAAAACTGCTTCTCTGACTAAGTTAGGGAGCACTTTGTAGAATATAAGCCTTCACGGCTCATACGAAGCTCTGCCATGTTTTTTTTAACTGCTCCGCTTTTAATGTTTTTCTACACTGACATTAAATGCCAAGAAACATGTGCCCTAAAGCAAGCAACTATTATCCACTCTCAATCCGACCTGACTCTTGTTCTTCAACAGCACCACAGTCTGGCCAACACCATAACCTATTCCCTCGTGTGGTCCTCAAACATACGACTGTGCTACTTCAGCGTGGCAACTTGGCTCATCTCTCTCTCTCTCTCTCTCTGAACCTTAAGTGCCCAGGCCACATGGGGCTTCCGCAAGAGTATTCCACAAATGCCTGTCCTTCCCCTTTTTTTCTGCTCTTGCCCAGGTAAGCCCTCTATTGCTCAACATCCTCTCTGTTGTTCTTCTCTATGTTTCTTTTGGTCTACCCTTACTTCTGTTTCCCTGTGGTGTCCATCTTAGTGCTATTTTTGGCAGTAAGTTGTCAGTCATTCGGAGCACATGTCCCAACCACCGCCAGCGTCTTTCCTCAATAATTGTTGTCAGTGGCTTCATCTGCATTTCTGCCAACAAGATGTTATCAGACTGCTACAGAAACTTGGCTGATCTCTCTCTCTCTCTGAACCTTAAGTGCCCAGGGCACATGGGGCTTCCGCAAGGGTTTTCCACAAATGCCTGTCTTTCGCCTTTTTTTCTGCTCTTGCCCAGGTGAGCCCTCTATTGCTCAACATCCTTTCTGTTGTTCTTCTCCATGTCTCTTTTGGTCTACCCTTACTTCTGCTCCCCTGTGGCTGATAGAGGGGCTTAAATTCGCACCCCCCCCCCACACACACACACAACCCCCCCCCCCCCATTAGAAAAATCAAAGTGCCCACTCCTAATCCGATTTCGTGCCTCGTGACTTAACAAAACGCATCACAGACCAGAGGGTCAAGTCTGACATGGAGATAATCATCCAGCAGGTGAATGGATAGTCTAATGCACTGCTGGTACTGCTGTCTCTAGCCTGTCTGTGCCGTTTTAGATTGTCATCCAAGTTCAGTCCGTCTCCGTTCCATTTTTTTTTTTTTAGTCCTTGCTTTGATGTTTCAGTTCTCTTTCATGAATTCCTGTGTTTTAACCTCTGATGTCGAGCCTTTTTCTTTCTCTGAGTCCTTCAGGAGATAATGCCCTTTTAAAAAAAAAAAGTTCACTTCCAGTTGTTATTCCCCCTTGAAGTAATATGTATTTATGGTTATCTTTCCCTATATTTGTTAAAAGTTTTCTGATTCCTATTATGGGGTATGATTTCTCTCTCCCAGTCTTCATTCTTCTCAGATTTCTAAATGACACATCATTTCTGGTTATTCTTCTAGAATTATACATGTGATTTATTTCCTTTAGTTGTGACAAAAGAATGGAAAAGAACTGTATTCATACCACTGCCAAAAAAAAAGGGTAACCTGAAATTATGCACCAGCTACAGAACTGTTGCCCTGATTAGTCATGCCAGTAAAATTCTGTTAAAAATCATAATGGGTAGACTTCGAAAGAAAATAGAAGAAGAAGTCAATATGGTTCAAGCTGGTTTCAGGCAAGGAAGAGGATCAAGAGATCATATATTCAATATAAGATTAATAATACAGAAATGCAGAGAGTTTAATGTGAATCTATATTTATCCTTTATAGACTACTCAAAGGCATTTGATTGTGTACAACACCAGAAACTTTGGGAAATAATGGAAAAAATGGGATTTCCAATACATTTGATACAATTAACATCACTGCTGTATCTAGACCAACAAGCAGCAATAAGAATAAATGGTGAAACAACAAGTTGGTTTGACATAAAACAAGGGGTCCGTCAGGGGTGCATATTGTCATCCTACTTATTTAACTTGTATACTGAAAATATAATGAGGAATGTTAGAGAAGATGTAGACAAAGAATATTACGATGCCATAACAGTTGGAGGTTATGAAATACCAGAGATTAGATATGCTGATGACACAGTATTGCTGTCCACAACACAAAAAGGAATGGAAAAACTAATTATGTCAGTCCGCAAGAACAGCGAAAAGCAGAACCTCTATCTTAATGCAAAGAAAACTAAACTGATGACAACTGACAAAACAAACAAGGCAACTGAAATATGTATCAATGAGGAAAAACTGGAAGAAGTGGAGAGTTGGATCGCTACTAACTAATAATGGAGATACAATGAGGGAAATTAAAAGGAGGACATCTATCGCTCTTCAGAAAGTAAAACAAATAAAGAATCTGTGGAGAGGAGCAGACAGAACCACAAAAATAAGATTTTTAAGGGCATGCATCTTTCCCATAGCAACATATGCCTGTGAGACCTGGACACTTAACAAAACAGCTGAGAAACACATAAATGCCTTTGAATGTAAATGCTACAAAAGAGTTCTTCAAATATCGTGGACACAAAAAAGAACAAATATATCTATACTACAAGAGCTTAATATTGAAGAAGGCTGGCTAGTGAAGAGGATTAAAGAGAGAAAACTGAAATATTTTGGACACATTAAACGTCATGATAATTTAGAGAAGACCGTATTGGAAGGATACATAATGGGAAAAAGAAAAAGAGGAAGACCAAGGCGATGATGGCTGCAAGACATCGTTGACGATCTGGAAATGGATGCAACAGCAGCAGGTCATCTTGCTCACAACCGAGAGGCCTACAGGAGTGCTGTTTGGGAGGCAAAGTTCCGCAAGGGGCATGCAAATGAATGAATGAATTGTGACACTTCTCGGAGCACGATTAAGACTTTGTTTCTCCTTTATAGGACACTGTCTTCTCGGAGTACTTTAGTTCGCTCTTGAGTTCCTTCTTCTTGCTGACCTCCTTCTTAAGGTCATACAGAAGATCTTTTTTCCTCCGTCTGCCACTATTTTGGGAGTCCTACTGAGATATGATTTCTCTCCTCCACTTGCTGCACTTCTCTGATGTCTAACAAGAGATATGGTTTCTCTCCTCCACTTGCTGCACTTCTCTGATGTCTAACAAGATATATGATTTCTCTCCTCTACGTGCAGCACTTCTCTGATGTCTAACATGAGATATGATTTCTCTCCTCTACGTGCAGCACTTCTCTGATGTCTAACATGAGATATGATTTCTCTCCTCTACGTGCAGCACTTCTCTGATGTCTAACATGAGATATGATTTCTCTCCTCTACGTGCAGCACTTCTCTGATGTCTAACATGAGATATGATTTCTCTCCTCTACGTGCACCACTTCTCTGATGTCTAACATGAGATATGATTTCTCTTCTCTACGTGCAGCACTTCTCTGATATCTAACATGAGATATGATTTCTCTCCTCTATGTGCACCACTTCTCTGATGTCTAACATGAGATATGATTTCTCTCCTCTACGTGCCCCACTTCTCTGATGTCTATATGAAATTTGGTTTCTGGCTAATGGTTGGCACTCTTCTCTGAGTTCCACATGAGACATTATGTCTGTTTTTTAAAATTATTATTTGTTAGCTCTTCTCCTAATCTTACAGGCTTAAATATTTTTTTTCTCTTTCATACGGCAATTTTCTTTGCGTCATACAGGAACTATTGATTTCTCTCTTCATGTTCTTAATTGTATCTGATGAATTTACAGGGCATATGACATCTGTTCTGCACATTGCAGCTGTTGCCTATGAGCCCTACATGATATATGATTTCTCTTTTCAAGTTGTTACTCTTCCCCTAGGTAATACTGAAGATATCATTTGTCACTTGTAATTTGCTTGTCTTTTGTGGGTCAGACATGTGACACGAGTTCCCTCTTCATGCACGTTAACTCCTACGGAAGATGTGACACACATCTAAGCCGATATCGGAGTTTTTTTTTGGAACGCTCACATTTCTGTGAGCATCTTGATCTCCATCGATTTTCTCACAGTCCTCAGACACAGATATGAGATTAGACAAGGTAGAAGGAAAATATCCTAAAATGTGAAAAACAAACAAACGACGTTTCGCTTGTGTTTTTACAAGACATGGAAAATATAGGCCATTCCTACATCTTCAAACAAGTCGTCTTCGAGAGAGCGAACTCTAACGTCTAAGTCTGGAGTTTCTTCCCCTGCTAATGCTTCTTGTCCGGGTAATGGGTGATGGAAGCCAAGTCGTATCTCCAGGGTTTTACATACATACCTTCTTTTTCTTGGTGCTTTGGGGGTGAAGACGCTGTCTGGTGAGGCAATCAGCGACCCATAGCTGCTATGCTAGCGTCAGGGCTAGCAAACCGTAGCTGACGAAGACCCTATCCCACTTCTCCATTGGTACCCCCAGTAACAGGCCTAGCCTGGCTAACGGGGCAGGGATCGACATACTCCCCATGGTGGTGGAGTCTGCTAAAGAAGCACTGCACACCCACTGCTTTTTAGATGTACTCCGGGACTGAAAAAATAGCTGCCATAACTGGCTCCCATGCCTATAAGATGTTGTTCCTCAACACCTTCACAGAATCCGCTGCAAAGAACATCAGCTCGCAGTTACAGGGAGATTGTACAAGTTCTTGCAGCTTTTTCAAAGAGTTTGGTCCCAGGTGTAGTATTCCTGAAACATGTTCAAGTTCCATCTTGTTCAAGAAGCATGGTGATGCCGTAATCCTTGGAGCCAATGAACAGAAGATGAACAAGATTCTTGTCCCTCCTCTCGTAGTGCCTCTAACACTAGGCTGTCGTGCTCCATCAGCCTAGATGGATGAGATCATCATGGTGGTGGAGCTTGTAAAGATGCCTGATGCTTCAAGCAAGCACTGCAGTGCTTTTCTTAGACGCCCTCAAGACGAGGAGCAGGAGTTTGTTAGTCAGTCGGTCAACTTTGCCTCCCTAACAGCTCTCCTGTAGGCCTCTCGGTTGTAAGTAAGATGCCCTGCTGCTGATGCATCCATTAGCAGATCATCAAAAATGTCTTACAGCCATCTTCGCCTTCGTTTGTAGTTTGTAGTTTCAGGAAAGTAAGAAAACAGAAAGCCTTTCTTGTCTTCAGAATAAGATCTCCAGACCTCCAGTTTGTTTAAGTATGGTGACAAGACGTGACAAGAAGATGACGTGAAACACACGAAACCATCCATATGTAAGTGGGGCAACAGTTGGTACTTGGGATATTATTACATCGACCAAGATGATGTCACGAAGAGAAGGCACAATATGGTATGGATATGACACATAAAATGAGCATGACACATGAAATGGAACTAACACACACGGTGGATTTAGCACCAAAAATGGATATAACACATTAAGTGGATTTGTAAGGTTCAAGCAATATTTTTTAACAAAGCAATTATACGACAGATGCCTAAGGAAAATACTTGGTATAAAGTGGAAAGAATTCAAGAAAGACTCAAAGATAAGACAGATAAGCAAAACAACAACCTGTCTCATGAGTGATCAGAAAAAGAAGATGGACATCTGTCGGTCATGTGATGAGAAGGAACAATCAGAGGATCCTCAAACAAGCTTTCAAGTGGAACACAACAGGCCGAAGAAAAATAGGTCGATCACGTGAAACTCTAAAGAGGACAGTGTTAAGAGAGGCCAGTTCAGTGGCCATAACATCCCTTGATGAGACTGAAAAACTCGCCGAAGACAGGACATCTTGGCGAACTACCATGCGGGCCCTATGTGACGTTTAGCGGCACGAGAAGCATTTAAGATGTAAGGATTTGTAACATGAAGTGAATTTCTCGTATGAAATTTACACACCAACAAAGTAGATCCGATACATTATGTTGATGTGACCCACACTTAGGGAATTTAACACTCAAACTGGATATGACAATTAAAGTGAACTGACCAAAAGAAAAAAAAAAAACCACAAAATTTCTTTCGTCTTTTTCAACTTTTCGGGATTGCCCGGGGGGGGGGGGGGGGGGGGGAAGAGAGAAATTGGCGAGACTCCGAGAAACTTAAATAGGGGTTGTACTGACTGAAGCAATGAATGAGTAACACCCATTTTACCATACCTGGCTAAAGATCTTGTTTTATGGAGAAGGTTTGTCCTACTCTTTACTGCTACAAATGGTGGGAGGGGGGGGGGGGGTGTGAAGACGCTGTTCGATGAGGCAATCAGCGACCCATAGCTGACCAAGACCCTGTCCCACCTCTCCGTGGTACCCCTAGTAACAGGCCTAGCTTGGCTAACGGGGCAGGGATCGCCATAGTCCCCATGCTGGTGGAGTCTGCTAAAGAGGCATTGCACACCACCTATTTTTTAAACTATACTCCAGGACTGAAAAAGTAGCCGCCATAACCCGCTCCCACGCCGATACGATACTATGCCTCAACATCTCTGCAGGATCGGCTGCAAAGAACAACAACTCGCAGTTACAGGGAGTTCGTTAAAGTACTGCTACAAGGAGCTAGAATGAGAAGACTAAAGCAAAACAAGATCGTCATGGCGTCTGCAAGCTTCACTTCTTCAAGACCAAGGTTGGTTTTGGTGTTGAATGAAAGATCTTCTCACTCTTCTTCTATCTCCCTATGAACTGCTTCCTGGTGTTCTTAGCAGATGATGCGATGAAGATGTTGAGGCATCATGTTGGATTAAGAGCCTGTTAACGGCCGATATTTTTTTTTCTAATGGAGCTAAAAAAGCATGGCGTGCAATATTTCTTTACCAGACTCCACCACCATGGGGACTATGGCGATGCCTGCCCCGCTAATCAGACTAAGCCAGTTACTGGGGAGTACCAACGGAGATGTGGAACAGGGTATTTGCCAGCTGTGGTTCGCCAACCCTGATACTACCATGCCAGCTATGTTTCCCCAACCCTGATGCTTCCACATCAGCTATGGTTCGCCAACCCTGATGCTTCCATGTCAGCTATGTTTCCCCAACCCTGATACTATCATGTCAGCTATGTTTCCCCAACCCTGATACTACCATGTCAGCTATGTTTCCCCAACCCTGATACTATCATGTCAGCTATGTTTCCCCAACCCTGATACTACCATGTCAGCTATGGTTCGCCAACCCTGATACTATCATGTCAGCTATGTTTCCCCAACCCTGATACTACCATGTCAGCTATGTTTCCCCAACCCTGATGCTTCCACATCAGCTGTGGTTCCCCAACCCTGATACTACCATGTCAGCTATGTTTCCCCAACCCTGATACTACCATGTCAGCTATGTTTCCCCAACCCTGATACTACCATGCCAGCTATGGTTCGCCAACCCTGATACTACCACGTCAGCTATGGTTCCCCAACCCTGATGCTACCACGTCAGCTATGAGTCGCTGATTGTCATATCGAACAGTTCTTCGCTTTCGTCTCGCTGAACGATGCGAGCAGGAGTGCACAAGAACTGCTCGAAATGAACATGCATCACTAAGATGAGCCTTACAAAACACAAGGAGAAACGGGCGTGACACCTGAAGGTCATACCCATAAACCTCTGCACTGGTGTCACACATAGACACATCTACCACCACGCAAACCACATTAATATAACCTGGCGTCTTAACAGCTATTGACAGATTGCAAGATCTGGGCGCACTCAAGTGTGAAGGAATTTGAATGGCATATTATATGACATAAGAGAGGATAAATGTGTATGTGCTAATGCATGCGGTATTTCCATGTCACGACAATTTCAGGTGAGATGACCGATATGAAAGCAGTTTACTTTATGAGTTTTATGTGCTTATGTATGTGTGTATGTGCGTGTTCTTCGCGAAGTACGGGTTGTAAAGTGTAACAGAACGAAGAACTATATTTACATGATACTAGAGTCTTACCATGGCAGCAGGTCTGGTGGGGGGGGGGGGGGGGGCAGTCTTACGATGGTAGCAGGTCTGGTGAGAGGAGTGGGGGGGGGGGGGGGAAGGGGAGCCAGGATTGTAACCCTGGGACCTGACGGCCCCGTTCACATGTTAAGTTTGTATATGAGAAATAAACTTCGTGTTTAGGTAGGGGGCCCAAACATAACTGACTCTGGGCCCCATTTGGTTCTCCACTACCTTACGCTGCAGTAACAATCGTGCGGTAACTGCAGTACAATATTTTCTCCTTCCTCCACCTCACCACCCCCCCCCCCAAAAAAAAAACAGCAGCAATAACAATAAATTGCAATAATACAATAACAACAGTAGGTGTACTTTAACAAAGACGTAACAACAGTTTTATGAGACGCTATACGGCAACTTTTTAAGTAGCAACACAATACAAATGTAAAACTATCTACTCAAAATTTGGAAACACAGTAACATGGAAACGATATCATAACACTTCAGTGGCAACAAAGCGATACTATTTAAAAGTGCCGTAACTGCGTAGCACCTTTACATTTGCAGGAATAAAAAAAAGAGATTTTTTATGGGGTGATAACTGTTTGTTATTTATATGTTGTTATATCGTATTTTTATTCAGTTGTAAGAAATGTTATATTATTTTAAAACGGGGCAATAATGTATGTAATTTATATTGTTATTATATTGTTCTGATTATTTATGGTATAGTATCTTACCTTATTAGGTACATGAAGACTGAAGATTACACGGACTAACACATTCACACATTACACCAATGAAAGAAAAACAAAACATAATCAATAATACTTCTTGAAATAATCATAAAACCTATATTGTTGTTAATAATCAGTTTACATAGTTAGCGAAATCAAACACAGGATCACCTTATGTATGTTTTTATTCGTCTGCTTATATTGCTAACAACGAAAATCTCTAAAACAATTTCCTTAAATATTAAGGTTCGATTCAGATTGTAACAAACGTAACTAACTGGCAAGAATATATTCACATGCATATGCATAAAAATCAGTAATATAAAATTAAATGCACATTTAAGCATAACTTCCACGTTACCAATAAATATCATTCATTCATTATTTGCATGTCCCTTGCGGAACTTTGCCTCCCTAACAGCACTCCTGTAGGCCTCTCGGTTCTGAGCAAGATGGCCTGCTGCTGATGTATCCACCAATAAATATAAAAACATCAAATTTCCTACATACAACGATTATACCTTAACTGAAGTATGATTATTCATTACTATTCATAACACAATCGGTAACAAAATATTTACTTAAGTTGATCGCCATTGATCGAGGGAGCCAACAGCACAGCTTGCATACATCCACATCACATAATAAAAAGCCCGTACTAACCTAACATATATTGGTTCTCGTTTCGAAGGATAAACATCCTCATTCGCGCTTGAACAATCACATGACTCCTCCGATCCGCTGGCCTTCCGCGTGCTGAGCTTACAAACCCCGACCGATTAAAATTCTATCATGTTTTATTTATATACTGAGCTCGAGACCGATTTTCTCTCAGAGTTGCCCGCCTCTGAAAACTGACCGGTAACTGACCCATTATTTCCTACGCCTAGGGTTGCCAGTCAACTCGGGTATCTATGAGCTTATCTATTCCCTACATATTACTGTAACAGCAAAACGATATCTGTAGCCAAAAGATCTGTCTTCCTGAAATCTATTTCCAGCCTATGCTTATTTTACTTTTTTTTGTTTGTTTTGTTTATTCATGTCACTAGTTTCTATGGTTTTTTTTTCGGGGGGGGGGGGCGGGGGGGTGGGGGTGGGGGGGGTAGGGTTCTATGCCACCACACCGCGTCATTTGCGTATCTTGGGTTACTGATAACTCATCCATTAATGTTTAGTCCGGGCATCTCAGTAATTTCCTTTGATACTTTTTCTGAGTAAAAGGTAAACAGACGTAGGGACAGGGTACACCCTTGTATGACCCGTCGTTTTATATCATTTGGTGCTACGTAGTTTGTGTTGGACCACACAGCTGCTGTCTGTTCCCAATGTAGATTGCTTATTAGCCTGCTGTCTTTACCATCAATATTAATTATAATTAATATATTATAATATATTATATATTATTTATAATATATATTATAAATTATAATACATTAACTGTAGCCATATAACAGTTTTAACAGTGTATTTATTATAAAATAATGTTCTGAGAGTGCTGTAACTACAATAAGATAGTGTAACAGTACGGTAACTGCAAAACGATATTGTAGCAGGACTGTAACTGCAAAAAGATAATGTAACAGTACAGTAGGTGTGAAACAATGTTCTGACATGTTATAAATATGAAACGAGAGTGCTGAAAAAAGTTACTGTAACATTACAGTAACTACAAAAGTTTATTGCAACATTACTGTGACCACACAAAAAACAGTATTGTAACATTACTGTAACCACAAAAAAACCGCTATTTTTACATTGATTGTTAAAAGCAATTACAAAAAAAAAACGTTATTATAACATAAATGTAAATATAAAACGTTATTGTAAGATTACTGTCACCACAAAAACCGGTATTGTAACATTACTGTAACCACAGAAAACCGTTATTGTAACATTAATTGTAACAAGAGGAACAAGGCAGAAAACTGGAGGTCGTGGATGCACCAGTCGTACGCGCGAGTTAGATCTAGCAATTAGTAAACTGAAACCAAGGAAATCACCATGACCAGGCTGGATGTCCAATGAAATCATCCAGAACCTGGTACTGGCAGCAATGGGAAAGATGTTGGATATTTTGAATATTTTTTTTTTTTTAGCAAAGGTAAGTTACCTCAAATCTGGAAGGAAGCAATCATGATACCACTGCTAAAGCCAGGGAAAAACATGGATACGGCCTCCAGCTACAGGCCAATCAGTCTCACTAGCTGCCTCTGCAAAACGACGGGACGCATAATTGACCTGAGGCTAAAATGGTACCTAGAAAAATCTAAACGCTTCCTCCACAACAAGCAAATTTTAGACAGTACTGCAGTACAGAAGATCAAGTGACCTATCTCAAGAGATTGAGGATGCATTCCAAGACTTTGTACTAGCAGCATGGATAGACCTGAGGAAAACCTCTGATAAAGTATGGAAAAGTGGAAACTGAGAAACTGAAATGTGAGTGGAAGACTGTCCAACTGCCTAAAGTCCTATTTACACAATAGAAAAGCAAGAAGAGTAGTAATGGATGTAAAAAGCCAGAAAGAACTGCTGCGACATGGCGTACCACAAGGAGGAGTCCTTTCACTTACACTATTCCTGGTATTCATTAATGACTTGGTCAAGGAACACACCTATGGAATCAAAGCAGCATTGTAAGCAGATGATCTGGTCTTGGGGTGCACAGACGAACATGCGACACTTGCTCCACAGAGACTCCAAAAGAGCAGCAGACATCTTGACATCATGGACAAACAAATGGTGTGTACGAATCAACACCGAACATTCAAGCACCACTCTGTTCACTCTCTCATCTAAACAGAAAGCAGGTGTGAATGAAATATCCTTAAGGATGGACAACCAACCCACTTACTTAGGAGTGACTCTTGACTCAAAACTGATCTGGAAGCAATGCATCAACAATGCAGAAGCAAAAGCCAGAAGAAAGTTAGCCATTAAAAAAAACTGAATGGAACCACATTGGGAGCCAGAAAGAATTCTCAACAATGTATATCAGCAAAGCATTCTACCACATTTAGAATATGGCTCAACATCTTGGTACACACCATCAAACACTACGCTGCATAATCTAGACAAGGTACACAATCAATCACTAATGATTATCACAGGTGCTATGAGGTCCACACCAGTAGTAGAAATGCAGAAAATAGTTGATGTTCAAGCGCTAAAAGAACGTAGAGACACAAAGGTCATAACTTTGGGAGAGAAATACCTCAGTTCTTGCAAGCCATCCCCTGAAGGAGAGATTCAATAACTTGGCACTAAGACGGCTTAAAAGAACCCGGTTCATTCATCAATGAAAACGCTGACTGTCTGGCCAAAGAAGGCACTGGAATGGAGCAGCCAGACTAACCGATCACTTATAATCAGAAGAGAAACATGATAATGACCTACAGGAAGCCACAAACACCACCACATGATGACTATCACATGCTAAACAGAAAGGAACAAGTCACCATTTTCCGTCTCCGAACAAGACACAGCAGACCACGAAGTCATATGTATACAAAGTTTAAGGTTGGTACTACTACTCTTTGTACATGTCCCCAAGTGCCACAAATTGTGGGACATATCCTCCAAAACTGCACCAACTATGAGACGCTGAGAAACAATTACTGGCCCAGTGAAAACACCAAAGAAGATAAGCACTTCAGTTCCATACATGAACTACCAAAAAAAAAAAAACTTGAAAGTTATCTAAGAGACAGGACTGCAGATATAGACAGAAAATGTGGAAGAGGAAGAAGAAGAAGAAGAAGAAGAGCAATCACAAACGTTACTGTAACAATACTGCAAACACGAAAGGCTATTGTAACATAACTGTAACTACACACACAAAAAATATTGTAACATTACTGTAACTACAAAAAGTTACTGTAACATTACTGTAACCACAAAAACGATGTGTTGTGACACGATGCAGATCTGAGGTTAAACAGATCTTTATACGCGCGCGCGCGCCTCCGCGTACACACACACAGAGACTCGAATGAAACACAGTCAGAAGAAACAACGTCACATGCAGGACACTGTGGAGCATAGTGTGTCCTGACAGCTAGCTGTGGCCGGCTCATCTGTAAACTTCATTGCTCGTGTACGGACAACACTATGGAGATATGTGTCTTGACAGCAAGCTGTGGCCGTCTCATCTGTAAACTTCATTGCTCGTGTATGGACAACACTATGGAGATTTGTGTCCTGACAGCTAGCTGTGGCCGGCTTATCTGTAAACTTCATTGCTCATGTACGGACAACACTATGGAGATTTGTGTCCTGACAGCTAGCTGTGGCCGGCTCATCTGTAAACTTCATTGCTCGTGTATGGACAACACTATGGAGATTTGTGTCCTGACAGCTAGCTGTGGCCGGCTTATCTGTAAACTTCATTGCTCATGTACGGACAACACTATGGAGATATGTGTCCTGACAGCTAGCTGCGGCCGGCTCATCTGTAAACTTCATTGCTCGTGTACGGACAACACTATGGAGATATGTGTCCTGACAGCTAGCTGCGGCCGGCTCATCTGTAAACTTCATTGCTCATGTACGGACAACACTATGGAGATTTGTGTCCTGATGGGCGTGCTCCGTAGGCTCAGTGTTGACATCTGGAGGACACCTTAGAAGGAGGAAGTTATAATCTAACAACTTTGATTTCTGGCGAACACATGAGAAAGTCAAAGTTATAATTTTAACAACTTTGACTTCTGGCAAACATTTCACAAAAACAAAGCTATAATCTAACAACTTTTACTTCCGACAAACATTGACAAAGATAAAGACAATCTAACAACTTTGACTTCTGACAAATATTTCACAAAGACAAAGTTATAATCTATCAATTTTAACTTCTGGCAAACATTTCACAAAGACAAAGTTATAATCTATCAACTTTAACTTCTGGCGAACAGTTTGAGAAAGATAAAGTTATAATCTAACAACAATAACATTTGACGAATAGACAAAGTTGTAAGTTAACACAACGTTCATATCTGGTGAATACCTGAGGAATACGAAGTTAGCTGTCATTTATTTCTTTATTTCTTGTTCCTTTGTAATCTTAAAAAGATGAACTCAGCAAACATATTGCGATAAGTTATTTCTGTCTGGTTCCGTCTCGTATATTTCAAATTCGGTTTTGTGTGGGTGTGGGTGAGAGAGAGAGAGAGAGAGAGAGAGAGAGAGAGAGAGATACACAGAGTAAAGGAATTAGGGCACAAATATCGAACCAGATTTAGTTAAAGTGTTTCAAATATCCCAATATGAAACATAATGTTGTCAACACGTGCACATACGTATACGGGGTCCGGCATAAAGCATAGCTGGATTTAACTGACGTAGTGCGAAGGAACTGAATAAGTGCGAAAAAAAAT
Organism: Achatina immaculata; assembly: GCA_009760885.1. NCBI lineage: Eukaryota > Metazoa > Mollusca > Gastropoda > Stylommatophora > Achatinidae > Lissachatina > Lissachatina immaculata. Next base: position 2,783,562 of record CM019707.1, read on the forward strand.
GACATCAGAGCAGACAAACGGTCATTTTTAACAATGGCTTCTTGGCAATCACAACATCGCGCATTCACCGTTGAAACTTATTTTAAAAGTGGAGAATCGTCTATTAGTGTACAACGAAAGTTTCGTCGTCATTTTGAGTTGCATCCCCGTGATAATGTTCCCGATTGGAGGACAAAACAATTTTGAGGTGGGTCAAAAAATTTAAGGAAACCGCTAATTGCCTTAATAACAAGTATACTGGTCGTCCGAGAACTCAACAGACACCTGAACGAATTCAAGAAGTCCCCAACGCATTGCTGAGTAGCCCTCGGCGATCAGCTGTTAGAAACGCTTTGGCACCTGGCATCCTCTTACTGTTAATAATGATCTTTATGTGAAGATGCTAACTGAATACTTTCATTCCAGAGCTGGCCAATAAAAATAAGAGACTAATATGGTTTCAACAAGATGGAGCAACTGCCCACACAGCCCGTCAGTCCATGGCCATGCTGCGACAAGCATTTCCCAATCGTCTTATTTCCAGATTTGGGGATATTCATTGGCCGGCAAGGTCACCGGATTTATTGGCTGCAGACTTTTTTTGTGGGGGTATCTCAAGAACACGGTGTATGCTAGTCGACCACAGTCAATTGCTGACCTAAAAGATCGAATCTGACACTGCATTCAAAATATCCCTTTGAACATGTTCAATGGTGTTATGCAGGAATTTTCCAGACGCCCGGCAGAATGTATCAAATGTAATGGCGGTCATCTAACCGGTGTAATTTTCAAAACCTAAATATGATTGTCAGTAATAATAAAATTACTCACTTTTCTGAGTTTCATTTCACTTTTTTTAACCAAAAACCTGTATAGCGCTTATTTATTTTCCATTTAAAAAATCCAGCCATGCTTTATGCCGAACCCTGTATAATGGTCATTTTTTTTCCACGTGGAACTACACACACAACTACAAAAAGAAGAAGAAAAAAAAACATGTGTTCAAGACATGATCAAATACAATAAATGAAAACATGAAAAAAATATAGCATATAAAAATATAAACAAATACTAACACACACACAGAGACATATAAAACACCCTTCATGTAACAAAGAACGCCATTGTAGACACATATAAAGTAGGCTCGTATACACAGGTAATTATTCTTAAAAACTATGTCTCTCTGTCTCGTTCACACACACACAAACACGCACACTAAATTTCATATTTAAAGAAGGAAATGTGAATAGGCGCTGAAATGAACAAGAAGAGATGGGAGAAAGGCGAGAGAGAGAGAGAGAGAGAGAGAGGAGAGAAAGAAAGAGAGGAGAACAATAATAAGGATGGAGTGAGAGAGTCACTGCTGCTCTGGCTGATTGCGTAGGAAAATAAAATCCCATGTCTCCGTCTGTGATGGGAAAAGTTAGTGTGGGTAGCTGGGAGGAGGTGGGGAGGGGGGAGGGGGGAGGGGAGGGGGAGGGATAGTTTCTGAAATAGCGGACAGGTAGATCTCGCCATTTGCCAGTCGTCCGCTGCCACGGCGCACCGGTCGTCGAGATTAGAGTTGCTAATTTTCTGATTTAAACCTACTGCCCTCCAGGTAACGCAGCGCGTTTAAGAGCAGAGTCGACGGGCTTTTCGCTTTTTGAGACGACCGCCTCTAGCTTCCTGTTTAACTGCAGTTCTCGCTTTATTCAGGTAAGTCAATGTAAGATACCTGATGGCCCACGTTTTTTTTTTTCTGTTGGGTGCTAATTTCTTCGCTGTTGTTGTATAGCTTCTCAAGCTCTTTCATAATCTCTCTGCTTGTTAAAGACCTGCCTGTAATAAAAACACACCCCAAGCTTATAGTTACGCGTAGTGAAGATATAATTGTATCTTTCGTGATCTCGTAATGGCTTTGAATGTAAATACTACAGAAGAGTTCTTCAAATATCATGGACACACAATATATATATATATATATATATATATATATATATATATATATATTACAAGAACTTAATACTGAAGAAGGCTGACTAGTATAGAGGATTAAACAGCAGAGAAAACTTTAATATTTTGGACACATTAAACATCATGAGAATTTAAAGTACACAGTCTTGGAAGGGTACATAATGGGAAAAAGAAAGGGAGGAAGACCAAGGCGAAGATGGCTGCAAGACATCGTTGATGATCTGCAAATGGATGCATCAACAACAGGCCATCTCGCTCACAACCGAGAGGCTTACAGGAGTGTTGTTAGGGAGGCAAAGTTCCGCAAGGGACGTGCAAATGACTGACTGATCTCGTAATGACCAGAAGATTCACCGGGGGGGGGGGGGGGGGGAGTGGAAGAGAGAACGACCAAGAGAAAGATAGCTCAGTAGACTGGTCACGTGACAAAGAAAAACGTCTGAAGTAATCGAATACATCGAGGCCCGCATAAGACCGAAAAACATGATCGTCAACGCTATCCGGCATGGCACATGATAGTAGTTCGTGTCTCCGTGTTTAATTCTTAAACTGCCATTATCCATTTGAATAGCTTTCTAAATAATAATAATAATAATCCAGATTATATAGGTTTGCTCCATATATTATGAATTCATAATTTTAAACTGCGATAGAAGTTAAAATTAAACATGAAGGCTATGATGAATGGTAATAGATTATGTTTCTGTCGCTGATGCTATTGGATGGTTTAAGAGTTAAAGTCACGTCTTCTTGTCTTATGTTAGTTCAAGTAGTATTTTTTTTTCTCTTATTCTTTCCAAAGTTAACAGGATGGAACAGGGACGTATGCCCTGAGATTTTAATTACGCTTGGTCTGTTGTTGCGTGGGACAGCAGATCCAGGAAAATAATGCAGTACACAGCACACCTTTTCTGTCCAAGCTGGATTAAGCTTCGTGTGTCTGGTTAATCCCTTTCTTCCTGGCACATTTTATTTTCTGAAACTCACGCAGAACTGACAAGGTTACAATATTTGTAGATGCAGGTGCCGTGATTAGTGATGCCAGTAAGTTACACTATTTGTAGATGCAGGTGCCGTGATTAGTGATGCCAGTAAGTTACAATATTTGTAGATGTAGCTGCCGTGATTAGTGATGCCAGTAAGTTACACTATTTGTAGATGTAGCTGCCGTGATTAGTGATGCCAGTAAGTTACACTATTTGTAGATGTAGGTGCCGTAATTAATGATGCCAGTAAGTTACACTAGATGCAGGTGCCATGATTAGTGATGCCAGTAAGTTACACTATTTGTAGATGTAGGTGCCGTGATTAGTGATGCCAGTAAGTTACACTATTTGTAGATGTAGGTGCCGTAATTAATGTTGCCAGTAAGTTACACTATTTGTAGATGTAGGTGCCGTAATTAATGATGCCAGTAAGTTACACTATTTGTAGATGCAGGTGCCGTGATTAGTGATGCCAGTAAGTTACACTATTTGTAGATGCAGGTGCCGTGATTAGTGATGCCAGTAAGTTACACTATTTGTAGATGTAGGTGCCGTAATTAATGTTGCCAGTAAGTTACACTATTTGTAGATGCAGGTGCCGTGATTAGTGATGCCAGTAAGTTACAATATTTGTAGATGTAGGTGCCGTAATTAATGATGCCAGTAAGTTACACTATTTGTAGATGCAGGTGCCGTGATTAGTGATGCCAGTAAGTTACACTATTTGTAGATGTAGGTGCCGTAATTAATGATGCCAGTAAGTTACACTATTTTGTAATATCCACCCTCATTTATGCATGTGAAAGCTGGAAAACATCTAAAGAAATAGACAAGGAATTAGACTCTTTTGAAAACAAATGCATAAGGAAAATACTCGGCATCAGGTGGAACGAATTCAAGAACAATGCAGAGATAAGACAGATGACTGAACAACAACCAGTCTCACGGGTGATCAGGAAAAGGAGATGGACATATGTTGGTCACTTGATGAGAAGAAATGATCAGAGAATCCCAAAACAAGCTATCAAGTGGAACACAACAGGCCAAAGAAAAAGAGGCAGACCGCGTGAAACTCTGAAGAGGACATTGTTAAGAGAGGCCAAATTAACAGGCATAAAATCCTTTGATGAGGTTGAAAGACTCGCCGAAGACAGGAAAAATTGGCGAACTACTTTGCGAGCCCTATATGACGTTTAACGGCACGGGAAGGATATATTGTATATTATATACATATTGTTTATGTACAAGTTACGAAATACTGCACTAACTGAAGATGGGAGATATGAGCTGGAGATAAAGAAAAGAATACGAAAAGCAAAACATACATTGAACGTCATGAAGTCAGTGGTGTAATCCAGAAATCTGCCCATAAAAACAAAATTAAGATTTGTAAAATGTCATGTCTACTCTGTTTTGCTGTATGGGGCAGAAACCTGGACTCCCAAGGAAAAAGATGGAGAGAACGATTAATTAATGCAGCAGATATGTGGTTCTACAGAAAACTAGGTCATATAACGTGGAGAATGGAAAGAACAAATACACAAGTTTTAGAACAGTTCCATGTGCAATGTGAACTTCTCAAGAAATAAAGATGAGGCCAACAAAATACTTTGGCCATTACAAAAGACCTCTACTTATGATTCACTGATTACACTAAGGCATTCGACAAGGTGAAACATGACGAAATTATTAAAATGCTTGAAGACATAAACATAGACGGCAAAGACCTGAGGACTCTAAAACTACTGGCAGCAGGAAGCAGCCATTCGAGTTGAAAATAAAAACTGGAAAATATCAATCTATAAAACAAGGGGTGCGACAAGGATGTGTACTATCTCCAGACCTTTTTTCTCTGTACAACGAGAATATTCTAAGAATGATCATCACAGAACCAGGTGGAAGATACAATATTAACAACCTTCGGTATGCTGACGACACAGTACTGATAGTTGAGAACCAACAAGACCTGCAAAATCTCTTGGATAAAGTTGCTAAAGGAAGTGATCAGAAAGGCCTTACTTTGAACATCAAAAAGACAGAGACCATGGTTATATCTAAGAAACAGAATCCACCAAAATGCAGTATAAAATTAAATGGAACTATTCTAAACCAGATGCAGAAATTCAAATACCTTGGAGCAGTAATAACTTCAGATGGGAAATGCAGAACAAAAATTAGGAACACAATAGGCCAAGCAAAGACTGCATTTCAAAGAATGAGAAACATATTACGCAACACATGCTTATCAATGAATGTTAGAAAACGAGTCCTAAAATGCTATATTGAACCTATCTTGTTATATGGAAGTGAATCATGGACAATAGGCAGGTCTGCACAAAAATCATTGGAAGCAGCAGAAATCTGGTTTATTAGAAGAGTGTTGCGAATTCCATGGACAGCAAAAATAACTAATGAAGAATGTATGAGAAGAGCTGGAGAGACAAAAAATCTTGTCACAAAAAAATAAGAGAGAGACAATGTAAATTTCATATGACATGCAATGAGAAGATGGGGCATTGAAAATATTATAACAACAGGAAAAACAGAGGGAAGAAGATCAAGAGGAAGACCAAGAGAAATGATACTGGACAGTCTGACGGGATGGTGTGAGAGGAGATCACCAACTGAGCTGATGGCCTGCATGAAGGATCGTGTAATCTAGAGAAGCATAATTGCTAACGCCAGTCGGCACGGCACCTGATGATGATGATGAATGCTAATATGCCTGTGTAATAGTGGTAAAATGATGCTGAACAAGAATGAATGGCGGGTGAAGAAGGCTTGTGTATCCAGTAGTTTACCATTTGAATATAAAGTTTGTTCGTCCATTGTTTTCTTCTTCTGTTCATGTCAGAGTTGTTATGTTCACGCAGAATATCTTTTAAGTAAAAGGTAAAATTAAGGCATATTGGAGATAGACCTGTATTTTCCATGGCCTGCTGCACCTGAAAGTGTAATATGGTCAGTGTCTGTCTTCCCAGATTTTTGTGGTAGCCATTTTTGTTGTTGTTGTTGTTGTTGTTGTTGGAAGGTTGGTGGATCCCGGGACATTTTTGTTGTGTACCAGAAAAAGCCATCCCACTGCTGGGACTGAACCCGGTACCACCGGATTAGTAGACTGAGCGTCTAACCACTCAGCTAACCAGCCCACCATATTCTTTTAATAATTTTTTAAGTAAAGGTTAAAAAAAATAGTCCCATAGCAGATGCCGTATGGGATGAGACCTCATTATGCTGGACCATCAGCGTATGAGGTAGGGCGGCCAGTTCCTTTCCTCGCTGCCTTTCCTTCCCAGATCTTCTCTGGTACCCATTTTTACGAAGCTGGGTCGACCTCGGGGCCGTATTGGTCGGATTCGAACCGTCGACCATTCGGTTGCTGGACAGGTGCTCTAACCACTACGCTAGCCGGTCCTAATCTTTTAAGTACTTAGCATAAAATATCAATTTCAGTTGCCGTTTCTCCAATACCACGTATACTGTACACTGGTTCATTTCCCATAGTAGTGGCTTTCGAAATTGTAATATCCCGTTACTTGTTAAAGAAATGACTTCCGAGATTATCTCTCTCCGAACCTGTAGATGCCCACGGCACATGGGGCTTCCTCAAGGATTTTCCACAGACGCCTGACCTTCGCTTTCCTTCCCCCCCCCCCCCCCCCATCCTCCCCCTCCCTCCCTGTGCTCAAGTGAATTCTCTATTACTCATCATCTTCTCTTTTATTCTTACAGATGTCTCATTTTGTCTGCTTTTAGTCTTGTTTCCCTGAGGTGTCCATTTCAGTGCCATTTTTTTTTTTTTTGTAATGAGTTATAAGTCATCCGGGGTACATGTTCCAGACATCGCCAGCGCGTTTCTTTAGTAATCGAAGTCACTGACGTCATCTCCATTTCTGCCAACAAGGTGTTTCTTCTTATAGTATTTGGCCAAATTATTCGTTCAATCCCAAGTAAACACTTTCTGAGTTTACAGTAACCTGTTATTTTGTTATAGGAATTATTTCTAAGATTGTAACAACCCGTTATTTGCTATAATAATGACTTCTGAGACTGTAACTACCCGTCATTTGCTATAAGAATGGCTCCTCAGACTGTAATAAGCCGTTGCTTGCTATAAGAATGACTCCTGAGATTGTAATAACCTATTATTTGCTATGACTCCTCAGCTCAGATTGTAATAACCCTTTATTTTTCCTATAAGAATGGCTCCTCAGACTGTAATAAGCCGTTGCTTGCTATAAGAATGACTCCTCAGCTCAGATTGTAATAACCCTTTTTGTGCTATGAGAATGCCTCCTGAGATTATAATAACCCTCTATTTGCTATAATAATGGCTCCTCAGACTGTAATAACCCATTATTTGTTATAGGACATGACATAGACATGACGTGGACGGTTCATGTGCGTTACAGGAGATGTCACTGACACAGGCGTGGGTGCATTTGCAAGATATTCTCGTTAGCTTTGATGGCGAAACCGTACTAGACTGAACTGAACTGAAGGAATGATTTATCGTATTCTAAATAACCACTGCGGGAGATGAATATTATACTTTGTTTTCTTATACTGAACGAAATATATACATCAGATTTGTTGAGTACCGAACTCTACTTCTTTCTTTCTTTCTTTTCTTTCATTCTTTCTTTTCCTTTCTTCTTTCTTTCTTTCTTTTATTTATTTATTTATTCTATTTCTTTCTTTCTTTTCTTTCTTTCTTTTCTTTCTTTGTTTCTTTATTTTCTTTCTTTCTTTCTTTATTTTTTTTCTTTCTTTTCTTTCTTTGTTTCTTTATTTCCTTTCTTTCTTTCTTTCTTTTCTTTCTTTATTTTTTCTTCTTTCTTTCTTTCTTTCTTTGTTCTTTGTTCTTTCTTTCTTTTCTTTCTTTGTTTCTTTCTTTTCTTTCTTTGTTTCTTTATTTTCTTTCTTTCTTTATTTTCTTTCTTTCCTTTCTTTCTTTGTTTCTTTCTTTGTTTCTTTCTTTTCTTTCTTTGTTTATTTCTTTTCTTTCTTTCTTTCTTTATTTTCTTTCTTTCTTTTCTTTCTTTGTTTCTTTCTTCTTTCTTTCTTATTTTCTTTCTTTTCTTTCTTGTTTCTTTCTTTCTCTTCTTTTCTTTTCTTTCTTCTTTCTTTTCTTCCTTCTTTCTTCCTTTCTTTTCTTTCTTTCTTTCTTTATTTCCTTTCTTTCTTTTCTTTCTTTCTTTCTTTTCTTTCTTTCTTTCTTTATTTTCTTCCTTTCTTTTCTTTCTTTGTTTCTTTCTTTGTTTTCCTTTCTTTTCTTTCTTTCTTTATTTTCTTTCTTTCTTTATTTTCTTTCTTTCTTTTCTTTCTTTTTTTCTTTCTTTCTTTCCTTTCTTTGTTTCTTTCTTTTCTTTCTTTCTTTCTTTGTTCTCTTTGTTTCTTTTCTTTCTTTGTTTCTTTCTTCTCTTTCTTTCTTTATTTTCTTTCTTTCTTTTCTTTCTTTGTTTCTTTCTTTTCTTTCTTTCTTTTCTCCCTTTCTTCCTTTCTTTTCTTTCTTTCTTTCTTTTCTTTCTTTCTTTTCTTTCTTTCTTTGTTTCTTTATTTTCTTTCTTTCTTTCCTTTCTTTGTTTCTTTCTTTTCTTTTCTTTTTCTTTTTCTTTTCTTTCTTTCTTTATTTATTTTCTTTCTTTCTTTTCTTTCTTTATTTATTTTCTTTCTTTCTTTTCTTTCTTTGTTTCTTTCTTTCTTTTCTTTCTTTGTTTCTTTCTTTTCTTTCTTTCTTTCTTTTTTTCTTTTCTTTCTTTTCTTTCTTTGTTTCTTTCTTTTCTTTCTTTCTTTATTTTCTTTCTTTCTTTTCTTTCTTTATTTCTTTCTTTTCTTTCTTTCTTTTCTTTCTTTCTTTTCTCCCTTTCTTCCTTTCTTTTCTTTCTTTCTTTCTTTCTTTCTTTTCTTTCTTTCTTTTCTTCCTTTCTTCCTTTCTATTCTTTCTTTCTTTCTCTCTTTTCTTTCTTTCTTTTCTTTCTTTCTTTCTTTTCTTCCTTTCTTTTCTTTCTTTCGTTCTTTCTTTTCTTTCTTTCGTTCTTATGTGTGTCTAAATACTGCTTGACCCTTACATTTTTAAAAACAGAAGTTAAACTAGGGTATATGGCGCCCGGGGGCTTATACCCCTACCTTTCACAAAGTGTGGAGCGAAAAAAAACACACACTGAAGTAGAAGAGAGATTTTTACACTTTTAATCATAAAAATGGCCTTCCCAAACAAAACCATCCAGTAGCTACGCCTCTTTTCCGACGTCCCCCTAGTTCAAGTTTATCTCAGTCTTGCCAATAAGTCGCTTCATTATTAAAAAAGAATTGTGCGATTGTGTCGGCATGTGGTAGAATTCTTTAATGTGGTGGTATCTTTTGTGTGGTAGAGTTCTCTAATGTGGTGGTATCTTTTGTGTGGTAGAATTCTCTAATGTGGTGGTATCTTTTGTGTGGTAGAATTCTCTAATGTGGTGGTATCTTTTGTGTGGTAGAATTCTCTAATGTGGTGGTATCTTTTGTGTGGTAGAATTCTCTTACGTGCTGGTATCTTTTGTGTGGTAGAATTCTCTAATGTGGTGGTATCTTTTGTGTGGTAGAATTCTCTAATGTGGTGGTATCTTTTGTGTGGTAGAATTCTCTAATGTGGTGGTATCTTTTGTGTGGTAGAATTCTCTAATGTGGTGGTATCTTTTGTGTGGTAGAATTCTCTTATGTGGTGGTATCTTTCGTGTGGTATAATTCTCTTATGTGGTGGTATCTTTTGTGTGGTATAATTCTCTTATGTGGTGGTATCTTTCATGTGGTAGAATTCTCTAATATGGCGGTATCTGTTGTGTGACAGAATTCACTTATGTGGTGGTATCTTTTGAGTGACAGAATTCTCTTATGTGGTGGTATCTTTCATGTGGTAGAATTCTCTAATATGGCGGTATCTGTTGTGTGACAGAATTCACTTATGTGGTGGTATCTTTTGAGTGACAGAATTCACTTATGTGGTGGTATCTTTTGAGTGACAGAATTCTCTTATGTGGTGGTATCTTTCGTGCGATAGAATTATTTGTGTGATTCTATCTTTCGTGTGACAGAATATTTTTATGCGATGGTATCTTCCTTTGTCGCGGATTTTTTATGACTAATTATAGCTGTCTAAGATACCACAATAGGCTAGTGGTTAGTTCACTTACTTATCGACCAGAAGCTTGCAGGTTCGATTCCTCATCGTGGCAGAATTTTTTTTTTCTTGGACCAACTAGCACAGGGCTTAGCCCAGCCTGACTGAGTAGGTACCGGCTAATGGACATGTCCTGGTCTCCATACTTGACAAAGCTGTGTCTTTGAAATGTGAAGGCAACGAGACTTCGTTTGTGAAGACAACGAAACTTCGTATGTGAAGACAACGAAATTTCGTATGCGAAGACAACGAAACTTCGTATGTGAAGACAACGAAACTTCGTATGTGAAGACAACGAAACTTCGTATGTGAAGACAACGAAACTTCGTATGCGAAGATAACGAAACTTCGTATGTGAAGACAACGAAACTTCGTATGCGAAGACAACGAAACTTCGTATGCGAAGACAACGAAACTTCGTACGTGAAGACAACGAAACTTCGTATGCGAAGACAACGAAACTTCGTATGCGAAGACAACGAAACTTCGTATGCGAAGGCAACGAGGTACGCTGACATTTTTAGGCGATTAAGACTTCTCTTGTTGCTTTCATAGTTTCACGATTATACTGAACGGAGGCGGGGCTAGGGATAATAAAGGTGTCTGGTGTTTATTTCCTTTATTCCCAGCTCTTGTTTAAAGTAATCCTATCATAGCATAAATGAGGCTTCCAGTGACACTGTGTTTGTGCTCATAATTTCCTTGACTTAACGGTACTCCAGAGAATGATTTGATCAGCATTTTTTTGTCGCCTGTGTTTGTTTATTTACAACGCAAGTCAGTTAGACTTGAAAACATGTGATCATCAGGATGTTTGTAAATCCAGTTCGGTTGAAGCTTAGTTTTCCAGGGGTTATATATGTTTGGAAAAAAAGGGGATTTCCAAAAAATGTGACACACTTAATATCACTGCTGTATCTAGGCCAACAGGCAGCAGTGAGAATAAATTGGTGAAACAACAAGGGGTTCGTCAGGGGTGCATACTTTCACCTTAATAATTTAACTTGTATACTGAAAAATATAATGAAGAATGTTAGAGAAGATGTAGACAAAGGATATTACGGTGCCATAATAATTGGAGGTTATGAAATACCAGAGATTAGATATGCTGATGAGACAGTATTGCTGTCCACAACACAAAAAGGAATGGAAAAACTAATTGTGTCAGTCTGTAAGAATAGTGAAGAGCAAAACCTCTATCTTAATGAAGAAAACTAAATTGGTGACAACTGACAAAACAAACAATACAGCTGAAATGAGGAAACGAGGAAAAATTGGAAGAGGTGGAGAGTTTTGAATATCTTGGATCACTACTAACTAATAATGGAGATACAATGAGGGAAATTAAAAGGAGGACATCTATCGTTCTTCAGAAAGTAAAACAAAGAATCTGTGGAGAGGAACAGACAGAACCACAAAAATAAGATTTTTTAAGGGCATGCATCTTTCCCATGGCAATATATCCCTGTGAGACCTGGACACTTAACAAAACAACTGAGAAACATATAAATGCCTTTGAGTGTAAATGCTACAGAAGAGTTCTTCAAATATCATGGGCACAAAAAATAACAAATCTATCCATACTACAAGAACTTAATATTGAAGAAGGCTGGCTAGTAAAGAGGATTAAAAAGAGAAAACTTTAATATTTTGGACACATTAAACATCATGATAATTCGGAGAAGACAGTCTTGGAATGATACATAATGGGAAAAAGAAGGAGAGGAAGACCAAGGCGAAGATGACTGCAAGACATCATTGATAATCTGCAAATGGATGCATCAGCAGCAGGGCATCCTGCTTACAACCAAGAGGCCTAGAGGAGAGCTGTTAGGGAGTCAAAATTCCGCAAGGGACACGCAAATGACTGACTGATATGACGCCATGTTCCGAAGGGAAGAACTCTCAAAGCGAATTAGAAGCCGGAACACAAGATTGATCAAGTCAGATGACGTATGTGAGACGTGATAGACGATGACAATGGAGACGGACCTAAAACCGCGCGGTTTACGAAGTGTTGGGATTCATCTAGGTTGGTTTTCTGTCCTGAAGAAATGCACGAAGCTGATGCCCAGTTGTTTCATGTAATAAATCAAATTTGGTTACTGGGAAAAAAAGAAGAAACTGTAGATTCAGATTTCTGGTGATTTAAAAAAAAATTTTTTTAAAATCTTTTGCGTGGATATACGGTCCGTGCCATACCATGCATGAATATACTGTCCGGGCCATGCCGTGCATGGATATACTGTCCGGTCCACACCGTGCATGGATATACTGTCCGGGCCATGCCGGGAGTCGACAGAAACGACAAGGTTGACCAACTAGCAGCTAGAACCAAACCTGGATGCCCTCATCAAAAAGGGCAAATCGTACCTATACAAATCCATCAAATAAGAAATCGAGGAACTTCCTCCGAAGTAATTTCCTCCAAAGTAATTTCCTCCAAAGTAATTTCCTCCAAAGTAACTTCCTCCAAAGCACCCACCATGAGCGACTCAACTGCATTACATGTAGCCAAGGGCAGTGGATGCGAATCCCGACTAAACGCTAGGCCGCGTTCCAACACAACATTGGAATCATTTCTCTACAAACACTGAAGGACATCCTGATGTTAAAGGACGAACACGTAAGGGCATGCCCTGGGTGTAATGAACCTGCTTCCCTGGACCAGCAACAGTGCTAGGTCCTTTTTCTTGCAGTTTTACGTTTTACAGTTTTTGATATTACGCACATTCGTTAACTGTGAAAAGAAAACATTATTTTTGAAAACTCAAATTACAGTGAAATGAATGATGGGTCTGGATATCTACTGAATCTGGACGTCTACTACTATTACAAGGATCACATACCAAAACAAATGTAGGTCGTGCTGTCCAAAGCAGAAATATTCCTGGGCTGACCTGCTGGACAGAGTGTCCCTTCAAATTGAAATAAACGGTCTAATTAACTGGAGAAAAAAATAACAACAGAATGTTAATAAACACCAATAAAACAAAATCCATGCTAATTACAACAAGACATAAATAAACACATTCACCAACAACAACACTACAGCTCCATGCTGGAACTTCACATATAGAGAATGTTAGAGAACATAAAACTCTAGGTCTCATGATTGACCACCATCTCAGCTAGACTCATCGTGTAGACAGTCTAACCAAACTCATTGCACAAATGTTTACCAGTTTACTAGAATTAAACATTTTCTTGACGTAGACACCAGAACAATATATTACATATCACAGATACAAACACACTTGGACTACTGTTCCACAGTCTGGGATGGTTGTTCCATATAAAACACGAGAAGACTTTACTCACTTCAAAAACGAGCAGTAAAGCTTATAGATGACAAACATGCAGCATGTACTACAAATAAGGACAAACATCTTGATAGTTTACCCTTCAAGAATAGAATTATTTTCAACAAGACCAAGTTAATTCATGAAATTCTATCGCGCAATGCTCCACCCTATTTGTGGTCGTTGTTAAATTCAACCCAAAACACAGTCAACGCATAAACAATTGTATTCTCCCAAAACCAAGGCTTGACATGTTTAAAGCAAGCTTCTCTTACCCGCCTGCTCACCTTTGGAATGCCCTACCAATTCATGTAAAACATATAAGTAATATTCGTTCTTATAACTTTAAACTTTGTCAACATCTATTTGATATGGACTATATGTCTCCCTAAGCATAGTCTAAAGTAGTTTAAAGTATGGCTTGATTGTTGTAATTTTTAAATACTGCTTTTCTATAAATTTATTAGTGTAAGAATGCAAGTTTATTTCATGTTGTTGTATAAATCAGAGTGTAGAATGTATAGACATGAGATAAGTTTATTATTTATTTATGTAATCATTTAATTGTGTCTTCATGATTATAATGCTCATTAACAAATGCTGAATGACTGTGAATGAGTGAAAGCTGTATTATGAAGGCCAGAATGTCAGACGGGCCTGCGTGCCCAATTCTTAACCCTTTGAAAATAAAGTATGTTCGTTCGTTCATTCGTTCCCAGGGCCAGGAAAAGAACCTCAAGAGTGCTATTGGTTTCAGGTTGCTAACAGTTCAAAATAATAATAATAATAATAACACTAAATACTCACTCTTTGAGTTGTAAAACACACATCTCCGGAGCAAAACCTGGGCTGTCATTTCTTCAATGCCACTAGATGAGGGACAGACATCGGTTGTGCCAATCAATCAATCAGTCAAGACAGGAAAAAAAACGATGAAAGCAAAGTATAGACACTATAAATGTCAGATTTTATAAATGTCTTGATAGCGGAAATGGTTATCGTTTCGTCACTTTCATCGTATAACTCATTCAAGCAGAGCACAAACTGATAACAGCCAACGTGACAGAAGGAGGAGGGGGGGGGGGGAATCCGGGTCTTGGGAGAGGAGAGAAAGAAGAAAAAAGTTGTAAAGCACAAAAAATTCTTTAAAAGGACTTGATGTTCGTTGCTCAGTATGGACCTCGCCAATAGTGTGGCCTTGAGAACCAATCAAAACCGGCTTGGCCAAACATTCTTGGCCAGGAGGAGATGTTTTGTGCCTTAGTGCAGTTTACAGACTGGGAGTAACGCACAGAGAACGAACTGGGGGGGGGGGGAGGAGGAAGAAGAAGAAGGAGGAGGAGGAGGAAGCGAAGAAGAAGAGCATAGTGGGAATATAAGAGGTGAGGCTGGATGGAAAGTCTGAGACCTGAAAATCTGCCTATAGTGACGGAGGAAGAATAGACACGGAGGAGAGAATACCAGAGAAGACAATGGAGAGTGACCTTAACCTCTTTTACTATTCTCCTACACCCAGAGGATTGATTGCCCACTATATCCTAGTACACTCCTCTACCGAACTACAGAAGCGATCACCATCACCAGTCTGTGTTGATACCAGTATGACTTCAAAAAATGTAAATCATTTGGCTTTACATACAGACAGCTAGAAACAGAACAACTGATTTTACATGTAGACAGGTAGGAGCAGAACAGCTGACTTTACATACAGATATCTAGGAACAAAACAACTGAAGGAAAGTCTTATGTGCCATCAATGTTTTTTTTAAAAATTATTCAAAGATGAAGTCCCATACTCCATCTTATGGCTCTCATACCCTTATCTTATGGCTGCCGTACCCCCATCTTATGGCTCCCTGAAACAGTATGTCCTTTTTATGGCACCAGTTGATACTTAATTGCATATTATCTTTGCATCAGTGTTCTGAATACTCAGGGAATTGATGATAATGAAGATGGTGACGAAATGCTGACTGCCAACAAGTTACCCTGCTACACGGCAAGTCCATTCATACATTCCAATAACTAAGACCATCACATCTTCTCGACAGTAATATGAATCCATCCACACAGCTTGTACTCCTTTTTTTCCAGACGTAGACTGACTGCAACTCAACAGTCTTTCCCACATTTCGCTTTGACACGTGATCCTCATCACGTGCCAGTTCTGGAAACGCCTGGAAGGTTACCCCGGAAGTAAACAATAGACAATCCCACAGTAACCGACAAATGCCCTCGTCCTATAAACACAGTTACCTCTCTCTTATTTTAAAACATCCCATAAGCCCATCATATGGCTCGAATACCCCTAGGGGGTATGGATACCACCAGTTAAGAACCCAAGCTGTGAGAGAATAGCCTGGTAACAAAAGTAGAAAGGTCAATATCAAGAACGGGAATTTTCCGAATGGATGAAGCGAAGATGTGTTCGAGATGTTCAGTTGAAATAACTACCATGATGGCCTATTCTGTTGACAGCATATCAGGTTATTTATGTTAGATCTCAAGTGATGTTCTCATATCTCTAATTAGGGCTACATTCTGTCCATGTAGCTAGTTAGCAGAGTAGCTACTGCAAATAGTAACATACAATAATTAGTGTATACAACCACTGCAGTAAAGCTGTGATACCAAAATGTATAAACTAGGGGAAAATGTAGGAACAGCTTTATTATTTAACGACTACAAAGTTGTGACGTTTCTGCGCGAGCCTTTGTCAGACAAAAACAAACAGGACGAAGAATCAAAGAGAGTAGACAAAGTACAGATTCACATGAATTTTAAGTTAACGAAACAACTAATGCAGTTGCAAAGCAGTCACAAAGATATGCAAGATAAAATAAACAAGCTAACTCAGAATGCAGACAACATAGGACTAAAGATCAACGTAGGAGAGACAAAGTTAATGAAGCAAAATGTGAACAACAGAAATGTACTCAGAGTAGATAACAAGTTAGTGGAGGAGGTCAACGAATTTGTATACCTTGGCAGTAGAGTAGTAGAAAATGGAGACAGCACAGAGGACATCAACAGCAGACTTACTAGAGCAAACCAGGCTTTTGCAATGCTGCAGACTATATGGAAATCAAAAAAATTAAGCATAAATATGAAAATCAGGATATTTAAGAGTAATGTTCTAAGTGTACTACTCTATGGAAGTGAATGCTGGAAAATCACCAAAACCATAGAAAACAAGTTGAATTCTTTCCAGACTAAATGTTTACGAAGAATTAGAAAAATATTTTGGCCAAACACCATAAGAAATAACATCTTATTAGCAGAAATGCAGATGAAACCACTGACAACAATTATTGAGGAAAGACACTGGCGATGGTTGGGACATGTGCTCCGAATGACTGACAACTCACTACCAAAAATAGCACTAAGATGGACACCACAGGGGAGCAGAAGTAAGGGTAGACCAAAAGAGACATGGAGAAGAACAACAGAAAGGATGTTGAGCAATAGAGGGCTCACCTGGGCAAGAGCAGAAAAAAAGGCGAAAGACAGGCATTTGTGGAAGCCCCATGTGCCCTGGGCACTTAAGGTTCAGAGAGAGAGAGAGAGAGAGAGAGAGAGAGAGAGAGAGAGAGAGAGAGAGAGAGAAACAACTAAAAAAAATGAAAAACATTAATGAAAAATTGCAAATGAGTCAGCTTCTGGAACAGCACAGAACCACAATCGCCTTTATGTCGAAAGGAGCACAATCATTCATTGTTTATTGTTTCGTTAACTTAAAATTCATGTGAATCTGTACTTTGTCACCTCTCTCTGATTCTTCGTCCTGTTTGTTTTTGTTCGACAAAAGCTCGCGCTGAAACGTCACAACTGTGTAATCGTTAAATAATAAAGCTGTTCCTACTTTTTTTTCCACCCTAGTTTATACACTCCTGCAAATAGATGGTGTAGCTTAGCAGAATGGCTACCGAATTGTTGTTGAAACTAGTTAGCAGATTTGCTACTTTAAATGGATACACCTTTTTCTGACAGTAAATCCGTTGTTGTAGCTCAAAGTTCACCGCATTCGGAACAAACCCATAAATATGCTCCTCCGCATGCAGCAGCATCCATCCAAGAGCATGTTTGCCATGTAATATTGCCATGTTGTAGCTATCTTTAACGAAAAAGATGCTACATACTACTGTAGTTCTTGTTGCAGCCACTTCTGTTGGTCCTAGCTATTAAAAGCAAAAATAATAAGCTTCTCATTAATCAAGGAGGGAAAATTTACATAGAAAGAACAGTTGTTGAAGAAGTAAACCAGTCTGCATACCTCGGCGACTGCATAGACCAGGATGGTGACAGCAGAAAGGAAGTTAGAATTAGAATTGTAAAGGCAGCACTGACCTTCAAGAATCTTGAGAACACATAACATTCAAAAGTTATAAGCACAAAAACCAAACTAATATTATTCGGTTCAAATGTAATATCCACCCTCATTTATGCTTGCGAAAGCTGAAAAACAACTAATGAAACAGACAACAAATTAGACTCGTTTGAAAAGAAATGCCTAAGGAAAATACTTGGTATAAAGTGGAACGAATTTAAGAACAACGCAGAGATAAGGCAGATGAGCGAACAATAACCTGTCTCATGGGTGATCAGAAAAAGAAGATGGACATAATGTCGGTCATGTGATGAGAAGATGCAATCAGACAATCAAAAAAAAAAAACGAACTATCAAGTGCAACACAGCAGGTCAATCACGTGAAACTCTAAAGTGGACATTGTTAAGGGAGACAAAATTAGTAGACATAAAATCACTTGATGAGGATGAACAGCTCGCCGAGAACAGGAAAACTTGGCGACCTACCATGCGAGCCTTATGTGACGTTTAACGGCAAGGGAAAGATGTAAGAAGAAGCTATTTCGAGCCAGCCCGGTGGCTCCTTCGTTTGTTTACCTGCAGTGACGTCGGAGCTTGGCCCGCTGTTTAAATTCGGTTATTGTGCTTTAGGCGTCAGAATGTCCCGAATCTGGTCACCATAGTTGACCACGTGACTGCCCACCTTACAGGTATTCTGGTCATTGAATCAGACCATACAGGTCACTCTGGCTACCGTTAGTCAGGTCCAGTACATTCTTGTCTATGGAGTTTATGGTAAGCAAAGGATTTCACTGTGCTGTTACTTTTTATAGCTTTGTTACAAATCGTACATTTGGGAAGTTAGAATCTTTAACTGTTAATTTCAAACGTATTTGGTTCAAATAGATAAACAAGCAGTGGTGTCTTGCGGCTATAATTAACTTTGCTTTGTAAGAAGTCATTTTAAGACAAGTGTTGATAAAGATAACTTGAGATACGTTAATATTAAGATTACATATAAATACTCGGCATCAAGTGGAACGAATTCAAGAACAATGCAGAGATAAGACAGATGACTGAACAACAACCAGTCTTATGGGTGATCAAGAAAAGGAGATGGACATATGTTGGTCACTTGATGAGAAGAAATGATCAGAGAATCCCAAAACAAGCTATCAAGTGGAACACAACAGGCCAAAGAAAAAGAGGCAGACCGTGTGAAACTCTGAAGAGGTCATTGTTAAGAGAGGCCAAATTAACAGGCATAAAATCTTTTGATGAGGTTGAAAGACTCGCCGAAGACAGGAAAAACTGGCGAACTACTTTGCGAGCCCTATGTGACGTTTAACGGCACGGGAAGGATATAAGATATAAGAAGATAAGATATACATACATTATTATTAGGATTTGCAGCGATTAAGATTATTTGTAGACAAACTATAATCAAGACATAAGTGGACGTTTCTTCTGAACGAAGTGGTTTAAAGGACGTTAACCATAACCAGTGTGTGACCGGCTCCATCAGTCATACTTCAGTTGGTGTGGAACGGAAGGCGGAGCACATATGGGAATGCCCGGAGTGCAAAGGGATGCCAGCCTCTGATTACAGATTACAGATTATGATCAAGACAGCTTCGAGACCGGTTCTGATTAAGATTAAATACTAGATACGTTAATAACGAGATAACTTCGGAAGCCGTTGTTATTAATATCACTATCAAGATAACTTCAAGCTACGTTAATATTAAGATAACTTAAAAAGTCATTACTATTAATGTCGTGATTCAGAAAACTTCAAGATATGTTTAAGTGAAAGTAAGTCTGAGACACTTTAAAAAGTAAAGCAGCTCAGGAACAAGCTGGGAGGAAGATGAACAGGAGGAAGGAGCATGATCGCCAACGTCCTTCTGTCCGTCACATAAATCAGTCGATCAGATCGTGACACGTAAACAGATTCGAGCAAGTTTTAATTAAGGTAATTTGAAGTATAACTTTGGTTAAGCTAATTTCATGGCAAGGCATATATCTTCTTCTTCTTCTTCTTCAGTCTCCCTGGGACTGCAAACTGGTGTCCTTTACAGTCGATGCAGCGAAGCTGATGAGGAGCAACATCGTGTCAGGTTGGGACTAGGTCATGCAAATTATTTCTCCAGTCTATTAGCGCAGCTAAAAAGCAGGAGGCGTGCAATACTTCTTTAGCAGACTCCACCACCGTGGGGGGACTATGGCGATCTCTGCCCAGTTAGCCAGGTTAGGCCTGTTACTGGGGCTACCAACAGAGAAGATGTAACTGGGTTTTGGTCAACTATGGGTCGTCAACCCTAGTGCTAGCATGTCAGCTATGGGTCGTCAACCCTAGTGCTAGCATGTTAGCTATGGGTCGTCAACCCTAGTGCTAGCATGTCAGCTATGGGTCGTCAACCCTAGTGCTAGCATGTCAGATATGGTTCGTTGATTGTCAGCGTCTTTGTCCCCAAGCCATGCATCAATCATGTGCATGTCCCTTGCGGAACTTTGGCTCCCTAACAGCTCTCCTGTAGGCCTCTCGGTTGTGAGCAAGATGCCCCTGCTGCTGTTGCATCCATTCGCAGATTATCAACGATGCTTTGCAGACATCTTCGCCTTGGTCTTCCTCTCCTTTTTTTTCAGATATGTATCATTCCAAGACGGTCTTCTCTAAATTCTCATGAAGTTTAATGTGTCCAAGATATTTAAGTTTTCTTTGTCTAATCCTCTTTACTGGCCAGCCTTCTTCAAAATTAGGCCATTCATAAAATAACTAAAAAGGTAACAAAGTAAGATCACTTTGGGATTTATTGTTTATTTTAGGTTAACACTACCAGTTCATCCTTCACCCTAAGCTCCGACCAGAGCGGTGTTACAAAATATAACAAATATAGCAACATGTACATTATTTCTGTTTTTTTAAAAATTATTTTACATCTTTTGTTCTGTTCGTTTGTACAAGACTTGATACTCTGTTTGCTAACAAATACTGACTCCTCTGTTTTTGTTTTGTTTTGTTTTGTTTTAAGCTTAGTACTGTTTCTGTACTTTGCGTTGTACAGCGAATTTATTGTTATAAGTGCTGCAAATACCTCAGAGTTCTGTTTCTGTACTTGCATTCTACAGCGAATCTGTTGCAACGAGGGCCTCAAAGTTTTGTTTCTGTACTATTTGTTTGTTATACAGTGAAAATGTTACTACAATTGTCATAATACCTCAAAGTTTTGTTTCTATACTATTTGTTTGTTATACAGTGAAAATGTTACTACAATTGTCATAATACCTCAAAGTTTTGTTTCTATACTATTTGTTTGTTATACAGTGAAAATGTTACTACAATTGTCATAATACCTCAAAGTTTTGTTTCTATACTATTTGTTTGTTATACAGTGAAAATGTTACTACAATTGTCATAATACCTCAAAGTTTTGTTTCTATACTATTTGTTTGTTATACAGTGAAAATGTTACTACAATTGTCATAATACCTCAAAGTTTTGTTTCTATACTATTTGTTTGTTATACAGTGAAAATGTTACTACAATTGTCATAATACCTCAAAGTTTTGTTTCTATACTATTTGTTATACAGTGAAAATGTTACTACAATTGTCATAATACCTCAAAGTTTTGTTTCTGCACTGTTGTTGTACAGTGAATTTGTTCCTGTGATTGGTGTAAATACATCTACGTTCTGTTCCTATACTAGTGTTCTACATGATTTATAGCTGTAGTTGCTGTACTAAATGTCATGGGGTGGGGGGGGGGGAAGAGAGATTGTGTGTTGTCTTTCTTAATACTGCATAATACTTTCCTAACACTGCTTTGTGTGGCAATGGCGGTGTGTTCTTCTTTTCTTTGTTTGTGCTATCTCATACGGAAAACATCTATCATCGAGCACTGGCCCAACCAATGGCAACATGAAACTTGTTCTCTTTTCAGCTCCATCTCTTTTGTAAACAACGACTTGTAAGCAGAGACAACAGTAATATGCTTCTCACATTTTCTTTCATTATTCGTCGAAATGTCATCAGTTCAGTTGTAGTACATTTTTCACCAAAATGTGAATATCTTTCTTTTCATCCCCTTGTCCGTCGTCGAATCTGGTAGAGTCGTTGCCTCCCCAAGTCCTGGCTTCTTCTCCCCTCAAGACTGTCTCTAAGTGTCTCTAATCTCTATTACCTGTCGTCACTGTTCGCTCCTTTTTATTCACTGTTTTTGTTTGTGACTAGTTAGTGCTCAATTCCTAACTCCTGCCCAGTCGACTTAACCTTTGCACTTCCTGTGCGCCTTTCTTTAGTCACACTGTCACACTAATGTTGTAGAGCAGTTTCTTCCTTCGGTTGCTGTGAATGCTTCTACAAAATGTGTGTCTGCTAAACATCGCTAGAAACAGCCTCTGATTACTTGTATCCGTGTATAACGTTGACTACGCTTATTGTCTTTCTCTTCAGTTTTGTTTTTGGTTTATTTCTATTAGTTTTTGTTTTATTTCATTATTTCCATGTCGCCACACGTTTATTGATTTTGCATTGCTGAACATATAGTATTTCTTATTACTGACAATGGTGTTTCTCCCTGATTTCTGTTCCCTTACTGCACAGTTCACTGTAAAGATATGTGGGCTGCAGTGCTTTTTTTTTTTAAATCTGAGCTCTGTTCCCCGACTCCACAGCTGTAAGATGAGCAGAGATCGTTTGCTGTGGGCAGTAGTGTTTTGGCCTGTACTCTGTTACCTCTGATCCCATAAAGTAGTATGGGGTACAGCCTTATGAGTAGCAATCTTCCTTCGCAGAAAGATATCGCTGGCCGTAATCACGTGATGTCACCATAGAGTGAATGCATAGCACCATGTTCCGTCATAGGGTAGCAGAACCTGTGCTGTTCTGTGATTGGTTATTTGACATCCACATCTATGTTGTAAGCGATCTCCAGCTATCTTCGAAAATAAAATAGGTTCCCAGCAATAGGAGTCTTACGGGTAAATATATGTATTAAGTTAAAAATATAACAGATATTCGATTCAAATTCGTATTCAGTCGAACAATTCATTCATTCATTCATTTGCATGTCCCTTGCGGAACTTTGCCTCCCAAACAGCACTCCTGTAGGCCTCTCGGTTGTGAGCAAGATGGCCTGCTGCTGTTGCATCCATTTCCAGATCGTCAACGGTGTCTTGCAGCCATCTTCGTCTTGGTCTTCCTCTTTTTCTTTTTCCCATTATGTATCCTTCCAATACGGTCGAACAATTACGAGGTTTAAATATCCGTATTCGAGTAGTAAAATTTCGAATACAGAAACGTACACTTCACCTGGATTGTCCACCAGCGTGGGTACACACCAAAAAGGCCCCGAGGTTCACACAGCCTCTAAAAATGGGTACTAGAGAAATCTGGGAAGGTAAATCGGCCAGGCGTGATACTGACCACACCACACTTTCATGTGCCGAAGGTCATGGGAAATACGGGCCTAACACCGTATTGCCCAATATGCCTTAATGGCATGGAAATGGAAATTTTACCTTTACTTTTACCTTATATCTGAGTCAGGTCAGATCGAATAGGACATTTAAATTTATAGTTAATGCCAAACTTATC
Organism: Achatina immaculata; assembly: GCA_009760885.1. Lineage (NCBI taxonomy): Eukaryota > Metazoa > Mollusca > Gastropoda > Stylommatophora > Achatinidae > Lissachatina > Lissachatina immaculata. The sequence continues at coordinate 2,806,854 of CM019707.1, forward strand.
TGTAAACTTGTACAACAGGAGGAGATTGTTTTTTTACAAATAATTTTAAATTTAGCGTCAAATTTCTAACAATAATTATAGCATCTTTATTATATTATACAGTTTTAGCGAATAGTCTTATTCTCCCTGGAATCAATATTCATATTCTAAGTCGTATTCGGCAATCATATACATAACAACATTTTTATTCTACCGAATACTTCAAACGTGGTATTCGGTACATCTCTGAATTATGTGGCATTATGTATAGACGAGGTTTTAGCTGCTTGTATACGAAGTATGAAACTATACAACTGGCGTATAAAATATAAAGCCAGCAGCTTCTAGTCTCGGGCGGTTTCTTGTTGTCAGTATGTGAACAATGTTTCTTCGGATCAATAATCAATTTGTTTTATTCTTCTAGAGACAAATAATGAAACATACGAGACAAATGTCTTACCAGGTAATGTGGAGTAAGCTGGAAATATGACACAGGCTTAAGATGAATAAAGTGTTTAAATGTCAACGTTGTGCTTTATCTCCACGTGCCCGGGATTCTGTCGTCTTTTAGTCCGACGTTTCTTCAGCTTCCCCCCCCCCCTCCCCTTGCTTAGTTCCCACAAGCCAGAAGGTAGATGGAGGTGTATGGTTCAGTTGTAGTAACAACAACAGCAACAAAATAGAAAGAAGAGTGGACAGAAACAAGAATGACAGAAAGTAAGATGAACATGTATAAATGATGAACATACAAACAGTCCAGTATTTAAGCCTTTTTCAAGGATCACATACAAAAAAATAAAACAGCAACACAACAGATATATATCCAACCTTGCTCTTAAAATTAGACCGCGTTTTCTTTACTTTATCATGTTGGTTTTATGTTTGTTTGTGGGTAGCATTTATTTATTTAGATTTTTAATGTTACAGCCATCATTCTGTTGCTACATGGTTTCCGTTTATTTTAGCGGAATCCATTCTATCATGTCTCCAGGGATTGGTTGTTTTGAGATTACTAAGCGGATTGATGTTTAAAACGGGTTTCCCCCCCTTGAAATTGTAGCAGATAGAAGACCGTTTACGAACACATTAACCAGTTTAGAAGGTTGAACTGAAATAAAGATACCACGCTCACGTGCGAAAGGGCGTGTAAATTTGTTTTTAAAATTCGAAGTGTTTTTTTTTTATTGTGTCCTTTGTTTTTTTCTTCTTCATCCATCTCGTCACTGCTTGACTTTGTTAAGTGCTTGATTCGGGGGCAGAGGAGGCGAAGAGTGACACAGCCAGAGCTTCCGAGAGGATTTTTGTAATCCGGTGCAAAACTGTTTCCCTAATCATCATCATCATCATCACCACCACCACCACCACCACCATCATCATCATCATCATCATCACCACCACCACCACCACCACCACCACTACCACCATCATCATCATCACCACCACCACCACCATCATCATCATCATCATCATCATCATCACCACCACCACCACCACCACCACCATCATCATCATCACCACCACCACCACCATCATCATCATCATCATCATCATCATCACCACCACCACCACCATCATCATCATCACCACCACCACCACCACCACCATCATCATCATCATCACCACCACCACCACCACCACCACCACCATCATCATCATCACCACCACCACCACCACCATCATCATCATCACCACCACCACCACCACCACCACCACCATCATCATCATCACCACCACCACCACCACCACCACCACCACCACTACCATCATCATCATCACCACCATCATCATCATCATCACCATCATCATCATCATCACCACCACCACCACCACCATCATCATCATCATCATCATCATCACCACCACCACCATCATCATCATCATCATCACCACCACCACCACCACCACCACCATCATCATCATCATCACCACCACCACCACCACCACTACCATCATCATCATCATCATCATCATCACCACCACCACCACCACCACCATCATCATCATCATCATCACCACCACCACCACCACCACCACTACCATCATCATCATCACCACCACCACCACCATCATCATCATCATCATCACCACCACCACCACCATCATCACCATCATCATCATCATCATCGGGCTCTGTGCTGATTATGCTTCTCCATAGTACCCGATCCCTAATGCGGGCCATTTGGTGACCTCATTTCGCACCATCTCGTCAACACAACTGTCAAATATCATTTCTCTTGGGCTGCCCTTGACTCTTCTTTCCTCTTTTTTTTTCCTGATGTTACAGTATTTTTCAATGCCTCCTTTTCTCATTGCATGTCCTATGAAAGTACATTGCCTCTTTCTTATTATTATTATTTTTTTTTACAAGATTTTTTTGTCTCTCCAGCTCTTCTCGTTGTCCAGGGGATTCACAGTATTCTTCTTATAAACCACATTTCTACTGCTTCCAATGATCTTTATGCAGGCCTTCCAACTGTCCATGATTCACTCCTATGTAATAAGTGAAGCTGAATAAAGCATTTTACGAATAGTTTCTAACATTCATTGGTAAGAATTCGTTTATAATAGGTTTCTTATTCTCAGAAATGCAGTCTTTGCTTGGCCTACTCTATTCTTAACTTCTGTTCTGCATTTTTCATCTGAAGTTATTACTGCTTCGGGGTATTTGAATTTCTGCCTTTTATTTAGAATTGTTCAATTTAATTTTATACTGCATGTTGGTGAATTCTGTTTCATATATGACCATAGTCTCTGTCTTTTTACGTTAAGAGTAAGGCCTTTCTGTTCACTTTCTTTGGCGCCTTTATCCAAGAGATTTTACAGGTCTTGTTGGTTCTCAGCTATCAGTACTGTGTCGTCAGCATACTGGTTGTTGTTAATATTGTTGTTAATATAAAACACAGGAATGCGACCGGACATTGTAGTGTACTCCACAGAAAAACAGGAGTTAATAATGATCGAGCTTACGGTCCCATACGAAACTAGAATAGAGGACCAGCATTTATTCAAATTGGAGAAGTACAATGATCTGGTCAAGCAAATGAGGCAGGGGGCAGGAATCAGGGCAAAAGTGATAGCTGTAGAAGTGGGAGCAAGAGGATTCGTAGCAACATCAGCATATGACCTATGTAAGCAACTGGGCATAAAGGGACAAGCAAGAACAAGGGCATTGAGAAGCCTTTCAGAAACAGCAGAAAAGGCCTCATGCTGGCTGTGGAGTATGCGAAATAAGCATTGGGAACAGAAATAATTTCATTTGCCACAACCAATACCAGTCCTCCGTAGCTAAATCGCTAAAGACGCACTGTAAAAGTGCAGTGGAGACTGGAAGATCACGGGTTCAATCCCGGGACTGGAAAAAGAAAAGAAAGCAACAACTCACAAGACCTCTGGGAGTCATGACCCAGAGGAGGGGCCCACCCCCCTTGGAGTGTCAGGAGTTTAAAGGGCCGAAACACTTGTCTAAGGGGGTGGGGGGGGGGTACTTCCTCTGATGATCTGAAGGAGTTGTGTTGTTGTTCCGCTCTCTACAGTAGAGAGTTTCCTGCATACATATATCCTCCGACTTGTACAGATGGTTTCACAAGTATCGTTCTTAGAATACTTACGCTGTACAGAGGGGAAAAAAAGGGTCTGCAGATATTACACATCCCCGTCTCATTCCGTGCTTTCTTGGTTGATACTTTTCAGTTGTACTTCCAACCCGAATCGCTATTTCCCTCCCCGCTTATTTTATTGATTAACCATTCTGTTTTCATCCACTACAGCTCCCCAGAAACTCTCCAAGCTCTCCCTTCAAACAGGTAACGCCCTCCGGCTCTCGGATGCAATTCATCAGCTGGACATCTCCATCCCACTTGGATCTATTGACAACTTATAACACACGTCTATAAAATAAGGAAATGCTAAAGAACACTGTTATAGGACTTGTCGTTGGAGAGTTGTTAGCTGTCGCTTAGGCCGTTATAGGAGTTATCGGTAAAGAATCGTTAGATGTCGCTTACGTCGTTATAGGACTAATCGTTGGATAGTTGCTAGGAGCGTGGCTGTCACTTGCGCCGTTATGGGACTTGTCGCTGGAGAGTTGTTAGCTGTCACTTACGCCGTTATAGGAGTTGTCGGTAAAGAATCGTTAGATGTCGCTTACGTCGTTATAGGACTAATCGTTGGATAGTTGCTACGAGCGTAGCTGTCACTTGCGCCGTTATGGGACTTGTCGTTGGAGTTGCTAGCTGTCACTTACGCCGTTATACAGTGAGTTGTCATTGAAAAGCTGTTAGCTGTCATTACATTTAGAGATATGCTGTTCTGGCGCATTGCATCATTCCTTGTAAACTTATATTTTTAGATAATCGGTGGCTCTATTTAAAAAAAATGTTTCTGTGATCATTGTCATCATCATTTGAGACCTTGTTTGGGTAATATCTATCTATCTATCTATCTATCTATCTATCTATCTATCTATCTATCTATCTATCTATCTATCTATCTATCTATCTATCTATCTATCTGTCTATCTGTCTGTCTGTCTGTCTATCTATCTATCTGTCTGTCTGTCTATCTATCTGTCTAATCTATCTGTCTGTCTGTCTGTCTGTCTGTCTGTCGATCTTGTCTATGAGCTCATACGGTAATTTTCAACCATACCGCAATGTGTGACTGTTCACAATCTTCTCTCTTTTTGTTTCTTCTCTCTTTGTGTTTCTTCTTCTCTTTGTGTTTCTTCTCTTTTGTGTTTCTTCTTCTCTTTGTGTTTCTTCTATCTTTTTGTTTCTTCTTCTCTTTGTGTTTCTTCTCTCTTTGTGTTTATTCTCTCTTTGTGTTTCTTCTTCTCTTTGTGTTTCTTCTCTCTTTGTGTTTCTTCTTCTCTTTGTATTTCTTCTTTTCTCTGTGTTTCTTCTTCTCTTTGTGTTTCTTCTTATCTCTGTGTTGTTTCTCTCTTTGTGTTTCTTCTTATCTTTCTGTTTCTTCTCTCTTTGTGTTGTTTCTTCTCTTTGTGTTTCTTCTTCCCTTTGTGTTTCTTCTTCTCTTTGTGTTTCTTCTTCTCTTGTGTTTCTTCTTCTCTTTGTGTTTCTTTTCTTTTTGTGTTTCTTCTCTCTTTGTGTTTCTTCTATCTTTGTGTTTCTTCTTCTCTTCGTGTTTCTTCTCTCTTTGTGTTTCTTCTCCCTTTGTGTTTCTTCTTCTCTTTGTGTTTCTTCTCTCTTTGTATTTCTTCTTCTCTTTGTGTTTCTTCTTCTCTTTGTGTTGTTTCTCTCTTTGCGTTTCTTCTCTCTTTGTGTTTCTTCTTCTCTTTGTGTTCTTCTTCTCTTTGTGTTTAATCTTCTCTTTGTGTTGTTTCTCTCTTTTTGTTTCTTCTTCTCTTTGTGTTTCTTATTCTCTTTGTGTTTCTTCTCTCTTTGTGTTGTTTCTCTCTTTGTGTTTCTTCTCTCTTTGTGTTTCTTCTTCTCTTTGTGTTCTTCTTCTCTTTGTGTTGTTTCTTTCTTTGTGTTTCTTCTTCTCTTTGTGTTTCTTTTCTCTTTGTGTTTCTTCTCTCTTTGTGGTTTCTTCTTCTCTTTGTGTTTCTTCTCTCTTTGTTTTTCTTCTCTCTTTGTGTTTCTTCTCTCTTTGTTTTTCTTCTCTCTTTGTGGCGTCAGGGTTGACGACCCATAGCTGACATGCTGGCGTCAGGGTTGACGACCTATAGCTGACATGCTGGCGTCAGGGTTGACGACCCTTAGCTGATATGCTGACGTCAGGGTTGACGACCCATAGCTGACATGCTGGCGTCAGGGTTGACGACCCATAGTTGACTACACAGAGACTGAAAAAAATAGCTGCCATGACCCGCTCCCATGCCGATACGACGCTGTGCCTCAACATCTCTACCGCATCGGCTACAAATAACACCAGTTTGCAGCTCAAGGAAGATTGGAGAAGAAAAATAAAAGAACAACATCTCTCTTCTCTTCACCCTCACGTTGTTGGATGTTTTGAAGCCTAACTACTTTTACTTTAATAACTTATGAATATTCATGTGGTGTTTTCATGTAGCTTAATCAAAATCCATTTATTGATGACTTTTAACATGCATTCTTCATTCATCATCTTAGCATGGAACATATGGCACTCTTCAGATATTCTGATAAATGACATCTGTGTTGCCAGCAGTGATCTGTGAATTACTCTGTTTTCTGCGGCACTCTCCTCAGTGATCTGTCTATTTTTCTGTTGTTTGCGACACGCTTCCCCAGTGATCCGTGTATTTCTGTGTTGTCTGCGACATGCTTCCCCAGTGATCCGTGTATTTCTGTGTTGTCTGCGACATGCTTCCCCAGTGATCCGTGTATTTCTGTGTTGTCTGCGACATGCTTCCCCAGTGATCCGTGTATTTCTGTGTTGTCTGCGACATGCTTCCCCAGTGATCCGTGTATTTCTGTGTTGTCTGCGACATGCTTCCCCAGTGATCCGTGTATTTCTGTGTTGTCTGCGACATGCTTCCCCAGTCATGTGTGTATTTCTGTGTTGTCTGTGACATGCTTCCCCAGTGATCCGTGTATTTCTGTGTTGTCTGCGACACTCTTCCCCAGTCATGTGTGTATTTCTCCGTTGTCTGGGACAGTCTTCCCCAGTCATGTGTGTATTTCTCCGTTGTCTGGGACAGTCTTCCCCAGTCATGTGTGTATTTCTCCGTTGTCTGGGACAGTCTTCCCCAGTCATGTGTGTATTTCTCCGTTGTCTGGGACAGTCTTCCCCTGTCATGTGTGTATTTCTCCGTTGTCTGGGACAGTCTTCCCCAGTCATGTGTGTATTTCTCCGTTGTCTGGGACAGTCTTCCCCAGTCATGTGTGTATTTCTCTGTTGTCTGCGACACTCTTCCCCAGTCCCAGTCGAAGAAAGGCATGGGCGGTTTCCAAGAGGAATTTTGTAAGGCAGTGCAGAACTATCCCCCCCCCCCCAAAAAAAAAAAAACCTCCTTTCCTCTGTTTAGTCTTTTATTTCCATCCACGTCTGGCGGCCCCACCCCCTTTAAAACAGGGGAAACACCTTCAGGCCCCTGGAGCGAGCCACCCTGCTGGGCTATCTCCGGGTCTGTTTTTTAAACTATCGCTTATTTTAAATTATATTCAGCGATAGCGATGCTATAGAGCGATTGTTTTGTTCTGTTTTGTTTTCTCATATATAGTTTTGGTATATTCTATTGCTAATTTCTGAGTTACATTTCTTGTATGACTATTTAATGAGCTCAGATATTTGAATGATCCATAAATAGTGTTTACTACGAAGAGTATAAATGAGAATTTTTTTAAAAATGTGATAGTGAAGAAAGGTGCAGCTACAGACAAGCAATGATTGGACGCTTGTTTCTCCTATTGGAAAGAAAGCAAGGAAGACTGCTCTCCTTATTTTCTCCTGTTTTTTAACGTCGCGGACAGTTTTTTTTTTTCAGCGTCCACAGTTTGTTAATCTGATACCGCATATTTTTCCATTCCTATTTTTTATTTTGTCTGCTGTCCGCGAAGCTCGTTAATTTGCCGTAACTTCCTTTTCATAGATATTTCCTTTTTATTTTTAGACAAAAATATATTTCTTAGTTTTCATTTGCTATGGCGACAGAGAAAGCAGTCGAGGATGATGAGATAGAGAGAGAGACGGAGAGATGGAGAGAGAGACGGAGAGAGAGACAGAGAGAGACGGAGAGAGATAGAGAGAGACGGAGAGAGAGAGACGGAGAGAGAGAGACGGAGAGAGAGAGACAGAGAGATAATAGAAAACTGACTCAGAAATCTATGTAATTTTCTATTTTAATAAGCATCAGATGTTGCAGCACAATTGCCCCGTCATCTGGGAACTGCTGAAAATTTCTATTTCTTTGGGGTTTTTCTATGTGTGTGTGTGTTTTTTTTTTTTTCATTTATCACTTTCCTAGAAACATTATCTCTAGTTCACCAACGTTGTTTGCTTGTGTATAATTAATTATGTCTCACGTTTCAAACATGTAAGGAAAAATTCTTGAAGAAGTTTTTAAAATGTCCGTTGACGTAATCTGTCTTGCACTGCCGCGATTGATTAAGGCGCGTATAGAAGTATCTTTTGTTTGTGTTTCTTTCATTTCATGGGTTTATCTTCTTATTGAAAAATAAAAAAACAGGCCGAAATAAAAAGCGAAACAAATCTGCGATATTAGCTTGGTCGCGTAACCTTTCATTCTTCTCGTCTTGTATTTATTTATAATTTTTTCATCCCCGTGAATCATTTATTACTCTCCGCGACGGAGATCACCTTGGTGATTTATTTTTGTCCTGTGCCTTAGATATTGCTTTTGGTTATTTCTTTGTAATCGCTGACATAAAGAAAAACTTTTTTATTTTCTGATTGGTAATCATTTTGGTAGGATATTTTTTGTCTGCTGTTGCATAGATTATTATTATTATTATTATTATTATTATTATTATTATTATTCTTACTATTATTTGCCCACTGGTGCAGAGATCACTTGGTAATTTTTTTTTTCTTGTCCTATGCTGTAGAGATCAACTTCGCGATTTATTTATGTCCTCCTCCACGGCAGAGATCAAGTTGGTGATATCTAGTTGTCCAGTCCTGCAATGATAGTTTTGGTGATTTCGTTTTGTGTTGTTCTGCCACGGAGATCACCGTGGTGATATCTTGTTGTCCAGTACTTCATAGATCACCTTTGGTGATTTTTTGTTGTCCAGTGCTTCATAGATCACCTTGGTGATTTCTTGCTGTCCAATACTTCATAGATCACGCTGATGATTTCTTATTGTCCAATACTTCATAGATCACCTTGGTGATTTCTTGCTGTCCAATACTTCATAGATCATGCTGATGATTTCTTATTGTCCAATACTTCATATATCACCTTGGTGATTTCTTGCTGTCCAATACTTCATAGATCACGTTGATGATTTCTTGTTGTCCAGCACTTACTGTTGTCCAGTACGTCATAGATCATCTTCCTGGTTTCTTGTTGTCCAGCACTTCCTGTTGTCCAGTACTTCATAGATCATCTTCCTGGTTTCTTATTGTCCAGCACTTCCTGTTGTCCAGTACTTCATAGACCATCTTCCTGGTTTCTTGTTGTCCAGCACTTCCTGTTGTCCAGTACTTCATAGATAATCTTCCTGGTTTCTTGTTGTCCAGTTCCGTATAGATCACTTTAATAATTTCTTCTTTTTTTTATCCGTTACTGCACAGATCATGTTGGTGATTTTTTTTGTTTTTGTTTTTTTTTTTTTGTGGTCCCTTACTGCATAAACCACCATTGTGAGTTGTCTTTTTTTTTAATCCTTTACTGCAAAAGATAACTTTGGTGATTTTTTTTCCCTCCTTTGTTTCTGTTCTCTGAGCCAATGATAATCTTGGCGATTCCGTTTGTATTCTCTGTCCAGTGTGACGAGCGAAATCCACGTTCGTGCTCCTGTTGCCCTCGAAGTTCTTCGATTGTTTCTGTATCTGTTCTATTTCGGTCGTTAATGTTGTCTCCGTTTATCAGATATCGATGCCGAGCGCTTTCCATTGTTTATCCGCTGTTATCATTGAATAATTCTTTGGTATATTTTTGCTGTTTCTCTTTGTCCGCTGATAGGAGCGTAATACTGCTTTCTTCGCTCGACAAATATTTCCAGGACCTCACCGTTTCGGGTCACCAAGGCTTAGCGCATGAATAAACTATTCGTTTCTCATTTTTAATTGTTTATATATACATATATAAACTGTTTCATTGTTTTTTATGCGTGTTTATGGTTACAGTTATCTTCTACAGCCGTAGAGCGGTTTCATTCATCAATATTTGGAGGGAAAAAAAAGTGTTTTGGATAAATTCTGCTTCTAAGAACTTATTCAGGATCGTTATATGCGTGAATTCTTTCTTTCTTTCTTTCTTTTTAATTGAAAGATTCTCTTTTGCTAAAGACGGTTTAAAGTTGTTTTTTTTTTAAATATTTCTTCTCTTGAGGCGTATCTTGTTTTATTTCAAAGTTCTCGGCCTGTATAGTCTGTATTTTCATTTACCGAGTTTTTAGACGTGAGTTTCATGTTTTAATAACTGTTTTTATACGTTTTTTTTCTATTAAAATTAGGCAGTAGAAAACAATAAATGTGGTGTCAAATGCGGTATTTCAGCAACTTAGAAACAAAAAGGACTTTCATATGTGTCTGTACCTCTAAATATTCATGCAGTTATTTTAGATTTCGTGACTTTGTTTCAAGCAAGTATAAGGTCCCAGTGAGCCGGCGCGCGATAGAGTATATACTTGTATGGGCGCATGAGTACCACAGTGGCTAGTGCACTTGTCACTCGGGCGGTAGTCTATGGTTGTAGCCCAGCCCGAGGCGCCTCTCCCAGCAGTAAAAATGAGTGCTCGACTTCTTTTGGTGGTGGGGAATGAAGGGCGGTCAGGCGTTTGCTGACCACGTGACCATCTAGTGTGCCGTCCTCTGGCAAAGCGAAAAAAAAACTGGGCACTAGCACCCCACCCTATATCCCTGAATCCATCTATGACGTGGCAGAACGTTTACGTACTTTACCAACATTTACATACATACACGTGAGCACATTATCTGTTTACCTACATACATACTTGCAGATTATCTGTTTACGTACTTACATGTGGACACATTATCTGTTTACGTACATACATTTGACACATTGTCTAATACTTTTTTTATTTAAAAAAATGTGATTTTTGTTTTTCATTTTATTTGATTTGGCCACGCAGATATATCTTTTGCTGCTCTGCTAGACTGATTATTCTGCAAGTTTAGGTTCACTGGGGGAAGCTATTGCCTCTTTGTAGCTTTTACGCCTGTTAGAGAAGCATGTCTGAAACTACATCAGAAGTTCTCGAACTTTCCACAATCCTCCTCCACTCTTCTCTCTCTCTCTCTCTCACACACACACACACACACAAACACACACGCACACACATGAGCCCTTTTTCTACAAGATGTAAAATCAAAGGCTTACATCAAAAGACTCTAAGCTCAAAAGTTGCTCTCATGTTGTAAGTTATAACGTCATTACATTTCAGAATGATTAAGAATTCTCTCTCATTCATTCTCAATGAAATTATGCACTGATTCTAGGACAATTTCAATGACAGCTTGTTTGATGCCATGATGTTTTAAAATGACAGCATGCACTGACGTCATCACATTTTAAAATATGATTTAGAAAAGTATTAAAGCCCCCACATTTTTTTAAAAAGCATCAAGAATTGAAATAATGACATCTTTTAAAAATAATACACATTTATGTTACTACACTTGGCATGTCATGACATTTGTCTGGCAGTAAACATGAAAAACAACAGAACTGAGGTGGCTCGGGCATTTAGAAAGAATAGAGAAGGATAGACAAACAAAGATGGCCTATACAGAAATAATGGAAGGGGACAGACCAAGAGGTAGACCGAGACAGCGATGGCGGGACAACCTAGAAGGTATACGTGTGCTCTTGTGCTCTTGAAATCGACACTTGGCAAATAAAGTTCAAGAACAGAAAGGAATGGAGACGTGTCTTGTCTGCAGCAGCGTGTACCAAAGGCTCGAAGAACTCCTAATTCAACAGCTGCTCAAAGAAGAAGAGGAAACATTGTTATATATATATATATATATTATATAATATATATATATATATATATATAATATATATATATATATATATATATATATAACTGAGGCAGGGGGCAGGAATCAGGGCAAAAGTGATAGCTGTAGAAGTGGGAGCAAGAGGATTCGTAGCAACATCAGCATATGACCTATGTAAGCAACTGGGCATAAAGGGACAAGCAAGAGCAAGGGCATTGAGAAGCCTTTCAGAAACAGCAGAAAAGGCCTCATGCTGGGTGTGAAGTATGCGAAACAAGCATTGGGAACATAAGTAATTTCATTTGCCACAACCAATACCAGTCCTCCGTAGCTAAATCGCTAAAGACGCACTTCAAAAGTGCAGTGCCTACTGGAAGAAAAGTAACAACTCACAAAACCTCTGGGAGTCGTGACCCAGAGGGGCCCACCCCCATTAGAATGTCAGGAGTTTAATAAGGGCCGAAACACTTGTCTGGGGGGGGGGGGGTACTTCCTCTGATGCTCTAAAAGAGTTGTATTGTTGTTCCGCTCTTTACAGTAGAGAGTTTCCTGCATATATGTATATATATATATATATATATATATATATATGCAGGAAACTCTCTACTGTATATATATACTACTGTATTATATATATATATATATATATATATATATATATATATATATATATATATACAGCGATGTTTCTCGTGAATTAATTTTACTCTAGTAAACATTGACTTCTAGTAAACATTCTCTGTATAGCGAGAGTATTCTAAGAACAATATTAAGGATACAATATTAACAACCTTCGGTTTACTGACGACACAGTACTGATAGATGAGAACCAACAAGACCTGCTCTTGGATAAAGTCGCCAAAGAAAGTGAACAGAAAGGCCTTACTTTGAACATCAAAAAAACAAAGACTATGGTTATATCTAAGAAACAGGATCCACCAAAATGCAGTATAAATGGAACTATTCTAAATCAGGTGTAGAAATTCAAATACCTTGGAGCAGTAAAAACTTCAAATGGGAAATGCAGAACAGAAATTAAGAAAAAGAATAGGTCAAGCAAAGACTGCATTTCAGAGAATTAGAAATATATTATGCAACACATCCTTATCAATGAATGTTAGAAAGCGAGTCCTAAAATGCTATATTGAACCTATCTTGTTATATGGAAGTGAATCATGGACAATCCTATCTTGTTATATGGGAGTGAATCATGGACAATAGGTAGGTCTGCACAAAAATCATTTATTAGAAGAATGTTGCGAATCCCCTGGACAAGAAAAAGTAACTAAGAAGAGCTGGAGAGACAAAAAAATATTGTAAAAAAAAAATAAATAAATAAAAATAAGAGACAGAGACAGAGACAATGTACTTTCATAGGACATGCAATGAGAAGAGGGGGCATTGAAAATATTATAACAACAGGAAAAATAGAAGGAAGAAGATCAAGAGGAAGACCAAGAGAAATGATACTGGACAGTCTGACCAGCTGAGCTAATGGCCTGCATGAAGGATCGTGTACTCTGGAGAAGCATAATAGCCAGCGCCAGTCATCACGGCACCTTATCAACATTGACTAGCTGTTCTCCGCAGTGTTTCCGTACATTTCACACTTTCTTTCTACAGAAAACTCACTTTGTCGTTGAGCGGTGGAGCGTGATTACATGTTTCTGTAGAATTTCATAGATTACACCTATCCATCTTCCCCGAAGTTGTCATTCTGGTGTAGATAACTCTTTCGTGGTGGGAGCCAGTGAATATATTTGCAATTGGTGAACTTAGATCGTCTCACTGTCTTGAGATAATTTGATGCCGCCGAGTTGTAGTAACATAGCCGACCAAGAACCTTGTCCCACCATTCTGTTGGAACCCCGCCGGCTACCGGGCCAGGAATCGCCGTAGTCCCTATGGTGGTGGAGTCTGCTATAGAAGTACTGCACGCACCCTGCTTTTCAGCTCCATTCAGGGAATGAAAAAAATAGCTGCCGCTCCCAAGCCGACCCGGTGTTGTGCTTCATCAGCTCCACCCAATCGGCTGCGAAGAGCATCAAGATCGCGTTCCAGGGAGGAAGAGGGGGGAAAATACTCCAGGCGTTTCTGCTCTGTAGCCGTCACCTTAACGTTCCAGGGAGGCAGAAGGGGGAAAATACTCCAGGCGTTTCTGCCCTGTAGCCGTCACCTTAACGTTCCAGGGAGGCAGAAGGGGGAAAATACTCCAGGCGTTTCTGCTCTGTAGCCGTCACCTCCACGATTTTGTCTGAGGCACTGCTAAGGTCACAGTTTCTTAATATTTTTTAAAATTATTTTTTTTCATCGCTGTTTATGCTATGAGATAACAGTTGAACTTATTAAAGCAGGAGGAAAGGAATGTGCAACAATCTATCATGCACTATGTAAAAAGATATGGCATTCAGGTATTTGGCCAAAAGAATGGAAAAGAACTGTATTCATACCACTGCCAAAAAAAGGATAACCTGAAATTATGCACAAACTACAGAACTGTTGCCCTTATTAGTCATGCCAGTAAAATTATGTTAAAAATCATAATGGGGAGACTTCATAAGAAAACAGAAGTCAATATGGTCCAAGCTGGTTTCAGGCAAGGAAGAGGATCAAGAGATCATATATTCAATATAAGATTAATAATACAGAAATGTAGAGAGTTTAATGTGAATCTATATACTCAAAGGTATTTGATTGTGTACAACACCAGAAACTTGGGGAAACAATGGGGAAAAAATAGGATTTCCAACACATTTGATACAATTAACATCACTGCTGTATATAGACCAACAAGCAGCAGTAAGAATAAATGGTGAAACAACAACTCGGTTTGACATAAAACAAGGGGTCCGTCAGGGGTGCATATTGTCGCCTTACTTATTTAACTTGTATACTGAAAATATAATGAGGAATGTTAGAGAAGATGTAGACAAAAATTATTACGATGCCATAAACATTGGAGGTTATGAAATACTAGAGATTAGATATGCTGATGACACAGTATTACTGTCCACAACACAAAAAGGAATGGAAAAACTAATTATGTCAGTCCGTAAGAACAGCGAAGAGCAAAACCTCTATATTAATGAGAAGGAAACTGAATTGATGACAGCTGACAAAACAAATAAGCCAGCTGAAATATGTATCAATGAGGGAAAACTGGAAGAAGTGGAGAGTTTTGATTATCTTGGATCGCTACTAACTAATAATGGAGATACAAAGGGGAAATGAAAAGGATGACATCTATCGCTCTTCAGAAAGTAAAACAACAAAAGAATCTGTGGAGAGGAACAGACAGAACCACAAAAATAAGATTTTTAAGGACATGCATCTTTCCCACTGCAACATATGCCTGTGAGACCTGGACACTTAACAAAACAGCTGAGAAATACATAAATGCCTTTGAATGTAAATGCTACAGAAGAGGTCTTCAAATATCATGGACACAAAAAAGAACACATATATCCATACTACAAGAACTTAACATTGAAGAAGGCTGGCTAGTAAAGAGGATTAAGCAAAGAAAACTTGAATATTCTGGACATATTAAACGTCATGATAATCTAGAGAAGACCGTATTGGATGGGTACATAATAGGAAAAAGAAAGAGAGGAAGACCAAAGCGAAGATGGCTGCAATACCTCGTTGATGATCTGCAAATGGATGCATCAGCAGCAGGCCATCTTGCTCACAACCGAGAGGCCTACAGGAGAGCTGTTAGGGAGGCAAAGTTCCGCAAGGGACATACAAATGAATGAACGTTGTTTATGTGTGTTTACTTGTACGCAGGTGTGTGTATGCGCACGAGAATGTGAGGAACTAGAAATTATGGTCCAGTCGCTATTCCATGTATGTTTTCATCGCCCAATATATGCACACGCATGCATGTAAATGTCTACTCGAGTCCATTGCACAAAGAGATCAATTTTGTCATAAACATCCCCAACCATTCTGATCTTTGATTTGGAAAACAGAGTAATATGTCCGTTTGTTGTATAACTATTTCATTCTTTGAAATTTTGTTTGAACACCTCTGCCTCGTATTTATCTTATCTGAATACTCCCATCTACTATTAATCTTCGTTATATTAATCGTATTTTAGTATCCTTTTTCTGTTTATTTTTCCTCTCTCCAGCGCACGTATTTAACTGACGGAACCTTCCAGATCTAAACAGCAAGGAGCATTTTCTTCATCAAGAACGAGTAAGTGACCATTTGAAGCTATGGAGAATTCCATCAATTCAAACCACTCAAATAGTTCACCAAAGACGTTGAAGGGGCTTGAAGGACTGCAGATGCAAAGAATTGATGGCGTCAATTATCTTAGATTCGATCTGGGGCATGATCTAACCTACCTCCTGAAGCTGGTGCGCGAAGTTCCCACGAGAGATGATGACGTCATCACGATTGGGTTTCCCCGATCTGGAAACCATTGGACCTTTGAGGTGGTCTCCATGATTCTAAGTCAGACCACCGAGTTCCATAAGGATCATTTTTACTCTAGGATCTTGGAGTACCTGGGCACTAACGTGGCTGCCAGTGTGGAGAAAATTATTTCACCTAGGAACCTGACCACGCACTGCAGAATTCAGAATATTCCAGAACAAGCTGTGCAGAAACAGGTGAAGATCATCTACATATTGCGGAACCCAAAAGATGTGCTTGTATCGCTGTATAAGTTCGTCTCGAGCTTGTCTCACGAGGGCAGCACATTCACAGGTACCTGGACAGACTTCTTTGACCTTCAGATGCAAGGCGAGTTTCCTTGGGGATATTGGTTCGACCACGTTTTGGCCACAGAAGACTTCCAAAACAAGCACCAGGAGTATCCGTTGTTTGTACTCGTGTATGAGAAAATGAAAGCAAACCCAGTGGAGGAAATAGAAAAATTGTGTGCCTTCTTGGGCAAACCATGCTCGCTTGCAGGGAAGATCGCAGAGACAACACAGTTCTCTCATATGAAATCTGAACTAGCCAAAACTAAAATGTCCATCCAAAGTGGAAACCATTTCCGAAATGGGCCAGATGATATTCTTAGAAAAGGTATTGTCGGCGACTGGAAAAACTGGTTCACAATCACACAGAACGAAGCTTTCGACGAACTGTTTGAGGTCAAAATGGCGGGGTCGCGACTGGGGGATTTGGTGAGAGAATACATAAAATGATCAAATGGAGATCTATGAAAAAAGAGCATGTATAGGTCGCTCCTTTTGCATGAGGAACCACCACCTTCCTATCATGCATGTGGACGTGCGACCTCAATAAACAAAGGATCAAAATTTATGCTAGAATACGGCAAAACACCACAGATTACTCGTCCTTTTAGTGTTTCAGATTTCGTTTTTATTATTTTTTTTTAAATTAATAATTAGAGCTTGACAATTAACGTTACTTTGAGACATTTCTTGTCCTTTGCTCAAGTCATGTCATATCATGTTTAGCGGACGCCAAATGATCTAGATAAAAAGTTTATATAGGGAGAAGAAAGTCTAAACTTGGATGAAGATGACGGGAAGATAATCGATTTAGTCTCGCCAAGTGAAGTACTAATCTGCATCCTTTTAGTGGAGCACTGTTTTAGATATGTTCTGTTGAGCACTGCTCTAAATACTTAATGATAGAACTGATTGCAAAACAAGCTGGATATCTGTTCTTCTTGACCACGCCAGCTCATGAATTGTCTCCACAGAACTGAGCTAGACATCCATCAAACATTTATCTCTTTCTGGTTGTTATAACTTAGTTACATCATGATTTTATGTATGTGTCACAGCCTGTGAGACCTGGACACTTAACAAAACAGCTGAGAAACACATACATGCCTTTGAATGTAAATGCTACAGAAGAGTTCTCCAAATATCGTGGACACAAAAAAAGAACAAATATATCTATACAAGAGCTTGATATTGAAGAAGGCTGGCTAGTAAAGAGTATTAAAGAGAGAAAACTTCAATATTTTGGACACATTAAACGTCATGATAATTTAGAGAAGACCGTACTGGAAGGATACATAATGGGGAAAAAGAAAGAGAGGAAGACCAAAACGAAGATGGCTGCAAGACATCGTTGACGATCTGCAAATGGATGCAGCAGCGGCAGGCCATCTTGCTCACAACCGAGAGGCCTACCGGAGTGCTGTTTGGGAGGCAAAGTTCCGCAAGGGACATGCAAATGAATGAATGAATGTCACAGCCTTATAATTATAATAGCTATTTTATAACACAGTTAAGTCACAGTTTGATTACAACAGCTCAGTCACATCATGATTGTCACAGTTCAGTCACAGCTTGATTACAACACCGGAGTCCGTGTTCGAATCCCAGGTAATTCTCTTGTGATTTTTCTTTCTCTCACGTCTCACTAAAGTGCTTTGTCTACGATTTTTTCGAGGTTTAATCCTACAATATTTGTTCTCTTACTTTACCATGATTGTCACAGTTCAGTCATAGCTTGATTAGTATAGCTCAGTCACATCATGATTGTCACAGTTCAGTCACAGCATGGTTATAACAGCTCAGTCTCATTACAGTTGTCACAGTTCAGTCACGGCCTGGTTATAACAGCTCAATCTCATTACAGTTGTCACAGTTCAGTCACAGCCTGGTTATAACAGCTCAATCTCATTACAGTTGTCACAGTTCAGTCACAGCATGGTTATAACAGCTCAATCTCATTACAGTTGTCACAGTTCAGTCACGGCCTGGTTATAACAGCTCAATCTCATTACAGTTGTCACAGTTCAGTCACAGCCTGATTATAACAGTTCAGTCGCATCACCATTGTCACAGTTTATTCACAGCCTGATTATAACAGTTCAGTCGCATCACGATTGTCACAGTTTATTCACAGCCTGATTATAATAGCTCAGTCTCATCACGATTGTCACAGTTTATTCACAGCCTGATTATAATAGCTCAGTCTCATCATGATTGTCACAGTTTATTCACAGCCTGATTATAATAGCTCAGTCTCATCACGATTGTCACAGTTTATTCACAGCCTGATTATAACAGTTCAGTCGCATCACCATTGTCACAGTTTATTCACAGCCTGATTATAACAGTTCAGTCGCATCACCATTGTCACAGTTTATTCACAGCCTGATTATAACAGTTCAGTCGCATCACCATTGTCACAGTTTATTCACAGCCTGATTATAACAGTTCAGTCGCATCACCATTGTCACAGTTTATTCACATCCTGGTTATAACAGCTCAATCTCATTATAATTGTCACAGTTTATTCACAGCCTGATTATAACAGTCTTTCGCATCACGATTGTCACAGTTTATTCACAGCCTGATTATAACAGTTCAGTCGCATCACGATTGTCACAGTTTATTCACAGCCTGATTATAACAGCTCAGTCTCATCACGATTGTCACAGTTTATTCACAGCCTGATTATAACAGCTCAGTCTCATCA
The DNA here is from genome assembly GCA_009760885.1 of Achatina immaculata. Lineage (NCBI taxonomy): Eukaryota > Metazoa > Mollusca > Gastropoda > Stylommatophora > Achatinidae > Lissachatina > Lissachatina immaculata. Next base: position 2,825,851 of record CM019707.1, read on the forward strand.
CGATTGTCACAGTTTATTCACAGCCTGATTATAACAGCTCAGTCTCATCACGATTGTCACAGTTTATTCACAGCCTGATTATAACAGCTCAGTCTCATCACGATTGTCACAGTTCAGTCACAGCCTGATTATAACAGTTCAGTCTCATCATTTTTTCCCCTTCATTGTGACAGCTGGCACATAACTCACACACACACCACACATGCAAGCACACACGCACACACATCAACCTGGTGTGAAAATGCCACATTACTTTTTTTTTTGCCATCTGTGCAACAATTATCACATTGCTTACCCCACCAGTGTTGCAGTCTTCACATTACTTTTTTCTCCCTCATTGTAACAAGTGTCACATCCCCCACTCCCCTCCCTCCCCCCCCCCAAAGACAGTTCTCACATATTACTTATTTCCTCCCCCCTCCCCCCCCCCCCCCCCCCCCCCCACAGAGAGAGAGAGAGAGAGAGAGAGTATGACAGTTGTCAGATTACTTTTTTTTTCACCAGCAGGACAAATGTCATAACTATCGGTGTGCAACTGTATTTCTCTGTTATATGAAATAATACACTCCTATTGCACTGTTAATTTATTGTTTGTGCAGGTCACCCTTTCCAAATGTTTCTTACCCCTGTAACATACACTTGTTTATTATCTTGTACATTTGTAAGTGGTCATGTCCTTTTAATGTTACAATATGTTAAGGAAAATATGGGAGCCAACATCATATCTTCTACCTGCCTCCATTGGCTTGATAGGATTACCTTTACCTCTTACATTTTTTGTGTGTACATTTTTACTTTTCTATTATATTTTTAACACTTTTTGTGATACTAAAAAAAAAAACACTTTAATTGTATGGATTTTTAATGAAACAAATATCTATTTCTTCGAGCACTTTCTGTGTTGTGATTTTTTTAACATTTACAACTGCTTAAAACTGTTATCACACACAACCCTCATTTTTTAGTATGTTGATTCCATCAGTAGCTTGGAGAGGTTGATAGAAGAAGGCATAATGCCTGGCAACAGAGAAAAGGGGATGACCTTTCCCCAGATGGACTCAGGACATCACAGGAAGTCTGAGGATGTCCTTGTGAGACGCTGGTCAACTTGGCAAGATCACATTGCATTCAGGGAGGCTGTGAGATGGACAAAGTTCTGGAAAGGACATGTCACATGAATGATTCCAACAACATATTTTTGTATATACTGTCTTTAACAGCGTATTCTATTAAAAAAAAAAAAATTTGAAATTTTTTACAAATACATTTTATCACATATTCTTTGTAATTGAAAAAAAAAGTTTATTTATAAAAATAGTTGCAACGTATTGATAAATTATGCCAGTGGTTTTTCTTGATATTTATCATATTTTTAAACATGTTTAATTGTCACATTTGTTCTGTATATTTCTACAAATTTACTACCAACTAACATTCCTTCTATGTATTTAATATCACAACACATTCCTTCACTTTAATGTTATCCATTGCATTTTTTTGGAACTGATTTTTACATAAGTTTCATGTTTACTACAATGTACTGAGCCTCATGTAAATTTAATCCAGTGTACCTCACCCAACAAGGCAGATATACGTTATTATCCGAAACAGATTCCTGTAAATTGAATTTTTCAGATGGCTGTTTTCAATAACTGGATTAGATGAAGCATGATAGTAGGTGGTCACTATCTCATAAGAAGTCAGTTCACTATTAACTGGTCCACTTATTTATTCAACATTCCTTCAGTGTTTCATATCAAAATCATCCTAGAATTTTTTTTTTGAGAGAACTTCTTATATCAAAGTAAATGATGAAATCAAACAACAAAGCAAATTATTTTTTCTTAATGTCATTGTTTCGTTTCTCTTTTACTTTCATACCAGGAAGTTTGTTTTTTTTTTAATGTCATATTTTGTTGAATTTTGTATGTCAAGAATTTTTCTGTATTTTATTTCATCCACTTTTTGTTATATTGCAGGCATGCCTGTGTAGCTGTGTATGTTTGTTTTCACAATATCTGTTATGTTTTCAAACTCTTCTTTGAAAGTGTTTTAAATTTAATACAATAAGTGGACTATTGTGTTGATTTTTATTTATTTTTGCTCAAATATTTGTGATTATTGTACTTTTATTCATTGTTTTGTGTTAACTGTAGTTTTGTGCAGTATAATGTATATTCACCGCAGTTTTGCTTCCTTGGTAAATTTTATTAGATTAGAATTTTTATTAGAAAGAACTTGCACTTGGTTTACATTCTGTATATATATATATATATATATATATATATATATATATATATATATATATATATCATATTGCTTTATTTTAGCTTGTACGTTTTTAAGTGGAAGTTTCTGAGTTTATCCTGGTAGAGCTAACTGAAATGGATGGTATTGGAAGTCAGCAAGCAAGTAAAAAGCCAAAGTCTCTGTTATCTCTAGGACGTAAAAGATGTCATTAGGGCACCATCAAAATTTCAGACTCAATGCATCATCACACTAGGCATGCAAGGGAATAGCTTCGTACCAGGCCTTTGAAAAGAAAGAAAAAAGAAAGAAAGAAAGAGAAGGGAAGGAAGAAAGAAAAAAAGAAAGAAAAGAAAGAAAGAAAGAAAGAAATAGGTTTGTTCTACATCGTGCACTGCAGAAATCTATCTACTGTAGAGACCCAGCCAATCCCCAGATTCCCTCATTCAGTTGCTCTTTGTCGCTCAGACAAGTGTTTGCTGTATGTGCTTGTGATTTATAATCTCAGGCGAGGTAACTCCTTGAAACAGTATGGCTGAACTTAATCATCCATGTTGGTGTAATTTAGCTGTTCCCACCTTTTACGAGCACAGCCCTAAACCAGCGTTGGTATGTGCCCCCACGACCTATTAAAAGGATTTTTATTTAAATACTGAAATTCAACAAAAGTTATTTGAATGAATAGTAGCAAGTGTGGTTGCTATTTTAATACTTAGTTTTGGTTGAAAACATAAAGTAGCAGAATTTCCCTAGAATTATGTAATTTATTTTTTTTAACTTTTGTTTTTTAAGCTTTTATTTCTTTATTTTCTTAGTTTTTTTTGTTAATATTCTTCATAATATCTTCTCATGACCTTATATCAGACACTCTCTGCCCTCACCCCTCTCCCTACATCCTTCCCATGTCGTTAAACGTCACATAGAGCTCGCATAGTTGTTTGCCAAGTTTTCCTGTTCTCAGCGAGCCTTTCAACTTCATCAAGGGATGTTATGCCCACTAAACTGACCTCTCTTAACAATGTCCTCTTTAGAGTTTCACGTGGTTGACCTATTTTTGTTCGGCTTGTTGCATTCCACTTGATAGCTTGCTTTGGTATTCTCTGATTGTTTCTTCTCATCACATGGCCTACATATGTCCATCTTCTTTTTCTGATCACCCATGAGACAGGTTGTTGTTTGCTCATCTGTCTTTACACACAGTGTTGTTCTTGAATTCTTTCCACTTTATACCAAGTATTTTCCTTATGCATTTGTTTTCATAAGAGTGTAATTTGTTGTATATTTCTTTAGTTGATTTCCAGCTTTCATATGCATAAATGAGGGTGGATATCACATTTGAATTGAATAATCTTAACTTGGTTTTTGTGCTTATAACTTTTGAATTCCATATGTTCTCAAGATTTTTTAAGGACAATGCTGCTTTTGCAATTCAAATTCTAACTTCCTTACTGGTGTCACCATCCTGATCTATGTAGCTGCCAAAAGTATTCAAATTGGTTTACTTCATCAACAGCTGTTCCTTCTATGTATATTGTTCCTTCTTGATTAATGGGAAGTTTCATTATTTTTGTTTTGTCCTTGTTAATTTCAAGACCTATTTTGCTAGCCAAGGAAGACGGGGAATCTGTTTTTTCCTGCATCGATTTCACATTGTCACTAATAAGAATTATGTCATCAGAAAAATCAAGATCTTCTATTTGGATCCCATGTACCCAATCAGTGCCGGTTTTACCTGTACAGCATCTTTTCATTATAAAGTCTATGGCAATTCCCCCCCCCCCCAAAAAAAAAAAACTACCCTAATTAGGTTCATGACCTGAATTTGGGAACCATTTGTGTAAATCATGTCTTGGGTTGCCATGCAATCTTGCCCCATACTGACATGTCATGTTGTACCATACTCATGTGTCATACTGTAATATCTAGATGTGTCATATTATACCATCAATATGTGTAATATTGTACCATCAAGATGTATAATACTGTACTATCAAGATGTGTCATATTGTACCATCCAGATGTGTCATACTGTACCTAACTGACATGCCATCTTGCTTCAGTCTATCACATTTTCGCTGATTTGTTCTTTGTTCCATTTTCAGATATTTTGATTTCCATGTTATGAGCTGTTCTGTTTATATATATATCACCATCTTTTATGAAAGTCTTTTCTCTCCTGTGGTGTGTGTGTTTTTTTTTTCATATAAAATGTACTGTCTTATTCTTTCCCCATCTGTTATTTTGTTATTTTCAGCTCATGTAATAAAATCTAGCTAGGGTGAATCTGAACTTCATGCATGCAGATGAAAGGCTTCTTGATACCTAAGGTCAGCTGTAAGAACATAGTAAGTAACAAAGGATCAAAACAAAAACAAAACGAACAAGTCATGCAGTCTGACATGGATGTCATAAGCGACAGAAGGTTATGGAGGTATTTATGAACAAGTGGATGATGAAATGGGTGGCACCTAACACAGTGTCAGAGGTATTGAATTAGGATGTCAGTTATGCCAACAGCAACTTAAATAACTATCACATATTGTGAAACAACAGTTAGTGTTTTATTACCTCCAAATACAGACATAGATATGGCTTGGATATCTATGCAAACAACTTTTGAGTTTTTATCTACATCTTCAACAGCAAATACTGCCTTGCTTTTTTCATAGGACAAAAATTATTGCCTTTTTATCCCCCACATATTGCCTGGCTATCACCACATACAACAACTACTGCCTTCTTACCTCTACATACTGCAACTATTGTCATGTTACTTCCACATATAACAACTGTTGCCTTGTCATTTCCACATACAACTATTGTTATGTTGCCTCCACATAAGCAACTCCTACCTTGATAGCCCCACATACACTATTTCATTATCTCTACATGCAACAGCTGCATTCTTGTTACCACTGCAAATAATTGTATTAATATTTTTTGGCCACAAATAACATCATCATTGTCTCTTCAGGCCGTATTCTTTTGATGTTGATCCATTTCTACATGATCCTGTATTTTTTTCCTCTGTCTGCTCATTAAGCCATGTTTCCCAGCATGTTCTGGGTCAGTTTTTGTCATTTTAACCTAAAACCTCAGCACTCTCACTTCACATCTCCCTCAGTTTATTTATTTATTTTTTTGTTTCTGTCACTCATTATTCTTCTCCTTGTGGCACATTCTCATGTGTGTCAGTTTTTGTTCTGTGTAAATTATATTCCATCTGCCTGAATCAGTCCAGTTTTTTAAGGCGCCAGATACTCACCTTTAACCTTTCTCCTGTTTATTTGAAACGGTCCCACTGTGAGAAGGTCAGGAGCTGGACCTCCACTGACAGAGGCTCTGTGAGATGCCCACCTTTAGGGGCATCTGATAAGGACTGAGATCCTATCCTTGACCCTTCCCCTTGGCGAAGCCAGAGCATTTGGAAGTGAATTATAACACTCATTCTTGGCAATATCATTCTTCTTCTTCATAACATACATTTTGTACAGTAATATTTTCATCTTAATAATACACAGTTTTACAATACCTCATCTTCATAGTATATTTATTTCACAAAGACTTTCCACAACAACAAACATATATAAAGTTTTATGCATTCATTCAATTTAACATTTTTTAAAACTGTTATACTTTTTAGTTTAAGGATTTCAATGCAGTTTTGCTTGTTTGTGTCATTAGTCTACATAAATTTGTGTTATAATTCTTATTTTTTATAAATTTGTCATACTTCTCTAATTTCACATAATTTGTAATCACACTTCTCTAATTTCATATACTTTTTGCCAAAGTTCTGTTCCTAAATATTTTGTGCTGTTTCACATAAACTGATATCTTGTACATCTTAACATAAATTTCATTTGACTTCACTCATGTCACAGAGGAAGGCATGAAGACATGTTACATATACCTTAAAAGCTGCAAAAAAGATGTTAAAGATCTGAGATTTATTAACTTTTTTTTTGCTTCAAGCAACACTGCCAGGGATGGTAGATTTTGCAAGCCTGTGCAAATAGTGATAAAGTCTAAATATATGAAAAGTAGCACATTTCTTATCCAGTCCATGTTTTTTAAATAACAAAGTAACTTCCTTCTATATAGTTTCTTACTGCCAAAATTTATTGACAAAGTTTATTCTGACACAGCATGGGAAAATAATTCAGGAGTGAAATTGTCAAGAATCTTGAGAACATATGGCATTCAAAAGTTATAAGCACAAAAACCAAGTTAAGACTATTCAATTCAAATGTAATATCCACCCTCATTTATGCAGGTGAAAGCTGGAAAACAACTAAAGAAATAGAAAAGAAATTAGACTCTTTTGAAAACAAATGCCAAAGGAAAATACTCAGCATCAAGTGGAACGAATTCAAGAGCAATGCAGAGATAAGACAGATGACTGAACAACAACAACCAGTCTCATGGGTGATCAGGAAAAGGAGATAGACATATGTTGGTCACGAGATGAGAAGAAACAGTCAGAGAATCCCAAAACAAGCTATAAAATGGAACACAACAGGCCAAAGAAAAAGAGGCAGACCATGTGAAACTCTGAAGAAGACATTGTTAAGAGAGGCCAAATTAATAGGCATAAAATCCCTTGGTGAGGTTGAAAGACTCACTGAAGACAGGAAAAATTGGCGAACTACCTTGCGAGCCCCATGTGACGTTTAACATCACGGGAAAGATATAAGATAAGAAATTGTTAAGAAAATGTACAGGGACTGAGAGCTGCAATAAAAGTGAGCAGTGATATAAGGCAATTATCAAGATATATAACAGGACATAAAACAAGGATGTGCCCTGTCACCTGACCCCTTCTCACGATATAATGATAACATCATGACAGGTACTAGAAGCTTGAATGAAAACAAGAGGTTACAGTATCTATTATATAAGATATCTGTATAATGCAGTACCTGAAAACTTAGTCTTGACAGTTAGTGCTCTGTTTATGATCATGAAAATCATTATAATGATGGGGAATATGCTCTAATGGCTTCCCTTGTTTCCATGAGAGGATCAATAAAGCAAACTTCTAAATAGGCCCCACTTCTCATGGAGAACAAATTGATCTTAACCAATTCACCAGGCTGTTATGACCTTTGGTTTACTGATTTTTTTTTTTTGTTTGGTCTCTTTTAATAAATGTCAACTCTGCATTCCGCTAGTTCACATCCTCGTTGCTTCTGCCTCATTCTTATGTACAAAGTTTTGTGAAGTGATGTTCTTCTGCCTCATTCTTATGTATAAAGTTTTGTGAAGTGATGTGTTTCTGCCTTGTTCTTATGTACGTGTTGTGAAGTGGTGTGTTTTTTGCCTTGTTCTTATGTACAAAGTGTTGTGAAGTGGTGTATTTTTTTTGGCCTTATTCTTATGTACAAAGTGTTGTGAAGCAGTGTGTTTTTTGCCTTGTTCTTATGTACAAAGTGTTGTGAAGTAGTGTGTTTTTTGCCTTGTTCTTATGAACAAAGTGTTGTGAAGTGATAGCTGGTGCCTTGTTCTCATGTATAAATATTTGTGAAGTGACATGCCTCTGCTATGTTCTTATGTACAAAGTTTTGTAGAGTGATATGGTTTATTAAAGTCTCATTCATGATCTCACTTGTATTCTGTTATGTGGATGAATGCTGAGTTTTGTTTGATCTTGTTATAGTGTGTGTATCTTGAGAGAAGACAAGAGTGTAAGATTAAAATGCAGGCTATGATAGTCTGCTCTATGCAGGAGAACTCTATACTACCAAGCCACTCTATGCTGGAGAACTGTTGCATGCTAGAGAGGCATTCTATGCTAGAAAGTCATTTTATGCTGGAACGCTACTCTAGATTAGATAACTGTTCCATACTTGAGATCCATTCTGTGCTATAGAGGTCTGTTTAGAGAATCATTCTTACTAGTGAGCCATTCTGTCCTATAGTGTCAGTCTGTTTAGAGAGACATTCTATGATGTAAGGTCAGTCTACTTAGAGAGCCAATTTATGCTATAGGGCCAGTCTTTTTATAGAGCCATTCTATGCTAGAGTCACTAGAAAAAGAACAAATTCTCAAACAGTTTTTTAAAACTGTCACACTGCAATAACAACAACAGCAACAACAACAACAATTCACATTTTTCTGTAAAAAGTAACTTTACAAAGCTTTTTCAGTCAGCCTACATTTAGTTTATTTGAAACCATACATAAATAATCTACAAAGATATCACATCCACATGGGAAAACACTGCCGAATCTATAAATGTGTGAAATTTACACACCATGTCATCTGTGAGAGTAGCATCAAAAACATGTTGACATGTTACCTGGCACATCAACTTTTTTTTTTTTTATAATTCAGTTTATGACCAAGAAATCATGTTGATCTTTGATGCTCCTAACTTAATTCCTTCAGTTTCTGGTGAGTGGAGGGATTTTGTAAAGATCTTCCAATACACTCTTTTTTGTGCATATAAAAGTCCCATATAACAGTCTTGTGACGCACTCTACTCTGTGCATATAACAGTCTTGTTACACACTCTACTCTGTGCATATAACAGTCTTGTGACACACTCTACTCTGTGCATATAACAGTCTTGTTACACACTCTACTCTGTGCATATAACAGTCTTGTGATACACTCTACCCTGTGCATATAACAGTCTTGTGATACACTCTACACTGTGCATATAACAGTCTTGTGATACACTCTACACTGTGCATATAACAGTCTTGTGATACACTCTACTCTGTGCATATAACAGTCTTGTGATACACTCTACTCTGTGCATATAACAGTCCTCTGACACACTACACTCTGTTATTGTAACAGTCATCTTTCACACTCCACTCTGTGATTATAACAGTCCTCTGACACATTACACTCTATGATTATAACAGTCCTCTGACACACTCTATTCTATGTATAGAAAAGTCCTCTGACACACTCTACTCTCTGTATGTAACAGTCCTCTGACACACTCTACTCTCTGTATGTAACAGTCCTCTGATACACTTTACTCTGTGTATGTAACAGTCCTCTGACACACTCTACTCTCTGTATGTAACCGTCCTCTGGCACAACCTACTCTGTGTATGTAACAGTCCTCTGATACACTCTACTCTGTGTATGTAACAGTCCTCTGATACACTTTACTCTGTGTATGTAACAGTCCTCTGATACACTCTACTCTGTGTATGTAACCATCCTCTGGCACAATCTACTCTGTGTATGTAACAGTCCTCTGATACACTCTACTCTGTGTATGTAACAGTCCTCTGATACACTCTACTCTGTGTATGTAATTGTCCTCTGGCACAATCTACTCTGTGTATGTAACAGTCCTCTGGTACAATCTACTCTGTGTATGTAACAGTCCTCTGGTACAATCTACTCTGTGTATGTAACACACAATAGTTAGTGTATAAGTATACAACTATACACGAAACACTGCAGAAAAAAGCCTGCTATTCCATCGGACAGACTTAAGTTATTACTGTCTTTCCACCCCATAGTAAGATGGTTAAGAAATTTTTTATCATCATCTGCCAATAATTCTGACACTCGCGACATTTTCTCTGATCCACCCCTGTTGGCATACAAACATGAGTCAAACCTTAAGGATATCCTCATCCACAGCCATTTGAAGTGGACCCTTACATATGTTGGTACCAGAAAATGTAACTGCCCCCGCTGCGTAGTCTGGGAAACAAAAACAATCACTTTTCCCAAAACTATCCCCACTCTTCATGAGGGATTCACATGCGAGTCCCATAATCTGATATATGTCATCATATGCAAAAGATGCAGGATAACGTATATTGTTGAAACTGACCTCAGATTAGGGGACCACATGCAGAAACATCTGTACGATATCACCATGCATGCTTTGAAACCAGTCCCAAATCATTTCAATGGCCCAAACCAAAGAGGCAAATCTGATTTTCTGGTAACAGTCATCAAACAATGTCACACAGATGACACAAGCCACCTAGCACTTGAGAACCACTACATTCAGGATTATGGAATACTGGAACTACATGGATTAAACTCGCTATTCAGCTACATCTAACATTCTCCCCTTCAACAATTATAATCCCTCTCTACTAAGCTCCACTCCCTTCTCACTTGTTGCACATAGTTCAGAACCTCCTCACAGCATCACATTACAACCCCTCTACCCTACTTTTAATAATCTATTTCACCTTCTCCTGGCTAGGTTAACACTGTACCACTCTCTCTCCCCTCGACGGTTTCCCCACCCACCACCCCCAGTTACGACCCACCGACCACACATCACAGGTCTACATTTAAACAGTCTCTACACCCTACAATGCTCATTTCTGACACACAGCGTCGAACAAGCCACATCTTATAGTTACAGCTAAGTGCTCTATTCATTATTAATTTTTTTAAAAATAGCATTCATGTGAATCTATACTTTATCTCCTCTTTCTATTTCTTCATCCTGTATGTTTTTGTATGATTAAGGCTCATGCCAAAATGTCAAAACTTTGTAATCGTTAAATAATAAAGCAGATCCTACTTTTTTCCTAGTTTATACATTTTGTGTATGTAACAGTCCTCTGATACACTCTACTCTCTGTATGTAACAGTCCTCTGACACACACTATTCTGTGTACGTAATAGTCTTCTGACACAATCTACTCTGTGTATGTAACAGTCCTCTGACACACACTATTCTGTGTATGTAATAGTCTTCTGACACACTCTCCTCTGTGTATGTAACAGTCCTCTGATACGCTCTGATCCGAGCATGTTCATTTCTTTCCACAATATTTGCGTACTTTTTTTAATCTCCTCTTCTTCTGATCATCTCCAATTTCAACTCTGTCAGCATAATTGTATCTTTTTTTTTCTTGCAGTTTTTATTTCAAGATCTTTCAATTTATCTGTGGAAGAGGAAGATATTTTTTTGAGGAAGGAGAGAAGGCTGTGAATGTGTGGTATCAGGCTGGTAGTTTCTATTAATGGGAACATTTTTAGAATATGCTTCAGTACGATGAAAAAAAAACAAAACTTTATTCTGCTACAAAGTATAAAATGTGATCTCTCTCTCTGAACCTTAAGTGCCCAGGGCACATGGGGCTTCCGCAAGGGTTTTCCACAAATGCCTGTCTTATAAAATGTGATACAATATCTTATATATTTTGTGGTCCATGTAAAGAAACACATGCTCTCACACCCAAACATGCTCACACAAAGAAAACAAATTAGATTAAGTTCTCTGCTAATTTTTTATTCTGGATTTTTCTGTTACAGCACTAAAGTCTGGCATCTGTGTGACAGGCTTACATTTTTACATGATATACACAAAAGACCAACTATTTTACAGAATATTTTTTTTTTTAAATGTCGTTATATTCAATAATACGCCCGTGTGGTTACCGGGGCCCAGATCTTGGGGAGAAAAGAATAGGACCACTGCCACCTTCCACTAATGTCGTAAGAGGTGACTATGGAGGTTGGGATGTAAGCCAATGACCTGTTCCCTGTACAAAAAAAATTGGAGCATTACAGAAACACAGAGAGGAAGACTGGGAAACTCTGTCTTGGAAAAGGAAGGGACTCTCATATTCAATAATAAGTACCAAAGTTATTTGTCTGGGGACTTTTCAACAATGTCCAATATATTAGTACAGCTACAAAAATTTAATATTGAAGACGTAAGAGAACACTGTTTTGTAGGATTAGATCTGGAAAAAATCGTAGACAATGCACTTTAGTGAGACGTGAGAGAAAGAAAAATCACCGAAAGGCCTCCAAGTGAGGCAAAGTTCTGCAAGGTACATGCTAATGAATAACACACACCTTCATCTACCATAACTAAAGAAACTTCACTAATAGTAAATATTCACATAAACAAGAATTCTCACAAATAATAAAATATTATACTTTTTTCCCATTGCATAACTAGTCGTTTTTTTTTTTTTTTTTAAATTTAATTCAAAAAGGGTTATCTTTAACACTGTTGTAATTCTCCAACCAATACTTTTATTAATCTGAGAATATCTTCAGTTTCAAGTTAACATTTGTATTAATTTTAAAGATATTCTCAAGCTAACATACTTATATCTGTATTTCCCAAAGTAGGCGATAATGCCATTCCCCCCACCCTCCCTCATTGTTTTGGAAAAGATCAGGAGGTTGGACATGAAAAAAAAGGGGGCAGTGGGGTTGGGGGGGGGGGGGTTTGAGGGGGTGGGATGCTGAAGGGAAAAATGAAGCAGCAGACAGGGGCAGTAATACTGTCCTTCTTAGCACTTTTCAACCTGATACTGAGAAACTCATCCATAACATTAAAAGTTGAAAATAATGCAGTAGGTGAGTTATAAATGTACCCCTCCATATTGTTAAATAAACTGGTTGCTAGCTGAAGTTTTTTTTTTTGTGTAATGCACGTCCAAATATTTAAATACCTTGAAGCAGTAATAACTTCAGATGGGAAATGCAAACAAAGGAATAACACATGAAAAAGTCAAGGATGCAAAATAAGCACAAAAATAATTTTTAAAAAAGACATTTTGTGACCTGGGCCCAACAGGCTGAAAGAGTCACACTAACACTGAACAGGTTTAATATTAAGTACGCATTTTAAAAACTATAAAATATTTAGAATAGGTCTACACCTGACCAAATAAAATAGAAAGTAGCTTAGCACTTGGAGGGTCAATTTTTGGCATATATATGTGTCATGTATTTATGCCCCACTGCATTTGCACTCTGTAGGGATGTGAAGTGTTAATCAACTTCACATTTTTAGGCCACTACAGCATTTGAATTAGGAATGCCAGCATCTGTCCTTGCTGCCTTTGTTTTCCCAGAGAAACCCCAGGTACCCATATTCTGAGGCTGGGTTGACCCTGGTGCCAGATGATCCGAAGAAATTCTGCCCAAGTGCAAAACTGAACCAAGGACCTGATTGGCAGGCAAGTGCATTAACCACCATACCATTGCGGCACTATCTGGCATGTAGATATTGTGTAAATTCACATAGAGATATACAAATATGCATGAAGTCAGTGCAGTAAAACTTTGTAAAGTACAAGTGAAACAAAACAGACAGGGAAAAGGCCTTATTTTTATAAGGTTGTCATGTTTTTTTTTTTAAGTAAAACCTTGCTTCTAGCATTTGTCACAGATCCACAAAGGTACATTTTGCCATTGTCAGTAGCAGACAGACAGCTTCACATCTGGGCAGGCAACTTTACTCCAGTGTAGAGAGCTAAACAAATCTGTACAACTGGCTATACAACAAGTAGAAAACTACTTAATAGGCTAAACAGGCTTAAGCCTAAGGGCCTGGAAAGGCAGAAGGCCCAGCGTCAAGGAAGAAAATCCAGCAAATACAGTTTCATGTGAATCATTTAAAGCTATTATTGCTGTACCTTATGTTACCCAAAAGACTGACATGTCAGTTGTGGTTTTGCCTATGTAATACAAAGTCATATAGTAACAGCTAAGATCATGAAGTGAGGTGAAATCAGGCTACATGTCAGGAGATGGGTGGATGGATCGGAGGTGGGGGTCGGGAGACCCTTACTAAACTGAGCCTAGAGGTCTATGTGGAGGCTAAATTAATCCGTCACTGTAGACAATAAATATGAATAAATCGGAGGAAACAAGTATGCATTTTTAAGTCAATATAAACATATGTACACTGAAACAAATCATTGACACTTTATGTCTGAGTAGTCATTTCTGGGCAGAAATTAAAATGTGTAAGCCAGACAGTCTACTCTATGGCGAGAGAACAAACTTCATGAAAACCTGCATGTTGCATGAAATTATTCATAGTGAAAGCCAAACCATGCTGAACCAGTGACAAATGTTCAAACTATTCATGAAAATAAGCCAGTAATGAACAAATAAAATCATACAGACATATTAAATGCAGAGCTGTTAACAACATATAACAGCTTAGTCTGTCTGTGTTACTGGAAGTCGTTTATGCTCTGCAATAATCTAGCCATAATATATACATGCAGTTTGTAGATGGTAAACAGAAAGTTTAACACTGAGAATGTAACATTTAACACAAAGTTTGCAAATCAAAAGACAGAAAGAGAATACATGTACAGAGTTTGTATATGGTAAACAAAAACTTTAACATGTTCACATTGAGAATGTAACATATACACAGAGTTTGCAGTCAACAGACAGACAGAGAATATAACACATGCTCAGTTTTTGTGGACAACAGACAGAAAGTTATCATATTCACAGTGGGAATATAACATATGTACAGAATTTATTGACAACAGACAGAAAACATAACATTTTCACAGTGAGAATATAACATATATATACAGAGTTTGCAGACAACAAACAGAAAGTAACTTTTAGAATCCCTGAGATTTTTGGCGTCCGATTCAGACATCATAATAATGATGATAACAGAGTATCCTGTATCTCACTCAGTGGTGATGATGATGCTTGTGATGGCAATAACAATGAAAATAATAATAATGATAATGATAACAGACAGCATTTTGTATCATATTCAATGATGATGATGATAACAACAAAAATAATGCAAACGATGATAATGATTTTATATTAAAAAATGATGATGACATTGACAAGAGCAATGATAAATAAAGATGACAGAGATGAATGAGACCATCACAGGGTTCAATTTCAAAAAAAAAAAAAAAATTCTGCTGAATCTTCAATAACCAAAGTTAACTTCTGTCCAAACTATCATACAAGGGATACTACTTGTACACACTAACACATCAGAGCTTTATATCTCGTCTAAACCACCACATCAGCGTTATGTAAATATGCTAGAAAGAAAGTCTACAAGATAATATATAAACACATGACAATCATCAATCTTCATTTCTTCCTTTTGCAAAAGCAGGCTAGCGTTATGTTATGTTATATTATGTTATAGATGGTTCATAATCAGTGCACTCAGGACATGTCCATGGATATTCTGATTCTCATCCTCAATATATCCTTTAGTGTACAGAAACTAAGCGTGCTAGTCTGATGCTGACTGACAATTCCTCTCATACGTCGAGAATACCACTTAGTCTTTGCGATGTTATTTTTCATTCTCAATTCAAACATCCGAAACAGCAATGTCAAATCACCTCTTTTCCAAGCTCTCTGAGGGCATTAACAATGTCAGCATGACCCATCAGTTGGTCATCATCTATGGTGGACAACCTATTAGCTATCTCATTGTCCTGGACACCAGCATGAGTTGGTACAAAAATGAAGATGACATTGCAAATCTTTGAACTCTGCAAGGACTCTAGACACCTGCGCTTTGATCCTGTCTGATCCTTTCAATTAGTTGCTCAACACATGGACATGGTTGTGACTCCAGCCAGATAAATGCCTTCATGGCTGCCATGATTTCCATGTCACACTGCTGATCACCACTGCACAGGCACCACTTGCTTCCTGGACTGTTCTGCCATCAGAGCATGTGATGAATGCCCAGGAACTCTGCAGGTGGCACACAAAAGACCCATCCATGTAGATCACAGCATCTGTGTCAATAGGTTTTCTGCCACAAGTGATACTTACAGTACCAGACATGTGATTGATGCACTACACTTAGTGACTACCACATATGTTATGCTTGTGAAGTACAGACAGCATTGTACACTAAAATTTAAAAAAAAATTATTGAGAAATTTTCTTGGAAATGAATTCACTATTTTCAATAAAATGTCCTCATAAAAACCTGATCTTTTATAAAAATTATCTGTTCAACTTCAACCACAAAACAAGTAAATAAAATACTAGAAAACATAGCAAAATTGTTGCTCCAATCACCTTACACAATCTCAGGCCTTTCTGGGCTTTCTAACAGGAGGTGCAGCTCAAAGATCAATACGGCAGAAGCATCAGCCAGGAATGTCAAAGTCTTACATAGCAAGAGTGACAAGAGTATAGGAGCTTCAAAAAAAAAATGTGGAAGGTCAAAGTCTTATATAGCAAGAGTGACAAGAGTATAGGAGCTTCAAAAAAATAATGTGGAAGAAGTCATCAGTCAAAAGGTATTTACATTTGAGATATCATACTATCTATATCCCAGTTCATCTCCAACATTCAAGATTTTTAGTGATGCTAAATCCTAAGTCCAGTTGTAGAGGCCAAAGTCTGCGGTATTTTTTTCTCTAGGTCCCTTTCAGGAGCCCCATAACTTCTGCCACTGGTCCACCACTCAGATCTATATGGGCTTGGGGCTCTTGTATGATATGTTCTGGAGTTTGGACTCTAGTTAAATGTTTGTTTAGTAATGAACAGATGAAATTATGATTAAATTCTGAGAAACATGCCAGAAATGTCATGTCAATAAAACAAATCAAAAATAAAATGCGATGTTCATACAAAGTACAGGAGCAAATGTACCTCGGCTTTCACTACAGCCAAGACACCAGAAATGACCAAGATCCTGTCACACGTCTATGTGCTGTACCTAGGATCAAGCTGTTTTCAGTGGTGGATTATCCATCAGGCTGAACAGGCTTAATCCTAGAGGTCTGGGCAGTGGTTAAATCCCAAACTGGTGGATGCACTAACTCATGATAAAGCACAATTTGATCCCCATGGTGAAAGTCTACTGGGGAATTTATGTTTTGGGTTCTACTCTGGAAGATGAAGCAAATCACTGTAACCCACTCTCCATCCAACTCAATGCATGTACATCAATGTGCCAAGGTCACCATCACCCAACGTACACTACGAGCAACACGGAGGTTAAAGGCCAAGCACAATATGGGGGTGTCCTGAGTGCAAGGAGGCCCATCTCTAGGTCAGCAGCAGAGCATGGGCATTCTTCAAGTTTGATACATCATCAGCCAAAAAGAATTAATCAAAAAACAAAAACACATGCAAGTTTGATCGGTCATAAATTAAACTTTTGTTGTGAGAAATGCTGCTTTTTAATAGTTAAAAAATGAAAAAAATGAAAAAAAAAACTATTCCAAATCTGGTCCAACTTTTTATCTGTCACACTCACTTAACTGGTATAACAAAAACATTGCTAATTTTCTCATCACATGAATCTCCTACCACTCTCACAAACATCTAACACATGTACACTTTCTGTACACATGTATGTACACATATAAAAATGATTCTCAATAAGAACAAACCCAGCTGTATATAAAAAACAGGACAGCTGTCACAATCTATCATGCACTAACACGGAACAAATTCACAGCCTCTTTCAGAATGTTGACCAGTGTTTCTTCAAATTCTCTCGTCACATTTCCCATTTTGGTCACATCTGCCACCTCACACAAGTCCGTTGCATATGACAGGCTACCATCAGCCTCAGCAGGGTACAGGATGTGCTGTGACTTCCTGTGGATAAACCAATAGTGTGACAGTTTCTATTACTCGGTGCTTCAAGTTGTTATTATCTTTCACATCAAACAAATCCAATAAATCAGATACTAAGGTAAAATAAGATTAACAGTTCACAGATCAGTGTTAAAAATGTTTAAAAATGGGCAAGAACATGAACGATGTAGCTGCTTACTGCAGCAGACAAGAGGTCAAGTTTGAAATGATAACCAGGAGATCAAGCCAAGTGATTACAACGAGGTCATATGTCAAGTGATTACAAGGAGGTCATATGTCAAGTGATGACAAGGAAGTCAAGTGATGATGACAAGGAAATCAGGTGCCAAAGTGAATACAATGGAGTTGGGTGTCAGGTGATGACAAGACGTTGCACGTAGACAACTGCAAATAGCTGGGAGAAAATAATCATCAGAAGCAAAAGCTAATAAAGTCGTTTTAGAAGAAAGAGATGAGTGACAAAGATTATACCAAAGACAATCCAATCATCCCCAAAGAAGGTGATGGAATGTGTCATGGAAAAAAGCATAGACAGTGATATATCTGATGTGATGACAAACATTCCATACACATATGATGTACTTTACGCACGTGTGGTGTATACAACATCCAAGTGACATGATTTAATACCTATGACATAATGAACAAGTGTAGGATATATAAAAACATTGACAAGATTATATGTTATATGTATCTACACAGTGGTATTTGATGTACATGACATATAAGCAGCCTCATTTCATGCTACTGTGACATAAGATGGATATATGGCTCATATTTTCCTTGCCTTGCTACTGGATGTTGGTGTGGCCAAGAACTGGACAACGGCACTTTCACTTCTCTAGGAGAACCCAAGTGCCCACCCATTTTCACAGCGGTCTTAAGTGAGACACTTAAGGATAGAACAGAACCGCCAACTACTGCCATGAGGGATGAGAAAGATTTATAAGACCAGAGAAAATCAGAAATGTGGAGTACAACAAAGAAAGATGAACAACAATTGCAGATCTTTGAGAACAATATTCTAAGAAGAATCGTTGGGCTCACAAAGGATACTAGCTAGAAAGAACACTAAACTGAACAGCTTAGTTAAATCCCAACGAATATCTTGAAACTGAACAGACTACGTTAGTTTGGCCATGTAGAAAGAATGGAAGAGAACAGACAAACGAAAATCATGTATGATGCACAAGAGATGAGGGAAACAAGACCAAGGGGTAGGCCAAGAAAGAGATGGAAAGACAACATAGAAGAGGATATAAAAGAAATTGCTATCAGCAACTTGAGAGAGAAGATTAGGAATAGTGAGGAATGGAGGCAAACTTTATCCGCAGCAATGAGACTTAATGGTTTGGAAAGCTGAAGGAGAAGAGTGTATCAGACCAGAATAAAAGCACCATCTTTCTCAAGGAGATGCAAGACTGACATATGCTATGTGGCACAAGAGGATGCCTGGGTAGTGCAGTGGTTAGTGTCCTCAGTTCTCAGGTGGAGGCTCAGCTGGATGCACCCCCAGACACCCAGCTGTAGAAATGGGTACCCAACTCCAGAAAAGTTTGTCAGCTGTGATGCTGACCACATCAAGCTCTACAAATTCTAGGAAAATATGGGCTAAACTAAGCTTCTCTGTGATGTGATAGTACATTTTTTTTTTTTAGGTGACAAGGGAAGAAAAAGCTACTAGAGTTTTCAAAGATCAGGGTGAATGGCAGTTGGCTTGTTTGGACAAGAAATGGTGCTAAACATTATGAATGGAAATGGAGGACATTAAGCAGCAAATGAGATTACTTCAGAAAAAAAAAAAACAAACCCATTTTTGCGAACCACAAAAATCCTCTCAAATGTTATTTTGATGTCATCAACCATCCTGATCCCTTGCTGGTCAGATCTCTTCATAAAAATCTCGGTGATTTCTCTCAGAGCCTCAGTGGAAGAGATAAGGTCTTTGCACAAAGTCTCAGCTGGATCTGTAGAAGAGAAGAAGACAGCTTCAACAGATAGCAGGTAACACTGAACTTGAACAAAAACTAGATTAATGTGGCGTTTAAAAATTACAAATTTTTACATATATGAAACAACATGGTCTAAACATTGTCTTCTATTGTTTGAAAATTACATACTAAATAAATTTCAACAAGATTTCATACAACATATGTGGAATGTAGATCTGGTTAAATTCTGTACATGCGGACAAAACACAGAATCACGACTTTGGAATTTCTTTGTGGTTAGTGTCCCATCCTCTCATAGTTGCTTATCCTTCAAGATCATCAGATCCGTAGGCCCTCATTTACTCTTTTTGCTGCTATTAACTCACTGATTTATCTTACATCCTTCCCGTGCCATTAAACATCACATGGGACTCGCATGGTAGTTTGCCAAGTTTTCCTGTTATCGTCGAGCTTTTCAACCTCATCAAGGGATTTTATGCTCATTAAACTGGCCTCTCTTAATCTCTTCAGAGATTCACATGGTCAACCTCTTTTTCCTTGGCCTGTTGTGTTCCATTTGATAGCTTGTTCTGGGATTCTCTGACTGTTTCTTCTCATCATGTGACCAACGTATGTCAATCTCTTTTTTCTGATCACCCATGAGACAAGCTGTTGTTCACTCATCTGTCTTATCTCTGCATTGTTCTTGAATTCATTAAAAAAAACCTGAGCTCTTTAGTCTTGTGACAGCTGTCAACATGACAGCATGACCAAGGTCTAGCTAGTGGCAGTTATTCAACATAACATGACCAAAGTCTAATGACAGCTGTCAACACAACAACATGACCAAGGCCCAATGACTGCTGTCAATATAATGTGACTAAGGCCCAATGACTGCTGTCAACATAACAATGTGACCAAGGCCCAATGACTGCTGTCAACATAACATGATCAAAGCCTAATGACTGCTGTCAACATAACATGATCAAAGCCTAATGGCTGCTGTCAACACAACATGATCAAAGCCTAATGGCTGCTGTCAACATAACATGATCAAAGCCTAATGACTGCTGTCAACATAACATGATCAAGGCCCAATGACTGCTGTCAACATAACATGATCAAAGCCTAATGACTGCTGTCAACATAACATGATCAAGGCCCAATGACTGCTGTCAACATAACATGATCAAAGCATAATGACTGCTGTCAATATAACATGATCAAAGCCTAATGACTGCTGTCAACATAACATGATCAAGGCCCAATGACTGCTGTCAACATAACATGATCAAGGCCCAATGACTGCTGTCAACATAACATGATCAAAGCCTAATGGCTGCTGTCAACATAACATGATCAAAGCCTAATGACTGCTGTCAACATAACATGATCAAAGCATAATGACTGCTGTCAATATAACATGATCAAAGCCTAATGACTGCTGTCAACATAACATGATCAAGGCCCAATGACTGCTGTCAACATAACATGATCAAGGCCCAATGACTGCTGTCAACATAACATGATCAAAGCCTAATGGCTGCTGTCAACATAACTAACACCTGAAAAAAGGATCATGACATAATAAGAGACAACTCACGCAAATCTTCCACATTGGCCAAGCACCCATCAAGAACATTCAAGGTTGAAATGACACTGTTCTGAATTCTAAGGGCCTCATGCTGTAAATTATATGGCAGAACCTCATTGTCTAACAAACTCAGCAAACTTTTCACAAGGATATGGGCCACAGTTATGTGGAACTTGTAGTGATGGTTGAGATCTTCTGATGTCATTGCTGCCACAGAATTCTGGCTTCCTGTTGCCTGTTTGAAACAGAAATAATGTCAGCTTACAAACAGAAAGTAATGCCACTTACAAACAGAAAGTAATGCCACTTACAAACAGAAAGTCACCTTACCAACAAAAATAAAGTTATGTTTTCCATTTTTTAAAAATTAATGTGTCAATTATATATGTATACCTTCCTAGAGAAAAATTAATTTGTTTCTAAATTGATAAAATTAAATTATAAGTGATCGAAGTTTGTTGAGAAGTTTGCATTTTGTTATAGTAGGAAAAATGTGATGGTGATGATTATGGTGACAATATTGATAATGATGTGGCTTTGAAAGTCACTGGTTATGAAATGACAAAGCTTTCCCGTTTTGAATTGATGATATTATCACTCCACCATGCTAGAACATCTTCTCTTTCTGTTTTGACAAAGACAATATCTCTCTCCCTCTCTGGACCTTAAGTGTCCAGGGTACATGGGGGTCCCGCAAGAGTTTTCCACAAATGCCTGTCCTTTTTCTTTTTTTCCACTCTTGCCCAGGTGAGCCCTCTATTGCTCAACATCCTCTCTTTTGTTTTTCTCCATGTATCTTTTGGTCTACCCTTACTTCTGTTCCCCTGTGGTGTCCATTTTAGTGCTATTTTTGGTAGTGAGTTGTCAGTCATTCGGAGCACATGTCCCAACCATCGCCAGCGTCTTTCCTCAATAATTGCTGTCAGTGGATTCATCTGCATTTCTGCCAACAAGATGTTATTTCTTATGGTGTTTGGCCAAAATATTTTTCTAATTCTTTGTAAACATTTTAGTCTGGAAAGAATTCAACTTGTTTTCTATGGCTTTAGTGATTTTCCAGCATTCACTTCCATAAAGTAGTATACTTAGAAAATTACTCTTAAATATCCTGATTTTCATCTTCATGCTTAGTTTTTTAGATTTCCATATGATTATATAATTTCTATATAATGACTATAATAAATTATATGACTATATGCAGCATTACAAAAGCCTGGTTTGCTCTAGCAAGTCTGCTGTTGATGTCCTCTGTGCTGTCTCCATTTTCTACTACTCTACTGCCAAGATATACAAATTCGTTGACCTCCTCCACTAACTTGCTGTCTACTCAGCAAATTAGAGTACATTTCTGTTGTTCACATTTAAAAACAATATCTGGCCCTCCTTTAAAACTAGTTTCACTTTTCTACACAAAAGTTCAAGACAGACCATAAAACTTACTGCTCTATACTGGACTTTGACTTCTGGCACTCCCAAAACATGCAGGAAAGGGTTGTGCGTATTATCACCATGGTAACTATTCAACGGAATAATCCCCTGTTGGCTAGAGATGTTGTCATTCTCAATCAATAATTTCCAGCTCATCTGCAGAGTTTGTTCTGGATTTTTAGGGTCAGGGACCTTGTTTCAAAGAGGTTCAGATGAAAACAATGTATTTTATGATTTTAAGTGACTTCATTATCATTCTTATTTTTCTTAATCATATGAAAAATCCACATTCGGTAAATGTACATTTGATATTTTACAAATACACCTCATGTATGACAAATGAAAACCATATTTGGCAAATCACTGCTTTGTTCAGACAAGACATGGTTAAATTCAACATTTTCATAGCGATTAGACTAACTGTTAAAAAAAAAAAAAAAAAGAAAAATAAGCTATCTCATTATATAGAAAAAAAAAAAAAAAGTGTCATTTCTCTATAAATAGGGAAACTAAGCACAATGACTCTCACATTAATTAGGAAACTACAGATGATAACACATTCATTGGAAAATTATGCCTGTAAGTTTATCAAAAGTTAGGAAACTAAACATGATCATATCACTTACAAACCTAACAAATGAAAACTCATCAGTTAGAAAACTACTGATGACAATTCTTTAATTAGAAAATTAAGCCTAAATTCTCTCAAAAATTTAAAACAAAAAAATTTAAAGATGATGCCTCTTACATTAATTAGATAACAACACATGACAACTCAGTAATTAGAAAACTAAACATGTCAACTCTCTCTTAAACTGCCTTGACTTGTTTTGTCTTTTCTCCTTCCTCATCTACTTTTCAGCATTGAGGGAACAAACAGATGTCTTGATAGGGCTTGGAAATTTGCTTCATATAACGGGATATTTTAAAGTTTCTGTAACTACCCCACCCCCAACCTCTCTTATGTGAGCGGTTTCTTCCTCTGTTTCCTGCAGTTCTTTGCATGAATGTTTTCCGTGGCATACTGTCTGGCAGTAGTCATTTTAGGTGCCAAACCAACTGACTTGTTGTTTCTGGATATACTGTAGTGCTGGTGGTGTTATTTCAACCATTGCTCTGATGGCATCATTTCTTATTTGGTCTCATTTTGTTATATTTAGTATTCTCCTTAAACATCTCATTTCTGTTCTGGTTATTTTCCTTTTGTTTCTGGCTGCCAGTGTCCATGCTTGACACTGACAGCACAGATCTGGGAGGAAAATTTTGCAGGCTGCTTTTTTCCAGTTGTGATGTATTTTTGTTTCTGTAAAGGCTCTTATAAATGAGAAAGCCAAATATGGTGACTCCTACATTAAACAGAAAGCTATATCAAAGTAAATATGGTGACTCCTACATTAAACAGAAAGCTATATCAAAGTAAATATGGTGACTCCTACATTAAACAGAAAGCTATATCAAAGTAAATATGGTGACTCCTACATTAAACAGAAAGCTATATCAAAGTAAATATGGTGACTCCTACATTAAACAGAAAGCTATATCAAAGTAAATATGGTGACTCCTACATTAAACAGAAAGCTATATCAAAGTAAATATGGTAACTCCTACATTAATTAGAAAGCTATATCAAAGTAAATATGGTGACTCCTACATTAAACAGAAAGCTATATCAAAGTAAATATGGTGACTCCTACATTAAACAGAAAGCTACATCAAAGTAAATATGGTGACTCCTACATTAAACAGAAAGCTACATCAAAGTAAATATGGTGACTCCTACATTAATTAGAAAGCTATATCAAAGTAAATATGGTGACTCCTACATTAATTAGAAAGCTATATCAAAGTAAATATGGTGACTCCTACATTAAACAGAAAGCTATATCAAAGTAAATATGGTGACTCCTACATTAAACAGAAAGCTACATCAAAGTAAATATGGTGACTCCTACATTAAACAGAAAGCTACATCAAAGTAAATATGGTGACTCCTACATTAATTAGAAAGCTACATCAAAGTAAATATGGTGACTCCTACATTAAACAGAAAGCTACATCAAAGTAAATATGGTGACTCCTACATTAAACAGAAAGCTACATCAAAGTAAATATGGTGACTCCTACATTAATTAGAAGGCTATAATCTGAAAAACCTCATTAATTATAAGAATAAACATGACAAATTTCCTGTTAATTAAGAAACTAAAACACTGCAGCTTTGATTTAGAAACAGCACTGCTGACAGTTGTACTCACATCAAAAGTTGTTTCCTTAATTAGCTGATGAAGTGCAGGAGGAAGGAATGCTACAATGGATGCATTTCCTACTGCTAACTGGCTGAGATCATAATATGCCACTGCTCTTCTTTCCAGGAGGTTATGATGAGTCTGTGAAAAAAAAAAAAACAACATGAATTGTGACAGTATGAGTGCAGTGAGGGGTTGCCTGAACCACTGATAGAAGAGTACATACAAAACAATGCACAAGAAGACACGGGTGGCCGATTAAGCGGGAATTACAAACTGTGCATCGACTAGTTAGACAGTGAAGAAAAAATAAAAGGAACAGAATAGTGACAACAGAGTTAGAGATTACACTTAGAGAAAAGACTTGGAGGTGTAGAGTAGGGACACACACACCACAGAACAAGGGGGGGGGGGGCGGGACATCTAGACTTAGAGAGAGAGAGAGAGAGAGAGAGACAAGAAGAACAGGGAAGGAGAAGAAATTACAGATGTACACCAGGGAACAAGTGTCACTAATGGCTAACCAATAAAGGTTGAATTATCACACACACACCCCCACCCCAGTTAGTCTGTTTGTCCGTCTTGGTTGAGTCGTTATGCTCCTCAGTTCCTCATCTATCACTGTCTGTCTAACAGAAGGGCCCCCACAAAAACCCTTGCTTCCACCATTTCCAGCATCTTTTAGTTACAATCATGTGCACACTAGGCAGGTGGATCTCTTTTGCTTATTATCTGTGACCAGAAAACAGGATGAACATTTCCTTTAATTTCTAAGTCAGGATGTGTGGAATAAAGATAAATTGGCCATTTTCTTTTTGGTTGTTTTCCTGCATACAGTATCTAAGTCAGGTTGTGTGGAATAAAGATAAAATGGCCATTTCCCTTTTGGTTGATTTCCTGCATTCTGCTTCATGTAAAAGTAACATTTTTATAGCTTTATTTTTGCCCTAGTATTGTCCTTCAGAGACTTCCAGATGTTTCTTAGGCTAATGACAGTTGCTCTGGTTTTATTTTATTCTGTTCCTTCTTTATTCCCTCATCAGGTATTTGTATGCTGACAAGAATGCTTCCGTCAGGTTTTCAGTCAGTAATTTTAACAGATATCTGTCATTTAAGCTCTTTTGTAACTTCTGTTTTCTTGAGACGCTGTTCAGTCCCTTTTACTTACTGACTGCAGGAAGTGTTTGTTTTGTCCCTGTATGCTCTGACAAAATGTGTGCTCTGATAGTTATATCACCTGCGGATAAGTGGGTGCTGGTAGTGCTATATCACCTTGTATAGCTAAAATCCTTGAGAATGGAGAACACTGTTCATCTGATTCCTTTCTGAGAGACTTCTGTTAGATATCAACCATGATTTAATAGGGTGCAATTTCAGCAAGTTATGACCACTAAACTATTACAGCAAAGCATGTAAGAATAGCCTCAAAATAAAAGACAAAGAACTTTATATGTGAGAAAAAGATAAAAAAAAAAGAACAATTGACTTGCACCCCTGGACTTCATTAAGACAAACAACTGCCTAGCCACAAGAGGACAACATATCAGCTTTGCCACCTTGCATTAAAAAAAAATGTGGTAATTCTGTATAACAAAGCTGGCTACCACTCAAGAACTCTTCCCATCCCCTTCTCCCAAAATCAAGGATACCAACCATGATATAATAAAGCATGCCACTGCTAGAGAACTCTGCCCCGCCCCATGAGATCAACTTAACACCCCTCCTGGGTTTCCATTTGTGTTGACTGTGGATGTAGTGAATACCCTGGGCCAGCTGGGTAAGGACTGAAGTGCTGGCCACAACATCCTGAGACTGACCAGGTAAGGCTGAACGTGGTGCTCCAACAACAACATAACGATCTGCAACACAAACATCAAGTGTTAGTAGACACGATGCTGATATCGTCATATAAAATGAAAAAAAACTAACAGATACTTCTTATTCTTCTCACATCTTACATAACTTCCCTTGCCTTTAAACGTCACACAGGGCTCGCATGGTAGTTCACCAAGTTTTCCTGTCCTCGGCAAGCTTTTCAACCTCATCATCGCCTACTAATTTGGCCTCTCTTAACAGTGTCCTCTTTAGAGTTTCATGTGGTCAACCTCTTTTTCTTCAGCCTGTTGTGATCCACTTGATAGCTTGTTTTGGGATTCTCTGACTGTTTCTTCGCATCACATGACTGACATATGTCCATCTCATATTCCTGATCACCCATGAGACTTCTTATTAGAGAACATATAAATTATTTTTTTTAAAAATACCAAAGCTCCAAAAAATCTACATGTATGCTCAGTTTTCGCTGCACATAGTTAATGTTGTGGATAATGCACCCAATAATGTTCTGTGACTGATGCTGCAATTATACCGCAGGAATAGTATCTTGTGACTCATGTTGCTGCAGCTCTTCCTCTTTGCTGTTCACTCAGACATCAGCACCAATCTCTCCCACAAATATGGCAGTTCATCTCAGGTATTCAGCATCACTGTATGGCTTCTTCTGTGGCAGGCGCGGCCTGAATGGGTTTCATAGCTGGCAACTCTGGAGGATGTGAGGTGGTGTCTGTTGCTTTCTGCCGCAGGCACACAGGTCTGATGGGCCAAATCTCTGCTTCTAATATAAATAGTGATTATCACTTGGTCTTTTCTTTTTACCGCACTCATCATCTGTTATGTTGCAGCTATAATACAGCAACAGTATGCTGTGATGAACACTGTTGCAGTTTTACTATTTAAAAAAAAAAAAAAAGAAGCAGCACTTTATTCAAAGGCAATGTCTTGATCAATGTTTCCTATGGACAGTTCCCTCTGCAATGCATTGGCCATCTTAGTTTTTTTGCCAGGTTACATTTTTCATTGCTTTTCTCATGATTCTGGCTGTTTAACAGTTTCATCTGTAGTGTCCCCTTGGCCCATGCCAGTTCCCAGTTTTGAAATTATTATGGATCAACCTGAACTATGCTTCCTCTGCTGAAAGCCACGTGTACTGTGCTGGAAGATATCTCATTTTGAAAAGGAGTGATGAAAAGTAGTTTTGTTGGCTAACCAAAGCTGTTGCTTAAGTGTACCACAATGTATTCACAGACAGGCTTGTGGGGACATTTGTGAGCTAAATAGGAGCAGGGGAACCAATATGTTCCTGGAGCCTTCAGAGAACTGGAGGTGGTTGTCTCTCATCATGAGATATTATCCCTTACAAACTCCTAAATTACCCCCATTTATGCTCTACCACAATGAATGTCTTAATTTATGAAAACACCATCTTAAATCTTATGTCTCACCTGGCTCTTCTGTTCCTTGTATTGTGCTGATAAAGTTCCGAATTCTCTGCCTGGATGGAATATTGAAAACAGACAGGCGAACCACAAAACCATCTGAAAAAGGCAGAAAAAAACTGAATGTTATAAAAGTATAGCATCAGCAAACATATGAATCATCCATTTCTGTTCTTACGAGAAATATATTTCTTGTTTCTTTTTTTTTCATTATCTAATACTACAGAAATACATGAAAAACGAGCAGCCAAATTAACCATGTTGAATGTAAAGACAAATCTTGGAAAAGTTTTGCCAAAAGCAACATACAAAGAACTAGACAAGAAAGTAAAAAAGTCCAGCTATAAGAGACAAAAGAGAATATATGGACAATATGGCAGAAAATGCAGCAAAAACAGGAGACAGCAAAACTCTATATAACATACAGAAGAAGCTAACAGGTGCTATTACCTCCAGAGAAAGACCAGTCTTTAGCAAAACAGGCAACCTATTAACACCAAGTAAAGACCAAAAGCAAAGATGGGCTGAACACTTCCAAGAAATATTTAATCGATCACACCCAAATGAATTAATAAATCTTGAAACCGATTTACCAGTCCCACAACTAAATGTCAACTTAAATGAAGTTACACTGAATGAAACTGAAACAGCAGTGAATCTAATGGCTAACAACAAAGCTGCAGGTGAAGATGAAATAACAGTCGAAATGTTAAAAGCTATTAACAGTGACAACATGAGCCAACTACAGAGAATGTCTAATCAAATTTGGAAAGAAGAAAAGGTCCCTTCTAAATGGAAAAAGGGAATCGTTAAAATACCCAAAAAAGGCAACCTCAGTGACTGCAATAACTGGAGGGGTGTAACCTTACTATCAGTTGTGTCAAAGGTGTTTTGTAAAGTGATTCTGAATAGAATTAAGGATGTAGTGGATACTGCAATAAGAGAAGAAAAGGCAGGATTTCAAAAAGGGAGAAGCTGTCTCAACCAGATCTTTACTCTGAGAATAATACGAGTACTTGAAGAACATATTCAAAAACACAAACCATTAATCCTGAACTTTATACACTTTAAAAAGGCATTTGATAGCATACACAGAGATTCACTGTGGAGAATTTTAAGACTATATGGAATGCCATCTAAAACTGTCAAAATCTTTAGAGATCTCTACAATGGATATGTTTGTGCAGTCAAGACAGAAGAAGGAATGAGCGAACGGTTTCAGATTGAAACAGGCATGAAACAAGGATGTATATTATTTCCCTTGCTTTTTGGAATTGCCATAGACTTTATAATAAAAAGATGCTGTGTAGGTAAAACAGGCATTGATTGGGTATACGGGACCCAAATAGAAGATCTTGATTTTGAAGATGACATAATTATTATCAGTGACAATATGAAATTGATGCAGGAAAAAAACAGATTCCCTGTCTTCCTTGGCTAGCAAAATAGGTCTTGAAATTAACAAAGATAAAACAAAAATTATGAAAATTCTCATTAATCAAGAATGAAAAATATACACAGAAGGAACAGCTGTTGATGAAGTAAACCAATTTGCACACCCTGGCAGCTACAGGGATGGTGAAACCAGGAAAGAAATTAGAATTAGAATTGCAAAAGCAACATTGTCCCTAAAAAATCTTGAGAACATATGGAATTAAAAAGTTATAAGCACAAGTACTTTCTGCAAAAAAGTGGCTCTCGAGTTCCGTGCGTGGGGAAAAAGGTTTTCGCTCCCTTCTTGGACAGCAAAAGTTGAGGTGGTCTGATGCAGAAGCGAGTGGTTTGTTTGTCGAGTAAAGCCTATAAATGGCTAGCCAGCCAGGGTCATGCTAACGTGTTGGTGGTGTACTACGGTGTTGTCGACCAACTTTAGGCTGGATGGGCAATCACCTCTCACCTGGCAAGGATATATTCATATCCAAACCACATCGAGGTTTTCCAATGAGGAAGTCCAACTCTAGTCTAAACTGATGCAATGAAAACCAGTGTCAGGCAATGCCGCTTCTGTGACTCATCGAGAATATAGGTCCACACCTCATGATGCTCTGAGATTCCATCCTAAATGAGACTATCACGAGAACCACAGGAGTAAATTCTGTAGGATAATGGGGTGATCCTGATGGTAGAAGTGAATGAAGAAGAAGAAGAAGATAAGCACAAAAACCAAGTTAAGATTATTCAATTCAAATGTGATATCCACCCTCATTTATGTATGTGAAAGTTGGAAATCAACTGAAGAAATAGACAAGAAATTAGACTCTTTTGAAAACAAATGCCTCAGGAAAATACTTGGTATAAAGTAGAATGAAAGTAAAGGACAACACAGAGATAAGACAGATGAGCAAACAACAATCTGTCTCATGGGTGATCAAAAAAGAAGATGGACATATGTAGGCCATCTGATGAGAAGAAACAATCAGAGAATACCAAAACAAGCTATCAAGTGAAGCACAACAGGTTGAAGAAAGAGAGGCTGACCACATGAAACTCTAAAGAGGACACTGTTAAGAGAAGCCAGTTTAGTGGGCAAAATATACCTTGATGAAGTTGAAAAACTTGCCGAAAACAGGAAAACTTGGCATACAATTATGTGAGCCGTATGTGACGTTTAACAGCACGGGAAGGATGTAAGATGTAAGAATACTACAGAATATGAAAAAAAGCATACATGCAAACTTTACACTGTCATTTATCACATACATGGCTGCTGTTATTGTTTACAAAATATCGATTTATTTTCTGCCCGGAAATGTCATCAAAGTCAAGAAACTAAAGCCATAATGATGTGCTCCAGCAGCAGAGATTTGTGGCGAAATCTGCTTCTATGTCCACTTTCAAAAGCAAAGAAAGCCACACCAGTATACTCCTCATTTATTTTTTTTAATTCTATGTCCTTAGACCACTTTGGTATCAGATGTCTAAAGCTCCTAGCACATACTGGATGACCTGTAACCCTTTTACTGCTATGGACGTGTTTAGACATTTTGCTCCAGATTTCCACTCTGCTGAGAATTTAGACAGACAGTCTTGGAGGGGTACATAATGGGAAAAAGAAAGAAAGGAAAATCAAGGTGAAGATGACTGCAAAACATCATTGATGATCTGCGAATGGATGCATCAGCAGCAGGGCATCTTGCTTAAAACTGAAAGGCCTACAGGAGAGCTGTTAGGGAGGCAAAGTTCTGCAAGGGACATGCAACTGATTGACTGACTGGTGCTAACGACATGTTAACTCATTCTACATTTTACTAGTTGCTGCTGTAAATGACTAGAGTCATTCAACAATGAAGGAATCACATTTGCTATTTTTAGTTATATATGGTCTAGTCTCAGCAAGTGGGACTTGTCAATAAGATAGTGCCAATGTTATTTTTTGCTCCATGAGACAGGAGGGTTACCAGTACTGTACATGTGCTCATTATATTCCACAATCTTACAGGTAAATGAATTTGTATAGAAAATCTTAGAATTTCCTACAAAGGGCAATAATTAAGACAAAACTGAAATGTGTAGTTCTGACAGTGAACATGATAATCAGAGCACTTATGCCCTGCTATGAACATTGACTGGATGGCAAGAAGGAAAGAGCTGGAAATAAATGGATCTTCTTATCTTATATCCTTCCCGTGCCGTTAAACGTCACATAGGGCTCACAAAGTAGTTCGCCAATTTTAAATAAATGGATACTTGTCAAAAAAAAAAAAAAACAAACTCTTTGCTTCGATCACCTGTGTTTAGTGGAATTATGTTCCGTGACAGCTTTTTAATCACTTTTGAGAATATTGCATTTCTCAGACAACGGCACTGATGTTTGTGATGTTCAACTTTTCTGAGAAATTTCCCATCAAAAGAATTATCAACACTGAAGAAAAAAAATACCCCACTGAGAAAGTGTGTTGTGCAAGCAAAAAATAAAAGTTGACAAGAAACAAGATGTCCAAAGATTGCAATGTTTTGGAACATTTTACACACAAGAACACTATTAAGAAGAAAAAGAATTTTTAAAACTTTTTTTTTCATTTTATGTAAATATCCTTCACTGAAGAAGTTTTAGTCATAAAGAAGAAAAATAGTAATATGTGACATAAATGGGGGGAAAAATAACCACAAAGAGTTGCAATGAGTCTTAGCTTTTC
Source organism: Achatina immaculata (assembly GCA_009760885.1). Lineage (NCBI taxonomy): Eukaryota > Metazoa > Mollusca > Gastropoda > Stylommatophora > Achatinidae > Lissachatina > Lissachatina immaculata. The sequence continues at coordinate 2,858,036 of CM019707.1, forward strand.
AGATGACGTAAGAAAGTATTTGGCACCAGGAGAAAGCTCGCAAGCAAAAGTATGTAGCCCCGCAGGTCATGACACATATGGTGAACGTAGCAGCATGAAAGTTAACATCACTTACTTCCTACTAACATAGGTTACTTCTTACCATTGTCACTTACTTTCTACTAACACAGAAAGGATTTTTATCATGCTTACCAACAGAAAGTCAGTGATGTTACTTTCAACTAACATAACTTACTTTTTTACACTTCCTGCTCATTGTTTGTAATCTTTAGCACAAATGGGAATGATAACTTTAAATATATGAAGTCAGCTTTGTACTAGTGATACTTACCAGATTTTTGTCCACCAATGAAATATGGTGTTGCTTGTGACCCTTGCCAGGATACAGGGGCAGAAATGCTGTTGTTTGAACGGGCCATCAGAGAAATCAAAACTTCAGCCTGTTTGGATGAGACTGTCTGACAGGGAACTGAAGGTGTCCAAACTGAAGGGGAATCTGGCGACATGTGAAATTATTGGTCAGCGTAACTGCTTCTATCATGTTCAAGGTGGACAAAGCAAGTGTCTGCTGATAAAAGCGAGGTTTGATCAGTCATATAATCAGTCACCTGTGTGTTACATTGCACTCGTCTGTACTTTATCCTCCATTCACTTGTATGTTAAATGGAACTCACTTCTATATTCTCCCAAAATGTCCAAAAAGAATCATTCATTTTATCTGCATCAATCAATCTGTCATTTGATCATATTTTTACTGTTGGTCTAATAGTTTCTTACTTTTATCTAGCAGTTTCTTACTTTTTAATCTGTTTCTCTCTTCCTGGATCAAAATTCTGTCACTGGTCTAGCAGTTTCTTGCTTTCATCTGTCTCTCTCTTCCTGGATCAAAATTCTGTCACTGATCTAGCAGTTTCTTGCTTTCATCTGTCTCTCTCTTCCTGGATCAAAATTCTGTCACTGGTCTAGCAGTTTCTTGCTTTCATCTGTTTCTCTCTTCCTGGATAAAAGTTCTGTCACTGATCTAGCAGTTTCTTGCTTTCATCTGTCTCTCTCTTCCTGGATAAAAATTCTGTCACTGGTCTAGCAGTTTCTTGCTTTCATCTGTCTCTCTCTTCCTGGATAAAAGTTCTGTCACTGATCTAGCAGTTTCTTGCTTTCATCTGTCTCTCTCTTCCTGGATAAAAGTTCTGTCACTGATCTAGCAGTTTCTTACTTTTTCTCTCTCTCTCTCTCTCTTCCTGGATCAAAGCTCTGTCACTGATCTAGCAGTTTCTTACTTTTTTCTCTCTCTCGCTCTTCCTGGATCAAAGCTCTGTCACTGATCTAGCAGTTTCTTACTTTTTATCTGTCTCTCTGTTCCTGGATCAAAGTTCTGTCACTAACCGAGCAGTTTCTTACTTTCATCTGTCTCTCTCTTCCTGGATAAAAGTTCTGTCACTGATCTAGCAGTTTCTTGCTTTCACCTGTCTCTGGACCAAAGTTTTGCCATTGATCTTAACAGTTTCTTACATCTGTCTCTAAAACCAACTTTAAAATCATAAAACAAGAAATATACCAATGGAATAAGTTGTAGCTGAAGCAAAAGGAATAAAACTGGGGTCTGTTGGAACATTCACATCATCCTTCACATCCTGAGGATCCCAGTAAAGGATTACACCCCTAACGCCATGAGCCTCGCTGTTTCTGATCTAAAATTGGATGCCAAAAGTTGGAAGACAAGTTAAAAGATTCATATTATGCTTAAAGACTGATTCTGTTTAAAGTATGCAAAGTTTACTTCAAGTAACTCACCAACACCAAAAATCGTGGTGGCTATGGTGAATCTGATATTTATAACCTTTTTTTAAACACATAAGAAATATTAATAACCTTTGTTTAACACATAAAAAATATCAGCTTTTTTTGACTGTTCTATTTTTCTAAGTCTGAGTAAAGTCTGGTCAAGACTTATTATCTTGGTCTTATTTTGTTCCTTGACTGACCACTACGTGTATTTGGTCTCACTGTTTTCCTACTGTCTGTTACATGTGTTTTGGTCTCATTTCTCATCTTGTTCCTGGACAATCTGCTATATGTATCTTGCTACATGTGTTTGGTATCATTTTGTCTCTTTGACTGTCTGCTACATGTCTTTTGTCTTACAAGTCTTTTGCCTACATGTCTGGTCTCTATTTCTCTGCAACATGTTGTTTGGCATGTGCCTTAACATGTGTTTAGTTTCAGTTTGTTTCTTAACTGTCTGCAACACGTCTGGTCTGTTTGTTCCTTAACTGTCTGCTATATGTGTTTGGTCTCTGTTCCTTAACTGCTACATGTGTTTGGTCTTTGTTCCCAGACTGCTACAAGAGTCTGGTCACTGTTCCTTAACTGTCTGCTAGATGTTTTTGATCTCTGTTCCTTAACTGCTACATGTGTTTGGTCTCTGTTCCTTAACTGTCTGCTATAAGTGTCTGGTCTCTGTTCCTTAACTGTCTGCTACAAGTGTCTGGTCTTTGTTCCTTAACTGTCTGCTACAAGTGTCTGGTCTCTGTTCCTTAACTGTCTGCTACAAGTGTCTGGTCTCTGTTCCTTAACTGTTTGCTATATATGTTTGGTCTCTGTTCCTTAACTGTCTGCTACAAGTGTCTGGTCTTTGTTCCTTAACTGTTTGCTATATATGTTTGGTCTCTGTTCCTTAAATGTCTGCTACATATGTCTGGTCTCTGTTCCTTAACTGTCTGCTACAAGTGTCTGGTCTCTGTTCCTTAACTGTCTGCTACAAGTGTCTGGTCTCTGTTCCTTAACTGTCTGCTACAAGTGTCTGGTCTCTGTTCCTTAACTGTCTGCTACAAGTGTCTGGTCTCTGTTCCTTAACTGTCTGCTACAAGTGTCTGGTCTCTGTTCCTTAACTGTTTGTTATATATGTTTGGTCTTTGTTCCTTAGCCGTTTGCTACATGTTTTTTTTTATCTCTGTTCCTTAACTGTCTGCTATATGTGATGTGTCTCCATTTGTTTCACTGACTGATCATTTTTCTGCTTTTGTCCAAGATCAATGCCGCCTCACTGAGACTGAAGCATTTTTAATTTCTTTATCACAATTAAAAGACTGTTTCTAGACTGAGCACCTTGGATAGTTGACGTTTCAAGCACTCTGCAGTCCAAAAAAAAAGATATGTGCCAAATGTTTATGTATGCAGAACATCACAGCATTAAACACATTAAATACAGAAGTCTTCCTTTCTTTTACCTCATTACTTGTTCAATGATTTTCCATTTTACCATAAAAAAAGCACTTGTTAATGCACGTGAGAACCACAGCACTTGCCCATAGAAACACCATTTATCAATCCAATCAATACTTACTACACGCAACACAATTTCCTGATTATTGGCCCTCATTCACGAATTCAGTGGCTGATTTCCATATCAGGGATGATGGCTGGTGCTCATATTATGGTATCAAGCAGGGCTTCTCAACCTGCATGCAGTAAGCCTCTGCAGCAACTTCCCCCCCTCCCCATTTTATATGGGGTTATTAGTTGCAAGGACTCCCAGTTAGTGATATGGTTAGTGCATTCATCTATCATGATTAGGATTGGTGGTTTGAGTCCATCTGAAGATGCTCTAGTTACCCATCTGTAAGAACTGGGTATCCATTTCTTACAGCAGAGGAAAAAAATGGTGGCCAGCATGATCCTGACTACATGATCCCCTAGCATACTGGCAGGTCAAGGAAAATCATTGTCACTAACACCGTAATCCCTAGGTGCCTCAACGGCATGAAAGGACATATCATCACATTACAAAGATGATGACCTGAACTAGGAGGTGGTGGAGCTCTTTTGCCACAACAGAGAAAACGAGATTTATATATATGAAACGCATCCTTTAGTACTGATTGTTATACCACAAACACTTTATAATGCCGTCTATTCTGATCCTTCTTTCTTTAAAATGAATTCCTGCATCATGCTCAGTTTCTTATCACAGTCAAAAGTACATGTGATGTAAGCTTTATCTGGCGAGCAGTTATCTTGGTCAGATAAGTTTCAAAATAACAATACACTGCTGTTTTTAGTAATCCTCTCATAGTAATTTGAAAAAATGCTGATCATCCACATGCTGATCAGACTCCCAAGTTCACACATTTGTTAAGAAGTTAAGTCTGCCTAACAGTTATCCTAACAGTCTAAACAGCTATCCTAACAGTCTAAACAGCTATCCTAACAGTCCAAACAGTTATCCTAACAGTCTAAACAGCCATCTTAACAGTCTAAACAGCTATCCTAACAGTCCAAACAGCCATCCTAACAGTCTAAACAGCTATCCTAACAGTCTAAACAGCTATCCCTATCACTGATATATTGCAGATATAATATCTATTAGTGCCTGCTATGAATAATGAATAACTTTACTTCCATTAACTTCCAACAGCTGCTCATTAAACATATTTATATAGTAAACACATTGGGGGTAAAGACACTGTCCATTTTGGCAATCAGCAGCCAATAGCTGACATGCCAGTGTCAGAGCCAACAAACCATAACTGGCCAAGACCCTCTTCCACCTCTCCATTAGTATCCCCAGTAACAGGCCTAGCCTGGTTACTGGGGCAAGAATCGCCAGTCCCAATGGTGGTGGAGTCTGCTAAAAGAAGTATTGCACAATCCATTTTTTAGCTACACTCCAGGACTAAAAAAATAGCTGGCATAGCCCACTCCCAACATGACATAATGCTGTGCTTCAACATCTTTGCCGCATCAGCTGCAAAGAACACCAGCCCACAGTTGCATGGAGACTACTGAAGAAGAAGATGAAGAAGAAGAAAAAGAAGAAGTAGAAGAGGGAGGGAGGGAGGGAGGGAGGAGGAGAAGGAGAAAGAAGAAGAAGAGGGAGAGAGGGAGGAAGGAGGAGAGGAGGAGGAGAAGGAGAAAGAAGAAGAAGGAGGGAGGGAGGAGGAGAAGGAGAAAGAAGAAGAAGAAGAGGGAGGGAGGGAGGGAGAAGGAGAGGAAGAGGAGGAGGAGAAGGAGAAAGTAGAAGAAGAAGAAGAAGAGGAGGAGGAGATAGTAAACACATATGATAAAGATACATAATATGGTCACCAAAAGCATCTCTACAATAAGCTATATTCTGAGATCTTATAGGACAAATATACACCTCACTGCTTGCATGAGGGTTGGCAAACAATGGCTGATCAAGATCCTATTCTACCCCTCAGTGATGTCTCCCAGAAACAGACAGCATTCAGTCCAAGTAAACAGGAATGAAAATAGAAAGGCAAACCCAGCTCTAAAAATGCACTGAACGAAAGTCAATGTGTCAGACTTAAAGGTGCAAATATCACATTCTTACTGCAAACTGTCACATACTGCAACCAAAGCCCTTTTTTATGGTGAATGAAAGATCCTTACAGTATGTTATCTCCATAATTTGTTATATCTAAAGTGTACTATCCCTACAATATGTTACCTCTACAATTTCTTATACCTATTCATTCATTCATTTGCATGTCCCCTGCGGAACTTTGCCTCCCAAACAGCACTCCTGTAGGCCTCTCGGTTGTGAGCAAGATGGCCAGCTGCTGATGCATCCATTTGCAGATCATCAACGATGTCTTGCAGCCATCTTCGCCTTGGTCTTCCTCTCTTTCTTTTTCCCATTATGTACCCCTCTTATACCTAAAGTGTGCTATTCCTACTTTATGTTATCTTCACAGTATGTTATCCCTAAAATGTGGTATTCCTAACTGTGTTATGAAAAGTGGATAAATGTGAGATTCAGGCAAAAAGAGGAAATATCAGTTATTAATACTCCATCACCTGATGTCAACTGATCTGACAAAAGCTGAGAACCTCTGGCCTAAACTGTACATATCAAGGAAAGAAAATCAATACTCTAATTTGTCTCTGTCTTTCAAACAAAGAAGTAATCAATACTCTAATTTGCCTCACACTGATTAACAGTGAGAAATTAACAAAGGCTCCAATTAGTCCTTCATTCCTCTATGACAATGGACTAACAACTGCCTATTTCTCATTTCTTTCTTTTTTTCTTGCGTTCATTTTCTTGCACACACTTTTCATGTCAGCAGGACAGCTTGTCTCTCACACATTTTCTACTTCTAGGGAACAGCTGATAATTTAGTTGATAATAATAACTAATAATTTAATAATTTTGCTTCATCACTGATACTTTTGCTTTGTGATATTCAACACCAAGAAAAATAGCTTATCCATATTATGTTCTTCCGTTTTCAGGAAATAAACTCTGCATCGTCACAGGACCTTTCTCTTCTACAGAAATAACCACTCTTTCGTGTGCCCGGGACATGATCTGACCCGTCTTGTACATTGTTTCAAACAGTTCTGTGTCTCAGTATTTACTTAATGCAGCAAAATATCCCAGCAGTAAATGAAATAATAAATGACATTCAAGTTCCCCACTCAGTGGCCATAAACCACTACCCAAAAGATTCACTTGCCTTACTCTAGTTGATCCCTGATGTAACAGCTCTGTATTGAAAATTAATTTTGATTCATCTCATTTACCTGAACAAGTTTTTTTTTTTAATATTTACCTTATCAGCCAATGACAGTTTCCCAAGCCTCAGCAAAACAACTCTGTCCTTGACCTCTGCACCCAAAGCCTGGAGTATCATGAAGTCTGTATCTCGTCCATAGTGACAATAAACTAGACTTGCCTGAAAGAATAAAGATAATTGAAATGGCCAGAATGCAAGACAGATCTTCAAGTCTTATCAGCTTCTGGTTATATTCTTCATGGAAGCCTATTTTAGTAGGCAAGTTATTACAACTGATTGGAGTTACTGACTTTGATTTTCAAAAGTGAGCTTTTATTCTATGATAGGGCAAAAAATTCCCTTCCCCCCCTCCTCTTCCAAACCCATGGTGTTTCTAGAAACATTCTCTAGAGCAGGAATTCTCAAAAAGTGTGCCCCAAACTTCCGTGGCTGTCTGGGTGTGGCACAGAATTCCACATGATGAAATAGTGTGCTGCAATCAAAAATATTTTGAGAAGCACTGCTCTACAGCCTCTTCAGCCTAACCAATATAAAAAGGCTCAATATGTTCCCTACATCATTGGAAGCTAATGAGTCTGTTCTGAATTCAAGAAAAGCCACAATAAACAAAGACTGATTCAGTTCAAAATCTTCACTACAAGATCTTAACAAGATCTTTCTCTTCTTCTTAATGTAGTGAACTAATGTTTACAGTTACAGGAAGGCCCTACAACATTTATCAAGACTCTTCTTCATAAAGCAATATGAATATACCTGGACTTGTCCTGCTGGAGAGAAAGCAACATGTGGGTATCTCCATCCACTGGTCACTGTGTCACTGGACCATGAGCTGTTGCTGCCTGCATCATCAAGACTGTTGGCCAGCAACATGTCTTGTATCTTCGTTCCGTTAATGCCCAGAACCTCAAGCCGGTTGGGACGGCCAGGGTCAGCAGAGGTGACCGTAATTTCATGTTCCTCTATGTCCACAGAGTCAATCCTGAGGCAAGAACACAGAGGTAAATCTAATTTTTTATATGTGATTTATGGGGATGAAGGTGCTGTCCAATTTAGCAGGCAGTGACCCAAAGCAGTCATGCTAGCATCAAGGTTACCAAATCATACCCAACCAAGATCCTGTCCCACCTATCCACTGAAAGCCATAGTAACAGGCTTACCTGAGTGATGGGACAGGGATTGTTATACTACCCACGCTGGTGGAGACTGCTAAAGAAGTACTGCACATCCCTTCATAGTACCCATGGTGGAGGAGACTGCTAAAGAAGTACTGCACATTCCCTCATAGTCCCCATGGTGGTGGAGACTGCTAAAGAAGTACTGCACATCCCCTCATAGTACCCATGGTGGTGGAGACTGCTAAAGAAGTATTGCACATCCCCTCATAGTACCCATGCTGGAGGAGACTGCTAAAAAAAGTATTGCACATCCCCTCATAGTACCCATGGTGGTGGAGACTGCTAAAGAAGTACTGCACATCCCCTGCTTTTCAACTCCACCCTGGGACTGAAAAAAAGAGCATTCTCTCCCCCCCCTACACCCCATTAACCAGCTCACAATCCAACATGATGCACTGCCTCAACATCATCTCTGCATCTACTGCAAAAGAACACCTGTTCACAGTTTCAAGGAGGAAGAAGAAGAATCGGTGATTTATCTGTCTATCCTCATGAGAAATAAAACTTAATTTTCAACTGATCTGCTGTGTTATTAGCTGAGTAGCTGTTACCTACAGATAACCTTAGTCAACATAATCAGTAAGGAAATGAGTGAGTAAAATGTGTAATGAAAAAAAAAAAATTTACTGTACTTGTGGTGAGTTAGCTCACACTGGCAACAAAATGATTGACAAACTACATGTCTGTGACAAATGATAAAATGACTCAAAACAATATATATATATTAGTGCCAGTTTTAACCTACTACACAATCGGGATAAAATGACATATCTACTTCTCCTTCTTCTACGTCCAAGATTGCTGGTCACATCAGATTCTGATCACTGTTGACAGGGCAAAGCCTGCAGTCCTCCCCAGATCCTGATAGGAGCCTAAAAGATCTTGCCCTACACTCGTGTTCTCAGGCCATGTCTCAGACCTCAGGTCTGCATGGTTTGGGCTTGAAGGATATGTTCCAGAGTCTGGACTCCACTGTCTCATCTGTGTGAGACATTTTGAGTCGATCAAGGTGGTTCAGTAGTCTGCAGTGGCCTGTTCTCAGGTGAAAGAGAATGATTTGCTGATGACTTCGTAGTTAGTGATTTGGTTTTGTAGTTAGTGATTTGGTTTTGTAGTTAGTGATTTGGTTTTGTAGTTAGTGATTTGGTTTTGTAGTTAGTGATTTGGTTTTGTAGTTAGTGATTTGGTTTTGTAGTTAGTGATTTGGTTTTGTAGTTAGTGATTTGGTTTTGTAGTTAGTGATTTGGTTTTGTAGTTAGTGATTTGGTTTTGTAGTTAGTGATTTGGTTTTGTAGTTAGTGATTTGGTTTTGTAGTTAGTGATTTGGTTTTGTAGTTAGTGATTTGGTTTTGTAGTTAGTGATTTGGTTTTGTAGTTAGTGATTTGGTTTTGTAGTTAGTGATTTGGATGTGGTTCATTGCCAGATTTCAGCTGTTGTTTCCATTTGGATCTGCATTGGTTACAGGTCATATTTTTTTTCCTCTGGGTGATTTGTTTGTTCTTCATTGTTACCAGGCTTTGAGTAGGGTGTCTGCTATTTCATTGCCAGCTATGTCATAGTGGGATGGTACCCACTGCAAAATATCAAGTGAATGACAGTATGGAAATCACATGGTGAAATACAGCTATATCCTTCTAATTAATGCACCAAATTCTGTTACTATGGTGATGCTGGCCTTTGGGGGTAGGGACTGAAATATTTCCCATAGTGAGAAAAACAAAATGGTTATAAGCATTAGGTCTGCTCCCAATACTTGAGTTTACCTCCTATATAATGTGGTATATGTGTTACTTGATTTTAACCACAGAGTCTGCTGTCAATAGTCCATGTTTACAACAACAGAAGGTCAAGTGACTGATGTATTTCTACCTGTGTGTAATTTTGTTTGTTTTGCGTGAAAAGACAGCCATCTCACCCGTAATAATTAAACTGCTCCAACACCTCTTCTGCCAATAATCTTTCTGTCTTGCTACCGGACACGGGATCATCTGTGCCAAACTTACTGAAATGAGAACAAGATTTTCAAACTCAGCATCAGCATTCATAGCATCACAGCAGCAGCTGTACACTAACAGTAACTGTAGCAGTGGAACTAGTAGCAGCAGGTTTGCAGAAAGAAATGCTGAAGTAGTGACAAAATGTGTGAATGCTGAAGGATATGATCAAAAAATGCTAAGTGGCATGAATCAAACTTTTATGTTACAGAAATATAAATACTAATAAATAAATATAAATACATATTAACTGTCTGTTTTTCACAAGCTTTAAGAATACTGATTCTATATTGCAATTTTTTTTTTCCATTACTGAGGACAGTATTTTATTTTCAAAGATTTTGTGCATGTGAAATTTGGCTTTCAGTTCTTCATATGGGCTTGGAAAGTTTAGATTTTGTCTGCTGAAATGAAAAAGAAAAAAAAAAAGCTTGGACCATGTGACAAGCGAACAAACACTTTGAATCTATTGTACAGAGAAGAAAACATCTTAGATATATGGTACAGAGAAGTAAACATCTTGGATCTATGGTTCAGTGAAAATAAAATATACCTTGTATCTATGGTACAGAGAAGCAAACATCTTGTATCTATGGTACAGAGAAGCAAACACCTTGTATCTATGGTACAGAGAAGCAAACACCTTGCATCTATGGTACAGAGAAGCAAACACCTTGCATCTACAGAGAACCAAACATCTTGGATCTGTGGTATAGAGAACCAAACACCTTGGATCTGTGGTACAGAGAAGCAAACACCTTGCATCTGTGGTACAGAGAAGCAAACACCTTGTATCTATGGTACAGAGAAGCAAACACCTTGCATCTGTGGTACAGAGAACCAAACACCTTGGATCTGTGGTACAGAGAACCAAACACTTTGGATCTGTGGTACAGAGAACCAAACACCTTGGATCTGTGGTACAGAGAACCAAACACCTTGGATCTGTGGTACAGAGAACCAAACACCTTGCATCTGTGGTACAGAGAAGCAAACATCTTGCATCTGTGGTATAGAGAAGTAAACATCTTGCATCTGTGGTACAGAGAAGCAAACATCTTGCATCTGTGGTACAGAGAAGCAAACATCTTGTATCTGTGGTACAGAGAAGCAAACATCTTGGATATATGGTATAGAGAAGTAAACATCTTGGATCTATGGTTCAGTGAAAATAAGATACACCTTGCATCTATGGTACAGAGAAGCAAACACCTAGGATCTATGGTACAGAGAAGCAAACACCTTGGATCTATCTGTCATTAAAAAAAAAATAAGATTAGCCTGCTACATTTAGGTGTCTGTTGCCTTCATTCATTCTCTGAAGAAGCCTCCCAAATGCCCAGAGAGAGAGAGAGAGAGAGAGAGAGAGATGTGAAAGAACAGAAAGCAACGATAACCCCTACAGAGTAAGAAGAACTTCACAGCTCAAATGTTATGATCACTATTCTCACACATTCCCCTCTCCCTTTTTTTAGTTTCTATAAAGTATCTTAAATCGAGCTAACAAACTGTGCTATAACTTGTTTTCCTCAGATCACACAGATGCTCCCATTTGTTTCTCTTTTTCCCTATTATTGTTTGCATTAACCGTTACCGTCACAGTAGTTATGTACTTCTTGTTCGTCAGTAGGCATACTTGTAAAAGAAAAAAAAAGTATAGTGTGAGAGTGAAAAAGGTAGGGTTAATCTGGTGGGAAAATTGGCGAACTACCTTGCGAGCCTTATGTGACGTTTAACGGCACGGGAAGGATATAAGATATAAAATAATAAGAATCTGGAGGAAAAAAATGTAGACAATTTACAATAATCCTGTCTAGTTAACTCGCACAATCTGCTGTAAAAATAATATTTGTTTCCCACATTTTGCTGTACACATGTCATTTTGTGTCCCACACTTTGCTGTACACAAGTCATTTGATTCCCACACTTTGCTGTACACAAGTCATTTGTTTCCCATAGTTTGCGTACACAAGTCATTTGTTTCCCACACTTTGCTGTACACAAGTTAAATGACACTTTTTCCGATTACTGATTACTAAAGTGTAGAAAAGAGAAAGAAAAAAAGAGGAAAAAAAAATCATGTGCATTCATGAGTAAAGACATCGCATCCACTGTGAAAGTGTCTTAATCAATCTCGGCCACGCAACTACGCCACCGGAGGTGCCTATCTCAACATTCGAAAGTCTGCTTGCTATCGTAAATTTAGATCACATATTTCTGTTTGGTTGACTCTAGTTCGAGAAGCCTCAAGTCTTGTTGGCAACCCAGGTTTTCATTCTCACCTCTCTTTCGTTTGGAGGACAAATTAGCTCAAGTTTGTGTTTCGGGGCACATTGCGGGGCCCTGTAAGTAACGGTTTACGACACACCAGAAGCGCAAGATGTCACCTATTATATCACAGTGTTTTAATCAGATACGCCAATCAAGAACGCAGGTTGGTGACACGGTCGAGCTGACAGGACAGTTTCTGCTCTCGTACAATATTCCATGAACAGAAAAAAAAAAGTTATTAAATCAACTGAAACTGAAAAAGAGAGATAATATAAAACATATGAACCAGACAGCTAAAATATTTCGGTCGTCATACTTGATCGACATATCGAAGGAAAAAAATATGCAAAGAAGGCAACGATATAGATCGGTGGAGGGAGGTGAAAACGCTGTCAGATGAGGCGATCCATAGCTGATATGCTAGCGTCAGGGTTTGCGAACCATAGCTGACCAAGACCCTGTCCCACCTCTCCGTTGGTACCCCCATTAACAGACATAGCCTGGCTAACGGAGCGGAGGTCGCCATAGTCTCCATGGTGGTCGAATCTGCTAAAGAAGAATTGCACATCCCTTGCTTTTTAGCTACCCATCTTTGGAATGCCCTACAAATTCATGTAAAACTTATAAGTAATATTTGTTTTTATAACTTTAGACTTTGTCAACATCTGTTTGATATGGACTATATGCCTCCCTAAGCATAATCTAAAGCAGTTTAAAGTATGGCTTGATTGTTGTAATTTTTTTTTATACTTCATTCTATAAATTTGTTAGTTTTGAATTAATGTAAGATTGCAAGTTTATTTCATGATGTTGCATAAATCAGAGCGTAGAGTGTATGGACATGAGATAAGTTTATTATGTATTTATGTAATCATTTAATTGTGTCTTCATGATTATTATGCTCATTAACAAATGCTGAATGACTGTGACTGAGTGAAAGCTGTATGATGAAGGGCAGAATGTCAGACGGGCCTGCGTGCCCAATTCTTAACCCTTTGAAAATAAAGCATGTTCTTTCGTTCGTTGTATTCCGGGACTGAGAATGGCTGCCATAACCTGCTCCCAAGCCCTTACGATGATGTGTCTCAACATCTTCGCAGCATCGGTGGATAACTTGATTTTAAAAAAGGACTTTATTTGCTACGATAGTTGCTAACGAAACAAACAGAACTACAAAAATAAGATTTTTAAATGCATGAATCTTTACCATCGCAACATATGTCCGTGAGACCTGGACACTTAATAAAACAGCTGAGAAACACATAAATGCCTTTGAATGTAAATGTTACTGAAGAGTCCTTCAAATATCATGGACACACAAAAGAACAAATATATCCATACTCATTTATTCATTCGTTTGCATGTCCCTTGCGGAACTTTGCCTTGTAGCATATCCATACTACAAGAAACTAAATATTGAAGAAGGTTGGCTAGTAAAGAGGATTAAACGGAGAAAACTTAAATATTATGGACATATTAAACGTCATGATAATTTAGAGAAGACCATCTTAGAAGGGTACATAATGGGAGAAAAGAGAGAGGAAAATCAAGGCGATTATGACTGCAAGACATCGTTGATAATCTGCAAATGGATGCATCAGCAGCAGGGCGTCCTGCTTACAACCGAGAGGCCTACAGGAGAGCTGTTAGGTAGGCAAGTTTCCGCAAGGGACATGCAAATGACTGACTGACTGTTGGTAACGATGTTTTAACAATGTCCAAAAGATTCATTCTGGCCGGGGCGACTGTGAAAACACAGGACAGAGAAAGTCGGAGGCCCACTGCAGCCAATCCTCCCTGAGGAGAGGGCAGATGATGATGATGATTGATTGATTTGTGCAGTATTTGACCCTTTGATCTTATTTTTGTTTAAGATTATGCATAGTGAGGATGCAGTCCGATGAAAGAGCAGCGGGTGTGGGAACTCAGAAATACACGACACTTACTGATTCCTGACATTTTATAACACGAAATATATCATGACTTTCATGTCCTGATTGAATAGTTTCAGTTAACCGGCCAACTACGGGTACATTACCCATCAAAAACGAGAAAACCCCGAAGGTTTTCCAGAGCGTCAGTTACCGTAACCGGTTTACATTATAAAAAAAAAACTTGTAAAAACGCAACCCGCGACATCGGTTGGAGGATGAGTGGGCCGGTGTACTGACGAAGCTCAATTTACATGCAGGAGAATGAGCCACTTTGGTTCAGCTTGTGAGCATTTTGTAAAGATAATGTCGCCGCTAATAAGATAAGAAAAAAAAAAGTTCATATGAATATTTACTTTCCAATGATGTTTAATTGTACGTGGAAAAAAAAGTGCCGGATGTTGTACTGAGAAAACCGGTATTTTAGAAAGTACTTCATGCAAGGTGAAAGACAGGTACAAATGTACCGGTCTCAACAAAAAATCCCAGAGCGATCACTGCGATGAACAGTTTTCTCACCACAAAAGATTACAATTTTTTTTTTTTTTCATCTTATGTAAACAGTCAGAATTGTGGATTGGTGTCACTCTTTCTCCCTGACCTCTGTCGCAACTTCAGACTATAGTCACTATAATAAATGAAATCACCTTAACGGCCTATTTGAAGTCAGAATGGCGGGTGACAGGAAGTCAGGCATCTGTTTCCTGTTAGAAAACCACACAAAGCCAGCACGGAATGTTAGAGACAAGACTGGGGAAAGACAAAATGACAGAAAGCCGCATATCACAGAGAATGATAACACAAGCCTGGGAGGAGAAAGCTGACGGAAAACCACATAATGTTGAAAAGATTTTGGAAAAATAAAAAGCAACATGACGTCAGCTGAGAATGCCGGGACAATCATTTGGGGGTAGGTGGAGAAGGAGAAGAAGAAAGCGTATTTATGTTTTAAAAAGTACACAACACCAAACACGGAACGTTAACACAAGCTTGGAGTTTTAAAAAGTCACGCCACGTGATCTTAGAATGTTGTCAGAATTAGCCAACCCTCGACTTCGAGGCTGTAAACAGGAAGCGTACCAAATCTCCATTTCTGTTGACACAGCCACTCCAAGTGAACGTGCTACTTGTCATTAAGCACGCGTCTAGTGTGTGCAGGTCACAGCAGTTGGCACAAGAACAAAAGTACACGTACAAGTGTGTACATCTGAAAAGCAGTTAGTACAGAATTTTTTTTTTGGTTTTGGAATGAGGTTCAAAGCGGGCACATGTTAACTGTTTACAGGAGCTGTCGAGCAAATTTTCTTAGAACTGATTCACTAATATTTCTTCTTTTGCGTTCAGTTCTACCTGCTCAGCTACTTAGACAATATGACGGCTCGCCTCCATGATTCCACCGTCAACAGTTCTTTGTGTGTGCTCCACAGTTTTCCCATTCATGCTCTTTTCATGGGGCCATGTTTGGGCTCTTAGAGAATGCAGGTTTGCATGATGAGCTCTTAAATGCAGGTTTGTATGATGGGCTCTTAAATGCAGGTTTGAATGATGGGCTTTTAAATCTCTATAGAGAATGCAGGTTTGCAGGATGAGCTTTTAAATCTCTGTAGAGAATGCAGGTTTGCAGGCTGGGTTCTTGAATCTGATTTACATAAACTGACTACAGTAACAGCAATGTTTGTGTTGCAAAGTCAAATCTCCTCGGAGAAAACACACACACACACACAAGACAATTTTCCCAGGAAACAAACTTTTACGTGCAAGCATCATAACAAGTGACAAGGGAACAAAAGCATAATAACACAAAATCGTGAGTCTGTGTTATTAGTACTCATTAATGTCAATGAAAGGAACAGCACTTTTTTTAAAAAAAAATTTAGAGACTTCTGAAAGTCATGACGCAGAGGCGGATCCCCTCCCCCATTTTGCTGGAATTCACCAGGCCTTCTCGTCCATTCAGTCAGTCGGTCAGTCATTTGCATGTCCCTTGCGGAACTTTGCCTCCCTAACAGCTCTCCTGTAGGCCTCTCGGTTGTAAGCAAGATGTTCTGCTGCTGATGCGTCCATTCGCAGATCATCACTGATGTCTTGCAGCCATCTTCGCCTTGGTCTTCCTCTATTTTTCCCATTAAGTACCCTTCTAAGACGGTCTTCTCTAAATTATCATGACGTTTAATATGTCCAAAATATTTGTTTTCTCTGTTTAATCTTCCTTACTATCCAACCTTCTTCAGTATTAAGTTCTTGTAGTATAGATATATTTGTTCTTTTTTTTGTGTCCACGATATTTGAAGAACTCTTCTGTAGCTTTTACATTCAAAGGCATTTATGTGTTTCTCAGCTGTTTTGTTAAGTGTCCAGGTCTCACAGGCATATGTTGCGATGGGAAAGATGCATGCCCTTCAAAATCTTATTTTTGTGGTTCTGTCTGTTTTAATACTTCATCCTTTAACTGGAACCTTTTTCATTATTTACTTGCTTGTAATTATATGCCTCCATAGAATAACTTGCACTCTCTCAACCCATGAATCACCAGCCATCAAGTTCTAAAATGACATAGTTCGAAAAGTAACTTGTTAGATATTGTTAGAAATTATTTTAATGTTTGTTAAAAAACATATGTTAGAAGATCTGTACTGAAAAGGTATTTTTGTTTATGGGTGTGTATGCGTGTGTGAGAGCTATTTTATTATGTTAATTACTTCTTTTCTTTTACTTTGAATGTAATAGTTTAATCTTACACTCTTTTGATTTTTTCCTAATGTAATTTGTATACTTATATTAAATCGAGTGTGCGGGAAGAGTTAAAGATGGAGTGATGAAGGGCAGAATGTAAGACGGGCCTGCGTGCCCAATTCTTTACCCTTTAAAAATAAAGATCATGCATTCATTCATTATCCACAACTTTTTAGTTGTTTTATTTTCTGAAGAGCGATAGATGTCCTCCTTTTAATTTCCCTCATTGTATCTCCATTATTAGTAATGATCCAAGATACTCAAAACTCTCCACCTCTTCCAATTTTTCCTTCTTATTTGTTTTGCCAGTTGTCATCAATTTTGCTTTCTTTGCATTAAGATAGAGGTTTTGCTCTTCACTGTTCTTACGGACTGACAATTAGTTTTTCCATTCCTTTTTTTTTTTTTGTGGACAGTAATACTGTGTCATCAGCATACCTAATCTCTGGTATTTCATAACCTCCAATTGTCCAATCAGTATGTCATCAAATTTACAGCATTTAACAGTTGTTTTTTTTTTTTACTCAACAGTAGTCAAACCACAGCAACATGGTATATCCTTTCAAGTTTACACAATGGCGTGTCTTATCCTGTCTCCCCATCTGAGGTCTCTCGCATTCGCTAGATCAGCAATTCTACAAGTACAGCGTCTGATAGGAGCTCCACTATAAGTTTTAATATATCTTTTACATGAGACATTAAAACAAAACTACATCTTTTGGACACTGTTTAAAACAATGCTATTGTAGCAAAGAAAGCGCAAAGACTTGCCATTGTGGCCTTTTCTCCTGTAATGATGAAGTGGACAATAATAATTAATAAACAGATTAGACGATTTTTAAAAATCTGAAAATAAGATCTTACAACGAGGACTTGTGTTCATGGTTAATGGTGAACAAGAAAATCAAAATGAAAGAAAAACAAACGCCAGCTCATTTAATTCTGAAAAGGTTTAGAAACACTGGCCTAGTGTGATTAAATATACGACCAGGCAAACTGTCACTTAGCCTTATCTTTACCAGAACGAGGCCCTAACTGACGTCATTGTCAACAACGCTACACTTCACAAGCCTTAAATGGGGAAAGTTCGGGTGCTAATTGCAAGACTGCAAACAAAGACAATTTTTGATAGTTCTGGGCGGCACGGAAGCCGTTTTAATATTTTAGGGCGTTATCTTATTAACTATAGAAGTCGCATGCCAGGAAGACCCCGAAGTTAACATCCTAAAGAAAAGAATGTGAGAGATAAGAGAGATGAAGACTGCGGTAAAACTAGTTCTAGTAACGAAGGTAGACAGAGGTGTATAGTTCACTTCTACGAAAAGATAGTGTGAGGAAAGTGGGTGCAAATAAGAATGACAGAAAGTAAGACGAGCACATGTACATGAAGAACATACAACAGTCCAATTCTTTCCTTTCAAGGATCATATACAAAAACAACACAAACGATAAAAACACTAAAATTAGATGGGAAAAAAAATCAAAACACTTGGCTTTTTTCTTCTCGTCTCCTCTTTGTAAGAAAAACGGACACAAATTGAGCCCAGATGGACGTAGATATGCACAAGGTGAAAGAAATGGGGTAAACAATGACGTCCCATAACGTTTTCCCGAAGTTTCGGATTGTTCTATGTTCTTCATTTACATGTACTCATTTAGAAACAGAATCAATAAAAGGTAATCCTGTCATGCCTTAGAGGCACATAGGGATATGGTGTTAGTGCCCATATTTTCCTTGACCTATCAGCACACTAGAGGTCAGTATCAAGTCTGGCCGCCTTTCCTTCCCCAACTCCAGAAGAAGTCGGGTACCCATTTCTACAGCTGGGTGACTGGGGTGCCTCCGGCCGGATTCGAACCCCCGACCTTCGCCATGAGAGACCAGTGCACTAACCACTTCGCTACTCAGACACCCAGCTGTAGAAACAGAGTCATTAGTGGTCAAATAAAGTGGAGCAACATATTTGTAGAATGTCAGGAACAGAGTGAAAGTTGTATGATAAAGGCCAGAATGTCAGACGGGCCTCCGTGTCCAATTCTTAATCCTTTGGAAATAAAGATCAATCAATCAATCAACCTTTGGAAATAAAGATCAATCAATCAACCAATATCTTTCTCTGTTGTGTGTAGTTGTCCTGAATCAGTGTTTTCGAACACTACTCTTTTTTTTTCAATCGTCATTTATCTGCTTCCATTTCTGTATAATCCAGCTGTCTTTCTTCTGGTAGTTCTTTCGTTTTCATATAACTAATTTATTAAGAAATGATACAACTGTCCTAATAATTACTCATCTGCTAAGATGTTTTTCTTCTTCAGCTTTCCAAGCCATTAAAGCTCACTGCTGCAGATAAAGTTCGCCTCCATTCCTCTCTATTCCGAATCTTCTCTCCCCAGTTGATGACACCAATTTATTTTATATCCTCTTCTAAGTTGTCTTTCCGTCTCTGTCTTGGTCTACCCTTTGGTCTTGTTATCTCTTGTGCATAAATCATTTTCATTTGTCTATTCTCTTCCATTCTTTCCACATGTCCCAGCCAGCGTAGTCTGTTCAGGTTCAAGACATTTATAATTTGTTGGGATTTAAATAAGTTGTTCAGTTCAGCGTTCTTTCTATCTCTCCATTCTCCACTGTTGGTATCCTTTATGGGCCCAAAGATTCTTCTTGGGATCGTGTTCTCAAAGATCTGCAACTGTTCATCTTTCTTTGTTGTACTCCACGTTTCTGATCCATACATGACGGCTGGTCTTATTATAGCATCTGTTACGATACCAGTTTAAAATAATCAAACAAACATCAGTGTCCAATACTGCGAAATGAGGTAACAGTTCATTCCTGGTATTGTGCGGGAGATAATTCAGGATTAGAACATGATCATAATTTGGAACAGGGGGTGCTTAGTAACCTGAGCAGAAACAAAGAATTCTGAAATCTAAACTCAGTCTAATGTTACTTGCAGTGGGAGAATGACTGCATGCGACAATGTCATCAAACAATGACTATGTGTCATCAGAAAAAAAGACCGTAAGCGGCAGTGCTATCACAGATGAGTACATGTCATCAAAGATGGCTACACATCATCAAAGAATGATAACATAACATCAAAGATGGCTACATGCCATCAAATAATACTCCACACGACAGTGTCATCAAAGAATGACTACACACCAACAAAGAATGGCTACATCACTAAAGAAGGATAACATACACTCAACGACGGTTACATGTCATCAAAGAATGGCCGTTTGTTATCAAAGAATGACAACATGTCACCAATACTTTCGCATGGCAATGTCATCAAAGAATGACTCCATGCGGAAATACCATCAAAGAATATCCCACGCCACAACACGATCAAAGAATAACTCCACACGACAACTCCATAATGAACAGCCTTCCTGCATCCAAAACTGATCTTCTGTAATAATCCACCAAATAAACAAATGGGACGCTGCCGTGGATAAGAGCCAAGGGAAAAAAAAACATCATCAATCCAGGCCCAGCCTTAAATGTTTGACATCCCGTTCGAGCTGAGAATTAACCCAAGCAAGCATCAGATTAGAAAGTCTCATCCATGTAAAGAAAACTGGCCCGCCTTTTTTAAAAAACAGCATTGCAATTTATTCTATTAACCGCTCTTTTTTTTATATACCAGCAAAGCAATTCTATCTATTAGCCTAGACATAAACAACATGCAAAAAGAGTCTGAAATGAATACTCCACATTTCTTTTTCTTTGGTAGTTTTTCTTGGCCATACTCAGTTCCTAGAATCGATGACAGAGCTTGTATATTTGTAACCCCCCTCCCCCCAACCCAATCATGAGCGGTTCTATACGCGCCTGACTGTAACGGATACGGATATGAACTATCTGGCAAGCACGACGTCTACCTATGCACACGAACATTTTTGGTACTGATTTACCCGGGAAATGACATGATGCATATTTTTAGCTTTTGTGGCGTTGTGGCAGTTTTAAAAAAAAAAAAAGCCCAGTTAGGCTCCGCTGTTGACTGGCTTAACAGATGAACACAATTCTTTTCTAAGCAAAAATGTTTCTCAATCTTACGAAGCATACTCCGTCACAATGACGCCATGAACCACATCATGGCCATTCCAGTTGCTGCCAACACAGCCTCAGTTTCCATTCGCATGCTGGATGTGGTAACTTCAAATGCTTGGGTATTTCAAACAATGTACTGCGGCATAGTGGTGTGCCGCGAGAAAGCTAGAGGTATGCCGCCAAATTTTTAGAGTAAAAATATGTCAACAAAATACAGCCAAAATACAGCTTTATTCATATGATAAATACCAGCCAAGCAGAGAATCTACGGCAATTTATTTAGTAGTCCAAGTCCAGTGCGATGTGTATGTGCGTGCGTGCGTGCGTAGCGCAACTGAAATTTGCGTTACCACAGTATGAAAGATTTTGGGAATCACTGAGATAGAGCAAAAGAAAAAAAAATGGATGAAGAGTTGGGGAATAACAGTACTGACCTTTGCTATCTCACAGAACAGATGGGACAGCCTATTTGAGATAGTGGACAAGTACATGGTAAATGAACAGTAATAGAGATACGGAACCTATTATAGTCGAACCAAAGAAATAGTTATTCAGAGAAAGCTACACTGAGAATCCAGACGGAACAAAGCAATATGACTGTAGACATTTTACTTTCAATTAAAACAAAACAAACTTTAAACGCCTAAGGACAGGTTAAGGATGAAGTAGTTTATTGTGTAAGAGATGACGGATCATGACAATGACTGGTTAGAGACTCACCAGTGTAGTTTTCTTGTGCAAGAGGTGCAGTTCAATGTGGATTTGAAGGAACTTTAATGAAGCTTTCTCTAGATATTCATAACAGCAGGTTCTGTCCTCACAATGATAGTAATTTGATAACAGAGTGAAACACATAATTACATTTTGTTTGACTATAAATCTACCTACAAACCAAGTTTATGCCACAATACTAATGACAACAAATATACTCACAAACCACAATCATGATAACAAACTAATGACAACAATTCTACTCACAAACCACAATCATGACAACAAGCTAATGACAACAAATCTACCCACAAACCACAATCATGACAACAAATCTACTCACAAACCACAATCATGACAACAAACTAATGACAACAAATCTACCCACAAACCACAATCGTGACAACAAATCTACCCACAAACCACAATCATGACAACAAGCTAATGACAACAAATCTACCCACGAACCACAATCATGACAACAAATCTACCCACAAACCACAATCATGACCACAAACTAATGTCAACAAATCTACCCACAAACCAAGCTCATGGCAGAATACTAATGACAGCAAGTCTACCCGCAAACCATGCTTATGACAACATGCTAATACAACAAACCTTTCCACAAACCACGTTCATGACAACATACCAATAACAAATGAAACTAATGACAACAACACGGTTATACCAGCAAATCTGAGACCATACCATTCGGAAAATAACACAAAAAAAGCCAAATAGATTCTGGTAAATATTGTTGCTGGCTTATGATCTTGTGGCCATTGCTCCTTCTTCAAGTACCTAAATGTCCCACTTGTGTTTTCATTCACAAGGCGTTCTTAACAAAAGGGCTTTTTAAAAAGCTCTACTCAACAGATAACAAACTGGTTATTCCACACAATGTTCTAGATGTGAACAGAACTTCAAACACAACAGACTGAAGTACTACAGTTTTTTGTGTGATATAAGTTTAAAATCAGGGAAATACTTAATGCACTCTGTAAATCATCATGTTCCGCATACGCCCATTATGCTGAATACTGTCACTTCAACTCACATTCATTTCATGAAACTTCAGTATAACGAAGTCAAATCAACGAGCCGTAAACAGCTGGGGTGTACAAATACGACAACAGAATGGTTTCTCTGGCCACCCCGGTGTGTACTTTACATTCAAAAAGTATTTGTTGGAAACTTCTGAGACGGTCGCTCTCTGTGAAAGCGACTTCCAACGCTCTATTGTAGAATGTATTATAAAGGCTTCGATTGATTGTTTGCGTTCAAGATTATATCTCGTCTTGGCAAGGCACGTCTCTTTCAAAATGGATATAATGTTTTCCTTGTATGTTGGGCGCTGTATGGAGAAACGTTTCAGCCCTTGAATTTACTCTAAAAATGGCTGCATATTCTCCTTCACCTATTATTTACTCTAATATTAGAAAAACCCATGCAAGTTTTACAAACTAGCGTTTCCGGCGTGAGAAACTATTTTCAGTGAAATAGGGCCTTCAGTCTTTGACAAAGCTTGTGAAAAATGTTAAAGAAATTTGATGTAAGATTCTTTACCAAAGCCTCGATATGAATCTTATATGAAATATATTAATAATCGTCACATGTCTTATTTGATTATGCGTATTATGTCTTATTTGATTATGCTCAAGTGTCTTATTTGATTATGCTCACATATCTTATTTGATTATGCTCACATATCTTATTTGATTATGCTCACATGTCTTATTTGATTATGCTCACATATCTTATTTGATTATGCTCACATGTCTTATTGGATTATGCTTACATATCTTATTGGATTATACTCGTCTCCTTTGAAAATAAAGTGTGCTCGTTCATATCATATTAAAATGTACTAGGCTTACAAACACTCGCCACACATCTTATTACAAATATGCTAACACTCGCCACACATATTATTACAAATATGCTAACACTCGCCACACATATTATTACAAATATGCTAACACTCGCCACACATATTATTACAAATATGCTAACACTCGTCAGATATCCCATTATAAATATACACACACTCGTAAGACAACTTATTAGAAATATACATACAATCGCCACACATCATATAAGAAATATACAACCACTCGCCACACAGCTCTTTAGAAATATACAAACACTCGCCAAACAGCTCATTATAAAGTTTGATGTACATTTTATAGAAATTTTATTAGAAATATACCAACATTCACCACACATCTTATTAGAAATAAACCAATGCTCATCATACACTTTATTAGAAACATACCTACACTTGCCGCACAACTTATTACAAACAAACCAACAATCAACGCACATCATATTAGAAGTAGGATATGAGCTACAGAAACTTTTCAGCACTTGACAAAAGTAATGTATTTTAGCTCCTTCGTTCTCGTAGAAGATCTAGAGAGAGAAGATTTAGATAACGTTTTTTTCCACCATAAAAACACACACACACAGATTGAACGTGCTAGTTTGATTGCAGACAGGAAACTCTTGTAGAAAGTGAAACAACAACACAGCTCCTTAGATAATAACTTTCTCTTCCCCCCCCCCCACCCCAGTCATGCGTTTCGGCCCTTTAAACTACAGTGAACAAGAGCAGGTCGGTTCCCGTCACACACTTTAAGGAACTTCCAAGCATGGATTGATGTGCTCCCTTCAGCCTGGCTAAGAGTTGTCCCCATGGTGGTGGCCTCAGCTAAGAATCCCCTTTTTTTATCAACTCCGGGACCCTTCAAAGCATGGGACTCTAATCCACTCCTTAAACTGATACGATGCCGATGTTTTAACACTTGTCGCGGAGTCAGCTACAACGAACTACAGCTCGAAGCTTTAAGAAACTCAGAACAACCAACAACAGTTCACAGTTCTACGAAGATTAGATCAAAGAACAACTGCTCACAGTTCTAATAAGATCAGAACAATAACTCAAAGCTCTAAGAAGATCAGAACCAAGAACAAGCTCTAAGGAGATCAGCAGCTCTCAAGTTACAAGGAGATCAGAATAAAGAACAACACTTCGAACAACATCTCCAAGTTCTAAGGAAATCTGGACAAAGAACACAACGATTGAGTTTAATCTTGATTTCGCTGCCAGCACAACAGCATGATCCCTGCACCACGACTCTTTTACTCTTTATGAAGACAGAAAAGCGAGGCAAACATTTTATTTTCTCTGACGTTTTTGCTGTAAAATTGTCTGAAGACAGCATTAATGAATTGATCGAAGTATCAAACAATACTAAAAGTCATATCAATCAGCCTTTACCATTTTTGCGAGATCCAATCACAGGATAGGATCATCTGGTAAAGTCGACAGTATTGTCAATATAGATGAAATACTGATAACTATTATTATATTATTATCCTGTGAATGCAGCGATTCTGATTTGTTTTCTCAGCGTCCGAAAGGTACTTGTAGGAATGAGACAAAACCAGATCTGTGGCGAGTCTGATGTGCTACTTTCACAGTGGAAGGTGTTTTATGAAGGAGACAAAACAAGGCAAGACTGTGATTTTAGATAAGAAAAGACATCACTGTGGGGATGACTGATTTTAGACAAGATAAGGCCTTGGTGATGATTGGATTTTAGACAAGGCCGTGGCGATGACTGTGATTTTAGTCAAGACAAGACTATGCTGATGATTGTGAATTTTAGACTAGACAAGACTGTGACTATTACTGTGATTTTAGACAAGAGAAGACTGTGATTTTAGACAAGGCATGCCTGTGGTTTTAGACTAGACTAGACTGTGCCGACGATTGTGATTTAGACAAAACAAGAAGTGACTGTGACAATGATTGTAGTTTAGACAAGACAAGACTGGTGATGATTGTGATTTTAAAAAAGACAAGACTGTAGTGATGATTTCAATTCTAGACTAGACAAGGCTAGCGCGATGACTGTGATTTTAGATAAGACAAGGCTGTGCCGATGATTGTAATTGTCACACAAGACAAGACTAACGATTATAATTTTAGACAAGACAAGACTAGCGATGACTGTGACTTTAGACAAGACAAGACATGACTGTGGCAATGACTGCGATTTTCGACAAGACAAGACTGGCGATGTCTGTGCTTTTAGACAAGACGGCAATGATTGTGATTTTAGACAAGACTGTGGTGATAACTGCAACTCTAGACAACACAAAGCTGTGATGACGACTGTGATTTTGCATAAGACAAGACATGACTGTGGCGATGATTGTGCTTTTAGACAAGGCTGGCAGTGATCGAGATTTTAAACAAGATATGACTGTGGCAACGTTTGTGATTTTAAACAAACCAGACAAACTTCCTCCACACATCAGAAGCTCCTTTTCTTCACACAACAAAAGAAAATCTCACAAACTTTTGTTCCACCAGTTAATAATCTGATAAACTGTTTATGGCAAGAAGAAAAGACAACAAAGACACTCGAAGCAACAGAGATGTGGTTTTGGCAAAAGATGGAACAGATACCCTGGACATACAGAAAACCAAATGAAACGGTCCTCAAAGAAGTTCCAGAACAATGAAAACTAGTTAGAATGGTAAAAAAAAAAAAAAATTCACATTTCTTGGACATGTCATGAGAATACAGACATTGGATAACCTAACAATGACTGGAAAATTCAATAGAAAAAAGGAAGATACGAAGGCAAATAGAAAATATCTATGTGGCCTGACCAAGTGGCACGGAAAAAAAAGAAAAGCATATGAATCAGTCAGAAACACTAAGGACAGTACAGGGTAAAAAAGCATGGTTGCCAACGCATCCGGCACGACAGGCAATAATAAAAAGAAACAAAAAAGAACTGAAGGAGGAACAGTAACATGGCAAACATAAGAAAACAACACTTATCATCTACTGGACACCTGATGAGAAAAGGACCTTTGAAAACGTTAACTATAGAAAAGATAAATGGGAATAGAGGCAGGGGAAGAGCAGTCTAACGTGATAAAACGTCACCAACTAATGTCAAGGATCAAGATCTATGGAGGGGGGCATGACCGCCAACGCTTGCTGGCACACCATGCAATGATAAAGGCAAACTGTACTTCAAGCTACAATAAACCTAACAAATGATTTACTAAATAAAGGCCCGCGGGGGTTCACCCAGCCTCTAAAAATGGGTACCAGAGAAATCTGGGAAGGTAAAGTGCCCCGGCGTGATACTGACCATATCACACTTTCATGTGCCAAAGGTCACGGAAAAATACGGGCCTAACACCGTATTCCCCTGCCTTAATGGCGTGTAAACGGGAATTTTACCATTTACCTAATAATATAATAATAATCTGAGAAATAGTTCGCTCAAGCAATAACAAATCTAAAAAAAAGATGTTCTCATACTATAGAAACATGGACAATAGTCTTGGCAAACAAGAGCGAATATAACTGTTTTTCTCCTACAATAATAAACTCGACAAAATGGTTTTCTCAAGCAATACCAAATTTGACGAAATGGTTTACTCCAGCAATAAAAAACTTCACAAATAATTTTCTCAAACATCAGCAAACATAACAAATGCTTTTCATGAACTTCTCTCAAACAAAACTCAGCCCGACTATTTTGTCTCACAGAAATAAACTTGATATATGACTTTCTCCCACAGAAATAAATCTGACATATGACTTTCTCACACAGAAATAAGTCTGGCATATGACTTTCTCATACAGAAATAAACTTGATATATGACTTTTTCACACAGAAATAAGTCTGACACATGACTTTCTCACACAGAAAGTCTGACATATGACTTTCTCATACAGAAATAAACATGATATAGGACTTTCTCACACAGAAATAGTCTGACATATGACTTTCTCACACAAAAATAAACTTGACATGTGACTTTCACACAGAAATAAGTCTCACATATGACTTTTTCACACAGAAATAAATCTGACATATGACCTTCTCACACAAAAATAAGTCTGACACATGGCTGTTTCAAACAGAAATAAGCCTGACATGTTTTCACTCAGAAAAAAACCTCACATATGACTTTCTCACACAAAAACAACCTCAACTACAATTTTCTCTCACAAAAATAAGCCTGGCATGATTTTCTCACATATAAATATGCCTGACATATGATTTTTCACACAAACAAACATGACACATGACTTTCTCCCACAGAAATAATCCTGACAATTTCTCACACGGTAATAAACTAGTCATGATTTTCTCACACAAAAATAAATCTGACAAATAATCTTCTCAAACACAACAAACCTGACAAATATGTTTCTTAACCAACAACTTAACAAACTTTTCTCATGAAATAATAAACATAATAAATGATACTCTCAGACAAGTAACAAATCTGACAAGTTTCTCATACACCGACAAGTAGTTTTCTCAGAAAATAATAAACCTCATATCACATTTTTAAATATTTTATCAACCTGTTATTATCTCGGTGCAAAGAAACCTTACACATTCTGCCAAACCTGATAGATGGTCCATTTTACCAAGTATCACAAACTAAATGTTCACATTTCCAAATGATAGCAAGCCTGAGAAGTTTCACACACAATAGCAAACTTAACAAACTATTCTCAAACAGTAAACAAATTGACAAAAAGATTTTCTCAGGCAATAACAAACCTGACAAATGGTATTCTCAGACAACACCAAATTTGAAAAAAAAAAAAACAACTCTTCAACAAATCTGACAATATAGTTTTTTCAAACAATAACAAATATAAGAACATGCTATACCAAGATAAATCTACAAACAGTAAGCTTTTCTGAGCAATATAAACCAGACAAACTGTCACTTCTAAACATTACAAACCAGACAGGCTGTCAGTTTTTCTAAACAGTACAAAATTTTAAAAACTTGGATTTTTTTTCTTTTAGACATTACAAACTAGACAAACTGTTAGCTTTTCTAAACATTACAAACCACACAAAATGTCAGTTTTTCCAAACATTACTGTCCAGACAGGTCAGTTATTCAAAACATTAATTATAAACTCCACAAAATGTCACCTTTTACAAACATCAATTTTAAAGTGAACAAAATGTCAGTTTTTCCAAACATTACAAACTAGACAAACTGTCAGTTCACCATTAACAATACAAACCTGACAAATTCTCTGGTCTGTTCGCCACGAATGTAGTAAACAAGACTCTCGTGGAAGCCGCCTAGTTTGTCGTAATCGACTCTTTCCTTCTTATTCTTGGCGCCACAGATCTCCTCAAGCTCAGGGTCACTCTTCTGAAGTTCTCTCACATAGAACCCAACGCACACTCCAACTAAAAACATAACAGCTAATCCAATAACGATCAGAGAAAAGGTCCACGTGCTCATTAATTTTGTGGGTTTTGTGTCTCCACTGTTGCCCCAAGACTTTGCGGCATCATCGGGAGATGCTGCAGGGTTCTCTTCTAGTAGTCTACTGCTACTTCTGTCCTCGGGTTCCACTGGAAAGTAATCACCTCTAGACGCCATTGCGGCTCTATAGAAACCGAGCTACCGTCGAGTTAATGGTAAACGTGTGAGGGTAATTTTTGTAGCCGCGATTAACTATGACAAAACCGACCACTGACACTACATATTCTTATTCTGTGCTAATCCATAGTGAATCACATTTGTCCCGAACTGCATACTTCCACAACCGCGTACACTTAGAGTGTCATCGTGAAACACGACGTTTCTGTCCAAACTTCCGCATGGAATCCGATTAGTTACACGCTTTTCCCTTGCACTTACACAAGCATTAACACACACGGGTCGTTACCTGCGGGGTCCACCTGTTGTAAAGGGGACTTCACACGCGACACATGGTTCAGCGTCATCAGTTGCCGTGTCGCGAAGGGTTCAGGTTTATGTCTCTTGGTAAAATATCCATAAATTTTCACTAGTTCATTTAATGTTTTCTGACAACTCATGAAATATATGATTTCATGTTTTCTGACATTTTAATGACGAAATTAATGACTCCACATAGATAGCCATTGTCTCTTCTTGTGCAATGTTTGTTCTCTTCCTGGGCCTTCCTTTGCTTCTTTTGCCATTAGATTTTCCCTATTCGTGTGTTATATTTATCTTTTCATTTCTTATTGAATTAATAATTAATCTATTACAGTGATTTCGGATAACAATTTAAATGGCTTTCATTTGCCTAATGTGCTCTCAACATTTTCCTGATAAATCACATTGTCCTTGTAGCCCGAAATCTCTGAAATAATTCATCACCTGTGGCTGTTTGTTGTTGTTGTTGTTGTTGTTGATGTTACTGTTGTTGTTGTTTTATACTTATGAAAATCCCCCTCCTTTTTTTTAAAGAATATGCCATTGTTACTGGATGAATCTCGTGATTTCTTCTGTAATCAGACCATCTTTTCTCATTTCGGATACAGAATACTCAGTCAAGCGAGGGGTGGATAAGTCTGTATTTCCAAGATCTTCGCCGCATCAAAGAGTGAGTATCACGCCTGGCCGCATTTACCTTTCCATGTTTCTCTGGTGGCCAGTATTAGAGGCTGGGTGAACCCCGGGACATTTCTGGTGGTGGTGTCAGGAAACAAAAACAAAAACATCCCCAGTGCAGGGACTTGAATCCAGAACCACCAGATAACCACTCCGTCAACTAGGTCATCTTGCATAAGACGGGTGGGGTCCGGGAGTGTAAATTTTAACTCAAAATTTTAATAAATATGCTTAGGTTTATAACTTTACTTACACATGTGTCAATCATGCCTATTTCTGCACTTCTCTATATAATGAATTTTCTTCGTAATATAAATATTTCTACTAGGATTTTTTTTAAATTTTACAAATTCAGGATATTTCAGAATATGCGGCAGTCACAGAACTCGGTCATCAAATCTGCGACATCACTTTCTCGTCACACCCAAACAAAACACAAACCCACATGAGAGAAACTTCCAGCACAAATCACAAATATACTGAGCAGGTATAAATATAAAACTGCACCGATATTCAGTAGAAGCACAATAGTCTCAAACAACTTTATAATAAACACGCACACTTCTTCTTCTTCTTCTTCTTCTTCTTCTTTCCAAGCAATGTAAGGCTCACTGCTGCAGATAAAATTCTCCTCCATTCCTCTCTATTCCTAATCTTCTGTATCCAGTTAATGACATCAATTTCATTTATATCCTCTTCTATGTTGTCTTTCCATCTCTGTCTTGGTCCACCCCTTGGCCTTGTTTCCTTCAGCTCTTGTACATATATAGCTTTCATTTGTCTGTTCTCTTCCATTCTTTCTTCATGGCCCAGCCAGCGTAATCTGTTCAGGTTCAAGACATTCATAATTCGTTGGGATTTAAATAAGCTGTTCAGTACGGTGTTCTTTCTATCTCTCCATTCTCCACTGTTGGTATCATTCACGGGCCCAAAGATTCTTCTTAGGATCTTGTTCTTAAAGACCTGCAATTATTGTTCATATTTCTTTTTGTACTCCATATTTCTGATCCATACATTACGGCCGGGCTTACGAGAGGGGATTGATAAGTTCTCGGCATAAGGTAAAAATACTTCAAACACACAGTTGATATTAGGTGCATTTGTAGATCAGGTTAATGTAAGATTAAACACCAAGTTTCAAGAAATTAACTGCAACCAATTTTTTTTTCAACAGGCTACTGAAGTGGTAAGGGGTGGCAGAAATTGAGAAAATGGATAAAATTTCTCTCATCGAGCAGTCATTCGCTACCTCTGCAGTAAGGGCTTATCATCGAAGGAGATCCATGAGGATATGGTAGAGACTCTAGGAGAGAGTGTCCCTTCTTACAGCACAGTGAAGAAATGGGCAGCTCAATTCAAACAAGGAAGGGAGAGTCTGAAAGATGATCCTCGTCCAGGAAGACCAAGAACAGTAACCACCGATGAAGCCACCAGCAGAATCCATGACATGATAAAGGAGGATCGACGACTAACTGAGTGGTACATTGCTACTGAGTTGGGCATCTCCTAGGAACGTGTTTATGCCATTATTCAAATGACAAAGGTCTCTGCTCGATGGGTCCCAAAACTTTCTAGAGCTGATCATACAAACGACAGCGTCTCAACATGTCAAGAGACAATCTTAGCCATTTTTCTGCACATCCTGAAAAGTTTCTTCGGCAATTTGTGACTATGGATGAGACTTGGGTTCATCATTTTCAATAAAAAACCAAAGAACAGTCAAAGCAGTGGAAACATCATAGATCCCCACCTCCAAAGAAAGCAAGAGTGGTTCTGTCTGAAGACAAAGTGATGGCTTCCATCTTTTGGGATTCAGAAGGTGTGCTATTGCTGGGCCTATTACGTTAATCTTTTGAAGCAACTGCTGGTCAAACTGAAGGAAAAGGTCGAGGGAAATTGATGAGAGGAGTCATCTTTCAGCAAGACAATGCTCCAGTTCACAAGTCGACGGTGGCAATGGCTGCCATTCACGAATGCGGCTTTCAGCTTCTTGAACATCCTCCTTATTCCCCAGATTTGGCCCCTTCGGACTATTACCTGTTTACCAAACTCGAAAAAAGGAGCTCAGTTGTCGCAAATTTGCTTCAGATGATGACGTCATTCATGCTGTAGACCACTTTCTATTGGCACAAGATGCTGACATTTATAAAGGAGGGATCTGTATGCTCCAGGATTGCTGGGCTAAGTGCATAAACTTGCAGTGTGACTATGCTGAGAAATAATCCCAAAAAGTTGTCCACAAATAATCCGTTTTACCATATGCCGAGAACTTACCAATCATCCCTCGTATAATAGTTTTGTAGATTGTTGTTTTGGTGTTTTTGGGACAGAATATTGGATTTTAACAGATGTTGCAAGGCAAAGTATATTTTATTCCCTATTTGTAATCTGCTTTTAATTTCTTCGCTTACTACGTTGCTTCTGTTGAAGGTTGTGCCTAGATATATATGTTTGTATGTGTTTCTGCTTTCCTACTGATCATATCTCCAACATTTATATAATCTAGATCATTCAGCCCCTGGCCTCTTGATATCTTCATATACTCTGTCTTATCTTGGTTAGCGGTCAAACTCATTTTTAGTGCCACATCTCTCAGGTGTATGCGGGTATTAGTGACTTCTTGCATAGTTTTCCCCACCAGGTAGATGTCGTCAGCGTATCCTAGCTCTTCCCGTGCGGGAGGAAGAAACACGGACGTGTCGTTGCGTGCGGGCGTAAAACGCAGGTCTTGACTGTAAGGGGGTCTAGTTGTAAAATGGAATGGAAAACAGTATTTCCATGTACTTCCGTATACGTAATATGTGTCAAAGTGTAGCTAAATGAATGAAAATTTCATAAATGCAGAGTTTCTTAGGAAAAAAGAAGTAATGGTGATGTTTTTAGACACTGATTGTGGCCAGCTCACAATCGGCTAGGTCTAGATTCGCGCTTCTTACCCCTATTTACCATCTAAGATGTGTAGATCTACTTATCGATCTCGTATTGTGACTCCGTATGGCATTTTCGCGTACTGAATGTCTGAAATAACCTCCTAACTACTTCTCCAGTCGTCTAAATCTACTTAGAAAACATTCAAGAGCAGCGGGGTGGCCATCTACATCGTCAAAAATTGAAAAATTTCCATGCTTCGCGTGCTTGTTCTCGCTCGGCATCGCTCGTAACTAGGAACGCATTCTCCATTTTGAAAGTGTCACCGGAATCGCGGACGAAATCCGGACAATATAAATGTTACACCGCCTGTTTTAATGGAACAATGATTGTCGAATTTTCGACCATACGGTAGCTTGGGACCACCGGAAGTGTCGAAAATTCGACCATACTCACGGAAAGAGCTAGTATTTAGCTTGTCCTGCACTGCTTTCTTCTTTCACTTTTCTGATTACCTTTTCTAGTGCTAGGTTGAATAGTAATGGAGATAATGTATCACCTTGTTTTAAGCCAGCTCTTATATAGAAGGGTTCTGACTTTCTTCCTTTATATATTACTATATTTTGTGCATCTTCCACACATATTCTCTCTCTCTCTCTCTCTCTCTCTCTCTCTCTCTCTCTGAACCTTAAGTGCCCAGGACACATGGGACACATGGCACATGTGGCTTCCGCAAGGGTTTTCCACAAATGCCTGTCCTTTGCCTTTTTTCTGCTCTTGCCCAGGTGAGCCCTCTATTGCTCAACATCCTTTCTGTTGTTCTTCTCCATGTCTCTTTTGGTCTACCCTTACTTCTGTTCCCCTGTAGTGTCCATCGTAGTGCTATTTTTGGCAGTGAGTTGTCAGTCATTCTGAGCATATGTCCCAACCATCGCCAGCGTCTTTCCTAAATAATTGGTGTCAATTGTGAAAGACGCTGGCGCATATTCTAGTCACAGATTAATTTATTAGGTATCTCAAATTAGCTTTTTTGAAGTCAATGGAGATTTTATGTACTTCTTTTCCATATTCACTGCTCTTTACTGCTCTTTGATGTAGATAAAATATTTAGTCTATGGCTGATTTATTCTTCCTATATAGCAGCAACATACATTACAAATATAATCTATGTAGGAAAACATACAAGAGACCAAAGACCACATTTACTTCAGATGCCATATAACTACTGATGACCCAATTTTAGCCACAATTTTTATATTCTATAGCTTTCTAAATTGAATAAATACAATTTTCAAAATGCACACAATAATATCTAAGTGTTTAAACACTCACTTGACAGTTTCTTGCATCTGTGTGACGAGAATTTGTTAGTCTCAGGGGTTCTCAAGTTAATATGGTGTGTGGCCTCCGCTTGCATCGAACAGTAACTGGCATCTCCTGGGCATAGATGCTGTCAGGTGTCTGATGTGCGCCTGTGGGATGGCTGCCCACTCTTCCTGGAGTGCCTGCCACAGGTCACGACGATTGGCTGGAGAAACGTTTCGGCGACAAAAATGTCTTTGCAGCTCATCCCATAGGTGCTCGATCGGATTCATGTCTGGAGACAGGGATGGCCAGGGAAGGGTGAGAATGTTGTTGGCAGTCAGAAACTGTGTGGTGAACAGCGCAGAATGGGGTCTGGCGTTGTCCTGTTGACACAGACCTTTGCGCAGCCAAAACTAGAAGGACAAGGGGTCGAAGAATTTCATTGACGTATCGTTGCACATTCAAGCCTCCTTCAGTCTGCACCAATGGACTCCTTCCGTTGAAATTGATCATTCCCCATACCATTACATATCCACCACCGTGTGACGGAACTTCATCAACGCAATTTTGGGCAAAACGTTCATTTGGCACTCGGTAGACCCTTCTCCGCATATCATGGCGGTGCAACAAAAAGGAAGATTCGTTACTAAACCAAACACATTTCCACTGATTCCCAAACAAGTCGATTTTGGCGATGGCGTCTCGTTAAAACAGGACCTCCTTGAGGTTGTCCTGCCACCAGTCCAGCTTCATGCAGTCTATTCTGGACAGTTTGATCAGACACACGACGTCCTGCAAGCAATGCCTTGGCATTTGAGGAACCTGCTGTAAACCTGTTTCCGAGATGATGAACCAGAATAAAGTGATCATCAGCTGCTGTTGTCATTCTTTGTCGTCCACTACGGTGCCAGTCTTCAGCTGAGCCAATGGCTTGGAAACGGTGCCAAAGTCGACTGATGGTACTCTGCTGCACGTTTAAATGCCTGACTTTGACATTAGCAGTGTTACGTAAATGTTGCGATAGACGCGCCATAATTGTCTGCTTGAAAATTAACTGAATTTGTTTGTGTAACATTATCCTTTTATAGAGTTTTATTTGCATGGGAAGTGAGTTGTGCTCACCACAAAAATTAAGACTTTTCCATAAACACAACGTGAGTTATGGTTTTAAAAAATGCGTGATTACCAAGAGCAGCTACTGCGTTCTGACTATACACGATAATAGCAAAATTCACGCTAAATCATGGACCTGATATGTTGGTGACAATTTTTGGTTTGCTTTTTTTTTTTGACATACCCAGGAAAAAATGTGTTGTCATTACGTACAAAAAATGAAGCTTATATAAGCTATGTGTTTCTTTCTTGTGGACAATATATATATATATATATATATATATAGATATATATATATATACACACACACAGAGGGGTCATGCTAATCAACATTCCCAACATAACAGCGGACACACAGAAGAAAATGATAAATTTGTTGTCTGAACGTAGATGTTTCGTATAGCACTGTAGAAACAAAGCAAAATACTACAAATGATTGTTAAACGATGGCATTTTTCTGTATATCTTCGAACAGTAGATGAAGAGTTTGTATCCCAGGTAATTGAACGTTCCGATTCTTCATATTATTACCTCACCACCTACAACAAAAACGTGGCATGACAAGTGCCTTTCTCACGCCATGTGTCATGTGTCCTTCTTGTTCAAGATAAAGAGCTCATTAGTGTCCATTCTCAGTCAAATCCTTTCACACCTGCCCAAGTCTCTAAGCGGATGCATTATGCTTTCTTTCAATTGTCTGTAAAGAATATTATCTCCCTTGTGTCTATCCATAATTCCCCCCAAATTCTCTTAAAGACTCAGTATTGACCCTCGCTCAATGTCAGACCTTTTTCTAACATATACTCGTGAAACCTGGACACTTAACAAAATAGCTGAGAAACGCATAAATGCCTTTGAATGGAAATGCTACAGAAGAGTTCTTCAAATATCATGGACATAACAAAGAACAAATATATCCATAACTACAAGAACTTAATATTGAAGAAGGCTGGCTAATAAAGAGGATTTTAAACAGCAAAAACTTAAATATTTTGGACACATTAAACGTCATGATAATTTAGAGAAGACAGTCTTGGAAGGGTACATAAAGGGAAAAAAGAGAGGAAGACCAAGGCAAAGATGCCTGTAAGACATCGTTGATAATCTGCAAATGGATGCATCAGCAGCAGGGCAACTTGCTTACAACCGAGAGATCTAAAGGAGAGCTGTTAGGGAGGCAAAGTTCCGCAAGGGACATGCAAATGACTGACTGATATATATGCATCTTCTTCTTCTTCTTCTTCTTCTTCAGCTTTCCGAGTCATTAAAGCTCATTGCTGCAGATAAAGTTCGCCTCCATTTCTCCCTATTCCTAATCTTCTCTCTCCAGTTGGTGACACCAGTTTCTTTATATCCTCTTAATCGATTTTTATTCGTCAAATTTAAAGACTTCTCCATCTGTTCCGCAACACTAATCTTTTTTTTTTTTTTGTGGAAATGGGGTCGCTGGCCCCACGCTCCAACCCCCAGTCTGCATAACGCGCAAAGGACACTAGGTTTATAAAAGTATATACGAGGGGCGTTCAGAAAGTAATGCACCACATCGTTTTTCTCAGGAGTTGTTTATTCAAAAAGCATGAAATTTATACACAATGTACATGGATATATCATGTAAACATCGGTATTATTCAGCATAGTCCCCATCAACTTCTATGGCTTTATGCCAGCGCGAAATAAGTGCATGTTTTCCTAGCCTGTATCAGACTTTCTGTTGGTTATGTAGCCATTTCGTCGTCGCATGAATCACTCTTTCGTCGTCTTCAAATCTTACCCCTCGGAGTGCATCTTTAAGTGAACCAAACAAATAGAAATCAGAGGGTGCCAAATCGGGACTATATGGTGGATGGTGTAGTACAGTCCAACCCAATATGGTGATTGCTTCTCATGTTGCCAGACTTGTGTGAGGGCGTGAATTGTCGTGAAGGAGAAGCAGGTCTGCTGGATTCTTGTGCGGCCGAACTCTGCGAAAGCGCTGATTGAGTTTTTTCAATGTCTTAATGTAAGATTGCGAATTGATTGTCTCTCCTTTTGGCATAACATCCACAAGAATCACACCTTCAGTGTCCAAAAAGACAATGATCATGACCTTTTCAGCTGAAAGAGTTGTTTTGAATTTCTTTCTTCGTGATGATTGCGGATGATGCCACTCCATTGACTGTCTTTTTGTCTCAGGTTCAAAATGATGTGCCCAGGTTTCGTCACGAGCTTAGCCAAAAAGTTCTCTCCCTCAGCATTGAAACGCTCCAACAATTCAGAAGAAATTGCTTTCCTTTCCAATCGATGGTCATTTGTGAGACTTAGAGGAACCTATCTTGCGCAAATCTTAGAAAATCCGAGAGCTTTTATAACTGCATTTGCACTGCCATTGCTGACTGACAGCTTTAAGACCAGTTGTTGAGTAGTGATACGCCTATCACTAAGAATAATGCCCTCAGAGCATTTCAACACTTCTGCCTTGGTGGCTGTGGCAGGACGTCCACAGCGCGGCCGATCATGCAACTCCTTATCTCCACTTATTGATTCTTTGATTCTCTGAACCCAGCGACTGACTGTACTCCTGTCGACTGCAAAACTTCCATACACATCACATAGACGATTGTTAATGTTCACAACAGTTTCCTTCTCTGCAGCGAGAAATTCTATCATAATTCGCTGCTTATACCGCAAGTTGCTAACATGCTCCATTCCAACGGTTAGGGCAGTCATATTCTTTGGCCGGTTGCGGTGCAATATGGGTCACACAATCGGGACATACCGTATTTAAAGTTTGCAAAATTTCATACTTGTATCTGCATTATTAGCTGACAAAAAAAAACAATGTGGTGCATTTCTGAACGCCCCTCATATAATTCGCGCTTTATGATAGTTAAAAACGGGATAGATTTTGATGATCTTCCTGTTGTGTGATTGGCCTTGCAGTCCATCCATTGCTGTTTGCGGGTGTTGAGTTTACGTAATGTGTTTTACAGTTGTATTGTTGGTAGGGCTGTTAGATTGTAGCTTGATGGTATCATTCTTTGGTAGCCAGCCAGCACGATTACAGCCTATGATATCCATATATGTACAACCAACTCTCTATCTCAAGTTTGTGAAATTGAGCAAGATCAAATATTAGGACAAAAGCTAAAGAAGCCTCAATGAGGAGGTTCTTGAATAAAACTAAGCGTCGTCGTAGACATTCAGTCAGTCAGTCAGTCATTCAGTCAGTCAGTCAGTCAGTCAGTCAGTCAGTCATTTGCATAACTTTCCTCCCTAACAGCTCTCCTCTAGACCTCTCGGTTATAAGCAAGATGCCCTGCTGCTGATGCATCCATTTGCAGATTATCAATGATGTCTTGCAGCCATCTTCGCCTTGGTCTTATTCTCTTTTTTGATGCTCAAGTTGGGCTGATCAATAGTCCAGTGTTGGACATTTATAAATGTTATCTTGTCAGTCAAAATATCACAATGTCGAACATCAATAGCACCATTTTGGCGGAAATTGATTGGGACGAAGGTCTCTCAATGCCGGCAGCTAACGCTGAAAATAAACAGCTAGAGAATGAGGTATGGCGTTTAGATTATGGTTCTCTGATTGATTAGTGTACTGATCTTTTTGCATATTCCTTACCCCCCCCCCCCCCCCACAAACCAAAATCACGCAAGCACACATCACGCTTTCCAAGTTAACACATGAATGGGAAAACGTTATAGTATATCCTGTGAAGTGGTGTAGAAAAAAATCATTGTAACATGTGTTCTACTTCATTCATTCATTCATTCCTTTGCATGTCCCTTGCGGAACTTTGCCTCCCAAACAGCATTCCTGTAGGCCTCTCGGTTGTGAGCAAGATGGCCTGCTGCTGCTGCATCCATTTCCAGATCATCAACGATGTCTTGCAGCCATCTTCGTTTCGGTCTTCCTCTTTTTTCTTTTTCCCATTATGTATCCTTCCAATACGGTCTTCTCTAAATTATCATGACGTTTAATGTGTCCAAAATATTTCAGTTTTTGCTGTTTAAAATCCTCTTTACTAGCCAGCCTCTTCAATATTGAGTTCTTGTGGTATGGATATATTTGTTCTTTGTTATGTCCATGATATTTGAAGAACTCTTCTATAGCATTTACATTCAAAGGCATTTATGTGCTTCTCAGCTGTTTTGTTAAGTGTCCAGGTCTCACAGGCATATGTTGCGATGGGAAAGATGCATGCCCTTAAAAATCTTATTTTTGTGGTTCTGTCTGCTCCTCTCCACAGATTCTTTATTTGTTTTACTTTCTGAAGAGCAATAGATGTCCTCCTTTTAATTTCCCTCATTGTATCTCCATTATTATTTAGTAGTGATCCAAGATATTCAAAACTCTCCACTTCTTCCAGTTTTTCCTCACTGATACATATTTCAGTTGCCTTGTTTGTTTTGTCAGTTGTCATCACTTTAGTTTTCTTTGCATTAAGATAGAGGTTCTGCTCTTCGCTGTTCTTGCGGACTGACATAATTAGTTTTTCCATTCCTTCTTGTGTTGTGGACAGCAATACTGTGTCATCAGCATATCTAATCTCTGGTATTTCATAACCTCCAACTGTTATGGCATCGTAATATTCTTTGTCTACATCTTCTCTAACATTCCTCATTATATTTTCAGTATACAAGTTAAATAAGTAGGGTGACAATATGCACCCCTGACGGACCCCTTGTTTTATGTCAAACCAAGTTGTTGTTTCACCATTTATTCTTACTGCTGCTTGTTGGTCTAAATACAGCAGTGATGTTAATTGTATCAAATGTGTTGGAAATCCCAACGGATTGTCCAGCTCTCCCTACTTTGTGTTCTACTATGCCACAAAAAATTGAGTTTTATTTCTTACATCTTACACCCTTCCCTTTTGTTTTTCATAAATGAGTATGGTGTTTCCATGAGTG
Organism: Achatina immaculata; assembly: GCA_009760885.1. NCBI lineage: Eukaryota > Metazoa > Mollusca > Gastropoda > Stylommatophora > Achatinidae > Lissachatina > Lissachatina immaculata. The sequence continues at coordinate 2,898,067 of CM019707.1, forward strand.
ACTATAGTGTCTTCTTTGAACAAGTATGATGTCTTTCATGAATGAGTATGGTGTCTTCCTTGAACGAGTATGGTGTCTTTCATGAATGAGTATGGTGTCTTTCATGAACGAGTATGGCATCCTCATGAGTGAGTCTTACATAAATAAGTATGATGGTCCCATGAATGAGTGTGGTGTCTTCCATGAATGAATATGATGTCTCCATAAGTGAGTATGGTGTCTTCCATGCGTGAGCATGGTGTCTTCCATGAATGAATATGGCGTCTTCCATGAGTGAATATGGTGTCTTCCATGAATGAATATGGTGTCCTCCATGAGTGAGTAAGGTATCTTCCATAAATAAGCATGGTACTTCTGTGAATGAGTATGGTGTCTTCTATGAATGAATATGGTGTCTTCCATGAGTGAGTATGGTGTCCTCCATGAGCGAGTAAGGTTTCTTCCATAAATAAGCATGGTGCTTCCATGAATGAGTATAGTGTCTTCCATGAATGAGTAAGGTGTCTTCCTTGAATGAGTATGCTGTATGAATTGTCCAGGTCCCTTTACCTTTTTTCTGATTTATCCAAATCTCCACACCTTTTATGAATTGTCAAGGTCACCTCTGCTTGCTACCTGAGTTGTCCAGATCTGTCTTCATTATCTGGATTGTCCAGATTTCTCTATCTTGTCTGGAATATCCAGGACTCCCTACCTTACCTTGAGTATTCAGGTCTCTCTACATTGAAATATCCACATCTCCTTACCTATTCTGGATTATCTAGGTCACCCCACCTTTTCTGGATTGCCCGGTCTTCTAATAGTGTCTGAATTGTCTCCTTAACAGTTTTGGATTTTCCAGATTCCCATACTTTGTCTGAATTGTCTAGGTCTCCTTACCTTGTCTGGACTGTCCTGGTCTTCTTCATTGTCATTCATTTCATCCCACCTTATTCGGATTGTCCAACTCGCCCTACTTTGTCTGGACTGTCCAGGTCTTCTTCATTGTCATTCATTTCATTCCACCTTATTCGGATTGTCCAACTCGCCCTACTTTGTCTGGACTGTCCAGGTCTTCTTCATTGTCATTCATTTCATCCCACCTTATTCGGATTGTCCAGCTCTCCCTACTTTGTCTGGACTGTCCAGGTCTCCCCACACCTTGTTTCAATTATTCAGGACTCCCTAACTTATCTAAATCATCAAACTTTATTCCTGTTTATTGTTGCATTATGAAGTAATTAGATAGTTGGGCAGTGATTCTATGCTTGCATCTGCTATACACATTACTTTTCTGATCCCATGTTTATTAGTTCTTCCTTCTCTTCCAATTTGTCAGGCAATGGAACATGCAGGTCTTTTTTTTTTCACTTGTTCTACATCCCCATACACTCATTTGTCAGTATTGGAGTAGTTTGGTGATATCAGGTTCTTCTGAAGGTCTTTCAATGCAACTTCCATTCAGCATATGGTGTTTCATAGTTTTTTTTCCTCTTCTTGTCTGTTTGCACTGCATGCTTCTGTGGTGTGTAATCAGCAGACACTCTGTATAAGCACTTACTGAGAGTGGTGTGTTCTGTGTGCAACCTGAAATTTCTGTTATGCTAACAAAAATTTATCTTTAGTATTAACATTTTCTCTTAAGGTGCAAAAAAAGCAGACATTACTCGTGGCCATCAAGAGTGACCTGGCAGACAATGAAGAGCGCTCACAGGTCATTGCCGAACATCTTAAGAATATGAGACAGGAACTGCTGTATAAACAGGTTTGTAAGACTGTCTAAAGTGAATGTGAGGATGCTGTAATCAGTTTGAGGCATTCTCTGATATGTGACCTTGTAATGTGTTGATTGAGACCACATATTAATTTCAAACAAACAATTGCCACCAGGTTACCAAGTTAAAGCCTGTATTATTGTGTAGTGGTTTGTATCAGTATGGTGGGGGTGGCTTGTATCAGTATGGTGGGGGTGGCTTGTATCAGTATGGAGGGGGTGGCTTGTATCAGTATGGAGGGGGTGGCTTGTATCAGTATGGTGGGGGTGGCTTGTATCAGTATGGTGGGGGTGGCTTGTATCAGTATGGTGGGGGTGGCTTGTATTAGTATGGTGGAGGTGGCTTGTATCAGTATGGTGGGGGTGGCTTGTATCAGTATGGTGGGGGTGGCTTGTATCAGTATGGTGGGAATGGCTTGTATCAGTATGGTGGGAATGGCTTGTATCAGTATGGTGGGAATGGGTTGTATCAGTATGGTGGGAATGGCTTGTATCAGTATGGTGGGAATGGCTTGTATCAGTATGGTGGGAATGGCTTGTATCAGTATGGTGGGAATGGCTTGTATCAGTATGGTGGGAATGACTTGTATCAGTATGGTGGGAATGGCTTGTATCAGTATGGAGGGAATGGCTTGTATCAGTATGGAGGGAATGACTTGTATCAGTATGGTGGGAATGACTTGTATCAGTATGGTGGGAATGGCTTGTATCAGTATGGTGGGAATGGCTTGTATCAGTATGGTGGGAATGGCTTGTATCAGTATGGTGGGAATGGCTTGTATCAGTATGGTGGGAATGGCTTGTATCAGTATGGTGGGAATGACTTGTATCAGTATGGTGGGAGTGGCTTGTATCAGTATGGTGGGAATGGCTTGTATCAGTATGGAGGGAATGACTTGTATCATTATGGTGGGAATGACTTGTATCAGTATGGTGGGAATGGCTTGTATCAGTATGGTGGGAATGGCTTGTATCAGTATGGTGGGGGTGGCTTGTATCAGTATGGTGGGAGTGGCTTGTATCAGTATGGTGGGAGTGGCTTGTATCAGTATGGTGGGGGTGGCTTGTATCAGTATGGTGGGAGTGGCTTGTATCAGTATGGTGGGAATGGCTTGTATCAGTATGGTGGGAGTGGCTTGTATCAGTATGTTTTCTCTGTATCTCATGTTGTCCACTCCTGCAGAATATGCTTTCCCATCATCTTACCAGTGCCACATGTACACATGTTGGTTGGGCTGATCTTGAGCCTGTTGAAAATGTGGCAGCTCAGTCTGTTGTGATGGGTGAGGAGCTGAATAAAAAAGATCACCTACTCCTCTTTGCTGAGTTGGTAGTGAGCGTCATTTTTATTGTAGCCAGGGTATTCTTTTGCCCCTTTGTTTTTTAATGTTATTTTTATGACAGATTCAGCATCCTTATATGTCATGCATGTACCTGTTTGTGGTAATCTGTCATCTTCTTATAGAGCCTCAGTATAACAAAAATATTTTGGCATACACTGTAACATGGCATAGCTTAGGAAAAAAAGAACTGAGAGTAAAATATGGTGATGCCAGATGCAAATATCATGTTAAGAGTAACTATAGAAGTTGTGCCATCAAGGCCCATGATGGCATAGAGGTTAGTGCGTTCATTTTACATAGAGGTTCATGGTTCAGGTCTAGCCAGAGGCAGCTCAGGAAGTTCAGGTGTAGAAAAAGGTACCCGGAAGGAGCTGAGAAGGAAAGGTGGCCAGGTTTGATGCTGATCACTTTCTAATGTACTGTCAGGTCAAGGAAGTATGGGTAGTAATAGCAAAATCCTTAGGGGTCTCTTCAGCATGATAAGACTGTGTTTTGTGTCATCAGTTGCTGCACACGTAAGGGTGTATTGAGAAGAAAATTGGAGAACCTGTGGATTTATGCAGAGTTGAAGGATGATGACAAGAAAAGATATGTTTAATCTTTGTTTTACAGGAATTTTGTGGATAAAACTTTCTTCATGATCCACTCCTTGCTCTTACATCTTGCAAAATGAGTAAATTTAATATTCTTTAAGTCTTAGTTTATCATTAGCTATTTAAAAAACTTTTTAAAAAATTGAAAGTAAAATAAAAACAGTCATATAGATTTGTTCTATTGTTATGAGTTTTTAACTTTGAATTGGTAAAAATTCTAAAAATAGGCATCACATAATTTTTTTCTGTGTGTTTTTCACAACATGATATTTGATTTAAAAAAACTGTTTCTGTGTCATGGATTTTTGTCTGGAAGACAGGTAAATATATTTTTGTCATAAACTAGCATAGTGTTTTCTTGTTAGAGATGGGTATAGTATATTCTTGTTAAGGAATCTGATATACATGTATTTCATTTCATATTTTTGAGAGTAGTATAAGAATAGTATAAGGGTGATCAGGAAAAAGAGATGGACATATGTTGGTCACATGATGAGAAGAAATGATCAGAGAATCCCAAAACAAGCTATCAAGTGGAACACAACAGGCCAAAGAAAAAGAAGCAGACTGCGTGAAACTCTGAAGAGGTCATTGTTAAGAGAGGCCAAATTAACAGGCATAAAATCCCTTGATGAGGTTGAAAGACTCGCTGAAGACAGGAAAAATTGGCAAACTACTTTGCGAGCCCTGTGTGACGTTTAACGGCACGGGAAGGATATAAGATAAGATTTTGAGATTTTGAAAATGATGTGGAAAATTATTGCTATTTCTTTGATTAAATTTAGATACTTTTTTAGAATGTGTAAAATTGTCAGGGCCGCTCTATTTTGTGAACATCTGTGTGACACTGTATGGTTGTATGATTGTCTGAGAATGTACGTCACTGTTTGGTTGTGGATGACTCTCACCGTAGCAGTTCATGACTTAGCAAAGTTATGCATGCTAGTATCTCTTTGCATAGATGTGTGTGGTTATATATGGTTATTTTTTAACTGTATGTGTTTGAACATGACCATGTGGCTGTTGACTGTTTGGTGAAGATCACACTTTATCAATCTTTTATTCACTATGTGGTAATTTATGCAGGGTTTGGTCAACGCAAAAGAGAATGATCTACAAACAGAAAGTCATCTTCTCAAAATCTCTCAGAGAGAGAAGGGCCGTCTCAGACAGGAGATCACACGACTCATGAAGGAGATGGATGATTTGAAGGAGAAGAAAAATACATCTGAAGTAAATGCCACTTTATAACTTAGTCAAGGCAGAGTCATTTGCATGTGAATTTTGTCAACATTAAAAAGAATTAAGTGTTTGTGAACAGAAAAAGAGTCTGACCAAAGTTTGATGAAATAAAATTTCCACCAAATCTGGTAAAAGAATAAAGTACCCACAAGACCTAGTAGTAGAATAAAATATCCACAAAACTTGATCATGGAAAAAAATGTCAGCTAAAGACTGGTGAAATAAAATACCCACTAAACATAGTGATAAACACAGGAGTACATTTTTCCAAATAAAGTGTTAACCAAATTCATTAATATAATTAAGTGTCCACCAAAGTTGCTGCATGGACCTTGTTGAGTAGTCTGCATATTTGATTGGTTCAGTGTAAAAAGCAACCAGAACTGCAGCCTCAGTCTATCAATAAGCTGTGTTTCCATGACAACTGATTCTCCCTTGTAATTTATGTAAAAACAGTCATCATGTGAGGACTTTGATAAGTTAATAAGAACTCAGAAAAGAGTCAGTCCATGACTTGGACAAAAAAAAAACTGTCATACTGTACAATGTGTCAACTTCAAACAGTACATAGGTCAGGGTTTAGCAAGTACATGAATAGATTAAGTGTTTGACCATTACATGGGGTGAGGCTGAGGTATGATACAGTACATGGATTAAAGTTTGGCGCAGTGCGTGTATTAAGGTATAACTCAGAACATGGATTAGGACTTGTTCAGATCTAGCACAGTAATGGATTAGGGTTTAGCACAGTATGTGTTAAGGTTTAACTCAGCACATAGGTTAGGATTTAGCACAGTACGTGGGTTAGGGTTAGTCTTAGAAACATCTGGAAGTTCTGCCAGTACATTACTAGAACCAACATAAAACTGTATCAAAGTTGAGTGTTATCCATAGAGCAGAAAGCTGGAGAAAACTGAAAAGGAAATGAGTAAAATATCCTCATTCCACACAACCTGGCTCTATAAGATTTTGAATATTTACCACCCACAAAGAATAAATAATAGAAACCTGCTTGTCCAAACTGAACAAGAAGATATGCTTGTCATAGAAGCAAAAAGAATATTGAAAAGTCATGTACTCTGAAGGGACCCAAGCAACATCACTAAAACAGCCATGAAATGGATACTGCAAGGGAAAAGAGAGGGTGACCAAGGGCTATGTGGCAGAGAACTGTGGAAATGAGCAACATATAGCACATTTGTGGCACCATACACTTGAACTTGAACTTATACAACCTCCCTGTAACTATGAACTGTTGTTCTTTGCAGCTGATGCTGTAGAAGTGTTGAGGCACAGCATCATATCGGCGTGGGAGCAGGTTACGGCAGCTATTTTTTCAGTCCCAGAGTACAGCTAAAAAGCAGGGGGTGTGCAATGCTTCTTTAGCAGACTCCACCACCATGGAGACTGTGGCGATCCCTGCCCCATTAGGCAGGCTAGGCCTGTTACTGGGGGTACCACAGAGAGGTGGGACAGGGTCTTGGTCAGCTAACCCTGACACTAACACATCAGCTATTGATTGCCAATTGCCTCATCGGACAGGCATCTTCACTCCCGGTGCACCATACAAAGGTTGGCCACAGATCGTAAGAAGTGGGAGAATATGTTGCTGCCTTCAAGATGCCACAGGGCATACTGAGTGGTGATTGCTTGGCTGATCACCGAGCAAGGACACTGGTGGGTGGAACAAGTGGTGATCTGTAAAATCAGACCTAGTCAAGTTGTCTGAATCACAGAAGAAGTGGCTGCTATGAGAGCACAGAGAAAACTGCAAACATTTTATTTGCCACAGGGCTATAGATTTAGCTTAATCAAACACTTACATGCAAAACACGAAAATAAAGGAGACCAACATTTTTATAAATAAGAGACATGCCTAATCAGTTTATTATATAGCACTGCTGTACTTTGTGTACAGTCTTCTTCTTATTCTGCGTTTGAGGTTGTTGGTCACTTCAGATCCTGATCCTTGTCGATATGGCAAAGCCCGTGGTCCTCTCCAGATCCTGACAGGAGTCCCAAAGCTTCTGCCCCAAGCTTGTGTCCTCTGGCCATGTCTCACGTTTCAGGTCCACATGGTTTGGGCACTCTTGTAGGATATGTTCTGGAGTCTGGACTCCACTGCCACATGGACACTCATCTGTGTGAGACATTTTGAGTTGATGCAGGTGGCTCAGTAGACTGCAGTGGCCTGTCCTTAGGTGAAAGAGGGTGGTTTGCTGATGTCTTTGTAGTTGGTGTATTGCATCTGGTTCATTGTGTACTTAAACTGAAGGTTTTATGCTCTTCATCTCTGTTTTGAAAGACAGTGATCATTAATTAAGGAGTATGCTTTCCTAAATAAAGATGGACAATTTCTTCTTGTGTAATATGCGTGGACAACATCCAGTCTTTTGTCTGCAAGTGAACTGGTGGATTTTCTGTGTAGGTACTTTCATGTGTCAGTACTTTGTCTTTTTGGCATCAACACATGTCCACTTCTGTCAATGTTTTCACATCTAACTCATCCCTCTACACTACTACTAATTATAATACACACATTACTACTTCTGTCAACATTTTCACATTTAACTTGTCTCAAGCACATACACTGCTACTTTCTGTAACACATGCATTACTACTTGTGTTTCACATATTAACTTGCCTTCATCACATATACCACTATTTGTGTTAATGTTTTCACATCAGACTTGTTTCAAATACATGCAGCACTTTTTTTTTTCTGTGCTGAGCTTTGTTTATCCTTTTCATAGAAAAACATCTTCAGACAAACTCGGAAGATTGAGGAGCTGAAATCTGCAATGAACTGGGACCAAAAGACACTGGATGTGTGGTTGGAGGAGTCAGCCAGAAAAGATGAAGATGCCATGATCATACTGAAGTATACAAGACAGGATGAAGTCAAGATTAGGGTAAGATCAAGATTAAAGTGAAGTCAGGATTAAATTAATCTAATTTTTGTCTTTCTTGTCTAACAGCAGATGGAGACAGCAGTAAAGAAGTCAGAATAAGAGCAGTACAAGCCAGGTCACATTCAGTCTTATCATGAGGTCCAAAAAGATATGCCAGAAAGGCAAATGTAAAATATTCAAAAGTATCCAGTGTCCTGCTATATGGTTGCAAAAGCTGGAAAATTATGCTGACAGTTATATGTACATCTGACACCTTCATACTTTCATTCATTCCTTTGCATGTCCCTTGCGGAACCTTGCCTCCAAACAGCACTCCTGTAGGCCTCTCGGTTGTGAGCAAGATGGCCTGCTGCTGCTGCATCCATTTCCAGATCATCAACGATGTCTTGCAGCCATCTTCGTTTCGGTCTTCCTCTTTTTCTTTTTCCCATTATGTATCCTTCCAATACGGTCTTCTCTAAATTATCATGACGTTTAATGTGTCCAAAATATTTAAGTTTTCTCTCTTTAATCCTCTTTACTAGCCAGCCTTCCTCAATATTAAGCTCTTGTAGTATAGATATATTTGTTCTTTTTTGTGTCCACGATATTTGGAGAACTCTTCTATAGCATTTACATTCAAAGGCATTTATGTGCTTCTCAGCTCATACTAGGTACCCAAATAAGATAAAAAAAAACTGTCCTGGCCAAATACCACAAGAAATGACATCTTTTTTAAGAGAGACACATGACATCACTGCCAACTGATTTAAAAGAGGAGGTGGTGACGGATTGAGCACATTATGAGAATGATAGATGAATCTTTTGAAGTAGACTCCACAGGGTAAAAGAAGCATGGGACAAATCAAAGAGACATGGACATGTACAGCAATGTTGGTAAACAAAGGACTGACATAAGAGACAGCCAAGGAGATAGCAAAGGACCAACAAAAATGGAAATCTCTTGATACATGAAATCCTGAGTGTCTTAGTCACTGAAAGGACAAGAGAGAGAAAGAGAGAGAGAGAGAGAGAGAGAGAGAGAGAGAGAATGTTTGTCTTGAGCTGTAGCTAGTTTAAGAAGGTCAAGAAGATAAAATGTCCCTTTCTGATGAGACTTTTCATTTGTCACTATTCAGCATGTAAGCCATTTTCAAGTTTTGGTATTTCAACTGTTTTTATGTGTCAGCATTTTAACATTTTCATGTGCAGGACTTGTCCTTGCTTATGGAGAAACTTATGGCAGAAGCTTTGGTCAAGAAGCACCAGCTGGACTTAGAAATGATCAGCACTTTGACTGCCCAGGTATATGAGTGCTTCTTCTCATTAGTAATCAAAGCTTCCTGGTACGCATATTGCCTTTAGTTATAAAAACTCTCAGATATGTGTATCATTATGGATAAAATAAGTATTGTTATATTGATAAATTATCTAAGCAAATGATTCCTGCATTTATTACTAATGGTGAAACTGCTATTGTCAGTACCAATTGTTAAAATTTTCATTTCTTTATCTGCTAGCTTGTTTTCTGTTTATAATGATTAACTGGTAGAAATAGCATACATTTCTTTTGTTTCGAAGTGTGATTTTCTTGTTTCATTTTTCTCAGTTATTATTTGTGAGTTTTCTTTTTCCCCCTCAAATTTTCTGTTTGGTGACTTGTTTACTGGTTCACACTGAAACATAGCAACTTTGTAGTCATTAAGTAATGAAGCTGTTCCTCCTTTTTTTTCCCCCTAGTTTATACATTTTGTTTATTGGTTGTCTTTGGCAAAGATTGAGCTGGACAAAACTGCTGAGAACTTCCGCCGTGTTCATTCTGAGAGGGAGGAGCTTCTGGCTCAGTGGGAGAGTACTTTAGATCTGATGCAGAAACGAGACAGAGATATGGAAATGCTGGCTGATGTTTGTATAAAAAATTCATATATGGCAACATAACAGTATGCCAGATTTCATGTATGGAATTTTCCTAGCCTCTACTGTTCTCTACTACATGCACATAGGACACACCATCCTCATTAAACACTTATACTGAGGTATGGTCACAGTAACTCACACACATGCACACAAAAATATCCTGACTGTAATGTGCTTTGTTCATAGATGTATGGTGGCAGCAGCACATATGAAGAATGTTTACGAAGAATTAGAAGAATATTTTGGCCAAACACCGTAAGAAATAACATCTTGTTGGCAGAAATACAGATGAAGCCAATGACCACAATTATTGAGGAAAGATATTGGCAATGGTTGGGACATATGCTTCGGATGACAGACAACTCACTACCAAACATAGCACTATGATGGACACCACAGGGGAACAGAAGTAAGGGTAGACCAAATTAGATATGGAGAAGAAAAATAGAGAGGATGTTGAGCAACAAAGGGCTTACCTGGGCAAGAGCGTTTGTGGAGAATCCTTGTGGAAGGCCCACGTGCCTTGGGCATTTAAGGTTCAGAGAGAGAGAGAGAGAGATAGCACATATTACAGTCACAATAGCACACACATACACATAATTGTGATAAAGTAGGACACTCTTGTTTATACAGAGTTATGGTGATGGTAAGACACACACATACAGTTGTGATGACAGTGGTGCAAAGATGTGCTAGAAATTGAACAAATGGGTTGATATATTAGAAATATAACAAATGGATAAGCTAGCATTGCTACACACACATTGGTGCTTCCTACAGTATGCAAAAAAATGTAGAGTTATTATTACAGTAAAAATGTAATGTCAGTAGTAGTAACAAAGTTATAATAATAACATACAGTTGTGTTAGTAACAGCATACAATCCCTTGTGTGAGCATTCAAATGTACACAGATACACAGATAGATACACAGATAGATACACATATAGATACACAGATGAAGCATTGACATATGTGAAGACAGTCATGCTTGTCATAAGATATAATAATGCTAGTTGCAGTAGAGATATGCTACATATAACTGTGATAGTGACAGAAATACTGAGATATTTGCTAACAGTGACATATAGAGAGAGACATACTGAGAGATGTGAATAGACACAGAGAAAGAGACGCACTATAGATGTGGTGGTGGGGAGATGGGGGGGGGGGGGGGAGAAGATGCACTGTCAGGGTTCTAAAACTGTAGCTGACCAACACACTGTTCCAACTCTCTGTTGGTACCCTTTTTGACAGACCTTTAAACAGACCTAACCTGGCTAACAGGGCAGGGATTGCCATAGTCTCCACAGTGATGAGGTCTGCTAAAAGAAGTACTGCACATCCCTGATGCCATCTTACTGCAGCATACCAGGTACTGAAATGGCTGACATCCTGGCAAAAGAAGGGTGACAGATCACCACAAGCAGACAGATAAAAATAACATTCAAAAACAAATGGCAAAAGAACACTCTGGCTGTCAGAAAAATGATGCTCACCAGCAACTCAGCAGAGAAGAACAAGTGATAATTTTTTGGCTCCGCACTGGTCACAGTAGACTGAGGTACCACCTTTTCAACAAGCTCAAGATCGACCCATCTGACATGTGTACATGTGGCACCGGTAAGATGATGGGAGAACATGTTCTGCAGGAATGCCCAACATATGAGGTGCTGAGAAGACACATGTGGCTAACACTTATATCAGTTCAAGAGAAGCTCTTTGGGGATGTATACAAACTCCATCAACCACTGATTACTTTAGAAGTACACAAGAATGATCAAAGAAGAGGAAGAAAAAAGAAGGGTACAGATTCAGTCAGATAGTTTTTTTCTCAAGCAATCCAGGCATTGGCAAAGCAGTGACAGACCTGCACTGATCTTTGTGAGAACTATGCTGAAAAGTGAAAAGGAGTTTTCAGTTATAATTGTACAATTTATTCAAGCAAAATGAGACATTCAGAAACAAACAAGACATTCAGATACAAACAGGTCTGCTTTTCTTTTTTTTCTTAACTCCTTTCTTATGTGTCTTTTGAAATATCAGAAAATGGCTGAAAGCAAGAAGGAGGTACGTCGTCGTGACAACATCATGCAAAGAAAGTTAAAGTTCCTCAACCAGGAGCGAGAAAACAATCGAGAGCAGGAGAAGAAAATCAACAAGGCAGAACGAACAAGCATCCACTTGAAACTGGAACTATCAGAAGTGGAGAAGCAGAAGTCACAATTTGAAAATGATGTTAGTTTATTTTGAGTGATTGTCACTTGCTGGGCAGCTTTGTGGCATACATAATCTGCTTTTATTTTGTATCTAGGTTCACTAAAGCTCCTTCAGGTGGAGCAGAATCCTTAAATGATCACAGCAAGAATAAGAGCACTAACCATATAATCATTCAATCACTGAAGCTGTAGCTGTTCATAAAACTGTCAAATCCCAGTAAGGTACTCCATCCACTTGTGTTAATGCTTAATTGATAAGTGTTGTGGCAGCTGAGCCTGGTATTGCATTAGGATATACTTAACTTTCTTGACAGATTTTATTGTGTGGTAGATCTGAGATCTTACTGCAAGTCACGCTCATAACTTATGACAGATCTTATATTGCTGTATGTGATATTTATAGCTTATAATGGGTCTTGCTTGCTGTATGTGTATGTCATGTTCATAACTTATGACAAATTTTATGTTACTGTATGTCATGTTAATAACTTATGATGGATCTTATGTTGCTGTATGTTTATGCTATGTTCATAACTTAATGACAGATCTTAGGCTGCAGCATGTCATGCTCACATCTTGTGATGCATCTTATCTGCCCTCTGTTTTGCAGTTCGTGCACAAAATGTTTAATTTATGTGCAAATGTATTCTCAGAAGAATACTATGTGCAGTTGTGTTTATCAAATTACAAATTAAAATTAATGTTATATATTTTTCCTTGAGCACAATAACAGCATTGACTAATATCAGGAAATTGGAAAAGAAAAGTGTTTATTTTGTTGTATTTATTTTATTTTATTAACAGATGTTATGTTTTTGAATTCATACTTACATTACACCACAGATGGATCTGGCAGTGTTGTATGTGATATTTGTACTTTATTACAGACAGATACATTGAAACGTACAGTAGAGAAAATAATTACAGATCTGGAGTTGGCACGGACAGGTGTCGCTCTTCTGAAAAAGGAAATAGTGGAGAAGAGCATCAAGTACTTTCTTATGTTATATACTTTTCTCACTTATAAATTTTTGCGTTGTGTGCTTCATCATCATCATAATCATCATCATCGTCATCGTCGTCATCATCATCATCATCATTATAATTATTTTTTGTAAATAATTACTAATTCATGTTTTGTAAATAAAAATTTGTTAACAAATGCCTCAGGAAAATACTTAGTTTAAAGTGGAGTGAATTTAAGAACAACACAGAGATAAGACAGATGAGCAAACAACAGCCTGTCTTATGGATGATCAGAAAAAGAAGATGGACATATGTAGGCCATGTGCTGAGAAGGAACAATCAGATAATCCCAAAACAAGCTATCAAGTGGAACACAAAAGGCCAAAGAAAAAGAAGTCGACCATGTGAAACTAAAGAGGACATTGAGAGGCCAGTTTAGTGGGCATAACATCCCTTGATGAGGTTTAAAAGCTCATCGAAAACAAGAAATCTTGGCAAACTACCATGTGAGCCATTTGTGACGTTTAATGGCACGGGAAGGATGTAAGATGTAAGAAGGATTTTTCAGTACTGTTTAAATTAGATTTTGTTATACGAAGGTCATGCCGAAAGTTGTGAGCAAAAATTGTTTTAAAAATCAGAATTTATAGATAGAGAAAATATAAATATATCACCTTAAGCTGCATCATTTTATTCACTTTTCAACATAATCTCCATTTCTCTGCACACATTTTTTCCACCACTCTGCAGGTTTGAAAATACCCTCCAGGTAGAATCCAGTTCCAGCTGACCGAAGGCACAGACGCACTGCTTTCTGAACATTCTCTCCCGTGGGCTCTAGCTGGCACAAACTTTTCTATAGCCTAGAGTTTCAGTCATTTCCTATACTGCATCATGTCCTATTCCAAGATTTACTGCGATTTCAGAAACTGACACGTTTGTCTTCTTTAATGATGTCGTCAACCCTTTCCACATTATGTTCTGTGGAGGCAGTTCGAGGGCGACCGCTGCGAGGCATATCTTGGATGCTCGTGTTTCCATCTTTGAAATGTTTCACCCACCTCCTAAAAAACTACTAGCACCCATACACACATCTCCATAAGCAAGTTGAAGTCTTTGGTGAATTTGAGCAGCGGGGATTTCCTCTTTAACGAGGAACTCAATAACAGCATGTTGATGAAACAAAACGTCAGCACTCACCATTTTGTTTCTTCTCCATGTGGTCACATGACACATGATGGTGACATTATGTGACATCAACATGAACTGCAAAGGGTTCAGTTTAAGGTGATACATTTATATTTTATTTATCTATAAATTCTGATTTTTAAAAAAATTTTTGCTTACAACTTTCAGTATAACCCTTGTATGTATGTGTTTTTAATTTTTAAAACTCCACATGATTTTTTATGTTATTTGTTTAATTATGGCTGGTAAATTGAAAAAAACATGACCAAAAAACTTCCCATGCTGCAATTCTTTACAGATGGCATCACTAAACATGATTAGTTCTCAAAATTATTCGAATTATCTGGCAAAATCTTGTATCTGGAATAGGTGAAGTCCCATTGTTGCTGGTTAAGAGAGATTCTACTGTAAATATATAAAACAACAAAATTGAATGATGCAATGTACCAGACAGAACCTTATAAGTTATGTAAAACATAGATAATTGATGATGTCTGCCCAGTGGTCAGTATTTTAATAAATTTCACACAGGCTTCACCAGGTCAAGATGGTTAGAGAGAACCTTGTTGAGAAACTGAAGGCTGCAGTGACATCAACCCTAAGTGCTGGGGAAGTAGCAACAAACATGGATGACCTATTGATGGCCGAGGAGAGAAGAGTGAATGAACTGACTATAGAAATCAAGCACCTGGAAGATCTTTTATGCAAGAAAGAGACAGAGCTCAAAGAAGCTAAGGCTGAAGAGAGAATGACGGAAGCCAGCATAAATGTGAGAAAACTGTCGCAGTCTTATCTTTGTGTGCTTACCATTGTTGTTATATTAAGATAATTGATGCAAGCATTCATTTGTCCACATCTTTGGTCAATGACTGGCTAAGCAATCACCGCTCAGTACATCCTGTGGCATCTCTGAGGGCAGCAACAAATCCCTCCATCTCTCACAGTCTGTGGCCACCCATTGCATTGTGCCCCTAAATGTGCTGCATGCCACTCATTTCTGTTACTACAGTTCTCCTCCAGGTAGCCTTTGGCTGGACTTTATTTTTCCCTCAAGTGTCCATTACACAGCTGTTTCAGCACTGTTGCTAGGGTCTCTTCAGAGCACATGACCAATTCATTTCAAGTGTTTTTTGCTAGTACAACATGTTTATCTTCTAGTTAACAGTGGGCAAATAGGTCTCTATTATTTATTTTTTGTTGCCAGTAAATATTCACAATTTTTCTGAGGCAGATTGTGTGGATTGAGGATAATTTACCCATTTCCTTTTTGGTTGTTCCTCAGCAATCTGCTCCATAGGAGAATATGGATAACACACAAGTTTGGTATAGATTCTAGAATGAACATGAGTATATTTGTCTCAACCTTATCTTTATGTGCTTAGCATTATGGCTATGTTAAGATGATTGAGACTAACATTAATGTGATAAAACTGTTCTAGCTTTATCTTTATGCAGTTATCATGGCGGCTGAGTTTGATGCAATCTTTGATGCAAGAAATTTATTTCAACATTACTTTTGTATACTTGTCTGTCCCTATCAAAATGAGAAATGGGTCACCAGTATGGCTGCCTTTACAAATCATGTCATACATTTTCTTGGTTTAAGAAAAAAAATAGTCTTCCAGAAGGTCTTTGGTCAGGTTTATAAGAAGAATGGATCATTACTAACTGATAATGGAGATACAATGAGGGAAATTAAAAGGAGGACATCTGTCGCTCTTCAGAAAGTAAAACATCTAAAGAAAATGTGGAGAGGAACAGACAGAACTACAAAAATCAGATTTTTAAGGGCATGCATCTTTCCTATCGCAACATATGCCTGTGAGACCTGGACACTTAACAAAACAACTGAGAAACACATAAATGCCTTTGAATGTAAATGCTACAGAAGAGTTCTTCAAATATCATGGTCACAAAAAAGAACAAATATATCTATACTACAAGAGCTTAATATTGAAGAAGGCTGGCTAGTAAAGAGGATTAAAAAGAGAAAATTTAAATATTTTGAACACATTAAATGTCATAAGAATTTAGAGAAGACAGTCTTGGAAGGGTACATAATGGGAAAAAGAAAGAGAGGAAGACCAAGGTGAAGATGGCTGCAAGACATCGTTGATGATCTGCAAATGGATGCATCAGAAGTGGGGCATTTTGCTTACAACTGAGAGGCCTACAGGAGAGCTGTTAGGGAGCAAAGTTCCACAAGGGACATGCAAATGACTGACTATATTAGAAATAATTCTTCTTTCTGTACTTGGTGGTAACAGTTTTTATTGGGTTTTAAATTGATGCCCAGTATAGTCTTTTCTCTCAGCTGTAACAGTTTTATGTAATTTTTATGTAAGTGACTTGTGACATTTACTTTGTACCATGATAAAAAAAAATATGTGAAAAATTGTTATGATAAGCTTTTTTCACCTACTAAAATCATATGTAAAAGAAGCATTTGAACTGACAGTTTTTATTTCATACATAAAAGGTGAAGATAATGCACATTTTAAAAAATCTGTATAAAATAATTATGATCATAAAAAGTTTATTGTATGAAGTAATGATGATGGCAGAGATGCACTCAAGTCCTTTATGGCAAGTTTCAAATCAGGTCTCAAATCACTACCTTCAAATCTTCAGTCAATTCCTTCAAGCAGTTTCAGGTCAAGCTTCAAGTCTATGAATGAAAAGCAATATGACTGTTGGTATGGGTTACCAGGTCAACAGAGATTTATTATAGCATGTACAAAAGTCTGTTACTTGTGAAAATGAGGAGAGTACAGCAAAGTAAATAAAAGCGATGCTTTATATACTTTATTCTTCATTTTATCAAGTATCTCATCAGTAATTTATGCATCTTTTATGTTAAATGGCAGTAAAATCTATTAGGCACACAGTAATCAGTTCACCATAGTATCCATTACAATTGTTTTTAATTTCCAAGTTTCTTTGTTGTCAGTTCCTTCTGCTTGTAAGAATGAAAGCATGTGGGCACCCCTCCTTATTTTTAAAGTTATTACACAAATTCATTATGCATTCCAAGACCATAACCTTCTAGTCCCTCATCTTCTAGCTGGTTTCCTACTTTGGCATTGAAACCCCCAATTTGAATAAATTACGATTTAAAAACTGATTAATAGACATGCAAAGCTCAGCAGACAATGGAGTCAGATTAGATATGTTGGACAAGCACATATGGCAATGACATCATTTAAACGTGCAATGTATTGCTAGTACCATATTGTAGAAAATAGATGTGGCTGACTAAAAAAATGTCAAGCCACAAATCAAGTCCAAATCAATATTCTTCATCTTCAAGAAGATGAAGTCCAAGTCAAGTCTTTACAGTGACTTGTGTCACACTTGGTCAGTCAAACTGAACCTTCATCTCTAGATCATCATCATCATTATTAGGTGCTGTGCCAGCTGGCAGTGGCTGTTATGCTTCTCCAGAGTACATGCTCCTTCATGCAGGCCATAAGCTCACACTCAGTTAGTGATCTCCACTCACACCATCTCATCAGACTTTCCAGTATCATTTCTCTTGGTCTTCCCCTGGCTCTTCTTCCCTCTGTTTTTCCTGTTATAATATTTTCAATGCCCCCTCATCTCACTGCATGTTCTATGAAAGTACATTGTCCCTCTCTTTTATATTTTTTGACAATATTTTTTTTGTATCTCCAGCTCTTCTCATACATTCTTCATTAGTTATTTTTGCTGTCCAGGGAATTTGCAACATTCTTCTAATAAACCACATTTCTGCTGCTTCAAATGACTTTTGTGCAGACCTGTCTATTGTCCATGATTCACTTCCATATAACAAGATAGGTTCAATATAGCATTTTAGGACTCGTTTTCTAACATTCATTGATAAGGATGTGTTGGATAATATGTTTATCATTCTCTGAAATGCAGTCTTTGCTTGGCCTGTTCTGTTCTTAATTTCTGTTCTGCATTTCCCATCTGAAGTTATTACTGCTCCAAGGTATTTGAATTTCTGCACCTGCTTTAGAATAGTTACCTTTTATTTTATACTGTATTTTGGTGGATTCTGTTTATTAGATGAAACATCTCTAGATGATGGTAAGAAAATGACTTGTAAGAACTGCATAAGAAAAGTTACTTTTCAGAGTGCACACAACACCATTAAAAATCTAAACAGCAAAATTCAGCGTTTGGATGCTGATACTCTCAAACAGCAGGAGATTCTCTATAGTCAGGTAACAAAATGAAATGTTTATATATTTATATTTACATATATGTGTAAGATTCTATATGATTAAGTTACATGATATAGTATTTATTTCTGTCTACTTATGTGTAAGATACTACATGGTCTGGTTATATCATGTAGTACTGGTTTACCTCTGTTGATGTATAAGATACTCTATATGATGAGGTTGTATGATATAATATTTGCTTCTCTGTGTTAATGTGTAAGATCCTCTATGATCAGGTTATATGATATAACATTTGTTTCTCTGTGTTAATGTGTAAGATCCTCTATGATCAGATTATATGATATAACATTTATTTCTCTGTGTTAATGTGTAAGATCCTCAATGATCAGATTATATGATATAACATTTGTTTCTCTGTGTTAATGTGTAAGATCCTCTATGATCAGATTATATGATATAACATTTGTTTCTCTGTGTTAATGTGTAAGATCCTCTATGATCAGATTATATGATATAACATTTGTTTCTCTGTGTTAATGTGTAAGATCCTCTATGATCAGATTATATGATATAACATTTGTTTCTCTGTGTTAATGTGTAAGATCCTCTGTGATCAGGTTATATAACATTAGTTTCTCTGTATTAATGCGTGAGATCCTCTATGATCAGATTATATGATATAACATTTGTTTCTCTGTGTTAATGTGTAAGATCCTCTATGATCAAGTTATATGATATACCATTAGTTTCTCTGTGTTTATGTATAACTTACTCACTCTGTGGCCAGGTTAAATAATGTAGTGTTTGTATTTTTATATGCATGTGTGCAGGTTTGCATTTCCATATACTGTATATGTATAATTTACGGACAAAATTATTATTATTAATAATATATTACATTATTACCATATTATACATGGGCCTGTCTCTCACTTGATATCAACATTAATGGTATATATATCTCTCTCTCTCTCTCTCTTGTTCTCTCTCCCTTTGACTTCTGGTGACTCTTTTATGACTTCCTATGACACCTCTTAAAACAGAGAGAGAGAGAGAGAGAGAGAGAGAATAGTCATCAGAAGTCACAGAAAGAGAAAGTGAAAAAGAAACAGATTAGAAGTCACAGAGAGAGAGATAGAGATAAAAAGAGAGAAAGAGAGCAAAGAGTCATCAGAAGTCACAGAAAGAGCAAAAGGAGAGACAGATTAGAAGCCACAAAGAGAGAGAGAGAGTGTGTGTATGTGAGAGAGAGACTAGAAGTCACAGAGAGAGAGAGAGAGAGAGAGAGAGAGAGAGAGAGGAGTCATCAGGAGTCACAGAAGTCACAGAAAGAGAGAGACAGATAGACATTTTCTCACTGTGACTTCTAATCTCTCTCAAAATCTCTGTGTTTTCTAATCTGAATTTCCCTCTTTTTCTTTCTGTGACTTCTGATGACTCCTCTGATTTCTATAATCTCTCTCTCTCCTCTCTCTCTCTCTCTCACACACACACACATTCTATTTCTAATCTGTCTCTCTCAGTGACTTCTGATAATTCTTTGCCTTATAGATTTTTAAAAATACTCTTCTCTCTTTGTGACTCCTAATCTGTCTCTCTCTTTCTGTGACTTCTAATCTACCTCTCCCTCTCTCTGTGACCACTAATCTTTCTCTCTCTATGTGACTTATAATATCCCTCTGCCTCTCTCTCTCTCTCTCTCTCTCTCTCTCTCTGTAGCTTCTAAACTATCATCATCATCATCATCATGTGCTGTGCCGACTGGCGTTGGCTATTATGCTTCTCCAGAGTACACAATCCTTCATGCAGGCCATCAGCTCAGTTGGTGATCTCCTCTCACACCATCCCGTCAGACTGTCCAGTATCATTTCTCTTGGTCTTCCTCTTGATCTTCTTCCTTCTATTTTTCCTGTTGTTATAATATTTTCAATGCCCCCTCTTCTCATTGCATGTCCTATGAAAGTACATTGTCTCTCTCTTATCTTTTTGACAAGGTTTTTTGTCTCTCCAGCTCTTCTCCTACATTCTTCATTAGTTATTTTTGCTGTCCAGGGGATTCGCAACATTCTTCTAATAAACCACATTTCTGCTGCTTCCAATGATTTTTGTGCAGACTTGCCTATTGTCCATGATTCACTTCCATATAACAAGACTTTTAATATGCATCTCTCTCCAATTGACTTCTAACCTCTCTCTCTATGTGACCTCTAACCTGTCTCTCTCTCTCTCTCTCTCTCTCTCTCTGTGTGACTTCTAATCTGTCTTTCTCTGAATTCTAATATATCTCTTTCTGTGACTTCTGATCTCTCTCTCTCTTTCTCTCTCTCTCTCTCTCTCTCTTTCTATCACTTTTAATGTGTCTTTCCCTCTTTCTGTAGCTTGCGATGACTTTCTCTCTCTCTCTCTCTGTGAAAAAAAGAATAAGAATCTGTCTCTGACTTCTAATCTTCTTTCTCTCCCTTTCTTCTTCTATGACTTCTGATGACTCTTCTCTCTCTCTCTCCCTCCACCTCTTTCTCTCACTCTGACTTCTGATATTTCTTTCTCCATGATGTCTTATGACATTTTCTCTTTGTGTGATTTCTGATTACTTCTCTATTTCTCTGTGTATGACTTCTGATGATTGTTCTCTGTCTTTTTCTATCTGTCTCTCTCTCTCTCTCTCTGCTTGTCTACCTCTCTCTCTCTCTGTCTGCTTGTCTGTCTGTCTCTCTGCTTGTCCATCTCTCTCTCTCTTTCTCTGTGTATGACTTCTGATTGTTCTCTGTCTTTTTCTCTCTCTCTCTCTGCTTGTCCGTCTCTCTCTGCTTGTCCGTCTTTCTCTCTCTCGTTTGTCCTTCTCTCTCTCTCTCTGTGTATGACCTCTAATGATTATTCTCTGTCTTTCTCTCTCTCTCTCTCTCTCTCTGCTTGTCTGTCTCTCTCTCTTGACTTCTGCTGACTTTTTTATTTGCTCTGGGACATCTTAAGTGAAAAGTTTTTGCAGATAAAATGTGTTATTCTTTATGTACTATAACAAATATTTGTTATGTATTATAATAAATATTCATTATGTATTATAATAAATATTCTTTATGTATTATAATAAATATTCTTTATGTATTATAATAAATATTCTGTATGTATTATAATTAATATTCTTTATGTATTATAATAAATATTCTTTATGTATTATTTCTCTTCAGGAACTCATTCTCCAGCAACTTGAGAAACGCTGTATTCGCATGCAGGGAGACCACAACATGGAAGAGAAGGGAGCCCTGGAAACACAGGTCTGTGGGTTACAGGATCAGTTGGATAATGAGAATCGCGCCCACATGTTCCTCGTCATACAGTACCGGAGAGTACAGGTAAACTTATTCTACTTTATTTGTTTCTTTGTGGCTATTTGTAAGAGAGCAGCCTCTCTCCTTGGTGGCTTGTCTTCAAGTCATCAGACTCCCTTTTCAGTTAATGTAAAGATAGTCCTATTCTGCTATGGAGGCAGATAGTGATTTTGGTGTTAAGTGTCCATATTTTCCTTGACTTGCTGACACACTAGAGGATGGTATGGTCATCAGATAGTGATTTTGGTGTTAAGTGTCCATATTTTCCTTGACTTGCTGACACACTAGAGGGTGGTGTGGTCATCAGATAGTGATTTTGGTGTTAAGTGTCCATATTTTCCTTGACTTGCTACACACTAGAGGATGGTGTGGTCATCAGATAGTGATTTTGGTATTAAGTGTCCATATTTTCCTTGACTTGCTACACACTAGAGGATGGTGTGGTCATCGGATAGTGATTTTGGTATTAAGTGTCCATATTTTCCTTGACTTGCTACACACTAGAGGGTGGTGTGGTCAGCATCACACCTGTCCACCTTTCTTTCCCCAGCTCCAGAAGAAGCCAGGCACCCATATCTGCCACTGGCTGACCAGGGCACCACTGACTGACCAGGACAACACTGGCTGACCAGGACATCTCTGACTGACCAGGGCACCACTGACTGACCAGGGCACCACTGACTGACCAAGGCATCGCTGGCTGACCAAGGTGCCCCTGGCTGACCAGGGCACCAGTGACTGACCAGGGCATCACTGGCTGACCAAGGCACCACTGACTGACCAGGGCACCACTGGCTGAAACTGAATCACGACATTTGCCATGCTCTTTTCTCATTGGCTGCTTTCAGTCAGCAGTTTCTTTTTATCACAACTATCTACAATTCAGCAGTCTCTTATCTTAGTGCTTATCTTCAAACCAGCAGTCTTGCTCTCTTTTCAGTAGCTGTCTCTGTGACAGCTTGCAACATGTCTATCAGGATATAAGCCATTTTTAGTAGACAGAACACTTTCTCCTTTTCAGCATGACACACACAACACACTTTTGCTACAGCAGTCATTCAGTTTCTGCTACTCATGCCTAACTTTCTTGTCTTAATCCCTCTCACTTCGCTGCATTTTTCTCGTTCTTGCCAGAGGTGATTTATGTTTTATTTTCCAGCTTTTTCTATCCTTCCTCTCTAGCCCCTAATAGGCTTTGTTAGCTCCCTTGTCTAGGCAGGCTTAGCGAGCAGTCTTGTCCTCTCAGTGTTCTCTATTCTTCTGAATCTTTCTCCACCCACCTCTTCCCAAAATTGTGTTTTAACTCTTTTATCGCCTCATTATTAGTTTTGTTATCTGGGTGGCTTTGTTTGGGCCATGGGTATCTGATGGTGGTAAGCTGTGGCTGTTTGTGGCATAACAACATGTTGTTTACTATATGGTACCACTTTACAACATTTCTTAGCCAATCATTGGCTTTCACTTTGTGCTCTGCTTCATCTGTCTGGGCACTTTTTGCGCTAGACTTTCTTACAAGGAGGAGGCCAAAAAGCTAAGTCTATATATTTATCATCCATTTTTTGTGTTTTTATCTGCTGTGTTGTTTTTGTATGTGATCCTTGAAAAATGGCTTTTGCTGACATATTGAATTGCATGTCCTTCATTTATATGTACTCATCTTGCTTTCTGCCATTCTTGTTTCTGCCTCCTTTCCTCACTCTTTCTATCTTTTTATAAAACTGAACCATACACCCATCCATATTCATTTTCATGTGACATTAACAGGAACAAAATGGATTCATAACCCTCTCCTCATCCAGCTTCATGCCTGAGTTTCATGGTCTTTGTCACATTTAGAGAACTTATTCACAGTTTCATATTGATTAAGCAAACTAGTAAAATTTGTTGACAGAATATTTTTTTCATTAAAACATTCTTTGTTAAAAAAACAGTTTTCATTAACTCATCCATTGTTTTCATATAAAATGTTTTCATTAAAGCATTCATTTTTCACAGAACACATTTTCATCAAAAATTATCTACTCATGTTTAAATACAGAGAGATAGTATCAGTCATCATGTAGGTGCACCTTAATAGACACTTTATTTGCGTACTTTTGTATCTTGAGTAGGTAAATTTATTATTGTAATTCATACACGGTATCTGTGAGCAGTAAGACTAACTGTATGTGACACAACTGGCAGAACAAGACTAACTGAATGGAACACAGCTCATAGTACAAGACTAACTGATTGTGACACACAACTGGTGGTATTGCAAAAGTATGCATGGGTCTTAATAAATAACACGCACATGGCAAAGGCTTGAGCAGTGCTGATAATTCATGAGAGCATGGCTGGGGAAAATGGAATTTGGGCGATATATAAGTTGTGGTCTGGCTCTTGTGTGAAGAGGATGGGCTGTGGGTGAATGCTGGAGAAAATGTCTTCACTCGTTGCATTTTGGATGAAAGATCCTGAGAGTTTGGAGTTACCATTGTTATCATGAAGTACTTCATCAATCTATAAGCTATTTATTATTTATCGCCGTCTTGTTGGGATTAAACATCTCCATCTGTAACAGGTCAACCTGCTTCACTTGTATTCCGAGTGTTCATCTGTAGAAAAAGGTTGCTCATAGTGTGTTGTTTGTCTATATAAGCAAAGAGACTTTGATGTACTCCACTTTTGTCATGACCATTACATACAACATTGTCTTACAAAGTGCATACATAAGCATAGAGAACTAGTGTGCATTGATGAACAATCCCTTTATTATAGCAGGAGAATACTAACTGAATGTGACCCAGCTGGTAGTGCAAAACCAAATAAATGTGACACATCTGTCAGTATGTAACTGGGTGAATGTAACACACAAATGGCAGCACAAGACTGAATGTGAACATGACTGGCAGTCCATGCCTAACTGAGTCTAACACAGCTGGAAGTGCAAGACTGATGTGACAATGCAAGACTGAATGTAATATGACAAGCAAAACTGAGAGTAATGTGACATGTTTTACTAGGAGAAGCTGCTTCATTTGCTCATACAGGAGCATCTTCGCCAAGTTGTCAGGAGCACAGAACAGTCTAAAGCAGAAAGGGCAGAATTTGTGAGAAAATTTGATGATTGCAGTCTCTACTGTGATGGCTGTGTGACACAACTGAAAGGCCTTATCAAAAAGAAACAGGTAGTGGTAGGGAGACAGGAAGAGAGATAGAGAAGCAGTGTAAAGGTAAAATAAGTCATTCATTTGTCATAAAAGTGGGAATATAGGTGAAAGTTTGGCAAAAATCTGTCAGTTATGTTGATCAGTCGTAAGCAAGAGGCCCTTTCAGATTTTCTGCTTTTCAGAAAACTCTTATGCATCTGTATATGCAGCTCTTTCTCTTAGATAAATTAGATGATTTTTTTTTGTAGTTCCTGTATAGAATAGAATTTAGCTTCTTGGGTGGTTTTCACTGGGCTAGACTGATAGTCTCAGTGTTTCATAACTAGTATTCAGAAGACAAATGTTGATCTTGTAATCTGAATATTTCTCTTTGCTTGCCTTATTTTCAGTTTCTTCATCATCATTGTGATCTTATTTTTTTTCCTCTGCTTCATTTTCACTTCTAAGTCACAAAGAGAACTGAAAGTGTTACCACCGAGACTGTAAGCCATACAGATGAAAGAGTAAGAAGCTTTATCTTTTAAAGAATTGTAAGCATCATCTGTGAGAAGAGTTGTAAGGATCATCTTTGAAAGAGTATCAAACATCATCTATAAAAGAGATTTAAGCCTCATCTCATCTCTGAGATAATAATAAAGCTTCTATCATTTTCAAAAGTTTCTTTGTTAAAGATTTGCTGCACTCTCTTTTCTATTTTTTTTTTTTTTTGTTCATTCACTGAGAACTATAGTGCTTCCTCATATACTTGGGACTAATTTTTGCATTAATATTTGCTTATCACCAGCTTACTTCATATTTCACTGGTAGTGTTATATACAATGCTCTCTGGCATGCCTTATCGTATGGTAAATGCATTCTTAAAAATTTAATAGTATACTTTTTAACACAAATTTGACTGGGACCAGTTGTCTTTGAGCTCAAAGGAATGTAAGAGCAGCGAGTTTACGGTGCACTACTTATGCATAAGTTGCTTGTTTTTGTTAATTATAGGACTACTGTGCATTTTAATAGGTCACTTTTGCTGACATACTGGCCAGATATTTAAATTTATGTTCAGGTTTTTTTTTACTGTTTCATTCATTTCTATTCTGTACCAATTTCTGTGATTAAAAAAACTGATTATAGTGCATTTGTAACACAGTCCATATATGGATTTCTCTGTCTATATTTTGAATTTTTATCACTGTGTTATATATTCTCAGTCTTTATCTTGCTGTCACACATTCTCTGTCTTTGTTTCTCTATCACAAAGATTCCACATCATTAATAACTCTAACAGTACTTACGTTTATCTTGCTTACTCTGTCCCTAATGGGTCACAGTTTATGCTATCCTAATGAATATGCGACTGTAATGATATCCACAATAATATCTGTAACCACATTTTATTTATAAACTCATCTATTGCTTGATGTAAAGTCTCATTGTCTTGCCTGTCTGATGTATTTACTTTCATAGTCTTGCATGTCTGATGTATTTGCTGTCATAGTATGTCTGTTTATAATACTGGCTCTCATAGTCTTGTCTGTTTGATGCATTTATTATCATAATCTTGTCTGTTTATCATGTTAGCTGTCACAGGCTTGCTCTTGCAGTATTATCTGTAACATTTGCCATCACAGTCTTATCTTCTTTTCTCCACAGAACGTGATGGTTGAGCACAACTTGTTGAAACTAGAAATAAAAAAATATCGTGACTTGCTCTACTCACAGTCAGATGATGTCTTGTCACTGGAGAAGAGAAAGCTAAGCCTTGAGAGTGTAGGCAGGATTTATTTTATTATTTTATCTGATTGTCAGTTTTGATAAAGAAATTTTGTCTAGTGTTAACTGGACATGCATCCCCCCCCCCCCCCCCGTATTTTACTGAGTAAAAGTTTCATGCGAATATTTCTCTGTGATGGTATCACACTAGGCTTGGATTATATCAGCTCATAACCAACTGATCAAATTTTTATCTCTTTCATTTTGTTTATCATTCAATATGGCAGCCACACATATTGTATGCTATCCATTATTTTCATGTACAAAGCTGTTAATACCTGACAGTCTTATATGCCTTTTCACATTACATATATACATAAATACATACACACATACATACACGCATATACACATACACATATACATATGAAGGGAAGTCACTAAGTAACTCGCAGATTGAAATATTTTATCAGTGGCAGTTATCAGGTAGTATTTAAATAAATCCTTAGATAGTACCATCATCCAACTTTATAATAGTTGTATGTCGGGGGCACTGGGATTTATGTGTGCAAAGCAAAGCAATAACAAAATGGCTACCCAACTGTTAGTGTGTGAAAGAAAGCCTTAGGACAAAAACCCCAATATGAAAATGTCAGAAACAAAAAGAAAACCATTCGAGCCCGGACGTCGCCTTGTAAAAGGTCCGTGCCAGGTGGTTCCCTCCTCCCTAACCCCACCTCCGGCTACCCTGAGTGAAAAATCAGGTACGGGGGGCACATTAAACATTCTTCAAATCAACTTTTCTGGACTTCGGTCAAAGGGCTCAGAATTAAGCAGACAGCTGAAAAGAAGTCAACATCCATATTGTGATTATACAAGAAACTCTTCTGTATGGAAAAGATCACTCAGTGCCTGGATACACCATGTACAAATGTGAATGTGGTAAATGCAGGGGTATTGCCACACTCTTGAGAAATGACATCCAAGGAGAACTTCAAAACAGAAAGTGCAATGAGATTGATATCCAAGAGATAACAGTATAGCATGATGGACTGCGATACACTCTGTGTAATGTTTATTGTCCCCCAAATTCTAAAAGTCAAATCAACATACAGACATGCAAAAAACTATCATTTCAGGAGATTTTAATCCACATCAGCCATCACTATGATACAAAGATGAAACCCTATGGGAAACAACATTGAAGAGCTATGCAATACCAGCAGCATGATAATATTGCAAGACTCCTCCTCCCCACCAACACTCCTCCACAGAGCCACTGGATGCACATACAGACCTGACTTCACCATTGTCTCAGCAGACATCCACAATGATTGTACTCTGAGAGTGCTTGATGACATAGGAAGCATCCATCACCCCATCCTTTTACAAATTTCTCACACACAAAACTAAAGACCACACAAACCCCCTCACTGAAATTATAGAAAAGCAGACTGGAAAAAATTCAGAACACAAACAGATGAAAATCTATCAAAATTAAATGACAACACAAACATTGACACACTCTACACCAACATAATCCAAGCCAAACTTGGAGTAGCCTACAAAATAATCCCTTGAGGATGTAGAAAGAAATATAGCCCCTTCTGGACAAAATCTATGGAAGACTTAGTCAAAAAAAAGAAGAGCAGCCAGGAAGAGTGCAGAGAAAAACCCTACTCCAGAAAACAGAATAAAAAACCCTACTCCAGAAAACAGAATAGAGTACAATAAACTAACAGCTAAGGTAAGACTTTTCCAATATCTATTTGATGTCGACTACCTGCCTCCATGAATCATAAAACTTAAAAAGTTATTTTAGACTGCTCTTACAGACACCAAACTCATTATTCTGAATAGTAATGAAATTTTTATTTTGTAGATCATTTATATGTGTAGTAGGTAGTCATTTATATATGTATGTAGTCAGTCATTTATATGTGTATGTAGTTAGTCATTTTATGCATATGTAGTTACTTTAATGTTAATTATGTTTGTTATATGAGCAGCATATTTGTAGAATGTCTGGAACTGAGTGAAAATTTAATGATAAAGGGCAAAATGTCACACGGGCCTGCATGCCCAATTCTTAACCCTTTTTAAATAAAGATCAATCAAAGATCAATCAATCAGGCAGGCTTCCACAAAGGATCAAGAACCAAAGACCAGTTATTTCTCCTCACTCAAAGTGTAAAAGTCAGTTTTTTACACAAGAGAAACTCAGTACCTGTCTTTGTAGACTACCAGCAGGCATATGACAAAGTCTGGCGAAAGGCCTACCATTAAAGATGCAAAATATGGGTATACATGGAAAAATGTATCAATGAGTTAAAAACTACCTGAGTAACAGGACCATACAGGCTCAGGTCAATAACAGACTGTCAGACAAATGCATCCTGGAGGAAGGTCTGCCACAAAGTTCTGCTCTTAGCTGAACCTTGTTCCTAATCTTTATAAATGACCTCCCTAACCTGTTGAACACCCGCAAAACCATATTTGCCAATGACCTTGTCATATGGACTAGTGGAACAGACCTGCAGCTGGCTGCCGAGAGAGAGACTTAATAGAGCCCTCGTCATAATATCAGCCTGTTGCAATTTCTGGAAGTTGAAGATCAATGTTAGTAGAACTACATATACAGTCTTCACTCTTAGCAACAAACTAGCAAAGACTGAACTGAAAATAACTCTTGATGGTGCTGAAATCATGAAAGCAAAAAAAATCCAACATACCTTGGTGTGAAACTAGACAGAAAATTGAATTTTAAAGAGTTCATGGATGGACTAGCAGAAAAAGCATCCAAAAGACTAAACCTACTCAAGTGGCTGACAAGTACATCTTGGGGTGCTGACAAAGAACACTCAGACAACTGTACACAGGATATGTTAGATCTATAATAGATTACAATCTCCTCCTACAGATCACAGCATCAAAGAGCTCTCGTACACAAATAGACAGAATCCAAGACCAAGCCGTTCATTTCATTTGTGGAGCAATGAGATCATCACCCACAGCTGCATGTGAAATTGATGCAAACATAGAGCCATTAGATATAAGACACAAAAAAGTCAACCACTGAGGCAGTAGAAAGATATAAATGCATGCCCCCAGACCATCCTAGCAGAATAGTGGTTGATAAATGGAAGCATAATAATAGACTGAAACTGAAAACTCCAGTGCACATAGAAGAACAGTTAAACACAAGACACAAACTCCCTGAAGACAGAATTTAGAAAAGTACCAGACATCCCACCAAACACAAACTACACACTTACTCAAACTAGCACCAGTCTCAAGAACAAATTAGTGAACAAATCATCAGATCCCAACACCCTAAAGCTGTGTGCACTGGAGACCATAGAATCCTATCCCAAGGACTGGATCCATGCATACACTGATGGGTCAGCGTTCAAGGAAACAGACAATGCAGTATATGGGGTACTCATAATGTTTCCAGACAAGACATCAAGGCACATTTCTGCTCCTTGTGGATCTTGCTGCTCCAGTTATGATGCAGAGATGCAGGCAATACTAGCAGCCCTGGCAGCCACCACCACCAAATACAAAAACACTGCCTCTCACCCAAAAAACCATGTTATTTTCTCAGACTCCCAGTCTGCTCTCCAGGTCATTGAAAACTGGATACCATCAGCTGATCACATTACAACTGACATACTCAGTGCAATAAACCAACTTGCCTCCTATAACATCAAGACCATCCTACGGTGGATACCAGGGCACATAGATATCGGAGAAAATGAACTTGCTGACAGACTGGCAAAGAGTGAAGTCACCATGTCACAGCCCCACATCTCCACCAACATGAGAACAGCTAAACATTGTACAAAAAAACCATGAGCAGCAGTGGATGGACAGCTGGGCCAGTAACCCAACTGGAAGATCTCTATATGCACACCTGCCAAAGCATAACCCTGGTGACCACATCAGCAGCTTAGGTCGTAGAGACCCATGCACAATTTTCAGGTTGAGAACAGGACACATCACCCTCAATAAGCACTTACACAGAATGTCCGCTGACCACACACCATACTGCATGCACTGCAACAGACAAGAAGAAGAAACTGTTAAACACCATCTGCTGGACTGCAGTGCATTAAAGGACCTTCGCAAAGAACTTGATGCCACCAATCTCTTCAATCACCGACATTCTGTATGGAGATGTAGAACAGCTAAAGAGGACCTGCACATTCCATTATCTGACACAAGGGAAAAAGAGTGAAAATTCGTAAATCCGGGGATTGGAAAAGTCAAAGTTATACTGTAAATATTGACATGAACATGATTGGGTACTAGATGTAAATACTGACATGAACATGATGGGTTACTAGATGATAAAATTGTCAGTGAGAACAAGAAGAAAATTTTTATGTGATTTAGTGAGTGACTGCCACAATAAAGTTAAAAAAAAAAGGCCCGTCTTGTCTTAGAGGCACACGGGGACATCAACAACCTTAACTTTGCATATTTTTGCTTATCATGTTACCCACTTTCACATTCTGCTCACTCAGTCTCATCCAGTAAACTCTGCTTCTCATCCTGAGTGCTCATCCTTTCAGGCACGGAAGGAAAGAGAGCAAGAGATCAAGATCTGCAAGGAGATACTGACCGCCCAGATCAAAGCTGGTGAAGAGGAGATGCAGAAGGCCAGTGCGGAGCTCCACCAGAAGATGTCCAATATTACCAAACTCAAGAAGAGGTAAGCATAACATTTTTTTCTTCAGTTTCATTCCTTGTAAGTTGGAGGTACAGACAAAACATGAGTTAAGTACAAACTGCAACATGAATTGTGTAAGCTGTTGATATGGATTACAACATGAACTATTTGTTATCAGTTTTACAGGGTTATCAGTCTTTCAGAATGTAATCCACATCAGTTACATGTATGTAAGATGGTGAACTATGGCTGATTAGAACGAAGCCAGAGGAAACTCTGGTGGAGGTTCGTAGCGATTCTGACATGCAAATCGATCGTCAAACTTGGGTATAGGGGCGAAAGACTAATCGAACCATCTAGTTGCTGGTTCCCTCCGAAGTTTCCCTCAGGACAGCTGGCGCTCAATTGCAGTTTTTATCTGGTAAAGCGAATGATTAGAGGTCTTGGGGACAAAATGACCTCAACCTATTCTCAAACTTTTAAATGGGTAAGAGGTCCAGCTCACTCGATTAGAGCCGGGCGCATTTTGAATGCGTGTGCCAAGTGGGCCACTTTTGGTAAGCAGAACTGGCACTGTGGGATGAACCAAACACCCGGTTAAGGTGCCAAACGCTGATGCTCATCAGACACCATAAAATGTGTTGGTTGATATGGACAGCAGGATGGCGGCCGTGGAAGTCGGAACCCGCTAAGGAGTGTGTAACAACTCACCTGCCGAATCAACCAGCCCTGAAAATGGATGGCGCTAGAGCGTCGGACCCACACTGGGCCGTCTCGGCAATGGGCCCTTCCATGGGGCCGGAAGCGAGGCCGAGACAAGTAAGAGGGCCGTCAGGGTGAGCGTGGAAGCCTGGGGAGCGATCCTGGGTGGAGCCGCCCCGGGTGCAGATCTTGGTGGTAGTAGCAAATATTCAAATGAGAACTTTGAAGACTGAAGTGGAGAAGGGTTCCATGTGAACAGCAGTTGAACATGGGTCAGTCGGTCCTAAGAGATAGGAAAACTCCGTTCTGACCCCGGGGCATTCTTTCTTTCTTTCTAGAAGAGTCTGCCCGCAGCCTATCGAAAGGGAATCGGGTTAGTATTCCCGAACCTGGACATGGAGATTGGTCCTCAGGGGCCACATCACTGCTGGTGAGATTCTTCAGCTGCTGTGCGTGGAGCGGTGCTCCTCCCGGCCAATGAAGAAAGGTGCAAAAGGGATTGCTGTGCAGCACCACTGCGGAAAAGGTGGTAGAAAGGATAAAGTGAAGCAAACAGTCAAATCACGGCACCTCTGGTCTGGAGGTCGGCCACATCCTGAGTGCAGTCATATCAGGTGAAATGCATGAACCGGCTTATCCCAGAGGTTAAGACACTGCTGGCGAGACTCTTCTGATGCTGTGAGTGGAGTGAAGCTCCTCCTGGTCAAGGAAGAAAATGCGGAAAAGAAATAAAGGTTGCTGTGCAGCGCCAATGTGAAAAGGTGGTGGAAAAGATAAAGTGAAATTTAATCAGTATGTCCAGTAGTATTGCTGCGAGAGCTACACATACCACGGCGCCTCTGCTCTAAAGGCCGGCCATGTCCGAAATACACCTACACTGGTGAAATATGCCTAAACCGGCACACACCAGGGGTGGAACTTGATGGCTAGACATGTCATGCCACCTCTGCTCTAGAGGTCGGTCACGCCTGATATACACCCATACTGGTGAATTTTGCCTAAACCGGCTCACACCAGGGGTGAATCTTGAAGGCTACACATGTCACAGTACCTCTGCTCTAGAGGTTGGTCACGTCCCAAACATGCCCATACTGGGATAATATGCCTAAACCGGCTCAACCCAGGGGTGGAAGTCACTAGTGGCGAGGATTTGTCCTCCTGGACAAAAGCTCCATCCTGGTCACAACTAGGAAGGGTAGCGGCCACGACCACAAAATGCTGAAGTCAGAGACACTGGACCAGGGCAGTCTAGATAGGTAACCACCTCTCACCTGGCGGGGATGTTTGCGTATCCTAATCACGCTGAGGTTTTCCGGTGAGAAAGTCCAACTCTGGACTAAATGGGCAACCATCTCTCACCTGGCAGTGATACACGGGTATCTCAAAACACGTCAAGGTTTTCTGGTGAGAAAGTCCAACTCTAGACTAAACTGGTGCAATGAAAACCACAGTGTCATGCAATCCACTTCAGAGACCCACCAAGAATACAGGCTAAAGCCCTGTGATACTCTGAACCTCTTGTGGTCCTCTCGGGGATCTCATGTGGTCCTTTTGGGGACCACACAGGAGACCACGGGACCTAACAAGGACCACAGGTGTAAATTCAGTAGGATCACAATGCGGTCTTGGTGGTAGAAGCGAACAAAGAAGAAGTTACATGTATCACTACTCACTCACTCAAGTTGACCTTTGCACCCTGCAGCAGCTGAAACTAGATAAATCAGAGAGTGGTATGATCACAGGCCTACAGTTGAAGACACAAGAGATAGAGGAAACAAGCAGAACAAATTCATAAGATTGAAAAACCTCCCAATGAACCTCAGAACCAAAAGGCTAGGAAGAGGCAGGCTAAAATGATCTAACTTCACTGAGAGAGGAAGAGGCAGGCTAATGTG
This sequence comes from Achatina immaculata, assembly GCA_009760885.1. Classification (NCBI taxonomy): domain Eukaryota; kingdom Metazoa; phylum Mollusca; class Gastropoda; order Stylommatophora; family Achatinidae; genus Lissachatina; species Lissachatina immaculata. The sequence continues at coordinate 2,931,804 of CM019707.1, forward strand.
ATCTAACTTCACTGAGAGAGGAAGAGGCAGGCTAAAATGATCTAACTTCACTGGGAGAGGAAGAGGCAGGCTAAAATGATCTAACTTCACTGAGAGAGGAAGAGGCAGGCTAAAATGATATAACTTCACTGATGGATCTAAAGCACCGATGAGAAAACAACCTACATACAACAAAGCCACCCCTGAACCACTCAGTTTCTTTGGCACAGGTCAAATGTAGTTGAATAAAGCAGGATCCTCTGGGATTCTTCTGCTCTTCCATGTGTAGAATGTAAACTGTAGATGTCAGCTTGTTGCTTATAGTTATTCATCTCTCTGTCAATTTCACTATTATCCACTGTACTAATGTTCTTTCTTACATTACTGTTAGCTTTTATCTCATTTTAATCCACAACTGTTCTATGTTGTTATGCGTCTGTTTTGTTACTCACTTCACAGAATTACTTGCTCCCAGTTTCATGCATCCTCTCTCAGTAGCAATAGTAATACAGAAACAACAACTTTATAATTTGAAGTGACTTTAATGATGCACGGGGTGACTATAAGTTGATGAGCGATATGATGAGGATGATAAGGCATCAACAAACTCCATGAACACAAGACTAGACGTAATTTACAATTCCACGACATATGTTCCCGGCAGACATTTGTCACCATCAGAACATCCTACCACACACTATTCTACAACTCTTTCCTTAACGACTATATTTCTAACAACCTAAATCTACATCTTGTCCAGATGATACACATATCACAACTATCCCTCAGTCATATCATTTCTTTCTCAACTGACCTTTCTTTGTCATACCTTATCCGTGACCCATGAATCACATTTGAAAATTGAGACAACGCAAGTGGACCCTACTCACAAACAGCTGACTGCTTTAGAAGATGACTCTTTTTATATTAATTTTTCCAATTCTCGGATGAGTTATCTATCTTACATTCTAACATTCTATATACTGTTATATGAAACAAAAGCACTCTTAGCTGAATAAAAACATCAAAGGGATAGTAAACAAAAATAATTTGATTAACAAGCAAAAGAAATTGCTGGCTATCAAATATATATAATGGAACACTTCCCACCCAGCAACTGGACCTGCATTTATGCAAATGGATGCAACAGAAAATGGCTGTGGGAAGGAAGGGGAACTGACTAATGGGGAACACCGAGAAATATCAATACCAACAGGGGAATTCTCCAGCAACTACAGAGCAGAGGCAGATGGCCTCAAAACTACAGCAGAAGCTACCGTGAGAGAGCAAAATGTCAGAGGAAACATGGTGTTTCTCATGGACGCAAGGTCAGTAATAGCAGCACCAAAGAGTCACAGAAACAAAGAAGCCAATGACCTATGAATTTAAATACACCAGCTCCACACATGGTTCAAAAGAGTACTAATGCAGTGGATCCTATCCCATTGTGGTATACCTGGAAATGAAACAGCAGACACCCCAGCAAAAGAAGGTGGCAAACTACCACAGACAGATACCAGCATAACATTTGAAGAGGCCAAAACACTGATAAATCCCAGCTACAAGAACAGATGGGAGAAAGAGCACCCAGACCACCAAGAAACAATGCCTACTACCAGCTAAACAGAGAAGAACAAGTCATCATCCTAAGGCTGCGTATTTGGCACAACAGGCTAAGACACCATCTGTACAACAAATTCAATATAGAATCAAGTGAAGAATGAGCATGTGGCACCAATAAGATGACCGCAGACCACATACTGCAGGAGTTCCCAATGTATGGCAACTTCATGCCATTAAACATCATCACCATCACATGTCCTCAAAGATGTCTCTCACCTCTTGTCTCCAAACATCTCTTCATCACAAGTCCTCAGAACATCTCCTTTTTGTCTTACATTTTGGAATATGTTGACTGTGAAGACTGTGAACATTTTACAAGACCAGGCAAATAAGATAAGAGATTGTTATTATTATTGTTCCTATAATTTGAGCAGTTACCAGAGAATCTGTTCTAGCAATGTGTATATGTGTGCTTATGTGATACAAATCTTGCCTGCTATGTCCAGGTATGAGATACTGATGATACCTTTGACTCCACCTGGTGAAGAAGAGGAAAAATCTCAGGTGTACTATGTCATCAAGGCTGTTCATGACAGGGAAGTCTTACAGGTGAGAGAGAAAGAAATTTGTCTGAAGTCTTATAACAAAGCACTGAAACAGCTTGTATGGCACTGAAACTTGTCAGACCATAGGCAGGGGCAAACATGATGTAATGATCATTCTTATAAATCTGATGAGAACATTTGAGAAGCCCTGTAGAATCACCTTGTATTTCAAGCTGGTATTCTTCATCTATATTGTCTAAATGCCAACCATAGCTTGCTTTTAGCTGGCATATCTTTAATATTCTTTATCTTGTGAAGATATTAGATCTAGTCACTCATCTTTCATTGACATACCCAGGCATTCTTCATTCATTCTTTTTCTCATTTATGCACACTGTGTTCTTGCATGTTTCCCAGAGATTTCCTGTTACAGCTGTATTGTTCTGTCTGACTACTTGTTTGTTCATGTTTGTCTGTATGACAGCTGCTTGTTGTTCTCTGATGGCTTTCTTACCTTTTTTGTTGCTGTTATTCTCTTTGAATACCTACTTATTTTAGTTTGTTCCTTGTTGTTCTGCATGACAGCATATCACTTTCTATGATACATCTTCCACTGTCCTATAAACACACCTTTAAAATTCACAAATTTCTCTTATCCTTGGGCAAATGTTTTTAAGAAAATAGTTTGTATCTTACTTTAACATCATCACCATCTGAACAACTGAGATATGAAACCTTGAGAATTGTTCTCTCCAGTGCATTAACATATCATTTAGTATAATCTCTCCTTGTTATTTAATATCTTTCCATTATATAATATCGCTCTTTCCTTACATCTTTTAATATCTCTTTCAATATATCATTTATTATTTTTTTATATATCATTTAATATCTGACTTTCCTTATATCCTTAAATATCTGTCCTTCCACTATTATTTAATATCTTTTTGTATATTATTTAATATATACTATTTACTATTTCCATTTATCATTTATAACCCATCTTTGCATCATTTAATATCTTTCTTCTCTTATTTCATTTAGCATCACTCTCTATTTGTTGATATGTCCTTTCCAGAATCATATAATATGTTATGTTACTCTCAAGGTCCTTGCCAACAGGCATAGGATATCATGTCCATACATAACTCATGGTCCCTTGTTCATCTCCACAGACTTGTCACTGAACTGCTCCCAAGCCAGGATGCAAAACCATCAAATATCTTTTCTCTCTGTCTTCCTCTGTCTCTTCTACCATTGATCTTCCCCATTACCATTAGGTGCTCTATCCCACCTCTTCACTTATCATGCCCCACAAACTTGGATTTTCTCATCTTTGTTATAAATTTCCCAGTTTCTTGCCCTTCTATTCAATTTTCTTACTGTCCTTAGTACTTTCATCATTCTTCTTAAGAACTATATTTCAACTGACTCCAGCCTTCTTTATTGACCATCTAGTAACAACAGGACATTTTACACTAGTCAACATAAACTAGAGGAAGACCAAAACGAAGATGGCTGCAAGACATCGTTGACGATCTGCAAATGGATGCCGCAGCAGCAGGCCATCTTGCTCACAACCGAGAGGCCTACAGACGTGCTGTTTGGGAGGCAAAGTTCCGCAAGGGACATGCAAATGAATGAATGAACAACATAAACTCTTTTCATTAGTTAGCTACTCTCTCTTAATTTAGTATATATTTTTCTTACTACTCATAAAGGCCTTATGTGATTGCAGTCTATTTTTTCTGCCATTATCCTCCATTTTCACATCACCATATTTTTCTGTTACACCACTAGAAAGAGGGTGATGACTTGGACAAGAATATCAGAAAAGCTGAGAAAGAGATTGTAGCCCTCGAGAACACACTGAAGCTGATACATGGACGGAATATTCTGTACCAGAAGAGCTTTGAGGAAATCACACAGTCAGGTGAGTATGACATCAAAATGTATGAGAGGTTAAATCATCTGGAAATTAAAAAAAAATCTTCTTCTATGTTCAAGTGCCAGTTCATGCTTAATTGGAAGCTGGGTTGCCTGGATGAAGTCCACAGTTCTCTCCAGGTCCTTCTGATGATCTAGGGAGTTGTGTTTTGTTCAGTTATCTACAGCAGAGACTTTCCTGCCCACAGAACATAGTAACTGTTCAGTTCTGGTGTAACTTCCTTACTTCTTAGCAGCTCTTCCATATTCAATCCTCCCATACTTCTATCTTTATGTTACTCTCCCATATTCATATCTCTCTCTCTCTCTCTGAACCTTAAGTGCCCAGGGCACATAGGGCTTCCACACGGGTTTTCCACAAATGCCTGTCCTTTGCCTTTTTTTCTGCTCTTGCCCAGGTGAGCCCTCTATTGCTCAACATCCCTTCTTTTGTTCTTCTCCATGTCTCTTTTGGTCTACCCTTACTTCTGTTCCCCTGTGGTGTCCATCTTAGTGCTATTTTTGGTAGTGAGTTGTCAGTCATTCTGAGCACATGTCCCAACCATTGCCAGCGTCTTTCCTCAATAATTGTTGTCAGTGGCTTCATCTGCATTTCTGCCAACAAGATGTTATTTCTTATGGTGTTTGGCCAAAATATTTTTCTAATTCTTCGTAAACATTTAGTCTGGAAAGAATTCAACTTGTTTTCTATGGTTTTGGTGATTTTCCAGCATTCACTTCCATAGAGTAGTACACTTAGAACATTACTCTTAAATATCCTGATTTTCATATTTATGCTTAGTTTTTTTTATTTCCATATAGTCTGCAGCACTGCAAAAGCCTGGTTTGCTCTAGTAAGTCTGCTGTTGATGTCCTCTGTGCTGTATCCATTTTCTACTACTCTACTGCCAAGTTATACAAAATCATTGACCTCCTCCACTAACTTGCCATCTACTCTGAGTACATTTCTGTTGTTCACATTTTGCTTCATTAACTTTGTCTTTCCTACGTTGATCTTTAGTCCTATGTTGTTTGCATTTTGAGTTAGGTTGTTTATTTTATCTCATATTCATATAATCCTCCCCAAACTTCTATCTTTATGTTACTCTCCCATATTCATATAATCATCCTCATACATCCCCTGTTCACTCTCTCATCTAAACAGAAAGCAGGTAAGATCTTTGTAAATGAAGTATGCTTAAGGATAGACAACCAACCCACTTACTTAGGAGTGACTCTTGACTCAAAACTGACCTGGAAGCAACATATCAGCAGTGCAGAAGCAAAAGCCAGAAGAAAACTAGCCATATTAAGAAAATTAAGTGGAACCACATGGGGAGCTAGTGAAAGAATCCTCAAGAATGTATATCAGCAAAGTATTCTATTACATTTAAAATATGGCTCAACATCTTGGTGCACACCATCAAACACTACACTGCATAATCTAGACAAGGTACAAAATCAGTCACTACAGATTATCACAGGTGCCATGAGGTCCACATCAGTAGCAGAAATGCAAAAAAATAGTTGGTGTTCAAGTGCTAAAAGAACATAGAAACACAAAGGTCATGACCTTGGGAGAGAAATTCCTTAGCTCTGTAAGCTATCCCCTGATGGAGAGATTCAATAACTTGGTACTAAGACAGCTTAAAAGAAGCAGCTTCATTCATCATGCCAAACGTGTGCGTAAGCTGATACCTGACCTTCCAACTGTAGTCGCTCCATTATCATCTGTACCAGAGCATACACCATGGAAAGAAGCAGATTGTACACAAATAACTATTCATACTGAAGTGAAAGGTGTGCAGAATGGTGAGATGCAAAGCAGTCTTGTAAGATCAACAGCCACACTTAGTGTTCTAGACGACAAATATTCATGTGACACCTGGATATGTGTGTATACAGACGGATCTGCACACAATGCCATAAATGATGGAGGGGCAGGAGCACATATTGAATATTCAAACAGCACCACTGACAAGATTTCCATACCCACTGGAAAATACTGCAACAACTATGATGCAGAAGTTAGGGCAATTATTGCTGCAGCAGAAAAACTATCAGACTCCAGAATTGATACATGTCCTGTAGTAATTCTCACAGATGCAAGATCAGTACTGGAAGCTCTTCAGTGCAACAAACTACCAGATCTTAAGGATGCCTTGTCAAAAACTGGCTTACAACATGGAGTCACCTTGCAGTGGGATTCCCTCCCACTGTGGGATACCAGGCAATGAGAAAGCTGACCGTCTGGCCAAGAGGGGACTGAAATGGAGCAACCAGACATACCAATCACCTATAATCAGAAGAAAAGCATGATAAAAACCTACAGGAAGCCACAAGCATCACCACATGATGACTACCACATGCTAAACAGAAAGGAACAAGTCACCATTTTCTGTCTTTGAACAGGACACAGCCGACTCTGAACTCATATGTATACAGAGTTTAAGGTCGGTACTACTACTCTTTGTACATGTGCCCAGGTGCCCCAAACTGTGGAGCATATCCTCCAAAACTGCACCAACTATGAGACACTGAGAAATAATTACTGGCCCAGTGAAACCACTAAAGAGGATAAACTTTACGGTTCCATACATGAATTACAAAAAACAGTGAAATTTATCCAAGAGACAGGACTGCAGATATAGACAGACAATGCATAAGAAGAAGAAGATCCCCATACTTCTATCTTTATGTTACTCTACCATCTTCATATAATCATCCTCATACTTCTATCTTTGTTACTCTTCCATCTTCATATTTCTGTCATATAAAGCCCAACAGTAACTTCCTTCTGGTAATGTATTTTTTATGTAACTCTCATATCTACAAGGTGTGTCCAGTAAATAATGAGACTGATTCCATAAAATTCTATTTGTTCAAGATACCATAAAATTCGATTTGTTCAAGATATACCTACATATACTTAAAATTCCTTGAAATAACATCCTTGAGCATCAAAATACCATTGCCAGTGGTTCAGCCACACATAGCTCACCGGGAAGTAATGAACAGGGACCTCCTTCAAAGCACTCATCATATCAGCTTGCACATCATTAACAGTCCCAGAATGGTGGCCTGGGGAAACAAAAAGAAGTCAGCCAGGGCCAAGTCCAAGCTGTAGGGAGGTTGGCACAGTGTTGCCACAGTTTGTTTCGCCAAAGACTCTCACTAGCAGTGATGCATGGCTCGGCACATTGTCAAGGTGAAGAACCCAGGAGTTGGCGATCTCCGTGCAGATGCATGCGACTCTGTTCTTCAGCTGTTTAAGCACTTCCACTGCGTTGACCATTTATCTTGACAATGAGTATTGATTTCATCTTTGATTTGCATAACATTTATGACCTGGTCAAGGAACTTCCCTATGGAATCAAAGCAGCACTGTATGCAGATGATCTGGTCATGTGGTGTACAGATGAATATGCGACAGTTGCTACACAGAGACTCCAAAGAGCAGCAGACATCTTGACATCATGGACAAACAAATGGTGTGTAAGTATCAACACAGAGAAATCAAGTACCACTCTGTTCACTCTCTCATCTAAACAGAAAGCAGGTAAGATCTTTGTAAATGAAATATCCTTAAGGATGGACAACCAACCCACTTACTTAGGAGTGGCTCTTGACTCAAAACTGACCTGGAAGCAACACATCAACAGTGCTGAAGCAAAAGCCAGAAGAAAACTAGCCATATTAAGAAAATTAAGTGGAACCACATGAGGTCCACACCAATAGTAGAAATGCAGAAAATAGTTGGTGTTCAAGCGCTAAAGGAACGTAGAGACACAAAGGTCATGACCATGGGAGAGAAATTCCTTAGCTCTGTAAGCCATCCCCTGAAGGAGAGATTCAATAACTCGGCATTAAGCCGGCTTAAAAGAAGCAGCTTCATTCACCAGGCCAAGCGTATGCATAAGCTGATACCTGACCTTCCAACTGTAGTCGTTCCATTATCATCTGTACCAGAGCATACACCATGGAAAGAAGCAGATTATACACAAATAACTATTCAGACTGAAGTGAAAGGTGTGCAGAATGGTGAGATGCAAAGCAGGCTTGTAAGATCAACAGCCACACTTAGTGTGCTAGATGACAAATATCCATGTGACACCTGGATACGTGTGTATACAGACGGATCTGCACACAATGCCATAAATGATGGAGGGGCAGGAGCACATATTGAATATCCAAACAACACCACTGACAAGATTTCCATACCCACTGGAAAATACTGCAACAACTTTGATGCAGAAGTTAGGGCAATTATTGCTGCAGTTGAAAAACTATCAGACTCCAGAATTGATACATGTCCTGTAGTAATTCTCACAGATGCAAGATCAGTACTGGAAGCTCTTCAGTGCAACAAACTACCAGACCTTAAGGATGCCTTGTCAAAAATTGGCTTACAACATGGAGTCAGTTTGCAATGGATTCCCTCTCACTGTGGGATACCAAGCAATGAGAAAGCTGACCATCTGGCCAAAGAGGGGACTGAAATGGAGCAACCAGACATACCAGTCACCTATAATCAGAAGAAAAGCATGATAAAAACCTACAGGAAGCCACAAACACCACCACATGATGACTATCACGTGCTAAAGGAACAAGTCACCATCTTCCGTCTCCGAACAGGACACACCCGACTCCGAAGTCATATGTATACAAAGTTTAAGGTTGGTACTACTAATCTATGTACATGTGCCCAGGTGCCCCAAACTGTGGAACATATCCTCCAGAGCTGCACCAACTATGAAACACTGAGAAATAATTACTGGCCCAGTGAAACCACTAAAGAAGATAAGCTCTACGGTTCCATACATGAATTACAAAAAACAGTGAAATTTATCCAAGAGACAGGACTGCAGGTATATACAGACAATGCGAACGAAGAAGAAGAAGAAGATCTTTGATTTGCACATTTGAGCCTTCTTTGCTCTCTCTTCCTTCATTGAATGTCTTGTGCCTCCTTCCTGTAGGCTTTCTGTATCATAGCAAGTGTCTTGGTCACAGATTTTTCAAGTTTAACAAAAGACGTTATCACATATCACTGCTTGACACTCCTCTGCATTTTGACCATTACCGACACTTAAACAGTTGTCCACTTCCCAAGCAATCCATGCTCTGTAAAAGCTCAGAGCCAAATGACATGATATCGACCCTTTACCTAAAATCCCCCACTAACCTTCAGGCCTGGAGAATCTGCCCCCCCCCCCCCCCCCGGCTCTGCTGATTAGTTGAATAAAATAAGTATCATTACTTACCGGACATAACCTTGTATCTGTAACCTTCCAAATATTTCTTCCTTTATGTAATTTTCCTGTCTTTATATAACTCTTTCCCCACATTGCTGTATTTTTGTTAATTACCTCACAAAAAAAAAGGGCCTTGGGGTCTCCACCCAGTCTCTAAAAATGGGTACCAGAGAAATCTAGGAAGATAAATATGGCCAGGCACGGTACTGACCACGTTACACTTTCATGTGCCGGTGGTCTTGGAAATATGGGCCTAACACTGTTTCCCCAAAGTGCCTTTTAATGGCATGGAAAAGGGGGGGGGGGGGTTTACCTTCTGCCCCATCCTGTTATAACTGCCCCCATTCTCATTTGGTTGTCCTCTCCCAATGTACCTTGTTGCAGGTCATGAGATGAAAGAGAAACATGACCTGGATGAGCAGATGAAAGCAGTCATGGACAAGTATAAATACAAGAGGGGGCAAATAAGAGCTCTTGAGGAAGACATTCAAGTAAGGCTGTTGTTATCTGTGAATTGTGGAGATGAAGACATTTTTCCGATGAGGCACTCAGTGACCTGTGGCTGACATGCCAGCATCAGGGTTATCAAATCATAGCTAAGACCCTGTCCCACCTCTCTGTGGTACCCCCAGTAACAGGCCTAGCCTGGCTAAAAGGTCAGGGATCGCCATAGTCTCCATGGTGGTGAAGTCTGCATTGCACACCCCCTACTTTTTAGCTGTACTCTGGGACTGAAAAAGTAGCTGCCATAACTCGTTCCCACACCGATATGATGCTGTGCCTCAACATCACTACAGCACCAGCTACAAAGAATAACAGCTCATAGTTACAGGGAGTTCATACAAGTACAATCTGTGAATTGTATCCTATGGCATTTGCATACTGCATGGGGTGTGAAGTGTTTCATATTTATAGACATTGTTAAGAGAGGCCAATTTAGTAGGCATAAAATTTTTTCATGAGGTTGAAAAGCTCACCGAAAACAGTAAAACTTGGTGAACTACCTGGTGTTTAACGGCCAGGAAGGATGTAAGATTTATAGGCCATTACAGCACTGTGAAATAGGAAAATTAGCACCTGTCTTTTGTTTTCCCAGAGAAACTCCAGGCACATACTTGAGGGTGAACTGACCCCAGCACCGACTGGTAAAAAAAAAAAAATTCTGGCCTGGTGGCAGGGTTTAAAAGAAAAACAAAACAAAAACTTGACAAGTAGAAAAACTGATGTGTGACCTGTTAATACAAACTGAGTTTGTTCATTTATTTCTCATCTTACTTCTTGCTAAAGATGGATATTTACCGTTTCTCTTTTGTTTCATTTAGATATTTTTACAGCTGTGAAGTAGTTATATTCTCATGTCTGTGATTTCTTGTGAATGTATGTCTATGATTTCGTATGAGTGTTTTTTTACAAAATTATGGAAATATATTTGTGATTTCTTTGTTATTCATAGTGTTTTTATTACATTTTCTGTTTTCATGAGTTTTTTTTTTAATTGTCGTTCATCATGAGTATATTTACATGATTTCTTGTTGTCTGTCATTGGCGTATATTGTCTAATTTCTTGTATTTTTTTTTTATCATAGATGTATGTCTGTGATTTCATATGATCTTGTTCATCATTTGTGATTTCTTGTTCATCATGGGTGTATGTCCAATTTCTTTCTCATTGTAGGAGCATGTCTACTTTCTTGTTCATCACAGGAAGAAGTCAACTTTCTTGTTCATCACAGGAAGATGTCCACTTTCTTGTTCATCACAGGAGGATGTCCACTTTCTTGTTCATGGCAGGAGGATGTCCACTTTCTTGTTCATCACAGGAATACATGATTCTCTGCTTCATTTGTTGTCCTTCATGTGTACATGTCTGATTTCTTGTTGTCTATTATGACATCTATATCTTAGCTATATTAATCAAATTGTGTCTGATTTCTTGCTCAACATGTACATGTGTCAGCGATTTCTTGCTGTCTGTTATGACACCCATATATTTGCTATATTGATCAAAGAACTAGCCATATTAACAGTGGAACCACTTGGGAAGCCAGTGGAAGAATCCTCAAGAATGTATATATGAACTACACAACAAAAAAATAAAAAGTGAAATTTATCCAAGAGACAGGACTGCAGATACAGATAGAAAATGTTTATGAAAAAGAATCAAAGAACTGCTGTTTGTATTTAATTGTTAACATTCTAACTACAGAAAGCGAACCAGAATTTGGACACAAAGATGAAAGCCATAGAAGATCTTCGGGCTGTGATTGAAAGCAAGAAGGTCAGCCCATGCTTTCCTAAACCACTCTCATATTTCCTGTCAAATACTTTCTCATATTTTCCACCACCACTTTTATCTTGTTTTCATGCTCACTCCCACTAGTTTCTCTCTCTCACATGCTCTCTTCCACCAGTTTCTCTCTCTCTCTCACATGCTCTCCTCCACCAGTTTCTCTCTCTCTCACATGCTCTCCTCCACCAGTTTCTCTCTCTCTCTCTCTCTCTCTCTCACATGCTATCCTCCAACAGTTTCTTTCTCTCACATGCTCTCCTCCACCAGTTTCTCTGTCTCTCGCATGCTCTCCTCCACCAGTTTCTCTCTCTTACATGCTCTTCTCCACCAGTTTCTCTCTTTCACATGATCTTCTCCATCAGTTTCTCTCTCTCACATGCTCTCCTCCACCAGTCTCTCTCTCTCACATGCTCTCCTCCACCAGTCACTCTCTCTCTCACATGCTCTCTTTCACCACTTTCTCTCACTATCATGCTCTCCTCCAACAGTCTCTCTTACATTCTCTCTTTCACCACTTTCTATCACTGTCAATCTCTCCTCCAATACCTCTTTCTCTCACTATCATGTTCCCCTCCACCACTTTCTCTCACTGTCATGCTCTCCTCCATTACTTTCTCTTACTGTCATGTTCTCCTCCACCACTTTCTCTCACTGTCATGCTCTCCTTCACCACTTTCTCTCACTATCATGCTCTCCTCCACCACTTTCTCTCACTATCATGCTCTCCTCCACTTTCTCTCACTGTCATGTTCTCCTCTACCACTTTCTCTCACTATCATGCTCTCCTCCACCACTTTCTCTCACTATCATGCTCTCCTCCACCACTTTCTCTCACTGTCATGTTCTCCTCCACCACTTTCTCTCACTATCATGCTCTCCTCCACCACTTTCTCCCACTGGCATGTTCTCCTCCACCACTTTCTCTCACTATCATGCTCTCCTCCACCACTTTCTCTCACTATCATATTCTCCTCCACCACTTTCTCTCACTATCATGCTCTCCTTCACCACTTTCTCTCACTATCATGCTCTCCTCCACCACTTTCTCACTATCATGCTCTGCTCCACCACTTTCTCTCACTATCATGCTCTCCTCCACCACTTTCTCTCACTATCATGCTCTCCTCCACCACTTTCTCTCACTGTCATGTTCTCCTCCACCACTTTCTCTCACTATCATGCTCTCCTCCACCACTTTCTCCCACTGGCATGTTCTCCTCCACCACTTTCTCTCACTATCATGCTCTCCTCCACCACTTCTCTCACTATCATATTCTCCTCCACCACTTTCTCTCACTATCATGCTCTCCTTCACCACTTTCTCTCACTATCATGCTCTCCTCCACCACTTTCTCTCACTATCATGCTCTGCTCCACCACTTTCTCTCACTATCATGTTCTCCTCCACCACTTTCTCTCACTGTCATGCTCTCCTCCACCACTTTCTCTCACTATCATGCTCTCCTCTACCACTTTCTCTCACTGTCATGCTCTCCTCCACCACTTTCTCTCACTGTCAAGTTCTCCTCTACCACTTTCTCTCACTGTCATGCTCTCCTTCACCACTTTCTCTCACTGTCAAGTTCTCCTCTACCACTTTCTCTCACTGTCATGCTCTCCTCCACCACTTTCTCTCACTGTCAAGTTCTCCTCTACCACTTTCTCTCACTGTCATGCTCTCCTCCACCACTTTCTCTCACTGTCAAGTTCTCCTCTACCACTTTCTCTCACTGTCATGCTCTCCTTCACCACTGTCATTCACTTTCCCCCGTTTTCATCCACCACTTTCTATCACTGCCTTGTTAACCTCTACTATTTTCTCTCACATCTCCCTCCACTACTCTTTCTCACAATCTTCTCTGGAAAGCCATCATTACGAGAGACTGCAAAATGAAAGTTACACCTAGATGAGACAGTTCTAAAACATATCAACAAAACTCACAAAAGACCCAACAAACACAATAATACAAAATAAGCAGAATATTGACACATGCTCAGTGTTAGAACTGTTTGTGATGCATGTACATTACAGTAACTAGGTGCTGTTAGTCATTTCAAGGAACATTCTTATAAAAATCTTTGTTCTCTCTCTCACTGACAGAACACGATCATCCGGCTCTGCAGAGAGGCTGAGGCGCAGTTAGAAAAACTAAACAGAGCAGTTAAGCTGGTGAGACTCCAGACTTCTATTTAAGGCCAAAGTATAGTGTCCTGCTTTTGGTTATGCCACTGGATGTCTTTGTGCCTGCTTTTGGTTGTGCCACTGGATGTCTTTGTGCCTGCTTTTGGTTGTGCCACTGGATGTCTTTGTGCCTTCTTTTGGTTATGCCACTGGATGTCTTTGTGCCTGTTTTTGGTTGTACCACTGGATGTCTTTGTGCCTGCTTTTGGTTGTGCCACTGGATGTCTTTGTGCCTGCTTTTTGTTGTGCCACTGGATGTCTTTGTGCCTGCTTTTGGTTGTGCCACTGGATGTCTTTGTGCCTGCTTTTGGTTGTGCCACTGGATGTCTTTGTGCCTCCTTTTGGTTATGCCACTGGATGTCTTTGTGCCTCCTTTTGGTTATGCCACTGGATGTCTTTGTGCCTGCTTTTGGTTGTGCCACTGGATGTCTTTGTGCCTCCCCCATTACTGTGTTACAGGACGTCCTTGTGTACTGTTACTGATTGTTACAAGGTGTCTCTGTCCTGATACTGGTTGTGTCAGTCTTTGTGTCCTGTTACTGGCTGTCACAAGATGTCTGTGTCCAGGACAGCTGCTGGTTATTTTACCACTGGTTGTGTCCTGTTACTGGTTATATACAGTGTCTCATGTTCTGCTACTGGTTCATGTGACAAGGTGCCTTTGTGTTCTGCTACTGACTGGGTTACAAAGTGTCTCATTATCCCGCTTCTGACTGAATCCCAAAGTGTCTTTTATCCTGGTACTAGGTGTGTCACAAAGTGTCTGATCCTGCTTCTGAATCACAAAGCATTTTCTGCCCTCTTACTGCATTACAAGATGTTAGGCAGAAGCCACTCAGTACGGACGCAAGAAAAGATTTCTGTGATAAGACCCCTGGTGTTGGCTGTCACAAACTGTTTTTTTCCCTTTGCTGGTTGTGCTGTAGTGTCTTGTTTCCTTTATAGGTTATGGCTTTATCTTATATCCCTTTACTGGTTGTGCCAGTGTCCTGTGTCCCTTTAATGACTGTGCCAGTGTCCTGTGCCCCTTTAATGACTGTGCCAGTGTCCTGTGCCCCTTTAATGACTGTGCCAGTGTCCTGTGTCCCTTTAATGACTTTGCCAGTGTCCTGTGCCCCTTTGATGACTGTGCCAGTGTCCTGTGTCCCTTTAATGACTGTGCCAGTGTCCTGTGTCCCTTTAATGACTGTGCCAGTGTCATGTGTCCCTTTAATAACTTTGCCAGTGTCCTGTGCCCCTTTGATGACTGTGCCAGTGTCATGTGTCCCTTTAATAACTTTGCCAGTGTCCTGTGTCCCTTTAATAACTTTGCCAGTGTCCTGTGTCCCTTTAATGACTTTGCCAGTGTCCTGTGCCCCTTTAATAACTTTTCCAGTGTCCTGTGCCCCTTTGATGACTGTGCCAGTGTCATGTGTCCCTTTAATGACTGTGCCAGTGGCCTGTCCCTTTAATAACTTTGCCAGTGTCCTGTGCCCCTTTGATGACTGTGCCAGTGTCATGTGTCCCTTTAATGACTGTGCCAGTGTCCTGTGTCCCTTAAATGACTGTGCCAGTGTCCTGTGTCCCTTTAATGACTTTGCCAGTGTCCTGTGTCCCTTTAATAACTTTGCCAGTGTCCTGTGCCCCTTTGATGACTGTGCCAGTGTCATGTGTCCCTTTAATGACTGTGCCAGTGTCCTGTGTCCCTTTAATAACTTTGCCAGTGTCCTGTGCCCCTTTGATGACTGTGCCAGTGTCATGTGTCCCTTTAATGACTGTGCCAGTGTCCTGTGCCCCTTTAATGACTGTGCCAGTGTCCTGTGCCCCTTTAATGACTGTGCCAGTGTCATGTGTCCCTTTGATGACTGTGCCAGTGTCCTGTGTCCCTTAAATGACTGTGCCAGTGTCCTGTGTCCCTTTAATGACTTTGCCAGTGTCCTGTGTCCCTTTAATAACTTTGCCAGTGTCCTGTGCCCCTTTGATGACTGTGCCAGTGTCATGTGTCCCTTTAATGACTGTGCCAGTGTCCTGTGTCCCTTTAATAACTTTGCCAGTGTCCTGTGCCCCTTTGATGACTGTGCCAGTGTCCTGTGTCCCTTTAATGACTGTGCCAGTGTCCTGTGTCCCTTAAATGACTGTGCCAGTGTCCTGTGCCCCTTTAATGACTGTGCCAGTGTCCTGTGTCCCTTTAATGACTTTGCCAGTGTCCTGTGTCCCTTAAATGACTGTGCCAGTGTCCTGTGTCCCTTTAATGACTTTGCCAGTGTCCTGTGTCCCTTTAATAACTTTGCCAGTGTCCTGTGCCCCTTTGATGACTGTGCCAGTGTCATGTGTCCCTTTAATGACTGTGCCAGTGTCCTGTGTCCCTTTAATAACTTTGCCAGTGTCCTGTGCCCCTTTGATGACTGTGCCAGTGTCCTGTGTCCCTTTAATGACTGTGCCAGTGTCCTGTGTCCCTTAAATGACTGTGCCAGTGTCCTGTGCCCCTTTAATGACTGTGCCAGTGTCCTGTGTCCCTTTAATGACTTTGCCAGTGTCCTGTGTCCCTTTGATGACTGTGCCAGTGTCCTGTGCCCCTTTGATGACTGTGCCAGTGTCATGTGTCCCTTTAATGACTTTGCCAGTGTCCTGTGTCCCTTAAATGACTGTGCCAGTGTCCTGTGCCCCTTTAATGACTGTGCCAGTGTCCTGTGTCCCTTTAATGACTGTGCCAGTGTCCTGTGTCCCTTAAATGACTGTGCCAGTGTCCTGTGCCCCTTTAATGACTGTGCCAGTACCCCTTTAATGGTTTTTACAAAGTGTCTTATATCCCTTTACTTATTTTGCCAGCGTCTTTTGTCCCTTTACTGGTTGTCATGTCCTTTTGCTGGTTTATCAGAAAATGTGTGTTCCTTTACTGGTTGTGTCACAAAATGTCTTTTACTTGAAACATCTGTGTCACAAAGTGTCCTGCTACTGGATATCATAAAGCTTTTTTTTTGTGTATTTCTTGTCAATTTTTTTTGTTCTTTTCTCATAGCCCTAATCACAGAAAACTATGTTCACTTATTAACTACATCACTGAATAACAATGTGACATCTAGAGTAAGGGTTTAGCAGTGACATTTGAGGAGTGAGGATCTGACATTTCCATCTAGTTACTGATGAGAAAATGACTGACATATACTTGAATTTGGAAAATGAAAATGACATCTGGCTATGGAGTGGGGGAACTGAAAGTGACATCTGGCTATGGGGTGGGAGGAGGAATTGAAATTGGCATCTGGAGTAAAGAACTGACAGTGACATTGTGATTACGTATCATCACTGCTGGGGAAGCTGACATTGTGAGATCCAGCTATAGATGAGTAAGGTACTGACTGGTCAGACGAGAGGAAATGACAGAGCGTGCGGCTAAAGAGTGAGACACTGTAAGGGATATCTAGTTATATTGTCCAAAAAAAGAAACACATAGCTTATATAAGCTTCGTTTTTTTTATGTTATGACAAAAATTTTTTCCTGGGTATCTCAAAACAAACCAAAAGATATCAGGTCCATGATTTAGTTTTGCTATTCTCATGTATAGTCAGAATGCAGTAGCTGCCCTTGCTAATCATGCATTTTTGTTACCATAACTCACATTGTGTTTATGGAAAAGTCATGATTTTTGTGGTGAGCACAACTCACTTCCAACACAAATGAAACCCTATAAAAAGATGAGGTTACACAAATTGTTAATTTTCAAGCAGACAATTCGTGTCTATTGGTCACCTGCAAGCAGGCGAAAGTCAAAGTCAGGTTGCCAGGCATTTAAACGTGCAGCAAAGTACCATCAGTCGACTCTGGCACTGTTTCAAAGCCACTGGCTCAGCTGAAGACCAGCACCACAGTGAATGACAAAGGGTGACAATAGCAGCTGATGATCGCTTTATTCTGGTTCATCACTTCAGAAACAGGTTTACAACAGCTTCCTCAAGTGCCCAGTCATTGCTTGCAGGACGTCATGTGTCTGATCAAAATGTCCAGAATAGACTGCATGAAGCTGGACTGGTGGCACGATGACCTCACCAAGGTACTGTCTTAATGAGACACCATCGCCAAAATCAACTTGTTCGGGCCAACCAGCATCGGCCCCAGATAACAATCAGTGGAGACATGTCTGGTTTAGTGACGAATCTTCCTTTTTGCTGCACCATCATGGTATGCGGAGAAGGGTCCACCGTAGGCCAAATGAAAGTTTTGCCCAAAATTGCGTTGATGGAGCTCCGCTGCATGGTGGTGGAAGTGTGATGGTATGGGGAATGATCAATTTCAACAGAAGGAGTCCATTGGTGCAGATTGAGGGAGGCTTGAATGCGCAACGATACGTCAATGAAATTCTTCAACCCCCGTGTCCTTCCATTTTTGGCTGCGCAAAGGTCTGTGTTTAAACAGGACAACGCCAGACTCCATTCTGCACGGTTCACCACACATTTCTTGACTGCCAACAACATTCTCATCCTTCCCTGTCTCAGGACATGAATCCGAACGAGTACCTATGGAATGAGCTGCAAAGACGTGTTTGTCGCCGAAATGTTTCTCCAGCCAATTGTCATAATCTGTGGCAGGCACTCCAGGAAGAGTGGGCAGCCATCCCATAGGCGCACATCAGACATCTGATAGCATCTATGCCCAGGAGATGCCAGTAGGAGGCTACACACCATACTAACTTGAGAATCCCTGGGACTAACAAATTCTCATCACACAGATGCAAAAAACTGTCGAGTGAGTGTTTAAACCCTTAGGTATTATTGTGTGCAATGTGAAAATATTTTATTCATTCAATTTAAAAGCTATAGAATATCAAAGCTATGGCTAAAATTGGGTCATCAGTAATTATTTTCCCTCAGTGTATCTCCACTACTAGTTAGCAGTGATCCAAGATATTCAAAACTCTCCACTTCTTCCAGTTTTTCCTCATTGATATATATTTCAGCTGCCTTGTTTGTTTTGTCATCAATTTAGTTTTCTTCGCATTAAGATAGAGGTTTTGTTCTTTGCTGTTCTTACAAACTGACATAATTAGTTTTTCCATTCCTTTTTGTGTTGTGGACAGTAATACTGTGTCACCAGCATATCTAATCTCTGGTATTTCATAACCTCCAATTGTTATGGCATCGTAATATTCTTTGTCTACATCTTCTCTAACATTCCTCATTATATTTTCAGTACACAAGTTAAATAAGTAAGGTGACAATATGCGCCTCCGACGGACCCCTTGTTTTATGTCAAACCAAGTTGTTGTTTCACTATTTATTCTTACTGCTGCTTGTTGGTCTAGATACAGCACCGATGTTAATTGTATCAAATGTGTTGGAAATCCCATTTTTTCCATTATTTCCTAAAGTTTC
Organism: Achatina immaculata; assembly: GCA_009760885.1. Taxonomy (NCBI): domain Eukaryota; kingdom Metazoa; phylum Mollusca; class Gastropoda; order Stylommatophora; family Achatinidae; genus Lissachatina; species Lissachatina immaculata. The sequence continues at coordinate 2,950,893 of CM019707.1, forward strand.
TGGCGTTGTACACAATCAAATGCCTTTGAGTAGTCTATAAAGGCTAAATATAGATTCACATTAAACTCTCTGCATGTCTCTATTATTAATCTTATATTGAATATATGATCTCTTGATCCTCTTCCTTGCCTGAAACCAGCTTGGACCATATTGACTTCTTCTGTTCTATTATGAAGTCTACCCATTACGATTTTTAACAAAATTTTACTGGCATGACTAATCAGGGCAAACAGTTCTGTAGTTCGTGCATAATTTCAGGTTACCCTTTTTTGGCAGTGGTATGAATACAGTTCTTTTCCATTCTTTTGGCCAAATACCAGAATGCCATATCTTTTTACATAGTGCATGATAGATTGTTGCACATTCCTTTCTTCCTGCTTTAATAAGTTCAGCTGATATCTCATCACATCCTGGTGATTTACCATTTTTCAGATTCTTTATTGCCCATAAAACTTCTTCAATTGTTGGTTCGAGTTCTTTCTCCTCCAATAATAATTCACACTGTAGATTTCTGCTTCCACAGTCGGTTGTTTCATACATTCTTTTGCAATATTCCTTCCATCTTTCTAGAATTTCCTCTGTCTCTGTCAAGGTATTCCCCATCTCATCACAAATTACATTTAGCTTAGGTGTGACATTTCTTGTCAATGTCTTCATTTCTTTAAGCATTTCACTATCTTTTCCACACCTCTGATGTTCTTCTATTCTTTCACAACAATCTTGTATGTATTGTTTTTTGTCTTTTCTTATGTTTCTTCATACTTCTTTTGTTAAAGATTTATATTCCTCTTTGTTGTTGTTTGTGACTTTCCATTGCGTCTTCATTTCTCTACGTTGTTTTATCAGTTCTAGTGTGCCTGCTGTAATCCATCCATTCATTTGTGTTTTCCTTACTGGAACCATGTCTTTAGCTGTTGTTACTAAGATATCTCTGGCCTGCATAGCCAGTTCATCTGGTGTCATCTCCTCCTGTACAGCCATCAGGATTTCAAAACAGTTCTTCACTTCTATACTGTATTGTTCTGGTATTTTTGCAAGATCAAAGCAGAGTGGTCTTGATCCCGTAACTGTCTTTTTTATCTTTATCTTCATGTCTGCTATTAATAACTCATGGTCCGTGTCACAATCAGCACCTGGTCAAGTTTTTGCTGATGTTATACTTGACCTCCACCTTCTTTGCGCTAAAATGTAATCTGTTTGATTCTCAGTAGTTATGCGTTTCTTTTTTTGGACAGTATATTAGTGAGGAACTGACATTGTGAAAATAGGGATGAGGGAGTGACATTGTGAGATCTAGCTATGACTGAGGCACTGACAACTGATCAGAGTAGAAGAAGTGCCAGTAAGGAGTGAGGAAGCATGAGATGAAGTTTATGATCAATATAGTCCAAAATCTGGTCCAGAGCTTTCTTATCACTTGCTGCCTATGTTTTACTATTTTAGACTGCACGGCTCTCAAGGATTCTGAGAATAACCCAAAAGTCTGAGAAAGAACTTCCTGAAGAGGTCTGTAAAAGGTTTCAATAAACTTATTCTTATTTATAATTTTTGTGTGTGTGTGTGTGAACAAATTGACAAAGCAATGGATATGTAACAAAACAGAGTGTTCTCAATTTGTGTAACAGTTCTTTATACAAATCATTTTTTTATGTATGTCAGATTTACCCCACTCAGCATACAAACACATAAGGCATACAAAGCTGTACTTAATCAGCTTTTCAAACTGGAAAAGAGGCATTCACACAATAAAGTGAAGGAGCACAATGTTTTTGAAGGCTAAGCATAAGAGCAGCGTTAATAATCTTCCCATCTCACTTTATTGCACCTTTATGCCTCTTTTGTTGTAACTTCATGTCTGGCACTTCTTTTATGCATGCAGTTTCCTTCACAAAAAAAGTGTTCACAGTTGATACAGTGAAGCCTGAGTCATCTTCATACTTTCATATCATTTTCAATGTTACCTCAGTTGGTTCAAACGACTCTGTGAAAAGACTGGGTTTTTTTTTTTCCCCATCGTCGCCAGAAATACAGTTAACATTTAGTTTTCTCTAGTGCTGTGGTTCCCACATGGTCTCCAAGACTGTATCTCTGACTTCAATTTGGTGTTGAGTACTATTAAATAAAAACAAGATTGGGTTTGTGGCACTGCAACATTACATACAGGCTATTTGTCTGCAACTTATATGTAGTTCGAAAATTGGTCCTTGTATATAAAAAGGCTGGGAATCACTGCTCTGGTGGACAGTACACTTTCCACATTCTATCTTGAGCTGGGAAGTTATTCTTGTCAATCTAAATGATTGATATTAAATTTGTTACTATTCTTTCTCATATAAATTTTCAGTTTTTGGACAATATGACACTTCATGATGGTTGTCCTTTCTACTATACTGATGACCAAAGTCTCTCAAGATTTATCTCCTAAATGTAACCAAGCCACTAATTTGATCACCTTATCACCTTTCTGAATTACTGCTGATCTGGCATGACCTGATTAGTGCTGGCATTTTCTGTCTGCCAGAAATTTCTAATGTATGTTAGTTTGTGTATCTCAAGAACCATATGTACATGAAAAACATTCCTGTGACAAGCCATTTAGCATGTGATACAATATGTGAAGAGACTGAATATGATACAATATGTGAAGAGATTTTGAATGTGATACAATATGTGAAGAGATTTTGAATTTGATACAATATGTGAAGAGATTTTAAATGTGATACAACCTAATTTCCTTTGTGGCAGAAAGACATTGAGCTTCGAGAGCTTCGAGAATTCAACAAGAACATCATAAAAATGATTGAGGAGGCTGCTGTTCTGTTCCCAGCTATGTCTGAGGCTGTCCAGCTGCACTTCTCTCAGGTAAGTGTCTGGAAAGAAACTAGTAGGATTTCAACAAGAGCTCCAGTAGATAACAAAAACGCAAGATGGAATCATGGCCTCCCCTATGACAATCATCTTTGCACCATTATCAGACACCAGTTAAAAAAAAAAGAGCAGCTGGAGTACATCAAACTGTCTGGTCACTGTTTATTCTTGTGTTTGTTTTCTGTGACCGTCACCCTTCCTATCATAGTCTATTATTACAAACTTTTGTATGTCCTGTACTTCTATATGTAAAATGTACAGCCACATTTATAGACTAAACTATGCACATTGTGAAATATACAAGCAGTGTGTCCATGTTTTGATTAGACAGACTTTTTTGACTTTTTGACTTTTCCGATCCCCGAGTTTTCACTCTTTTTTGCTTCTTCAGTTCTACATCTCCATACAGAATGTCGGCGATTGAGGAGTTTGGTGGTATCAAGTTCTTCTGAAGATCCTTCAATGCACTGCAGTCCAGCAGATGGTGTTTAAGTTTCTTCTTGTCTGTTGCAGTGCATGCAGTATGGTGTGTGGTCAGTGGTCACTCTGTGTAAATGCTTATTGAGGGTGATTTGTCCTATTCTCAACCAGAAGCATGGGTCTCTATGACATAAGCTGTTGATGTGGTCTCCAGGGTTAGGCTTTGGCAGGTGTGTAATATAGGGATCTTCCAGTTGGATTACTGGCCCAGCTGTCCATCCACTGCTGCTTGTAGTTGTGTACAATGTGTTTAGCTGTTCTCATGTTGGTGGAGATATGGGGCTATGACATGGTGACTCCACTCTTTGCCAGTCTGTCAGCTCATTCATTTCCTCTGATATCTATGTGCCCTGGTATCCACTGTAGGGTGGTCTTGATGTCATAGGAGGCGAGTTGGTTTATTGCACTGAGTATGTCAGTTGTAATGTGATCAGCTGATGGTATCAGTTTTCAATGACCTGGAGAGCAGACTGGGAGTCTGAGAAAATAACAAGGTTTTTTGGGTGAGAGGCACTGTTTTTGTATTTGGTGGTGGTGGCTGCTAATATTGCCTGCATCTCTGCATCATAACTGGAGCAACAAGATCCACAAGGAGCAGAAATGTGCCTTGTTTTCTTGTCTGGAAACATTATGAGTACCCCATATACTGCATTGTCTGTTTCCTTGAACGCTGACCCATCAGTGTATGCATAGATCCAGCCTTGGGGTAGGATTCTATGGTCTCCGGTGCACACAGTTGGGTGTTGGGTTGTGATGATTTGTTCACTAATTTGTCCTTGAGTCTGGTGTTAGTTTGTGTTTGGTGGGATGTCTGGTACTTTTCTAAGTTCTCTGTCTTCAGGGAGTTTGTGTCTTACGTTTAACTGTTCTTCTATGTGCACTGAGTTTTCAGCTTCAGTCTATTATTATGCTTCCATTTATCAACCACTGTTCTGTTAGGATGGTCTGGGGGCATGTGTTTATATCTTTCTACTGCCTCAATGGTTGACTTTTCGCGTCTTATATCTAATGGCTCTATGTTTGCATCAATTTCACATGCAGCTGTGGGTGATGATCTCATTGCTCCACAAATGAAATGAACAGCTTGGTCTTGGATTCTGTCTACTTGTGTATGAGAGCTCTTTGATGCTGTGACCTGTAGGGGGAGGTTGTAATCTATTATAGACAACATATCCCAAGCTAAACTAGGCACCTGTTTGTGTTTGATTTCCAGCGAGAAGGTGCAACCAAAAGCAATATGGTGATTTGATCTGTTTGCTACATTTTGTCCTGCAGGCCAGCATACCACGACTAGCAGCAAGCACTGGGCACTGCGGAGTACTGGGCAGTAAACAGGGCAGTGCCTCATCAGTCACCTCTTCCCAAACAACAGGAAACGGTTCCTTCAGTATAGAGAGTGTATCATCTGCCCCAGCTGATTGAATTGGGCAACATTTTCTAAGCTTCAGCAATAAAATAAACTTGAAAAGACTTTTTTTCCAATGGCTCAATTAACATAATTTATGTCTCTCAGTATAAATGTATATATACACAACTTTCTCTCAAAAAAGAACAAATATATCCATACTACAAGAACTTAATATTGAAGAAGGCTGGCTAGTAAAGAGAATTAAACAGAGAAAACATAAAAATTTTGGACACATAAAACGTCATGATAATTTAGAGAAGACTGTCTTGGAAGGGTCATTCATTTGCATGTCCCTTGCAGAACTTTGTCTCTCTAACAGCACTCATGTAGGTCTCTTGGTTGTGAGCAAGACGACCTACTGCTGATGGATCCATTTGCAGATCATCAATGATGTCTTGCAGCCATCTTTGCCTGGGTCTTCATCTCTTTCTTTTTCATGGTCCATGTCACAATCAGCACCTGGTAAAGTTTTTGCTGATGTTATACTTGATCTTCACCTTCTTTGCACTAAAATGTAATCTATTTGATTATTGGTTTTCCCATCAGGTGATGTCTATGCATAAAGTCTTCTTGGATGTTGTTTAAAAAGTGTGTTAGTGATCATTAGCTCATTTTCCATGCAAAATGCCATTAGATTGTCACTTGCCTCATTTCTATGTCCTATGCTAAATTTCCCCACAATATATCCTTCATCTTCTGCTCTTTCTGTACCAATTTTTGCATTAAAATCCCCCATTATTAATACAATTTTTCTGTACCTGGTCTATCGTCGTTTGCTGTGTGTTGTAGAAGTCGTCCAATTCCTCTTCTTCTGCTGCTGATGTAGGTGCATATATCTGGTTGATTGTTACATTTCTAGGAATGCCCTTAAGTCTGATTGTGAAGATTCTATCACTTACTGGATTGTAGCCTAGTAATGCTTTTGATGTTGATTTGTCCAAGTAAAAAAGTCATTCCACTCTTTCCTCCTAATTCTCCACCTGAGTATATAAAGATATTATCATTCTCGCTCTTGAAGTGTCCTGATCCTTTCCATCGATGTTTGCATATTCCCAAAATGTTTATCCCATTCTTTTCATCTCATCACTTATTATCTGACACTTTCCCTCATACATACTTCCACATTCCATGTTCCTACTCCTTGGAAGGAAATAATGGGAAAAAGAAAGAGAGGAAGACCAAGGCGAAGATGGCTGCAAGACATCTTTTATAATCTGCAAATGTATGCAACAGCAGCAGGGCATCTTGCTTACAACCGAGAGGCCTCGTTAGAGAGGCAAAGTTCCACAAGGGACATGCAAATGACTGAATCTCTCAAAAAATGATATACAAGCACACAACAAAACTCTCTCTAAACGCATCATGTACATTTTAACTGTTGAGAGCTCAAACCTGTCACATTCTAGAACTTGTCTGAGCAACAACAACAAAAAATTCACTTTTAACTCTTTCCGTGCGGCACAAGAAACACGGACTTGTCGTTGGGTGCGGGAGTAAAAACGTGGGTCTTGATATGTTAAGGGGTATAGTTATAAAATGGAATGGAAAACAGTATTTCCATGTACTTCCGTATACTTAATATATTTCAAAGTATAGCTAAATGAATGAAAATTTCATAAATGCAGTTTTTTAGGAAAAAAGAAGTAATGTGATGTTTTTAGACACTGATTGTGGCCAGATCACCATCGGCTAGGTCTAGATCCGCGCTACTTACCCCTACTTACCATCTGAGATGTGTAGAGCTACTTGTCGATCTCGTATTGTGACTCCGTATTGCATTCTCGCTGAATGAATGTCTGAACTAACCTCCTAACTACTTCTCCAGTCATCTAAATATGTCTAGATCTACTTAGAAAACATTCAAGAGCAGCGGGGTGGCCATAGGCTATATCCATACCCCTATCTACATCGTCAAAAATGGAAAAATTTCCATGCTTCGCGTCCTTGTTCTCGCTCGGCATCGCTCGTAACTAGGCACGCATTCTCCATTTTGAAAGTGTCACCGGAATCGCGGACGAAATATGTACAATCTAAATGTTACACCGCTTGTTTTAATGAAACAAACAATTGTCGAATTTTCCATACGGTAGCTTGGGACCACAGGAAATGTCGAAAATTTGACCATACGCACAGAAAGAGTCAAAGTGCATGAGACACATGAGATTTCATTGATACAATCAGTTTAGCACTATTTTCGACTCAAGATCTCTGACATGGATGTATGCCCCTGTGCTGGTGGAGCACAAACCTCCCCGAAGCATGTGCTTCAAAGAGTATCCAATGCTCAGCATCTACGAAGCCAGACCTGGCCGCCTAGGATGGACCTGAGGCAGAAGCTGTGGGATTGCCATGTAGACTTGGGGGAAAACTGCGGGCTTCATGCTGGCGACCCAGCTTCTGATTTAGTATGACCTAGCATTTGAACACATAAGTGCTTTTTTTTTTCTGGAGTATCAGACCATGTGTTCACTGAATCAATGAAGAAATTTCTTACAGTTTGCACCTGAAATCAAAACTCCAATCATTTCTGTTGAAGAGTCAGTGACAGGTGGCCTGGTGCTAAATAATAGTTTTAAAAGTTTAATCACAGAACAACCCCCTCCCCTTAAATTTTGGAAAACATTCTAGAATATTTTCAAATATGTTTTTGGGCCTAGATGCAACCATCAATAGAGGTTTTCATTTTTCTTTGTGCCATGGACTCCCTGAGAGAGTGCAGTGATAACTTATGGACCTTCTTTTTCTACAAAACTGAGTCTAAAAGTCCTAAGATGATGAGTGCAAATACATACAACAACAACAAAAAAGAAAAAAAAACAAGTACAGATTACAAGATTACTTGTATTTACAAAATAAATTTATAACATGGCATTTAAATATCATACAGAAAGGTCTGAAAGAAACATCAGGCCTTTTTTTTTTTTCATGGTTGAAGAATGCCTTAGCCAGAATGATGACTGATGTTACTAAAAACAAACTAGTAAGACAACAAATTACAGCTTAGGCAAGCTATTGGCATTTGAGTGGCTAGGTGGTCGGTGTACCAATCTCTCATGGTGAAGGCTGGGGTTCAAATCCTGCTGAAGGCACTCCCTGTAACTGATGAAAACATATCAGTAACAGATTAGGAAGAGAAATCTGCCCCTTGTATTACAACAGACAGAAAAAAAAAAAACACAAAAAGGTGGCATGTTACAATAATCTTGAATCTAACCCTGGAAGAGATCACAAGAACAGTCAAGTTGAGCATGCAGACAGTGTTGAACTACTTTACATAACAGTGCAGGACAGTGGTTCTAAACATATTTTGGTCATGGACATCCCTCCCTCCCCCAGCCTGAGAACAGCTGCAGACCCTTCATTAAAAATAAAACAATACGCTATATAAATTGCATATTTGTCCTTCATGGTTAATGAGAAGTTTCATTATTTTTGTTTTATGTTTGTTAATTTCAAGTCCTATTTTACTAGCCACTGAGGACAAGTTTTTACTTGCATTGATTTCACATTGTCACTGATAAGAGTTATGTCATCTGCAAAATCAAGATCTTCCAGTTGGGTCTCATGTACCCAATCAATTCCCGTTTTACATGTGCAGCATTTTTTCCATTATGAAGTCTATGGCAATTCCACAAAGCATATAAAAATACATAGAAGGAACAGCTGTTGAAAAAGTAAACTATTTTGCATATCTCTGCAGTTAATAAGACCAGGATGATGACACCAGAAAGGAAGTTAGAATTAGAATTGCAAAAGCAGCACTGACCTTCAAGAATCTTGAGAATATATGGTATTCAAAAGTTATAAGACAACAATATAAAACCCAGATGCTGCAAAGATTTTTTTTTTTAATGGAGCCAATTTGTTTGCTGGTCAATGGACCCTTGGATCAGGAAGCACATCTCCCACAAGCGTGTTTCTTCGCAGAAAGCCAGCAGCACAGACAGTAACAATCAAAAGATATGACAGAATATATGATCATAAGCAGTAACATCTAGAAAGACTCCAGGCTCATCAAAACAGAAAGTTGCGGGTATCAAGAAACAGAGAGATGTATGTTATAATCTCAAGAAACAGAGAGATGTATGTTATAATCTCAAGAAACAGAGAGATGTATGTTATAATCTCAAGAAACAGAGAGATGTATGTTATAATCTCAAGAAACAGAGAAGGTTTATAAGTGTCAAGAGTCCACAATAGCTGCAACAAAGTAAGAAAAGAAATTAAATCATCTATACCCTTCAACATTTACTAAATCCAAAACATGTATTGGGCCAAGACAATATAAAGGCACTACAGAACCAGTAGGCTATTTGCTTACAGTGTGTGCAAAGAAAAAAAAAAAAACACAGCAAGATTATAAACAACTACAACATTTTGAGAACAAAATCTTAGTAAGAAGAGTTCTGGTTCCACCAGAGAATGTAACAACATTCTGGACAGCCAGAACCAACAGAGAAATCCATGGTTACAAAGTTACTAATCACATCACTTTGACTTTCCCACAGAATATCATGTGATTTCTCACTCTTCACTTTCTTACCAGCTGAAGGAAGCAATATCTCTGTCACATCCAGAGACATTTGAAAGTTTTTTTGCCCCATGTTAAAATAGTGTGAACACGATCCTGTACAGCTAAAATGTCTTGATAGGATACATCCTTAGGTCTGATGGATTAAACTGTTTAAACTGCTGTCACTTCTTAAACTGGCAATACACCACCATTTCATTAACCCTGTAAGTTCCTGACAGGAATAAACAGCTCAACGGTATATCTGTAAGACTTGACCCATGAAGACATCATTTTCCGTCTTGTCACAGTTGATTTCTTTTCTTGCACAAATCATTCTCTGGAAAACGTAGGATCTACCAGGGCCTTCTTATGTTGGTCATGGTTTTGATGAAAAGAAGCTGGAAATACTTTTCATGCCCGTTTTATCTACTTTACTCAGTCTCTTCTGGGCAGCAGTCAGTTTGGCATTCTGTGGAAGACAAAAAATTATAATAGTCCAGTCTTGTGGTCTACGGGAAAGTAAAGGATAGAAAAAGAAATTCATAAGTAGTCTGTAGAAAAAAAGAACCACACATCAGACTGGCCCCAGTGATCACACTGACTGGCAATTACTGATCAACTTTTTCCACCCGTGCCAGCCCTAAAAGGTCTGTTCCAGTATATGCTACTCCCAATGACACAGCCCTATAAGGTTATGGACTTTCTTTCATTGAAAACACGATGTAACCTTTCATTTAGCCACTTATGAATCTAAAGTCTAACTAGTGTATTCCAGCATGGCCGATAAAAAAAGAGAGAAATGATGTATCATGACAGGAGCGTAAAATGCAAGTTTTTGTCGAGATTGAGTGATAGAACTGTCACACCGACCGACTAGACCTATCTTACTATATGTGTTTCTTGTAGCTATATACTGTTAGATTTATTGGATATTAAAAACATCCATAAATATTGATTTTTCTGTGTTGAAATTTGAATGACTACATGTTTATATTGGATTATGACACTGTTAAGATAAGTACAAAGCAGATTTTATTGCTCAGCCCTAAAAAAATTTTTTTAGCGCCCAAAAATCATTCAATCGTTTCATACCAGTTTTTTTTTCTTTGTTTTGTTATGGCAAATAACTTCATTTATGGAATCTTCAATCATTTCTGCTTATTTTAATGTGTGATACACACGTGGTGATCATGGAATTAATTTGGTACAATAACTTTTCCCCAAAATATCTGTGTCATCAGGAAATTAAAGAACGTTTTGGAAGTAACGTGGGTGGAAAGAGTTAAAAATGAGAAAAAAAAACAGAAACTTTTGGAGATCTTTAGTTACCGTAACCAGTTTATATTACAAAAAAACTTGGTAAAAAACAGTCAGTGAAATCTGCTGGAGGATAACTGAGCCAGTAGTAGAATGATGATGTTCGAGTTGCATCGACAATAGGTCTGCCAGTTTTGTAAAGATTACATATTGTTTACTTTCCACTGATGCTTTGTAAAGTGTGTTTAATTTACATTTAAAAAAAAAAAAAAGAAAAAAGCATAAGGTACCAAATGTACTGAGAAAAACCAGTATTTCAGAAAGTACTTCAAGCAAAGTGAATGACAGATATAACTGTACCACTTTAAAAAACCCTAACACAACCACTGACTGGCAGTCTGCAGAAAAAAATCACATACCCATAAAAACAAAGCTAATATGAATTGTTGCTATTCAGGTGATATAATCCTTCTTGCATCCCTCCTGTGCCACTAAACATCACATAGCGCCCGCATGGTAGTTCACCAAGATTTCCTATATTCGGCGAGTTTTTCAATCTCATCAAAGGACGTTATGCCCACTGAACTGGCCTCTCTTAGCAATGTCCTCTTTAGTTTCATGTGGTCAACCTCTTTTTCTTCAGACTGTTGTTTCACTTGATAGCTTGTTTGGGAATTCTCTGATTGTTCCTTCTCATCACATGACTGACATATGTCCCATCTTCTTTTTCTGATCAACCATGAGACAGGTTGTTGTTTGTTCATCTGTCTTATCTCTGCATTGTTCTTGAACTCATTCCACTTTATACCAAGTATTTTCCTTAAGCATTTGTTTTCAAAAGAGTCTAATTTCTTTAGTTGTTTTCCAGCTTTCACATGCATAAATGAGGGTGGATACTACATTTGAATTGAATAATCTTAACTTGGTTTTTGTGCTTATAACTTTTGAATACCACATGTTCTCAAGATTCTTGAAGGTCAACGCTGCTTTTGCAATTCTAATTTCCTTTTTGGTGTCACCATCCTGGTCTATGTAACTGCCGAGATATGCAAAATGGTTTACTTTTTCAACAGCTGTTCCTTCTATGTATATTTGTCCTTCATGGTTAATGAGAAGTTTCATTATTTTTGTTTTATCCTTGTTAACTTCAGGTCCTATTTTACTAGCCACTGAAGACGGGGTATATGTTTTTACTTGCATTGATTTCACATTGTCACTGATAAGAGTTGTGTCATCTGCAAAATCAAGATATTCCAGTTGGGTCTCATGTACCCAATCAATTCCCATTTTACATATGCAGCATTTTTTCATTATGAAGTCTATGGCAATTCCACAAAGCAAGGAAGATAATATACATCCTTGTTTCACATCTGTTTCAATCTGGAACCATTCACCCATTCCATCTTCTGTGTTGACTACACAAACATATCCATGGTAGAGGTCTCTAATGATGCTGACAGTCTTAGAAGGTATTCCATATATTCTTAAAATTCTCCACAATGAATCTCTGTGTATGCTATCAAATGCTTTTTTAAAGTCTATGAAGCTCAGGATTAATGGTTTTTGCTTTTCAATACGTTCTTCAAGTATTATTCTTAGAGTAAATATCTGGTCGAGACAGCTTCTCCCTTTTCAAAATCCTGCTTGTTCTCTCATTGTAGCATCCACTATATCTTGAATTCTATGCAGAATAACTTTGCAAAATACTTTTCACACAACTGATAGTAAGGTTACTCCTCTCTAGTTATTATAACCACTAAGGTTGCCTTTATTTATTTTTTTTATTTTAACAATGATTCCTTTTTTTCCATTAATAGGGGTGAAGATGCCCGATAAGGTAATCAGAAACCCATAGCTGATATGCCAGCATCAGGGTTAGCGACCCATAGCTGATCAAGACCCTGTCCCACCCCTCCGTGGTACCTTCAGTAACAGGCATAGCCTGCCTAACGGGGCAGGGATCGCCATAGCCCCCATGGTGGTGGAATCTGCTACAGAAGCATAGCACACTCCCTGCTTTTTAGCTGTACTCTGGGACTGAAAAAGTAGCTGCCACAACCCGCTCCCACGCCGATACGATGCTGTGCCTCAACACTCAACATCTCTACAGCATTGGCTACAAAGAACAACAGCTTGCAGTTACAGGGAGTGTACAAGTTCCATTTAGAAGGAGTAATATAATACAATGTACTAAAGCCATGGCTTTTAAGGACTAGAATGCAATATGTTAAACTGCTATATTTTCTTCTTTTAAATGCTAATGGACTATGATATAAAAGACCTTAATTGTCGCTGTGATTTGATAATTAGTGATGAAACATGCAATTTCTTAAATCTGTATTGAAATCATGAATGTGATAAATACAAAATGAGGCTTTTATTATATCTGTATAGAATGCGTAATTAAAATGACAAATGTAAAATCACTGTATGATTTCACAATAAGCTATGAGAAGATATGAAAACTCTACCTTTGACTTATCCCTCTTGTAGTCCACATTTTGGCTGTAGTCATCTTTTGGTGTTGGATCACATGCCAACTTGGTTTTCTAACAGAAAAAAAAATTGCAGAAAGAATAATTCAGCACTGGCTGGAGCTTGGGTGCATGATGCAAGTCATAAATGATGGTGGTATCTTTCTGTACAGAACTGTGCAGCTGAATGTGGCTTTCATGCTGCTGAAACAAGCTCTAGTACTTGCCATGCCAGTTGACATAGGTACTATATACATTACAATGAGAATATCAACACAAACTGCTGGGGACCGTGATAGACACCATTAAAAGGTGATAAAAATGGATGTCAGCTAACAAGCAAACTGTTACAAGTAACGAGAAATTTACAGATATTAAATGGCTCTCTTTCCTTCCTTACTCTCAAAAGGCGCAAGTTTGATGGACAGGGCACGTAGTCAGAATGAGTAATACTCGACTGCCCAAACAACTCCTTTATGGGGAACTACTGAATGGAAAACGGAACGCTGGAGGGCAAAAAAAAGCGTTACGAGGATATGCTCAAAACCTCACTCAAAGCCTTTGGGAAGACTCTTGGGAGGCCATAGCACATGTCGGCCCATCTTGGAGGGCTTTAACCACCCTGGGTGCTCAGAGAGCGGAGCACTCAAGAATTGAAAGTGCCCAGCACAAATGCGCAACACGAAAAGCCAAGGCAGCACAAGCGCCCACAACTGAATCTGGACATATATGTTCCGTGTGTGGCAAAACTTTTAGAGCTTGTATAGGGCTAGTTGGTCACGCACGGACACACCTCTCCTTTCTTTGACTAAGATGAATCTGTAGTCATCATTGAAGACGATGGACGAACAACAACACTCTCAAAGATCACAGATAAAAAAAAAATTGATGTTTTCACAGAGAAAAAAATGTGGTTAAAACAAGTTTAAAAACTGTTCTGAAAAGAGTGTTAAAAAAAAACCGGCTTTGACTGCAGTCAGGAAAGTCCCATATCTGCTTGGCTCAGAGTTTCCTTTGTGGTCTCCTAGCCTTGTCTTTAGGGCACATTCTGTTGTATTGTGAACAAGGAGGGATACCACAAAGCTAAGTTTTTCATTTTTCTTCTTTTATTATATGTTGTATTTGTTTTTGTATGTAATCCTTGAAAATGGCTCATGCAGAAATATTGGATGTTGTATGTTTTGTGTTTTTTCTCCCTCCCTCTATCACTTTGTAAAACTGTACCATACACCTCTACCTGTATTACTAGAACCAGTTTTACTGCATTCATTATCTTTTATCTGGCTCCGAGTTGCCACCTCACAACAGGTGTTGCAGGCAGTGCAGACACTCCAAGTGCCTTTACAAATTTCTGTGGTAGATTTCCCAGTATTCTGTCTGGGCACCTGCCATCTGGCCTACACCTTTTACAACTTCTAACTGCCAGGGGATTTTTAACATGTGCTATAATGCATGTGGACATTTGGTCCCGGGGAATATATTGGAGGATTCACAAGAAAAAAGATTTCTGCCACTTCTGATGGGATTCAAATCCACAACTTTCAACATGAACGTCTAAATCAAAAACAATACAACAATGACTTAGTCAATTGTGAAATTTTCTGCATAGCTCTCAATTTTTAGGAAATATCATCAGTCCACTATAAAAAGTTTTTTATTTCATATTTTCTTCTGTGTCTATCTTTTGGTTTTGTTATCTGATGTAGGTTAAAAGCCAAAATATTACAATATTTTCTCATTACTAAGTAAAGCTTTTACCACTCAGATATTCAACAGTGATCCCATGTGCACCGTGCAAGGATATTTTCAGTGTGATGTTCTTCTTCGTTCACTTCTACCACCAAGACCGCCCCGTGATCCTCCTGAATTTACTCTTGTGGTCATCAATAGGTCTCGTGGTCCCTGAAACGACCACACGAGATCCACGAGAGGTTCAGAGTAATGCAAGGCTTGAGCCTTTATTCTTGGTGGGTCTCAGAAAAGGGAATGCGTGACACCGTGGTTTTCGTTGCACCAGTTTAATCTAGAGTTGGACTTTCTCACCAGAAAA
Organism: Achatina immaculata; assembly: GCA_009760885.1. Classification (NCBI taxonomy): domain Eukaryota; kingdom Metazoa; phylum Mollusca; class Gastropoda; order Stylommatophora; family Achatinidae; genus Lissachatina; species Lissachatina immaculata. The sequence goes on from CM019707.1 coordinate 2,965,943, forward strand.
CCTCGACGTGTTTTGGATATCAGTATATCTCTGCTGGGTGAGAGGTGGTTGCCCATCCAGTTGGACTTTCTCATCGGAAAACCTCAGCGTGTTAGGATATGCATAAATTCCCACCGGGTGAGAAGTGGTTGCCTATCTAGACTACCCTGGTCCAGTGTCTCCAACTTCAGCATTTTGTGGTCGTGGCCACTCTCCTTCCTAGTTGTGACCAGGACGAGCTTTTCTCCAGGACGAATCCTCGCCACCAGTAAGTTTAATCCCTGGGTTGAGCCGGTTTAGGCATATTATCCCAGTATGGGCATGTTTAGGACGTGACTGACCTCTAGAGCGGAGGTACTGTGACATGAGTGACCATCAAGTTTCACCCCTGGTTTAAGCTGGTTTAGGCATATTTCACCAGTATGGGTGTATACTGGACGTGGCCGGCCTCTAGAGGTGCTGTGGTACAAGTTGCTCTTGCCGCGAGACCAATGGACATACCGACTAAGCTTCACTTTATCCTTTCCATCACCTTTTCACATCGGCGCCGCACGGCAACCCTAAATTCTTTTTCGCATTTTCTTCACTGGCCGGGAGGAGTTTCACTCCACGCACTGCGTCCGAAGATTTCACCAGCAGGGTTAAGCCGGTTCAGGCATTTCGCCCGATATGAGTGCACATAGGACGTGGCCAACCTCCAGACCAGAGGTGCCATGATTTGAGCAGTCCTGACCTCGAGATTACTGTTTACTTCACTTAATATTTTCTTTCACCTTTTCCACAGTGGCACCGTGCGGCAACCCCATTCGCACCTTTTTTCACTGGCCTGGAGGAGCCCCACTCCATGCACGGCAGCTGAAGAATCTCGCCAGAAGTGGTAGATGAGCTACCAAACATGACTCTCATCTACTCGAAACGTCTGGTTTTCAGGAGCCAGATATTCGCCTTCGCCCCATTTTCCTGTTAGTTTGAACAGTTCTGCCACGAGAAGGCCAGAAGCTGGACTTGACTATCAGAGGCTATTTGAGATGCACACCTTGGAGACATTTCATTGGAGTGGAGAGCGTATCTCCTACCCCATATCTGGCTATAACAGTCCTTAGAACCTTTCAGTGTGATAAAATACATCCATGCATTCAAAGACTATAGTCAATTAAGGCCTAGGACATGACAAGGAAAAGAAAGCGAGTGGCAGGAGACAACATGAACAGATGAGTTAACTCTCTGTCTACCAGTCGACGTGCCTTGTGTCGATGGGTTATTCATCAGATCTTCTATTGATGCGTACTGCATTGGTCTCTAATTCTGAATTTATTCTCACTATACCTTAAAATCTGGCAAGCCCAGTTGTCCTACTTCCTGTGTCAGATTAGACCATGAGGCATGCAGGACAAGGACAACGATTTTGTGTTAAAATTTAACTGTTTTTAAGTTTTTTTAAGCTTATAGCTGTCACCCTCGTGTTAATATTAGTAAATATTAGCTGCCTGCTTGTTCTTTTTCAGTTTACTGTAAGTAAATAATTAGTGTATATTTTACTGTGAGGAAATGGTGTTTGTGTATCATTTTATTTCTTCATTTTCCATTCTCTCTTCTCACTTCTTAGCTATCTTTTCTGTTCTATACTAACAACATACTAACCATTCTACTAGAAAAACAATATACCACTTTTACTGTTTAAATTAATGTATGATATGTCATAATGCACATCAGGCTTTGCCTTTGTGATGAATTTAAACATGACAACCATCTCATTTCACTTCACGAAATTTCTCCCCTTGGTCAGTTGATGTAAACACCGCCTCCTCAAAAAAAAAAAAAAAACGGGGGGGGGGGGAGGAGGAGGGGTGTGTGTGTGTGTGTGTGTGCACTGACCAAGGCCTGACCCTCACAATGACAGCATATATATACATATCAAAAAGGCCTGGGAACCACCGCAGTAACATAGCATATTTCTGCAATGAACTGCACATCAGAACTTACAAAGCACTGCATTTTTTCCTCACGCCAGTGAATGCTTCTGTGCTACATCCGGTCTTTCCATGGCTTTTTTTTGTCAAAATACACAGTCTATATCACTTCCAGGCGATGTACCGGCAACACAGGCTAACACTGTAAGCTACACTGATCTGGAAAAGTGCCACTATTTCAAGACCCTATGAACAAAGTTTATGAAACATTTGCTCTAAATCAGTGTTTTCATAAGTAGGCAATAACACCCTCCTGTGGGTATGTGAAAGAACGGGGGGGGGGGGGGGGAAGAGAGTGAAAGGAAAAGGGTCAGCAGGGGGCAGTGGGGAGAGAGCCATTAAGGGAAAATGAAGCAGCAGACAGGGGCTGTAATACCTTCCCTCTTAGCATTTTTCAACCTGATATTGAGAAACTTGTGTAGCAATAGAGGGCTCACCTGGGCAAGAGCAGAAAAAAAGGCGAAGGACAGGCATTTGTGGAAAACCCTTGCGGAAGCCCCATGTGCCCTGGGCACTTAAGGTTCAGAGAGAGAGAGAGATTGAGAAACTTGTGTCCCTACATGAAACTCACTCAGAAGTCGAGAAAATAATGCAGTAGGTGAGTTATAAATGTACTCCATATTGTTAAATAAACTGGTTTGGTTAGTTGTGTAATGCAGATCCTAGTTTAACTCTTCCCGTGCCCTTCGTCGGATTTTTGACCATTCCGTTTTCCCCGATGCTTGCCAATGGTAAAAAATCTGACTCTTGGTTTGTTTCAATAAAACAACCAGTTTAACATTTAGATTATACATATTTCGCCCGCGTTTCCGGTGACACTCTTCAAAATGGTGAAAGAGTGCTTAGTTACGAGCGATGCCAAGCGAGAAAAAGGAAGAGAAACATGGAAATTTTTCAATTTCTGATGATGTAGATGGGGGTATGGACATGGGCTATGACCACCCCACTGCTCTTGAATGTATCCAAAGTAGATCTAGACATATTTAGACGACTGGAGAAGTAGTTAGTAGGTTATTTCTGACATTAATTTAGCGACAATGCAACACAGAATCAGAATACGAGATCGACAAGTAGATCTAGATATCTCAGATGGTAAGTAGTGTAGATATAGACCTAGCCGATGGTGAGCTGGGCACAGTCATTGTCTAAAAACATCACATTACTTCTTTTTTTCCTAAAAAACTCTGCATTTATGAAATTTTCATACATTTAGTTATACTTTGAAACATAATAAGTACACGGAAGTACATGGAAATACTGTTTTCCATTCCATTTTACAACTAAACCGCCTATACATATCAAGACCAGCACTTTTATTCCAGCACCAACTGAAGATCCACGTTTCTTCCTGCGGCACGGGAAGAGTTAATAGGCCATTGTATGACTAGTACTGGGGACTTGGGGGGTGGGTGCACCGCCATTGATGATGTGGCATGGAACAAAAATGAGGTAGCAGCCCAAACAAGCCTGGGAGACACTGCTCTAAATGTCACCAAAAACAGGGTACTGCTAACAAAGTTTCTCAGTTGACTCTAGATGTTAGTAAACATTGCATCTTGCTTACCTTGCTAGGAGGCTCATTCTCAGAGCGACAACCTGATGACGGAGATGAACTGACTACATCTGGTAGTCTGGAATTTCAAACACAGAAAAGTTTAGTTACTGTTACTCCAGAGATGAAAGATATGTCTACTGTTAGTCACAATCTTAACAATCCCAGGTTCAAACTGAAGACTGATGTCAACATTTGGTGTGTCTGCTGCCATGTCATAACAAACAATGTTAAAGTGCTATACAATGAGAGATTCACTATGTGTTTATTTAGGTAAGATATACACATCACAACTATGTGTTGCTAAGACAAGAGATTCACATCTCAACTACGTGTTTTTTAAGACGAGATTCACATCACAACTATGTGTTGCTAAGACAAGAGATTCACATCTCAACTACGTGTTTTTTAAGACAAGAGATTCACATCACAACTATGTGTTGCCAAGACAAGAGATTCACATCACAACTATGTGTTTTTTAAGACAAGAGATTCACATCACAACTATGTGTTGCCAAGACAAGAGATTCACATCACAACTATGTGTTTTTTAAGACAAGAGATTCACATCACAACTATGTGTTTGCTAAGACAAGAGATTCACATCACAACTAGGTTTGCAAAAAAAAGAAAGAATAAATTTTTAAACTTCAAAAAATGTAGTCACTGTGTCAACTATCAAACATTTGGAAAAAAAAAAAAAAAAAGAACATACTCACTTTAAAAAACTCCTCAACTCACTCACCAGGGCAGAGGGCAGATAGTCACTAACAATCCCATGGGCATACTCCAAGTAGTCAGCTGTCAAGTCACACAAACAGTAATACAGCATGTGGTAAAACAAGTTACCATCTACAATATTTATTCCACTATACATATACTGAACACAGTAAACCCTGCTTCTTGCATCACAATGAAAATATTAACCCTTTAACAGCCTGGTTGTCTTCTCTCTTAGGTCTTCCCTTCCTGTATTTGTACAATGTATTAATTTTTACATTAAAAGAACAAACAAAAAAAAAAAACCTATAAATATTTTTGCATACAAACTGAAAACTCGTAGCACTGAATGAACGAATGAAAAAAAAAAAAAAAAAGCAGCTAAACATTAAGACAAGCACATACAGACTACCTCTGCTAGTTACTGAAGATTTGCTGCGCACAAAGATGGCACTGTGAGATCCTCCAACATCAATGTTGATTTTCTTGCTCTCCAGAGCATCAGCTAACATCTCCGCCTGAAAGATAGTGTGTATAGTTCACTGTATAAGAAAACACTGCGCATAACTCACTGTATAAGAAAACACTGCACACGGCTCACTGTATAAGAAAACACTGCACCTGAGTTAACCTTCACGTGTATCAAGCCAGAGAACCTGTAATCAGTTAATTAATTACATTCTGACTTTCAACCAGTGGGGACCTACCACCCCGTCAAGAGATGGGACAAAGCTCGCTCTCTCTCTCTCTCTCTGTCTCTGTGTGTGTGTGGGGGTTGTGTTGTTGAGATGATGACATTCTGACAATATGGTGGAAAAAAAGGTACAAATAGTTGAGAACTTCTAGATTAGAAGACACTTGATATGATTCAGAAGCAAAACAAAAAAATATTTTTTTAAAATTTGTGCATTAAACACCTGTACCTATTTATAAAAATCCTAGCAGATGTACAAAATATTCTCATCAAAATGTACAAGAGTCGTTCCAAAAATTTTGAGCAAGTGGAAACCTCATGAAGATAACAAAATTCTGAGAAATGCGATTGGTTTCATTGGACAAAGCGTTTGTTTTTGCACGCATGATATGAATAATATAATATTCAAACTGAAAGATCACGTGACTGTTTGAAAAATGCCATCTAAAAATCTTTTGTTTCAGCGGTATGCTGTAATTCAGCTCTCTGGATGTGAAGATGTTCTGGCTGTTGATATCCAGATGCCTGAAGATCATCTATGGAGATGCCACACTGGAGGGGCAGAACTGTCAGCCGATGGGTAAAATATTTTCAAGATGGCACCACAGACATTACTGACAAGCCTCATGGTGGCAGACAAAGAACAGCAGCACAGAATAAAACCATGAACTAGTGGACATGCTTAGTAAGGAAGACTGCTTCATTATGGAAAGAAAAATTGCATTGATTTTCAGTGTCGGGCACCACGCTCTCGATGAGATGACCAGACAGCCTGGGTATTGTAAACTTGCTGTAGATGGATAGCACAACTCCTCACAGAACACAAGATGCTTCACATGCAAACTGCCATGCTGCTTTTGCATCAATTTAATTAGATGGAGCAAAAATAATGGCATGATTATAATTTTACACCGATTAAAACAAAATCAATGCTCATAACAAGACAGAAACTTCAAAACGCAACAAAAACAACACTTCAGCTCTGTACAGAAACATCACAGATAGAAAATGTTAGTGAGCACAAAACACTAGGTCTTATTATTGACCAACATCTGACCTGGAACTCTCATGTGCAATGTCCAACAAAACTCACTGCACAAAAAGTATACTAATTAGCTAAAATTAAGCACTTCATCGATCAAGACACTAGGAAGACATACTACATATCCCATATACAAACACATTTAGACTATTGCTCAACAGTTTGGGATGGTTGCTCAGTGTCAAATACAAAGAGGCTTTGCTCACTCCAAAAGTGAACAGTAAAGCTTATTAGTGACAAAGATCAAGCACAAACAACTAACCATCACAAATGTATCAAAATACTACCTCTTAAGAACAGGTTCCTCTTCAACAAAGCCAAGTTAGTACATCAAATTCTTTCACGGCATGCCCCATCTTATCTATGGAACCTGTTTAAATTTAGCCCAAAGTGCAGCCAACGCTTGAACAACATGTCTTCCAAAACCTAGACTTGATCTTTACAAGAAAAGCCTTAGTTATTCTGCTGCTCATCTTTAGAATACCCTCCCATCCTATATAAAAAATATAAATTATACTCCTTCCTACAACTACAAGCTTTCCCAATATCTATTTGATGTCGACTACATGCCCCCATGAATTATAAAACTTAAAAGTTATCTTAAACTGCTCTTACAGACACCGAATACAATTAATTGTTTTCTGAATAGTCCCGAAAATTTTGTTTAGTAGATAGTCATTTATAATGTATGTAGTTACTTCTGTACTGAGTGAATGTTTAAGAGCGAAACGTAAACGTTATATTTTATTTTATGTCTCTCAGCTTCAATGTTAGTTATGTTTGTTATATGAACAGCATATTTGTAGAATGTCTGGAATAGAGTGAAAGATGTATGATAAAGGGCAGAATGTCAGACGGGACCAATTCTTAACCCTTTTGAAATAAAGATCAATCAATCAAGACAAGACACAAGGAGATGAATTCCTATGCAGCACTGTCACAGGTGACTAAATGTGGCAGAACTTCAACCCGAAACAAAACAGCAGATTATGAAGTGGTACCATGTTTTTTTCTTCAAAGAAGAATGTTTGCAAAATCATGTCTGTGGGTAACATGATTGGGACAGTGTTCTTGGACAGTGAGGGATGTCTTCTTGCAGATTTTCTGGAACGCAGTGAACATACAAACACAGAACAATACGCTGCCACACTATTAAAAAGAAAAACAAACTACGCCGAGCTATCCATGTGAGGTGACAACACAAGCAACATGTCATCTTGCAATATGACAATGCACAATCACACGGTGCTCAAAGCACTGTCGCTGCAGTTGGGGAATACAACCGGGAATTACTCCCCCATCCTGTGTAAAGCCCTGATCTTGCACCTTCAGACTATCATGTCTGGATGTTTGAAGGATGCCCTGCATGGAACACGCTATATGAATGATGACGCCGTGAAGTCAGCTATGAGGAGTTGGTCACAATCTGTTCAAATGACACTCTACATAACAGCGTCTTCAAGCTGGTGGGACACTGGCAGAAATGCATGGCCATGGCTGGTGATTTACAGAGTGATGTCCATGAATCAAGGTTTCATTTAACACTACTTTTATCTCTGTCAGTTAATCCTACTTTTAACAATAAATGTTTGCTGAAAACTTTTGGAATGATGCTTGTAGAAAATATACTTGTTTCTTATACATACAAGCTGTAGATCCTTGAAAGATTAAAGTAATAAAAAAGCCACAGTGAAATATTTTTAATGTGTGCTGACAAACATATAAAAGAATGTGAAGTTCCTATGAAGTGTACAAAACTGCTGTCCTTATTTTGTATACTCAACTGTGTAAAATACACAGTGCTATATATAACAATACATCAAGATCATCTCAGAGTAACTCTCCAGCCAGAAGTAGCCAATCATGCAGAGACTGCAACTCAAATGTTATTGCACCACTCACCTTCATTTGTAACCAAGATAGAGTTTTCTCTTGGCTGTATCTGTACACTTGCAGGTTATCATCCATTTCAACAATCAGATTCACACAATATACTCTCGGATCTGATGGAAAGTTTTAGCTCTCTACTGACAACTCCCGTAGTGCTAAATAGTAAACTCGATACATACTTTCAAAAATTATTTACAACACAGGTACCCTCCATTATCTTGTTGCTGTTTGTCCACTGTCTTTGATGATGACCATAGATTCATCTTAGTCAAAGAAAGGAGAGGTGTGTCCGTGCATGACCAACTAGCCCTATACAAGCTCTAAAAGTTCTGCCACACACAAAACATATATGTCCAGATTCAGTTGTGGGTGCTTGTGCGGGCATTGCCTCTTCGTGTTGCGCATTTGTGCTGGGCAGTTTTAATTCTTGAGCACTCTGCTCTCTGAGCACCCAGGGTGGTTAAAGCCCTCCATGATGGGTGGACTTGTGCTATGGCCTCCCAAGAGTTTATGTCTGTCCCGAAGGCTTTGAGTGAGGTTTTGAGCGTATCCTTGTAACGCTTTTTTTGCCCTCCAGCTTTCCGTTTAGTAGTTCCCCATAAAGGAGTTGTCTGGGCAGTTGAGTGTTACTCATTTTGACCTGTCCATCAAATTTGCGCCTTCTGAAGCATTGTGTAGATGCTTGGAATATTAGCTCTTGTGAGGACTTTAGTATTAGGTATCATTTGCTGCCATTTGATGTTCGTATTTTTCTGAGACAGCCCAGATGGAAGTGATTTAGTTGTCTTGCATGTCTACTGTAGACTGTCCATGTTTCAGCTGCATACATTAGTGTGGTCAGAACGACAGCTTTACAGACCTTTAACTTGGTGGCAACGACAAGTCCTCTTCTTTCCCATACATTTTTTCATAGTCTCCCAAATGCTGCGCTGGCTTTAGCTATACTGTTGCTGATTTCAGCATCAAGACTGACTGCCCAGGAAAGGGTACTGCCAGGATAAGTGAAATTTTCTATGGATTTTAGCTTTTGTCCCTTTATCATGATTTCCGGGTCAGCATATTCTTTGTTGGGGGTGGGTTGATATACAACTTCTGTTTTTCCGATGTTGATCGTAAGGCCAAAGTTGTCACATGCCTCTGAGAAGCTATCAGTAATGGTTTGCATATCAGATGTTGAATTAGCATTTAATGCACAATCATTGGTGAACAGAAAGGCTTTGATTATCGCATTCCTAACTTTTGAAGCAGCCTTTACTAGCCTTAAATTGAAGAGCTTTTCATCTGTTCTATAAATTAACGGAAAACAGTTTTCGTTTGAGCTTCTGGAGGCGTCCACAAGCATGGCCGAGAACACCGTGCTGAAGAGTGTGAGTGCAAGGACACATCCCTGCTTCACCCCACAGGTAACAGGAAAGGATTCGGAGACCTCACCATCAACAAGAACACAAACCTTCATTATCTTACAGAATACACATCAAACCCATGCAGAAAGTTGCCTCTTATGAGATTAAATAACAAAAATGTATTAATCACATTCCCTCACTCATAACGAACTCTGCCGCACATTCCACGATTACAACATGAAAAGTATTCTCCAAAACCCAAATAATCAGACACTTTCAAAATGACCCAATTATTGCTCATTAATTCTGCCTTGCTGTAACATGTATACTCTCACCTCTCCGAGCCTGACCAGGTAAGGTAACACCAGGAACAAAGGGTCAAGCTGAGATGTGATGTATAGCCTACCATCTGGAGAAACAATTTTTTGATTAAATTGTTCAATGAGACAACATCACAAAAAAAAAAAAAAAGCAAGTGGGAAGAGTGGGAAGACAGAAGACCTAGCCACCAATAAAATTTCAACACAAAAATGGAAACAACCACACATATAGAGACATGAGAATCATATACACAGCAAAATGCTGCTTATAATATATGGTTATAATTCACTGCAGAATAATTTCTCTATATCAGTAGTCTCTTGTCTGAATGTAAATAGTTACTTCAACATTACATTACCATACTAGCAACTAGATATTTATAAGATTAAAGTGACAACTTCACAAGCAAAAATATATCTTAATAGGTTAAATTTTTCTTTTTAAAGTTAATTCTTCTTGCATAAATGTGAATCTTTAATGAAAAGTTATATTTGTCACACAACCCTCTGAAACAGTCACACATCACAACTAACATACCACTGTGTACAGAGTTGCCAATAAACCAAGACCTGTACTTCTCTTTATGGCAGGTTACCTCAAAAACTTTCAAACAGTTTGCAGAAAACAAGTATATCACTCCTTCATCTGAAACAAAAAAAACCTGGCCTGCATGAAGCACAGTGGAACATCTATAACGCTATCAATATATTAACTTACACAAGCCTATATACTGTAAACAACTGCAACAACATAAATATCTGGTGCACTCCTTTTTACAAGGGTATTCAGAAAGTCACTGCACTTGTAACTTGCCTCAAAACTTATGGCCCTCATCAGATCTAAATCCACCGGACTTATCTGTGGGGAACAGCTAAACCTGAAATGTATTGTAATCGCCCACACACCACCTTATGAACTAAGGACTGCAGTAAGCGTTAACATAAGAAACATTTAACAAGCAGATCTTTAAAAAAAAAAAAAAAAAGTGTTTGCAAATAAAATTAAATGCATTCAAGCATGCACAGACATACAAGGACATCACTTCCAACATTTGTTATAAGGTTCGTGTTTGGTTAGCTCATGTTACATATCATTTTTTTATCGTCACACTTGAGCAGTGACACCATACATCAGGCATACGTGCCTAGATATCATAGCCACTAAGATACTATTATGATACCAGAAATGATACTTGGATACTGCACTGTGACTTTCTGAACTCCCAGTACAACAAAAGTCCAAAAATTCAAACTACCTGAGAATCTGGACTTGATGACTGATCAAGAAACTAATGAAGTATTTTATAACCTCAAATTTTTACAGAGGATAATTATTCAGACAAATCTGGTGAAGAAGACAACTATGTTGAAGAAAAAGCAACATCTTGGGCTACTGCAGCAAAGTCCATTGAAACAGAGAACAGAACCACAGCTTCAGCCTTCAGGATGCCATGCTTGTGTAAATGGTGCATGATAGTTTTATCAAAAAGAAATAACAATGGCAGCATCAAGCAGCGGGTGGACCAGAAGCTGTAATGTTCCATCCATAGTGGTTCAGCAGATGCTAGAGAAATTGTGTAAAAGAATGAATAAATATTTGTTTTTTAACTCTGTATTTCATGTGAAAGTATTGCTTTAATAAACTAAAAATAATTTATATAATAAATGCAGCTTCTCATTTCATTTGTATACCACATATTTACTATATACTGTTCATTTTTACCACAATTTCAAGCACTGCTTACTTTTTCCTTATTGTAGTGAAAATCTGTATGCTTATAATTTTGTCAGATATTAATTTTATTTTTCTTTAACACTGCTCGTTTCGATATATGAAGCACATTTTTTTTTAAAATCTGCTAATGAATAAATTGCCCAGAAGTAAGGGCAAACCAAAAAAGACATGGAGAAGAACAACAGAAAGGATGTTGAGTAATAGAGAGCTCACCTGGGCAAGAGCAGAAAAAAAAAAAAGCAAAGGACAAGCATTTGTGGAAAACTCTTATGGAAGCCCCACATGCCCTGGCACTTAAGATTCAGAGAGAGAGAGAGAGAGAGAGAGAGAGAATAAATCGCCAAAATTTACCTGCTCACATTTCGCCTTAAATCTGAGTGTCAAAAGTACTACCTGAGAATATGGAAAATCTAAAAATCCCATTCAGCCCAGCCCCTAAGTAGTTCAGATTTTCAAACTTTTACTGTAAATATCCAACTCTCACAGACTTATCTACAGCTGAGCATCTGCTACAATATCAAAATATTCATCAATATAATTCAGAATATCAATACCTTATCTACACTAGCTTATCTACAGTACAGCTGCTGTAACATCAATAACTGGCCTGCTCTGACTTATCAAGTAAGATAACACTCTTAAAAACAAAAGAACAATTCTATGCATATTAACTTTCCCGTGCCTTTCGTCGCTTAGACAACGGTTACGGTTTCTCACATGGTGCCTTTAGCCGCTCTAGTGACATTTGGATTGTTTCATTAAGAACGTTTAGATTGTAAATATTTAGTTCACATGCCCCCTGACCTTTTTCAAAATGGTCAAAGAGTGCTTGGTTATGAGGGAGAAAATTGAAGTTTTCTGCTAGAAATTTCAGTTTTTGGTGATGTAGATAGGGGTATGGACATGCCCTGTGACCAGACCACTGTTCTTGAATGTATCCCAAGTAGATCTAGACATATCAGATGACTGGAGAAGTAGTTTAGAAGGTTATTTAACACATTATTCTACCAATAATGCAATACTGAATCACAATATGACATCAACAGGTAGATCTACGCATCTCAGATGTTATGTATTGTACCTCTAGACTTATCCAATGGTAAGTTGGACACAATCATTGTCTAAAAACATCACATTACTTCTTTTTTTCCTAAAAAAAACTCTGCATTTATGAAATCTTCATACATTTAGTTATATTTTGAAACATAATAAGTACACGGAAGTACATGGAAACACTGTGTTTCATTCAATTTTACAACTATACCCCCTATACATATCAAGACCAGTGCTTTTAATCTGGCACCCAACTGAATGTCCGCGTTTCTTCCTGAGGCATGGAAAGAGTTAAGGAAACAGTGAATTTTACTGAAGGAAACAGCCCGTGATAAATTCTAAACTTATTACACAAATAAATATTCTAACTGAACCAGCAAATTTAGCACACAGAAAATAATGTACAAAATATTAAAGCATATAAAACAATCAAATACTACAGACAGTAAACCCTCAATTCAACAGATCTCGATGAAACCAATTTGAGATTTAACAGACTGGACAATATATATATATATATAAAACCAAAACAATGCAAGTCTAATCCATGCTACCCAAACCCAAAATAAGTGTGATTATGAAATGTGCACAGTGTGGCATATACATGTGGAATGTAAGAACAATGGCCGCAACAACAAAATAATAAAAGAAATGGATTAGATATCACCTCGATGTGTTGGGCGTCAGTGAAATATGATGGCCAGCAGGGAAAAGAACGACAGAAAATTGTAAGTTAATATATTCCAGCAGAGACGATGGGAAATACCAAGAAGGAGTGGGTATAATTATGTCGTCCGCGGCAGCAATGAGCCTTACAGAATGGGAACCAGTAAACGGTCGTATAATAAGAGCACGATATAAATGAAGAATGACAATCATACAATGCTATGCACCCACGAACGATGCAGATGATGAAATAAAAGACAGTTTCTATCACCAACTGCAACAACTCATGAACAAAGTACCTAAACACGACGTCTTAATTGTCATGGGAGACTTCAACGCCAAGGTAGGAAAAGATAACGCCAACGTTGAAAAAGTAATGGGGAAAGAAGGAATTGATACAATAAATCAGAATGGAGAAAGAATTATGTCTAACAAAGGGCATGGTCATTGGAGGAACAATATTTTCACACAAAGCAATACATACAACAACATGGATATCTCCAGATGATAGAACCAGAAACCAGACAGATCATTTTTGTATTAGAAAACAATTCATAACATCTCTGATAGATGTAAGAGCATATAGGGGTGCAGATGTCAACAGTGATCACAACCTATGTATAGGGAGAATAAGACAAACTGAAAAGCCGACACAAGAAAGCAGCGCTTAGAAAAATAAAGAGTCATAGCCTACAAGAAGAAAATACCAACAGCGATTTCAACCTGGAACTTACCAAACATTTCGCAGCACTCAAAGAGGTAGACAAGACAGATATACATGAATTATGGAATTCATACAGAACAGCCATAATCACGGCAGCAAAAGCAAGTGTTGGACTGCAATCAACAAGTAGAAAAGCATGGATATCGGATAACACATGGAAATACATACATGAAAGACGAGCAGTCAAATTAGCCATGTTGCATGTAAAGACAGATCTTGGAAAAATTTTGGAAAAAGCAACACAGACAATAAAGTAAAAAGTTCAGCTAAAAGAGACAAAAGAGAATATATGGACAATATGGCAAAAGAAGCAGAAAATGCAGCAAAAACAGGAGACAGAAAAACTCAATATATATCATACAGAAGAAGCTAACACCTCCAGAGAAAGACCAATCTTTTGCAAAAAAAAAAAAAAAAAGGCTACCTATTAACATCAAGTAAAGACCAAAAGCAAAGATGGGTTGAACACTTCCAAGAAATACTTAATCGACCACACCCAAATGAATTAATAAATCTTGAAACCGAATTACCAGTCCCCCAACCAAATGTCAACTTAGATGAAGTTACACTGAATGAAATTGAAACAGAAGTGAATCTAAGCTGCAGATGAAGATGAAATAACAGTTGAAATGTTAAAAGCTATTAACAGTGACAACTACAGAGAATGTTTAATCAAATTTGGAAAGAAGAACAGGCCCCTTCTAAGTGGAAAAAAAGGAATCATTGTTAAAATACCCCCCAAAAAAGGCAACCTCAGTGACTGCAATAACTGGAGGGGTGTAACCTTACTATCAGTTGTGTCAAAGGTGTTTTTTAAAGTGATTCTGAATAGAATTAAGGATGTAGTGGGTACCGCAATGAAAGAAGAACAGGCAGGATTTCAAAAAGGGAGAAGATGTCTCGACCAGATCTTTACTCTAAGAATAATACTTGAAAAATATACTGAAATGCAGAAACCATTAATACTGAACTTTATAGACTTTAAAAAGGCATCTGATAGCATACACAGAGATTCACTGTGGGGAATTTTAAGACTAGATGGAATACCATCTAAAACTGTCAACATCATTTGAGATCTCTACAACAGATAGGTCTGTGCAGTCAAGACAGAAGAAGGAATGAGTGAACTGTTTCAGATTGAAAGAGGCATGGAACAAGGATGTACATTATCTCCCTTGCGTTTTGGAATTGCCATAGAATTTATAATGAAAAGATGCTGTACAGGTAAAACCAGCATTGACTGAGTACACTGGACCCAAATGGAAGATCTTGGTTTTACAGATGATATAACTCTTATCAGTGACAATGTGAAATCGATGCAGGAAAAAACAGATTCCCTGTCTTCACTGGCTAGCAAAATAGGACTTGAAATTAACAAAGACAAAACAAAAATTAATGAAACTGCTCATTAATCGAGAAGGAAAAATATACATAGAAGGAACCGCTGTTGATGAAGTAAACCAATATGCATACCTTGGCAGCTACATAGACCAGGATGGTGAATGCCAGGAAGGAAGTTAAAATTAGAATTGCAGAAACAGCATTGTCTTTCAAAAATCTTTAGAACATATGGTATTCAAAAGTTATAAGCACAAAAACCAAGTTAAGATTCTTCAATTCAAATGTGATATCCACCCTCATTTATGCCTGCGAAATCAATTAAAGAAACAGACAAGAAATTAGATTCTTTTGAAAACAAATGCCTAAGGAAAATACCTAGCATAAAGTGGAATGAATTTAAAAACAACACAGAGATAAGACAGATGAGCAAAACAACTTGTCTCATGGGTGATCTGAAAAAAGAAGATGGACAATATGTAGACCATGTGATGAGAAGAAACAATTGGAGAATACCAAAACAAGCTATCAAGTGAAGCACAACAGGCAGAAGAAAAAGATAGTGACCAAATGAAACTCTTAAGAGAACACTGTTAAGAGAAGCCAGTTTAGTGGGCATAACATCCCTTGATGAAGTTGAAAAACTCGCCGAAAACAGGAAAACTTAGTGAACAACTATGCGAGCCCTATGTGACGTTTAACGGCACAGGAAGAACATAAGATATATATATATACACACACAGGGTTTTTAAAGTCCTACTACACTTTCTATGAAAAAAAAAAATTGAAAAATGAAGTAAATGACGTCATTACAAAATGAGCTAAAAAAAGTCATTTAATTAGTTACAATAGTGACTGCTATGATACAACACTGTTTTGGGTTAGCTGGAACGTACCACTGAAATAATCATTATAATATTTTCATTCATTCATTTGCATGTCCTGTGCGGAACTTTGTCTCCCAAACAGCACTCCTGTAGGCCTCTCGGTTGTGAGCAAGATGGCCTGCTGCAGTGGCATCCATTTGCGGATCGTCAACGATGTCTTGCAGCCATCTTCGTTTTGGTCATCCTCTTTTTCTTTTTCCCATTATGTATCCTTCCAATACGGTCTTCTCTAAATTATCATGACTTTTAATGTGTCCAAAATATTTGAGTTTTCTCTCTTTAATCCTCTTTACTAGCCAGCCTTCTTCAATATTAAGCTCTTGTAGTATAGATATAGATGTTGAAAGCAGAAGAAACAGAAACCCCAAAACAACTTTGCCGGATATTACAACAAATTCGGGATTTAGAAAAAGCCCCAGAGGAGTGGAAAACTGGTCTTATAGTAAAACTACCAAAGAAGGGTGACCTCAGAGATTGCGGGAACTGGAGAGGCATTACCCTACTGCCTCTCACCAGTAAAGTATTTTGCAGAATAATCATCAACAGAATTGTACCAACACTTGAGGAAAAACTTCGGAAAGAGCAGGCAGGATTTAGGAAAGGAAGATCATGCATAGACCACATATTTGTACTTAGACAAATATTAGAACAGGCAAATGAGTGGCATAGCATAACATATGCATTATTCATAGATTTTGAGAAAGCCTTTGACAGTGTCAACAGAGATGCACTGTGGAAAATCCTAAGATGGCATGGCCTCCCCCATAAAATAGTTAATGTAATCAAAGCCCTATACGAGGGTTTTCAGTGCAAAGTTATCTGTGGAGAACATACCTCCAGCAGCTTTAGGGTAAAAACAGGAGTGAAACAGGGATGTGTACTATCACCAACATTATTTATCTTGGCAGTAGACTGGTTAATGAAGGAGGCAACATCAGACAAATGCAGAGGATTACAATGGACCCTTGACACAGTGCTGGAGGACCTTGACTTTGCGGACGACATTTGTCTATTATCAAGCAGTCACAAAGATATGCAAGATAAAATAAACAAGATATGCAAGATAAAATAAACAAGCTAACTCAGAATGCAAACAACATAGGACTAAAGATCAACGTAGGAAAGACAAAGTTAATGAAGCAAAATGTGAACAACAGAAATGTACTCAGAGTAGATAACAAGTTAGTGGAGGAGGTCAACGAATTTGTATACCTTGGCAGCAGAGTAGTAGAAAATGGAGACAGCACAAAGGACATCAACAGCAGACTTACTAGAGCAAACCAGGCTTTTGCAATGCTGCAGAATATATGGAAATCAAAAAAACTAAGCATAAATATGAAAATCAGGATATTTAAGAGTAATGTTCTAAGTGTACTACTCTATGGAAGTGAATGCTGGAAAATCACCAAAACCATAGAAAACAAGTTGAATTCTTTCCAGACTAAATGTTTACGAAGAATTAGAAAAATATTTTGGCCAAACACTATAAGAAATAACATCTTATTAGCAGAAATGCAGATGAAACCACTGACAACAATTATTGAGGAAAGACGCTGGCAATGGTTGGGACATGTGCTCCGAATGACTGACAACTCACTACCAAAAATAGCACTAAGATGGACACCACAGGGGAGCAGAAGTAAGGGTAGACCAAAAGAGACATGGAGAAGAACAACAGAAAGGATGTTGAGCAATAGAGGGCTCACCTGGGCAAGAGCAGAAAAAAAGGCGAAGGACAGGCATTTGTGGAAAACCCTTGCGGAAGCCCCATATGCCCTGGGCACTTAAGGTTCAGAGAGAGAGAGAGAGTATAGATATATTTGTTCTTTTTTGTGTCCACGATATTTGGAGAACTCTTCTGTAGCATTTACATTCAAAGGCATTTATGTGTCTCAGCTGTTCTGTTAAGTGTCCAGGTCTCACAGGCATATGCTGCGATGGGAAAGATGCATGCCCTTAAAAATCTTATTTTTGTGGTTCTGTCTGCTCCTCTCCACAGATTCTTTATTTGTTTTACTTTCTGAAGAGTGATAGATGTCCTCCTTTTAATTTCCCTCATTGTATCTCCATTATTAGTTAGTAGTGATCCAAGATATTCAAAACTCTCCACTTCTTCCAGTTTTTCCTCAGTGATACATATTTCAGTTGCCTTGTTTGTTTGGTCAGTTGTCATAAATTTAGTTTTCTTTGCATTAAGATAGAGGTTCTGCTCTTCGCTGTTCTTACGGACTGACATAATTAGTTTTTCCATTCCTTTTTGTGTTGTGGACAGTAACACTGTATCATTATAACAGGTGTTGGAAATGTCCACCACGGGCTTCAAGACATGACTGTACACATCTCTTCTTGTGCAACGTGTCTGTTATTTCTTGAATGGTAATTCTGACTGCTTCTTTCAGGTCCTCAATTGTTTGTACATTATTTTTGTAAACATTTCCTTTCAAACAACCCCATAGATAATAATCTAATGGATTTAGATCTGGAGAACGAGAAGGCCAAATTCCACGAGATATTATGCAACTTGCGAAAATTTCTCCCAAAAACCGTGTGTTGCTCTAGCTGTGTGTGCAGTTGCACCATCTTGCTGGAGCCATGCTTCTTCAATTTCACGTTCATTCAAATGTTCTAAAAAAAAAAAAGGTTCCAGAATGTCAGTACGGTACAGATCGGCATTTATAGTGTTGCTGAAGATGGTCCAATTAAACGTTTTCTACTGACGGCACACCATACTTTAACTTTAGCGGCGCTTCATGAAATGCATTTGGATTAACACTGCTCCAAATACGATTAGTTTGGCTATTAATGTATCCAGATAGATGAAACTATGCCTCATCAGAGAAGAATGTTAAATCGAGAACTGACTCATCTTCTTCAGCTTAAAATACTTGAAACCATGTGGAGTAGTTGACTCTGGATTTATTGTCACACTCTTTTAGTTCAGACACAACAGAAATCTTGTATGGATAAAAATTTAACCGATGTTTAAGAATTTCGTGCACTGTGCTCAGTGATAAGTTCACTTCTTGCGACATTTTCCTTAAGGACTTGCATGGACTTTTCAGGATTCTGTCTTGGATATCTAGACATTTTTCTTCATACACAGCAGGCCTACCAGATCGCGGAGCATCTTCCACAGTTCCCGTATTATGAAACTTATTCAACAAATTTCTAACCGTAGTGTGATAAGGAGGTTGTTTATTAGGAAATTTTGCTATAAATCTTTGAACAACCATCCATGTGTATCGATCGCCATTTCGAAACACTTGTTCAACCAAAAAAATTATTTCTTCAGTTGATAACACCATTTTGTTTTGAGTGCAAAAAATTACTCCGGCAGATGGCAACCATTCACTGCATTTTTCTTCACAATTGACTGCGTGTGTCACATTTTTTTAATGATGTCACTTTCTTTATGTAAAAAAGAAAGTGTAATGAGACACCCTGTATATACATACATACTGCTTTGCAGATCATCAACGATCTGCAAAGCAGTATGTAAGTGTATAAATGGATGCAGCAGCGGCAGGCCATCTTGCTCACAACCGAGAGGCCTACAGGACTGCTGTTTGGGAGGCAAAGTTCTGCAAGGGACATGCAAATGAATGAATGAAAAACTGCTTTGGTTTCAGTCTGGTTCAAGGTACTGCGTAGTCAGCTGAGGATTCCCCTTCACCTCTACCTTCAGATACTGAATACAGACTACTGCACTACTACCATTGTGGTCACAGCAAAATGCTCTTCAACTACATTGTCAAAATTGTGAGTAAATATTACATATTCATTATTATTATTTAATATTCTTATATTGTGTTATAATGTATAAAAGCATTCTTTTTTTACACTACAGAAATTTTTTTTAAAATGGCAAAAATCCCCCAAACACCCCCCCCCCCCAACCAATTTCAAGTTTATGTTCAATTTAATGAATAATGGAGATCCTTTTCCCCACCTCCCATTAGTCCTTTAAATTGAGGGTTTTCTGTATTATAACATGTAAACAGCTTACAAAGAAAGAGGTCATTGTAGTTCACCTATCTCTCTCAAAAACAACAAACAACATCCTCACTTAGAAACATCACCAGCACTTACTCTTTCTTGGATGTCTAAGCTTACACAGTGAAGGCTGCATGTCACCATCAATACAGTCTACATTCACAGCATCATCTGTAACAGTGAGATATTACTTCAGCAGATGCAGCAACACCTGACTAAATAGATCACAGCAAAATTAACAGAAAATTTAAGAAAAGAACAGACTACCAAGAGGACACTGCAGATCTAGGAAAAGAACAGACTACCATGAGGACACTGCAGATCTAGGAAAAGAACAGACTACCATGAGGACATTGCAGATCTAGGAAAAGAACAGATTACCATGAGGACACTGCAGATCTAGGAAAAGAATGGACTACCATGAGGACACTGCAGATCTAGGAAAAGAACAGACTACCATGAGGACATTGCAGATCTAGGAAAAGAACAGACTACCATGAGGACACTGCAGATCTAGGAAAAGAACAGACTACCATGAGGACATTGCAGATCTAGGAAAAGAATGGACTACCATGAGAACACTGCTGATTTAGGAAAAGAATGGACTACCGAGAGGACACTGCAGATTTAAGAAAAGAACGAGCTACCAAGAGGACACTGCAGATTTAGGAAAAGAACAGGCTACCAAGAGAACACATGAAGAATTCATGTTTTGTCTTATGGGAGACTGGGCAGTACAATGACCGATGATGATAACTTTACTGCAGACATATTTTAAGGTGCCAGCATGGGGCTGAAAATCAGTTTTTCTTTCCCTAGGAGAAGATTTTACACCAGTGGCTCTCAATGACCTTTTTACCTATGCATCCTTTTTCATCACATGTCAGAATGTCACCACAAAAACCACCCTCACCTCAGACTGATGGACTCAAAAAGAGTTATAGTTTGTAATAAGAATATTACAACAGTCTGTCAATGTGTTCCTGTCCGTTCCCCCCAACTATAAAACTCTCCCATGGTGAGGGAGATGAGGGAAAATCCTCACAGGTTCAGAACCTCAAACCTTCACTAGAAATGTTCATTGAATCTCTCCATGTTTATTGATCTCTGCAAACTCTATTAGTTTTCAGGCTTGCAATAGTCATTCTGGGCCACCTGTCCCATGAAGCAACCCTTCCAACTTCGTGCTGTCTTAAGACTGTCTACTCCCACTCTTGTCTCACTTCAGCTCTCTTGCTGTTTTGTTCACAACTCTTTGTTGTCACACACCCACAGGTACTAGAACACTGCCTGTCTTGTAATGTGTGGTCTATATACTTGTTTTTACTAGCTTCTGATGAGACTGCTTCACTAGCTTCTGATGAGACTGCTTTACTATACTCACGGAAAAAAGTAAGTGTGCAATGCTTTAAAAAGCACCATGAACGTGCTCAGGTGATGACTGAAATAAAATTTGACACACATTATGTTTAATTATCCAATAACAGATAAAATGATAACTTTCATTTTCCAGTCACATGTCACAAAAAAGTGGAAAAATCTCACCTAATGTGGCTCACCACCCCAAGAAAAGAAAAACAGGGTTTCAATATCGTGTGTGTCCTCCTCGGGCAGTTATCACTGCTTGACATCGCCTTCTCATCGAACCAATGACACGTTGTATCAATTGTTGGAGCATGTTATTCCATTCTTCTTGCAACTCTTGGGCTAATTTTTGGCAGTTTCCAGAACGATTGTGTCGTCTTCGCAACCTGCGGTCCAGTTCATCCCAAATGTGCTCGATAGGTGACAGGTCCGGTGAAACTGCTGGGCATGGCAAGACAGTAATCTGATGCTGTTGAAAGTGTTCCCTGACCACACGTGCGACATGTGGACGAGCGTTGTCCTGCTGCAGCATCACGCCTTGTCCATTAGCATCCAGAAAAGGCATTACGTGGCGTGTAATGATTTCGTCCCTATATCGTAAACCTGTAAGGCTGCCATTGAGGAAGACTAGGTTTGTTCGGCCAGCATAGGAAATTCCTCCCCAAACCATTATACTGCCTCCTCTTCTCCTATCCACCTCTAGCACACAGTTATACACAAAGCGTTCTCCTCTTCGCCTGTACACTAAGGCACGCCCATCATGGCCTTGCAGACAGAATCTGGACTCATCAGTGAATAATATCTGTCTCCATTGATGTTAGGGCCATGCCATGTGGTGCCTGGCCCAGGTCAAGCAGGTCTGTCTGTGGCGAACTGTCAGTACTGGTCTAACTGCAGGCCTATGAGGTTCTGCTTTACTAGCTTCTTCAGATGAGACTGGCCCAACAATTTCACATTTTTTAATATAATCCAGTATTTTATTCTTACTTTGTGTAAACATGGCTAACTGTTCTTGCCATTTTCACATCTCTGATGTATATAGACACTGCTAAATTGTTTTTGTTGTTGCCTCGCCTCTGATTTGTATGGTTCTGTATGATTTTTATGATCTGGTTTCATTCAAATCCTCATTCTGTGAAAGACTGATAGTATCCTCTGAATGTGACACACACTGTAATGTGCTGTATATACTTTTTAAAAAAAGACTTCTCACTGCTAATGGTCAAAGTGATTTGCTGTAATTTCCATTCCTGCTTTATCGTATCATGTAACTTGGCTATTGTAAGGTATCTTATGTGTATACATCTCATATCTAATTTCAGCTAAGATTTATTATGTATACAAGATTCTTTATAGAGACTAGCATTTCTCATGTATACAAGATACTATATCTAGTTTAGACTAAGATATCTCATGTATATAAGACCCTGTATCTAGTTTTAACTAAGATATCTCAAGTATACAAAAACAAAAACCAAATTCCACTTACTGTTCACAATAAACACCCAATGGTCTCTCTGCTTTTCACTTTGCCCCTGGCCTTTCCCACTCTGTGAAGGGCGTGGCATCTTACTCCAATAGCTTCTATTCTGCTGTCACTAGAAGACATAAGTGACATGTTCACTATTAGCCATGCAACAGCTCAGTGAAACAAATGCAACATGCTGACTGCTTCAATTCAAAGGACCTCGGCAAACTAAACCAGTAATTATTTATCAACCACCAATACTGAGTATCCATTTTATTAACAGTGACTGAGTTAGTGCGCTCACCTACCAACCAGAAGGTCCCCTGTTTGATTCTTCACTGAGAAGAAGGAATTTTTGGGACCAAACAGCACCAAGGTTAACCCAGCCTTAAACAACAGATACCCTGTGTTTCCCTGGGAAAACAAAGCCAATGAGGGCAAGTGCTGGCCCCCTTATCACAATGCCGTGGTAGCCCAGAAATGTGAAGGGACTAACACTTCACATCTCTGTGGTATGTAAACGCAACAGGGCATAATTTATTACACTCTGCTCTCATGAATCTTTAGAACCCTACCTAGGCACTGTCCTATAAAGTCTGTTAAATGAATATCAAAACAGGCCATGTACATTATAACTGTATACACAAAATACATATCTGTATACAATGAAACAAATTCAAGACCAATGCAGAAGTAAAGAAGATGACCACATAACAACTGTGATCAAGGAGATGGATATATGGCCCATGTAATGTGGACAGAGTATATCGGTGAGCTATATGGAGGAGAAAGACCAGAATTAACACCAGATACTGAAAACTGTGAGGGACCACCAATACTTGAAGATGAAATCATAGATGCCATCAAACACATGAAGAAAGGAAAAGCGACTGGGCCTGATAATATAACAATAGAAGAAATAGAGGCACTAGAGGAGACAGGAATAAAAATAATAACCAAGTTACTGAATGACATTTACAACAGTGGTTATATTCCCAGTGACCTGATTAAATCCATGTTTATAGCACTACCAAAGAAACCAGGTGCAAAGGAATGTGACGACCATCGGACTATCAGCCTCTCATGTCACATAACGAAGCTATTTCTGAGAATAATTATGAGAAGAACAAGGAAAAAAGATAAAAATGGAAATAGCAGATGAATAGTTTGGATTTGTTGAAGGAAAGGGAACACACAATGCCATTTATGCTTTATGAACACTAACAGAAAGAGCTTTAAAAGTACAGAAAGATCTCTACTTATGGTTCATTGATTACACCAAGGCATTTGACAAGGTGAAACATAATGAAATTATTAAAATGCTTGAAGACATCAATATAGACGGCAAAGACCTGAGGACTGTAAAACAACTATACTAGCAGCAAGAAGCAGCAGTTCGAGTTGAAATGCTATATTGAACCTATCTTGTTATATGGAAGTGAATCATGGACAATAGGCAAGTCTGCACAAAAATCATTGGAAGCAGCAGAAATGTGGTTTATTAGAAGAATGTTGCGAATCCCCTGGACAGCAAAAATAACTAATGAAGAATGTATGAGAAGAGCTGGAGAGACAAAAAAACCTTGTCAAAAAGATAAGAGAGAAACAATGTACTTTCATAGGACATGCAATGAGAAGAAGGGGCATTGAAAATATTATAACAACAGGAAAAATAGAAGGAAGAAGATCAAGAGGAAGACCAAGAGAAATGATACTGGACAGTCTGGTGTGGGAGGAGATCACCAACTGAACTGATGGCCTGCATGAAGGATCGGGTACTCTGGAGAAGCATAATAGCCAACGCCAGTTGGCACGGCAACTGATGATGATGATGAATGAGAAGAAACAATCAGACAACCCTAAAACAAGCTATCAAGTGGGACACTTGGGCGCTGATGGCCTACAGACCTCAGGGACCTATTAGAAGTCACCTTAAGACAGAGGACTCTTTTTATGGTACCAGACGTTGTAGATGCAGCATGTGCCCATTTGTTATTGAGGCTAACCAGATCTCCTTCCCTAAGTCCATGTTATCAGTTCAGGAGGGCTTCACCTGCACTTCATGCAATGTCATTTATGTGCAAACATTGCAATATGAAGTATATAGGGGAGACTGGTTTACACTTAGGAGACCATTTTTGTCACCATCTTAATGATATTTCCAAGAGGGCATGGACTCCTGTGCAAAACAGTTTTGCCAAAGAAACCACAGGGGAAAATGGGACATATCTGTTAGTGCAATCTGCTCCTGTTCTTCTGATGTACTCTCGGAAGGCTTTAGAACAGCACCTTATTTTCCAGGTCGGCTGTCTCTACTCAGATGGAATTAATAAATTTCATTCTGTTGTATACAAGGAGGGAAGCCGCAAAGCTAAGTTTTTAATTTTTCTTTTTTTATATGTTGTGTTTGTTTTCATATGTAATCCTTGAGAAGGCTCACGCCGAAATATTGGATGTATGTTTTTCATTATTTGTGCTTTTTCTCACTTCCTCTACTGCTTTATAAAACTGTACCATACACTTCTATCTACTTGATAATTATGGTATGACTGCCGCCGCCCATCTCTCCTCGACACTTCACGGTACAAGAGGAAGGATAAAGTAAGCTCAAAAAGATCAAGTTTCCATCTCGGCTTTTGACAAATCTTATACCTGTCTCTACAAACATCTTAAAGGTAACTGAACATCTTTTTTTTAACTTCAAATATGGGACATTTGAAGCAGGTGGGGAAGGGTGATAAAGTTAACTTTAAATCTGAACCCAAAATTTTATTTAGTTCTTATATCTTATATCTTATATCCTTCCCGTGCCGTTAGACGTCACATAGGGCTCGCAAAGTAGTTCGCCAATTTTTCCTGTCTTCGGCGAGTCTTTCAACCTCATCAAAGGATTTTATGCCTGTTAACTTGGCCTCTTAATAATGTTCTCTTCAGAGTTTCACGCGGTCTGCCTCTTTTTCTTCGGCCTGTTGTGTTCCACTTGATAGCTTGTTTTGGGATTCTGCTGCCATCGTTCTCACATTCCAGAATCCAACCCTTGTCACATGTTTGGGGCCGACGAATGAGCTCTTCGGAGTTGGCATCCCTGATGCTCGGTTGGTTTCTCTGCGAGTTTCCATAACGATATCTTTTTTTCCCATCTGGAGTTGCCTCTAGATAGGTCTCAGGATAAGGTTGTTAGCCTTATGCCCAACTCCCGGTACATGATATGTAACAGATCAAGCGGAATTCCGCTGATTTCTGCATGCCGGCGAGAGCGTTTCAAAAACGACCGCCATCTTGCACGTCACGCCGGAAGTATCTATTTAGTTGGCTAGCATTATAACTACATCAGCAGCAGAAGAAGAGGAAGTAGAAGACTTTTATAACACTGCGAACGATGATAGACTAGGTACGAGAAAATGATATTGTATTAATAATGGGCAATTTTAATGCAAAGATTGGTGTAGAAAGAGAAGATGAACTATATGTTTCAGGAAAATTTAGTATAGGACACAGAAATGAAGCATATGACAGTCTAGTGATGTTTTGCATGGAAAATGAAATAATGGTCACTAAGACACTTTTTAGACAACATCCAAGAAGACTTTAAACATGGTCATCACATGATGGTAAAACTAAGAATCAAACAGATTACATTTTAGTGCAAAGAAGGTGGAGATCAAGTATAACATCAACAAAAACTTTACCAGGTGCCGATTGTGACACACAGACCATGAGTTATTAATAGCTGACATGAAGATAAAAATAAAAAAGACAGTTAGGGAATCAAGACCACTTCGCTTTGATCTTACAAAAATACAAGAACAATATAATATAGAAGTGAATAACTGTTTCAAAATCCTGATGGCTGTACAGGAGGAGATGACACCTGGTGAATTGGCTACACAGGCCAGAGGTATGGTCATATGAGTCAGCAAAAGACATGGTTCCAGTAAAGAAAACACAGAAAGATGAATGGATTACAGCAGGCACATTAGAACTAATAAAACAATATAGAGAAATGAAGATGAAATGGAAAGTGACAATTAAGAACAGGGAGGAATATAAATCTTTAACAAAAGAAATAAGAAGAAACATAAGAAGAGACAAAAAAACTGCTACTTCTGCTCCTCCACCTGCCAAAAAGGTAAAGAGGAATGTTTCTGCAGTTCAAACAGCAGATGCAGAAGAACCAGTTTCAACATGGAGAGCAGCAGAGATAGATGAAGTAGTAGGTACTGCTACTGAAGAATATGATGGCAGTGGTATGTTGCTCAATCTTGGCACTGATAGGACACCTATGAGCTTTTTCCTGGCACTTTTCACAGATGATGTTTTGGACAGTCTCATTATCAGAAGTGTGGAAGAGATAGTGAAATGTTTGATGTTTTGGACAGTCTCATTATCAGAAGTGTGGAAGAGATAGTGAAATGTTTAAAGAAAAGAAGACATTGACAAGAAGTGTCACACTTAAACTAAATATAATTTGTGACAAGATGGGGAAGACGTTGACAGAGACAGAGAAAATTCTAGGAAGATGGAATGAATATCGCAGAAGAATGTATGATACAACTGACTGTTAAGGTGAAAATAAACAGTGTGAATTATTATTGGAGGAGAAAGAACATGAACTGACAAAACTGAAGAAGTTTTATGGGCAATAAAGAATCTGAAAAATGGTAAATCACAAGGATGTGATGAGATAATAGTTGAACTCATTAAAGCAAGAGAAAAGGAATTTGTACAAAATATCATGCACTGTGTAAAAAAGATATGGCATTCAGGTATTTGGCCAAAAGAATGGAGTATTTTCCTTAGGCATTTGTTTTCAAAAGAGTCTAATTTCTTGTCTATTTCTTTAGTTGTTTTCCAGCTTTCACATGCATAAACAAGGGTGGATATTACATTTGAATTGAATAATCTTAACTTGGTTTTTGTGTTTATAACTTTTGAATGCCATATGTTCTCAAGATTCTTGAAGGTCAGTGTTGCTTTTGCAATTCGAATTCTAACTTCTTTTCTGGTGTCACCATAATAGAGAAATGCAGAGAATTTAATGTGAATCTTTATTTATATTTTATAGACTATTCAAAAGCATTTGGTTGTGTACAACACCAGAAACTTTGGGAAATAATGGAAAAAATGGGATTTTCAACACGTGTGACACAATTAATATCACGGCTGTATCTAGACCAACAAGTAGCAGTAAGAATAAATGGTGAAACAACAACTTGGTTTGACATAAAACAAGGGGTCCGTCAGGGTTGCATGTTGTCACCTTGCTTATTTAACTTGTATACTGAAAATATAATGAGGAATGTTAGAGAAGATGTAGACAAAGAATATTACGATGCCATAACAATTGAATGTTATGAAATACCAGAGAATGGATACGCTGATGACACAGTATTACTGTCCACAACACAAAAAAGGAATGGAAAAACTAATTATGTCTGTCCGTAAGAACAGTGAAGACCAAAATCTCTATCTTAATGCAAAGAAAACTAAATTGATGACAACTGACAAAACAAACAAGGCAGCTGAAATATATATCAATGAGGAACAATTGGAAGAGGTGGAGAGTTTTTAATATCTTGGATCACTACTAACTAATAATGGAGATACAATGAGGGATATTAAAAGGAGGACATCTATTGCACTTCAGAATATAAAACAACTAAAGAAGCTGTGGAGAGGAACAGACAGAACTGCAAAAATAAGATTTTTAAGGGAATGCATCTTTCCCATTGCAACATATGCCTGTGAGACCTGGACACTTAACAAAACAGCTGAGAAACACATAAATGCCTTTGAATGTAAATGCTACAGAAGAGTCCTTCAGATATCATGGACCCAAAAAACAACAAATATATCCATACTACAAGAACTTAATATTGAAGAAAGTTGGCTAGTAAAGAAGATTAAAGAGAGAAAACTTAAATACTTTGGACACATTAAATGTCACGATAATTTAGAGAAGACCATCTTGGAAGGGTACATAATGGGAAAAAGGAAGAGAGGAAGACCAAGGCGAAGATGGCTGCAAGACATCGTTGATGATCTGCAAATGGATGCATCAGGAGCAGGGCATCTTGCTTACAACCGAGAGGCCCACAGAAGAGCTGTTAGGGAGGCAAAGTTCCACAAGGGACATGCAAATGACTGACTGACTGACTGAGGTTTATAACTTTATTTACAAATGTGCCAACCAGGTCTACTTTTTGTACTTTTCTCTGGAGTGACTTTTCTTCAAAATAGGAACATTTTCACTAAGATTAATAAAAATAAAACTGTGGGATTTTCAAGCATGTGGCAATCAAAGATGAGAATATGAACCAGTATATGACACATGTTTTAAAACACAGGACATTTAGGCACCCTGACCAAAGTAATTTTATCCAACACATCCTTATCAATGAATGTTAGAAAACAAGTCCTAAAATGCTATACTGAACCTATTTTATTACATAGAAGTGAATCATGAATAATAGGCACGTTTGCACAAAAATAATTGGAAGCAGTAGAAATGTGGTTTATTAGAAGAATGTTGCAAATTCCTAGGACAGTAAAAATAACTAATGGAGAATGTAGCAGAAGAGCTGAAAAGAGAAAAAAAAATCTTGTAAAAAAAAAATACAAGAGAGACAATGTACTTTCATAGGACATGCAATGAAAAGTGTAGGTACTGAAAATATTGTAACAACAGGAAAAATAGAGGAAAGAGGAGCCAGAAGAAGGCTGAGAAAAATGATACTGCACAATCTGATGAGATGGTGTGAGAGGAGATCACCAACTGAACTAATGGCATGCATGAAAGATCGGGTATTCTAGAGAAGCATAAAAGCCAATGCTAGTTGGCATGTGCACCTAATGATGATGATTATGATGATGATGATGACCAAAGTAATGCTATTCTCGGGACAAATCCTTAAATTACAGGTCTGTCATATATAACACGGAATAGTTGGTAGCTTTACCCTAGATGTTGTAATAAATTGAAATGAATGAGGCATTTATTTATTTGTTTTTTCCTCTGTGTGTGTGTGTGTATGTACACATGTGTATAAGAGAGATAATGAACAAGATAAACATTGAAGGTATGGATGCAGTTTTACAATAGGGCATCATACTCTAGGCACATGGAAAATATTACCTTTGAACCATATGAACTGCTTCCATGTGTTCCTCAGTATATGTAAATATTGTCCTAGCTAATTTCTCTCTCTCTCTCTCTCTCTCTCTCTCTTTCTCTCTCTCTGTGTGCGTGCTCGCATGCATGAGTGTACGTGTGTGTGTATGTTTTTATTTTTTTTTTGTGGGAGGAGGAGCAAATCATATAAGCCAACATTTTATTCATACACACTTAATGATGACAGAATATTTACAATACATATCGTCAATTGAACATTAAAATAAAACAATGATAACAAAGAAACACTTGTTGTTCCAACAGTTTACTAAATCAGAAGCAGATGGTCAGAAATAATGTGTAAGTCAATTGATCAGTCAATCTTCACACACCAAGACAGTAACAACCAACGACATCATTATACATGGGTAACAAACACATGAGTATGTTACTGCATTAAAAAAAAATGTATATACAAAACTGGAGCAAAGATACTATTAACACACAAAAAAGAAAACAAATAAAGATAGACATTACCCCACAACAAGATAATAAACAAGGGCATAGTTAAAAAAAAATAAGAAGCATATTCACATTAAATAATAGCTAACTGCTTTTAATCAAAATCATGTGACCCTCACTCTAACCATCACTACACTCACTAAAAAAAAAAAAACCACCACCAGTGTTGACTTATATACCAATGTCAAACGATTCTGATCAATCATATTTAGAACTCTCACATTCAAAATATACAAGCTGAACGTCATTTAACGACTTGTATTTTCTGATGAAAACTTTATGAAAAACAATAATTTTACTACCCAACCGCGTCAGCAAACTGGTGCAAAAATATTTTAGTAAAATGTAGAGAAATATTCCCACATGGCACAGAGCAAGACATGACTTTCTGTTGTTTGCTGTATTCATAATGTGGTGAGATACTTGTTCCTAAACCTCTGTCAATGAACAGGAACATGATGATGATGAGATGACACTGTATTCCACAACACTGGACCCGGCACAAGTCTGCTAGAACTCAGTATTTGAATACACCATAGGCTGCTGCCACACAGAAGAGAGAATCCTGTGGCGAGACAAAGATGTGACATTTAAACCATGTTACATCTTTTGCACATTGTCACAGTCATGTCATATAAGTCATAGTATATAAGTGAAGTATACTCATTAGCACAGGGTGGTGCACATAAAACCAGCCCCGGTAGATGACCCACCATGAGTACAGATGACTCAAACAGCAAAGACCAGTACTGAATTAGATCTACTGGAGCCAGTTTTACGTGTGCCACCCTGTATAATTATGTCACTGGTATAATCATTTCATGGCCCAATAATATGATACAGCCCTGTCAATGGTAGTGTAGTGGTATAGTGGATAGAGAACTCGCCTGCCAGTCAGAAGGTCCCTGGTTTGATTACACAGCCAAGCAGAACTTTTTCACACTAACTGGCACTGGGGTCAACCCAGCCTCCAAAAAATAGGTACATGGGGTTTCTCTAAGAAATCAAAGGCTGATGATGGCATCCTTACCTCACATGCTGCAGTGGCCTAGAAATGTGAAGACACTTAACATTTCACACCCCTACAACATGCAAAAGCTGTGGGACATAGATGCCAATGTATGCTTCTGCCTTTTGGAACATTCATGAGACAGTACAGTCACGTTATTGGTGCAGCCATAGGTACAGTTCTACCAAGGTAATGTACCGTTGTTAGAAACAGTCTAGTAACTGCATAGTGCAGAAGAGATATCATGGTCAAGTACTGATGGTTGAAGTACACTGTACATTCATTATACAAAGCAATTTTTCTGTTCACAATCTGTTCTATTCATGTGAGTGAACAAATGAGCACTTATGTTATTGTTTGGGATGTTCTGAGTAAACTTCTTCATCTTTACGACTTTAAGAAGATTTAGTCACGCTAATATGACAAGAAATAAACAATCTTTGTTTGGGTGTTATTTCTTGTCATATTAGCGTGACTAGGATTTTCAGTTCTCAAGAGAACCACCAAGTAGACAGCTCTTCAATGCTCATGAAAACAACCAACTAGATCAAAGGTTCTCTCAGCCAATGAGGAATTCTCGTAATCCCTCCCCCATGCCAGGGGGAGTTTTAGGGTTGGTCGGGGAGAGAAATGAGACTACAGACTGATGAACTGTTGGAATAATTTATGCACATTATATGGAATTCACCTTCTGAATCAGACAATCCTGGCATGGAAGGAAATGACATTTTGACATATGGTGAAAAGGGTTCATGAGGCAAAAAAGTTTGAGAAGCACTGGAACTAGATGACTCTTCATTTGTCATGAAAAGTGGCAATTTGATGATTTAACAGAAGCTCTCATGGAAACCACCAAATATTTCTGTGTAGCTGGAAATCACCAAATATTTCTGTGTAGCTATGTCCAGCTGATACTCACTTATGATGACATTAATGAGAAAAAAGAAGACAGACAGGCTTGCTTTAGAAATAAAGAAACAATACTGATGCTGTCTGAGATGATAGAAATGAGGAAATGTGTTCTGTGAATTCAGCAAAATGTGATAGACACATATGTCAGCATGGATATACTGTAGTTATAGCAGCTTCTTGTAGTGCAAATGTAAGAGGCCCTGGTTAAAGTGGAAAAATACATGAGTACTATAAAATGTAGATGAACTAGCAAAATTACAAAATGATGCACATAAAACCTGCCATAGCCCCAAAATACTTTGTCTATGCTGGACACTACTCGATGCTGTCACACATGTATGTATTTTTTACCTGGGGCCAGTCTTACATATATTGTCCTGTACATGAGCACTCATATTCATAAAAACATTTTAGTTATACAAGCATAAAAGGGACACAGACTGAATTACTGATCCATATAGTACTCACATTCATAAAAATATCCTGGGCATAGTTGTCTGTGTCTGAATCCCAGAAACAGCGACAGCCCATCCTGAATAGCAACACAGTAGTAAAATAAATGAGTCTTTATGTGCAGAAATGTCTTGTCTTGTGCTATCTCCCTGCAACTGTGAGCTTGCATTCTTTGCAGCCAATGCTGTTGAGGCACAGCATTGTATTGGCATGGGAGCAGGTTATGGCAGCTATTTATTCAGTCCTGGAGTATAACTAAAATGCAGGGGCTGTGCAGTGCTTTTTTAGCAGACTCCACCACCATGGGGACTATGGCGATCCCTGCCCTGTTAGCCAGGCTAGGCCTGTTACTGGGGGTACAGGGTCTTGGTCAGCTAACCCTGACACTAGCATATCAGCTATGATTGCCGATCGACTAATCAGACAGTGTTTTTACCCCCATATACAGAAATAAAAACACTCATATATGAGTGAGCTTTTCACTTCCAGGTGAAGTACAAGATGGCGGGAGTTTTATAACGCTCTCACCGGCATACTTGCATATGAGTCTTCTGCGTTGCCATATATCATAAAACGGGAGTTGGGTATGAGGCCAACAACCTCATCCTGAGACCCATCTAGAGGTGACTCTAGATAGGGAAAATAAGTGAAAAGAAATAGACAAGAAATTAGACTCTTTTGAAAACAAATGCCTAAGGAACATACTTGGTATAAAATGGAGCGAATTAAGAACAATGCACAGATAAGGCAGATAAGCAAACAACAACTTGTCTCATGGGTGATCAAAAAAAATAGATGGACATATGCAGGCCATGTAATAAGAAGAAACAATCAGAGAATACCAAAACAAGCTATCATGTGGAGCACAACAGGCCAAAGAAAAAGAGGTCGACAACGTGAAACTCTAAAGAAGACATTATTAAGAGAAGATAGTTTAATGGGCATAACATCCCTTGATGAAGTTGAAAGACTCGCAGAGAACAGGAAAACTAGGCAAACAACTATGCAAGCCCTATATGACATTTAACGGCATGGGAAGGATGTAAGATGTAAGAAGATATATGAGTGAACATTACTAAAGTTTATAAATACAAGTATATCAACTCATATGACAGAAGTTTACAAATATACCAACACATACAACAGAAGTTTACAAATGTATCAACATATACAATAGAAGTTTACAAATATATCACTACATGCAATAGAAGTTTATCACATCTAGAAATTTTACCAGATTCAATCAAATTTTCTCATCACTAAATGTAATATCAGTTTATTTCCAGTTTACTTGTCTATGATATTAATATATATCCAGTTCACTCATCTCTAGATATGATATCAGTTATGATATCAAATATCAAAATATGATAACATCTTTAAATATGATAACTGTTTATATCCAGTTTATACATCTCTAGATATGATATCAATTTCTTTCAAAGTTTACTCATCTCTAAATATGATATCAGTTTCTATCAGGTTACTGGTACTCCTCTCCAGACATGATATCAATTTATATTTGGTTTACTCATTTCTAAATATTATATCAGTTTCTATTCATTTTGCTCATCTCAAGATATGATATCAGTTTCTATCCAGTTTACTGGTACTCATCTCCAGACATGATATCAAGTTATATTTAGTTTACTCATCTCTAAATATGATACAGCGAGGCAAGGTGCTGACACTCATACCTCAAACGCTGCAGTGGCCTAGAAATGTGAAGGCACTAACACTTCTCACCCCTACAGCTTGCAAATGCTATGGGAGTTTAGTTTTTAAAATATGATAAATATTTCTATCTAGTTGTCACATCTCTAGATATGACATCAGTTTCTATCCAGTTTACTCATCTCTGGCATCAGTTTCTATCCAGTTTACTCATCTCTGAATATGATATTATTTTCTGTACAGTTCTGTTGATCTCTAGATATGAGATTTCTATCCAGTTTACTTTTCTCTGGATATGATATTATTTTCTATACAGTTCTGTTGGTCTCTAGATATGAGATTTCTATCAAGTTTACTCATCTCTGGACATATATCATTTTCTATCCAGTTCTGTTGGTCTCTAGATAGGAGATTTCTATCCAGTTATGTTGGTCTCTAGATAGGAGATTTCTATCCAGTTCTGTTGGTCTCTAGATAGGAGATTTCTATCCAGTTCTGTTGGTCTAGTTAAGAGATTTCTGTCCAGTTCTGTTGGTCTCTAGATAAGAGATTTCTATCCAGCTTACTCACTTGACACCTTCCCCTTTCTGTTCCCCAGTGACTACTTGAACCACAAACTTGTATCTGTCATGGCCCGTATCTGAAGACAAGATGAGGAAATTCATGATTAAAAACAACACACTCGTAGAAAAGCTCATTATACATTCAGTACAGTGAGCAGAATTTGACTGCTCCCATAACAAATTTGATACTGAGAAAGCAAGTCTATGATGTTATAAACCAAGTTCTACTGCTTAAAACTTGTATGTGTTGCATCAGATCAATATTCTTCAGCTCAAATGTTGTCTAATGCAGTGGTTCTCAACCTGTGGTCCATGAACCACAAGAGGTCCACAACTGTGTTATAACTTTGGTATTATATATCATCTGTTGAATAAAAACAATTATGGGTTAACCAATTTGTGATAATGCATACAAGCTGGTGATCTGCAACTTAAATGTATACTTATAGACAGTCCTCGACTTTCATAATTAATACATTCCACAACCCCTTATGTCAGTCACTTTTTACATATGTTGGATTATGCGACCCCCGCCCCTTACCTTTCTCCACTCATCATCATGTCATACATCACAAACACGCAAGTCAAAAATACACCAGGCATACAAGGAAGAACAAAAAAGAATAGTTTTTCCCATCTCACTTACTGCACCTTTACATTTCTTTATTATTAACATTGCCATTATGTGTCTGCTGGTCTTTTCACATCTTTTCTATACTACCAGCACTCTTTACAAAAGTGCTTGTGACCTGCTTGAATGCATTGAAAACAATGGAAATCTTTTTCAAAAACAATCATAATCACTGATGGATAGTGGGTACCGTGAAATCTAGTTCACATGGCATTGTCCATACTTCCATATCAATCTCAATATAATATCCACACCTGCAAGCTGGCTATTTTTTTTCCTTTTTTTCCTTTATCATTATATCCAGTAATACTACTTGGTTCCCTCTAGAGCACAGCCCATTTCCCTATTTCTGTTATGTGCAGCTGAACTGGAAAACTATTCTTGTCAGGCCTAGATGGATATTCTTTTCATCTAAAATTTCATTTTGTGGACCATCTTGCAGTGTGTTTGCTTACTATTGTGCTGACCAGTCCTGTGAAGATTTATCTCCCAGCTGTAACTTGGTCAAGATCTCACCTTTCTTGACTTTCTCATGTATTTACAATGTTTTGTGCAGGTGTTTTCCATAAACTTTATATATGTGGGAAATTTCTTATTTAAGTATAAATTTATGTATGTCAGTTTTACATATGTCAATAATGAATGAATGAATGAACGAATGAAAGACCAAACTTCATTTTGACAAGGAGAAGGACTAGGTGATGAATGGAGACATTTAAGTCACAACTCAGCCAACTATCGCACAATGCTCCACCCTATCTGTGGTCATTGTTCAAATCCAACCCAAAACACAGTCAACTCTTAAGCAATTATATTCTCCCAAAACCAAGGCTTGACATGTTTAAAAAAAAGCTTCTCTTACTCAGCTGCCCACTTTTGGAATGCCCTACCAATTCACGTAAAACGTATAAGTAATAATCATTCTTATAACTTTAAGCTTTGTCAAGATCTGTTTGATATGGACTATATGCCTCCCTAAGCATAGTTTAAAGTAGTTTAAAGTATGGCTTGAGTGTTGTAATTTTTTTTTAATACTGCTTTTCTATAAATTTGTTAGTTTTGAATTAATGTAAGAATACAAGTTTATTTCATGTTTTTGCATAAATCACAGTGTAGAGTGTATGGACATGAGACAAGTTTATTATTTATTTATGTAATCATTTAATGTGTCTTCATGATTATTATGCTCATTAACAAATGCTGAATGGCTGTGACTGAGTGAAAGCTGTATGATGAAGGGCAGAATGTCAGATGGGCCTGCGTGCCCAATTCTTAACCCTTTGAAAATAAAGTATAAATAAAGTATAAATAAAATCCATTAGTATGCAGTTCTCTCGTGACTAGATGGCTGCTCATCCTACCAGATTCCGTGTTTGAATTGCAGGTAATTCTCTTGTGATTTTTCTTTCTCTCACATCTCACTAAAGTGCTTTGTCTAAGATTTTTTCAATTCTAACCCTGCAAAATTGTGTTCTCTTACTTTACCGTTCAAAAGCCTCATTGTTTCCTATTTATACAAAAAAATTGCATCAAGCATTCTGCCCCTTTATCTCTCAAATACAGGACCATCTATCTTTCTGCCCTTTATCTTTCAAACACAGGACCATCTAGCATTCTGCCCTTTATCTCTCAAACTTTCATTAAAACCTAGTCACTCAACATCAGTTCAGTACTAGCAATATACAAATACAATACTAAATATGAACTGAAAACTATTACCTCTTGTCCATACTGAATAATGTATGCAGAAAAAAACATAAGGTAAAGTTATTTCATATCCTGATTGATAAACTGCTTCATTTTGGCTAACAAGTAAACTTTTTGTACTAAGAGCATTGTTGGATTCTGTACATGAGTCTTCTCTTTTCAGCTGATGGTTCTTACAGGATGTGTTTTTTTCCAAGCTTCTGATTTTTCTGTTCTTTCATACATTTTAAAAAGAACAGGGTGATTAAAATTATACCAGTAATATTCCGATTTAATTGTGCTTCTTTTGGAATATTATATTCTTTGATATATGTGACTTCATGATTTAATAAAAGTGCAGTAAGACATTCTTTTTCTCTGTGTTTGTGCCAGTCTCCATCATTCTCTGATTTGCCCTGCGGTCCTCACTGAAAGTGAAGCCAACGATGTGCTATCTATTTGTAGTTCCAAGAAATGGTCCTTAGATGTAAAAAGTTTGAGAAGCACTGGTTTAATGTGAGTGTAATCTGTCACTTTCTCCAGCCCAAATATTTGTCTTCTACGATTATCTAACTTATCACTTTCTTCAGCTCAAATGTTTGTCTTCTATGATTATATAACTTATCACTTTCTCCAGCCCAAATATTTATCTTCTATGATTATATAACTTATCACTTTCTCCAGCCCAAATATTTATCTTCTATTATTATATAATTTATCACTTTCTTCAGCTCAAATGTATTTTGGGTCACTGACTACAAAGCCTGCCAACTCCTGTAATGGTAAAGCAAATGTCACTTGCTCTGCTACTACCAACAAGTTTAGAGTGATTATCTAACAAACCTTTCAATTTCAGCTTGACAGCATCTGCAATGTCCCTGGTCAAAGTTGTCGTTTCTTCAGGGTTGTAGTTCTTTCCACTCAACTTTTCCACCAGAACTGCGTGGATCATTTCTTTCACAACTGCTGGGCGGAATCTGACAACAAGAGACGAAAAAAAAAAAGGAATTAATTCATTCCCTACTACCAGCTCAGCAGAGAAGAACATGTCAAGATCTTTAGACTCAGAACAGGCCACAACAAATTAAGATATCACATGTTTCGCAGGCTCAAGATGGGCACAACCAATGAATGCACCTGTGATACCATCAAAATGACAGCCTAGCACCTGTTACAGGACTGCCCTTCATTTAAGGAACTAAGATGGTACTTTTTGCTGTCACCTTACCCATCCATGACAAGCTGTATGGTGATCTTAACAGCCTAAGACTTCTTCTTCTTCTTCTTCGTTTGCATTGTCTGTCTATATCTGCAGTCTTATCTCTTGGATAAATTTCACTGTTTTTTGTAATTCATGTATGGAACCGTAGAGCTTATCTTCTTTAGTGGTTTCACTGGGCCAGTAATTATTTCTCAGTGTCTCATAGTTGGTGCAGTTCTAGAGGATATGTTCCACAGTTTGGGGCACCTGGGCACATGTACATAGATTAGTAGTACCAACCTTAAACTTTGTATACATATGACTTCGGAGTTGGCAGTGTCCTGTTCGGAGATGGAAGATGGTGACTTGTTCCTTTCTGTTTAGCATGTGATAGTCATCATGTGGTGGTGTTTGTGGCTTCCTGTAGGTTTTTATCATGCTTTTCTTCTGATTATAGGTGACTGGTATGTTTGGTTGCTCCATTTCAGTGCCCTCTTTGGCCAGATGGTCAGCTTTCTCATTGCCTGGTATCCCACAGTGGGAGGGAATCCATTGCAAAATGACTCCATGTTGTAAGCCAATTTTTGACAAGGCATTCTTAAGGTCTGGTAGTTTGTTGCACTGAAGAGCTACCAGTACTGATCTTGCATCTGTGAGAATTACTACAGGACATGTATCATTTCTGGAGTCTGATAGTTTTTCAACTGCAGCAATAATTGCCCTAACTTCTGCATCATAATTGTTGCAGTATTTTCCAGTGGGTATGGAAATCTTGTCAGTGGTGTTGTTTGGATATTCAATATGTGCTCCTGCCCCTCCATCATTTATGGCATTATGTGCAGATCCGTCTGTATACACACGTATCCAGGTGTCACATAGATATTTATCATCTAGAACACTAAGTGTGGCTGTTGATCTTACAAGACTGCTCTGCATCTCACCATTCTGCACACCTTTCACTTCAGTCTGAATAGTTATTTGTGTATAATCTGCTTCTTTCCATGGTGTATGCTCTGGTACAGATGATAATGGAGCGACTACAGTTGGAAGGTCAGGTATCAGCTTACGCATACACTTGGCCTAATGAATGAAGCTGCTTCTTTTAAGCCATCTCAGTGCCAAGTTATTGAATCTCTCCTTCAGGGGATGGCTTATAGAGCTAAGGAATTTCTCTCCCATGGTCATGACCTTTGTGTCTCTACGTTCCTTTAGCACTTGAGCACCAACTATTTTCTGCATTTCTACTATTGGTGTAGACTTCATGGCACCTGTGATAATCCGTAGTGACTGATTTTGAACCTTGTCTAGATTATGCAGCGTAGTGTTTGATGCTGTGCACCAAGATGTTGAGCCATATTCTAAATGTGGTAGAATACTTTGCTGATATACATTCATGAGGATTCTTTCACTAGCTCCCCATGTGGTTCCACTCAATTTTCTTAATATGGCTAGTTTTCTGCTGGCTTTTGCTTCTGCACTGTTGATGTGTTGCTTCCAAGTCAGTTTTGAGTCAAGAGTCACTCCTAAGTAAGTGGGTTGGTTGTCCATCCTTAAGGATATTTCATTTACAAAGATCTTACCTGCTTTCTGTTTAGATGAGAGAGTGAACAGAGTGGTACTTGATTTCTCTGTGTTGATACTTACACACCATTTGTTTGTCCATGATGTCAAGATGTCTGCTGCTCTTTGGAGTCTCTGTGTAGCAACTGTTGCATATTCATCTGTACACCACATGACCAGATCATCTGCATACAGTGCCGCTTTGATTCCATAGGGAAGTTCCTTGACCAGGTCATTAATGAATACAAGGAATAGTGTAGGCAAAAGGACTCCTCCTTGTGGTACATCGTGTCGCAGAAGTACTTTCTGGCTTTTGTGTCCATCCATTACTACTCTAGCTCTTCTATTGTGTAAATAGGACTTTATCCAGTTGTATAGTCTTCCATTCACATTGCAGTGTCTTAGTTTCCACAGCAGACCTTTTTTCCATACTTTATCAAAGGCTTTCTTCAGGTCTATCAACGCTGCTAGTACAAGGTTTTTCTCTTGGAATGCATCAATCTCTTGAGAGAGATAGGTCACTTGATCTTCTGTACTGTAGTACTGCCTAAATCCTGCTTGTTTCGGAACGAGAAGGTTTTCACTTTCTAGGTACCATTTTAGCCTCAGGTCAATGATGCGTTCCATCATTTTGCATAGGCAGCTAGTGAGACTGATTGGCCTATAGCTGGAGGCAGTATCACTGTTTTTCCCTGGTTTTAGCAGTGGTACCATGCTTTCTTCCTTCCAGATCTGAGGTAACTTACCTGTGCTCCAGCACATATTGAAAATATCCAACAGCTTTCCCATTGCTGACATTCCAAGGTTCTTGATCATTTCATTGGACACTCCATCTGGTCCTGGTGATTTCCTTGGTTTCAGTTTACTAACTGCTAGGTCTAACTCGCTGCGTGTGATTGGTGCATCCATGACCTCTACTTTTCTGACTTGTTCCTCTTCTTTCTGTGGGTCAATGCGCACTGTACACTCTTTCTCTGGATGGATATCAATGTTGCAGTCCTGTGCAAACATGCGAGCAAAGTGATCTGCTACCTGCTTACCTGTAAGAGTTTTCCCATCCTCTATTAGTGTAATCTTTGTACTTCTTCCAGTACTCTCATCATTTAACTGTTTGATTAGTTTCCACAGTTTCCTTCCATCTTTTTCAAAGTTTAGGGACTGTTTTCTCTCTCCAACTTTCCCGTCTGGCTTGCAGCTTGGCTCTCTGAAATTTGGCCTTAGCATGTTGGTAATTACTGTGGTATTCTTGGCATGGTCTATTTTCTGCTTGCTTTCAAGCTGCTTCCACGTCATCATGGAGTTTTCCCAGCTCACTAGACCAGTATGGTTTATAGTCTCAGCGAGCTCCTCTGGGAATGGTTTCACGAGCGGCCTGAAGGATACAAGCATTGAATTCCTTCACTATGCTGTTAATGTCCTTACCTTCTATGGACAGCTGTCCCACCAGGATATCTGTACGATGTCTGTACATTGTCCAGTTTGCTTTTTTATAGTTCCATCTAAGGAGAGGGCTACTGGTGTTAAGGAGTTCATTTTCTATTGTCAGGAAGACTGGTCGATGGTCACTACCTCCAAGTTGTTTTCCAACTTCACGTGTAATGTTCCACTTCAGATCTGGAGAGTGGAATGCCAGATCTGGTGTTGAGGTTGTATGCCAAGCCCTTGAGTAAAATGTTGGGGGATCCATTGGCTGGATGATCAGGAGAAGTCCATTATCATCCTGCCAGCTCTCAATTTCCTCTCCTCTCTTGTCTATGTGGTCATAGCCCGAGCTCTGGGAATGGCTGTTAAAATCACCACAGACCATCAGTCTCTCTTTGTGTGGTATTGCTTCTAAAGCAAGTGGGCGGTCATTAGGACAGTAATAGTTAAGGAGGTGGAAATCTGTATTACTACTTTTTAGATGGATCATCTAGTATTCACCTCCTTCCATGTACACTCCCACCTGACATGTGCTGATGTTATTCTTAACAAGTGTGAGTACTCCTCCTTTTCTTCTGTCCTGTCGGTCTGATCTAAAACGCTGGTAGCCTCTGATTTTAAAGGCGGCATCTTTGGTTAGGTGTATCTCCTGTATGCAGCATATACTTACCTGCTCTGCAAAAAGTATGTTCTCTAGTTCCACCTTTTTGCTATAGCCATCTCTAACACTGCTGACACCCTCAGCATTCCACTGCATTATTTTAAGTTTTTGCTTTTTGGCTGTTTTCTTCCATTGTATTTTTTGGCCAGTAGCTCTACTCT
The DNA here is from genome assembly GCA_009760885.1 of Achatina immaculata. Lineage (NCBI taxonomy): Eukaryota > Metazoa > Mollusca > Gastropoda > Stylommatophora > Achatinidae > Lissachatina > Lissachatina immaculata. The sequence goes on from CM019707.1 coordinate 3,008,248, forward strand.
CATGTCTCCTGACTCCACAAGACAATCTGAGAGGACCTCCAGTAGCATTGCGTGGACCCTTTCGAGGCAGGGGGCCCGGCACTGCACCTGCCTGGTTAGTCTTCACAGGGCGAGCACCATGTTTGAATACTGCAGATAGAGACATTTCATTAGCGATAATGCGTGTTACCCTGATTTTTGCGATGCGCCTTTTGGCTGGGTAACTCTGACTTCAGCACCTTTCCTTGCTAGGGCAGACTGTGGTCTTGCTCGGACTGCCATGAAGACAGTGTGGCTGGCCTGGCCAAAACTTTGTTTTTCAGCCTCTGGTGGCTGTATGTAAGTCCCTTCTCCATGTCAGATGGTTTGGAGACAGTTCCACAAAGACACTCTGACTTTGAGATGAGGAATCTGATGAGTGCTTCAACGATATCCATTCCCCGCCACCTATAGTCTACTGGCTCTGTTTTGTTTACATCATTCTGACAGCCATTGTTGTAAAGACCCATAGGCTTGTCATGTCCTGGATTCATTAGTTTCACACCAGACTTCCCTCATCCCCGCCAGAGATCTCCATATCCCCATCAGTCCACCAACCTGATATTACATTTTACAAAAATAGTGTTGACAGCTACAAGTTTATGGGCTACAGAAGTAAGTCAGAGTTTTTAAGCAAACAGATCTATGTTCCCTGTCTCACAAACACTATGTTAAGATAAGTGTGCACTTAACACAGTTGTTCCCAGAGGGAGCCTAAGACAAATGGCAACATTCTTCAAAGATATTCAGGTCAATGTCTGAAAGTGTTCAATGAAGAAGAAGATCATTCAGTTGTTTTCTGATGAAGATATAGGCCAAAATATTGCATCTTTCTCTTTTCACTCTTATTCTTATCATCTTTCACCTTCAAGTTACTTTTCACAGTTTTATAGCAGTGCCTGTGTATATTTTTTTGTTTGTACACCTGTTAATATGTAAACATTGGCATCTTCATCATCATCATGTGTCATTCCCAGAGACACTGGCTATCATGTTTCTCCACAAGTTATATTTCTTGATGTTTCCATCAGCTCAGCTAATGGTTTTCATAGTTGTAATAGACGACCTGTTATCTTCTGTAACAGCCTTCACCAGACTCTCTTCTTTTTTATCTTTCTTGTTAATTTGATCTTTTTAAGTTCTCCTTCCACATTACATATCTGACGAATGCTAGCTGACTTGTTTTGTAGTTTAATTTAATTCAGTTTTTTTACTGATTTCTATTACTAAGTGCTCATAATGAAACACTTTATAGATTTTTAAATCAGCTATTTTCCCTTATATTTCTTGTAAAGTAATAAAAAAACACACATACACGCACACACACATACATATATATATTCTTCTTCTTCAGCTTTCTGAGCCATTAAGGCTCATTGTTGCTGATAAAGTTAATTTCCATTCCTGTCTATTCCTAATCTTCTCTCTCCAGTTGGTGACACCCATTTCTTTTATATCCTCTTCTATGTTATCTTTTCATCTCTGTCTTGGTCTTGCTTCCCTCATTTCTTGTGCATACATCAGTCTGTTCTCTTCCATTCTTTCTACATGCCCCAGCCATGTCTGCTCAGTTTCAAACCATTTATAATTCATTGGGATTTAAATAAACTGTTCAGTTCAGTGTTCTTTCTATCTCTCCATTCTCCACTGTTGGTATCCTTTATTGGCGCAAAGATTTTTCTTAGGATCTTGTTCTCAAAGATCTGCAATTGTTATTCATCTTTCCTTGTTGTACTCCATGTTTTTGATCTATACATAACAGCTGGTCTTATTATAGTTTTGTAGATTGTTCTTTTGGTGTTTTGGGACAGGATTTTGGATTTTAACTGGTGTTGCAAGGCAAAGTACATTTTATTCTCTATCTGTACTCTGATTTTAATTCCTCGCTTACTGTGTTGCTTCTGTTGAAGGTTGTGCCTAGATATTTGTGTTTCTGCTTTCCTAATAATCATCTCTCCAAAATTTATATAATCTGGATCATTCTGTCTCCGGTCTCTTGATATCTTCATATACTCTATCTTATCTTGGTTAATAAAGTAAAGGGGATTAAAGAGAGAAAACTTAAATATTTTGGACACATTAAACATCATGATAATCTAGAGAAAACTGTCTTGGAAGAGTGCATAATGGGAAAAAGAAAGACAGGAAGACCAAGATAAAGATGGCTGCAAGACATTGTTGATGATCTGCAAATGGATGCATCAGCAGCAGGCCATCTTGCTCACAACTGAGAGGACTACAGGAGTGCTGTTAGGGAGGCAAAGTTCCGCAAGGGACATGCAAATGAATGAATTAATCTTGGCTAATGGTCAGGCCCACTTTTAGTGCTACATCTCTCAGGTGTATGCAGGTATTGATGACTTCTTGCATAGTTTCCCCCACCAGGTCGATGTCATCAGAGTATCCTCATATTTTAGCTTGTTCTTCTGTATTGGTTTCTTCTTTCACTTTTGTGATTACCTCTTCTAATACTAGGTTTAATAGTAATGGAGATAATGTATCATCTTGTTTTAAACCAGTTCTTACAGAGAAGGGTCCTGACTTTCTTCCTTTATATATTACTATGTTTTGTGTATCCTCCATACATATTCTGGTCAGATTGATTAATTTATTAAGTATCTCAGATTCTTTCATAATTTTCCATAAGCTGCTTAGAAGTATGCTGTCATATGCTTTCTTGAAGTTAATGAAGATATTATGTACTTCTTTTCCATATTCCCAGTACTTTTCTGCTTTTTGACATAGATAAAATATTTGGTCTGTGGTTGATCTATTCTTCCTAAAACCTGCTTGATAGTCTCCCAGTATGTTCTCGCTGTATGGTTCTAATCTATTTAAAAGTATAATAGATAGTATTTTGTAGCTTATACTAGGATCAGTAATGATTCTCTCCATTCACTAGGGAGTTTTTCTTCTCTCCATATTTGTTGTATTAGTGCACATATCTGTTCATGTAGATTTAGACCTCCTTCCTTAATCAATTCTGCAGCAATTCCATCTGAATCAGTTGCTTTGTTGCTTCGTAGAAATATGATACTGTAGATGCCTTCTTTTAAGTCTGGCTCCTCTATTTCAGGTTCATCATCATCATCATCATGTGCCGTGCCGACTGGCGTTGGCTATTATGCTTCTCCAGAGTACACGATCCTTCATGCAGGCCATCAGCTCAGATGGTGATCTCCTCTCACACCATCCCGTCAGACTGTCCAGTATCATTTCTCTTGGTCTTCCTCTTGATCTTCTTCCTTCTATTTTTCCTGTTGTTACAATATTTTCAATGCCCCCTCTTCTCATTGCATGTCCTATGAAAGTACATTGTCTCTCTCTTATCTTTTTGACAAGGTTTTTTGTCTCTCCAGCTCTTCTCCTACATTCTTCATTAGTTATTTTTGCTGTCCAGGGGATTCGCAACATTCTTCTAATAAACCACATTTCTGCTGCTTCCAATGATTTTTGTGCAGACTTGCCTATTGTCCATGATTCACTTCCATATAACAAGATAGGTTCAATATAGCATTTTAGTACTCGTTTTCTAACATTCATTGATAAGGATGTGTTGGTCAATATGTTTCTCATTCTCTGAAATGCAGTCTTTGCTTGGCCTATTCTGTTCCTAATTTCTGTTCTGCATTTCCCATCTGAAGTTATTACTGCTCCAAGGTATTTGAATTTCTGCACCTGTTTTAGAACAGTTCCGTTTAATTTAATACTGCATGCTGGTGGATTCTGTTTCTTAGATATAACCATAGTCTCTGTCTTTTTGATGTTCAAAGTAAGGCCTTTCTGTTCACTTTCTTTGGTGACTTTATTCAAGAGATTTTGCAGGTCTTGTTGGTTCTCAGCTATCAGTACTGTGTCGTCAGCATACCGAAGGTTGTTAATATTGTATCCTCCAATTTTTATGCCTGGTTCTGTGATGATTGTTCTTAGAATATTCTCGCTATACAGAGAAAAAAGGTCTGGAGATAGTACACATCCTTGTCGCACCCCTTGTTTTATAGGTTGATATTTTCCCATTCTATTTTCAACTCGAACAGGTTCACAAGTATATATATATATATATATATATATATATATATATATATATATATATATACAAAAACGGCAATGTCTATTTGCTACAAATCCCAACATTCTCGACGACAAGTACTTGGTTAAAAAAAAAAACAACAACACTAACATCCATATACACATGTTGGATTTTTCCCACTACAGTCACCAATACTAACGGTAATAATTATTTGCTAAACGTATGAGGGTTTGCTTAGCTTACAAAATGGTCTGTACACCACAGTACTCTGACCGAACAGATTTCTGCTATCTGTCTTGTACTTACTTTTGTGAAAAGTTCGGTCTTATAACGTAAGTGTTTTGTGGCTCGGCGTCCTTTGTATCTCTCAAATCGAAATCACTTTCCTCTGTCATGATAACTGCTGTTGCAGATTCTGGATTTGCTCCTTCAGTTTCTCCCATTTTGTGCCTTTATGCTCAAAGTTCTTCCTCGTCTACGTTCATCACAGATTTTTTCACAAAAATTCAAAATGGCGTCCCTAACAACGGAATGGAAGAGAGGTAACTTATCATAGAACACCTTTGTCTTATTGAGTAATGCGCTCCCCTCCTATAGATGTCCCGGATGTGATTCAAACTTTGAAAGGGTGCGCCCTCTTTAACAAATCCTAACAAGAATTCACCTATGTGAGAATATTTCTTTAGGTTGTTAGCTGGAAACTATACACACCAGCAAGTCTTTGTTTAGATCATTTCCATGCCTTAATCTTCGCAGACCTTCCAAAAATTGTTATTACTTTTATTATATCGAGCCGTCGTTATGGTGATTTTGAAGCATGGGTATCGTATCGGATGAGGAGTGTGGTACCTTGCTTGAAAACAGTGGATCAGAATGCTAGTTCTTCGTACATCACTGACTGTGCTGAAGAACTTGAACTTGAAGAACGGCCATGCTCTGCTGCTGGCCTAGAGATGGGCCTCCTTGCACTCAAGACATTCCCACATGTGCTCAGTCTTTAACCTCAGTATTGTTCCTAGTGTATGTTGGGGAATAGTGCCAATAGTACATTGATTAAAAACAGCTGGATCTTTTCCTCAAAGTTCTGAAAGTCTGCCACTGCCATTCGTTATTTCACTTTCACAGTCTTTGGTGAACGGTGCTGCATTGAAGAAAAAAAATTTATTATTATTATTTTTTTATTTTTTTTTGTTGTTGCTCATCTGAAGTAGAAGTACATGACAATCTTAACATATTTTCAAGTCTTAGAATCCTTGCAGACGTTACTGGTCCATCAACTGGCCTTTATTTCTATGTCAGGCCTCGCGGTGTCAGAGGAAATGAAATAGCGATAAGTTGGCCGGATCGGCTATCATAAATAAAGGGCAAGCATTGTATCGAGCCAATATCAAGGGCAAGCACTGTATCGAGCCAACAACAAGGATAAGCACTGTATCGAGCCAACATCAAGGATAAAAGCACTGTATCGAGCCAACAACAAGGGCAAGCACTGTATCGAGCCAACAACAGGGGCACGCATTGTATCGAGCCAACAACATGGATAAGCACTGTATCGAGTCAACATCAAGGATAAAAGCACTGTATCGAGCCAACATCAAGGATAAAAGCACTGTATCGAGCCAACAACAAGAGCAAGCACTGTATCGAGCCAACAACAAGGCAAGCACTGTATCGAGCCAACAACAAGGATAAGCACTGTATCGAGTCAACATCAAGTATAAAAGCACTGTATCGAGCCAACATCAAGGATAAAAGCACTGTATCGAGCCAACATCAAGGATAAAAGCACTGTATCGAGCCAACAACAAGAGCAAGCACTGTATCGAGCCAACAACAAGGGCAAGCACTGTATCGAGCCAACATCAAGGATAAAAGCACTATATCGAGCCAACATCAAGGATAAAAGCACTGTATCGAGCCAACATCAAGGGCAAGCACTGTATCGAGCCAACAACAAAGGCAAGCACTGTATCGAGCCAACAACAAGAGCAAGCAATGTATCGAGCCAACAACAAGGATAAGCACTGTATCGAGTCAACATCAAGTATAAAAGCACTGTATCGAGTCAACATCAAGGATAAAAGCACTGTATCGAGTCAACATCAAGGATAAAAGCACTGTATCGAACCAACAACAAGGGAAACCACTGTATCGAGCCAACAACAAGGGCAAGCACTGTATCGAGTCAACATCAAGGATAAAAGCACTGTATCGAACCAACAACAAGGGAAAGCACTGTATCGAGCCAACAACAAGGGAAAGCAATATATCGAGCCAACAATAAGGGAAAGCACTATATCGAGCCAACAACAAAAGAAAGCACTGTATCGAACCAACGTCAGTGGCAAGCAATGTATTGAGCCAACAACAAAGGCAAGCAATGCATCGAGCCAACATCAAGGGAAAGCAATGTATCGAGCCAACATCATTTATGCTGTAAGAGAACTTGGTCGAACAAAATATATGACTTCAGTGACAACGGTGAATCAGCATCAGAATGGAGACTCTGAGAATAACACAGTGACACATAACATGAAGGTCTAATCAAAAACGCAATGATGGTCAACAAAGATGGGATGGGTGTAATTAGTTACTGCATGGAGATACTGAAGAGGAGAAAGAGCACCTATGGATGTGTCTGTAGATCAGCCGTTCTCAACCCCCTTTCTCCCTCCCCCCCCTCCTCCAGGAAATCATTGTGATATTTAAACCCTCGCATTAAATCATTTACATTTGCTCATGTTTTTCTTCATATGGTTTGTAACAGAATTCTTTAATTCTGGATTTCTGTTATTTTATTTCACGTTATAGGGGAGTTAACCAGGGATTTATTTGTTAGATTCACGTAGTGGTTAGGGCCCTTAGTTTGTTTTTTTTTTTAAAGTACAGGTCAGCTATAGGTCAGGCTTGACACGTTGAAGGCCCTTGTCATGTCCAAGCACTGGATTTTTTTTTTTTTTGTACAGTTAATTAAAATTATTTAGGACGTGTCTGTTTAATTCGTTATTTTTAGTTACATCAAATTTTAAAATAAGACTGTTGTTTTTAGTTTGTCCAAGGTCATAAACAGGTAATTTTTGCACGAATTGACATTTTAGGCAGAAATGTTTTAATCACGATTTTTATCTTCCATGAAATAGAATCTTCGGGAAGATTTAGGAATAGGAATTGTAGTTCATATTTAAGGACCAAACTCTTACGTATGATTATTATAAGGATTAGATTGATTAGTATTTTGAGATTCATTGTGATTGCAAATTCATTATATAGAGTTTGACTGAGAAAGATGTTTCAGGTAGGATGTTAGGATGCGAACTGTTAGTTAGTTTGTTTTTTTTTTCCCTCATGGATCCAATGTGTAAATTTTTGATGCAGCTACGAGTTGTTAGAAATAGTTTGTAACTGAAGAAGTGTGAATTAGTTCTACTGAGATTTTTGAGGACTTTAAGTCAGATATTTTTGGTGATGTGAAGTTATATGTAAGGATCCATGGAATTTTCAGTGAGTTATTAAGTTGGCTCTTATTCCATCATGTTGAATGCCTGTCTTTCCTAGCTGAGAGTGATTGTTGCTCACTCCCTTCCTATATGGCGAACTATTTCTCGCCGGGGAGAGGAATTGGATTATTCATCTGTTTACTCCATTTATTGCTATATCTTCACTTATTCAACACTCATTCTCCAATAATAAATATGTGTAATTGCTATTATCAATTTGAGTGTTAGTGGTTCTCAAACTGTTGAGATGTGTTCGTTCTCAGTTACACATTAAAATTCCTCAGGTGTAATCAGTAGATAGAGGAAGAAAAAGTAGTTCAGTTTGTCAGCTGGGTTGCTACTTTTCACAATTGCGAAGTACTTTAATTAGTGCAGTGTCTAGGCACATACCATACTATACCACTCTATTTTAGTTCTCCCCCCGCCCCCGTGCCCTCATCCCTCCCAGCTATCACACCCATCGCGTCTCCCTCTCTCCCTTCTTCAACTCCCCCGCCCCCAATGTACTAATTCTTATAAAGTCACTAGTGTTGGCAAAAAGCAAAAAAAAAAAGTTTCTTTTAGTTTATCCATTAGATCCGTTACCGCCCACAAAAGAAGAATGATAAATGTATAGCATGCAAAATGTTAATCAGGTATGGCTCGCGGTATATGGCGTGTACAAGAGTAGGGTTTTTTCCCCTTATGTGGAACAACAACAAAAAAAAACGAACTTTTTAACCAAAATGTTGCCTGCAAAAAACAAAAGCATGTAGCTAAGCCCTAGGGTTTTGCCAGCAATTTTTTTCATTCACGATCTCCGACGGAACCCCTGCAGATTCATCGCGTAACCCTAGTTGAGAAACCCTGGTATAGATGATAGTGCATCCTAATTAACTGATAGGATCTTAGGATGATAGGATCTTAACCAGTTCTGATTTGCTGGGCACAGCAACTGAGCCAGTGCTCTGTCAGTAACCATCTGTTTTCGCTTTGGTTTAAGTAGCAAGATAGGATCGTCACGCCAGATATTGCCACAGATACAACCACACCACAACAAAGCTCACGACAGCGGTAACTAAGGCGACACCAGTATTTCAAGTTCTTTATTGCAACGTCTGCACACAGAAACCAACTTCGTTGTTGCATCATCAATCGACCATGCATTTAACAACCGAGCGACCATTCGACAACCAACCAGCCGAACGAACTAATCAAGCAGGAGAGCAATCAACCAAATGAACAAACCAGGGGAACACTCAAGTAAACAACAAGGTAGTCGAGAAAACCAACCAAGAAATTATCCGGGAAACAACTAACCATCGGAGCAAATCGGCAACTAAACAAGTAACAAACCTGACGACCAAACCAACCAACCAACCAAACAAGCAACTAACCAGCCAAACAGCTAACCAGCCAAGCAACTAACCAGTCAAGCAATTAACCAATCAAGCAACTAACCAGCAAACAACTAACCAGCCAAGCAACTAACCAACCAAGCAACTAATCAGCCAAGCAACTAACCACTTAAGTAAATAACCAAACAAGCAACTAACCAGCCAAACCAATCAACAAATTTTAAAGACATTCCCGCAGACTATATACCACGACGCTTAAAATACATACAGACAATCGTACAAGAGAACATCTATTGGCTGTTATTTCAGGCAACAAAATAACAATGCGGAAAAACACAAATCAGTTTGACCTGTTGAAAAGATTCAGTTTGCGTTGAGATGTCTTGAGTGGTGTCCCTTGATACACACCTGGAGGGGAACAACCCAGCTGACGTCATGGAATCTCTCTCAGGTGTGTTTGCGGAAGTCGGTCACACGGACATAGGACAAATGTGAAGCACATTCCCCGTATGACTAATACATATAATGTCATTTTCATCGTTATTTTGTGTCGCGAAATTTTCTTGTGGAAACTTTTGAAATTTAGCACTCGACGAGATATTACCGCCATCATGACAGGTAGGGTCACCAGTAGGTGTTGTTGTTTCGTAGTTTTGTGTTGAGGGTCTTGTGTTTTCTTGTACAGAACTTGAATGTGAAGTAAATATTATTACAAACAGCTTGTTCTCTAAATGATAACCTAGCCAATCAGTTATGTATAACAATATAATCTTTTAATAACGAGGACTGCCGTTAAAAAGTATGTTGACCTTCATGTTGTGAAGATTTGTCCCAGGTATCGACATTTCGTGACGTCGCCGTGATTTCTGTCAGCTGACGCACGCCCTATTGTCTGGCGATTCGGGGATTCGTCTCATTAAATATTGAAGGATTTGGATGAATGAAGAACTCTGTGACACTGTGATTGCTGATTATATTTTGGGGGGATAAAGTGAAGGCGGGGTCACATATGTTCAGCTTGGTCTGGATGTGCGTGTGTATGGACAGAGTGAGAGAGAGAGAGAGAGAGAGAGTAAAAGGTAGAAGAATAAATGGAGGAAAAGAATATGGCTGAATTAGAGAGGTGACACCATCATCAAGAATAGCCAAGCCACGGATAACCAAGACTTTGTGCTGCCGCGCTGGGGTTCTTTCAGTAAGCTGACCTGGGTTCTTTCAGTAAGCTGACCTGGTTCTTTCAGTAAGCTGACTTGGTTCTTTCAGTAAGCTGACTTGGGTTCTTTCAGTAAGCTGACTAAGGGTGGTACAAAATGAGAAGAAAGTTCTCAGGTTCTCTCAGAAAATTAAAGAACATGTCATCATTTTACGACTTGACATCCGTGGAAGAAGATCTTCTCCACAACGCTAGCTCCGGGGAAGTTTTTTTCCTGTTTGTAGTTAATCCGGACACCAACGACAGAAATTAACGCAACAGTTAAAAAAAAAAAAAGGATATCATGCACATGAACTGTAAGAGGAAAAAAAATATGCATTGTTTATGTCTGCAGTGTGTCAATAACAGAAGGAAAGTTACGCTATTGGTTTCAGTTTTTGCATGTCCGGTCATTTCAGCAACATACACAGCGGATAACACATGTCAACACGGTTGTGTGGTGGGGGGAGGAGTCACGTGGGGCGTGGATAAACACAGAATGGCTAGTCGACGGTGTAGAATAAATAAATGCTAGAAAAATAGTTAAGCACCGCCTTACAAAATTCCACTCAAAGTCCCGTTAGCGTGTGTGAATACAGTGGATGTGTGATGACTGCAACATGACTGTTGTTACTTGTGCTAAGCACACACTATACGCACACACTGAGGAGTATGGTATAAATGAATGTCCCCAAACAAAATATTTGTTAATTAAATCGCCAGGAAAGTGCATTGTCGCGAGTCGCAGATTTCTGTAATGCTGAGTTTAACAGCTGTTGAGGGATGTGTCTGTATATGTGACTATTACATTTCAAACAGTTGAGCTTAGATGTAAGATAGCTCGCGTGCTATATAGATCACATGAATGATAGCCAGATCGTTACATAGCAAGTATATATTATATAATTTCACATGTAAGAAGGCTCACTTAAGATTGTTTACACGTTAAATAGCTAACATGCGTGATATGTTTACATGTTAAATATCTCACATGCGTGATGTGTTTACATGTTAAATAGCTCACATGCGTGATATGTTTACATGTTAAATAGCTCACATGCGTGATAACTTACAGGTATTTTATCTCATGCGAAAGAGTGGGTATATGCAGGATACATGTAAGATATTTCATAAATAAGGTAACCCATATTATTTGCCTGAGTGGTGAAGTGGTTAATGCACTAGCCTGTCATGATGAAGGTCGGTGGTTCCAGTCCGGACGAAGGCACCCCCTAGTCAACAAGTTTTTAGAAATAGGTACATGGCTTCTTTTACATCTGCGATATGCTGACCACATCACATTACAATGTGCCGACAGGTCAAGTAAATCTCGTAGCATTCATTCATTTCCACGTCCCTTTCGGCACTTTGCCTCTCTAACAGCTCTGTGTAAGGCCCCTTGGTTGTAAGCAAGAAGGCCCGCGCTGTCGATGCATCCATTCGCAAATAACCAACAATGTCTTGTTGTTATCTTCGCCTTGGTCTTCCAATCTTTCTTTTTCCCAATATGTACCCTTCCAAGACTGTCTTCTCCAAACTCTTATGACGTTTAGTATGTCCGAAATACTTAAGTTTTATCTGCTTAATCTTGTTTACTAAACAGTTTTCTTCAGTTTTCTCTGTTTAATCTTCTTTACTAACCAGTCTTCTTCAGTAATACATTCTTTCAGTACGGATATATTTGTTATTTTTTGTGTCCATGACACAAAATGATATTAAAAGGAGGACATCTATTGCTCTTCAGAAAGTAAAGCAAATAAATAATCTGTGGAGAGGAGCAGACAGAACTACAAAAATAAGATTTTTAAGGGCATGCATCTTTCCCATCGAAACATATGCCTGTGAGACCTGGACACTTAACAAAACATCTGAGAAACACATAAATGCCTTTGAATGTAAATGCTACAGAAGAGTTCTCCAAATATCGTGGACACAAAAAAGAACAAATATATCTATACTACAAGAGCTTAATATTGAAGAAGGCTGGCTAGTAAAGAGGATTAAGGAGAGAAAACTTAAATATTTTGGACACATTAAACGTCATGATAATTTAGAGAAGACTGTATTGGAAGGATACATAATGGGAAAAAGAAAAAGAGGAAGACCAAAACGAAGATAGCTGCAAGAAATCATTGAGGATCTGCAAATGGACGCAGCAGCAGTAGGCCATCTTGCTCACAACCGAGAGGCCTACATGAGTGCTGTTTGGGAGGCAAATGAATGAATGAATGACACTGACACCATATCCCCTAGATAGCTTTATGGCATAATATACTGTTAAAAAAAAGAAACGCAATACTCTTATCTTATATCCTTCCCGTGCCGTTAAACGTCACATAGGGCTCGCAAGGTAGTTCGACAATTGTTCCTGTCTTCGGCGAGTCTTTCAACCTCATCAAGGGATTTTATGCCTGTTAATTTGGCCTCTCTTAACAATGTCCTCTTCAGAGTTTCACACAGTCTGCCTCTTTTTCTTTGGCCTGTTGTGTTCCACTTAATAGCTTGTTTTGGGATTATCTGGTCGTTTCTTCTCATGAAGTGACCAACATATATGCATCTCCTTTTCCTGATCACCCATGATACTGGTTGTTGTTCAGTCGTCTGTTTTATCTCAGCATTGTTCTTGAATTCGTTCCACTTGATGCCGAGTATTTTCCTTAGGCATTTGTTTTCAAAAGAGTCTAATTTCTTGTCTGTTTCTTTAGTTGTTTTCCAGCTCTCGCATGCATAAATGAGGGTGGATATTACATTTGAATTGAATAGTCTTAACTTAGTATTTGTGCTTATAACTTTTGAATGCCATATGTTATCAAGATTCTTGAAGATCGATGCTGCTTTTGCAATTCTAATTCTATCTTCCGTTCCTGTGTCACCATCCTGGTCTACGTAGCTGCTAAGGTATGCAAATTGATTGACTTCTTCAATATCTATCCCTTCTACGTGTATTTTTCCATTTTGATTAATGGGAATTTTCATTATTTTTTGTTTTGTCCTTGTTAATTTGAAATCCTATTTTGCTAGCCAGTGAAGACAGGATATCTGTTTTTCCTTGCATAGAATTTACATTGTTACTGATAAGAGTTATGTCATCAGCAAAATCAAGATCTTCTAGTTGGGTCCCATGTACCCAGTCAGTACCTGTGTTACCTGTGCAGCATGTTTTCATTATGAAGTCTATTGTAATTCCAAAAAGCAGAGGAGACAGTATACATCCTTATTTCACACCTGTTTCAATCTGGAACCATTCACTAATTCCTTCTTCTGTTTTGACTGCACAAACATATCAATTGTAGAAGTCCTTAATGATGTTGCAACACTACTACAGTCATAATGGACACTAAATTTCAAACTTGTATCAAACTTTTATGCCTTTCAAGTTAACACCGGAGTGAGACAGGGATGCCTGCTGTCACCATTTCTATTTATCCTGGCCATAGACTGGATTATGAGAAAATCAACAGAAAATAGGAGAAATAGTATTCAGTGGACGCTCTGGACTCAACTTGACGACCTAGACTTTGCTGACGACCTGGCACTTCTCTCCCAGACTAAGCAACAGATGCAAGAGAAAACCATATTAGTGGCAGAAAATTCCTCAAAACTAGGCCTTACCATCCACAAGGGCAAGAGTAAAGTTCTTAGAGTAAATGAGGCCAACGAAATGCCCATTATATTGGAAGGAGAGGAACTGGAAGAGGTGGATAAGTTTACTTATCTGGGAAGTGTGATAGACAAGCAGGGAGGAACAGAAGCTGATGTAAAAGCAAGAATGGGCAAGGCAAGAGTAAAATTCCATCAGATGAAGAGAATATGGGGAACTTCAGCCTTGTCAGTTAAATTGAAGATCAGAGTATTTAACACCATGATAAATCCCATTCTGCTATACGGTTCAGAAACTTGGAGAACTACTGTTACGATCATGAAACGAATCCAGACATTTATTAACACATGCCTTAGAAGGATTCTACAAATACGATGGCCAGATACCATAAGTAACCAAGAACTGCAGCAGCGAACAGGCCAGCAACCAGTGGAAGACGACATCCTACGAAGAAGATGGGAATGGATCGGACACACCCTACGGAAATCCACATCCAGCATTACAAGGCAAGCCCTAACATGGAACCCACAGGGTAAAAGGAGGAGAGGGAGACCAAGGAACTCCTGGCGCCGAAGTCTGGACACGGACATCAAAATAATGAACCAGACATGGAGACAGTTGGAAAGAGTGGCCCAGGACCGAACTGCCTGGCGAGCTCTTGTTGGCGGCCTATGCTCCACGAGGGGTCAGAGGCATAGATAGATAGATAGATCAAACTTTTATTTTACGGAATTAATGTTTCAATCGTGGCATAAAGAGACTTTAGGACTTTAACAATGAAATGATGTTCATTAAACTTGGTTTGGACTTTTACTCTTTGCCACTGAAGCCCCCGTTTCAGTAAAGTGTATGGCTTCCTCTGGCCTGTATCAGAGAAGGACATTTCCTTGACATGGGTCCGATTAGCCGTTGGATCTGTTGTTGTGGGATGGCTGCCAACTCTTCCCGCAGTGCAAGAGACAACTGTCAGAGATTGGTTGGCGCCACGTCTCGCTGGCGGACTTGTCTGTTGAGTTCATCCCATAAGTGTTCTATTGGGTTCATGTCTGATTACATGGATGGCCATGGAATGATATGGACGTTGTTGTCAGCAAGGAACTGGGTGGTGAGTTGTGCCACATGAGGTCGAGCGTTATCCTGCTGAAAAATCGACCCTGGTGCAGCCAGAAGTGGAAGGACGTGAGGACAAAGAATTTCAGCGACGTATCGTTGTGCATTTAGACGTCCTTCAATTTGCACCAGGTCACTTCTTCCCATGAAGTTGATCGTCCCCTACACGAGTACACCTCCACCAACATGTGGAGTTCCCTCATCCACGCAGTTCTGGGCATAGCGCTCATGAACTATGAGGTAAATCCTTCTTCATCTATCGTGTCGCTGGAACAGAAAGAATGATTCATCACTGAATCAAACCCTTCTCCAGTCATTCGCAACGGTTCACTGACGATGCTGGTTCGCCCACTGCAGTCGGTCCGTAAGAGCAGGACTTCTGTACGGTTTTCTAGCCCAAAGACCAGCGTCGTGCAGCCGGTTTCTGACTATTTGATCTAAAATTCGATGAGCTGCTGTCATTGACTGGACTGTTGAGGACACAGATGCAAATCGATTCCCGAGGTGACGCAGCCGTATGAAGTGGTCTTCGGCAGGAGTTGTGACCATGGGTCTTCCACTGCGCGACCGGTTTGCAGCTGAGCCAGTTTCTTCAAATCATCGCCAAAGGCGACTAATGGTGCTTCTAACCACATTACATTGTCTGGCCACTACACTTTGTGACTGTCCAGTCTGTAAACGTCCAATGATGATGAGTCGTTGTTCTGTAGTGAGATGACCCATACTTACGCATTGAATTTTTAAATGAAGTGATTCGAGGAGCGTCAATCTTTTATAGACATTCAATAACATGGTCAGTGAGTTTTGTATTCAATAAGTTTCACGGGATTCTCGTGAACCTGTCATGAGTTATTGTGAAAAATGCTGTTTTGACTAATGTCGCTTTTCTGTATTCATGAATCATCTGCTGAGTACAGTTCAGGTCAGCACGTGAAGTTGATGTCCTAGTGAACATTTTAGGCAATTTGCCCTTGTCTGATCAGCAAACTTCAGTTTAAATCGCAATATGGTATTTGTTGCGTTTCTTTTTTTTTTAACAGTATAGACCTGTCTTTACCTTACACGTTATTAAGCACATATACACAACAGCACACATATTAGATGCTGTTAAACAAATTTCTCTCAGGTTTTGGACTCCTCCTATACTAGGACAATTTTGCTTCCTCTGCCATTCACTTTTTTTTAAAATGCCCTCCCGTACCACTCAAGTAATGTCCCGTACTACAGATTCTTAACTTTATCTCCCCAAGAAATCTGCATTCCCAGCAATTCTGTGCGGCAGGAATAGAAAAATAACTACAGTGTGTCTCATAATGAGTGGGCGTAAGAGGCTGAACGTAAAAAGTGTTGTCATTTTACATTTTGTCCATGTTTGCTATGTGTATAATATACGAGATCTCGCACTTTCACTAAATCGATGTTGAACGTCATCAATAACGTGTAATCTGAGACAAGATGCCTGCTCGCACGGTTCTTCAAGCTTTAAAATTCGTTCGTTCGCTTTTTCGGTAGCTCATATATCAGACAGCTCAAATATACCGTTAAAAAAAAAAAGAGGGCCATCTGCTGGCTGTACTAAGTTAATGGAGATCTAATTCCCTACTTAGTCCCTGAGTTTGTTGAGAATAAAAAAATTAAGGAGAACTCATCCAAACAAGAAACTCACGTACCTGGTATTTTATTCAAGGACTGACACATAATGAGTATAGAACAGTGGTTCTTATCCTGGTATCGACGGACACCCTCCACATTCTTCTCCCTCCCCTTGAACCCTCAAGTCTACGAACCAGCCAATTGGTTGGCTAAATTTTTTTTTTTTTAAATCAATCTTAGCATCATCTAAGTTCTGTTTATTGCTTCTTTTGTTTTTTTCCTCAGGCCGAAACGGGAGTTCGCGGTAAAAAAGAGTTAAAGAACCACCGGTTTATTGTATAGCACGTAATACAATCTTACATCCTTCCAGTGCCGTTAAACGTCGCATAGAGCTCGCATGGTGGTTTGCCAAGTTTTCCTGTTTTCGGCGAGCTTTTCAACCGCGTCAAGGATGTCATGCTCACTAAACTGGCCTCTCTTAACAATGTCCATAGCACATAATAGCAATAGTGATAAAAGAATTCTGCGATTTTGTTTTCCCAGAAATTTGTGAAACATTGTCTTTATTCTTACATGAAACTGATTGGTTAAGTGTTAGCGTAGAGAACAGGGAACACAGAGTCTTATCTAAACACTGCTTTACAGCATACACTCTCTGGAAATGTGAATTTACAATCTACTTACATGCTATAAATATGTATCTGAGGAGTTTTTCTGCAGTCATTACGCACGCAGGTATACGTTATACATAGAAAATGAACACTTGAAAGTTATCATTAAATGTGTTGTTAATGCATGTCACAATGGATATTGATTGTCTGTTACGCTGTGTACTCGTCATCATATTCTGCCATTATCAGCCCCAGCAGGGGGTGGGGGTGGGGGTGGCTGTAGTTGATCTACAACTACTCTTTCTTGCTTTCACTGTGCACTTAGTCAAACTGAATCCCATCTGGCTCCTTCTTTCTTCTTCTTCTTCTTCTTCATTCAGTTTCATGGGCTTATCTGTCTAGATAAGGAGACGGGTCACCTCCAAGAACCCACCACCAGCAGGAGTTCTTTATATGTGCCTCATAGTTTGTTTTTTTTCACCTGTGTTCTTTTTTCTTGGCGAGGTGGGGGGGGGGGGGTGGCGGGGAAGCAGTTTTGGGTTCCTTGGTCTTAAGATGTGTTCTGGGGTCTGAAGACCGATTTGGCGTGTGCTAGATTCTCAAGATGTGTTCTGGGGTCTGAAGACCGATTTGGCGTGTGCTAGATTCTCAAGATGTGTTCTAGGGTCTGAAGACCGATTTGGCGTGTGCTAGGTTCTCAAGATGTGTTCTGGGGTCTGAAGACCGATTTGGCGTGTGCTAGATTCTCAAGATGTGTTCTGTGGACCAATTTGGCGTGTGCTAGATTCTCAAGATGTGTTCTGGAGTATGAAGACCGATTTGGTGTGTGCTAGATTCTCAAGATGTGTTCTGTGGACCAATTTGGCGTGTGGTAGATTCTCAAGATGTGTTCTGTGGACCAATTTGGCGTGTGGTAGATTCTCAAGATGTGTTCTGTGGACCAATTTGGCGTGTGGTAGATTCTCAAGATGTGTTCTGTGGACCAATTTGGCGTGTGGTAGATTCTCAAGATGTGTTCTGTGGACCAATTTGGCGTGTGGTAGATTCTCAAGATGTGTTCTGGGGTCTAAAGACCGATTTGGCGTGTGCAGAGTGGAGTTTGGACGACCTTTAGTTCCTGTAGATGGGTTTGTAGTCTGCAGTGTCCTGTCTGAAGCCTGAAAACTGTGGGGGTTTTTTAAAATTGTGTTCTGTTTAGTTTCAGAATGGGCTCTTTGGGTACCTGCTGTCTGTTTTATGTCTTCTTTCAGCGTTAGTGCCAGATATTTCTCGGTCTCATTTGCTTTTTTTTTATCCTTAAGTTTTCCAGTGAGTGCGAAGCTCTCTACTTACTGTTTCCAGTGACATATCAAAAAAAAAAACAAACTTACTTATCTCTTCCTAATGGTTTGAGCTGGGAACTCGGTTTGATTTTTCTTGTCATCCAGGCTACACGTTTCATCTTTCTCCAGGCATTTTCTATTGCTTCAGTTTAATTGCATCTCTTTTTGAGGAGACAAAGAAAAAAAATAGGCACTTGTTCATAATACATTGTTCAAATTTCCTATTCCTGATTATTATTATTATTATTATTATTATTATTATTATTAGACAAAACAAACAAGGCAGCTGAAATATTTATCAATGAGGGAAAATTGGAAGAGGTGGAGAGTTTTGAATATATTGGATCACTACTAACTAATAATGGAGATGCAATGAGGGAAATTAAAAGGGACATCTGTCGCTATTCAAAAAATAAAATAACTAAAGAAACTGTGGAGAGGAACAGACAGAACTACAAAAATAAGATTTTTAAGAGCATGCATCTTTCCCATCGCAACATATGCCTGTGAGACCTGGACATTTAACAAAACATGTGAGAAACACATAAATGCCTTTGAATGTAAATGCTACAGAAGAGTTCTTCAAATATCATGGGCACAAAAAAGAACAAATATATCCATACCACAAGAACTTAATATTGAAGAAGGTTGACTAGTAAAGAGGATTAAAGAGAAAACATTTTGGACACATTAAACGTCATGATAATTTAGAGAAGACCGTCCTGAAATGGTACATAACGAGAAAAAGAAAGAGAGGAAGATCACGGCGAAGATGGCTGCAAGACATCGTTGATAATCTGCAAATGGATGCATCAGCAGCAGGCCATCTTGCTTACAGCTGAGAGGCCTACGGGAGAGCTGTTAGGGAGGCAACGTTCCGTATGGAACATGCAAGTGACTGGAGTAAAATGAAAAAAAAAAAAACAACACATCTCTAACTCAAGCCATGTTTAAAATTATAGAGCAGCTTTTTTTCCAGTTTCTATCTATCACAACTTCTTAACAAAATGGAAAATAATTCGGGAGGAAAAAATAGTTTATGTAAATTTATCCACACATGTTGCAGAAACTAATTTATACTAACAACAAACAAGCGTGTCAGGTAACTTTGTGTGGAGACATATTGTGTTATAGCGAACGTTGCAACTGCTGTCAAAACGACACAGTGAATTGTTTAACACCAAACATGGCGCGCTGTAAAAATCGAAAAAGATATTCCGGCAGGTCTTCCTAAATTTCAATCTCCCACGGGACAGGGAAACAAAAGACGCGCAAGATATCCAGATGTTCAGATAGGAGGCATTGATTTCCTGCCTGGGTTTGTATTATTGAGTTAACATGCAGCATTCTTGATGTCGACTCTCGACGCATGGCCTGGTTTGTGGAATTCCTCTTCAGCGCTAAACATGACTCTCTGGCAGGGTTGGACCCCGGGGTCAGTTACTATCAGACCCACTGTTCAAACATGGACAGTAACCCTTATGAGCACTTATACATTATTTTTTTATGTTACGTAATTATTCTTTCGCTGTTTTAAGTTGTGTGATGATTATTAAATACAGTTTCTTGCTCTCCTGCTGACGAATGTGTCAGTTACATTTTACAAGTTTAGGACTGGTTAACACCCCTCCCCCACCCCGGGGCCACGGGTGTACAGGCCGGCTCAGTCTGTTCTTTCGCTCCCCCCCCCCCTCTCTCTCTCACTCCTGGTGTTGTTCAGTTCTTGTTATTCCTGTTGTTTCAGTTAATTATGCTTCTGGTAAACAGAGCTGCTATTCACGCTGGAGCTTCCGGCTTTTTTTTTTTTTTTAACAGTTGACGATGGTTATGTTTCTAGTTAATGAAGTTGTTATTCTTGTTACAGTTAATAACAGTTATGCTTCTAGTTACCGAGGTTGCTATCTGTGTTGTTGTTGTTGTTGTTGTTGTTGTTGTTGTTGTTAACAATGTTCAAGTTTCATGTTAATCATCCTGGAGTTTCTGCTGTTTTTGTTCCCGCAAGTTAATGATGAAAACGCTATTCTTGTTGTTATTTCTGTTGTTGATGCCGTTAACGAATGTGTTATCTTTGGTTACTGAGGCCAGTTTTTTGCGTGCACTGCTTTGCTACAGTGTAATGGGAAACAGCGAGGCCCGCATGCAAGAGAGTTAGAGAACAGAATAGGCAGGATTTTCCAGGCTTATCCTACATATTGTGCTACTTTTCATTGTTAGCAAGTTGTTTGTCATAGCTATTGTCTGTGTTGCGAATTAAACAATTATTTTTTAGTACTGCTATTATTATGGTGAAACAACAACTTGATTTGACATAAAACAAGGGGTCCGTCAGGGGTGCATATTGTCACCCTATTTATTTAACTTGTATACTGAAAATATAATGAGGAATGTTAGAGAAGATGCAGACAAAGAATATCACGATGCCATAACAATTGGAGGTTATGAAATACCAGAGATTAGATATGCTGATGACACAGTGTTACTATCCACAACACAAAAAAGGAATGGAAAAACTAATTATATCACTCCGTAAGAACAGCGAAGAGCAGAACTTCCATCTTAATGCAAAGAAAACTAAATTGATGACAACTGACAAAACAAACAAGGCAGCTGAAATATGTGTCAATGAGGAAAAATTGGAAGAAGTGAAGAGTTTTGAATATCTTGGATCACTGCTAACTAATAATGGAGATACAACGAGGGAAATTAAAAGGAGGACATCTATTGCTCTTCAGAAAGTAAAACAAATAAAGAATCTGTGGAGAGGAGCAGACAGAACTACAAAAATAAGATTTTTAAGGGTATGCATCTTTCCCATCGCAACATATGCATGTGAGACATGACACTTAACAAAACAGCTGAGAAACACATAAATGCCTTTGAATGTAAATGCTACAGAAGAGTTCTCCAAATATCGTGGACACAAAAAAGAAATATATCTATACTACAAGAGCTTAATATTGAAGAAGGCTGGCTAGTAAAGAGGATTAAAGAGAGAAAACTTAAATATTTTGGACACATTAAACGTCATGATAATTTAGAGAAGACCGTATTGGAAGGATACATAATGGGAAAAAGAAAAAGAAGAAGACTAAAACGAAGATGGCTGCAAGACATCGTTGACGATCTGCAAATGGACGCATCAGCAGCAGGCCATCTTGCTCACAACCGAGAGGCCTACAGGAGTGCTGTTTGGGAGGCAAAGTTCCGCAAAGGACATGCAAATGAATGAATGACTGCTATTATTGATAATTATCGTTAGTAATGGCACTGTTTTGTTGCTCTTGTTGCAAGTAACAACATTCATGTTGATAATGTTGCTTTTCTTTCTTTGCCACAGCTTCTGGTGTTATAAGACGGGCCTTCAGAAAGTAGTGCACCACATCGTTTGTTCTTTTTTTTCAGCTAATAATGCAGATAGAAGCATTAAATTTTGCATACTTTAACTATGGCATGTGCTGATTGTGTGGACCAAATTGCACCGCAACCGGCCAAATAATATGGCTGCTCTAACTGTTGAAATGGAGCGTGTTAGCAACTTGTGGTATAAGCAGCGAATTGTAGTAGAATTCCTCGTTGCAGAGAAGGAAACTGTTGTGAACATTCACAAGCGTCTATGTGATGTGTATGGAAGTTTAGCAGTCGACAGGAGTACAGTCAGTCGCTGGGTTCAGATAATCAAAGAATCAATAAGTGGAGATAAGGAGTTGCATGATCGGCCGCGTTGTGGACGTCTTGCCACAGCCTCCAAGGCAGAAATGTTGAAATGCGCTGAGGACATTATTCTTACTGATAGGCGTATCACTACCTAACATTTGACCTTAAAGCTGTCAGTCAGCAATGGTAGTGCCAATGCAATTGTAAAGCTCTCGGATTTTCTAAGGTTTGCGCAAGATGAATTCCTCGAAGTCTCACAAATGACCACAGATTGCAAAGGAAAGCATTTTCTTCTGAATTGTTAGAGTGTTTCAATGCTGAAGGAGATAACTTTTTTTGCTAAGATCGTAACAGATGACGAAACATTGGCATACCATTTTGAACCTGCGACAAAAAGACAGTCAATGGAGTGGCATTATCCGTAATCACCACGAATAAAGAAATTCAAGACAACTCCTGCAGCTGGAAAGCTGTCTTTTGATCACTGTCTCTGGGGACATTGAAGGTGTGATTCTTGTGGATGTTATGCCAAGAGGAGAGACAAGCAGTTCGCAAGCTTACATTAAGACATTGAAAAAACTCAATCAACGTTTTTGCAGAGTTCGACCGCACAAAAATCCAGCAGACCTGCTTCTCCTTCACGACAGTGCGCGCCCTCACACAAATCTGGCAACACTGGAAGCAATCACCACATTGGGTTGGACTGTACTGTCCCATCCACCCTATAGTTCAGATTTGGCACCCTTTGATTTCCATCTGTTTGGTCCACTTAAAGATGCACTCCGAGGAGTAAGATTTGAAGATGACGAAGGAGTGATTCATGCAGCGAAGAAATGTCTACATAATCAAGAGAAAATCTGGTACGGGCTAAGAAAACATGCACTTGTTTCGCGCAGGCGTAATGCCGTACAAGTTAATAGGGATTATGTTGAATAATACCGATGTTTACATGACATATCCATGTATATTGTGTATAAATTTCATGCTCTTTGAATAAACAGCTTCTGAGAAAAACGACGTGGTGCATTACTTTCTGAACACCCCTCGTATTTTTATAATTCGTGATGTTGCTGCTCTAAATGATAGGTTTGTTGATGCAAGTAGCACTGATGTTGTTACAGGTACTGTTGCTGTTAGCTGTTTTATTAATTGTTACTTACAGCGTTTTTGATGGTACTGTTGTATTGTCCAGGGCATACAACAGTACCATCGAACACGGTATAAGTAACAATTAATAAAACAGCTAACAGCAACAATGATATATATATATATATATATATATATATATATATATATATATGCGAGCAGACTGCATTAGAAGGTATTGTACCCCAGTTATAACAACATTTTAACTGTAACAAATAAATGTAATGAGTACATTTTATAAGCGGGTTTTGTAGCTATGGCTTGTGAGCGTTTATTTCCATATTAAAATGTACATGACCTGTGTCAAACAGTCGCGTGCAGTCTAAAAACGCGGCCTATAGACCAGTATCATAGCTAGCTGGGTTAGAAGATTTGGATTTTCTTGTACATTAGTGGTCTCATAACATATGGTAATTTCCCTTTTACAACTCATCGCCATTTTCTGTGATGGCGTATGCCAGTTGAAAATTGTGCCATTCTTTTCGTGTTTGTTTTCGCGAGATGGTTCGTTTGCGTATCTCGCTCGTCTGAATGCGGCTTGTTTGCCAGTCTCCCAAGCTTGAATGTGGCTTGTTCGCATATATACAGTACATCGGGTCTTTTTTTTACATGAAGGATTCTTAATCGTTGTAACTGTTAAGGACACCCCCCCCCCCCCCCCCCAACCAGAGAAATTCTGTAAAGCAGTGCAAAACTCTCTCTCTCTCTCTCTCTCTCTCTCTCTCTATCTCTCCATCTCTCTTTCTCTCTCACACTCTCACACTCTCTATTTCTCTCTAGCTCTCTTTCTCTCTCTACCTCTGTCTCTCTCCCCCTCTATCCCTTTCTCACTCACTCTCATCTATCTATCTCTATCTCCCTCTCTATATATATATATCTATCTCCCCCATCTCTCTATCTCCCTCCCTTCTCTCTATCTCCCTCCTCTCTCTCTATCTCTCTCATCCTCTATTTCTCTATATATCTCTCTCCTCTCTCCTCCCTCTCCCTCTATCTTTCTCTCCCCTCTATCTCTTTCTGTCTCCATTCTCTCTCTTCTCTCTATCTCTCTCCCCTCTCTCTGTCTCTCCCCTCTCTCTCTCTACATCTCCCTCTCTCTCCCCTCTCTCTCTATCTATATCTCTCTCCCAACTCTTCCCCTCTCTCTATCTCTTCCTCTATCTCTCCCCTCTCTATCTATCTCTCTAGCCTCTCTTAACTCTCTCCCTCAATCTCTATCTCTCCCCCGTCTCTCCATCTCTATCTCTCCCCCTCTCTATCCCCCCTTCTGTCTCTCTCCCTCTCCCTCTCTCTGCTTATCTGTTTTCATCCACTACGATCTCCCTGAAGACTTTCCGACCCCTGCAGAGATATACCGATGCGACCCTCCCCCCCCCCCCCGATCTGATAAAAGACCCCACCACCACCGATGTCCATTATGTCCCTGTACCTAGGCACAGCGAGAAGGGGGTACCAGTCGGTGCATTACTCTGGGGCCCAGAGGACTTTCTCTGTCTTAAGGGATGCCATGAAGAGCTTCCAATGCCCCTTAGTAGATAAAACAGAATAGGAAGAGAGAGAGAGTGTGTGTGTGTGTGTGTGTGTGTGTCTGTGTGGGGGGGGGAGATGATGAAAGTTCTGTGCTGGCTTACAGAATTCCTCTGGACATTCTTCCCCACCCCCCCCCTTTCTCCATATTATCAAAATCATCATCTTCACTGATCTTATTAGATACCAGTTTGACTTCAAAAGATACAAATAACTTGGTTGTACTTTACTTATTAATGGCACAACAGATGAAAGAAAATTCTGATTCAAAGATCGAGTTCCGTACCTTCAACATTGCACTCTCAAAGCTCCAACATTTCATTTCCATACTCTCAACATTGTACTTTCGTATCTCCAACATTTGACTCCCATAGCTCAAACATTGGACTTTCGTACCTTCAACAGTTGACTTCCATGCCACCAACATTTCACTTTCATACCTCCAACATTTGATTTCCATAATTACAACAGTAGACTTTCATGCCACCAACATTTGATTTCCATAATTACAACAGTTGACTTCCATGTCACCAACATTTGACTTCCATGTCTCTAACATTTAACTTCCATATTCCCAACATTTGACTTCCATACCTCCAACATTTGATTTCCATAATTACAACAGTTGACTTCCATGCCACCAACATTTGACTTCCATATCTCTAACATTTAACTTCCATATTCCCAACATTTGACTTCCATACCTCCAACATTTGATTTCCATAATTACAACAGTTGACTTCCATGCCACCAACGTTTGACTTCCATATCTCTAACATTTAACTTCCATATTCCCAACATTTGACTTCCATACCTCCAACATTTGACTTCCATACACCCCCAACATTTGACGTTTATATCCCCAACATTTGACATCAATAGCTCCAACAGTTGACTTCAATATTCCCAACATTTCACGTCCACACCTCCAACATTTGACTTTCATATCCCTAACATTTGACTTCCATATTCCCCAACATTTGACCTTCATATCCTCCAACATTTGACTTCCATATCCCCAACGTTTGACTTCCATACCTAAAACATTTAACTTTCATGTCCCCAACATTTAACGTCCATGCCTCCAACATGTGACTTCCATATTTCCAACATTTGATGTCCATACCTTCAACAGTTGACTTCCATACATCCAACATGTGATTTCCATATCTTCAACATTTGACTTCCATATTCCCAACATTTGACTTTCGTATCCCCAACATTTGACTCCATGCCTCAAACATTTGACTTCCATGCCTCCATATTTCCAACATTAGACGTCCGTGCCTCCAACATTATATTTCCATACCTACAACATTTGATTTCCGTATCCTCAACATTTAACTTCCATATTCCCAACATTTGACTTCCATACCTCCAACATTTGACTTCCATACACCCCCAACATTTGACGTTTATATCCCCAACATTTGACATCAATAGCTCCAACAGTTGACTTCAATATTCCCAACATTTCACGTCCACACCTCCAACATTTGACTTTCATATCCCTAACATTTGACTTCCATATTCCCCAACATTTGACCTTCATATCCTCCAACATTTGACTTCCATATCCCCAACGTTTGACTTCCATACCTAAAACATTTAACTTTCATGTCCCCAACATTTAACGTCCATGCCTCCAACATGTGACTTCCATATTTCCAACATTTGATGTCCATACCTTCAACAGTTGACTTCCATACATCCAACATGTGATTTCCATATCTTCAACATTTGACTTCCATATTCCCAACATTTGACTTTCGTATCCCCAACATTTGACTCCATGCCTCAAACATTTGACTTCCATGCCTCCATATTTCCAACATTAGACGTCCGTGCCTCCAACATTATATTTCCATACCTACAACATTTGATTTCCGTATCCTCAACATTTGATTTCCATATCCCCAACATTTGACTTCCATGCATCCATCATTTGACTTCCATATCCCCACATTTGACTTCCATATCTCCAACATTTAATTTTCATATCTCCAACATTTGACGTCCATGCCTCCAACATGTGACTTCCATATTTCCAACATTTGACTTCCATATCCCCTACATTTGATATCCATATCATCAACTTTTGACTTCCATATTCAGAACATTTGATTTCCATATTCCTAACATTTGATTTCCATATCCCCAATAATTTGACTTCCAAACATCCAACATTTGACATCCATGCATCCAACATTTGACTTCTTTATCCCTAACATGTGATTTCCATATCATTAACATTTGATTTCCATGCCTCCAACATTTGACTTCCATATCCCCAACATTTGATGTCCATATCCCCAACATTTGTCTTCGATATCCCCAACATCTGACTTCCATATCCCCAACCTTTGACTTCCATATCCCCAACAATTGACTTCCATATATCCCCAGCATTTGACTTACATATCCCAAACATTTGATTCCATGCCTCTATCATTTGACTTCCATGCCTCCAACATTCACCATCCATACCTCCAACATTTGACTTCCATATCCCCACATTTGACTTCCATATCCCCAACATTTGACTTCCATATCCCAAACATTTGACTTCCATATCCCCAACATTTGACATCCATGGCTCCAACATTTTACTTCCATATCCCCAATATTTGACCTCCATATCCACAATATTTGACTTCCATATATCCAACATTTCACTTCCATATCTCCAACATTTGATTTCCGTATCCCCAACATTTGACTTCCATATGCCCAACATTTGACTTCCATATCCCCAATATGTGACTTCCATATTCTCAACATTTGATTTCCATATCACCAACATTTAACGTCCATGCCTCGAACATTTGACTTCCATATCCCCAACATTTGATATCCATATCCCCAACATTTGACGTCCATGCCTCCAACATTTGATATCCATATCCCCAACATTTGACGTCCATGCCTCCAACATTTGATTTCCATATCCCCAACATTTGATTTCCATATCCCCAACATTTGTCTTCCTGATCCCCAACATCTGACTCCATGCCTCCAATATTTGACGTCCATGCCTCCAACATTTGACTTCCATATCCCCAACATTTGACTTCCATATCCCCAACATTTGACTTCCATATCCCCAACATTTGACTTCCATATCACCAACATTTGACTTCCATATCCCCAACATTTGACGTCCATGCCCCCCAACATTTGGCTTCCATATCACCAACATTTGACGTCCATGTCCCCAACATTTGACTTCCATGTCACCAACAATTTGACGTCCATGTCTCCAACATTTGACTTCCATATCCTCAAGGGATTCCACAACTTAAGAAACGCTGCTTTAGAGCCAACAACATCTACACAACATGCACTTTCTATATTATTCCTTCTTTTTTATACTGTCGTATATCAGACCTTGTCAGCGTCACTGAGTTATACTTATATGCATACACACATACATACATACATACATACATACATACATACATACATACATACATACATACATACATACAAATTTGCAGTGTGGATAATGGTTGCTAGTTGCAACAAACCGTTATAAAAACAACGGCCGCCATTGTCGGTCAATATTGAGAAAATCGATCAAGACGAGACAGACACCAACTGATCAGCAGAGAGGCAGCTTGCTTGGAGCAAAATAATAATAATAATAATAGTATGCCTTGTAAGACCAAAAGTTAAGACAGGGAGTTTTCTTGAAGCACAAAAACAAGATTATAAGACCAAAATCTAAGACAAGGATTTTCTTGAAGCACAAAAATCATGTTTTAAGTCCGTGGAAGTTTGAAATGACTTTAACTCAATCATAACGGCGGGGGTCAGTGGTTCGAATCTGGCTGGAAGGAAGGGAATGTGCTGACAAGTCAATGAGAATGTATGCGCTAATATCATGTCCCTTCAGTATTTATCAAATCTCTCTCTCTCTCTCTCTCTCTCTCTCTCTCTCTCTGAACCTTAAGTGCCCAGGGCACATGGGGCTTCCGCAAGGGTTTTCCACAAATGCCTGTCCTTCGCCTTTTTTTCCCGCTCTTGCCCAGGTGAGGCCTCTATTGCTCAACATCCTTTCTGTTGTTCTTCTCCATGTCTCTTTTGGTTTACCCTTACTTCTGTTCCCCTGTGGTGTCCATCTTAGTGCTATTTATTTATAAAAATAATTTACATTTAATTTTATTATAAAACCAGGGTTAGTATTTAACTCATTTGTATAATAGGGCTGTCTTTACCTTTATTATGGAATCAGCCCAAGTACGTATCGGAAATATTGGTCATACCTGTTGAAATAATCTTACTTTTATTTTGAAATGAGCATTAGTATCACGTATAGTAGCTGGAACTACATCGGCCACGTACTTAGAATGGACGAAAAAGGACTCCCACACCAAGCATTTACGTGGTCACCAGGGGGTAAAAGAAAGCGGGGAAGACCGGAAGACACACTAAGAAGAGTTATCATAAAGGAGTGTTATACAATTCTCATCAGAAACACCCAAGATCTAAAGCAAGTAGCAAGGAATCGCCAGATATGGAGAGCCTTGTCCTCCGCCCTATGTGCCGCCTTTGATACAAGAGGATCAACTAACTAATTAGTATCACAAAAAGTAGTTTCCTACGATCGCCTGCTTTATGATTTTTGTTCTCTTACGTTGAGTAATTTTCAGGATCTATTTCTCATGATTGAAGCTGTTCTCAATGTGTATTTCTCGTGGTTGGAGCAGTTTTCTCGTAGCTAGGTTCATTTTCGGTGGTTTTCATGGTGTATTTTTCGTATCTGGAGTGGTTTTCAAGCTGAACTTCTAGTAGTCAGAGCGGTTTCCAAGTCTTCAGTTGGCGCTTTTTTCTAGGGAAATTATATTTTCGACTTGTTTTAAAACATGAACTCAATTTTGGTTTGTTTTCATACAGATACAGTCGATATTGAATTGAATCTCATTGAAAGTATGTGGGATGGAGACCAGTAACGACGTCTTCCAGTCGATCAGCTATAAAAAAATATCAAGTTAAACTGATGATAACTAACAAAACAAATACAACTGAAAACTACGTCGATGAGAAATTACAGGAGGTGGATAGTTTTCAATATCTTGGATCATTACTAACTAATAATGGAGACACAATGAGGGAGATTAAGCGGAGAACATCTATCGCTCTTCAGAAGCTAAACCAGCTAAAGAAGCCATGGAGAGGGACAGAGCTACAAAAATTAGATTTTTCCCATCGCAACTGCGAGACCTGAACACTTAACAAAGATAATCCCATAGCAAATGCCGTAGGGGATGAAGCGTTAGAGACCTAATTATGCTGGTGGGCCATCAGCGTATGAGGTAGGGTGGCCAGTTCCTTTCCTCGCTGCCTTTCTTTCCCAGATTTTCTCTGGTACTCAAAGCTGGGTTGACTTCAGGGCCGTATTGGTCGGAAAAAAAAATACGCTCAGCTGGGGATTCGAACTCTCGACCATTCGGTTGCTAGACGAGTGCTCTAACCACTACGCTAGCCGGTCACCTTACCAGACCTACACTTAACAAAACAGCTGAGAAACACATGTGTCTTTGATTGTAAATGCTATTGAAGGTTCTTCGGATATCATGGATATAAAAAGAACAAATATATCCATACCGCAAGAATTTAATATTGAAGAAGGTTTGTTAGTAAAGAAGATTAACATAGAAAACTTAAATATTTCGGATATATTAAACGTCATGAGAGTTTGGAGAAGACAGTCTTGGAAAGGTACATAATGGGAAAAAAAAGAAAGTAAGACCAAGGCGAAGATGACAAAAAGACACTGCTGATGATTTGCGAATGGATGCATCAGCAGCAGGGCATCTTACTTACAACTGAGGGGCCTTCAAGAGAGCTGTTAGTTCCGCAGAGGACATGCTCATGAATGAATGAATACAGACATGGTACAAAACTATACTTGTCACAGAATGCATAATCTGCAAGGCAAAGTAGTATGCATTAAACACTGGGGTCAGTATAAGAAGATCATATAGAAATCAGTCCCATGAATATCGGACTATAGCATAGTGAACATGAAAAAGTGTCCATTATATACACGTTAGATCTTACTCTGTCATACAACATCCGTGACACACCTTTTTTTTTGGACAAAAAAATTATTGTCAAGATGTTTTACAAGGAAATGACGCGATGTCTGTTTTTTTTTTTTTTAGAGTTTGTGGAAGTTTAAAATCATGAGTACAGAACACTTTCATACATCAGCAGATATTTTATTTATTCTTTATGCCTTTTAAATGATTCATGGTAGGCTTAGAGTTTAAATGCAGTTAGGGTCTTGACCTGATAAAGTAAGTCTGATCAGAGCGTCAGAACTGTCCCATGTCTGTGGGTGCACGATACACACGGCCGAGCTCACGCGCTGGCTGGGCTGGTCGATAAATTTGATCGTCTACAGCGTGGTAGCTAGAGTTGATGTGCTTGTCTGCCTGTTGTCCCTGTGTGATTCACACCCGGGTCGTGCGCGCCCGCGGGGTTAAAGTCTGTGACGTAAGACAAGACAGTGTCGAGCATGGTGTGTTAAGATAGGTTTTGTTTTACCTGCCGGGCCTGGAAATAATCTTAAATTAACGCGGGTGTTTGATTCTGGAGAACCACGGAGTGAATATCAAATTGTGAATCTGGCTAAGTTGATCGGTTTGTGTGCTAGTTGTAGCGTTTGATAGACAGACATGTCCCGGGTTAGCTTGTCCGATTTCGGATTTCATCCAGTTAAGCTGTCTGAGTTTTAAAATGGTCATTTTGTTGCATAAAGCTATGTTTGCAGACTTTGGTGCCGTTGTATTCTGGTGATTTTTTTTTTCTTTTAAAATCATTTGATGCTTCAGTCACATAGATACAGAAAAGTATAATAAAAAAACAAATACAGGTAATAAAAAATACATTACCAAGAGATGTCCCGGGTGTATACAGAGACAAGATGTGGTGGAAGGAAAAAAAGTACCTTAAACTAAATCGCGCAGCTTTTCTTTAAGCCAACATTAGCATACTTCCAAGAGCCATGTCCAGTGTTCTGAATGCAATCTTCACCTGATCTTCTGCAGGAAAGATAGTAATTCACTCTCGTCACCTTTCGATCCACTATGACCTAGTTAAATACAGCTGCCGCCATTTTGTTCCCCTGACAGACAGCAAGAGTTAAAACCTCGTTGAACTACAGTTGCTTTGCGGGGGCATCAATTTCCTCTTATGTTCTGGAAACGTCTTTAGCTTGAATTGTTTGCAGAAGCTCTGGTTGGAGTTTGCATGTAACTGAGCTCATGAGGAGCGTCGGCCGGAAGTTGTTGTTTTTTTTTTTTTTAGCGGGCATCTATCGGTTGGAGATAGTCCATATATGAACTTGTGAGATATGTCGAGATGACATGTATTGGGCCTGGAGAGCAACATGACATAATATCCTATAGCTTCTAGCTTCCACGATGCAGGATATAGTGGCTGACTTTTCAGGGAAAGTGACCTTTGCCTTGTACAGATTTCACCAGGATTTTTTTTTTAATGAGGTTGGAGCCAGATCTTGTCAAAGTCAGTATATCCTTACACTTTAGATTGTTTAAGTAGGTTATAGTCAGGTCTGTGTCAGGTCTAAGATTCTGTCAGTATGTAATAGTCAGATCTTTGTCAGGTCTAAGATTCTGTCAGCAGGTTATAGCCAGGTCTTGTTACAATCTTATATCTTGTCACAGTCTTATATCTTGTCACAGTCTTATATCTAAGATTCTGTTAGCAGGTCTTGTCACATTCAGTATATCCTTATATCTAAGATTGTGTCAGCAAATCTTGTCATAGCTTTATATCTAAGATTCTGTCAGTAGATTATAGTCATGTCTTGCCAGGTCTAAGGTTCTGTTAGCATGGTCTTGTCAAATTCAGTATATCTTTATATTTAAGATTCTGTCAGAATGTTATAGCCAAGTCTTGTCACAGTCAGTATATACTTATATCTAAGATTGTGCCAGTCTTGTCACAGTCTGATATCCTGTCACAGTCATATCTAAGATTCTGTCAGCAGGTTATAGCCAGATCTTGTCAAAAGTCTTTACATTCTTTTATCTAAGATTATGTGAATAGGTTATAGACAGGTCTAGACAAAGTCTATAAATCCTTACATCTAAAACTGTGTAAGTAGGTTACCAAAATGATTCAATTATAGTCTATTAAGCCATCTCGTATAAGGTTGTGTGGTAACAAATCGTTGGCTAATGGAGGATCTGACATTTAAAGGGCAAAGCTTTGAAAACTGTGAGTCGGTGCTCTGAGAGGCTAGATTTTTTTATCATCTATTTTTTTTTTTTAGCAATACTTCAAGACGATTTCATAGGACGATTTCTAAATACTTCATGTCCTCACTGTGATGTTAATGGCCGCGATGTGAGCTATTTCTCCTTCTCCCACCCAGGACTGCCTCTCTGTCCCTCACATACGCTGGCATACTCATATGCGCATGCACATACACCCAACATCCATCCTAGCACACCTGACTAGAGGCGTGGCAATGGTGACAGCCACATGTCTGCCAAGACTTCAGCCACGCCGTGACAAATAGCACTGGTACCAGGTACCTTGATGGCGAGTGAGCTAATGAAAAAAAAAAATCGATGAACTGACTCACCTAGAGGGCGATAAAGTCTGTAGGTGTAGTTGTATAGTGGTATCTGTGTATACATTTGCTTGTATGTGTGTGTGTGTGTGATATGTAATGTGGGGGAGCGTGTGATGAATTATGTTTTTCACACAAAAGCTACCAGACACGTGCCAGTCGTCAGTTCGAGGCCATCAGTTGTTTCTAACGCTATGTTCTCCTATCCTCCATGTTGTGGCTGGTATGTCATTAGAGAGTCATACCAGCTCAGCGTCCTAGTCATTGACGCCGCCAGCTGTTGCCATGTTAGCAATTCTGATCGTGTAGGGACATTGAAGCACATTAATAAATGGGACAGTATCTGTAATCCTCTTCACAATGTTGTCTGAAAGTCGACACTATTCTGGACCATATGGAAGACTGAAATAGTCGCTGGATACATCCAGTTCTGACAAGTTTCCGTGCACCTGATCCAGGTGTGATAAATTTCTGTTCACCTTATCCAGGTGTGATACATTTTAAGGACTGGTTATATCTTGTACAGAACGTCTGCGTGAAGTATTGCCGAAATTCTAGCGAAGAATTCCGAGGCTGTCTCCGCAAGTAGTTTTTTTTCTTCTTTCGTGGTTTTCAAAGACATATTCAGTATGCTTGTAGATGATTACTTAAACGGTCATCAAACGGTTGATGAGAGCACCAGGAGGATTTGATGTGGACGTTTTTGCTGGATACTTCAGGGACACTCCAAGGTCTGATTTAAGCCAGAAACTATGGCTACTTTATCTAGTCCGGACAGTGACGACCCGCTGGGCATTGGCAGGAAGATGGGCATGCACCACCATTGTCCCCACATCGTCATCAGCGGCAGCGCCAACAATAACAACAACAATAACAACAAGGGATGCCAGCACGATCCGCTGGCCCACAAACACGTGGAGGAGAACATAGAGACCTTCCTAGAAACCTTCAAGCACAAAACTTGGTGTGTGGATTCCAGCAAGGCCGGTCTTCTTGACAGACGGCTGAGTTCTGACTCTGGGGACTCCTCCACTGGCTGGACAAGCTCTGCCATCTCCACCACCGACGATCTTTCAACTGACAGCCCAGAGCGAGACAATGATGTCGGCCACTCCTCCAGCTGGCACGATCGTGAAGGAATAATAGCAGAAAGCAGACGGATAGCCAGATGGGCGTGGCGTCAGGCTAGATTCGCCGGTAGCCAGGAAACGCCCTGCGCTTGCTCGTATCACCCACCTCGTAAGTTACTTGCACGATATATGTCGTTTTATTCCATCTCTATTTTGTTGTGTGATAACTCCTTAAAGCTTCAATATTACGATTTTAAAAAAAAATTGAATTGCTATAGCTACCAGCAGGATAAACTTAATTTCCTTATCCAAGATTTCTTCCCCTCCCCCAACCTCCCAGTTGAGAATTTTGATCAAAGCGTATGAGAGTTCTGACTAAAGACTTCAAAGGCTTTTGACTAATGCAGTGGTTCTCAACTTTTTTTTTTTTAAACGTGGCTCTAGACTACCAATGATCCGCGATCCTAACCCAACAATAGTACGTGATCCGCGATTTGAAACCGATAATAATACGTGATCTGCGATCCTAAACTAGCAATAGTACGTGATCTATTATCCTAAACCGATAATAATACGTGATCCGCGATCCTAAGCTAACAATAGTACGTGGTCTGTTATCCTAAATCGACAATAATACGTGATCCGCGATCCTAAACTAACAGTAGTACGTTATTCGGAGTTTATCAGAAACATTTGATTAAATACTGAAATTCAACAAAAGTTAACTGCTGCTGTTTCAATGCACTTCATTAACGTGGCGTAACTTTGCCATGTTGCAGTTGTTTTGATATTTAAGTGTGGAAAAAAATAAAGCACTTGAATTTCCCAGTAATTCTGCGATTTTTTTTTCTTTCGTATCTTCTCGTCCTACTTCATATACCCCACGACCCTACTTCAGATTCCCCCCCCCCCCCCCCCATTCCCGCTATCCTACATCACACCCCTCAGTGATCTGAGTTTGGGAACCACTGGACTAAAAAAATATGAGGATTCTGAGAAGACTGTTAGGATTTTCACCAATAATTGTGAAGGATTTGGCCAAAGTTTGCATGTTTTATTCATATGATTATGCTATGGTTTTATGCTTTATGGAGTAAGTCCTGCTGAATCTGGACACTTCTGCTTGAGGTAAAGCCAAGTTTGGCCACATTTTTATGCAGCCAGTGCATACATTTCTCTCTCTCTCTCTCTCTCTCTCTCTCTCTTTCTCTCTCTCTCTCTCTCCCCCCCCCCTCTCTCTCTCTCAAACTGCACTCCTGTAGTTCACGATTTGGACATAAGAGACTTGAAATATTCAATCGATGTGCATGCATTTTTTATTGCATGTCCAGAATATTTGTCATTTGAAATGTGGCATCGATTTGTATTCAGACTACACTAACTGTCCCCTAGCTTCCTTGTGCATTTCATTTCTCAGGATATTGTGAACTTTTTATGGCCCTACGAAAGATCTGTGTTATTGTTGTTGCTTTTTTGTGTGTGCAAGAATCTTTTACAGTAATTAAATTTCAACGTCAGTGCATGCATGATTACTGTTCCTGTAGGTCCAATGCCAATTTATGGAGCAAAATTGCATATTTAAGTCATGTGGTTCATAATGTCAAATAATACCTCTCTAATGTTGTTTTCTTTGTCACATGTTTGGAGCCGACGAATGAGCTCCTCGGAGTTGGCATCCCTGATGCTCGGTTGGTTTCTCTAAAACAGGCTATCAAGTGGAACACAACAGGCCGAAGAAAAAGGGGCAGACCGCGTGAAACTCTGAAGAGGACATTGTTAAGAGAGGCCAAATTAACAGGCATAAAATCCCTTGATGAGGTTGAAAGACTCGCCGAAGACAGGAAAAATTGGCGAACTACTTTACGAGCCCTATGTGACGTTTAACGGCACGGGAAGTATATAAGATATAAGAATGTTGTTTTGTGTAGTGTTGGCTAGGGTAAAAGTAAAATCCTATATTACATGATAATATAAGGAGGCGATGACTAGCCATCATTTAACCAGTAAGTTTAGCCAATTATTTGTAAAACACCCGAACTGAATTGTTAAGTGAGAGAGACTACTCGAAAGGCCTTCTGCGGAGATCAAACAAGATTTCT
Source organism: Achatina immaculata (assembly GCA_009760885.1). NCBI lineage: Eukaryota > Metazoa > Mollusca > Gastropoda > Stylommatophora > Achatinidae > Lissachatina > Lissachatina immaculata. The sequence goes on from CM019707.1 coordinate 3,044,663, forward strand.
CAGTCGGGTGATTACTCTATTGGTTTGTTATACAGAAGGCTGAAATCGTTCTTCTACATAGACTGGTGTCGCAGCATGGCTATCTTAAGTATCATGGCTATCTTAAGGCTATTATTTGACAAGCAGTAGTCCTGGAAGTTGGTATACTCAAATAGGGTTCAGCAGGTTAAACAGCAGGAGATTCTGGAAGAATTCTTGGAACTGGACAGTGTGTGTTCTCGTGAAATAGGTTTCACCGAGACAATGACATGAATGCTTTGTTTCAAAACATTATTTTTTTAATATGTTAGATACTTAACTGATTGAAATATAAAAGTTATACACATATACACGTGGCACTCTGAGCCTCCATTCTAAATGAGACTATCGCGAGAGCCACCGGAGTAAATTCAGTAGGATCACGGGGCGATCTTGGTGATAGAAACAAACTAAGAAGAAGAAGAAGGTACACCTGGCGACCGAGATCAGGCTTTCGGATTATTAATCAGGAAGTATCGGGTTCAAGGTCTGATACTGACCACATCACACTTTCATATGCCGATGGTCTTGAAAATACGGGCCTAACACTGTATCCCCAATAAGCCTTAATGGCATGGACATGAGCATTTTATTTTGATATATACGACTTGTTACTCATAATCTGTTCATACAACTGTGAGTAGATGCATTACTGTATTTAGCTTATGTTGCCCACTGAAAGTTTAGTAATTGATAGATTTTTAACTTCTGTCAGAGTGGCCTTTGGTTATGGTGAAGTATGATGTGCTAGCCAATGGTGAAGTATGATGCGCTAGCCAATGGTGAAGTATGATGTGCTAGCCAGTGGTGAAGTATGATGTGCTAGCCAGTGGTGAAGTATGATGTGCTAGGCAATTGTGAAGTATGTTGTTCTAGCCAATGGTGAAGTATGATGTGCTAGCCAATTGTGAAGTATGCTAACCAATGATGAATTATGATGTGCTAGCCAATGGTGAAGTATGATGTGCTAGCCAATGGCGAAGTATGATGTGCTAGCCAATGGCGAAGTATGATGTGCTAGCCAATGGTGAAGTATGATTACTAGCCAGTGGTGAAGTATGATGTGCTAGCTAATGGTGAAGTATGATGTGCTAGCCAATTGTGAAGTATGCTAACCAATGATGAATTATGATGTGCTAGCCAATGGTGAAGTATGATGTGTTAGCCAATGGCGAAATATGATGTGCTAGCCAATGGCAAAGTATGATGTGCTAGCCAATAGTGAAGTGTGATATGCTAGCCAATGGTGAAGTATGATGTGCTAGCCAGTGGTGAAGTATGATGTGCTAGTCAATGGTGAAGTATCCTGTGCTAACCAATGGTGAAGTATGATGCTGTGCTAGCCAGTGGTGAAGTATCCTGTGCTAGTCAGTTGTGAAGTATGCTGTGCTAGCCAATGATGAAGTATGATGCTGTGCTAACCAGTAGTGAAGTATGCTGTGCTAGCCAATGATGAAGTATGATGCTGTGCTAACCAGTAGTGAAGTATGCTGTGCTAGCCAATGATGAAGTATGATGCTGTGCTAACCAGTAGTGAAGTATGCTGTGCTAGCCAATGATGAAGTATGATGCTGTGCTAACCAGTAGTGAAGTATGCTGTGCTAGCCAATGATGAAGTATGATGCTGTGCTAGTCAGTGGTGAAGTATGATGTACTAGCCAATGGTGAAGTATGATGCTGTGCTAGCCAAGTTATTCTGCCGTCACACTTACTCAGTTGTTTTGAGCGTAGTGACTGCATTGTCTTGTATGCAGATGAGCTTAAGTGTAAACATTAACGATACATCGGCAATTCTCTCATACATTTAGCGTATCTAGATGCCATATAATAAGAGTATATGAACTCAGGAAAACTTAGGATGGCCGGTCGCTATTCTACTCCTCGCACACGAAGTGGCGCGTAGTGATACACAAGGGGGCAAACAAAACAAAACAAAAAACCCAATACTTGATTATACTGCTAGCTTACTATAGCCATGCATATTCGGCGATGTTGCATGCGGGGGGAAGGGGAGGGAGGCGTGTAATGTTATATGTGTAGCCATATATTTTTACATCAAGTCGCAGGGAAATACCGTTGAAGCACGGGGAGCTAGCTGATCGTAGAAGTAACGAATGCAAGCAGCGATAACACTTGTAATTTATATTTTCTACCAATCGTTTTTGACGAGTTACATTTCGTTGCTTCGGTATTTACATCGTAAATTTACAGAACTGTCTGATCGTTATCTACTTGTCTGCAGAATTTTGCTTACAAAATAGACGGTTATCGTGTTTTTAGCATAAAATATTCGTGTATTTGCAAATAATTCTCTTAAATATGTTCAAATGAACATATCACGTGACAGAAGACAGCAGTACTGTGTGTGTATATATATATATATATATATATATGTATATATATCTCCATACTACAAGAACTTAATATTGAAGAAGGCTGGCTAGTAAAGAGTATTAAATAGAGAAAAGTTAAATATTTTGGACACATTAAACGGCATGATAATCTAGAGAAAACCGTCTTGGAAGGGTACATAATGGGAAAAAGAAAGAAAGGAAGACCAAGGCGAAGGTGGCTGCAAGACATCGTTGATGATCTGCAAATGGATGCTTCAGCAGCAGGGCATCTTGCTCACAACCGAGAGGCCTACAGGAATGCTGTTAGGGGGGCAAAGTTCCGGAACAAGGGACATGCTAATGAATGAATATATTATATATATATATATCTTTGTAGAAACTTCTTTTATTTAGATTTATGTTATGTAATTAGAATGTTGTTGTTGTTGCCGCCAAGATAAACTAGTGCTTCAAAAGTTTTTGTCAATTTCTCGGCAGCTCTTCCCAAACCTCTGCATGAACACCATGCTTAGTTACAGATCGGGGGCATGGAGGGGAACAAGACTGCCAGAATCGAAAGGCACGCAGGCTCTCGGTCAGTCTCGAACTTGAGGGCTTGGGTTCGAATCCCGCCCACCACCGCCAATTCGCCAAGGTTCTGGCTGGCTCTGCGGAGCGCGTGCATCGTCACGAGAGGAGACGAACACTTACGGATGTGCCCGACATTTTAAACCACCAGTTACAAGGACCCAACCCGCACACTAGCCTATACGGTACAGACTTTTGTCTGTGTAAAGAACAGGGCTCTACTAACGGAGTTACATTTTGTAAAACTGATTCAAAACAGATCAGCTTTGCACGAGTAGCTGGGCGGTATAATGGGGTAGACATTATGTATTTAGGGGATGGAGCAAACGCCAGATCTCTTCTTCTTCTTCTTCTGGGTTCGAGGTTGTTGGTCACATCAGATCTTGGTCCCTGTTGACATGGCAAAGCCCGCACTCCTCTCCAGACCCTGGATAGAAGGTCCCTCCTAATGTCTGCATGCTTATGAATGCGCATAGATCCATTATTTTAAACCATATTTTTCTGTCGTATTTTATAAAAAAACTTCGACACGAGATTATTTCATCCAAATTATCTTCTAATGCTGTCCGATCTGACAGTCAGTTACCAGAAGCTGACATGCTAGCGCCGGGGTTGGCAAACCAAAACTCTGCCCCCCCCCCTCTCTCTCTCTCTCCTTTGGTACTCCCAATAACAGGCCTAACCTGGATAACAAAGCAGGGATCGCCATTATCCCTATGGCGGTGGAGTCTCCTAAAGAAGTACTGCACAACCAGTTTTTTTTTTCATCTCCACACAGGAACTGAAAAAAAATATAGCCGCCATAACTCTCTTCTAATACGATGGCTATGATTGGACATCTTCAACGCATCGGCTGCAATGAACAATCCCAAGGAGATAGAAGAACAAGAATATTTAGACCCCTTATCTCCGGAAAAAAGAACAAATATATCAATACTACAAGAACTTAATATTGAAGAAGGCTAGCTAGTAAAGAGGATTAAACAGAGATAACTGAAATATTTTGGAAACATTAAACGTCATGATAATTTAGAGAAGACCGTATTGGAAGGGTACATAATAGGAAAAAGAAGGAGAGGAAGACCAAGGCGAACATGGCTGCAAGACATCGTTGATAATCTAGAAATGGATGCATCAGCAGCAGAGCATCTTGCTTACAATCGAGAGGCCTGCAGGAGAGCTGTTAGGGAAGCAAAGTTCCGAAAGGGACATGCAAATGACAGACTGACTGACCCCTGGAAAATGAAATTACTGTTCTTATTCTGATCTCCGTGGAGCGGTCATCTAAGCCAAGTCTACTACGAAAACATGCCTGATGGGGAGTGGTGAATTGTTTTAAGACGCGAGTGAACCCAAGAATGGCTCTTCCCAACAAGAGTAGAGTCATAACTAGTTAATTTAAACTAAAGAAAAACAATCATTGTGGTGTAGTGGCCAATGCATTCGTTTACAGAGCAGATGATCTCGGGTATGAATCCCCAGGGAGAGGAATTTTTCTCCGACTTTCGTGCACAAGGGTCTACCCAACCTCAAGAAACTGGTGTCGAAGGTTTCTCTGGGCAAGTAAGGGCAGCGAGGACTGATGTCAGAGGTTTCTCTGGGCAAGTAAGGGCAGCGAGGACTAGTGTCGGAGGTTTCTCTAGTCAAGTAAGGGCAGCGAGGACTAGTGTCGGAGGTTTCTCTAGGCAAATAAGGGCAGCGAGGACTGATATCAGAGGTTTCTCTGGGCATGTAAGGGCAGCGAGGACTAGTGTCGGAGGTTTCTCTAGGCAAGTAAGGGCAGCGAGGACTGATGTCAGAGGTTTCTCTGGGCAAGTAAGGGCAGCGAGGACTAGTGTCGGAGGTTTCTCTGGGCAAGTAAGGGCAGCGAGGACTGATGTCGGAGGTTTCTCTAGGCAAGTAAGGGCAGCGAGGACTGATGTCGGAGGTTTCTCTAGGCAAGTAAGGGCAGCTAGGACTGATGTCGGCCATCCTGCCCAGCGTGCAGGTACTAACACTTCGCACTCCCTACGGTAAATGCTGTTGAATATAGGTTTTTGTTTATAAAAGCTATGCTTTCGTTTTACTATGCAGTAACACACGGGTAATAAGCATGCAAGTATATAACTATACACGAAGCCACTGCAGTAAAGCTGTGATACAAAAATGTATAATAATAGTACTATGCGAGACCAATTACTAGAATGTTGAGATTGCCTACCAGTATATGAGGGCCACTACCAGAATGTAGAGACCACTTACCATTATGTGGAGACTACTACTATTACCATGACGCGGTGACCACCACTAGAATGTAGGGACCACTACCATCATATGAGGATCAATTCTACTACCATCGTGTGCCAGCATGTGTGGAGCATTGTGTGGGGGATTACAGCCAAGATGTAGAGGATTGATGCCAACTTGTGAGGACCACCTCCAGAATGTAGATACATATTCATTATGTCGGTACAACTACCATAATACGGAGATCACTACACAATACATAAATCATTGCCTCCATGTGGAGCAGACATAGATCGCTACCAGAATGTAGACATCACTATTATCACGTAGAGAAGACATAGAACGCTAACAGAATGTAGACACCACTGCCATCACGTAGAGAAGACATACACCGCTACCAGAATGTAGATATCACTATTATCATGTAGAGCAGATATAGACCGCTACCAGAATGTAGACATCACTGCCATCATGTAGAGAAGACATAGAACGCTAACAGAATGTAGACACCACTACCATCATGTAGAGCAGATGTAGACAGCTAACAGAATGTAGACATCACTGTCATCATGTAGAGAAGACATAGACCGCTAACAGAATGTAGACATCACTGCCATCATGTAGAGAAGACATAGAACGCTAACAGAATGTAGACACCACTACCATCATGTAGAGCAGATGTAGACAGCTAACAGAATGTAGACATCACTGTCATCATGTAGAGAAGACATAGACCGCTAACAGAATGTAGACATCACTGCCATCACGTAGAGAAAACATAGACCGCTAACAGAATGTAAACATCACTACCATCACGTAGAGCAGACATAGATCGCTACCAGAATGTAGACAGCATATAGATATCACCATCATGTCATGAAACGACAAGTAAGAGTGCATGTATGAGTAACTCGTTTCTGATTACTACAGTGGCACATGGAGCTTGTCAATCAGTCCTATTGATCTGAAAGTGAAGCTTTTGTGAAGGTCAGAAAAAAATGAACTAGTAACATTTACTGGGTTAGTGGTCTCTGGCTGAACCGGGGGGGGGGGGGGGGGGAGAAGAGGGGGTGTCACTGCCTGCACAAGCAGGTCAAAGTTCGTGGTCAGATTATAGGGATTTACGTAGCGATAGCCAACCTCCCCCTCCCCCAACCACAAACTCCACAACCCCCCTCCCCTATTTAATCTTACAGCCTTCGCCAGAGATTAAATAGAGGGCAGAGGGGAAGGAGCACAAACTTAACGATTGTTTTGATTCAAATAACTGAGGACCGTGAATACGAGTTTGTTAATTAATGTGACTGTTGCTAATTTCTTTCTTCTCATCCTCATGTCCTCCTATGTGCGTCTTGTCTGTGTTGGTGGTTGTGTGTGTTTGTGGTTGTGTGTGTGTGTTTGTGGTTGCGTGTGTTTGTGGTTGCGTGTGTTTGTGGTTGTGTGTGTTTATGGTTGTGTGTGTGTTTGTGGTTGCGTGTGTTTGTGGTTGCGTGTGTTTGTGGTTGTGTGTGTTTGTGGTTGTGTGTGTTTGTGGTTGTGTGTGTTTCATTTGTTAGTTCGTGTGCCGGTCATTGTGAGACGGTGGATTTTTAACTTTTAACTTTTGACGTTATTGAACAGAGTCACGTACGTGACACGGAGAGAGAGAGAGAGAGAGAGAGAGAGAGAGAGAGAAAAGAGAGAGAGGAGAGAGAGAAAAGAAAGAGAGAGACAGACAAAAGAGAGAGAGAGAGAGAGAAGAGCGAGAGAGAGAAAAGAAAGAGAGAGAGAGAAAAGAAAGAGAGAGAACAGAGAGACAGACAAAAAAGAGAGAGAGAGAGAGAAAAGAGCGAGAGAGAGAGAAAAGAAAGAGAGAGAGAAAAGAAAGAGAGAGAGAGAGAGCGAAAGAGAGTGAAAATAAAGAGAGAGAGAGAGAGCGAGAGAGAGAGAGAGTGGGGGGGGGGCTATCTTTTGCCCTTGGTAACTGGCTCTCTATATGTCTTGTGTTCATGTCATACCTGTTGTTTTCAATGAAAACCAGTAGTCGACAAGAGAAGTCAAGAGTCGGTATTCTAAGTCAGCAGCCAGTATATGACCAGTCTTTAATCCATGACAATCAGGAAAGGCTCTAGTCCGCAGCGTAGGTCACCAACCAGCGTATATACTTAACAGCCTAAATAAACTGACAGCATATAACGAGCCAGTGATTTGTGTGAGAGATAAGGGAAATAACTGCTGGGGGATAAAACTGTAAAACTGGTTCTCATAGTGAAGGTAGATAGATGCATATAGTTCAGTGGGTTCTCTCAACCATACACTTCTATATATCTTCAGCAGTTTATGCCAACGGCAGACCTAATAACTGTACAACTGTAAAACACTTCTATATATCTTCAGCAGTTTATGCCAGCGGCAGACCTAATAAGAGGAAGGCTTCTTTTGTTTTCAGACGGGGCTGTAGCGGACGAAAACAAAATGACTAAGCAGTGGGGTAGTGGGCCCGAAAATAGTTTTTTCACCACGTTATAAAATTCCCCATCAGAGACCCTGACCAGCTGAGCAAGATATGAATCATTCTTCACCAGTCTCACTGGAGCTAACCACCTGGTGTTCTTTCCAGCTGATGTCGCGTATATGTTGAGACACAGCGTCGCGTCGGATTGGGAGCGTGTATCAGCAGCTATTTTTTTTTCATACATTGAGTGGAGCTAAAAAGCAATTCTTCTTTAGCAGACTCCACGATCATGAAGGTCCTTGAATTGTCAGCCAGACTAGGCCTGTTAATATCATTAATTAAAGTCATAAGTCACTTTACATTGACTCGGCAATTTAAATCGGCAGTCAGTGTATAAAGAGTCAGTAATAAATGTCACCACAGCAAGATTTTATTCAGTTAGTCATTAGAAAAATATTTTAGACAATATTTGAAGCCAGCTGTTAGTGTGTAGAAAGAGCAGCTAATGTTCTGCGGTGAAGAAAGACTTGAGTTAGCAACTCTTCAGTTAGTCTAGTATTAGCTCTTCAGTTAGTCTAGTATTAACTCTTCAGTTAGTCTAGTAATAGCTCTTCATTCAGTCTAGTATTAATTCTTCAGTTAGTCTAATATTAGCTCTTCAGTCAGTCTAGTATTAGCTATTCAATCTAGTATTAACTCTTCACTTAGTCTAGTATTAACTCTTCAGTTAATCTAGTATTAACTCTTCAGTTATTCTAGTATTAGCTCTTCAGTCAGTCTAGTATTAGCTCTTCAGTCTAGTATTAGCTCTTCAGTTATTCTAATATTACCTCTTCAGTTAATCTATTAGTTCTTCAGTCAGTCTAGTATTAGCTCTTCAGTTAGTCTAGTATTAACTCTTCAATTAGTCTAGTAGAGTCTTGACTTTATGCCAGTAACATTCTGATATAGTTTTTTTTAATGTTTAGTAGCAACCAGTCTAAAATAGTAGAACAAAGATTGAGAAAAAATGTTTTGTATGCGTACTTCTGTACTGGGAATTATATCAATAAGGCTTGAAAATGGCCAGCACATTTTGGTACGCTATATCTCCGTTTGTATTCTGCATTATGTGAAGATAGCTTTGAGCAGTTGTGTTTAGACATTACTAATTTATTAGCCATTAGAGAAATTTGCTCTAATATTTAATTTTTTCTTCTGTAGATTATCCAGTTAACCAGAACTTATTATTTTTACGCAGTAGTTCTGACATTATGTCCTCTCTTTTACAGACAGCCAATCAACCACAACTTGGCACATATCTCCATATTCGTTCTGGCATTGTGTCCTCTCTTTTATAAACACTGGCTGGCATTTTTCCATCTTAGCTCTAATAATTTATTCTCTCCTCTATAGAAAGCTAGTTGACATCTTTCAATCCTAGCTTTGATAGTTAATTCTCCTCTCTATAGACAGCTAGATGACATCTTTCGATCCTGGCTCTGATAGTTTCTTCTCTTCTCTATAGAAAGGCAGTTGACATCTTTCGATCCTAGCTATATAGAAAGCTAATTAACCACTATCCAGGGCTTACTCACTGCGAGAAAGTCTCACGTGCTTAAATATTTTTTGTTTTGTGACAGATAAAAGGGATGACGACTGCAGTAAAACTGGTTCAAATAATAACGGTAGATAGAGGTGTATGGTGCAGTTTTACAAGGTGCCAGAGGGAGTGAGTAACTGAGAAAAAATGAATAGAAAGTATGAGAGTAAGATGAGAATGTATAAATTAAAAACATACAACAACCGATATTTCGGCATGAGCCTTTTTCGAGGATTACATACACAAAGAAGATAAAAACGTATAACTAAACGACAAACTTATCTTAATGTGGCATCCTCCAAAAGTAGGAAACACAGAAATACAGCCACATTAAGATAAGTTTTTCGTTTAGTTATACATTTTTGTCTCGTTTGTGTACGTAATCGTCGAAAAAGGCCCACGCCGAAATATCAGATGTTGTATATTTTTCATTTATACATTCTCATCTCGCTCTCATACTTTCTATTCGTTTTTTCTCACTTTTCTCACTCCCTCTGCCACCTTGTAAAACTGCACCATACACTTCTGTCTACCTTAATTTTATTAATACTGCAACTTTGATGTAGGTTAGTTTGTTTTTATATTTGCTGCTGTTGTTATTGTTGTTGCTGCTGCTGCTACTGCAAGATCTCCAGCGTGATGTCTGCTTTTTTTATTTTTGCTGTCTCTAATTTTTTCTGTAGCGAAATGTTTCCTGGCATTTTCAGATCCATACAACCTGGAGGATGAGTATGTTGTGATCGGAGCCAGGGACACGCCCACAGGTCTGTCACGTGCCATACAGATGGCGCCACAGTCTGAGACAGGCCACTGAGACCTTGCTGACCCATATTTTGAGTTGCAGACTTCATATTTATCTAGATGTTACTTTCACGGCCATCTAGAACTTAACGTATCGTTCAGGTTCACCTTGTGGGTTACAAGTATCAGTAGGCCTTGCTCAGGATGTGGTAGTCATGGCTATGGAGGTGGAGAATGCAAGGGTCGCTACATGGTTGCTGTTCACCTTAACATTCTGCCCTGTACGCTGAGCCTAGAAAGCTTCATTGCCAACTTTTTTCACATAGTGTTTGTGTTCTTTTCACAAATATATGAAATGTTAGTCATCTCCGATCCAGAAAAATGACCCAAAAATAAGAGACATGTGCCAGTTAGGACATGAAAGAAGTTATCTATGTGGTCAAACTTCTCGAACTGTTTGGCTGCAGTGGCTTGAAAGAGTTAGAACTGACATTTTTTTTTTTTTTGGAATGTGCTAGTTCTTCTATCTGTCCCGGTTAGTACATCCCCATAAGTTATGCCAAGGATTTCAGAAAGGAGAAAATGGTAGGCTGATATCATTCACGAAGACAGCACTTTCATTTAGAACAGGAAAAGAACACAAATAATATGATGAACATCAAACTGCAGGGAAAGGCTTGCCTCTCTCTCTCTGCATTGGTTTGCGCTGTGCTTATCTCCCTTGCCACGGGTCACAATTTTCATGTTTACCTCTCTTGCAGCACCCACTTGTTATGTATAACTCATTTCTTTTCCTAGCTTCATTTTTAAAAAAATCATCATCAGGTGCCGTGTCGACTGGCATTGGCTATTATGTTTCTCCATAATATTAGATCCTTCATGCAGGCCATCAGTTCAGTTGGTGATCTCATTTCACACTATCTCATCAAACTATCCATTATCATTTCTCCCGGCCTTCCCCTGGCTCTTCTTCCCCTTGTTTTTCTTGTTGTTACACTATGTTCAATGTCTCCTCTTCTCATTGCATGATTTATGAAAGTACATTATCTATCTCATGTTTTTTTTTTAACAAGATTTTTCTTGTCTCTCCAGCTCTTCTCACAGATTCTTCATTAATTATATTTTGCTGTCCAGGGAATTCGCAACATTCTTCTATTAAACCACATTTCTGCTGCTTCCAATGATCTTTGTGCAGACCTGCCTATTGTCCATGATTCACTTCCTTATAATAAGACAGGCTCGGTATAGCATTGTGAATACATGTACTTATTATTACTTTCCCCTGTCGGGTAGGTTTGGCAAACACTCTTCTTTATCTTGTGCGATGCTAGTTGTTTGTGGTTAATTTAAATGCTGCCATGTCATGTGACATTTATTTGGCCGGTCCTTGACATTCAATGTTTTTTTTTTCCACATCGGCTTTCTTTCCTTCGTTTTACTTTTAATATACTAACGATTATCAGGCTCTCTGCCTTTCCATGACATGTCTGATGAACTTTGAACTTTTTGTTTTTTTTTTTCCTTGTAACTTTAACTAGTTTCGATTGGTGTGCTACTTCTTGAGGAGTTTCTCATTGTTTGTTCTGGCCGTCCTGAGACGACGAAAACAACAGGCCGTGACCCGGTGGTACTGCAAACCGGGGTCCACCCGTAACTAGATGTGGACCTTACCCCCGGCATTCAATGTGCAGGGCAGGCCTCGAGCATCTCGTTTGCTCCAAAATAACCTTTATCTCCAGAGCTGCCTCCATCTCCAGAACTTTTTCAGATTTTCACAACCATGCAAAACACTTGGGCTGTACCGTAAAAAGCTTTTTCTGCGCTTTTATGGACATCCTATTATTTGTTAGTCATATCTTTTCGTGCCATATAAAAGAGGATTCAAAATTCTACTTTCGTCACTACTGCTGCTTCAAGGTAAATGGCTCTATTTTCAAGCTTCATTGTTAAATGTAGTCTGCTTTTTTCTATATTTATATATCTTAATGCAGTCATTTCTTTTTGTTATCTCCCTTGTTTCAACCCGTTTGCTTTTTTTTGTTTAACCTCCCTTACGTAAATTTTATTTTTGTGTTTATCTACCCTGCTGCACCCCTCCTTTCACACTAGTCCCCTCCCCTGCTGCAAGTCACATTGAGTGTGCGTGTGTGTATACACTTTCCTTAAATCCTTTTTTTTTTTAAACGAAACCTTTTTCATTGAAATATCTTCACTAACAAATATCCTAATTTTCCTACAATTCTCCCCCCACCCCCTTCTTTTAAGATAACAATGACAACTAACACAAACATTGATAATCCATGCGTTGCTTATTATTGTTGTTTAGCACATTTGTATGCTTAACGGATGCAGGTTTACAGTACGTACTGTAAAAATAATTCTGTTTGAGGGAAGAGGGCGGGCAAGGTGAGAGAAGTATGAAGTCTAGGACTTTGTTTATAAAATAAAGCATTAAAAGTTCGTCAGTCTACCCCCATCCGCACCCCACACCTCCTCACACACACCAAAAAAAAAAGAGGTAATTTATTGTTATTAAAAGTGTGAGAGAAATAGAATATTAACTATGCTCTAGTTTTAAGCGGAATATTGATCTTTATTACAATCTGGAGCAAAATATTGATTATCCTGAGAGCCTCAGGCTTATGCTTTTAAAGATTTAGGTTAAGAAGGGCATGCTTAGAATGTTCTAGTAATGTTTTCTAGCGCGAGGTTTTTTTCCCCCTTTTTCATATGAGAAAATGAAGCTGTCTGCTTTTCTGTCCCTTTTTATTTTCTTGATGTATTTATTTATTTATTTAATTTTAACACGAAAATGATCTGTACCTTTAGACTGGACAAGGAAGAAATTTGTAAGAGCCGCCTTGGATAAACTGTGTATGGAGGACAAGATAAAACTGAAAGACAACAATCACAACAAGAGGATGATCGAATTTGGGGGGGGGGGGGGAAGAAGTAGAAGCCTTCCGAACAAAGTGGTTTTAGCGCGCGTTGCCTACAACCAGGGTGTGACTGGTTCCGTCACCAGGCGATGTTGGAAGGGAGCCCTCGGAGTACAGCGACGCCAGTCCTTAGTTACAGATTACAGGTTCCACGCTGTAAAACGAGATGCACTGATGAAGTCACCAGAAATGCTGACGTTTTTCGCAACTTCCGTTTCACCTTTTTTTATTTTTGAGAATCTTTTAAGTGTTTTCCTTTTGCCAGAAGAGAGAGAGAGAGAGAGAGAGAGAGAGAGAGAGAGAGAGAGATGTTTCAACAAAATCTTCCGCAGAAAGATTTTTTTGTTTGTTTGTTGGTGTTCTGATAGTGCGACAATAAGTTCCATGATGGTGATGATTTGCGATATTATGACAACTGTTGAGATTATAAAATGTAAAAATAAAAAATCCTGTCCCAAAACACCAAATAACAATCTACAAAGCTATAATATGACCGGCCGTCATTTATGGATTAGAACCGTGGAGTACAACAAAGAAAGATGAACAATTGCAGGCCTTTGAGAACAAGATCACAAGAAGAATCTTTGGGGCGATAAAGGATACCAACAGTGGAGAATGGAGAGGTAGAAAGAACACTGAACTGAGCAGCTTATTTAAATCCCAACGAATTATAAATGTCTTGAAACTGAACAGACTACGCTGAAAGTAGAAAAAAATGGAAGAGAACAGACAAATGAAAATGATGTATGCACAAGAGATCAGGGAAACAAGACCAAACGGTAGTCCAAGACAGAGATGGAAAGACAACATAGAAGAGGATATAAAAGAACTTGGTGTCACCAACTGGAGAGAGAAGATTAGGAATAGAGAGGAATGGAGGCGAACTTTATCTCCAGCAATGAGACTTAATGGCTCGGAAAACTGAAGAAGAAGAAGAAGAAGAAGAAAAAGAAGAAAAAAAGAAGGAGTTGATTATACCTGGTCAGATAATTATCTTCTGTAACACCTGACGTGAGCCAGCGGACTGAGCCAGCATTTTAAGAGCTTCCTCTTATATAACTCACCTTGACCTTGCTGTCATGTTACGTCTAGCACAAATCAATATCTGAGTCAAGTTTTAATAACTGTCTTATACACAAGCCAACTGTCTGAGCCAGTTTTTGACGGCTGTCTTAATAGCTTTCTCTCACCTTGACTTTGATCTGTTCTTCACTCTGGTCGTGTTACTGTTCACTCCACCAACTTTTTTTTAACCTTTTTACATGTTTCTTTACTTTCTCTCACTCTTCCTTTCCATTTCTTCCGCTCCCTTACTTTTTTCTTTCTCATTCTTCATATTCTCCCTTTCACTGTCTCTTCCCCCCCCCCCCACCCCCCAATCTCTCTCTTCTTTCTACTGCCTTTATTCATGCACTCTTTCAGTTTCCCCCTCACTATCCCTATCTATGAAAATCCTAAGATGGCATGGCCACCCCCAGAGCAGGCAGGATTTAGGAAAGGAAGATTATGCATAGACCACATATTTGTACTTAGACAAATATTAGAACAGGCAAATGAGTGGCATAGCACAACATATGCAATATTCAGAGATTTTGAGAAAGCCTTTGACAGTGTCAACAGAGATGCACTGTGGAAAATCCTAAGATGGCATGGCCTCCCCCCATAAAATAGTTAATGTAATCAAAGCCCTATACGAGGGTTTTCAGTGCAAAGTTATCTGTGGAGAACATACCTCCAACAGCTTTAGGGCACAAACAGGAGTGAAACAGGGATGTGTACTATCACCAACATTATTTATCTTGGCAGTAGACTGGTTAATGAAGGAGGCAACATCAGACAAACGCAGAGGATTACAATGGACCCTTGACACAGTGCTGGAGGACCTTGACTTTGCTGACGACATTTGTCTATTATCAAGCAGTCACAAAGATATGCAAGATAAAATAAACAACCTAACTCAGAATGCAAACAACATAGGACTAAAGATCAACGTAGGAAAGACAAAGTTAATGAAGCAAAATGTGAACAACAGAAGTGTACTCAGAGTAGATAGCAAATTAGTGGAGGAGGTCAACGAATTTGTATATCTTGGCAGCAAAGTAGTAGAAAATGGAGACAGCACAGAGGACATCAACAGCAGACTTACTAGAGCAAACCAGGCTTTTGCAATGCTGCAGACTCTATGGAAATAAAAAAAACTAAGCATAAATATGAAAATCAGGATATTTAGGAGTAATGTTCTAAGTGTACTACTCTATGGAAGTGAATGCTGGAAAATCACCAAAACCATACAAAACAAGTTGAATTCTTTCCAGACTAAATGTTTACGAAGAATTAGAAAAATATTTTGGCCAAACACCATAAGAAATAACATCTTATTAGCAGAAATGCAGATGAAGCCACTGACAACAATTATTGAGGAAAGACGCTGGCGATGGTTGGGACATGTGTTCCGAATGACTGATAACTCACTACCAAAAATAGCACCAAGATGGACACCACAGGGGAACAGAAGTAAGGGTAGACCAAAAGAGACATGGAGAAGAACAACAGAAAGGATGTTGAGCAATAGAGGGCTCACCTGGGCAAGAGCAGAAAAAAAGGCAAAGGACAGGCATTTGTGGAAAACCCTTGCGGAAGCCCTATGTGCCCTGGGCACTTAAGGTTCAGAGAGAGAGAGAGAGAGAGAGAGAGAGAGAGAGAGAGAGAGAGAGATCCCTATCTATCCCTGTCTGTCTGTCTCTGTCTGTCTGTCTGTCTGTCCGTCCGTCTGTCTGTCTGTCCGTCTGTCTGTCTGTCCGTCCGTCCGTTTCTGTTCTCTTACTCACTCTTTCTCTCTCTCTCTCTCAGTCTATTTATTTCACTCACTTTTTCTTTCTCATTCTCTCTCTCTCTCTCTCTCTCTCTCTCTCTCTCTCTCTGGTATTCAATACATTCTCCAGAATGTATATAATCCTTCCTGCAGTAAACATCTCCTCTCTTGGGTCTTCACTACTTCTCTTCCCATTTTTTCCTCCTATCTTTACATGCATGAGAAGAGCTTGAGACACCCCCCCCCCAAAAAAAAAAAAAGAGAGAGAGAGAGAAATGATACTGGACAGTCTGACAAGATGGTGTGAAAGGAGATCACCAACTGAGCTAATGGCCTGCATGAAGGATCGGGTACTCTGGAGAAGCATAATAGCCAACGGCAGTCAGCACGGCACTTATATTCTCAAGCCTCTCCCCATTTCATTATACGTTCAGTCGTCTTTTTTCTTATAGTTTCAGTGTAATTCTATATTTCGTTTTCTCTGTTCCGTTGTTCGTCAGTTGCCATCTTAGCTGACCGTACGACACTTACGAGGGATGGTTGATAAGTTCTCGGCATAAGGTACAAATACTTGAAACACACCAGTTGATATTAGGTGTATCTGTAGGTCAGGTTGATGTAAGATTAAACACCAAGTTTCAAGAAATTAACTGCAACCATTGTTTTTTTACAGGCTACTGAAGTGGTAAGGGGTAGCAGAAATTGAGAAAGTGGATAAAATATCTCATCGAGCAGTCATTCGCTACCTCTGCATCAAAGGCTTTTCATCGAAGGAGATCCATGAGGATATGGTGGAGACTCTAGGGGAGAGTGCCCCTTCTTACAGCACAGTGAAGAAATGGGCAGCTCAATTCAAACATGGAAGGGAGAGTCTGGAAGATGATCTTCGTCCAGGAAGACCAAGAACGGTAACCACCGATGAAACCACCGGCAGAATCCATGACATGATAATGGCGGATCGACGACTAACTGAGCTGTACATTGCTACTGAGTTGAGCATCTCTCAGGAAAGTGTTCATGCCATTATTCACAGTGATCTTCTAATGACAAAGGTCTATGCTCGATGGATCCCGAAACTTCTTGGAGCTGATCACAAACGACAGTGTCTCAACATGTCAAGAGACAATCTTGGCCATTTTTCTGCAGATCCTGAAAAGTTTCTTCAGCAGTTTGTGACTGTGAATGAGACTTCATCATTTTCAACCAGAAACCAAAGAACAGTCAAAACAGTGGAAACATCATAGATCCCCACCTCCAAAGAAAGCAAGGGTGGTTCTGTCTGCAGGCAAAGTGATGGCTTCCATCTTTTGGGATTCACAAAGTGTGCTATTGGTAGACTATCTTCAAAAGTGCAGAACTGTCACCGGGGCCTGTTACGCTAATCTTGTGAAGCAACTGCGGGTCAAACTGATGGAAAAACGTCCAGAGAAACTGACGAGAGGAGTCATCTTTCATCAAGACAATGCTCCAGTTCACAAGTCGGCGGTGGCAATGGCTGCCATTCATGAATGCGACTTCCAGCTTCTTGAACATCCTCCTTATTCCCCAGATTTGGCCCCTTCGGACTATTACCTGTTTACCAACCTCAAAAAAGGAGCTCAGTGGTCGCAAATTTGCTTCAGATGATGACGTCATTCATGCTGTAGACCATTTTCTACTGGCACAAGATGTTGACTTTTACAAAGAAGGGATCCGTATGCTCCAGGATCGCTGGACTAAGTGCATAAACTTGCAAGGGAACTATGTTGAGAAAGAACCCAAAAACGTTGTCCACAAATAATCCGTTGTACCTTATGCCGAGAACTTATCAATCACCCCTCGTATCATCAACGTCTGTTGCCTGCAGTAACGAGGGTGACGTACGTAAAACCGGCCAAAGTTCTCGGGTTGGACACTTTTCGACACTATCCCACTGGGGCCTGTTTTACGTCCGCCACCCGTTTTTGTTTTTACTCTCCACGATTCACTTCCACTGAAATATGTAGGCCCTGTTGTCATTTTAGTACTCTTTTTATCCGATGTCCATTGGAAACAGACTACAACAAAATGCCCTATCTTTGTCATAAAATACTTGTACATTTAGGGCATAATGTATACATTTGCTATATCCCCATCTTATTTACAGTCTGCACCTTTTTTTTTATATATCTGTACACATCTGTGTATACATCCTCGGTATGTCTATATAAACCACGCATCCTACATTATATTTATCTGGCCAGTATTAAACCACTGAGGCAACACATTTCAATTTTGTTATAAAACCCGCGAACCGTAGTACAGAGTACTAAAATTTGTATCGTGGCTTTGAAATCAGTTCGAAGCTTGAGAAATAAAAATAAGATAAGTTTTTCAGTGCTTTAGATACTGACTTGGAAGTATGAGATATATAAGTGAAATCTGTTTTTCAGTGCTTTAGATACTGACTGGGAAGTATGAGATATATAAGTAAAATCTGTTTTTCAGTGCTTTAGATACTGACTTGCAAGTATGAGATATATAAGTAAAATCTGTTTTTCAGTGCTTTAGATACTGAATTGGAAGTATGAGATATATAAGTAAAATCTTTTTTTTTTCAGTGCTTTAACCTTAGATACTGACTTGGAAGTATGAGATATATAAATAGAATGTAGCTTCTGAGTATTGTATTCAGAATTAGAAGAATGAGCCGAGTGAACATAGCTGCTGTAACACATGAGAGGGGAGTACAAACAAAATTGTTCTAGATCTATTAGCAGGACGGAGTCTCTATCGGTTTGTTGTACAGAGATCTGAAATAACTTCGTATATTCAGTTGAAGATCAGTGTACTCAGTTATGGATCAGTATACTCAGTTAGGGATCAATATACTCAGCTATGGATTAGTTTACTCAGTTAGGGATCATTGTACTCAGTAGGAATCAGTGTACTCAGTTAGGAATCAATATACTAAGTTGAGGAACAATGTACCCAGTAGGGATCAGTGTACTCAGTTAGGGATAAGTAAACTCAGTTAGGGATCAGTGTACTCACTGGGGTCAATGTACTCAGGGATCAGTATCCTCAGTTAGGGATCAGTGTACTCAGTAGGGACCAGCGTAATCAGGGATCAGTAAACTCGGTTAAGGATCAGTGTACTCATAGGGACCAGCGTACTCATTTAGGGATCGG
Organism: Achatina immaculata; assembly: GCA_009760885.1. Classification (NCBI taxonomy): domain Eukaryota; kingdom Metazoa; phylum Mollusca; class Gastropoda; order Stylommatophora; family Achatinidae; genus Lissachatina; species Lissachatina immaculata. Next base: position 3,063,486 of record CM019707.1, read on the forward strand.
TATACTCGATCAGTGATCAGTGTACTCAGTAGTGATCAGTGCACTTAGTTAGGGATTAATGCACTCAGTTAGGGATCAGTAATTTAAGCGGCTATGGATTCTTTAAGAATAATTTTTTTGGATAGTATGTTTTCGTTAAAGTGCCTTCCGTGTAGAGAATGAGATGAAGGCTTCGCTTCAGCAGCACATTATCATGTGGGTATTTTAGGTATTTCCAAGAGCTAAGAGAAATATTTAAGTTCCAGTGTTATTTGGAATCTATGTACAACCGAGCATTTGCATTAGCGTATACTGCTCATTGCTGACCACTCAAAGTTTAGTCGCTGATGTATTTTTAACTTCTGTCAGAATGACCTTTGCCGAGGTGAAGCATGCTGTGGTCCTGCATGTTGACTATTATTTTATGATGTATGTAGTGATTATTGTCTTCTATGTGGACGTGGTTTAATGTGTGCACTGATGATACACTTTCATTTCTGTATTGTGCATTATGATTATTAAAAGACTATGTCGCGTGGTAAAAGTGGCTCAGAAAAGTGTATAAGAGTATGGGAGAAATTAAGATATTTGGTCGCTATATTACTCCTAACATACTACAGGCAAAAAACCTAAACCTTCTATTACTCCTAACATACTAAAGGCAAAAAACCTAAACCTTCTATTACTCCTAACATGCTAAAGGCAAAAACCTAAACTTTCTATTATTCATAACATACTAAAGGCAAAAAACCTAAACCTTCTATTACTCCTAACATACTAAAGGCAAAAAACCTAAGCCTTCTATTACTCCTAACATACTAAAGGCAAAAAAACCTAAACGTTCTATTACTCATAACATACTAAGGGCAACAACCTAAACGCTCTACTACTCCTAATACACTAAGGGAAGAAACTTAACAGTTGATTTACACCATGTGATGGTGGTGTTAAACATGGTGCCGTGCGGTTAACTACGTATAATTTTTGGTCGGAGATCAAGGGTTTCCGACATCAAAAGACTCTAGAGCTGTAACTGTAACCACAAGTCAAGTATCAGGCGGCATTTTAATTCGCCGGCTTTTCCTGAATTACATGACCTGCTTCTTGCAGATTTACTTTTAACTGCACACTCAGTTTAACTGTTTGAAACAACAGTAATTTATTACATTAAATTACATTTTCAATAATAACCTCGCAGAACGCAAAAGAAAGGACCCACAGCCGACCAAAAGGAGACTTTCGCAAGACGATATACGAGGGGCGTTCAGAAAGTAATGCACCACATCGGTTTTTGTTTTTTTTTCAGCTAATAATGAAGATAGAAGTATGAAATTTTCAGACTTTAAATATGACATGTGCCGATTGTGTGAACTAAATTGCACCGCAACCGGCCAAAGAATATGGCTACCCTAACCGTTGAAATGGAGCATGTTAGCAACTTGCGGTAAGAGCAGCGAATTGTGACAGAATTTCTCGTTGCAGAGAAGGAAACCGTTGTGAACATTCACAAGCATATATGTGATGTGTATGGAAGTTTTGCAGTCGACAGGAGTACAGTCAGTTGCTGGGTTCAGAGAATCAATAGGTGGAGATAAGGAGTTGCATGATCGGCCGCGCTGGGACAAAGATGTCAGTCAGCAATGGTAGTGCAAATGCAGTTATAAAAGCTCTCGGATTTTCTAAAGTTTGCGCAAGATGAGTTCCTTGAAGTCTCACAAATGACCATCGATTGCAAAGGAAACCAATTTCTTCTGAACTGTTGGAGAGTTTCAATGCTGAGGGAGATAACTTTTTGGCTAAGATCGTAACAGGTGACAAAACCTGGGCATATCATTTTGAACCTGCGACAAAAAGACAGTCAGTGGAGTGGCATCATCCGCAATCACCACGAAGAAAGAAATTCAAGACAACTCCTTCAGCTGGAAAGGTCTTGATTACTGTCTTTGGGGACATTGAAGGTGTGATTCTTGTGGATGTTATACCAAGAGAAGAGACAATCAATTCGCAAGCTTACATTAAGAAATTGAAAAAAAAACTCAGTCAATGTTTTCACAGAGTTAGGCCGCACAAGACCTGCTTCTCCTTCACGACAATGCACGCCCTCACACAAGTCTGGCAACACGGGAAGCAATCACCAAATTGGGCTGAACTGTATTGCCCCATCAAGCCTATAGTTCCGATCTGGCACCGTCTGATTTCCATCTGCTTGGTCCACTTAAAGATGCATTCCGAGGAAGATGAGGAAGGAGTGATTCATGTAGCGAAGAAATGGCTACATATCAAGAGAAAATCTGATACGAGCTAGGGCACTTGTTTCGCGCTGGCGTAAAGCCGTACAAGTTGATGGGGATTATGTTAAATAATACCGATGTTTACATGACATATCCATGTATATTGTGTATAAATTTCATGCTTTTTAAATAAACAGCTCCTGAGAAAAACGATGTGGTGCATTACTTTGTGAACGGCCTTCGTACAACACGGCCAAAAAAACAAAAAAATATGTTCCGGATTCTTGCCTCTGCACATAATTAACACAGTGGCATGTACATATTTTTAGAAACAGATGATCACAGCTACATGGCGTACAAATTAACTTCAGACGTCATTTGTTTTAGTCACAGCAGGAAGATGCAATATGTTTATAATTATATCAATAATCATGTGTCCTTCTTATCATCGCTGGCCGTGCGTAAACGATTCTCAAGTTTCAGTTTATGGGCGGAGACATCTAAATTGAGTCAACAATGTAGAACTTAGCTGCTCATTTGAAGCATACGATGAAGAAAGAGGATTTGTTTTGCTTCAATCCATCTTAAATACTACGATATATTAAGATGTGTTTGTGTGTGTGTGTGTGTAGGAGAACTTGGATGTCAACTTGACGCATATGGAAATGTAAAGAGAATTTGTTTTCAGTGATATATTCTTAAATGCCATCTAGATGTATGAGAAATATAGAGAAAAGTTATTTCTGTGTAGTAGAACTTAATACCATCTTGAAGTGTAGATAAATGAAGAGAATATACTTTCCGTGTGCTATAGATTTGGAAGGCATCTTAAACATCTTATATCCTTCCCGTGCCGTTAAACGTCACATAGGACTCGCAAGGTAGTTCGTCAATTTTTCCTGTCTTAGGCGAGTCTTTCAACCTCATCAAGGGATTTTATGCATATTAATTTGGCCTCTCTTAACAATCTCCTCTTCAGAGTTTCATGCGGTCTGCCTCTTTTTCTTCGACCTGTTGTGTTCCATTTTGGGATTCTCTGACTGTTTCTTCTCATCACGTGACCAACATATGTCCGTCTCCTTTTCCTGATCACCCATGAAACTGGTTGTTGTTTAGTCATCTGTCTTATCTCTGCATTGTTTTTGAATTCATTCCACTTGATGCCGAGTATTTTCCTTAGGCATTTGTTTTCAAAAGAGTCTAATTTCTTGTCTGTTTCTTTAGTTGTTTTCCAGCTTTCACATCCATAAATGAGGGTGGATATTACATTTAAATTGAAGTAAGAGAAAAATTTTGTATGATTAGACCTCGAAAAAATCGTAGACAAAGCACTTTAGTGAGACGTGAGAGAAAGAAAAATCACAAGAGAATTACCTGGGATTCGAACACGGACTCCGGTAGGACGAGCAGCCGTCTAGCCACGAGAGAACAGCGTACTATCGACTTAGCCTGCTAGTTGGCTAAGTCGATAGTACGCTGTTCTCTCGTGGCTAGACGGCTGCTCGTCCTACCGGAGTCCGTGTTCGAATCCCAGGTAATTCTCTTGTGATTTTTCTTTCTCTCACGTCTCACTAAAGTGCTTTGTCTACGATTTTTTCGAGGTCTAATCATACAAAATTTGTTCTCTTACTTTACTGTACCAAAGCCTCGTAGTTTCCTATTTATAAAAAATTATAAAAAATTGTTCATTTAAATTGAATAGTCTTAACTTGGTTTTTGTGCTTATAACTTTTGAATGCCACATGTTCTCAAGATTCTTGAAGATCGATGCTGCTTTTGCAATCCTTAATTCTAACTTCCTTTCTGGTGTCACCAACCTAGTCTATGTAGCTGCCAAGGTATGCAAATTGATTGACTTCTTCAATATCTGTCCCTTCTACGTGTATTTTTCCATTTTGATTAATGGGAAGTTTCATTATTTTTTGTTTTGTCCTTGTTAATTTCAAGCCCTATTTTGCTAGCCAGTGAAGACAGGCTGTCTGTTTTTTCTTGCATGGAATTCACATTGTTACTGATAAGAGTTATGTCATCAGCAAAATTAAAATCTTCTAGTTGGGTCCCATTATACCTGTGTTATTTATGCAGCATTTTTTCATTATGAAGTTTATTGTAATTCCAAAAAGCAGAGGAGACAGTATACATTCTTGTTTCACACCTGTTTCAGTCTGGAACCATTCGCTCATTCTTTCTTCTGTTTCGACTGCACAAACATATCCTATGTAGAAGTTCTTAATTCTTAAACATGCTGTTAAAAAAAAGGTTAGTTTACAATGCACGAGTAGCTGGACTTCAGCGCTGTTCTGGGCAGAGTGACAGAGACAAATACAGAGAATTTGTTTTCTGTATAATGAAACTTTTAGGGTTTCTTGAAACAAAAGATATAAAGAGATTTTTTTTGTGTAATGAAACGTTGAAGGTGTCTTGAAACAAAAGATATAAAAATAATTTTTTTGTATAATAAAACTTTGAAGGTGTCTTGAAACAAAAGATTTGTTTTCAGTACAGCATGCTTAGGTACTGATTTGAAGTATGAGGATGTATTTTTTGTATAGTAAACACTGAATGTATCTTAAAGAATGAGATATGTTTAGCTGGTGTAGGATGTTGAGCAACAGAGGGCTTACTTGGGCAAGAGCGGGGAAAAAAAAAGGCAAAGGACAGGCGTTTGTCGAAAATCTTTGCAGAAGCCTATGTGCCTTGGGCACTTAAAGTTCAGCTGGTATGTTTAGACTTGGGAAGTATGAAACGTAACGAGAATGAGTTTTCTGAGTACTCTACTGATACTGTCTTTTCTGAGTACTGTACTGATACTGTCTTTTCTGAGTACTGTACTGATACTATCTTTTCTGAGTACTCTACTGATACTGTCTTTTCTGAGTACTGTACTGATACTGTCTTTTCTGAGTACTGTACTGATGTTATCTTTTCTGAGTACTCTACTGATACTGTCTTTTCTGAGTACTGTACTGATACTATCTTTTCTGAGTACTGTACTGATACTATCTTTTCTGAGTACTGTACTGATACTATCTTTTCTGAGTACTGGCACTATCTTGAAGACTGAAAACATACAAATAGTTTGTTTTTCTATGTATACGTGGCCATTTTTTCCCTGTCCATCTGACGTTGACTGTCTAACGGCCTGTTTCTTGCCTGCAGGAAGTGTAATGGATGAAAGTTCCCAACAGTATAAGGTTATCGATGTGGCCCCTTTAATACAGACCAGATACGCCATCTTGTCAGGTGAGTGTTAACAGGCCTCTTTCAGGTGAGTGTTAACAGATCTCTCAGGTGAATGTTAACAGATCTCCCAGGTGAGTGTTAGCAGATCTCTCAGGTGAGTGTTAGCAGATCTCCCAGGTGAGTGTTAGCAGATCTCCCAGGTGAGTGTTAGCAGATCTCTCAGGTGAGTGAGTGTTAATATACCTCTCAGGTGAGTGTTAGCAGACCTCTCATGTGAGTGTTAACATACCTCTCAGGTGAGTGTTAATAGATCTCTCAGGTGAATGTTAACAGATCTCCCAGGTGAGTGTTAGCAGATCTTTCAGGTGAGTGAGTGTTAATATACCTCTCAGGTGAGTGTTAGCAGACCTCTCATGTGAGTGTTAACATACCTCTCAGGTGAGTGTTAACAGATCTCTCAGGTGAATGTTAACAGATCTCTCAGGTGAGTGTTAGCAGATCTCTCAGGTGAGTGAGTGTTAATATACCTCTCAGGTGAGTATTAACAGACCTCTCATGTGAGTGTTAACATACCTCTCAGGTGAGTGTTAACAGACCTCCCAGGCCTGTTTATTTAGTGAGGTTATGTAATTTCGTCTGTCACAACATAAACCAAGGGAATAAACAAATGATCAGTTGTCTTCTGTGGAGGCAATCCAGACAGTGAAGTAACACATGTAGGTTGGTTGTTGTATGCGCCCGCGTAGTAGCAGTGTGAACTGGAATGTTGGTTGTGTACAATTGTGTGTTTATTGTGTGACTGGAATGTTGACTGTGTGACTGGAACGTTGGTTGGTGACTAGAGTGTTGGTTGTGTGTATGTGTGTGGTGGGTGGGGGGGGGGAATCGTGTGTAATGGGGTGTTTATTTTGTTGATTATTGTGTAAGTCGGTACGATGAGTGTTGTGTGAACTTGAGTGTTTGTTATGATGAGTGTTGTTTGACCTTGCGTGTTTATTATGATGAGTGTTGTGTGAGCTGGTCTGTGTGTGTAAGTGTGTAAACTAACAACTTTATTGAGTTGATTGTTTCGTGGAGCTTGTATATTGAGTGTTATATGAGCTAGAGGATAATACAGTATGTGATAGTGTGAACTTCACTTTCACTGCACTTCATATCGTTCATGTATACATAGGTATAAAACATTTATATATATATATATATATATATATATATATATAATCTACCTCCTCCTAATCCAAATCCCAGGTGGAAAGGCCAAAAACGGGGCCCCCATCATGACATTTCCGGCCAGGTCAGGCCAAGCCGATGTTCCAGACGAGGATTACGGAAAGGTGGTCACTTATCTCTGTGGTATCACACCGTGAGTATCATCACCATCGTTATCACCATCATCATCTTATTCTTCTTCATCATCACACTGAGTGTGTTCTCATCATCGCAACTTCATCGTGAGTACATAAAACATCATTATGCATATCATAGGCACGTTATCATCATTACATAGTGTTACGTTTTTCATCATACTCTCTAATTATTGTCAGACTCCAAAAGGTAATATACACTTCAGCGCGTTTGTAGCCTAAGTGTTTGACATATTCACCCCCCCCCCCCCCCCCACATCACGACCAAACACGCCCACCTCTCGACATAGCCCTCCTTGGTTTTACAAACATTGTTCTCTGAATGTTCTCCATATTAGCACTAGATGCAGCACTGAGTCTATCCACACTCCAGAGTGTGACCTACATTGACACTGCGCATGTCCCTTGACCCCATGCCAATAACATTGGATTTGTGGGGGGGGGGGGTGTGGTTATTTCAAGCGAATTTCTTTAACACTTTTCCCTAATCCCTGCTACTGAGTCGAGCCAGGACGGACAGTGGATGGAGGGTCCTAACCGACTTCGGGGTGTGACGTTTACTCTTTCCAGGACAGAGTCGAGCCAGGGTCCTAACCGAATTCGGGGTGGAAAGTTTACTTCGTCCGGGACAAACGGTATGCGGACATGCGAAATTGCTAGTTTTTGTAAAAGTTAAAAATATTTTTTTTCGTAATAAAAAGACAAATAAATAGTGCCATAATCTTACATATAACTTTATAAAAAGTTTTTTCTTTTTAAATTCACCAATAGGCGGGTTCGAACCTATATCCTCTAGAATCATGCTCCTACGGACAGAGCTAGCGGAACGGTTAAAATACTTCTCATTTTGTAGCATACAAGCAGACTCGATGTGCAGTCAATCAATGTAGGTCACAGAGGGAGTGTGGAGAGACACTCCCGTGGGTCTTTCATCGCAGCCATCTCTTAGGGCTGTACGTCATAGACAGTTCTTATGGATACGCTTCTCAGACAGTACTGTTAATCATTCATCACTATCAGCACTATAAGCTATATATTACTGTTGAGCATACACCATGGACAGCAATGAAGGGTGTATAACGCTGTTGACCATACATCATTTGTAGCACTATATATATATATATATATATATATATATATCGTGGGCTACGCATCACATATCATAGACTGCACTGTGGGATAGGGATACCTATTACTGTTGACCATATATCATGGACTGCGCTCTGAGCTATATATCACTGTTGATCAAACATCGCTGGCACCACTGTAGACTGTACAGTATATCACTGTTCACCGTACATCGTGGGCTGCTCTGTGGACTATATATCACTGTTGACCATACATCATAAGCTTCTCTGTGAAGTATACGTATGTCACTGTTGACCATACATCATGAGCTTCTCTGTGAACTATATATGACTGCTGACCATACATCACAAAAAGCCAGATCGATTTCATATTAGCAAGAAACACCAAGAAAAGGCAGATAGTAGAAGAGTAATACCAAACCTATGTACTGACACAGATAATAAAGCAGTTATCACAACCATAAGGACAACAAATAAAATAAAACGGAAAACATGCAAAAATACCGAAGATGAAGTAATAGATGTAATGAAACTCAGTGATGAGACAGTGAGGAGCAACTATGAAAAGAAACTGGAATCAATTTTGACAGGACTACCGATCGAAAGGAAGTCAGTTGAGGAATGATACACATTTAAGACCAGCATTTTAGAAACCGCAAAAGTGACATGCGGTACCAAGATCAGAAGAAAAGCTGGGCGAAAGAAACTAACAAGCTGGTGGAATGACGAAGTCAAAGAAGCTGTACAATTAAGAAAGAGAGATACAAAGATTGGACGAAGAGCAAGCAAGACAAGGACTATATAGAGTATAGAGTAGCAAGAAGACAAGTAAACAGAGTAATAAAACAGGAAAAGGAGGATTGTGGGGTATAAGGTGATACACTTAATGACAACCACAAAGAAGCAACAAAACTGTTCTACAAAAAGTTAAACACCATGCGAACCAGAACAGAAATAATAAACAGCGATAAAGGAGAACCAATATGTGACCCAAAACAGATACTAGAAAGATGGCGACAGTACTTCGATCAATTACCCAACATCCCAACAGACCAAAGTAATCCCAACATAGAAATTTCCACAGAGTTAGAACCTGATATACTCAGATCAGAAATCAGAGAAGCTATACGGCTGGCACCAAGGGGTAAAGCTACAGGGCAAGATGAACTAACCAACGAACTACTTAAAGCAGCGAAGGAAGTAGGCGTAGCATGGCTACACAGATTATTCGGCCTAGTTTGGACCAAACAAAAAACCCCACAAGACTGGAAGAATGCCATAATCACCCCACTGTGGAAAAATCTTATACTTATCTTATATCTTATACCCTTCCCGTCCCATTAAACGTCACATAGGGCTCGCAAAGTAGTTCGCCAATTTTTCCTGTCTTCGGCGAGTCTTTCAACCTCATCAAAGGATTTTGTGCCTGTTAATTTCGCCTCTCTTAATAAAAATAAAGGCAGCAAAAGAGACTGCACACAATACAGAGGCATCTCCATATTAGGCCATACAGGAAAGATATTTTGTAAAATATTAGAGAAGAGATTAAGACCAATGATAGAGTCTCAGCTGAGTGAACTCCAACAAGGCTTTAGGAAAAACAGAAGATGCACAGACGCAATATTTGCCCACAGACAGCTGTCAAAGAAAGCGATCGAATTTAATAACACCCTTTACTTGGCTTTTGTTGGCCAGGAAAAAGCATTCGACAGAGTGGACAGGAACAAACTATGGGAAGTCCTAAAACAATATGGGGTTACCAATCATCTAATAAATCTGTGTAAGAGTCTGTACAACAACGGAAGTGGCATCATCAGAACAATAGGGGGACATTCTGAACCCTTTATTATTAAAACTGGCGTTCGGCAAGTTTGCATCGTATCACCGCTGCTATTTATAACACATATCGATAACATTTGTAGAGAAGCTGGACTGATAAGGACAGCAAAAAAATCAACAAAATGAAACAGAACAAACAGAAGACGACATAACCATAAACGAACTATTATTTGCAGATGACTAAGCTCAGAAGAAGGCGTGCAAGATCACATTAATAGATTGAATGATGCATACAAAGAACACAATATGAAAATTAGCTTAGGCAAAATGGAAATCATGACCATCGCAAGAGTAAACACACCAATAAACATTACCCTGGAAAACCATACTTTGAAGCAAGTAACGCGTTTCAAATACCTGGGAAGCATTTTCTCAACAAAAGGAAAAATAGACATAGAGATCGAAAACAGATGCAACAAAGCGAACCAGCTTATCGGGCAAATGGCTCCCATACTAAACAACAAGCATGTCTGATGATTCCCTGAACATCTCAATGTACGAAGATAACGGGCGAGCCATTGGGAGACAATTGCACTTCACCTCTATACCTAACAGTAAATGAGAAAGGTCAAGACAAGACAAGACCATACATCATGGGCTGCTCTGCGGACTGTATATCTTTGTTGACCATACATCATGGCCTGCTCTGTGAACTATATATCTTTGTTGACCATACATCATGGGCTGCTCTGTGAACTATATATATCACTATTGACAATACATCATGTGCTGCTCTGCGGACTATATATCTTTGTTGACCATACATCATGGGATTATATATCACTGTTGACCATACATCATGGACCGCATTGTTGGCTTTCTCTCTCTCTCTCTCTCTCTCTCTCTCTATATATATATATATATATATATATATATATATATATTGCTGTTAACCAAATATCATACGCAACATTGTTGACTTTGTATTACTGTCAACCATACACCATGGACAGCACTGTGGACTATACCAGTGATTGTCAAACTTTTTTCAGACTGGGACACACTTGGTAACCCAAATAAATTTCTCTTGCAACACGCCTGTGTTCTTAATTCTTGACCCTCGTGCAGCAGTTAGCCATATGTCTTTATCATTTTCAAAGTTCACACGCTACATTGGCTATGCTCAGATTTAATACGACTATATGAATATAATATAATATAATATAATATAATATAATATAATATAATAATGTAACATAGCATAGGACATTACAACACTACACATTAAAATACAATACATTACGATACAATATAATACAATACGATACAATACAATACAATACAATACCATACAATACAATGACAAATGAAAAGATCTGAGAGTGATTTTAAGCCCTATTACACAAAGCATTCTTTCCAATACAAAATGTGAGCCTGCTTGAAGGAGACAAATCTCTGACCATTTCATCTTGCGCTGGACTGGGCCTGATAACTAAATTGCTATGGATTATCTAACTTATGGGTATCTATCACGTAAATAGCAAAATTGGTCAAAAATACTTTTTTACTAAAACAGACAAAAAAAATTAGCGGCACAGCTCTAGCTTTCTCTCTGCGGCGGTACAACATCTGAAAAACTACGAACTATAACATCACTGCTGGTTGTACATCACAAAGAAGCGCTGTATGTAACATGAGACTGAGCTATCGTTTAGTTTCCTTTCTTTTTTGACAAGGCCAGTAATTCTCATTTGCTGAGCCTGCTGGGATGTAATTACTATCCATGTTTGAAGGTCCGTCTTTGCTGTCAACGTAACACCAACAATCCCCCCTCCCTTTACCTTTTAAAACTCTCGTGTCGCATCCTTTCCACTTCAACAAAATATTCCATCACCATTTGTTTTACTTGTTCTACCACAGACCACTGGTCTATAACTCGCGAAACGAATGTTTTTAGAAACTAATTTTTGTTTTGTTTTAGAAACTAATTTTCGTTTTGTTTTGTTGTTTCTAAAAGCTCCACAATTTCTAATCCTTATTTTTTAAATCATCGGCGGTAATAGTTCTTTTTATATGCAAGCATTGCTCACGCGCGACCTGAATCCAATTGAACAATCAATGGCTGGAAGTAATGAGACTTGTGTACACACCAGAGTGTGAAATAAAGTATAGAGTAATGGCAGCCTAGAGAATTTTAGACAAAGCACTTAGAGAATGAGGGTAAGAACTTTCGCAATAGAGTGACTGCCAATCGAACCTTAGACTCCAGTAGGTCGAGCAATCCTATTTGCTCTAAAATTCTGTCTGTCTGGTCTGTCTCCCTCAGTATCTGTCCACCTGTCTCTCTCTGGATCTGTCTCTCTCCATGTCTGTCTGTCTCCCTCTATGTCTATCTCTCTCTATGTCTGTCTGTCTGTCTCTTTCTGGCTCTGCCTGTATGTCTCTCTGGCTCTGTCTGTCTCTCTGTGTCTGGCTATCTTTCTCCCACTATGTCTTATCTCTCTCTATGTCTATCTGCCTCTCTCTCTCTGGCTCAGTATGTCACTCCATATGTCTCTCTCTCTCTCTGGCTCTGTCTATCTCTATCTATGTCTGTCTTTCTGTATCTCTCTGGCTCTGTCTTTCTGTATCTCTCTCTCTGGCTGTCTCTCTTGTCTGTCTGTCTCTTTGTCTGTCTGCCTGCCTGTCTGTCTCTCTCTGTCTATCTGTCTCTATATTTCTGCCCCCCCCCCTTATCTCTCTCTCTCTTTGTCTGTCTATATATCCCCCCTCTTTATCTCTCTCTCTTTGTCTATATATCCCCCCCCTTTATCTCTCTCTCTCTTTGTCTGTCTCTATATTTCTGCCCCCCTCTCTCTCTCACTCCCTCTCGCTCGCCTCAGCCCGCTAAATGCCCAAGACACATGGTGATAAGAGATTTCCAGTATGATGGGTACTTGCATCAGTTTTTTTTTTAATTGAAGAAATGTTGTCGAGCAGGTTATAATTACTTATCTTTACAATAATTATTATTACTGTTATTATACAGCCTGTCAAGTAATGTCATGCTCCACTGGTCAATTAAGTTTTGAGATTCTGGCTCTAGCCATTAAGCTCATCAGAACCGATTACTATGTTCTCTTCCTCTCATCCCCACCTGCACCCTCCCCAAGCATAAAATTGTGATGGAATGACAGGCTCGTTATGTTTTGCCTTACACACAGAAGGGGCGGGATAGCTCTCTAGTTGGGGAGTTAAGTTTAGCTTTTTGTGGAAGGTTTTATGTTGAGTACTGGCATGTATATGGGTTTTTATTTTCTGTCGCCTAACGTATACATGGATTGTTATATTCAGCCACCTAACATATACGTGTAACATGTTTCTGTTGCAGATTGCACGAGTCAGAAGCTGGTTTTGTGATAGTTATAGACAGAAGACAAGACAGCTGGGGAGCTGTTAAGTCTATTTTGCTGAAACTTTCTGTAAGTGATATCATCATCATCATCATCAGCAGCAGCAGTAGCATCATCATCGTCATCATCATTACATCTTTCATAGGTTCTATTATTGTTATTAGTCATCCTTTGTGTATTCAAGATAATGAAATAATAATCTTACAACTGTGTTGCTTGTAAGAGTGTGGCCAGCCATAATCTTGCATGAACTTAGAAAGTTATAAATTGGATATGTCACGTCAAGGACATAGGAGACCTCTATAAAGAAAAGCAACACAACAAAAGATTATGTCAGAACTAACAACGCAGTCTTCAACCTTCATGTAATGATGAGTGGGTGAATGCTTGAAATAAGATAATTACATTCCTATAAGCAAGCTTCTCTCCATTAAAGGTAAGAGCAAAGTGTTCTTATTTATGTAAGATGGAGTTTAATTTTGTAGATCTGTGGTATGTTATGTTCTTTTCTAGTATAATGTGAGCATTGTTCATATCCATTCTTGTGATATAGGATCTCCAATTGGTTCAGAAATTCTTCTCAAGACTCTATTTTCAAAGATTTGTAATTGTGCTTCAACTTGTTTTGTAATGCTCAATGTTTCTGAGCTGTACAAGACAGCTGGTCTAATTTATGTCTGATAAATCACACACACACACACTATCCCAGTCTTCACTTACAACCGCTGTATGAGAAACAACAGATTGAGATCGCTTGGACACTTGGAGAGGATGGACGAGAATAGACAGACAAAAAGGATTTATACAGAAATGATAAATGGAGGCAGGCCAAGAGGCAGGCGGAGACTGCAGAAGCGTGACAATCTGGAAGAAGACCCATGAGCCTGCAGAGTGGATGATTGGCAGGAGAAGACTGAGAACAGAGAGGAATGGAGAAAGGTCTTGTCTGCAGCAGTGAACCACAATGGCATGAAAAACTGAATGAATGAATGAATGAATGAACTGTTCCTATCCAGTACGTATGTTGAGCCATGTCTTGACTTATTTGTGTGATAACTCATGTTCCTATCTGGTATGTATATTGACCCATGCCTTGACTTATTTGTGTGATAACTCATGTTCCTATCTGGTATGTATATTGACCCATGCCTTGACTTATTTGTGTGATAACTCATGTTCCTATCCAGTATGTATGAAGAGCCATGTCTTGATTTATTTATGTGATAAACTCATGTTCCTATCCAGTATGTATGATGAGCCGTGTCCTTGTCTTGTGTTTGTGATAATCCATGTTCCTGTTCCATTTGTGTGTCACAAGTCATGTTCTCGCCATGAATGATGAACCATAATTTTATCCTGTGTTGCAGGCATTCTTCCCTGTTCACATCCAAGTGGTTTTTCTGCTGCAACCAAAAGGCTTCTTCCAGAGAGCATTTGCTGATTTCAGGTCCAAGTTTGTTAAAGAGGAGTTAGAGTTCAAGGTCAGCAAAAATAGCCAGGATGAAACTATTTTTATGGCCTTGAAGTTTTAATATCAGTGAAATTATTGTTGATAAATATAATGCCATGTTGAGTTGCATGAAAATATATTATTTTTTCGATGTTTTATAAATTTATGATTGACTTTTGAAGACAGAGCTTGCCTGAAAGTCAGATCTGCTGTGAGTGCTTCTTGTCTGCTTCACCAGAGTTGATAACAAAAGACAAACAGGCATAGGACATTGATGAAGGAGCAGACAAATAAAAAATTGGAAGTAATATAATCAGCCATTAAATATATAATAGACAAGCATTCTATCAATCTATATGTTGCTCTGCCGACTGGCATTGGCTGTCATGCTTTTCCACAATTCCCTTCTCCGAGTGCTGATTATAAGTTGCGCTGGCATTATTTGTCCATGCCATCTTGTTAATCCGTCCAGCATTTTCTCTCTCTGTCTACTTTGATTTCTTTTGCCTTCTATCTTTTCCATTGCCACAGTGTATTCTAGATTGCCTCGCCATAGAACATGTCTTAAGAATTTGAATTGTCTTTTTTCTGACTTTTGTTATAGTTTTACTTGTCTCTCCAGACTCTCTCAGAGCCTCCTCGTTTGATTTCTTTGCCGTCCATGGTATTCTTAACATTCTTCTAAGGAACCACATTTCAGTAGGTTCCAGTTGGCGTTGTACTTCATCAGTGACTGACCATACCATACATCCTAAAATAAAATTGGCTTTATGTAGCACAGAAGAAGGAATGAGTGAATGGTTTCAGATTGAAACAGGCGTGAAACAAGGATGTATATTATCTCCATTGCTTTTTGGAATTACCATAGATTTTATAATGAAAAGATACTGTACAGGTAAAACCAGCATTGATTGGGTACATGGGACCCGAACAGAAGATCTTGATTTTGCAGATGACATAATTCTTATCAGTGACAATGTGAAATCGATGCAGGAAAAAACAGATTCTCTGTCTTCCTTGGCTAGCAAAATAGGTCTTGAAATTAACAAAGACAAAACAAAAATAATGAAACTTCTCATTAATCAAGAATGAAAAATATACATAGAGGGAACAGTTGTTGATGAAGTAAACCAACTTGCATACTTTGGCAGCTACATAGACCAGGATGGTGACACCAGGAAGGAAGTTAGAATTATAATTGCAAAAGCACGTTGTCCTTCAAAAATATTGAGAACATATGGAATTCAAAAGTTATAAGCACAAAAACCAAGTTAAGATTATTCAATTCAAATGTGATATACACCCTATGCGAAAGCTTGAAATCAACTAAAGAAATAGACAAGAAATTAGACTCTTTAGAAAACAAATACCTCAGGAAAATACTTGGTATAAAGTGGAAAGAATTCAAGAACAATGCAGAGATAAGACAGATGAGCAAACAACAACCTGTCTCATGGGTGATCAGAAAAAAGAAGATGGACATATGTAGGCCATGTGATGAGAAGAAACAATCAGAGAATATCAAAACAAGCTATCAAGTGGAGCACAACAGGCTGAAGAAAAAGAGGTCGACCACGTGAAACTCTAAAGCGAACATTGTTAAGAGAAGCCAGTTTAATGGGCATAACATCCCTTGATGAAGCTGAAAGACTCGGGGAGAACAGGAAAACTTGGCAAACAACTATGCAGGCCCTATGTGACGTTTAACGGCACAAGAAGGATGGTAAGATATAGCACTGAAGTACTCTTTTCCACACTCCCAGTGCCAATGATTTATTGGTGGCTTAATTTTTCAAAGACAAATTCTTTTTTGTTGTTGTTATGAAGTGCTCGCTGCCTTTGTTCCTCTCACCAGTGTCAGGTATCTATTTTTCATCTGGAATGACTGGGAAATGGGTCACTAAACTAATTTCTTTACACTCAAGGGCATTCCTTTTTAGCACTTTACTGCCTGCATGATCACAATGCAAGAAGAAAGGTGGAAAACTTGATTTGAAGATTTTGAAAAGATTTGTGTGTTGCTTATGTGAGTGTGTGTGTGTGTATAAGTATCTTTAGCACTGTGTGTGTATATGAGGATCTTTAGCTCTGTGTGTGTATATGAAGATCTTTAGCTGTGTATGTATGTGAAGATCTTTAGCTCTGTGTGTATATGAGGATCTTTAGCTGTGTATGTATGTGAGGATCTTTAATTCTGTGTGTATATGAGGATCTTTAGCTCTGTGTATATATGAGGATCCTTAGTTCTGTGTGTGTATATGAGGATCCTTAGCTCTGTGTGTGTATATGAGGATCTTTAGCTCTGTGTGTGTGTGAGGATCCTTAGCTCTGTATGTATATGAGGATCCTTAGTTCTGTGTGAGTATATGAGGATCCTTAGCTCTGTGTGTATATTAGGATCCTTAGCTCTGTGTGAGTATATGAGGATCCTTAGCTATGTGTGTATATGAGGATCTTTAGCTCTGTTTGTGTATATGAGGATCTTTACCTCTGTGTGTGTATATGAGGATCCTTAGCTCTATTTGTGTATGAGGATCCTTAGCTCTGTGTGTGTATATGAAGATCTTTAGCTCTGTGTGTGTATGAGGATCTGTAGCTCTGTGTGTGTATATGAGGATCTGTATATGAAGATCTTTAGCTCTGTGTGTGTATGAGGATCTGTAGCTCTGTGTGTGTATATGAGGATCTGTAGCTCTGTGTGTATACAAAGATCTTTAGCTCTGTGTGTGTATGAGGATCCTTAGCTCTGTGTGTGTATGAGGATCTTTAGCTCTGTGTATGAGGATCTTTAGCTCTGTGTGTATGCATAAGCAAGGACTTCTGTGCTGAGTTGTGTTCATAATGAAGTAACAAAGTACAATATTGTATGGTTAGACCTTTGAAAAAATCATAAACAGAGCACTTTTAGACATGAGATTAAAAAAAAAATGACAAAAGAAATTTAGCACTCCCAGATGACTAAGTTGATTAATGCACTGTTCTCTAGTGGCCAGATGGTTGTTCATCATACCAGAGTACATGGTTCAAGTCCCAGGTAATTCTCTTGTCATTTTTCTTTCTCTCATGTATAAAAGTGCCCAACACCGTATTCCCCAATATGCCTTAATGGCATGGAGACAGCAGTTTTACCTTTTTAACTATACAGTACTGTGCTTTGTTACATTACTGTGTGAAAGTCTTTCATATTTGTAAATTTGTATCTGATTTGTGCATAACCATTGATTTGAGCTCTATGTGTGCATACAAACACTGGCTTGAGCTTTCTGTGTGTAAGGATAAACAAACTTAAATTCTGAGTTGTGAATAAACATTAGCTTGAGCTCTGTGTTTATACATAAACATTGACTTAAGCTGTGTGTGTAATGCATAAACAAGAGCTTAAGTTCTGAATTGTGCATAAACATTGACTTGATCTCTGTGTTTGTGCATAAACATTGACTTGATCTCTGTGTTTGTGCATAAACATTGACTTGATCTCTGTGTTTGTGCATAAACATTGACTTGATCTCTGTGTTTGTGCATAAACATTGACTTGATCTCTGTGTTTGTGCATAAACATTGACTTGATCTCTGTGTTTGTGCATAAACATTGACTTGATCTCTGTGTTTGTGCATAACAGGTGTATAAGGTCTAAGTTGTGCATAAACACTGACGTCAGCACTGTGTATGTGCACAAAAGATTTATCAGATTTTTGAGGAAGAAATTTTGGACTATAATTTACAGTCATATTGACGGAAAACAATATTTTGTGTGGAAATATATGCATGTGTGGTGTCGTGTGAGTTTTTATGTGTGAATACAAAAATTAAAATGTTGTCTTTGTTCATTTTCTTTCTGTGATGAAAGTAAAGATGAGAAGCTCCTTTTTTTTTTTCTCAGGTTATCTTGTGTGATGGTCCAAAAGACATGGAGGACTACATTGAGTTGGAGCAACTGACAGTGGATGTTGGTGGAGAATTGGAGTTTGATGCAAGCGAGTGGACAGAGCACAGATCTGTGAGTTGTGCCCTTTCATGTTTTTTCATTGCACTGTGCATTGTTTTATTGCTGAGTAACATACAGTATATGCATATCAACGCTGTTCATAAAAGTGGGCATACGATTTTCAACTTATGTTCTTACAAGAGTGAAGCTAAGTTACATTTTTCATTAATTTAAAAAAATTTTTTCATTCAATTAATTTTTTTGTTTTATATATAATTCATGTGAATCTATACTTTGTTTCCTCTGTCTGATTCTTTGTCATGTTTGTGTTTGTATGAAGAAGGCTAGCACTGAAATGTCACATCTTTATAATCGTTACAGCTGTTCCTACTTTTTTCCTAGTTTATACATTTTGTTTTATTGCTGGTTCCATATTTGTGATATAGACCAGAATGGTGTCATCAGAGAGGAAGTTAGAATTAGAATTGCGAAAACAGCATTGACCTTAAAAAATCTTGAGAACATATTACATTCAAAAGTTATAAGCACAAAAACCAAGCTAAGATTATTCAATTCAAATGTAATATCCACCCTCATTTATACATGTAAAAGCTGGAAATCAACTAAAGAAATAAACAACAAATTAGACTCTTTTGAAAACAAATGCCTAAGGAAAATACTCTGTATAAAGTGGAACGAATTCAAGAACAATGCAGAGATAAGGCAGATGAGTAAACAGTAGCCTGTCCCATGGGTGATCAGAAAACTGAGATGGAGATATGTCGGTCACTTGATGAAAAGAAACAGTCAGAGAATCCCAAAACAAGCTAACAAGTAGAACACAACAGGCCAAAGAAAAAGAGATTTACCATTTAAAACTCTAAAGAGGACGTTGTTAAGAGAGGCCAGTTTAGTGAGCATAAATTCCTTTGGTGAGGCTGAAAAGCTCGCTGAAAACAGGAAAACTTGGCGAACTACCATGTGAGCCTTATGTGACGTTTAACAGCACAGGAAGGATATTTGTGATAATGAGCAGATTTATAACAAGTTCTTTATTTGTGTCAGATTTAGTTTTTGTGCCAAGTTTAATATTTGTGACGGGCTCCATATTTTTTAGAAGTTCAGTGTCTGTGAGAAATTCAGTTTTCATGACAAGCTCAGTAGAGTCCTAAGTTCAATATTTATGGAATAATGCATTCAAAGATGGATATCTCTGCATATATTCCTGGAATAATGCATTCAAGGATAGATCTCTCTGCATATATCCCCCACACTGAAATATTAAATCATATATTATGAGAATGACATGATGTTTCATGCCAGACAGGCAGTTACACCAAAATGAGTTTGTAAATGAGGGCAAGTCAGAAAGTATCCATGAACGAAGGAATATAACCATTGAAAAATATATATTGATTATCCCTTATGCAAGGGCAGCACAACAGAGTGCTGCAGGAACTAGTAGCCATTGTAGACAGGCCAAAAGATAAAGCAAATAACAGCAAAAGAGTTGAGGACCCACCTAAATACCTCATAGGCGCTGATAAAATATCGAATATTGAAATCAGGAACATTCCCTTACCACCACTGCTAGATGGTGGAAATGACTGGGATGTGGTAGCGGACCTACCAGGAAGAAGAGAATACCCGACTGCCATCAAGAACACAGGAATGCGACCGGACATTGTAGCGTACTCCATAGAAAAACAGGAATTAATAATGATCGAGCTTATGGTTCCGTATGAAACAAAAATAGAGGAGCAGCATCTGTTCAAATGTGAGAAGTGCAATGATCTGGTCAAGCAACTGAGGCAGGGGGCAGGAGTCAGGGCAAAAGTGATAGCTGTAGAAGTGGGAGCAAGAGGATTTGTAGCAACATCATCATACGATCTATGTAAGCAACTGGGCATAAAGGGACAAGCAAGAGCAAGGGCATTGAAAAGCCTTTCAGAAACAGCAGAAAAGGCCTCATGCTGGCTGTGGAATATGCGAAACAAGCATTGAGAACATAAATAATTTCGTTTGTCACAACCAGTACCAGTCCTCCATGGCTGGATCGCTAAAGACGCACTTCAAAGTGCAATGCCAACTGGAAGATCATGGGTTCAATCCTGGGAGGAAAAAAAAAAAACAACAACTCACAAGACCTCTGGGAGTCATGACCCAGAGGGGCCCACCCCCCTTAGAGTGTCAGGAGTTTAATAGGGCTGAAACACTTGTCTGGGGGGGGGGTACTTCCTCTGATGATCTGAAGGAGTTGTGTTGTTGTTCCCCTCTCTACAGTAGAGATTTTCCTGCATCCAAATGGATAATTTTTCCTTATCCAAAATGCCCATAGGGGTATTTTCAACAATATCTTTATAATACAGAGCAGAGAATAAGCAAAATTCACAGGGAGTAAAGCACTTAGGTCTTGACACCATGTGGGGGATCAGTGGGAGCAAGCTGTTGGCATGTCCGGCCTACACACATGCCATTTTATTACCCTTTGTGAACATGCGTGCATGGGGAAATTTGAACATGTGTAGATGTATCACAGCTGAAAGGAGGTGGAAGGGTCTTTTTTTCCTTTTGGGATGCTGAATAAAGTCTGTTGTGGCCTACATTTTGACTGTGACCCACTACATAAGGTCAGGTATGGAATTTTCCACTCGTGTTATGTTGACTTCAAAAGGTTTCAGATTTTGAAGCATTTCAAACTTCAGATTTAGGATCATCATCATTGCCTGTCACTCCCTTGGGAGCATAGGCTGCAGTTAAAGGCTCTCCAGTCATATCTGCTCTTGGATTTGTTCTCAGCTTCCCTCCATGTGTATCCCTTGTCTCTAACACTGTTATAATTTCCCATCTCCAAGTATTTATAGGTCTTCCTTGATTTCTCTTTCCCTGAGGATTCCATGTCAGTGCCTGTCTTGTTATCCTGGTGTGTGACCAGTCCACCTCCATTTTTTTAGATATTTTTGTAAGTTCATAGGATCTTGTCCTGCTCTTTCCCAGAACTCCTCGTTCCTGATTTTGTCCTGCCATTTGATGTTTAGAATCTTTTCAAGCAGTAGTTCATGATTTAAGATGCTCAACCCACATATGAAAAACCTCAAAGCTGAGTCATAAAGCATTTTCACATATTTTCACATATTTTGTAATGGTTTTGACTTTGAGATTGTGGGGAGGAGGCGGCAGCTTGACCTTGTTACTTTTTTTCATTTTCCTTTGTATATGAACTGAAACTTGAATTAGAATTTATGTCTGATTTCCTTACAAATAAAATCATTTCCCAGTTTTGGGATCTCAGATATCACATGCTGACTAAGCATGGGTAAACTTTTCTTATAAATTACATCTTTGTTCTGCACAAAATGTCTGTACAACTGTGTGTGGATGTTGCTTCTTCAGCATTCCATGGTTCCAGGCTTTGACATCTATATTTATTGTTCAAATAAATTGTATGGATGTTTCAACTGTTGTATTTGAGGGCATTAAGTTCAAAAATATAAATGCCTTTGAATGTAAATGCTACAGAAGAGTTCTCCAAATATCGTGGACACAAAAAAGAACAAATATATCTATACTAGAGGAGCTTAATACTGAAGAAGGCTGGCTAGTAAAGAGGATTAAAGAGAGAAAACTGAAATATTTTGGACACATTAAACGTCATGATAATTTAGAGAAGACTGTATTGGAAGGATACATAATGGGAAAAAGAAAAAGAGGAAGACCAAGACGAAGATGGCTGCAAGACATCGTTGACGATCTGGAAATGGATGCAACAGCAGCAGGCCATCTTGCTCACAACCGAGAGGCCTACAGGAGTGCTGTTTGGGAGGCAAAGTTCCGCAAGGGACATGCAAATGAATGAATGAATGAAGTTCAAAATCTCTCCTTTGTACAACAGTCAGCTCAGATAGTCTTTTATATTATTAATGTTGTTGTTGTTGTTAACTGTTTTACAGCAAACAAATCATTAGTATATCCAATATTAGTATATTACATTACATCACATTACAGGGCCTCATAGAAGAGTTTTTGTAAGGTGGTGCAAAACTATTTCTCCCATCCCCCCCTCTGTTACTCTGTTTTTATTCACATTGGGCCTCCCTTAAAATATTGGAAGCCCTCTGGGGCCCACCTTAAAACAGGGGAAACCATAAGAACTCTGGAGCCATGCACCGACTGAGGGCGTTTTCTCTCTTCTCCCCCCCCCCCCCTTTTTTCTAATTAGGCCTGACAACAGACACAACATTATTGTAAGGGAGATAAAACATCTGCTTGCATGCAGTTTTGGTCATCTTGGATGTTGAATCTGGACATAATATTTTCCTCAGGCTGTTGAAAAGTTCTCCAAAAACACAGCCCAGATTTCAACCAGTCTGTCTGCTGTAGTCAAGAAGATGGAGGAGAGAGAACTGCCGAATGATGTTGCAGGTTAGATCATGAGGTTTCTGAGATTTTGTAAAATAACAGCAAATACAAGTAGAGTGAGCTACATAATGGTAGCCGTCTATCAAATATAAATTCCTGTGGTTGGTGTGATGGTGATGTGTTTCTACATTAACTATAACTGATAGTTTTCTGCATTAGCAGTGATAGTGACATATGGTTGTAATAAAAATACAACATATGACAATGACTGTGACTTTTGTTGGTGACAAATAATTGACACTAACTGGCAGTGAATATGGCTAGTGTCAGAATTAGTGGTAAATGAAACTGATGTATCTTGTAGTAAACATGGCTGATGTATAAAGCTCAAGTTTTAAAATTCAGACTCCAGCATCAGCGCATTCCCATATATGCTCTGCCACATGGTGCAGCATCCACTTAAGAGTATGTCTGCTAGTAGTTCCCATCAAGTATCAGTTGTTTATGGTGCGTTTTTTTTGCCACAGGATTTGGATTTCTTTCCAGCACCCTTAATTTGTCCCAGCTCCATGTGTCTCTTTATAACTACATTGTCCTTCCATTCCCAGTGTTCATTTTCCTGCATTCTATCCAATACAGCTTTAACAATGTCACCCTTGTCCATTCTCAGCCTTGTCTTTTATTTTTAGCACATCCAGCAAGTCTATCCACTATTTCATTTCCATTATACTTCCACATGACCTGGACAGTAAATTCAAGTTAGACTCGTCACATTTGAATGGTTTAACAGTTGATGTAGCACATGGTAAATGTAACTGATTTTGCAGGTATGGGTGGTTGTAGGTGTGTTAGCTAGAGGTAAATGTGACAGGTTTAGCTAGCAGTAAATGACTGCCATAGCTAGTGGCATCTTTGTGTCACCGGTATCCTTCCTTCCTTGTATTCTTTACTCTTGTCTGGAGCATAAGCCATTAACAAGGACTCTCCATTTCTTTCTGTTCTGAACTATTTCTTTTATTCAGCTCCAGGTGTAGGCGATATTTTTTATCTTTGCTTCAAGAGATCAGCGTCAGAGATCAATCATGAAGAAATTCCTTCCTCTCCCAGTAATAATTTTCCTCTTGCTGAGCTCTTGTTGGCGTTTTCTTAGCTGATGTATTTTTACAGAATTAGGTAGTTGGCCCTTTATCCAGTCCTCCTCCTTTCTCATCCAGGCATGGAACCGGCCAAGGTGGAGTTGTCACCGGTGTAACAAAGACAGATTAACTATTGGAGCAGCTAATGAATGATGACTCTGTAGCTAGTTGTAACTAACAAGTGTGACTGATACATATCGTTGGTGATCTGCGAATGGACGCATCAGCAGCAGGGCATCTTGCTTACAACTGAGAGGCCTACAGGAGAGCTGTTAGGGAGGCAAAGTTCCGCAAGGGACATGCAAATGACTGGCCTACTGACTGATACCTGTGATTGACAGTGACCATAACTCTGTCCATGTGGCTAACACAAAAGCTTCAAAGAACATTATTGTCTGTGTCTTAGTACGAGGTGATCAGAGACATGAATGATGTGTATGTTTTTTATGTGATGTTCAGGCACAGAAGCCATCCTTCGGGTCTGCATGGCTGAGAGGAAGGAGCTTCTGGAAGATATAGACAGTGCCTCGGCTCATGGGAAGACCCTGCTCTCGTGTATCAAGGGAGAGCATGCTGTCACTCCACTAACCAAGTTGTGCCATGTTTTAGAGTTAGAAAGGTAAGAGTAGTAGCCCTTTGAATTATAGTTTGAGGAATTACTCTTTGAGCAAATTTTGATTTCAGAGCCTCTGAGGTGGTGTCAGAAGGATATCTAAACCACTGATTGCACTAGGACTTTTTGAAACTGATACAGTTATACCTGTCCTTCACCTTGCATGAAGTACTTTCTGAAATAACAATTTTCTCAATGCAACATTTGATATCTTTATACTTTTTTTTAGCATAAAATTAAACATACTGTACAAGCATCAGCAGAAAGTTTGTGTGAATATTCTTTTCATATATTATTATTAGCAGCAAGTTCATTTGCTGAAACAAAGTCAAAACTGGCTTATTCTCTTTAATACAAACTAAGCATCATCACCTTACTGGCCTAGTTATCCTCCAAATGAGTTAGTTGGTTCTTTTTTAAACTAGGTTTTTGATAATATAAACCAGTTATCATAGTCAGTGACCTTCAAAAGTTTCAGTTTTTATCAATTTTAGTTGGTCATTTACTGGTAATTGCCAATTAACACAGTCACTGTAAACTGGCCTGTGAGCTGTAGGAGATTGCATCTGTAAACTGTAAATTGATGTTTACTCTAAACATAAAAATTCACAAAAAAGAAAAGTGATCTGTAAGTGATCACAGAAATGCCATGTAATGCATGTGGGCTTGAAATATGTTCCGAATGTCATAATGCTGGTAGTTATTTTATTTAGTAGTTACTTCCCTTAATATACTTATAATATAAGCTTAATATTGAAGAAGGCTGGCTAGTAAAGAGGATTAAAGAGAGAAAACTTAAATATTTTGGACACATTAAACGTCATGATAATTTAGAGAAGACTGTATTGGAAAGATACATAATGGGAAAAAGAAAAAGAGGAAGACCAAAACGAAGATGGCTGCAAGATATCGTTGATGATCTGCAAATGGATGCATCAGCAGCAGGCCATCTTGCTCACAACCGAGAGGCCTACAGGAGTGCTGTTTGGGAGGCAAAGTTCCGCAAAGGACATGCAAATGAATGAATGAGTTACTTCCCTTGTACAGCTGTATTTATTTATCTTCCATAGACTTCTGGTACAACTGGATGAGAGCAGGACAGGTTTTGGTGAATTCTGGCACCGCCACGAGGCAAAACTTAGGCAGTGTTTGGTGGTCCGTCAGTTTGAAGAGGAGTTTAAGTTGGTAAGTTTTATCTGTGAGGTCAAGGAGATTTTCGTGACTGCAAACCATAACCTGGTCTTGAAATTTTAAATAATAAATTGAATGGAAAACCAACCATATTTCTGTACAAATATTGGGCACTGAGAATTTCTGTAAATCTTAAAACCGTACTCAGATTTAATTTACTAATTTCAATAAATCGCATCACTTAAAATTAATATCCTTTTTAAAAAAAAAAGAAAACAAAAATGTGAAATTTGCAAAAATTTGGTTGTGTGAAGCACTCTTTTCATGAATCACAACAATGTAGTGGCTACCCAACCATCTTTTTACAAACTTCAAGGATGAATAAAGCAGCATTTATTGTGCAGTGCTACGTATTTGTTATTTTTAAAAAAAATCATTTGAAATATAAACTTCCTTTGTCATATGTGTTCTAAAGCAAATCTATTTTCACTATTTTTAGAAGGGATTTTAAGTTCTAGATTCCTGTCAGAAGTGAATTTGTGGCGCCAAAAAAAAAAAAAACTTCAGAAAGTGAAGAAGAAAAAGTCAAAAGCAAGTAGACAGGGAAAAATATGAGCCCTAATTAATGACACGTGCTGCAAACTGAGGCAAGAAAGATGTGTGAGTGTTGATGGAGAATGATATGATGATCATATATTTGAGGGAGAAGTTGCACTTTTTTGGTGAAATGATGAGATATTGAAGAGAGAAGTTATATGCATTTCTGCTGAGATGATGAGATGTTAGAGAAGAAAGTTGTGTTTATGGTGGTATGATGAAATATTGGAGAGAGAAGTTGTGTGCTCCTGGTGAGATGATGAGATATTGGAGAGAGAAGTTGTGTGCTTCTGGTGAGTTGATGAGATATTGGAGAGAGAAGTTGTGTGCTTCTGGTGAGATGATGAGATATTGGAGAGAGAAGTTGTGGGCTTCTGGTGAGTTGATGAGATATTGGAGAGAGAAGTTGTGTGCTTCTGGTGAGATGATGAGATATTGGAGAGAAGTTGTGTGCTTCTGGTGAGATGATGAGATATTGGAGAGAGAATTTATGTGTTTTTGATGAGATTATAAGATATTGGAAAGAGTTGTGTTTCTGTTGATATGATGAGATATTGAAGAGAAAAGTTTATTTGTTGTTTGAGAGTGCGTAGATTAATATTGGATGGATTAAATTTGTGTTCTGGGAAAGCTGGTGGAGTATTAGAAAAGTTTATTTGTTGTTTGAGAGTGGGTAGATTAATATTGGATGGATTAAATTTATGTTCTGGGAAAGCTGGTGGAATATTAGAAAAGTTTATTTGTTGTTTGAGAGTGGGTGGATTAATATTGGACGGATTAAATTTATGTTCTGGGAAAGCTGATGGAGTATTAGAAAAGTTTATTTGTTGTTTGGGAGTGGGAAGATTAATATTGGATGGATGAAATTTATGTTCTAGGAAAGCTGGTGGAGTATTAGAAAAGTTTATTTGTTGTTCAGGAGTGAGTAGATTAATATTGGATGGATTAAATTTATGTTCTGGGAAAGCTGGTGGAGTATTAGAAAAGTTTATTTGTTGTTCATGAGTGGGTAGATTAATATTGGATGGATTAAATTTATGTTCTAGGAAAGCTGATGGAGTATTAGAAAAGTTTATTTGTTGTTCAGGAGTGGGTAGATTAATATTGGATGGATTAAATTTATGTTCTGGGAAAGCTGGTGGAGTATTAGAAAAGTTTATTGTTGGAGATATGACTGAATTTAAGAGAGTATTAGCTCATGTTTTGGGATTAAGTGATGGAATGTTGGAGAGAGAAGCTTATATATAACATTTGGGATATATTGTGGAGTAAAGTTTGTCTGTTGATGGGGAGAGTTGTATATTGCTGTCAAGGAAATCAGTGTGCTACATTGAAGTGAAAATTGAAGTCAATGTATGTAAAACTGAAGTATGTATAAACTAGGAAAAAGTAGGAGCAGCTTTATTACTTAATGATTACAAAGTTGTGATGTTTCGGCGTGACCTTTAATCATACAAAAACATACAGGACGAAGAAATAGAGAGAGAAGATAAAGTATAGATTCACATGAGTACTATTAAAAAGAAAAAAAAATTGAAAAAGAGTACTTAGCTGTAAATTGTAAGATGTGACTTGTCCGGCGGTGTGTGTCAGGAATGGATTTAGTAGAACGAGGAGACTGTTTAAATAGAGACCTGTGATATGTGGTCAGTGGGTTGTAACTGGGGGTGGTGGATGGGGAACTGGGGAGGAGAGAGAGAGTGATACACTGTTGACCTAGCCAGGAGAAGTTGAAATAGATGATTGGGGAAGAGGGGTTGCAAAGTGATGCTGTGAGGAGGTTTGAAAAGTATGAAGGGGTGGAGCTTAGTGGAGAGGTACTATAATGATTGAAGAGAATGTTACATGTAGCTAAACAGTGAGTTTAACCCATGTGGCTCCAGTGTCCCATAATTTTGAATGCAGCGGTTCTCAAGCACCAGGCGGCTTGTGTCATCTGTGTGACATTGTTTGATCGCTGTTACCAGAAAATCAGATTTGTCTCTGTGGTTGGGGCCATTGAAATGATTTGGGACTGGTTTCGAAGCATGCTGGGCGATGTCGTACAGATGTTTTTGCATGCGGTCCCCTAATCTGAGTCCAGTCTCACCAATATATGTTATCCTGCATCTTTTGCAAATGATGACATATATCACATTACAGGACTCGCATGTGAATCCCTCATGAAGAGTGAGGATAGTTTTGGGAAAGGTGATTGTTTTCATTTCCCAGACTACCGGGCAGGTAACGCAGCGGGGGCGGTTACATTTTTTGGTGCCAACATATGTAAGGCTCTGCTTCAAGTGGCTGTGGATGAGGATGTCCTTAAGGTTTGACTCAAGTTTGTATGCCAATAGGGGTGGATCAGAGAAAATGTCGCGAGTGTCGGAGTCGAGCTTGATTATCAGCAGATGACGATAAAGAATTTTCTTAACCATCTGACCATGTGGGTGGAAAGGCAGTACTAACTTAACTCTGTCAGATGGAGTAACAGGCTTTTTCCTGAATACTTCTTTGTAGCTCACTAGTTGGATACAGTTGAAGGCTTCACGAAGGAACTTTTCTGGGTAATGGTGATGACGGAAAAATTCTAATAACTTGTTGGACTGATCTATAAAGTCCAAATTATCCTGACATATGCAGCGAAGACGGAGGAGTTGGGAGTATGGGATGGAGTTCTTACAGGCTTCAGGATGGGAGGAAGTGTAAAGCAAATGGGTGTGGCTGTCGGTGGGCTTGTAAAATACAGAGGTGACAAGCCTGTTTGTGCCAATAGAAATTTTAATGTCTAAAAAGTTAACAAACTTGTCAGAAATTTCATAAGTGAATTTTATGTTGTTATTGAGTGAGTTAGCAAATTTAATAAATTTTTTTAGGTCTTCCTGTGGCATACTTGTGATTCCAGTGCCATCATCATCGATGTACCTTTTATAGAATTCTGGAAGTCTGCCAGTGTAGGTTTCCCATAATTTGACTTCCAGAAAGCCCATAAATAGACATGCATAACTGGGACCCATTTTCATTCCCATGGCAACACCACTGATTTGCTCGAAGTATTCGCCATTGAATTCGAAAGAATTTAGGTTTAGTACTAGCCGTGTAAGTCTGATTATGGTGTCTGTGCAAATGGTGGGGTCTTTGTCAAGAAAATAGCGGAGTGCTAAGAGTCCATCCTCAAGGGGGGATAGAAGTGTATAGGGAGCAGACATCAAGGAGAAAGATGTGATAGGTGTGGTGTTGAGAGAGTGTGATCGTATCAAAAGTTGTTAAGGCGTGGTTGGTATCTTTCAAAAAAGGAGGGTAGTTTGTGTACTAGCAGCTGGAAAATTTACTGAAGTAAAGTTCTTGTCACACCAACCTTTGACCTCTGCCCTCAGATTCAGTTCTCCGTGGAGAGAAGGATAGAAAGTCTTAATTCCATCATGGAGGACCTGGGTAATTCTGTCACTCAAGTAGAGACCTTAATCAAGGATTTTGATCACCTGGAAGAGGAGTCACAGGTCAGTCTGTCATGTTGTTATATGATATCTTTTAGTCTGTCATGTTGTTATATATTACCTTTTAGTCTGTCATTTTGTTATATATTACCTTTTAGTCTGTCATGTTGTTATATATTACCTTTTAGTCTGTCATGTTGTTATACATTACCTTTTAGTCTGTCATGTTGTTATACATTACCTTTTAGTCTGTCATGTTGTTATACATTACCTTTTAGTCTGTCATGTTGTTATACATTACCTTTTAGTCTGACATGTTGTTATACATTACCTTTTAGTCTGTCATGTTGTTATACATTACCTTTTAGTCTGTCATGTTGTTATACATTACCTTTTAGTCTGTCATGTTGTTATACATTACCTTTTAGTCTGTCATGTTGTTATACATTATCTTTTAGTCTGTCATGTTGTTATAATCTTTTAGTCTGTCATGTTATTATACATTATCTTTTAGTCTGACATGTTGTTGTACAAGCTTTATATTATACACTATCTTTTAGTCTGACATGTTGTTATACAAGCTTTATATTATACATTATCTTTTAGTCTGACATGTTGTTACACAAGCTTTATATTATACATTATCTTTTAGTCTATCATATTATTATACATTATCTTTTAGTCTGGCATGTTGTTATACAAACTTTATATTATACATTATCTTTTGGTCTGTCATGTTGTTAAAAATCTGTTATTTTCATCCACTGCAGGCTGTTTATGTTTATTTTTTTTTCATGGATCTTATGTTTTTCTTAGACCAATCAGCTTAATTTTTTTTTTCTTATGATGAGGCTGTCACTTCTTCTTCTTCTTCTTCCTCTAAGTTCCTTGGTTCTAGCCTTAGATGTATATTATTTATTGTCTGGATAAATTGTGCAGTCTTTTGGAGGTCATGCATTGCACCCCAGTTTTTGTCTTCCAGGGTTTAGGGGTTCTTGGTAGAGAGAGATAGAGCAGACCATCAGTGCATTAACTTTTTGTTGTTGTCTCTTCCTTTCATTATATTAATCTTCATAATTCTGATTTTTTTCTCTGTATAGCTCAGCCACTCTCTCTCTCTCTCTCTCTCTCTCTCTCTCTCTCTCTCATTGAGACAGCTTTGTGAGGATCACTCTGTCTTGCTAGTATAGTTTTGCAGTAAGATGACTGTCTCATGAGTTTCATTTTGTTGTAGACTTACTTTGTCTTACTAGTACAGTTGTTTGACCAGTGTGGTTTTATGATAAAGGTAACTGTCTGAGTAGTATAGTTTCTACCCAACTAGTTTTGTGGTACAATTACTTTACCCAACTACTATAGTTTTGTGGTAGAATTATTTTACCAGACTACTATAGTTTTGTCATAGAATTACTTTACCCAACTACTGTAGTTTTGTCGTAGAATTACTTTACCCAACTACTATAGTTTTGTGGTAGAATTACTTTACCTGACTACTAGAGTTTTGTGAAAACTCTGTCCCACCTTTATAGAGAGCCGTAATTCTGGGCAGGACTGCTCTAGGGCAGCAAAAAGTTAACAAACCCTGCATTAAATTTGTATTATACAACTGTTACTTAATAACAGTATATTTCTGATAAACCGGTTGACCTGTTATACTTTTATCTGTGTACACATGTGTGATATAAGCATGATACTGATAATGAAATTCTGATACAAGTTTTTTTTTTTTTTTTTACTTGTCAGTCTACAAATCAGTCACATTTTGTAACATTTCATAATTGGTTCGCTGATTGTTTAATTTAATATTTTCAATGGGCTCTACCATCCAGTTTGTTATCTTATTTGACCTTTTGTTGCCTTATTTAGTGTAAAATTTACTAGAAAATTTATTTAGAAGTATTCAAATCTATCTTAGAGATGTCAGCTTTGCTTGAAAACAGCTGTGCTAAAAATTTTGTTTCACTGGCCACAACTGTCATCATTTTTTGTTCTTTCCGCTACAGCAGAATCCATTAAAACAGACAGACAGACATACAGATAGACACACACACAAATCTTTTCCTACCCGTGAAAACGAACTATTTTCCCATAGTGATTCTGTTATCGGTTTCTTAAGAGATCGGGCACGCTCCATAGCAACCACCTAAATATATCGGTATGTAAGGAAATAATGATTAGATGTTGTTAATTCACTCGAGCTAATTCAGTTATCTCTAGAAAACAAGTCTGTGTTTTGTCCTGGCCGACCAAACTAAAAGTTCGTAGTCCGCTCAGGCAAACGAAGGGGTTAAAAGTGATATGGCATCCTTCCACAGTCCTAGTATTCCACACGTTAATTAAAACGTCCATTTGTCCTTCTTTATCAATGAATGTTAGAAAACGAGTCCTAAAATGCTATATTGAACCTATCTTGTTATATGGAAGTGAATCATGGACAATAGGCAAGTCTGCACAAAAATCATTGGAAGCAGCAGAAATGTGGTTTATTAGAAGAATGTTGCGAATCCCCTGGACAGCAAAAATAACTAATGAAGAATGTATGAGAAGAGCTGGAGAGACAAAAAACCTTGTCAAAAAGATAAGAGAGAGACAATGTACTTTCATAGGACATGCAATGAGAAGAGGGGGCATTGAAAATATTATAACAACAGGAAAAATAGAAGGAAGAAGATCAAGAGGAAGACCAAGAGAAATTATACTGGACAGTCTGACGGGATGGTGTGAGAGGAGATCACCAACTGAACTGATGGCCTGCGTGAAGGATCGAGTACTCTGGAGAAGCATAATAGCCAACGCCAGTCGGCACGGCACCTAATGATAATGATATTTGTCCTTCTGATTTAGCCTGCGGGGTAATAGACGGCCCTGTCCTATGACTTGGTCTCAAGTAGGGCGGTCAGACTTCCAACTTTTGACCGGACACCAAGGCTTTTATTATCCTGTCATACATTCGGGGCCAGCTCAAGCTGGACATTGAGTTGTCCTCCTTCTGAGAGGGTTTTTCAGCATTCTGAGAACCGAACAGTACAGCATCGTAATGGGATACTGATATAAATCCGAGTGTAGAATTGCGAGTTTGTTAGTCACCACAAAGAAAGATTAGAAAGAAAAAGTGCATTTAACCATTTGTACTGTTTGTCATATTATTGAATATTTATTCTGGACACGTGGAACTTCGATGTCCTTTTTTGGACGTTGAGAAAATGGTCACCTGACCCGAGCCTCATGTAGTGATGGGTGTCGGCCAGACGTGTAAGGCCATATCTGAGATTAATTAAAGCAGTCACCATTTGTTACAGATTTGCTTGTGGTATGAGCACATCTTTGGCTTTTTCCTTGGCAGTCAAGCGGCCCACAGCTGACATGTTCGCACTACAGGGTTGGCGACCCATAGCCGACCAAGTCCCACTCACACCACTCCGTTGGTACCTCCAGAGACAGGCCCAGCTTGGGTATAGTCTTCATGTCTCGAGTAACCTGCTAGCAGCGTGGGTGGGGGAGGGGGGGGGTCAGTAAAACTCTTTAGGTTGAACATTACAGTGTTTTCCTGAATTTAAGAAAAAAAAACAGGGTCACTGGAATCCTCGAACAGTCCCAAGTTGTACCCACCCCCACAGTCTCCCTCCTCCCCCCGCCCCCAGCTTTTGTCGGGGCTGCGTGTTACGGTCGGTCATAAGCCTAGCTTAATACTGCTGCCATGGCGACGTGTATGACGCCGTACAATTTTGTTGAATACAGCTCACTATTGTTACTGATAGTGTCGAAGGCCCTGTCCTTGTTATTTTACTAAAGAAGTATTGCACACACCGTCCTTTTCAGCTTCACTCAGAAACTGTAAATACTAGCAGCCAGTTCTACACCATGATGTACCTCAGCACCCTCACTAGATCTGCTGCAAAAGAACTCCAAATCTCAGTTCTAGGGAAATAGAACAAGAAGGTCTAGAATTAATTTGAAGATACCTTTTTTTTTTAACCCACAAGACGTAAAAGTGATTGCCACGAAGCATACGGAATTAATTTATGAATTCTGTGGAACAGTTTTGCAGTAATAAAAATCTGAAAATACGAGGGTTGATTGATAAATTGAGAAAATGGATAACATTTCTCACCGAACAGTCATTCGCCACCTCATCGAAGTAGATCCATGAGGATATGGTAGAGACTCTAGGGGAGAGTGCCCTTCTTACAGCTCATTTCAGAAATGGAAGGGAGAGTCTGGAAGATGATCCCCGTCCAAGAAGTCCAAGAACGGTAACCACCGATGAAACCACTGGCAGAATCCATGACATGATAATGGAGGATCGACGACTAACTGAGTGGGACATTGCTACTGAGTTGGGCATCTCCCAGGAAAGTGTTCATGCCATTATTTCCAATGATCTTCAAATGACAAAGGTCTCTGCTCACTGGGTCCAGAAACTTCTTGGAGCTGATCACAAACAACAGCGTCTCAATCAAGAGACAATCTTGGCCATTTTTCTGCTGAACCTGAAAAGTATCTTCAGCAATTTGTGACTATGGATGAGACTTGGGTTCATCATTTTCAACCAGAAACCAAAGAACAGTCAAAACAGTGGAAACATCATAGATCCCCACCTCCAAAGAAAGCAAGGGTGGTTCTGTCTCCAGGCAAAGTGATGGCTTCCATATTTTGGGATTCACAAAGTGTGCTACTGATAGACTATCTTCAGAAGGGCAGAACTGTCACCAGGGCCTATTACGCTAATATTGTTAAGCAATTGCGGGTCAAATTGAAAGAAAAGCGTCTAGGGAAATTGACGAGAGGAGTCATCGTTCATCAAGACTATGCTCCAGTTCACATGTCGGCAGTGGCAGTGGCAATGGCTGCCATTCATGAATGCAGCTTCCAGCTTCTTGAACATCCTCCTTATTCCCCAGATTTTGCCCCTTCGGACTATTACTTGTTTACCAAACTCAGTGGTCGCAAATTTGCTTCAGATGATGACGTCATTCATGCTGTAGACCACTTTCTTCTGGCACAAGATGCTGACTTTTACAAAGAAGGGATCCGTATGCTCCAGGATCGCTGGACTAAGTGCATAAACTTGCAAGGGGACTTTGTTGAGAAATAATTTTTTTAAAAAAGAGTTGTCCACAAATAATCGGTTGTACCTTAGGCCGCGAACTTATCAATCACCCCTCATATTAGACGCTAACGTGAAATGTCTCTCCTCCGCTCGCTCTCTTCTTCTTTAGAACAACATCGTGATTTTGGCCTCAGATCTGTAATGAACGATGTGTACAACTGGCGATCATTGCGTCATTGAACGAAGCTCAAGCGAGATAAACAAAAACTTCTTGTATATAACACACGGCTGTATGGTTCGCTCATAAATAAAGCTGTGCCTGCCTTTGTAAA
The DNA here is from genome assembly GCA_009760885.1 of Achatina immaculata. NCBI lineage: Eukaryota > Metazoa > Mollusca > Gastropoda > Stylommatophora > Achatinidae > Lissachatina > Lissachatina immaculata. Next base: position 3,098,512 of record CM019707.1, read on the forward strand.
ATAATTTACTTATTAATGACGTATTAATGACTTTCTGGTTATCCTGTCCTACGGCATAGAGGACAAGAAAACACGCGGAAATATTCTGCTTCTTCTTCTTTTCCTCTCCCTCTTTTTTTTTCCTCAAACCACCACACACATACACACATCTAACATAGCCACACATACGTGAACACGCAAGAGATTGTGTAAACAGCGGAATTGTCATGTTTGACGAATGCATTTCAGCAGTTGACCTTAAACATCGCGGTCAACATTCTGGACAGGACAGATGTCCAGCTTCCGCACGGCTGCTAAATCCAGCCTTCACACACAGCTTAAGCCAAGGGATTGCGGATGACTTGAGGCGCCGTAAATATGCTGGTTGTGTAAATGTGACTTGGTCACCGCGTGTGGTCGATACATCAAACATGGCGTCGTTCTCTAGTACTGTTTATCAGAAATCCCATAGAGAAGTTCAGCAAGCACATGGTTTTGCTGGTGTTTAGTCGCACAGAAGACTCTGTTGATCCTAGCTTTGGTGATCGGATTTGTGACTGATCCTGCGTGTCAAGTCACGAGAGCTTTGTTTTCTGTGAGTCCGTACATGTCATCAGACGTGTCGCAAATGGTGTCGGTAGAAGTATTACCTGTTGTACCAGTTGTATCACTAAATATACAGACTGTGCAGAACGTCTTTCTCTGATTTTAAACATTTATAGCATAAAATCTATACTAGGTGCAGACATGTGGCTTTTGCAAATTTTACCTTGTCTTGTGCTATCTCCTGGTAATTGCAAGCTGGTGTTCTTTGCAGCCGATGCTGTAGAGATGTTGAGGCACAGCATCGTATCGGCGTGGGAACGGGCTATGGCAGCTACTTTTTCAGTCCCAGAGTACAGCTAAAAAGCAAGGGGGGGGGGGTGTACAATACTTCTTTAACAGACTCCACCGCCATGGGGACTATGGTGATCCCTGCCCTGTTCGCCAGACTATGTCTATTACTGGGGGTACCAATGGAGAGATAGGACAGGGTCTTGATCAGCTATGGTTCGCTAACCCGAAAGCTAGCATATCAGAAATGGGTCGCGGATTGCCTCATCGGACAGCGTCTTCTCAGAAAGTTTTATTTCATTTATTCGTACACTTCAGCATTTTTCTCCGTTTATTGCCAAGAGAACGTCCAAGAGATACTCTGATTTCTTGTCATGTGTTCTCTAACATATCTTTAGTCACCGTCGCTAAAGTATTCATTATCCTTGCTTTCAAAGTTTCAATATCAGAAACTGGTGAACTGAACACTTTGTCCTTAGTGTTCATTCATTCATTCCTTTGCATGTCCCTTGCGGAACTTTGCCTCCCAAACAGCACTCCTGTAGGCCTCTCGGTTGTGAGCAAGATGGCCTGCTGCTGCTGCATCCATTTCCAGATCATCAACGATGTCTTGCAGCCATCTTCGTTTCGGTCTTCCTCTTTTTCTTTTTCCCATTATGTATCCTTCCAATACGGTCTTCTCTAAATTATCATGACGTTTAATGTGGCCAAAATATTTAAGTTTTCTCTCTTTAATCCTCTTTACTAGCCAGCCTTCTTCAATATTAAGCTCTTGTAGTATAGATATATTTGTTCTTTTTTGTGTCCACGATATCTGGAGAACTCTTCTATAGCATTTACATTCAAAGGCATTTATGTGCTTCTCAGCTGTTTTGTTAAGTGTCCAGGTCTCACAGGCATATGTTGCGATAGGAAAGATGCATGTCCTTAGTGTACCCCCATTAAAAAAAAAAAATCAAGATTTTGTCCTTTCTCATTTCTGAACGTTCGTTAAGCAACAGCGGGTGAATGTTTCGTGATACCACAAAGCACAATGGACTTTCTCCTTCGTAAACGCCATTTTGATACTGGTGATTTCAAGCCTACCTGTGCAGAAAAAAAAAAAACTCTTACGTAATGCCATAACATTCATCTAGCGTAGTTTTTAAGCTACGATTTTCATTAATCGGGGAAGGATTTTATGATCACCCTTTCAGTCAAAACGTGAGACGGTCATGTCCTCATAAATTTTCAATATACGAAAAAGAAGATATCTGAAAAGTCGTACATGTTACACTCATTTAACTATACATATTGGAGTAATGTTACTATCATTATAGTTTTATTACAGCTGTGTTTTCTTGACATTCCTGGTTTCTTCTATTACTGCTTTGTTTTCTTGACATTCCTTGTTTCTTCTATTACAGCTGTGTTTTCTTGACATTCCTGTTTTCTTATATTACAGCTTTGTTTTCTTGATACTTCAGGTTTCTTCTATTACAGCTTTGTTTTCTTGACACTCCAAGTTTCTTATATTACAGCTTTGTTTTCTTGCCGTGGCTGGTTTCTTATAGTCAGACTATAGTCTTCTTGCCGTGGCTGGTTTCTTATAGTCAGACTATACCATTGTCTTCTTGCCGTGGCTGGTTTTATAATAGAATTTACTATTTATCTATTCTAAAGCACCACTGAAATGGTATTGGCGCCAACTAAAATGGTTTTCTTCTCTCTGAAATTGTTTTCTGTTGGGTTGATTAAATCTTCTTGTGGAGTACAGTTTCATCTTAGAAATTTCTTCTTGTGTGTTCTAAAACCACCTAATTTTCTATGTTACACACTGAGAAAATACAACAAGACACCCAGGCTTCCAACTCCACAGAGTTATACAGATACAACAACTTAACATAACTTGGCAGTCTTCCCACCAAAACAAACTGGTCAACAATGAGAATTCCAACAAAGCCAGTTGGTGTAGTTATATCTTCAGACAACACACATTTATTAATGGACAAAATGAGGGGTGAAATTATGAGGATGGAAACGTAGCCATCAGGCTGAACAGAAATTACAATGACAATGCCCGGCGTGAGATAACTCTACACCATATGGGCGAAAACCTTACAAATGTCCTTATACAAATAAAACCGTACTTACTACGTTCCACCAAAAACCTCAGCCATCACAAGAAAACTAATTCTTCCATCTCAACTAGATAAAGCCTGCCACTAACAAAAGAAACTACACACAAACAAGTAAGGCCCCCTTTGACTAATCGTGAGTGGTATTTATACTATCCCTACCCACTCAGTTTTCTCCATGCTGCATGCTTTTCCCAAGACCCCCGCTCAATTGTCTCAACCAGCCTACCTTTCAAACAAGGGTACTCACTCTATTTATTAATTCCTAAATACCAATCCTGGTTATAACCCCATAGCCAAGAGAAATATTGCTATAGTTTCTTATAGTCCGACTGCACTGTTGTTTTCTTGACGTGGCTGGTTTCTTCAAGCTATATTACAGCTTTGTTCTCTTGCCGTGGCTGGTTTCTTATAGTCAGACTGCATCATTGTTTTCTTGACTTGGCTGGTTTCTTATAGTCAGACTACACCATTATTTTCTTGCAGTGGCTGGTTTCTTATAGTCAGACTACACCATTGTTTTCTTGCCGTGGCTGGTTTCTTCAAGCTATGTTACAACTTTGTTTTCTTGACGTGGCTGGTTTCTTCAAGCTATATTACAGCTTTGTTTTCTTGCCGTGGCTGGTTTCTTCAAGCTGTGTTACAACTTTGTTTTCTTGCCGTGGCTGGTTTCTTATAGTCAGACTACACCATTATTTTCTTGCCGTGACTGGTTTCTTCAAGCTGTGTTACAACTTTGTTTTCTTGCCGTGGCTGGTTTCTTATAGTCAGACTACACCATTGTTTTCTTGCCGTGGCTGGTTTCTTCAAGCTGTGTTACAACTTTGTTTTCTTGACGTGGCTGGTTTCTCATAGTCAGACTATATCATTGTTTTCTTGACGTGGCTGGTTTCTCATAGTCAGACTACACCATTGTTTTCTTGACGTGGCTGGTTTTATAATAGAATTTACTATTTATCTATTCTAAAGCACCACTGAAATGGTATTGGCGCCAACTAAAATGGTTTTCTTCTCTCTGAAATTGTTTTCTGTTGGGTTGATTAAATCTTCTTGTGGAGTACAGTTTCATCTTAGAAATTTCTTCTTGTGTGTTCTAAAACCACCTAATTTTCTATGTTACACACTGAGAAAATACAACAAGACACCCAGGCTTCCAACTCCACAGAGTTATACAGATACAACAACTTAACATAACTTGGCAGTCTTCCCACCAAAACAAACTGGTCAACAATGAGAATTCCAACAAAGCCAGTTGGTGTAGTTATATCTTCAGACAACACACATTTATTAATGGACAAAATGAGGGGTGAAATTATGAGGATGGAAACGTAGCCATCAGGCTGAACAGAAATTACAATGACAATGCCCGGCGTGAGATAACTCTACACCATATGGGCGAAAACCTTACAAATGTCCTTATACAAATAAAACCGTACTTACTACGTTCCACCAAAAACCTCAGCCATCACAAGAAAACTAATTCTTCCATCTCAACTAGATAAAGCCTGCCACTAACAAAAGAAACTACACACAAACAAGTAAGGCCCCCTTTGACTAATCGTGAGTGGTATTTATACTATCCCTACCCACTCAGTTTTCTCCATGCTGCATGCTTTTCCCAAGACCCCCGCTCAATTGTCTCAACCAGCCTACCTTTCAAACAAGGGTACTCACTCTATTTATTAATTCCTAAATACCAATCCTGGTTATAACCCCATAGCCAAGAGAAATATTGCTATAGTTTCTTATAGTCCGACTGCACTGTTGTTTTCTTGACGTGGCTGGTTTCTTCAAGCTATATTACAGCTTTGTTCTCTTGCCGTGGCTGGTTTCTTATAGTCAGACTGCATCATTGTTTTCTTGACTTGGCTGGTTTCTTATAGTCAGACTACACCATTATTTTCTTGCAGTGGCTGGTTTCTTATAGTCAGACTACACCATTGTTTTCTTGCCGTGGCTGGTTTCTTCAAGCTATGTTACAACTTTGTTTTCTTGACGTGGCTGGTTTCTTCAAGCTATATTACAGCTTTGTTTTCTTGCCGTGGCTGGTTTCTTCAAGCTGTGTTACAACTTTGTTTTCTTGCCGTGGCTGGTTTCTTATAGTCAGACTACACCATGATTTTCTTGCCGTGACTGGTTTCTTCAAGCTGTGTTACAACTTTGTTTTCTTGCCGTGGCTGGTTTCTTATAGTCAGACTACACCATTGTTTTCTTGCCGTGGCTGGTTTCTTCAAGCTGTGTTACAACTTTGTTTTCTAGACGTGGCTGGTTTCTTATAGTCAGACTGCACCATTGTTTTCTAGACGTGGCTGGTTTCTTATAGTCAGACTGCACCATTGTTTTCTAGACGTGGCTGGTTTCTTATAGTCAGACTGCACCATTGTTTTCTAGACGTGGCTGGTTTCTTCAAGCTATATCACAGCTTTGTTTTTTTGACGTGGCTGGTTTCTTCAAGCTATATCACAGCTTTGTTTTTTTGACGTGGCTGGTTTCTCATAGTCAGACTACACCATTGTTTTCTTGCCGTGGCTGGTTTCTTCAAGCTATGTTACAACTTTGTTTTCTTGACATGGCTGGTTTCTTATAGTCAGACTACACCATTGTTTTCTTGCCTTGGCTGGTTTCTTATAGTCAGACTACACCATTGTTTTCTTGCCGTGGCTGGTTTCTTATAGTCAGACGTTTTCTTGACGTGGCTGGTTTCTTGTAGCTATGTTACAACTTTGTTTTCTTGACGTGGCTGACTTCTTCAAGCTGTGTTACAACTTTGTTTTCTTGACGTGGCTGGTTTCTTCTAGCTATGTTACAACTTTGTTTTCTTGACGTGGCTGACTTCTTCAAGCTGTGTTACAACTTTGTTTTCTTGCCGTGGCTGGTTTCTTCTAGCTATGTTACAGCTTTGTTTTCTTGACGTGGCTGACTTCTTCAAGCTGTGTTACAACTTTGTTTTCATGACGTGGCTGACTTCTTCAAGCTGTGTTACAACTTTGTTTTCTTGACGTGGCTGATTTCTTCTAGCTATGTTACAACTTTGTTTTCTTGACATGGCTGGCTTCTCATAGTCAGACTACACCATTGTTTTCTTGACACTCCTGGTTTCTTCAAGCTATGTTACAACTTTGTTTTCTTGACGTGGGTGGTTTCTTCAAGCTATGTTACAACTTTGTTTTCTTGCCGTGGCTGGTTTCTTCAAGCTATGTTACAACTTTGTTTTCTTGACATGGCTGGTTTCTCATAGTCAGACTACACCATTGTTTTCTTGACACTCCTGGTTTCTTCAGGCTATGTTACAACTTTGTTTTCTTGACGTGGGTGGTTTCTTCAAGCTATGTTACAACTTTGTTTTCTTGCCGTGGCTGGTTTCTTCAAGCTATGTTACAACTTTGTTTTCTTGACATGGCTGGTTTCTCATAGTCAGACTACACCATTGTTTTCTTGACACTCCTGGTTTCTTTAGGCTATGTTACAACTTTGTTTTCTTGACGTGGGTGGTTTCTTCAAGCTATGTTACAACTTTGTTTTCTTGCCGTGGCTGGTTTCTTCAAGCTATGTTACAACTTTGTTTTCTTGACATGGCTGGTTTCTCATAGTCAGACTACACCATTGTTTTCTTGACACTCCTGGTTTCTTCAAGCTATGTTACAACTTTGTTTTCTTGAGATACCTAGTTTTTTTTTTTTTTTACCCGTTTTCTACTTCCTCAATATTCACGTCTGTTTCATATTTCAGTTGTTGTTTCTTTTTTTTTTTCTATTTCATGTTCTTTCTCAGATTACTCACTGTTTCCTGTTTTTTTTTTAAAAAATGTATTGCTGGATGTGTCTACGTATGAAAATAAAATGCAGTACAGAATGTGCTATAATGATGTGCTGGTAGCATGTGAGGCGGCCAGAGTATGACATGATGATGTCTAGTGATGTCTAATTATACTTATTATCTTTTGACTGTATGTCACTCCACTAGAGTGTGAAGTTGCGGCGCTCTTGTGATATGACTCTCGTTCGTCGCAACTTTAAAGAGTGATGCTACCATTAATGTGGCTCTAATGTAAGATAAATGGATCGTTAAGTATAAGTAGATTCGACTGGTGCGTGCTGTATAAGCTGTGTAACATCGATAGTTACACAAATATATTTCACATTTCACAAGCAGAGATTTTTATTTTCACGTGTTGTCACACATCAGTTAATGGACATGTTTGGGAACTTGACGATTTGGAGCTATGTTTTTTTTTTTTTTTGTGGCAGGACCTTGCAGTACAAAACGTTGTTTGTTGTTCATGTTTCCTAGCAACACAAAACGTTGTTTGTTGTTCATGTTTCCTAGCAACACAAAACGTTGTTTGTTGTTCTTGTGTCCAAGCAACACAAAACGTTGTTTGTTGTTCATGTGTCCAAGCAACACAAAACGTTGTTTGTTGTTCATGTTTCCTAGCAACACAAAACGTTGTTTGTTGTTCATGTTTCCTAACAGCACAAAATGTGGTTTGTTGTTCTTGTGTCCTAGCAACACAAAACGTTGTTTGTTGTTCATGTGTCCAAGCAACACAAAACGTTGTTTGTTGTTCTTGTCCTAGCAACACAAAACGTGGTTTGTTGTTCTTGTCCTAGCAACACAAAACGTTGTTTGTTGTTCTTGTCCTAGCAACACAAAACGTGGTTTGTTGTTCTTGTCCTAGCAACACAAAACGTGGTTTGTTGTTACTGTGGCAGATTATTCTACTCAAATATAAGTATGCCAGCCGTAAAGGAAGCTGTTTAATAATTTAATTTATAAATTATAATTTATTATTATTATTTTAATTATTATAAATGTATAATATACTTTAATAGTGAGTTTATTCTTCTTCTTCTCTCCCTGGAACTACGAACAGAAATTAGTTGCTCTTGTTGCAAGTCATGTACTATTGCAGGTTTAGGATCACAGATCGTGTACTATTGTACAAGGTTTATGGTCACAGGTCGTGTATCATTACAGGTTTAGAGTCTCAGGTCGTGTACTATTGCATGTTTAGGGTCACAGGTCAGATACTATTGTAGTTTTAGGGTTACAGGTCATGTACTATTGCAGGTTTTGGGTCGCGTTGCAGGTTTTGGGTCGCTCTCCAAAAGGATTATGGACCACTGCCCAGACATGGCCCCATGAAAGAACATAGATATAGAACTGTGGTGGGGATTTGATTCATCCTCTTTTTTAAAATGGCTGACCAGATGAAACTGAGATAAAGAAATAGATGTGTTTCTGTAAGATCTTCATGGTGAGAAGATCACCATGTATCAGTGATTGCTTCTCGTACTTTATTCGCGGAGCGCGACTGTCTCGTTTCTCTAGCTCAGGCTTTAGGTAGTTCGAGCACTGCGCGTAGTTGGCGAAAGGTGGGGTTAATACTGTCACAGTTACCTGTGTGTTATGTCACGCATCTTCTCGTACTTGCTGGTCTCGGTAGATGTGCTAGAATCGGCGCTAGGTCAGTTTACACCGGAAGCTAGGTCTACGAACGTTTTCTGTGCACAGGCCGTGTAACAGACAACATATTCTAGTTTCTGTTGATCTATTGATCAGTCAATAGATCTATAGACCGTTGTCAGTCAGTCTTTGATTACACCATCAAGCTGGCCCTGGCTTATCGATTTCAGGATTTATACAATGATCGGATGTAATGTGCAGAGAAGTGTGTTTTATTCCAAGGAAGTGTTTTTCCTATTTGTTGTAGAAGAATCAAGCATCAAGTAGGTACGAATCAACTAATGTTAATGGTGTTTTTAGAGAGAGGGAGAGAGTAGAGAGAGAGAGAGAGAGAGAGAGAGAGATTACCGGATCGGTGTTTACCAGAAAAAAATCCCACTTCTGGGACTGAACCCGGTACCACCGGATTAAAGAAAAGAATAGGAATGCATTCAACACCATGAAGACATTACTGTTATCCTGTAATCTGCACATAAAAGGCAAGACTGAGGTTTGTAAAATGCTGTGTCTATCCTGTTCTACTAAATGGAGCACAAACCTGGGATCTAAGCAAACAGATCGGAACTACTTGTATTGTTTAGTTCCTCTTTTGGCAGCAGTAAGGAAAGGCAGAGTTACTAAACTTTTGTTTGTTTTGTTTTATGTGCCATCACTGCAGTCCGAGACTCACAGTCTGAGATAGTTATTTTATACTGGACAAGTGATGTACATCATAATTATGTGCCATCTCCAGAACGAAGGTTGGCGATAATGATTCTCCAGTTTCCTCTTTTCCCTGACCTTGATATTGCACTCAGCTAAACTGCGTCCTGCCCAATCTCATATGTTATCTTCTCATTTGCAATTATGTCTACCTCCCGCTTTTTCCGTCCACCTTTTCATCAAGTATGGTCTTCAGTATAGTGTTACGTCTTTTGAGATGACAACACTATTTTGTTTTCTGGATCATTATTTCTTTGAGAAGTCCACATTGCTCTTGGAAGTGTTCTAAAACTTGTGCATTTGTTCCTTTCATTCTCCATGATACTTGTACATACCATAATGTTCTGTAGATCCACATTTCTGACCCAGTGATCCTTCTTTCCAACCTGTTTGCTTAGGGTCCAGGTTTGGCTCCATGCGGTCATTCATTCATTTGCATGTCCCTTGTGGAACTTTGCCTCCCCAACTCCCCTCCTGTAGGCCTCTCGGTTGTGAGCAAGATGGTCTGCTGCTGATGCATCCATTTGCAGATCATCAACGATGTCTTGCAGTCATCTTCGCCTTGGTCTTCCTCTCTTTCTTTTTCCCATTATGTACCCTTCCAAGACGGTTTTCTCTAGACTATCATGACCTTTTAATGTGTCCACAATATTTAAGTTTTCTCTGTTTAATACTCTTCACTAGCCAGCCTTTTTCAATATTAAGTTCTTGTAGTACGGATATATTTGTTCTTTTTTGTGTCCATGATATTTGAAGAACTCTTCTGTAGCATTTACATTCAAAGGCATTTATGTGTTTCTCGGCTGTGTCCAGGTCTCACAGGCATATGTTGCGATGGGAAAAATGCATGCCCTCAAAAATCTTACTTTTGTAGCTCTGCCTGTTCCTCTCCACAGATTCTTTAGTTGTTTTACTTTCTGAAGAGCTATAGACGTCCTCCTTTTAATTTCCCTCACTGTATCTCCACTACTAGTTAGCAGTGATCCAAGATATTCAAAACTCTCCACTTCTTCCAGTTTTTCCTCATTGATACATATATCAGCTGCCATATTTGTTTTGTCAGTTATCATCAATTTAGTTTTCTTTGCATTAAGATAGAGGTTTTGTTCTTCACTATTCTTACAAACTGACATAATTAGTTTTTCCATTCCTTTTTGTGTTGTGGACAGTAATACTGTATCATCAGCATATCTAATCTCTGGTATTTCATAACCTCCAATTGTTATGGCATCATAATATTCTTTGTCTACATCTTCTCTAACATTCCTCATTATATTTTCAGTACACAAGTTAAATAAGTAAGGCGACAATATGCACCCATGACGGACCCTTTGTTTTATGTCAAACCAAGTTGTTGTTTCACTATTTATTCTTACTGCTACTTGTTGGTCTAGATACTTGTTGGTGGTGGATGGAATGGGAGAGCAGCCGACAGATAATGTTGGTTATGGTCACCATTCTGTGATGGTAGGCAGATGGTCTCAATGTAGGGACAATGGCTACGAACACTTGACTAGTACAGTCACTGCCCGGAAGGAGAGCAATGGTAAACTATCTTCTGGAAATATACCAAGAAACCCAAACAGCAATCATGGAAAGTCAAATAGGAAAAAGATCTGGTGGTGCGGCCCCCAGGTCAGATAGATCTAATTTTAACACTGGGGAAGAGTGTGAGGCAGAGGTCAGTACTAGTAATTGTGATGACGGACAAGATCCTGACGGTGTTACTAAGGAAAACCTCTGCTTCAAACTAACAAGAAAAATACTAGTAGGAACATGGAATGTAAGAAGTATATATGAGGGGAAGTATCAAATAATAAGTGATGAGATGAAAAGAACGGGGATACACATTTTAGGAATCTGTGAACATCGCTCAATGCTCAAGAGTAAATACAAATCTCAGTCTTGTTTTTATGGGCAGATTCCTGGATAACAGTAATGTCTTCATGGTGTTGAATATATGTTTTGCCATTCCTGTTCTTTTCTTTAATCCTGTGGTACCGGGGTTCAGTCCCACCAGTGGGATTTTTTTTTCTAATACGCACCAAAAAGGCCGCGGGGTCCATCCAGCTTCTAAAAATGGGTACCAGAGAAATCTATGAAGGTAAATATGGCCAGGCGTGATACTGACCACATCACACTTTCATGTGCCGAAGGTCATGGAGGGGCCTAACAGCGTATCCCCAATATGGTTTAATGGCGTGGAAACGGGGGATTTTACGTTGTCTTAAAGACAGACACTGATATGGAATCCTCAAGGAAATAGAAAACGAGGAAGACCTAGAAAAGAACAATTATGACAGTGCTAAGAGACAATGAATACATATGGAAACATGGAAGGAAGCAGAGAATAATTCCAAGAACAAGGATGACTGGAGAGCCTTTATTCACAGCGTATGCTCTAAAGGGAGTGAAATTCGGTGGTGATGATGATGATGATACATACTTTTCCTTTATATCCGCCTTACATCTCATATTCTTGGTTAACATATGCCGTAGGTAGCTGTAGTTTGTCACTTATTCCAGTTTCTCTTCGTTTATGGTTACACTATATCCATATGTAGCTTTTGGTCTTTCCTGCTGAACACCATTACTTTGGTCTTCTAGTCCCTATTCTTGGCTAGTGTTGCTATACACAACAAAAAGTGTGAGATTGACCCATGACGGACCCTTTGTTTTATGTCAAACCAAGTTGTTGTTTCACTATTTATTCTTACTGCTACTTGTTGGTCTAGATACTTGTTGGTGGTGGATGGAATGGGAGAGCAGCCGACAGATAATGTTGGTTATGGTCACCATTCTGTGATGGTAGGCAGATGGTCTCAATGTAGGGACAATGGCTACGAACACTTGACTAGTACAGTCACTGCCCGGAAGGAGAGCAATGGTAAACTATCTTCTGGAAATATACCAAGAAACCCAAACAGCAATCATGGAAAGTCAAATAGGAAAAAGATCTGGTGGTGCGGCCCCCAGGTCAGATAGATCTAATTTTAACACTGGGGAAGAGTGTGAGGCAGAGGTCAGTACTAGTAATTGTGATGACGGACAAGATCCTGACGGTGTTACTAAGGAAAACCTCTGCTTCAAACTAACAAGAAAAATACTAGTAGGAACATGGAATGTAAGAAGTATATATGAGGGGAAGTATCAAATAATAAGTGATGAGATGAAAAGAACGGGGATACACATTTTAGGAATCTGTGAACATCGCTCAATGCTCAAGAGTAAATACAAATCTCAGTCTTGTTTTTATGGGCAGATTCCTGGATAACAGTAATGTCTTCATGGTGTTGAATATATGTTTTGCCATTCCTGTTCTTTTCTTTAATCCTGTGGTACCGGGGTTCAGTCCCACCAGTGGGATTTTTTTTTCTAATACGCACCAAAAAGGCCGCGGGGTCCATCCAGCTTCTAAAAATGGGTACCAGAGAAATCTATGAAGGTAAATATGGCCAGGCGTGATACTGACCACATCACACTTTCATGTGCCGAAGGTCATGGAGGGGCCTAACAGCGTATCCCCAATATGGTTTAATGGCGTGGAAACGGGGGATTTTACGTTGTCTTAAAGACAGACACTGATATGGAATCCTCAAGGAAATAGAAAACGAGGAAGACCTAGAAAAGAACAATTATGACAGTGCTAAGAGACAATGAATACATATGGAAACATGGAAGGAAGCAGAGAATAATTCCAAGAACAAGGATGACTGGAGAGCCTTTATTCACAGCGTATGCTCTAAAGGGAGTGAAATTCGGTGGTGATGATGATGATGATACATACTTTTCCTTTATATCCGCCTTACATCTCATATTCTTGGTTAACATATGCCGTAGGTAGCTGTAGTTTGTCACTTATTCCAGTTTCTCTTCGTTTATGGTTACACTATATCCATATGTAGCTTTTGGTCTTTCCTGCTGAACACCATTACTTTGGTCTTCTAGTCCCTATTCTTGGCTAGTGTTGCTATACACAACAAAAAGTGTGAGATTGACTCAAGAAGGATTGTTAGACTAACACAAGGATTGTGAGACGGGCACACTGATTGTAGGATATAAACAACAAGGATTATTAAACTGAAACAACAAGGATTTCAGACTGATGCAGCAAGGATTGCTAGATTAAAACACGGATTACTAGACTGAAACAAGATTACGAGATGAACAAATGAAGGGACTTTATTTTCAAGGGTCAAGAATTGGGCACACTGGCCCATCTGATTTTGTTCTTCCTTTCATTATTCATCTTTCGACCATTCAGTTTAGTAATGTTGTAATAAATGCATAAAGAAAATATGAGGCAAATTTTTTTGAATTCCAAAACTTTTATTACATTTAACGCAACAAGGATACCGTAACTGATACTATAAGGACTGTGAGACCTAAAGAACAATGATTATTACACTGACACAAGAGGGATTGTTAGACTGATACAACAATAGTTAGCCACACTGACTGTGGTCAGAGTTTCTCGCACATTCATGGAAATGTTTTTTGTGTGCTACCCCCCCCCCCCCCCCCCGAAGATGGAGTGTGAGTGTGTTGGCTGCGGCGCAGTACCCGGGTAAAACGGGACACACACGCACTTACGAGGTTGAGAATGGTCATTATACAGTCCGATCTCGCGGCATGGCTTCGTTCTGACCCTTCTCCAGCGGGAAGGAAAAGGGTTGTAGCAATGTAGATATCCCATGCCTCAAGAGAGCAACTCCCCAAGCTTGGGGCAGAAGGGCTGTAGCAGTGTAGATATCCCATGCCTCAGAACAACCAACTAAGAGAGCAACTCCCCAAGCTTGGGGCAAAAGGGTTTTAGGAATCTGTGAACATCGCTCAATGCTCAAGAGTAAATACAAATCTCAGTCTTGTTTTTATGGGCAGATTCCTGGATAACAGTAATGTCTTCATGGTGTTGAATATATGTTTTGCCATTCCTGTTCTTTTCTTTAATCCTGTGGTACCGGGGTTCAGTCCCACCAGTGGGATTTTTTTTTCTAATACGCACCAAAAAGGCCGCGGGGTCCATCCAGCTTCTAAAAATGGGTACCAGAGAAATCTATGAAGGTAAATATGGCCAGGCGTGATACTGACCACATCACACTTTCATGTGCCGAAGGTCATGGAGGGGCCTAACAGCGTATCCCCAATATGGTTTAATGGCGTGGAAACGGGGGATTTTACGTTGTCTTAAAGACAGACACTGATATGGAATCCTCAAGGAAATAGAAAACGAGGAAGACCTAGAAAAGAACAATTATGACAGTGCTAAGAGACAATGAATACATATGGAAACATGGAAGGAAGCAGAGAATAATTCCAAGAACAAGGATGACTGGAGAGCCTTTATTCACAGCGTATGCTCTAAAGGGAGTGAAATTCGGTGGTGATGATGATGATGATACATACTTTTCCTTTATATCCGCCTTACATCTCATATTCTTGGTTAACATATGCCGTAGGTAGCTGTAGTTTGTCACTTATTCCAGTTTCTCTTCGTTTATGGTTACACTATATCCATATGTAGCTTTTGGTCTTTCCTGCTGAACACCATTACTTTGGTCTTCTAGTCCCTATTCTTGGCTAGTGTTGCTATACACAACAAAAAGTGTGAGATTGACTCAAGAAGGATTGTTAGACTAACACAAGGATTGTGAGACGGGCACACTGATTGTAGGATATAAACAACAAGGATTATTAAACTGAAACAACAAGGATTTCAGACTGATGCAGCAAGGATTGCTAGATTAAAACACGGATTACTAGACTGAAACAAGATTACGAGATGAACAAATGAAGGGACTTTATTTTCAAGGGTCAAGAATTGGGCACACTGGCCCATCTGATTTTGTTCTTCCTTTCATTATTCATCTTTCGACCATTCAGTTTAGTAATGTTGTAATAAATGCATAAAGAAAATATGAGGCAAATTTTTTTGAATTCCAAAACTTTTATTACATTTAACGCAACAAGGATACCGTAACTGATACTATAAGGACTGTGAGACCTAAAGAACAATGATTATTACACTGACACAAGAGGGATTGTTAGACTGATACAACAATAGTTAGCCACACTGACTGTGGTCAGAGTTTCTCGCACATTCATGGAAATGTTTTTTGTGTGCTACCCCCCCCCCCCCCCCCCGAAGATGGAGTGTGAGTGTGTTGGCTGCGGCGCAGTACCCGGGTAAAACGGGACACACACGCACTTACGAGGTTGAGAATGGTCATTATACAGTCCGATCTCGCGGCATGGCTTCGTTCTGACCCTTCTCCAGCGGGAAGGAAAAGGGTTGTAGCAATGTAGATATCCCATGCCTCAAGAGAGCAACTCCCCAAGCTTGGGGCAGAAGGGCTGTAGCAGTGTAGATATCCCATGCCTCAGAACAACCAACTAAGAGAGCAACTCCCCAAGCTTGGGGCAAAAGGGTTGTAGCAATGTAGATATCCCATGCCTCAATACAACCAACCAAGAGAGCAACTCCCCAAGCTTGGGGCAAAAGGGTTGTTGTAATGTAGATATCCCATGCCTCAAGAGAGCAACTCCCCAAGCTTGGGACAAAAGGGTTGTAGCAATGTATATATCCCATGCCTCAAGAGAGCAACTCTCCAAGCTTGGGACAAAAGGGTTGTAGCAATGTAGATATCCCATGCCTCAAGAGAACAACTCCCCAAGCTTGGGACAAAAGGGTTGTAGCAATGTATATATCCCATGCCTCAAGAGAGCAACTCCCCAAGCTTGGGGTAAAAGCCCTGGGGCTCCTGTCAGGATCTGGAGAGGACTGCGGGCTTTGTGATGTCGACAGGGATCAGTATCTGATGTGACCAACAACCTCGAGTGCAGAAGTGTGCTAGTCATTTTCTTTATTAGGCGCCTTACCGATTGGTGTTGACGTGCATTGTTTCTCCATTTTACGTGGTCCTGTTCCACCGTGAGTTTGATCTGTTTCTTCTGGGAGTACCCAGAGCGAGACATCTTGCTAGCAACTGATGAATGAAGGAGATATTTGAAGAAGAGATCGGAGCACACGTGGGTGTGTCCGGAATGCACGGATGTTGGTCCTTTCTAAATAATTTATTAACTAGCGAGCTAGCTTGGCTAACTAACCAGTCTAACCCAGCCTAAATCCAGCCTAACCTAGTTGTTCGTTTTGATGATCAGACGAGCTGTTTCATCTGTAACAGTGCTCTGTTTACATGTTTTAGAACACACTTGATAATGCTCTGTTTGCATATGTTTTAGAACACACTTGATAATGCTCTGTTTGCATATGTTTTAGAACACACTTGATAATGCTCTGTTTGCATATGTTTTAGAACACACTTGATAATGCTCTGTTTGCATATGTTTTAGAACACACTTGATAATGCTCTGTTTACATGTTTTAGAACACACTTGATAATGCTCTGTTTACATGTTTTAGAACACACTTGATAATGCTCTGTTTGCATATGTTTTAGAACACACTTGATAATGCTCTGTTTACATATGTTTTAAGAACACACTTGATAATGCTCTGTTTACATATGTTTTAGAATACACTTGATAATGCTCTGTTTATATATGTTTTAAAACACACTTGATAATGCTCTGTTTACATATGTTTTAGAACACACTTGATAATGCTCTGTTTGCATATGTTTTAGAACACACTTGATAATGCTCTGTTTGCATATGTTTTAGAACACACTTGATAATGCTCTGTTTACATGTTTTAGAACACACTTGATAATGCTCTGTTTACATGTTTTAGAACACACTTGATAATGCTCTGTTTGCATATGTTTTAGAACACACTTGATAATGCTCTGTTTACATATGTTTTAAGAACACACTTGATAATGCTCTGTTTACATATGTTTTAGAATACACTTGATAATGCTTAGTTTACATATGTTTTAGAACACATTTGATAATGCTCTGTTTGCATATGTTTTAGAACACACTTGATAATGCTCTGTTTACATGTTTTAGAACACACTTGATAATGCTCTGTTTACATGTTTTAGAACACACTTGATAATGCTCTGTTTGCATATGTTTTAGAACACACTTGATAATGCTCTGTTTACATATGTTTTAA
This sequence comes from Achatina immaculata, assembly GCA_009760885.1. Classification (NCBI taxonomy): domain Eukaryota; kingdom Metazoa; phylum Mollusca; class Gastropoda; order Stylommatophora; family Achatinidae; genus Lissachatina; species Lissachatina immaculata. Next base: position 3,115,693 of record CM019707.1, read on the forward strand.
GAACACACTTGATAATGCTCTGTTTACATATGTTTTAGAATACACTTGATAATGCTCTGTTTGCATATGTTTTAGAACACCTTGATAATGCTCTGTTTACATATGTTTTAGAACACACTTGATAATGCTCTGTTTGCATATGTTTTAGAACACACTTGATAATGCTCTGTTTACATGTTTTAGAACACACTTGATAATGATCTGTTTACATGTTTTAGAACACACTTGATAATGCTCTGTTTACATGTTTTAGAACACATTTGATAATGCTCTGTTTGCATATGTTTTAGAACACACTTGATAATGCTCTGTTTACATATGTTTTAAGAACACACTTGATAATGCTCTGTTTACATATGTTTTAGAACACACTTGATAATGCTCAGTTTATATATGTTTTAAAACACACTTGATAATGCTCTGTTTACATATGTTTTAGAACACACTTGATAATGAATGCTCTGTTTACATATGTTTTAGAACACACTTGATAATGCTCTGTTTACATGTTTTAGAACACACTTGATAATGATCTGTTTACATGTTTTAGAACACACTTGATAATGCTCTGTTTACATGTTTTAGAACACACTTGATAATGCTCTGTTTACATGTTTTAGAACACACTTGATAATGCTCTGTTTGCATATGTTTTAGAACACACTTGATAATGCTCTGTTTACATATGTTTTAGAATACACTTGATAATGCTCTGTTTGCATATGTTTTAAGAACACACTTGATAATGCTCTGTTTACATATGTTTTAGAATACACTTGATAATGCTCAGTTTATATATGTTTTAAAACACACTTGATAATGCTCTGTTTACATATGTTTTAGAACACACTTGATAATGAATGCTCTGTTTGCATATGTTTTAGAACACACTTGATAATGCTCTGTTTACATGTTTTAGAACACACTTGATAATGATCTGTTTACATGTTTTAGAACACACTTGATAATGCTCTGTTTACATGTTTTAGAACACACTTGATAATGCTCTGTTTACATGTTTTAGAACACACTTGATAATGCTCTGTTTGCATATGTTTTAAGAACACACTTGATAATGCTCTGTTTGCATATGTTTTAGAACACACTTGATAATGCTCTGTTTGCATATGTTTTAGAACGCACCAAGTTTCGCTTCCCCTGCAGTTCGTGTCTAACGTTTCTCAGACCCCCTCATTCACGGCGTGTACACGATTTATATCATGTTTATAGCGATATCGTTATGGGTGAACTGTTTTATTTGTGTGCATGGTTTGTGAAGCGTGGAAAAGTGCTCCAGTTTTCAGGTGCTGTGCATTTCATTCGCTGCGAGGCGGTGAATTACAGTTGTAATCCGGTGGCGGATTAATACAGTTATATTCGGTGGTTGATACATTCAGGGGCGGATCAAAACAGTTATATTCAGTGGTTGATTAATACAGATGCATTCGGTGGTTGATTAATACAGTTATATTAAGTGGTTGATTAATACAGATGCATTCGGTGGTTGATTAATACAATTATATTCAGTGGTTGATTAATACAATTATATTCAGTGGTTGAGTAATGCAGTATTCAGTGGTTGATTAATACAGTTATATTCAGTGGTTGATTAATACAATTATATTTAGTGGTTGATTAATACAATTATATTCAGTGGTTGAGTAATACAATTATATTCAGTGGTTGATTAATACAGTTATATTCAGTGGTCGAGTAATACGATTATATTCAGTGGTTGATTAATACAGTTATATTAAGTGGTTGATTAATACAGTTAAATTCAGTGGTTGATATATTCAGTGGCGAATTAATCACCGCTGCTGTCCCGAGGCTAAACTAAATAAAGCCCCCCTCCCCCACCCATAGTCATTGAGACGGAGTTCGGCTGGTGCGTCACACCGGAACCTGGAGTATTTGTCCTGTTTCAAGGGAGAGCCGGTATTGACTCCCAGGAAACTCGGTAGTGAATGAAAACAGAATAGTAAATCAATAGGCTTGGAGGGGGGAGGGGCAGAGGAGGAGGAGAATATAGTTTTTACACCACTTACAGAGGCCCTTTTGCGCGCCCCCCCCCCCCCCAGTAATCTTCAGATATAAAATTCAACATGTGTTTGTGGGAATTTTGCTGCAAACTTGGTTTTAAAAATATGCAGATGCATGGCAGTTGCAGTCTGCCATGATGCCGAAGCTTAGGTGTTGGGAAAATGGACCCCTCCATCTTCTTCTTTCTTCTTCTTCGTTCGCTTCCACCACCAAGACCGCCCCTTGGTCCTCCTGAATTTACTCCTGTGGTCCTCGGTAGGTCCCATGGTCCCTCTGTGGTCCCCGAAAGGACCACACGAGATCCACGAGAGGACCACAAGAGGTTCAGAGTATCGCAGGGCTTGAGCTTGTATTCTCGGTGGGTCACAGAAGCGGGAATGCGTGATACTGTGGTTTTCGTTGCACCAGTTTAATTTAGAGTTGGATTTTCTCACCGGAAAACCTCGACGTGTTTTAGATATCAGTATATTCCCGCCAGGTGAGAGGTAGTTGCCCATTCAGTCCAGCGTTGGACGTTCTCACCGGAAAACTTCAGCTTGATTAGGATACGCATACATCCCCGCCGGGTGAGAGGTGGTTGCCTGTCTAGACTGCACTAGTCCAGTGTCTCCGACTTCAGCATTTTGTGGTTGTAGCCCCTACCCTTCCTAGTTGTGACCAGGACGAGCTTTTGTCCAGGAGGACGAATCCTCTTCTCTAGTAAGTTTCACCCCTGGGTTGAGCCGGTTTAGGCATATTATCCCAGTATGGGCGTGTTTAGGACGTGACCTACCTCTAGAGTGGAGGTACCGTGACATGAGTAGCCATCAAGATTCACCCCAGGTTTAAGCCGGTTTAGGCATATTTCACCAGTATGGGTGTATATCGAATGTGGCTGGCCTCTAGAGCAGAGGTGCCGTAGTATGAGTAGCTCTCGCCGCGAGACCACTAGACATACCGACTAAGCTTCACTTTATCCTTTCCATCACCGTTTCACATCGGCGCCGCACGGCAACCCTAATTTATTTTTCGCATTTTCTTCATTGGCTGGGAGGAGTTTCACTCCACGTGCGGCATCCGAAGAATCTTGCCAGCAGTGTCTTAACCTCTAGGTTAAGCCGGTTCAGGCATTTCGCCCGATATGAGTGCACATAGGACGTGGCCGACCTCCAGACCAGAGGTACCGTGATTTGAGCAGTCCTGACCTCGAGATTACTGTTTACTTCACTTAATCCTTTCTTTCACCTTTTCCACAGTGGCACCGCGCGGCAACCCCATTCGCACCTTTCTTCACTGGCCGGGAGGAGCCCCACTCCACGCACGGCAGCTGAAGAATCTCGCCAGCAGCGGTAGATGAGCTACCAAACATGACTCTCATCTACCCGAAGCGTCTGGTTTTCAGGCGCCAGATATTCGCCTACGTCCCTTCTCCTGTCAGTTTGAACAGTTCTGCCACGATAAGGCCAGGAGCTGGATTTGACTATCAGAGGCTATTTGAGACGCACGCCTTGGAGACATTTCATTGGAGTGGAGAGCGTTTCCCCCAACCCACCTCCGGCTATAACAGTCCTTAGAACCGACCTCTCCATCAAAAAATAATCCGTATTTGCAGGACTTTGTCCTTGATCTCTCCCTTCCGGGCTTCCATGACGTAAAGCCTGTCAGCCCACCACGGCCATTGTGAAATTTAAATTCACTTCCACCTCGACACTGCAGTCAGTTGTACCAGAAAGCTTTTAACAGATTCACAAGAACGCGAAACAATGTCGCAAGTGAAAAGCACGGAAAACTAATAAACGACTGCTAATGCAGTAAAATAGTTTAATCAATGAAGAAAAGTAGGTAGAAGTTATAAGCATAAGAAAACGAATTCGTGCAATTAATGAAACGACACTTTCTTTGGGTTTGTGATCTGGGGAAATCAAACGAGAGAGATATTTTGTTTCATTGTTTAACAGGGTTACTTTTGATCTCTCATGTTTCTTATGACTTAGGTCTCTGATGCAGCAGATCAGATCAGATGATTTTGTATTTTCTCGGCGATCACTGAAAAATTTTTTTTTAATGGCTACAGAAAAAAGATCTCACAACTTACAACCATTGAAAATAGAGGTCACATATGGGGGCATTTTCACAGGAAGTAGATATTACAGGGCAGAAACATTGTGACAAAAAGTAGATATTATGGGAAAGAGACAGTGTCACTGGAAGCAAATATTATAGAGCAGAGATAACTGTTATCATTATCTTATTCTTTGAGCAGCTGCTGAATCAGCAGCTTTCTGAGCCAGTGAGGCTCGTTCCTGCAGACAAGATATAGTCTCCATTCCTCCCAGTTCTTGATCTTTTCTTGCCAGTTGTGGATTCCAAGAGCGAATTTATCTCCTTCTAGGTTGTCTCACCATCGTTGTCTAGGTCTACCTCTTGGTCTATCCCCGTATTTTCGTATAGGCCATAGGATACCGTCATAGAAAGTAGTTTTTAATAGATATCACAAAACATAGACAATGTCACATAATGGATTATGTAGAGCATAGATACCGTCATAGAAAGTAGTTTTTAATAGATATCACAACACATAGACAATGTCACATAATGGATTATGTAGAGCATAGATACTGTCATAGAATGTAGGTTTTAATAGATATCACAACACATAGACAATGTCACATAGTGGATTATGTAGAGCATAGACACTGTCATAGAAAGTAGATTTTAGTTGCATAGAAAGTAGATTGTAGTTGATATCACAACACTTATTGTCACATAAAGGGGATATTTTAGAACATAGACATGGTCAAAGAAAGTAGATTTTATGGGACAAAGACCACTGTCAAAGAAATTAGATATTTCAGAACAGAGGCACTGCCATATAAAGCAGATTTCATAGAACAGACAGAAAGAATAGATATCACAAAAAGGGAGATATGGTGACAGGAAGTAGACATCATGGGTCAGATACATTATCTCAAAAAGTAGATATCACTTGTCTGAGAAAAGTAGATATCACAGGGAAGAGAGACTGTCACAGAAAACAGACACTGCAGGACAGAGACACTGACACAGAAAGTAGATATCATTAAAAGGAGACACTTTTACAGAAAGTAGATATCATGGGGCAGGGACTTGCAAGAGAATGGCAGTGCCATTCATTTTCTCCTCAACCTCAGCTTCAGTCAGGCTCGTATTGAGGTGATAATGTTGTTTGGCTCGCCGTTTTACATTTCATCATCAAAGATGTCATTTATTCTTGTCTTTATATTTGACAGTTTTTAAAGAGTACTCCACTTAATGAATGGCAGGGATAAAAATTTCACAGGCCTGCCAAGACTGTCTCTCAGTCTTATCTGTTTATCTTTGTTCTTGATAGTTGTTTGTCCATTTTTTGACTTGATGGTTTTTATCCATTGAGTTTTATCTTGTTAGTTATTTGTCTGTCTTTGTTTTGATGGGTTTTTGTCTGTCTTTGTCTTCATTGTCTTTATCTTTATAGTTACTTGTCTGTCTTTATCTTGATTATTTATCTGTCTGAATTGCCTAAACGCTTTTTTGTGTGTCTGTTACTTTTTAGTTATCTGTGTGCCTTATCTTAATATTTATCTGTCCATCTTTGTCACAATAGTTATTTTCCTGTCCTTATCTTGATAATTATTTGCCTGTCATTATCTTGATAGTTTTCTATTTTTATTTTGATAGTTATCTCTTATGCCAAATCATTGCCTGATTTCTCTGTCAGATCACTAACTCATGCTATCTTATCTAATTTTTCCACCATACCAGACCACCATATTATGCTTTCTCATCATATTTCCCCACCATACCAGACCACCATATCATACTTTCTCATCATATTTCCCCACCATATCATACTTTCTCATCATATTTCCCCACCATACCAGACCACCATATCATACTTTCTCATCATATTTCCCCACCTTACCAGACCATCATATCATGCTTTCTCATCATATTTCCCCACCATACCAGACCATCATATCATGCTTTCTCATCTGATTTCCCCACCCTACCAGACCACCATATTACACACATTTATCTGATTTCTCCATCATATCAGATGACTGTACCATGCCTTCTCATCTGATTTCCCCACCATACCAGACCACTATACCATGCTTTCTCATCTGGTTTCCCCACCATACCAGACCACCAAATCACACATACACTTATTTGATTTCTCCTCCATGTCAGCTTATTATTTACAATGGGAAGGAGAGTATACTGATACAGTCATTGACTACACATTTAAATCATGTGGTTCACATTTTGTTTGAGGACAGTGTTTGCCATCAGACCTCTGCCAACTGTAGCCATCAAGAATATCTACTTTATATCAGGACAGCCATCCATAGGGCAAGCTTTAGATTTATCGAAACCAGAAGCTTGCTCAACCAAATGAAACAATTCAGATTGATTATTGAAAATCATTGACTTCAGAACATTAAACAAACTTTTTACGGGTGGGGTGGGTTATGGAGCTAGTTTGCTGTGGTATTGATGTTCAGCAGCAGATGTTAAGCATTGGCTTTTTTTTCAGCCTTATGCGAGCATATGCTGCATATTTGATGACTCATTCACACACATACAGAGTTAAACTAAAAGAATTGTTGCAACTGCCATAAGGACCAGACTTTCTTGTGAAAATCTGAGATTTCATGATTAAAATAGTTCTGTTAAAGGACATGTATGTATATACAGGGCTCATTTACACAGTATGTTCATAAATAAGGCATATATTGATAAGTATGGTAGATTTATATGTATTGTGTTCCCATACCTAAAAGTTCATTTAATAGGTTGATTCATATTCAGAGTGGGTTCATATTTTATATGGTAGTCTCATATATATATATATATATATATATATATATATATATATATATATAAGAGCTGTTAGCATGATTTTAGAGAATGGGAATCTCAGTGATAACTCTAAACATGACCTGAGAGAGTGGGAAACTCAGAAAGAATTGAAAATAATATTGAAGCTAAAATCTAACATGTGCTAACAATATCTTAAAGAGTGGGGAAACTCAAGAATTGCTAACATTATTTGATTTATTGAAATGTTCATAATGTTAACTTAATCTGAGAAAGTAAATTAGATATGAAGTCAGTTTAATCCCTTTATCTTTGCTCAGCCAAAGACTGGAATCTTCATCTTAATAAAAATAAAAAGACAGATGTAAATTTAAAACTGACCAGATAAAATGTGAATGAATAGAAGAGGTCAAAGTCAGAGTTATTAAAATTTAGAACATGAAACAAAACCAAATAAAAATAATAGAAACAGATTGTTTGGCAGTAAAATATGGTTCAAAATGTCATGAGATGATTGAAAGGTGGATGCAACACAAAAAAAAAAAAGAATAGAAAAAGTCATGCAATCAACCATAAGGCATGAAACAGTGTTACAGACCAACAACTGCCAGGTTTCCATGGCATGTTAAAAATATTTATATTCTTATTGGATAATGGTCTAATCATGTTCTATTGATTCAGTCTATTTGTTATAGCACACTCACATGGTCCAAGCGCACATTTATTTTCAATCACAAATCGAATTTTGTCATTTTTACTTGCCAAATCAATGATACTGAGTGTTCGAAACATTGATTTTCTTTTGCTGCCTGACGTTACTGAGGAGATATTTTGCTTGTTTTGTAATTGACAACTGGCAGGATTTCCGAGGTGCCAGTCTGAATGTACTCCAGTTCTCAGCAGCACCAGAGTAGCTTACTATATATGCATATGCTTTTGAATGATGTTTTCTTTCACCAATTGGACATGTGAGATTTTGGATTTTATTTACAACATTTAGTTCATTCATTCTTCGTATACTGTTCCTGCAACATTTAGTTCATTCATTATTTGTATGCTGTGCCTGCAACATTTAGTTCATTCATTCTTTGTATGCTGTGCCTGCAACATTTAGTTCATTCATTATTTGTATGCTGTGCCTACAACATTTAGTTCATTAATTCTTTGTATGCTGTCCCTGCAACATTTAGCTCATTCATTCTTCATATACTGTGCCTGCAACATTTTAGTTCATTCATTCTTTGTATGCTGTGCCTGCAACATTTAGTTCATTCATTCTTTGTATGCTGTGCCTGCAACATTTAGTTCATTCATTTTTCATATACTGTGCCAGATATCTTTGGCGCCAGTCTTGTAGTGGTATTTTTAATCATTTTAAATGCTTTTCCTATTCCATGCCATTTAGTCCACTGAGATATTTTTCTCTTGGCCTCCCTCTCATTCTTTTCATTTGAATTTTCCAGTCATTAACTAGTTCTTAACTTCTGTCTTCTCATTGCATTCAGCAAATGAAGATAATCCTCAATTTTAAACAGGATCTAGAGAAAGCATCGCAGGGGATTTTTGTAATGGGCCATTGTTGATATCATCATGATCATCATCATCATCATCATATGCCGTGCTGACTGGCATTGGCTGTTATGCTTTTCCAGAGTACATGATATAGATACGATGTTGATATAGCATTTTTTTTAAAAAGTATATTCTGCTATTGGCACTTTAGCTCTTGCATCTTATATCCTTCCCATGCCATTAAACATCACATAGGGCTCACATGGTAGTTCCCCAAGTTTTCCTGTTTTTGGCAAGCTGTTCAACCTCATCAAGGGATTTTATGGCTACTAATTTGGCCTCTCTTAACACTGTCTTCTTCAGAGTTTCATGTGGTCGACCCCTTTTTCCTTTGGCTTTTTGTGTTCCAACTGATAGCTTGTTTTGGGATTCTCTGACTGTTTCTTCTCATCACATGACTGACATATGTCCATCTCTCCTTTTTCTGATCACCCATGCTCTTGCTTGCTTATTACCATATCTCACTCCTTTAGATTGTTAGAAGATTGTAGGTTATCTGTTTTTTCTTCATCTATAATTATACCAGAATTTTTCTTCTTAATGTTTCATTTTTTGAATATATAAAAATGTTTCCTTATGCAACCACTGCAGAATATTTTCATCTCTGACCACGTGAAAATGTTTCCTCCTGTGAACAAAATACAAAATATTTCCTATCATGACCACATCAAAATGTTTTCTTCTGTAATCATGTCAAAATGTTGCCTCCTGTAATCACATCAAAATGTTGCCTCCTGTAATAACATCACAATGTTGCCTCCTGTAATCACATCAAAATGTTTCCTCCTGTAATCACATCAGAATGTTGCCTCCTGTAATCACATCAAAATGCTGCCTCCTGTAATCACATCAAAATGTTTCCTTCTGTAATCACATCAAAATGTTTCCTCCTGTAATCACATCAAAATGTTGCCCTTTTTTTATTCAAATCAAACTGCTTCCCTTTTCAGAAAGACCTGGTCCAGGCTGAGAGGATGAGGCAGAGAGGCCAACAGCTGATGATGGAAGAACATTATGCAGTGGACTCTATTAGACCAAAATGTGTGGAGCTGCAGCGAATGTGTGAGCAGTACAAGGAGCTGCTGCGGAAAAGGAGAGAGCTGCTGGCCAAGTCACATGACCTGCATGACAGACTTGAAAGGGTCAGTTTGTTCATCAGTGTGGCACATGGTGTGTCACTGTACATCAGACACACTTACATGAGCATCATTGCAATCATCACCATCAGCATAATCTAATTATCACATCATCATTATATCTCCACCATTACATCAGCCTTATCTAATTATCACCTCACCATTATCACATTGGCTTCATCTAATTACCACACCGCCATCACCTATAAGCCTGTATCATTATTACTCCACCAAACTTCATCGCTGCCATTTAGCCATCACACCATCCTTCTCATCTGAATCTTCTGTTGTTTTTTTTTTTCTCTTGGGCATTCAGGGCAGCAAATGGTGCAGCTCTGGTGTTGACATGCTGGCCAGTCAGTCCATGGATGGACAGCAGACCCCTCAGGGAGCACATCTAGCGCTCAAGGAGATAGAAAGCTTCCTGCGGGCTTCGAAAGAGCTCAAGCTAAACAACCCCAAAGAATTCCGTCAGTTATTTGAGTCCATGATGACCCCGGAAACCAGGGTAAGTTAGAGGACACTCTTTCCTGAATTTATAATGTCCTAAGGAAGTGGGTAAATTGTAAACATTACCTGTCATCAGTGAATTAGTAATGGGAACCGGAATCCTAGTATTCAGGACCTATCCATGTCTAATAATGGAGATACAGTGAGGGAATGAATGAATGAATAATCTTTATTTTTAAAGGGTAAAGAATTAGGCACGCAGGCCCGTCTTATATTCTGCCCTTTTTATTAAAAGGAGGACATCTGTCACTCTTCAAAAAGTAAAACGACTAAAGGAGCCGTGGAGAGGAACAGACAGAACTACAAAAATAAGATTTTTAAGGGCATGCATCTTTCCCACCACATCATATAACTGTGAGACCTGGACACTTAACAAAACAGCTGAGAAACACATAAATGCCTTTGAATGTAAATGTTACAGAAGAGTTCTTCAAATATCATGGACACAAAAAAGAACAAATATATCCATACTTCAAGAACTTAATATTGAAGAAGGCTGGCTAGTAAACAGGATTAAACAGAGAAAACTGAAATATTTTGGACATATTAAATGTCATGATAATCTAGAGAAGACCATCTTGGAAGGGTATATAATGGGAAAAAGAAAGAGAGGAAGACCAAGGTGAAGATGGCTGCAGGACATTGTTGATAATCTGCAAATGGATGCATCAGCAGCAGGACATCTTACTTACAACTGAGAAGCCTACAGGAGAGAGCTGTTAGGTAGGCAAAGTTCCGCAAGGGACATGCAGATGATTGACTTGACTGACTGACTGATCCATGTCTAATCTGTTCCCATTTCTGACAACTATCAAAGAGTAACTGCTAACTGTTCCAGTCAGAAGTTGCAGCACCGTTGTAAAAGCAATCAGAATAGAATTTTGTTGTGAACTGTCACGTTAGCTTATGATGACCCAAGAAACACGGTTAGGGTTAATGGACATTTATTTGTCATTAATTTATAATGGCCACAGAAACCTGAGTGAGTTTGTGGACAGTATCTGTATTCTTTATGACCAGGGTGAAGATGCCCACTGAGGCAATCATCGACTCATAGCTGATACGCCAGCTTCAGGGTTAGTGAAGTATAGCTGACCAAGACCCTGTCCCACCTCTCCGTGGTACCCCCAGTAACAGACATAGCCTGGCTAATGGGGCAGGGATCGCCATAGTCCCCATGGTGGTGAAGTCTGCTAAAGAAGCATTGCACACCCACTGCTTTTTAGTTGTACTCCGGGATTGAAAAAGTAGCTGCCATAACCCCGCTCCCACGCGGATACGATGCTGTGCCCCAACATCTTCACAGCATCGGCAGCAAAGAACACCAGCTTGCAGTTACAGGGAGATAGAAGACAAGACATTCATTATGACCACAGAAACAGAATGAGTTATTGGACATTATTTATCCCTAATGTATGTTAGCAAGAATCATATATCATTATTTTATAACTAGCCCAAATATCAGGGAAATTAAGTGAGCATTATCTGTCATTTCTAGAAACATTTCCATTAAAAAAAAATTTAGCAGAGATTGAAGAGGGACAGTCATTGATACAAACTGTAATAAATCAATCTCTTCTGCTAAAATTATTCATGATTGAAACATCAGTCTACCACATCTACAAATCATCATGGATGGTACAGGGAATACTAAAAAAGTAAAGATAGTCCCATAGCATTTCAAATGCCGTAGGGGGTGAAGCGTTAGAGATCTCATTATGCTGGGTCATCAGCGTGTGAGGTAGGGTGACCAGTTCCTTTCCTCGCTGCCTTTACTTCCCAGATTTTCTCTGGTACCCATTTTACGAGGCTGGGTCGACCTCAGGGCCGTATTGGTCGGAAAAGAAATCCCGCTCAGCTGGGGATTCGAACCCTCAACCATTTGGTTGCTAGACGAGTGCTCTAACCACTACGCTAGCCGGCCCTCAGGGAATACTACCCAGTATTTAATCACTTTTAGCCAAATTGCCATTTGTGCACATATGAGAAAAAAATGTTACAGCTTTTTAAACTTTAAATATGTTACTAACTAAACATGTGTGAGAGTGAAAGTGTTTTTTTTTCTCTGCACCATTTTAAGAACAAGCAAAGCATAATGGGTTATTCTGTTCTAGTCTTGAAATAGGTAGATGGCAGCTTCCCCCATGGCTAATTCTGCAAACATTTGATTGGCCAAAGTGGCCAACAAGTCCATATTGTACAGCACAGTCGAATATTTTAAGAATTTGTCCTGTTAATCGTATTACTTTGGTCAGAATGCCTAAATGTCCCTTGTTTTAAAACACTAAACTAAATGTCCCTTGTTTTAAAACACTAAACTAAATGTCCCTTGTTTTAAAACACAGAACTTAGAAAAGATGGGCAGATTAGACTGGCGCAGCTGGTCAGTGTAACAGTAAACCATATTTGTGTTGCAAGATTGAAGTTTCTTGGCAGTATGCATTTCTTGTCTTCATTTATTCCCCCTCCTCTTCATATGATGACCGGCTAGCATAGTGGTTAGAGCACGCGTCTAGCAACTGAATGGTTGAAGGTTTGAATCCCCAGCTGAGCGGGATTTTTTTTCCAACCAGTACTGCCCCGAGGTTGACCCAGCCTCATAAAATAGGTACCAGATAAAATTCTGGGAAGGAAAGGCAGCGAGGAAAGGAACTGGCCACCCTACATCATATGCTGATGGCCCAGCATAATGAGCTCTCTAACACTTCATCCCCCTACAGCACTTGCTGTGGGACTATCTTTACCTTTCTTTAACTTTACCTCTTCATATGATGAAGTATTGTAACACAGAATTGTTCCCCATGTAGTATTGTCTTTATCCATTTTTTAAAAAATTATCATTGTGGCTAACTGAAATGTCATGGATGTCTTATAGATATTCTAGTATCTCAGTTTTGCTCTGTCTCATGACATTTTTCCTTCACAAAGTAGTAGTGGGAGTATTGTGTGACTGGGGGTACACTTTTCGTCATTCACATTAAGTTCTTCTGCTGAATGTTACCATCATGGATGAAAGCTTAGCGTGCTAGATCACCTCATGGTTGGTCACTGCCACTTTATATTCATTATTTTTTAAGGCAATAAAGATGTACATTCATTTTTTTCTCTTATTTTGAATGTATTATCCATGTTTCAGCTCATTTAAAGAGAGTGATAAGTACATAGGCCTCTTAAATTAGAAACCATGTCCTCAGTATTAATCATCTATTTTTGTTTTTGTTTTTTTTTCCATGTCTTTTATCCTTAGTTGTCAAATGTTGTACCTGCCAAAAATAAGACTACAAAAATGAGATTTTTAAGGGTATGCATCTTTTCCATCACAACATATGCCTGTGAGACATGGACACTTAACAAAACAGCTGAGAAACACATAAATGCCTTTGAATGTAAATGCTACAGAAGAGTCCTTCAAATATCATGGACACAAAAAAAGAACAAATATATCCATACTACAAGAACTTAACAAGGTTGGCTAGTAAAAGAGAGGAAGACCAAGGTGAAGATGGCTACAAGACATCGTTGATGATCTGCAAATGGATTCGTCAGCAGCAGGCAATCTTGCTCACAACCGAGAGGCCTACAGGAGAACTGTCAGGGAGGCAAAGTTCCGCAAGGGTCATGTGAATGAATGGCTAGTAAAGGGGATTAAAGAAAGAAAATTTAAATATTTTGGACACATTAAACGTCATGATAATTTAGAGAAGACCATCTTGGAAGGGTACATAATGGGAAAAAGAAAGAGAGGAAGACCAAGGTGAAAATGGCTACAAGACATCGTTGGTAATCTGCAAATGGATACATCAGCAGCAGGGCATCTTGCTCACAGCCGAGAGACCTACAGGAGAGCTGTTAGGGAAGCAAAGTTCTGCAAGGCACATGCAAATGACTTAGTACCTGTCAATTTTTATTATTATTTTTTAAATTCTCCAAGAGCTAAATACATATTTTGTAAACCTGTCTATCTGCAGACCATGGTCCAGCAGTTGTTGAAGAGAATGGAAGATGTCCAGGGTATGTGTGAAAAAAGAAAGGACAGCCTGAGGCAGGTCATTGATCCACGACAGCCTTCTGGACACAGAGACACAGCAGAGCAGAGTAGACCACCTCGAGAGACGAGAGACACAGGGTCAAAGGTGAACAAAGATTATACAGATAGTGGAAGTCCTCTTAAGAGACAAGAAAATGACAAGAAGCAGGCAGTTTCTCTGGAGAAAAGTGTACGGGTAAGTATGGTTTCAGCATATTTATGTAAGTAGCAAAGACCAGAGTTGTGCATTTCAAGGTGTGTTCATTCCATATTGTGTGACATTATTGTGAAAACTGATTGCTTTTTCATTGTCTGGTGTATTTTTTACAAATTAAATGATTCCAAATGCTGTCATTTTCTATGGCTAGGTTGTTGTTTTCACTACTTTAACATTTTGCATCATTCCTTGAAGGTTGGTTACATAAGAATTTGCTTCATTCCTTAATGATTAGTTAGATTAAAAGAGTTTTGCTTCTTTTCTGAAGTTTTTGGTTGCTTAGATTTCTGCCACTTTATTTTTTAAAAATTGCTTAGATTTCTGCCACTTTATTGAAAAAAGATTGCTTAGAGTTTTGCCTCTTTATTGAAAAAAGGTTGTTTAGATTTCTGCTACTTTATTGAAAAAAGGTTGCTTAGATTTCTGCCACTTTATTGAAAAAAGGTTGCTTAGAGTTTTACCTCTTTATTGAAACTTGGTTGCTTAGAGTTTTGTCTCAGTCCTCAAGAACATTGAAATCACTGTATGTAATACATCAGTCTGTCTGCCTGCCTGCCTGGCTGCCTGCCTGCCTGCCTGCCTACCTGCCTGCCTGTCTATCTGTTTGTCTGCCTGTCTGTCTGTCTAGTGCCGTGTCTACTGGGATTGGCAGTCATAACTCTTCACAACTCTCTATTTTGTGTTGCCTCTGTGAGTTGTTCTAATATCCTCTGTGAGTTGTTCTAATATCCTCTGTGAGTTGTTCTAATATCCTCTGTGAGTTGTTCTAATATCCTCTTTCCACACCATCTTTGCAGTCCATCCAGGATTTTCTCTCTTGGTCAATCTTGGTTTCTTTTCCATTCTAACTTTCCTGTTGTCATGATGTGTTTTGTTCTGCATTTTCTCATGACTTGTCCTATGAATTTCAACTGCCTTTTCCTGACATAGAGGCACACATTAAAAAAAAATTTTATCTGTTTGTTTCCTTTCTAGAGCTCAGTGGATAGATGAGTGCGAGCTCTGTATTATTTTAATGTTTTTTTTTTTTTGGTCACACATTTATTAGAGATGGACATATGTCAGTCATGTGATGAGAAGAAACAGTCAGAGAATCCCAAAACAAGCTAGTTTATAGTTTTAAACCCAATTTAGTGGGCATAAAATGCCTGGATGAGGTTGAAAAGCTTGCTGAAAACAGGAAAACTTGGCAAACTACCATGCAAGCCCTGTGTGGTGTTTAACGGCAGAGGAACAATGTAAGAAGTAAGATTTATAGCATAAACTAATTTACTTTCTTCCCTACATCTCTTTGATTACAGTATGTCTTACTATTTCTCCTGTGTGTAGTACCGCCCTGAGAACCACCAGTCCAGCAACATGAAATCTAACTCAACCTCAGGTCAGGTAACATCACGAGCAGTTGAAATTTCCAGTGATCTCCCTTCCACAATGCCGCAGATCATGAGTCGCTCAGTGTCTGATATTTCATCTTCCTCCAGCAGCAATGATACTCAGCAAACTTCCTCATCATTTTTGGAAACAGATGTACTTCAAGCTAAGAGAAAGTAAGAAAACAGACTAGCATGTTAACACGATTATGTTGTATGTCCAGCATGTTAACATAGTCATGCTGTCTGTTAATTTGTGGCCCAGAGAGAGGTATTATCAGTGTGTTGAATACTGTCATTTTGTTAGTTAGATGTGAACCATATTGAGATATTCATCAGAATATCATCATCATGCTGTCTGTGTAGTGCGAGTCATAGAAAGACACTGCCATTTGTCAAGGAGACATCAGTGTTGACATTTGTATACCTTTTCCCACTGTTGTCATTAGTACATTATCTGTAACTGTTAGCTATTAACAGATGACACAACAGAGATTGTAGCTATTAACAGATGACACAACAGAGATTGTAGCTATTAACAGATGACACAACAGAGATTGTAGCTATTAACAGATGGCACAACAGAGATTGTAGCTATTAACAGTGGGACAACAGAGATTATAGCTATTAACAGATGGCACAACAGAGACTGTAGCTATTAACAGCATCACAGCAGAGATTGTAGCTATTAACAGATGGCACAACAGAGATTGTAGCTATTAACAGATGGCACAACAGAGATTGTAGCTATTAACAGATGGCACAACAGAGATTGTAGCTATTAACAGATGGCACAACAGAGATTGTAGCTATTAACAGCAGCACAACAGAGATTGTGGCTATTAACAGATGGCACAACAGAGATTGTAGCTATTAACAGATGACACAACAGAGATTGTAGCTATTAACAGATGACACAACAGAGATTGTAGCTATTAACAGATGGCACAACAGAGATTGTAGCTATTAACAGTGGGACAACAGAGATTATAGCTATTAACAGATGGCACAACAGAGACTGTAGCTATTAACAGCATCACAGCAGAGATTGTAGCTATTAACAGATGGCACAACAGAGATTGTAGCTATTAACAGATGGCACAACAGAGATTGTAGCTATTAACAGATGGCACAACAGAGATTGTAGCTATTAACAGATGGCACAACAGAGATTGTAGCTATTAACAGCAGCACAACAGAGATTGTGGCTATTAACAGATGGCACAACAGAGATTGTAGCTATTAACAGATGACACAACAGAGAGTGTAGCTATTAACAGTGGCACAACAGAGATTGTAGCTATTAACAGATGGCACAACAGAGATTGTAGCTATTAACAGATGGCACAACAGAGATTATAGCTATTAACAGATGGCGCAACAGAGATTGTGCCTATTAACAGATGGCACAACAGAGATTGTAGCTGTTAACAGATGGCACAACAGAGATGGTAGCTGTTAACAGATGGCGCAACAGAGATTGTGCCTATTAACAGATGGCACAACAGAGATTGTAGCTGTTAACAGATGGCACAACAGAGATTGTAGCTGTTAACAGATGGCACAACAGAGATGGTAGCTGTTAACAGATGGCACAACAGAGATTGTAGCTGTTAACAGATGGCACAACAGAGATTGTAGCTGTTAACAGATGGCACAACAGAGATTGTAGCTGTTAACAGATGGCACAACAGAGATTGTAGCTGTTAAGAGTGGTACAACAGAGATTGTAGCTATTAACAATGGCACAACAGAGATTGTAGCTATTAACAGATGGCACAAGAGAGATTGTAAGTGGAGCCTAACATTGACAGTTCCAGTGTTTTGTCATTTTTGTTATTAATATTTTCACTTTTCTTCAAAACATCAACACTTCATTCTCTTTATTTCTTCCTCAGGTTATATCTTAACTCAAACATCTGATTGTACTTGGCCAATGTCTTTAACATCTTTCTGAATGTACATAACCTGTATTTTTAACATCTCTCCGAATGTACATAACCTGTATCTTTAACATCTCTCTGAATGTACATAACCTATGTTTCTTTAACATCTCTCTGAATGTACATAACCTATGTCTCATTAAGACCTCTCTTAATGTTCTTTGACATAATTTTCTCACACCTCTCTCTCCTCTCTTGATGTATTCTCTAATGGTTTTCTTGACTTACTTCTCCAATATCTCTTTGAAATGTGCCAGATCTGCTTCCCCAGCATGTCCTTGTAATGTATAAGAACTACTTCTCCAGCTTCTGTTTGAATGTAGCTGACCTACTTCTCCAGCATCTCTTTGAATGTAGCTGACCTACTTCTCCAGCATTTGTTTGAATGTAGCTGACCTACTTCTTCAGCATCTGTTTGAATGTAGCTGACCTACTTCTCCAGCTTCTGTTTGAATGTACCTGACCTACTTCTCTAGCATCTGTTTGAATGTAGCTGACCTTCTTCTCTAGCATCTGTTTGAATGTAGCTGACCTACTTCTCTATCATCTCTTTGAATGCACTTAACCTGCTTCTCTTAGAATGTGCCATATCTGCATCTATAACATCTCTTAGAAAATGACTGACTTACTTCTCTAACATCTCTTTGAATATATTTGACGTGCTTCTCTAACATCTCTTAATGCCTGACCTACATCTCTTAGAAAATGCCTGACATACTTCTATAACATCTCTTAGAAAGTGCCTGACATACTTCTCTAACATCTCTTAGAAAATGCCTGACATACTTCTTTAACATCTCTTAGAAAATGTCTAACATGCTTCTCTAACATCTCTTTGAATGTGCCAGACTTACTTCTGACACAAGCTGATTTTCAACTGCTCTTATTGACCCTTCAATCCTACCCTCACCCCTTAGGCAAGTGATGAATGAACTAACAGAGACGGAGATAGCGTATGTCAATGAACTTGATCAAATCATTCAGGTTAGTGGTTTGTTTAGACAGTTTTTATGGCAACTCATTTTGATCAGTTTTACTAATGTAGATATGCTTTAGACAAAGCAGCATGATCATTTCAATAAACAGCCTTGCCTGTCACAAATTTTAAAATGAAGTGACTGTTGACATTCAACTGACATGTATATTACTCTGAAATGATTTGACTGGTGTTTACTATTTTGAAATGGCTCAACATATATGTTACACTAAAATGAATCAGCTGATAAATATTCTACAATGAAATGACTCAAAGGATAGATTTTTCACTGAAATCACAGAATCTACTAACACATTTGTTATTGTGCACTTGGTATTATGAAGTGCTATGGAAAAAAATAAAACTGAAAATGATTACAGAATGGCAAAGTAGCATGTTGAAATCCATCACCATGCTGGATTACAACATATGAGGAAGAATAAAAAAAGGATGAATATGGAAACCTGCAGCTGACAGAACCTCATGATCATGAACTAGGGGAGTTCACCTTTGTCTATAATTCAGAAGTTTGAAGGGCCAAAATGGTTATCCAGTATTCAGGGAAATTGTGTGGTTGTTTTACTTTCCATGTTCAAGAATTTCCTCTCCTTTTTTTTTTTTTTTGTGTGGTTGTTTTACTTTCCATGTTCGAGAATTTCCTGTCCACTACAAAACTGATCTTTAAAGAATGAGCCAGCAAAGGTCATGGTCACTTATGGAGAATACTCAAATTTTTGCAGGGATACTATAACAAAATGGATGACAGATCTATGCAGATGATGATCCCTCCACCACTTCTTGGCAAGAAACATATCTTGTTTGGAAACTTGCAGGAGATCCACCGGTTTCATAAAGAGTGAGTTGTTTTGTCATTTATGCAGTCATAGATATGAAGAGATGTGAATTCTTACATGCACATAAATTATTACATTTCTACAGCACAAACAAAAAAAGTTTACATGTAAATTATTACATAGTATGTTGAGTCAAAAGTTCATCACGTTTTTGCATTGAATTTCGCTACTGTACAAAATTACCTTCTCAGTCTAGCCTTATTGGACAACCACCTCTGCCCCTTGACCTAGCCAGAGCCATTGGGTACTTGTGTTGGGGTACAGCAGGAAAATCTACTTTTCATCCCCAGTGATGATATGGTGGAGAAACCTTTTGGCATATTAGTTTGCCAACAGCTAGTGACGGATATCTCTGCACTTGCCTGGGGGTGGGGGGGGGGAAATGAGATTGCATGGGACACATCAAGGCTGTCTGCTGCTGAAGCAGAGCTCATGCAAATGCCGAATGATGTCTCTTTGAGAAGAGCCCAGCTGAGCTGATAAGCGCTGAGTACTGGTACTGGGATTGTTTTCAACAGCTTGTCGCAGGGCTTCATCACTGGTTGGCATCCCAACCTGGGCTTGTCTTTGATGTCGGTGTCCCCAGAGTTGAACCAATGAAACCACTTCCTATCAGTGCTGCCATCAACTGTCCTTCCCTTTCCACATTACAAATTTTCTGCCCTTTCTTCCAATAATGCCTCTGGAGGACACAAACAGCAACCTTGCTGTCTGCTATATTTCCTTCTGCTGATCACCTGTCTCATGATTCATTGCCTCAGATTGAGTATGCATGTATTCAGCATGACATAACACATGATGTCTACATGTCATTACAAATGTCAGAACATTGTATTTCTTCTTCTTCATCATATGCACACTGGCAATGATGCATGGTACCCTGATTTTTGTGATGTGCCTTTTGGCTGGGTACCTCCAACTTCAGCATCTTTCCTTGCTAGGGCAGACTCTGGTCTTGCTTGGACTGCCATGAAGACAGTGGCGTAGGCTGACCTGGCCAAAAGTTTTTTTTCCAGCCTCTGGTGGCTATACTTAAACCAGATTCAGCATGCAACTCTGGCTGGCCAGGTGGCTTTGAGACAGTTCCACAGAGACACTCTGACTCTGGGATGAGAAATCCGATGAATGCCTCAACAATATCCATTCCCCGCCACTTATAGTTTGTTGGCTCTGTTTCATTTACATCATTCTGATACCCATTGTTGTAAAGATCCATAGACTTGCCACGTCCTGAATTCATTGGTTTCACACCAGATTTTCCTCATCCCTGTCGCCGATCTCCATGTCCCCATCCGTCCACCAACCTGACATTACATTTTACAAAAATAACAATTACAATTAGTGTCGACTGCTACAGGTTTCTGGACTACAGAAGTAGGTCAGAGTTTTTAAGCAAACAGATCTATGTTCCCTGTCTCACAAAGACTATGTTAAGATAAGTGTTTTCTTAATACAGTTGTTCCCAGGGGAAGTACGTCATATAAGATGGGAACCTTGACTGAAATTAGGACATTGAAAAACATGATGAATTTTTTACTTACCGTAATAGTTATAATAATGTTGTACAAAGCATGGTCTATGAATAAGAGAGTACAAGAAATGGAGGCCATGGAAATGTAGTTCATAAGAAGGATGTTGAAGGTACCATGGACAGCTAAGAAAACCAACGAAGAAGTTTGATCAGAGGCAGACAAGCAAGATTTAAAGGACATTTCCTGAGAATAGGAAAATTGAAACACATTGTGGCAACTGGAAAAATTGATGGAAGAAGAGACAGAGGAAGACAGAGAGAGAAGTTACTGGATGGGCTGTCAGTGTGGCTAGGAAGAAAGTCACCGGTGGATTTCATAATCAAGTCTAAAGACAGGGAATTGTTGAGAGAAATGATCACCTACGCCATGCAACATGGCACTTAAATTAGATTAGACAGCACATACAAGCACTTGTATGCATGATTTTTACTTTTTTTTTTTTTGTACAACCGCAAAGACCAGTTATGTCATTTTTGTAAATATATATAATTTTCTGTTTGTGGTTTTTGTATTGATTATGGTAATCTGTTATGTGTTCTCTCACATTAATGACTCATTAAGTCATTTTGCTGTTACATAATGACAAAATGCTGCACAGGTAACACAGGTATTGACTGGGTACATGGGACCCAACTAGAAGATCTTGATTTTGCTGATGACATAACTCTTATCAGTAATAATGTGAATTCCATGCAAGAAAAAACAGATAGCCTATCTTCACTGGCTAGCAAAATAGGACTTGAAATTAACAAGGACAAAACAAAAATAATGAAAATTCCCATCAATCAAAATGGAAAAATACACATAGAAGGGACAGATATTGAAGAAGTCAATCAATTTGCATACCTTGGCAGCTACATAGACCAGGATGGTGACACTAGAAAGGAAGTTAGGATCAGAATTGCAAAAGCAGCATCAATCTTCAAGAATCTTGAGAACATATGGAATTCAAAAGTTATAAGCACAAAAACCAAGTTAAGACTATTCAATTCAAATGTAATATCCACCCTCATTTATGCATGCGAAAGCTGGAAAACAACTAAAGAAATAGAAAAGAAATTAGACTCTTTTGAAAACAAAAATGCCTAAGGAAAATACTCGGCATCAAGTGGAATGAATTCAAGAACAATGCAGAGATAAGACAGATGACTGAACAACAACCAGTCTCACGGGTGATCAGGAAAAGGAGATGGACATATGTTGGTCACTTGATGAGAAGAAATGATCAGAGAATCCCAAAACAAGCTATCAAGTGGAACACAACAGGCCGAAGAAAAAGGGGCAGACCGCGTGAAACTCTGAAGAGGACATTAAGAGAGGCCAAGTTAACAGGCATAAAATCCTTTGAAGAGGTTGAAAGACTCGCCGAAGACAGGAAAAATTGGCGAACTACTTTGCGAGCCCTATGTGACGTCTAACGGCACGGGAAGGATATAAGATATAAGAATGAAAAGAAGTATTGTTATGAAAAGAACATTTTCAGTGTATTATAAAAAAAACTACCTGTTGTGAATTTAATTTCCACTGACTAAAAGTGAACACTTCAGTAACAATTGGTTAATTCTCAGATTAACAGCATGCCTATGGCGGTCTGATTTTTCATTGAATAATAGTGAGGAAAAGAGAAAATAAAAAGGTTTCTCTATTTAAATGTAGAACATCTCTATTGATATTAATGAAGTAGAACTATTCTTCAAGATAAATTCATATTTTTGTACGTCACTGTATTGGTCTGACATATATATATCTGTCCTTTTCCTTTGTTGTCCAGTGTTTTTTTGCAAGAGTTAAAAGACTGCAGAGACAGCCCGTCAAGAGTTGGCAAGTGCTTTGTGAAGAGAGTAAGTTTAAGTTATTAATGTGCCCGAAGTGTTTTGTGATTAAGTACAGCATTTCCCAGACTGTACATGAAACACTAAGATCTACGAAGGGTCAAGTATGAGTAATTTCAGAGCAGGTCTAGTATATATAAAGCTTTGATGTGAAAATTTGTAATTAATGCCAAGTGGCAGGGGAAATGTATGGGATGGGGAAGGGAAAGGGGGGCAAAGTGAATTATAAATGGCTTTAGGCAAACCTGTAAAAGTTTGAAAACCACTGATTTAATGGAGTCATTATCAGATAAATACATGTGTGCTATGTTTCACTGTTACTTATTATCTTATTACCTGTAGTCAGCATGGAGGAGGAGGTGTCTGTGTATGTTTGTGTATATGTGTATTATGTGTGTGTGTGTGCATACATGCATGAGTGTGTGTGTGCATATGTATGTGTGTATGTATATAATGTATTTACGTAGCTTCACAAAGTCTGGCAAATGTAACCGCATAATATATGTAACTGCATGTGAAAGCTGGAAAACAACTGAAGAAATAGACAACAAATTAGACTCTTTTGAAAACAAATACAAGGTGATCGTAAATTAAGCAAAAGGTCAGCTCGTTTTCACTCTGGGCCGGCTGCACGTAACACGTAATTACACAAAATTACCTGGGGTCTCTGGTCATTCTCGGTTGTTTATATGTTGTTTGTACTGTACAAAGCTACCCTGGTTTTCTGTACTCTCCGGAATCTGCTTCAACCAAGTCAGTATATGAGAGCCCAAATTGCTCTGTTTGGCGTGATAAGACAAATTTAACACCGTTGTCCGAAAATTCCTACAATTTCTAAATAAAGAGTCAATTCAATTCCCTTGCCTTAGATGAGTATTCAGGTTTAAGATGCAACTACTTCAGTCTATTTTAGTTTAATCGCTATGATTTTGTCACTTGATGAACGCATTTTTCTGGTTGAGTATGTGTTTAGGGAAGCTGGGAAATACTCCAGTTTTGTGCAGGAGATATTCGCTGAAAAATTTCCAGCTTCAGCCGTACCCAGTGGTAAAACAGTACACAATCTTATTGAAAAATTTCACAGGACCAGGTCAGTGCTTGATGCTCAGCGTTGTGGAAGGCCATCGGTTCTTCAGGCTGAGAAATTATTGGATATTTCAGATTCTGATTCAGAGCCCATCAAAATCACTGTGAAAGTTTGCAGAAGAGCAAGGCATCGGGTTTACAACCGCACATAAGGCAGTCCAAAGAGCCTTAAAATTTCACATTTTTATAAATCCGTCTTTTATAATGCAGTATTTTCATAAACTCACAAGGTAATTGGGCACTAATGGCTTTCCATAGTTTCATTTGCTCTAACACACTGCAAATGACCCAGGAGAATCTGTTATGCCTCAATGAATCAGTTACGCCTCTGTCTGAGCGTTATAGAATGAAAGCAAAACAAATTCTGACCAAGTTTATGATCACCCTGTACCTAAGGAAAATACTCAGTGTAAAGGTAATAAAGGGGTGTCTGATTGGCGAAGTGGTACTCAGTATAAAGTGGAACAAATTCAAGAATAGCGCAGAGATAAGGCAGATGAGTGAACAACAACCTGTCTCATGGGTGATCAGAAAAAAGGAGATGCTCATATGTTGGTCACGTGATGAGAAGAAACAATCAGAGAATCCCAAAACAAGCTATAAAGTGAAACACAACAGGCCAAAGAAAAAAAGGTAAACTATGTGAAACTCTATAAAGAGGACACTGTTAAGAGAGTAGTAGGCATAAAATCCCTTGATGAGGTTAAAAAGCTCACTGAAAACAGGAAAACTTGGCGAACTACCATGCGAGCTCTATCTGATGTTTAACAATTAGGGAAATATTTAAGATGTGAGGTGTAATATATATATTTTTTTGTCATGAAGCAAAGGCCTAATTTCTGAATTTTTAACATGTCTCATTTCTTTTTCTTGATATTTGACACCGAGCTGATAATCAATATAGCATTCTTGAAATAGAGAGGGACTGTTTTATTTAAATTAACTGCTCCATAATGAACTGTCTAGATAGATTAATTTCTTGACAGTGAACTGTGTCCAAATCCACTAGAAGACATGTTTATTTATAATTATTTACATAAATTGACAGATTAAGAAATGTTAACAGTGATACAGATTCACAGAAACTTCCATCCACATTATCACTGTGCAGTCATATTTTAGAAATGAAATTTTATAGGGTCAACAGCAGGAAATAAAATATTTTTTTGTTTTATGTGTTTTCTGTGATTTCTAGAAAGAAGAGTTCCAGATGTACAGCATTTACTGCCAGAACAAGCCAAAGTCAGAAGCTCTGAGGATGACAGTGGAGGAAGATAATCCTTTCTTCAAGGTCTTTCTTTTATCTCAGCATCCTCTTTATTTTCCTCTCTATCTAGAGACATTTATTCTGTATTTTTCTGATAAAGAGAAGTCAAATATATTATTGGGGTGAAATACTGTTGAAGGAAGGAAGCCACATGAGCTTTCAAATTAATCATTTTGAAAAAAAAAAAATGATTAAAAATCTTAACAACTCAGGACCACTTTGTCATTGGGACATAACAGGTGAACTTCAAAGGACCTAAACAGTAGCTTTAAGGAGAGTGCACTTCTGATGACTGGGGAGTTGTGGGGGTTTTTATTTACCCTCTCAATGAAGTATTCCTACAGCAGTATATTGAATGTTAGGATGTAAGATATCTATCTTACATCCTAACATTCAATATACTGCTCATCTGAGAATTGAAACATTTGTATAAAATGAGTTATCTTCTAAAGTAATTAGCTGTCTGTGAGTAGAGTCCATCTGCTTTGTCTCAGGTTGCATGAGGGTTACGGTTAAGGTATGACAGAAAAAAGGTCGGGTGAGGGAGAAATCATATGACTGAGGGACAGTTGTGTTTTGTGTATCGTCTGAGACAGACATAGATCAGGCTGTTAGAAATGTTGTTTAGTGAAATAGAAGTAGAATAGAGTGTATTAGGATGTTCTGATAGCGACAGTAGTCTGCTGGGAATATATATTGTGGATATGTCCAGTCTTGTGTCCATGGATTTTTTTAATGCCTTTTGTCGTTCTCGTCATACCGCTCATTGACTCATCGTTACCCCGTGCATCATTTCAACTGTAAAGTTCTGTATTACTATGTCCACTGAAAGAGAATGAACCTGGGAGCAAGTAAGTCTGTGAAGTGAATAACAAAGCAGAAGCAAAACAACGTAGAGTAGTCGTAGATTAAATGAGGTAAAATATTAACAGTAATTGATAAAGTCAACACTTGTCATTGTAAGCAGAAAGAACATTATTCCAGTGGACAATAGTGGAAATTTACAGAGAGATGAGCAACGAGTTTACATTCTACACATAGAAGAGCAGAAGATAGAATCACCTGAGAATCCTGCTTTATTCCCTGCTCTGATTACATCTTGCTTTGAGCATGAAGGCCTATAATTTCTTTATTAACTCTTCCCGTGCCACAGAAAAAAGCGTAGATGTTCCGATCTGTGCCAGACAGAAAGCACGGGTCTTGTTATATATAGAGGGTATAGTTGTAAAAGTGAATTAACAAATTATTTCCACATTAAAAAGTATACATATTATGCATTAAAATACATGTAAATGTAAGAAGATTTCATAAATGAAGAGTTTTTTTTTTTAGGAAAAAAAAAAGATGTAGTGTGATGATTTTAGCTGATAATTGTGTATTATTGTCCATCGGGTAGGTCTAGGACTGTCATTGATTGACTAGCAATGTGTAGATTGAATTTGTTTTATCCGATCTCATTGTGTGTTGCATGTTATGTTGCATGTTCACGAAAAGAATGCCTGAAATAACTTTCTAACTACTTCTCCAGTCCATCTAATAGTCTAAATCTACTTGGGGTACATTCACCAACAGTGGTCTAGTTGTAGGGGGACATGTTTGCCTCTGAAGTCACACAAAAATTGATTTTTTTTCCCATTGAAACACTGGATTTTTACCAACTTTGTTATGACGCTTTTAAAATGGTGACAAAGGTCACTAGACATGCATACTAAACTGTTTACAATCAAAAGTTACACCGGATTTTGAATAAAACAAAGCTAGGGTCCCTATAGGGACCTTGGCAAAAACTGGACAAACTGGAAAAGACCCTTTAGGGACCCTGGCATGGGAAGAGTTAAAGATATTTCAGGGAAACTGGAGAAGATTTTATTTTAAATGGGTTTAAAAAATAAAACAAGTTTAACCTGCTGTGAACCTACTAAATGGCTTTAAAAATAAATTGTTTAAAAGTAACTGCAGTCATATGGTTT
Source organism: Achatina immaculata (assembly GCA_009760885.1). Lineage (NCBI taxonomy): Eukaryota > Metazoa > Mollusca > Gastropoda > Stylommatophora > Achatinidae > Lissachatina > Lissachatina immaculata. The sequence goes on from CM019707.1 coordinate 3,142,846, forward strand.
TGTTTCTTAGTCTAAGTTCATCATTTTAAACTGCTGCAGATACTAAAAATAAACATTATGGCAGTGATACAAAAAATGTTCATATCTCACGGATGTTGTTTGGTGGATCAGGAGTTAAATTCATTTTTGGCATTCATACGTAGTGCCTACCCCAGCAGTTCAGAAGTAAAAAAAAAAAGAGAAATTTCATATTAAAAAAAAAAAAAAAGATACTACAAATATTTTAGTAGATACTAGTCTGATATAACAATAAACACATCATTCACCCCTCTTCTACACAATCTCACCCTCTCTCTCTCTCTCTCACTCTCTCTGTGTCTATTTCTTGGGTTTAAGAGAAATGAAAAATAACTGCATCTGTATTCATCCAGGAGTGTCAGAGAAACTTGGGCCATAAATTGCCACTAGGAGCTTACCTTCTAAAGCCCATTCAGAGAATCACAAAGTACCAGTTACTGCTAAAGGTAAGTGCAGTCTGTATGAACATACAGTGTACTTTATTCACATATTCATATGAATGTCTGATCATACTTTAATATGTATGTATGTTGTGTAACTAAGAGTTATCACCAAGGAGTGTTCAACAATGCTCATCAGAAACACCGAAGATCTAAAACAAGTAGCAAGGAATTGCCAAACATGGATGGCCTTGTCCTCCACCCTATGCACCGCCTTTGACACAAGAGGATCAACTAACTAACTGATATTGTGTAACAGATATATATAGCCTTAAGAAATATGGACATTGTTTAACTCTCCTCTTATAACAACCATTATGAAAAACAACAGACTGAGGTGTCTCGGGCATTTAGAGATTGATTGATTGATTGATCTTTATTTCAAAAGGGTTAAGAATTGGGCATGCAGGCCTGTCTGACATCCTGCCCTTTATCATACAGCTTTCACGCTGTTCCAGACATTCTATAAATATTCCACTCATATCATATAACAAACATAAATAACAATAAAGTAACTACATAAACATAAAAATGACTAGCTACATACACATATAAATGACTAACTACCAAAAAAAATTTCATTACTGTTCAGAAGAGAATGGGGGAGGATAGACAAACAAAAATGGCTTATACAGTGATAAAAGGGGATAGATGAGGAGATAGACAGTGATGGTGAGACAGCCTAGAAGAAGATACACAGGCTCTTGAAATCAACAATTGGCAGGAAAAGGTCAAGAACAGAGAGGAATGGAGACATGTCTTGCCTGCAGCAATGAGACTCAGTGGCTCGGAAAGCTGCTGAATTTACCAGCAGCTCAAAGAAGATGAAGAAGATATCTAACTTTGCAGCTATTTGCTTTCACATGCTTAGCTTGTATGTTGGTTTTGTGACTATACCCTGAGCATCCCAAAACAGTTGACAAAACTCTGAGCATTCCACCACCTGCTTCAAGGGAGAAAGTGAAATCTAGCAAATACAAGAATCAGATAAATCTGAGCCAAAATAAACAGAGCATTGGTGCCAGATTAACCACCACACAGGCCCATGTGCTAAACTTAGAAAAGGCCCCCCCGACCCATCTGACCTATACAATTCATCTCCCAATATAATCTTTTTCTTCCAGGTCCCTAGACTTAAATCCGTTAAGTTTACTTGATAATCTTCCACAGCTTGCTTTAAAAAAAGACATTAACTTCCACTTTAAACAAAAATATTTGCCACTACTTTGGCTAGGAAATGCTGAGATATTCTGGTGACAGCCCTGAACTGGCCATGGCCTTGCAGGAAGCTCTGGATACAATGTTGTCAGTTCTAGCATATCTGAATGATAGCATGCATCAAGTCTCCATCACAGGATACAGTGTGAGTAACTTAGGAGTGTCATTTGTAATTGTAATGATTTATCACATTAATACTACAAAGAACTGTCCTCATTGTTTAGTTTACATTATCTATCCTCTCTCTTCACAAGCCATGATTTCTGAAATCTTAGATTGCACTGTCAGTTACTGAGAAAGTACAAGAGTTCATTCTTTTGATGTTTTTTCTTCTCTTTTTATTATAGGATAGCTTGTCCAGTCTTGGCCGCCTTCTTATGCATGGATCTTTCAGAGTGTGGACAGAACATAAGCATGAAAGGATACGAGATTTAAGATTACGTCCAATGCAGCGGCATGTGTTTCTCTACCAGAGGGCGCTGTTGTTGTGCAAGAAGAAAGATTATCACCATGGAAATAATGAACAGCCGAGTTACACTTTCAAGAACAAGTTGAATGTAATAAGCTAACTAAAGCAAAGTAAAATCATAGTTAGATTTTTTTTAAAAATTCCAGGTTTGTGTCTCGGTTTTGTGAAAATCTACTGCTAATGTTAAGAGTTTCCAGATGTATTATTTCTAGTTTTCTGTAGGTGCTTTCTTTATGAAGTTATGTTGTTGATGTAACATTTATCTTGCTGTCTTTGTGTTTATCTTGTTTCTATAACATTAATCTTGCTGTCTGTGTGATGTTCATCTTGTTACTGTAACATTTATCTTGCTGTCTCTGTGGTGTTGTTTGTGTGATTGCTATAACATTCATCTTTGTGGTGTTGTTTATATCGATAGCATATCATTTAATTTACCATCTTTGTGATATTATTCACCTTGTGGTGATACATTTGTGTCATTTATCATGCTGTCTTCATAATGTTGATTATCATATTGGCAAAGCATTTATCTTATTGTTTTAAGGTATTGGGCTGCCAACATAACCTGGTTATAAGTGTTAGACTTTATCCTAACAGCATGGTCTCAAGTTTTAGTGACCTAGGACTTGAATATTGATGATAAAAAGAAAAAGAAATTGTATGAAATGGTTGCCACAGTGTCCATATAGCATTCTCTCAAGTGTGTGAAATGGTTGGCTCATTGCCCTTATATCATTCTCTCAAGTGTATGAAATGGTTAGCTCAGTGCCCTTGTAGCATTCTCTTAAGTGTATGAAATGGTTGGCACAGTGCCATTATAGCAAGCATTCTCTCAAATGTATGAAATGGTTGGCTCAGTGCCCTTATATCATTCTCTCAAGTGTGTGAAATGGTTGGCTCAGAGCCCTTGTAGCATTCTCTCAAGTGTGTGAAATGGTTGGCTCAGAGCCCTTGTAGCATTCTCTCAAGTGTGTGAAATGGTTGGCTTAGTGCCCTTATATCATTCTCTCAAGTGTATGAAATGGTTGGCTCAGTGCCCTTATAGCATTTTCTTAAGTGTATGAAATGGTTGGCTCATTGCCATTATAACAAGCATTCTCTCAAATGTATGAAATGGTTGGCTCATTGCCCTTATAGCAAGGATTCTCTCAGGTGTATGACATGGTTGGCTCAGTGCCCTTATAGCATTCTCTCAAGTGCATGAAATGGTTGGCTCAGTGCCCTTCTAGATTCTCTCAAGTGTGTGAAATGGTTAGCTCAGTGCCCTTATACACTTGTAGCATTCTCTCAAGTGTATGAAATGGTTAGCAGTGCCCTTATACACTTGTAGCATCCTCTCAAGTGTATGAAATGGTTAGCAGTGCCCTTATACACTTGTAGCATCCTCTCAAGTGTATGAAATGGTTAGCAGTGCCCTTATACACTTGTAGCATCCTCTCAACTGTATGAAATGGTTAGCAGTGCCCTTATACACTTGTAGCATCCTCTCAAGTGTATGAAATGGTTAGCAGTGCCCTTATACACTTGTAGCATTCTCTCAAGTGTATGAAATGGTTAGCAGTGCCCTTATACACTTGTAGCATCCTCTCAAGTGTATGAAGTGGTTGACTTACTGCCCTTATACACTTGTAGCATTTTCTCAAGTGTGTGAAATGGTTAGCTCAGTGCCCTTATACACTTGTAGCATTCTCTCAAGTGTGTGAAATGGTTGGGTCACTGCCCTTATATACTTGTAGCATTCTCTCAAGTGTATGAAACGGTTGGGTCACTGCCCTTATACACTTGTAGCATTCTCTCAAGTGTGTGAAATGGTTGGGTCAGTGCCTTTATACACTTGTAGCATTCTCTCAAGTGTATGAAATGGTTGACTTACTGCCCTTATACACTTGTAGCATTCTCTCAAGTGTGTGATATGGTTGGCTCAGTGCCCTTATAGCATTCTCTCAAGTGTATGAAATGGTTGGGTCACTGCCCTTATACACTTGTAGCATTCTCTCAAGTGTATGAAATGGTTGACTTACTGCCCTTATACACTTGTAGCATTCTTTCAAGTGTATGAAATGGTTGGGTCACTGCCCTTATACCATTCTCTCAAGTGTATGAAATGGTTGGGTCACTGCCCTTATAGCATTCTCTCAAGTGTATGAAATGGTTGGGTCACTGCCCTTATAGCATTCTCTCAAGTGTGTGAAATGGTTGGGTCACTGCCCTTATAGCATTCTCTCAAGTGTATGAAATGGTTGACTTACTGCCCTTATACACTTGTAGCATTCTCTCAAGTGTGTGAAATGGTTGGCTCAGTGCCTTTATACACTTGTAGCATTCTCTCAAGTGTGTGAAATGGTTGGTTCACTTCCCTTATAGCATTCTCTCAAGTGTGTGCAAAAAGAAAATACATTTTGCTGTGACATAAAAAGAACATATAATTGATTTTGATGTGACCTGTAACTGATTTTCATGTGACATGGGACAACTGATCTTTATATAAATATGACATATAAGTGATTTTCTGATCCCGGCTGTGATTGCTGCTTCCACAGTTGTCTCAGGTTGGACTGACAGAAAAAATCAAAGGTGATGCTAAAAAGTTTGAGTTGTGGCTAAGAGGAAGGGAGGAGGTCTATATAATTCAGGTACAGTCTTTTGTCATTAGCATGTGAAATCATAAACTGATATAATCCAGGTATAGTTTTTGCCATTAGCATGTGAAATCATAAACTAATGATTTAATCCAGGTACAGTTTTTGTCATCAGCTTGTTGAACAATCAAACTGATGGTATAACCCATTATTGCATCATCTTTTTTTAGATTATGAAACCATCTGTGAAACTGATGATCAGATCAAGAAAGTCTTTAGTCATTAGCTTGTGAATCCATAACAGTGATAAAGCTAATGGCCATTGAGTAAACTCTAAACACAGTTCCTTGCCAGAATATAAATAACAAAAGAGTTCATAAAAACCAAGAGCAGCTAAAAATATTGTAACAAAAAAAAAAAAATGTCTTCAGAGACAACAGAAAAGATGAAGCAGTTTAAAAACGCTAAATTAATGCAGATATCTTTCAGGATGATCTTAAAACAAGGAAAATAAGGCATGCAGAAGGCATTTTTTTTTTTTTTTGCTGAAATGTTGCTTATCTCTCCTCCTCCTTTCTCTCCCCCCCCCCCCCCCCCCCCCATGTTTTTGTTTTTTTTTCCACTGATGTCCTAAATTTTAATAAACCTACATTTTTCAGTTTTTCACTACATCTTTACATAAATGTTCCCTTGAGGTTGACCCCTCATTCCATTAAGTAAAATCGTAATAATTAGTTTTTAGAGATGATGGTCACTTTGCTTGTCTCAGAGTTGAAAAACTACTTGTTAAATTGACAATATTTAAAATTAGTGTACATCATTAATCATAGCAGATTAATCACTGTTCACTTTTTGAAGATTAAAGTTAGTCATCACTTCAAGATTAAATATTAAATTTGTACAAATTTTGCTGATTGTATATGCTTAGTTCAGCATTCAGCACTTTTTTTTTTCCTTATCTTTTAGGCTCCTGATCTGCAGACCAAGGATGTATGGGTCACAGAGATCAAAAATGTCCTCAAGTCTCAGTTTGACCACATCAAAGGTGATATAGCTTAAACCCACATGACTGTCTTTCTACTTGTCCATGCTGAAAACGAAGTCTTGTCAACATAACTGCAGCTGCCCTTATTGGAAGCTTCTTAGAATAGCTATCACCCTGCTTTCACTGAAATAAAACGTGTGTCTTCATTGGTAAAATTAGTTCAGTTGTTGAATTAGAGTAACGTTGGCTCCGTTTAGATTTGTGACCTCACCATTTGAAATCTGTAAGTAATATTTCATCTTTTGATACAGTATTACTGTCCACAACACAAAAAGGAATGGGAAAAACTAATTATGTCAGTCCGTAAGAATAATGAAGAGCTAAATCTCTTATCTTAGTGCGAAGAAGACTAAATTGATAACAACTGACAAAACAAATAAGGCAGCTGAAATATGTATCAATGAGGAAAAATTGGAAGAGGTGGAGAGTTTTGAATATCTTAGATCATTACTAACTAATAATGGAGATACAGTGGTACCTCGGTATATGTCCGCTTGAAGTCCAACTTGATATACGTCCTGTTTGGACGTGAAAAATTTTGTTTGGTATATGATATTTGTTTGGAATGTGACTCGAGTTCGATGAGTCACGACTGCACGCATTACCTTTGTTTACCTCTTTCGAGACAATGCTATGACTGCCCATGAGCATCAGCACACCTGATGCTACTATTCAGTAAACAACCTGTGCTGTAACTTTGAATTTTCATGTGATTTTGTGTTGTGTCACATACATTTTTTGTAAATTCAGTAACAATGACTTTTAAGAAAGTTAATGAGAAGAGTCAAGCAACAAAGAAAATGGGTAGGATCACCATGGAGGTGAAAAAAGAGACTGTTGAAAAGTACGAAGATGGCATGTGTATCCAGGACTTGGCTACTGCATACCGTATGCTGAGAACGACGGTATCTACGATTGTGAAAAACAAAGACGCTATTAAATTGGCTAACGTTGCAAAGGGGATGAAATCGGTTACCAAAGATCAGAGACATTAGAGCATGTTGAGAAATTGAGACAGAAAAGAGATAAATAAATATGGTAAATTTTCATTTATGTACAGTATATATTTAACCCACTGCATTTTAATATTAAACAGTGTTATAATAATAATGATAGGATTTTTTTATAAGAACAGGTTAATTATTTTCCCTTTATTTCTTACTAGAAAAGTTCGTTTGGTATACTTCCAGTTTGGTATAAGCCCAAGGATCTGGAACGGATTAATGACGTATATCGAGGTACCACTGTACAATAAGGGAAATTAAAAGAAGGACATCTTGCTCTTCAGAAAGTAAAACAACTAAAGAAACTGTGGAAAGGAACAGACAGAACTACGAAAATACAATTTTTAAGGGCATCTTTCCTATTGTATATATACACATATTCATGTATATTGTATAACATAATTTGAAAAGATGGAAAGAGGATTAAATATGATTTGATTGAGAGCCCAGAGGACATAACAGTAATTTAATTAAGAAAACTATAAATTCAGAAAGAGTGCAATCTGTGGTCCAGATTTGGTGACATGTAAAAAAACTGATCATATGTGTATCCATCATTCCAGCACACTCAAAAGCAACTTCTCAGACACAGCATGGAGATGTGCCTCAGAGATCTCAGATGTCCAGTGACTCTTCAGATTACAGGTATCTAGGCTTGACATTTCTAGTTTGTTTCCTGGTTACTAATTGTTTTCTGTGTATTTATATTAAATTTGTTTGGTTTGTTTGCTAATACAGACAGCTCTCCACATTACATAAATATGTACTTACATAAGAAATCTTTGGCATACATAAAGTGCCTGTGTAAAACATTCAAAATACATACAAAGCTCAAGTCAGAGTATGTGAATGCCAGCACAATTTGGAAAGGCAAGGTGCCACCACTTCCCATTTTCTACATGTCTCATACAGCATTAACATATCTGTATCTGTGATACAGTGAAGTGCTTTTTTTTTCTTGTGTTTTTTAGAAATGTTTTCAGTCTACGTCATGGCCTGTAGTAATGGATCTGAAGGAGAAAAAAAGAGCCAGTTTGCAAACAAGTTTTTCAGTTGATTTAGAAGTGAAATTGAGAATGGGGAAGTATGAAGGTGGACATTTGCACATAAATTAGGTTTCAAAGTGTCAGCTGTGAACACTATTGTGAAAGATGTTTCTCACATAAATCCAACATATGCAAACACTGATTTACATAAAGAGTTGTGTAACATATTACTTATGTAAGTCAGAAAGATTCATAACAGCTTATGTCTACCCTTTTCAGAAGTGTCTTTTAACTCTTCCCGTGCTGCAGAAAAAAACGCAGATGTTCCCGTCTGTGCCAGACAAAAAGCGCAGGTCTTGATATATATATAGGGGATAATTGTAAAAGTGAATGTAACAAATTATTTCCATGTTAAAAAGTATACTTAAAACTATAAAAAATAAAAAAGTATACGAAAGAAGATTTCATAAATGAAAGGTTTTTTGTTTTTTTTTAAAGAAAAAATATGCAGTGTGATGTTTTAATAACTGGAGGGGTGTAACCTTACTATCAGTTATGTCAAAGGTGTTTTGTAAAGTGATTCTGAATAGAATTAAAGATGTAGTGGTTACTGCAATGAGAGAACAGGCAAAATTTAGAAAAGAGAGAAGCTGTCTTGACCAGATCTTTACTCTAAGAAAAATACTTTAAGAACATATTGAAATGCAGAAATCATTAATACTGAACTTTATAGACTTTTAAAAAAGCATTTTATATCGTACACAGAGAATCATTGTGGAAAATTTTAAGACTATATGGAATACCATCTAAAATTGTCAACATCATTAGATATCTCTACAATGGATGTTTGTGCAGTCAAGACAGAAGAAGGAATGAGCGAATGGTTTCAGATTGAAACAGCCGTGAAACAAGGATGTATATTATCTCCCTTGATTTTTGGAATTGCCATAGACTTTATAATGAAAAGATGCTGTACAAATAAAACAGGCATTGATTGGGTACATGGGGCCCAAATAGATCTTGATTTTGCAGATGACATAACTCTTATCAGTGACAGTGTGAAATCGATGCAGGAAAAAATAGATTCCCTGTCTTCCTTGGCTAGCAAAATAGGACTTGAAATTAACAAAGACAAAACAAAAATAATTAAACTTTTCATTAATCAGGAAGGAAAAATATACGTAGAAGGAACAGTTGTTGATGAAGTAAACCAATTTGCATACCTTGGCAGCTACATAGACCAGGATGGTGACACAAGAAGGGAAGTTAGAATTAGAATTACAAAAGCGGCATTGTCCTTCAAAAATCTTGAGAACATATGGAATTCAAAAGTTATAAGCACAAAAACCAAGTTAAGATTATTCAGTTCAAATGTGATATCCACCCTCATTTATGCATGTGAAAGCTGGAAATCAACTAAAGAAACAGACAATAAATTAGACTCTTTTGAAAACAAATGCCTAAGGAAAATACTTGGTATAAAGTAGAACGAATTGAAGAACAACACAGATATAAGACAGATGAGCAAACAACAACCTGTCTCATAGGTGATCAGAAAAAGAAGATGGACATATGTAGGCCATGTGATGAGAAGAAACAATCAGAGAATACCAAAACAAGCCGAAGAAAAAGAGGTCGACCACGTGAGACACTAAAGAGGACATTGTTTAGAGAAGCCAGTTTAATGGGCATAACATCACTTGATGGAGTAGAAAGACTTGCCGAGAACAGGAGAACTTGGTAAACAACTATGTGAGCCCTGTGTGACATTTAACAGCACGGGAAGGATGTAAGTATGGATATATTTGTTCTTTTTTGTGTCCATTATATTTGAAGGACTCTTCTGTAGCATTTACATTCGAAGGCATTTATGTGTTTCTCAGCTATTTTGTTAAGTGTCCATGTCTCACAGGCATATGTTGCATATATGTTGTAACATCTGGCATCAGTGCTTAAAAAAAATGAAATAGAAAATGTTCTTGATCTAATGATGGAAAAATGTTCAAGTTCCACTGCTGAAAAGGCTTTTTTTAATAGTCTCTATGCATTATACAAGCAGACACTGTGATCTGTGTGATTGTTAAATCTGTAGGCCTCAGTAAGAATCAGAAACAATTTCTCCAGCAGTCACAATGGTGGTAGTAAAAAACACCTTCTGTCTCTTCAAGACTTGTGATCATTTTGCGTGTTCATTGGCCTATACTAATTCGTGAAAGTGAGCCATTTTCTGAGTCTTGTTCACATGTTTTAAACAGAGAAAACTTAAATATTTTGGACACATTAAACATCATGATAATCTAGAGAAAACTGTCTTGGAAGGGTACATAATGGGAAAAAGAAAGAGAGGAAGACCAAGGCGAAGATGGCTGCAAGACATCATTGATGATCTGCAAATGGATGTATCAGCAGCAGGCCATCTTGCTTACAACCGAGAGGTCTACAGGAGTGCTGTTAGGGAAGGCAAAGTTCCACAAGGGACATGCAAATGAATGAATGAAGTTCACATGTTTAAAATGCAGAAACTATTTTCTTCTTTACGTCTATTTGAGTCATAGAGTATTTATCACAACGCGACTGAAGATCGCAAAGATTTAATGTGAAACTTGGCTGGAGATCACAGACATTTTACTCAGAAACTCAACAAGAGATGGGCAGAAAATATTTACCGTGAAGCTGAGCTGGACTCGCAAAGGTTTTACTGTGAAATGTTACTTTTGATGTAAAGTTTAAATATTTTTTATGAAGCTTACCTGGGGTGAAGACACTGTCTGATTAGGCAATCAGCAGCTCATAGCTGATATGCCAGCATCGAAGTTAGCGAACCATAGCTGACCAAGACCCTGTCCTACTCTCTGTGGTATCCCCAGTAACAGGCCTAGCCTGGCTAACGGGGCAGGGATCACCACAGTCCCCATGGTGGTGGAGTCTGTTAAAGAAGCATTGCGCACCCCCTGCTTTTTTAGCTGTACTCCGGGACTGAAAAGATAGCTGCCATAACCCGCTCCCACGCCGATTCGATGCTGTACTTCAACACCTCTACAGCAGTGGCTGCAAAGAACACCCGCTCGCAGTTACGGGGAAATAGCACAAGACAAGAAAACCTATTCTTATTCCTTGATATAAGGGGATTGTGAACGTTTTTTTTCACTTCTGCATTTACTATTCAAGTCTAGACAACTGGAAACCTGCAGACTCTGACAAGCAACCAGTTGTGCCAGCTAGCCTAGAGTCACGATCTGTTCTCATTCAGCCAGCCTCTTCATCGCTGTATCAGAATGAAGACAAGGAGGATTATGATGAGAATTACGATGGAGGATGGTCCTCTGGGGAATTCACCAACAGCGATGAAGAAAATGCTGTGCAGTACATCCCAAATATTGAAGTAAGTACCGGATTCCAGTTTACTGCATATATAACATAATTTGAAGAGACGGCAGTAAAGAGATTTAAATATGATTTGGTTGAGAGCCCAGGGGATATAACAGTAATTTAATTAAGAGACTATATATATATATATATATATATATATATATATATATATATATTCAGAAATTTTAGGTTTTAGATTTATGGGGATTATGAATGTTTAGAGAAAGATTTAAACAATCTCATTAATAACAAATTGATCAAAGAAAGATGATATATTTTTTAAAATTTAGACTTTGATAAAAAATGATTAGAGCTAAATCCAACAAACATTGAGATTTACAAAGACAATGTAATGAGACAAAAGCCACTTTAGATAAGAGCATAACCAGAGGGTTTTGAATTGTTTGAAAATATTTGAAAATAATTATACCAAAACGATAGCTCAGATTTTTCAGAATTCATAGATATATCAAGGGTGTCTGAGTTGCATAGTGGTTAGTGCACTAGTCTCTCATGGCAAACGTCAGTGGTTCAAATCCATCCGGAGGCACCCAAGTCACCCAGCTGTAGAAAATTGGTACCCAGCTTCTTCTGGAGATGGGGAAGGAAAGGCAGCCAGGCATGATGCTAACTATATCACCCTCTGGTGTGCTGACAGGTCAAGGAAAATACATGCATTAACACCATTTCCCCATGATTCCTCCACGGTACAACAGGTTTACTTTTACCTTTACAGATACATCAAAGGAAATTTTGTTTTTGTGAAGTTCATGATTATTTCATGGATTACTGTGTTTGTATATCTGATTTTGCATATCACGGCAGCTACATAGACCAGGATGGTGAGACATCAGAAAGGAAGTTAGAATTCGAATTGCAAAAGCAGCATTGACCTTCAAGAATCTGGAGAACATATGCCACTCAAAAGTTATAAGCACAAAAATCAAGTTAAGATTATTCAATTCAAATGTAATATCCACCCTCATTTATACATGTGAAAGCTGGAAAACAACTAAAGAAATAGACAAGAAATTAGACTCTTTCGAAAACAAATGTCTAAGGAAAATACCCATTATAAAGTGGAACGAATTCAAGAACAACGCAGAGATAAGACAGATGAGCAAACAACAACCTGTCTCATGGGTGATCAGAAAAATAAGATGGACATATGTAGGCCATGTGATGAGAAGAAACAATCAGAGGATACCCAAACAAGGCATCAAGTGGAACACAACAGGCCGAAGAAAAAGTGGTCGACCACATGAAACTCTAAAGAGGACAAGAGAGGCCAGTTCAGTGGGCATAACATCTCTTGATGAGATTGAAAAACTCGTCGAAGACAGGAAAACTTGATGATCTACCATGCGAGCCATGTGTGACGTATAGCGGCATGGGAAGGATGTAAGATGTGTTTGTGTATTTTAAAGTATTATTTTTAATCTTGTCATTTTGTTCCGCTAAAGTAGTAGTCAGTTTTGTGACTGCCACACTACAATGCATGTTATTTCAGCCATCATACAAAGAGCATTTTGTCTCACTGGGGGACTACTTTGTGGTAGATCCCACGGAGCTTGGTCTGGCAGAAGGAGATGAAGTGGAGGTGATGAGAGTTGGAACAAATGGCTGGTGGTATGCAAGGCACCTTCGCACAAACCAGGAGGGCTGGGTTCCTTCTACTTTTCTGGAACCTGTCTCAAGGGCACCTTCATTGTATTCCAGTTCTGGTGAGAAGCTTGAAGATGTCTGTAAATGTTTGTGTTTGTAAGCATCTGTATGAGAAACATAATTTTGATAACAGATTTTTTTTATTTATCCAGATCTAAACATTGTGTGGGCTTGTGACAAATAATAACCAAGACTTTCCATATGCTGTCAACAGATTTCACACGCACTCCTCATATAACATATTGTCCTTGCTTCTTTTGGATAATACGCTGTCATTGCACAGAGAACTCACTGTTCATTTTCCCTTCAGATAATTTATTGTCAGTACACCCTTTCATTGTCCTTACTCCCCTCAGATAACTCAGTGTTACTTTTAACCTGCAAAATTTCTTGTCACATTCTACTTGGGGGTAAACACTGTGATAATCATGATGCTTAGTATCACACAGGGAAATATGAATGTGATTATTTAAAGAAAGATAACCCATTTTTTTAAAACTCATCTGCTATTTCAACTTTAGAAGAAAATAAATCTATGCCTTGAATTTACATTCATGAGGTTTAAACATGGTATAAGAGAAAGGGCTAACTTAAGCTGTGAGAAGAGATAGATTGATGAGACATTTTTTATTTTGTTAGAAGCACAAATTTTGTCTTTCCATTGTCATTACATGTTGTACACTGACTGTTTCTTGATGTTCTGTATGCACTGATATTCATGCATCATATAACAAGACAAGACATGAACTAGCCTGTCAATTGCCATTTTTTTCCTGCTGTCTGCTCACTACAGAAACTAGACTGGACTTGCCCTGTATTTTACATGTTGGTTTGTGCAGCTACACAGACTAGACTGAACTTACCTGTATTTTACACATAGGTTCACACAGCTACACAGACTAGACTGAACTTACCTGTATTTTGCTGTAGGTTCACACAGCTACAGAAACTAGGCTGGACTTCCTTGTATTTTACCTGTAGGTTCACACAGCTGCACATACTAGACTGAACTTACCTGTATTTTGCTGTAGGTTCACACAGCTACACAGACTAGACTGAACTTACCTGTATTTTGCTGTAGGTTCACACAGCTACACAGACTAGACTGCACTTAATGTATTTTACCTGTAGGTTCACACAGCTACAGAAACTAGGCTGGATTTGCCTGTATTTCACATGTAAGATACCTGCAGTGTTTTCTCCTCTTTACAAAAGCTTACTGGACTTCCCACATTTTACCAGTTGTATTTACTCTATTTTTACCTGCTGTGTTTAACTCTGCAACACAGGCTAAACTGGGTTTTGCTTACATTTTACCTGCAGTCCGCCTCCCTTAGGCCTCTTCTTTCCACCGCCAAGAGTACCAACAGAAACTGTTGTTGCTCTTTAGTTTCTCTTAAAAAGTGTTGTGATCTGAATGTTATCAGGTGAATGTACGCTATGTGCTTATGTCTACATAGTATGTTGGCATAAAGACACAACCTGGCACCGATCAATGTTTTTTTTCTTCTCGTGAATATTCCATCCCATTTTATTTTCCTTTCCATTCTGTTTTTCTTCCAACATTCCTTCCAACATTTATTTCTAGGTTTTAAAATGTAGCCAAGTTTTTTGTAAGTATACAGTCTGAAGTTTAAAACAAATTTTAAACAAATCTGCATGCACAAGTTTATTTTACATGCTTACATTAATATGCATGAACACTAATCTTATATGCTTACATTAATTTGTATGAATTTTATGTCTTAACTAACCCACAGAGAACAGGCCAGTCACCCACACATCCAAACTCATAAAAATGCATGTATTAGAAAGCATTCACATATTGGAGAACTTGTTATCAACCAGCCCACACACGTGTATGACTACAGAGATACGCACATAGACTGGAGAACACGCATGTTAGATTACTGAATCCTATTCACACCAACACACATATACTCACAGACACAACATCACAAACAGGCAGAGGATACCTGCACAAAGTTATTTGTTGACCCAGATTTCTGCTTAAAATTATTTCTTCTTACATTTCATGTTAAACGGTTTTACACAGTAAAAAAAAATTCTCTGATATCTGGTAAATATAGTAACATAATTTCCATAACATTACAGTCTTTTTATGACACTTTACATAAATGATATTTTATATATGTCACGTCATTTTCAAAGATATAACACTTCGGGATTAATACACATATGTGAACCATGTGTGCAAGAGAGAGGAGAAAGTTCTGCTGAGGATTATCTATGCAGTAGATGAGGAGTTGGAATTGCCGTAGACTTCATAATGAAAAAATGCTGCACAGGTAAAATGGGCATTGATTGGGTACATGAGACCCAACTGGAAGATCTTGATTTTGCAGATGACATAACTCTTATCAGTGACAATGTGAAATTGATGCAAGTAAAAACAGATACCCTGTCTTCAATGGCTAGTAAAATAGGACTTGTAATTAACAAGGATAAAACAAAAATAATGAAACTTCTCATTAACCACGAAGGACAAATATACGTAGAAGGAACAGCTGTTGAAGAAGTAAACCATTTTGCATATCTCTGCAGCTACAGAGACCAGGATGGTGACACCAGAAAGGAAGTTAGAATTCGAATTGCAAAAGCAGCATTGACCTTCAAGAATCTTGAGAACATATGACATTCAAAAGTTATAAGCACAAAAACCAAGTTAAGATTATTCATTTCAAATATAATATCCACCCTCATTTATTGTGAAAGATGGAAAACAACTAAAGAAATAGACAAGAAATTAGACTCTTTCGAAAACAAATGTCTAAGGAAAATACTTGGTACAAAGTGGAACGAATTCTAGAACAACACAGAGATAAGACAGATGACCAAACAACAACCTGTTTCATGGGTGATCAGAAAAAAGAAGATGGACATGTTGGTCATGTGATGAGAAGAAACAGTCAGAGGATCCCCAAACAAGCTATCAAGTGGAACACAACAGGCTGAAGAAAGAGAGGTCGACCATGTGAAACTCTAAAGAGGACATTATTAAGAGAGGCCAGTTCAGTGGCTATAACATCCATTGATGGGATTGAAAAACTCGCCGAAAACAGGAAATCTTGGTGAACTACCATGCGGGCCCTATGTGGCATTTAGCAGCATGGGAAGGATGTAAGATGAGGAGGGGCAGAAAGCCAGCTTGACTACACTGTCTCTGATGGTACTGATATCTAGAAATTACACAGCCCCGTCAGAAGCAGTGTGGCAAGCTAAAATCACAGCTTCCTGGTTGCCCAGCAATTACAAGCTTCTCTGCATTTCTGTATGTTACATCTTCAAAAAAGCCTGTCCTGTTTTCTTCCACACAAACGTCAGCAACTTGCCAGAAGAATAAGCATATGTGTGCACACACATACAGAAATATCATTTCTATCATTAGTGCTATACAACACTATTAATAAATACATTAAGTTAATATTCATTTTACATCCTTGGGACTGGGCTGTTTTATATTTTGTGTGTGCGTGCGTGTGTGTGTGTGTGTGTGTGTGTGTGTGTGGGGGGTGGTGATTTTTTTTTCTCTCTCAAAACAAATAAAGAAAAACAACCCTTGGGTGTGTGGGAAGAATGAAAGATGGAGTGATGAAGGGCAGAATGTAAAATGGGCCTGTGTGCCCAAATCTTTACCCTTTAAAAATAAATATTATTCATTCATTCATTGGGAGTCATGACCTGGAGGCCCCACCCCCCCTTAAATTGTCAGGAGTTTGATGGGGCCAAAACACTTGCCCGGGGGGTGGGTGGAGTCTTCCTCAGATGATCTGGAGAGTTGTAATGTTGTTCCACTCTCTACAGAAGTGTTTCCTGCATACAATACTACTAATAAATACATTAGTTAATATTCATTTTACATCTAAGGGACAGGACATATCTTTTTTTATATTATTTGTGTAACTTTTTTTATATCTAATTTTGACTCCTTTTTTTAAACTCATGTAACCTGTCTGTTTGTGAGAAAACAAATGTTTTCTTATTTATAAGCTGAAAAATGTTCTTTAAATTTGTAAACCAATATGGTTCAACAGTGTATCTAGCATGCATCCAGGAATTTCATTATGTATATGGCCTAGTAAGTAGAAATGACTCTAGTTCAGTGGCTTATGAATGATTGGAAATCTTTGAGTTTTTTTGTTTCCAGGTGAAGGATGTAGATAGAGGTCTGTGGTGATACTGTTTTCTTCAAGGGCCACATAAGTGCTTGTGAATATTTGCACACCCGTCTATATCCATCTTGATATACATAGAGAAATACAACTGCTATATTTTTTGTTTAAGTCACGAAATATTTGCCTAGGTACAACCACATATTAGTCGTGTGACTCAGTTATTGAATCCTATATCATAGTTGCTCATACACACGTGTACATCCTGTTTCACTCTTTATCCGGTAATTTTCTGATACATGAACTGGTTTGCTCAAGTATGTTGTTTCACACATACTGTCATGTTCTGTTTTGTTTTGTAAAAACTATATGGAAATCACGGAACTTGATCAAACCCTGAAGAGCTGAACTTCATAAAAATATAATTTAATAAATGGAATAAAATTGAGTCTCAGACAGACGCAGTTAAATGTCAGGATTTCTGTAGTTATTTTTGTGACACATATTGCTGCAGTTTAATGGATAAACCTAATGTTCATTCACACAATCTCTCTCTCTCTCTCTCTCTCTCTCTCTCACTTACACTTACTATGAACATTATCCTTACATATCCTCAAAAAAACTCAGCTGATCTATTCTCAGTCATCTACAGGACTTGAAACACAATGGCTTTTCTTAGATTGCATTATTACTTATTGGTAGAAATTACTGAAACTGACATATGATGACATTAAAAATCTATCAAAATATAGCAGAAATCAGGTTTTATGTTTTGGGAGTGACTACATTGAAAGGATGGTGCAAATGTCAGGAGGTCAGTCAACCATATCCAGTCAGGCACCTTCTGAATGCATTTTCATGCACTGCCTTAGTCTGAGCAGTGAGGTAGGGATCACGATGGTGAACCCTGCTTCTTTGGACTTCTCAAAGAATAAAAAAAGAGATCAGTCAGAGTCCACTCACCATCTAGCTTGGTACCCATGTTCCAAGATCTTCAGCATATGTTGTGCTTACACTTCATTTCAAATAGATCATCAGTTAACCAAGAATTAATTCATAAACTTTAATGAATCAGATTTCACTTATTTCATAGACTCTGGGAAATCTTTATTCACTTATTTAATAAAAAAAAAGTCTAATTTTGTTTGTGTCATATACTCTAGCAGGTCTTGTTTCTCTTATACCATAGACTATAATTTCTATTATTCACAAAATTGAGGTGGAGCTCCTTTACATCACGGATTAATTTTTCTCCTGGCAGCTGTATTTTATGTACCATAACAGATCATTGCTCTCTTTCATATATTGTTATCAAGTCACTGATCCCTGTATCACATTCTATAATGATTCGCTGTTCTATTTTTAACAAAACAGATTACTGTTCTTTATTTCACAGACTGCAACAAGTCACTGTTCTCTGTTTTAGTAAAAGTAAAGATAGTCCCATAGCAAATGCCGTAGGGGGTGAAGCGTTAGAGACCTCATTATGCTGGGTCATCAGCGTATGAGGTAGGGTGACCAGTTCCTTTCCTCGCTGCCTTTTACTTCCCAGATTTTCTCTGGTACCCATTTTACGAGGCTGGGTCGACCTCGGGGCCGTATTGGTCGGAAAAAAATCCCGCTCAGCTGGGGATTCGAACCCTCGACCATTTGGTTGCTAGACGAGTGCTCTAACCACTACGCTAGCCGGCCTCTCTGTTTTACAGTTTATTAAAAAAAAAAGTCATTGTTTTCTACTTCATGGACTAAAACAAGTTACAGGTCTCTGTATCATATACAGTAACAAGTCACTTTTCTCTATTTCACAGACTCACTTTGTGTGGCTGGTGCAAGGAGCGAGATGACCAGGACCACAAGTAGTTCCTACTTTCGGACCAACAGTCCAGTCCCTGAAACCACGGTCTAGAGTGTCTGAGAGTTTAGTGATATGAGAACAGTTCTCATGCTCAGATATGTGGAGGAGCTAGATTCTGTGATTTGATGCTCATGTGAACTTAGTTTTAACAAGTCATGCAGTGCGGGGTGTGAATATTTGATTCGGTGTGAAATGTTTTTGGCTCACCGCTTGTTGTGGATTATTAGTTGTGAAATGTTTACTCACTGCAAAATATAACAGTAAGAGAAACCTATTATTACTTTACACAAACTTAGAGGATGATATCTTACTCTTCACGTGTAAAGTAATATGTGGTGTTCTATACGCATACAACATTATAGGTTCACCGTCATTTTGATTCCTGCTGCATGTGATGAAATTCTGGTAAATGAATGGGAACAAAAAAATCACCATTTGGAGTGGAATCTCTCCAGTTAATGACTCCACACATGTATCTTTTCATTTTTCTCTTAAACCCATTCCAGATTTTGCCAAAATTGCTTGCCTTTTTTAAAAAATATTGATGATTAATGATCCTAGATACCTTCCTAGGATGCTTGCAAAGGTAAAACATTGTAGACAATGAGACAATGTTTAGGCAGTTCCTCTGATGTGGTTTGAAGAATTTTCCTGTTTGTTTTAATGGTTATGGCAACTCTTGCTCCAGAGTTTTTTTTTTGTTTTTGTAAGTGGATAGCTTTTTGAACTGATGAATCTCTTGTGTATGTCTTGTAAAGGACTGGTTTTTGTGAACTTCAGTATCATCATTTAAAGGAGAGGTTAAAAAAATTTCATCATCTGTAACTGTTATTTTGATAAAAATTCCACGGATTTGCAATCACCTTCACATTCTGCTGGAATAAGCAGTTCGGTTTTTTTTGGCTAGTTAAATGATATTTAATAATAGCATATAATTACATACTTTGATATACTGGCAAGATGTATTTACAGTAGATATGGGGATTAGAACATTCCAAGAAGTATTTATACTGGACTTACGACACTCCAAAATGTATTTATGCTGGACTTACGACACTCTAAAATGTATTTATTTTGGACTTATGACACTCCAAGATGTATTTATGCTGGATTCAAGATTCTGGTGTCACCATCCTGGTCTATGAAGTTGCCAAGATATGCAAAAACAAAAATGCTCTAGTCATACATAATTGATTGAAAAACTTGCTTATAGAAATTACAGTAACAGGGCATCAAATTTTGGTGTTTTAAATTATTTATTAAAATATTTGTACTGAATGAGAAATATGTTCCTTACATAAGAAATCACAAGCAACCCATTGCTGACCACCCTCTGCTTCTTGTTGTCTTTCTTATAGACCAGTCCATTAAATTAGTGAATTCTTTCTACTGAGCAACAATTGTTGTTGACAGTTTTTTTTCTTCCTGACATGTATAATTCAATTTCCAAACCTTTCTGTACATTTTAACTCCATTAATTAGAATAGTTTTAAACTTTTTTTAAAAATCAAGATAGATAATGTCTTTTTAAAAAAAAATGTGCATAGTTGATATAGTAAGGAGCGTTTTTACCAGAATGTTAGAATTTGGTTTTGTCATCACTGAGTCAATTCTTCAGTTATCAAGTGACAGTTTGACTGATTGCCTATTGATTGATTTGACTGTGAGACAATGGGATCATGTTCATTATTCAGGTTTGACCTAGATGTCAGTATGGGAGATGACAGTGGAAAGGATCAAGGGGTTGGGGATCGGTTATGCTATTGTAGATGGGATGTTACTCTCAGGATACACATCTGGCATATAATGTCACATATTTCAACTTCTGATTCATTATGACACATCACATTAGCTCATTTTATAAAATATGAGAATATGCTGTTTACTGTCTCTGTGTTAAACATGTGTGTATGTATGAGTGTATATGTGCATGCATGTGTGAAAGAGTGTGCATGAATAAAATGAATTTTATTTTAGAGAGTGAAGAACTGGGTATGCAGGCCCATGTGACATTCGGTTTATTTTCATTCTCATATCTTTCACTCTACCACAAAATTCAACACAAGTTTAAGCTATAATTTATATGTGTGAGTACTATTATATGGTTCAGAGACAAGGGTTATGACCAAGACAGTACAAGAGAGGATACAAACTACTGCTTGAGGAGGATTTCAACTACTGCTTGAGGAGGATTTTAAACATTAAATGGCAGGGCAAGATCAGGAATGAGTAGGTCTGGGAAAGGGCAGGAGAAGAACCTATGAACCTACAAATCATGTCTAGGAAGTGGAGGTGGATTGGCCACACTCTGAGGAAACCCGACACCAAGATAGCAAGACAGGCACTGACATGGAATCCTCAAGGAAATAGAAAACGTGTAAGACCTAGACTTACTTAGAGAAGAGAAATTAATTATGACAGTGCTCAGGGACAAGGGATACACATGGAAGGAAGCAGAGAATAATTCCAAGAACAGGGATAACTGGAGAGCCTTTATCTGTGGCCTATGCTATCAAGGGAGTAAAAGACGATGATGATGGTGATAATGATGATGAATGATGAGTAGCCACAAGATACAGTCATGTTATTCTTCTAGATGTTGTCAAAGAAAGATTGGTCTATATAGTTTTATATCCAGATTTGTGTTTATTGATGAAGATGTGAGAATTTCATAAGCAAACTGTTACTGGTTTGAAATATGGTATCTCTGATTCAGGTCCTGAACTAGACATTTGTGTGTTCATCTCACTGTAGCTTCAAGCATGAGGAGATTCTTCATGTCCAGATTTTCTGTGTGATGCAAGTTTTGCTAGTATGGTGCTAATTGACATTTTTGAGTGAATGATTTGAGATATTGTTGACTTAATGACTGATGATTGACTTCAGTAGAATGAATGATGATTGACTTCAGCTGAATGATGGATGACTGACTTTGTTGACTGAATGACTGATTATGATTGACCTTGTTAATGGAATGATTGATAAATGATTTTGTTAACTGAATGATTGATGAAAGAAAGATGAACAACAATTGTAGGTCTTTGAGAATAAGATCCAAAGAAGAATCTTTGGGCCAATAAAAGATATCAACAGTGGAGAATGGAGAACTAGAAAGAACAGTGAACTTAACAGTGTAGTTAAATCCCAAAGAATTGTAAATGTCTTGAAACTGAACAGATTACACTGGTTGGGCCATATGGAAAGATTGAAAGAGAACATACAAATGAAAATGGTGTATGTACAAGAGATGAAGAAAACAAGACCAAAGGGCAGACCAAAACAGATGAGAAGACAACATAACAGAGGATATAATGGAAATTGGTGTTACCAAGTGGAGAGAGAAGATTAGAAATAGAGAGGAATGGAGGTGAACGTTATCTGCAGCAATGAGCCTTAATGGCTCCGAAAGCTAAAGAAGAAGAAGAATGATTAATGATGATTAACTTGTTGACAGAGTGACTTATTTTGATTGACCCTGAAAAACTGACTCTTTGGATTATATGATGCAGTAATCATCTGAAATGAACAGATGTTTATAAGCCAGATAAACCAGTCATAGTTAATTCATTTGCCTGTATCAAGTGATTTGATTCTGTACAACACCAGAAACTTTGGGAAACAATGGAAGAAATTGGGATTTCCAACACATTTGATACAATTAATATCACTGCTGTATCTAGACCAACAGGCAGCAGTAAGAATAAATGGTGAAACAACAACTTGGTTTGACATAAAACAAGGGGTCCATCAGGGGTGCATACTTTTGCTGTACTTATTTAACTTATATATTGAAAATATAATGAGGAATATTAGATAATATGTAGACAAAGAATATTATGATGCCATAACAATTGAATGTTATGAAATACCAGAGATTAGATATGCTGATGACACAGTATTACTGTCCACAACACAAAAAGGAGTGGAAAATCTATTTATGTCAGTCCGTAAAAACAATTAAGAGTAAAACCTCTATCTTAATGCAAAGAAAACTAAATTGATGACAACTGACGAAACAAATAAGGCAGCTGAAATATGTATCAATGAGGAAAAATTGGAAGAAGTGGAGAGTTTTTAATATCTTGGATCATTACTAACTAATAATGGAGATACAATGATGGAAATAAAAAGGAGGACATCAGTAGCTCTTCAGAAAGTAAAACAACTAAAGAAACTGTGGAGAGGAACAGACAACTACAAAAATAAGATTTTTAAGGGCATGCATGTTTCCCATCGCAAAATATGCCTGTGAGACCTGGACACTTAACAAAACAGCTGAGAAACACATAAATGCCTTTGAATGTAAATGCTACAGAAGAGTTCTTCAAATATCATGGACACAAAAAAGAACAAATATATCCATACTATAAGAACTTAATATTGAAGAAGGCTGGCTAGTAAAGAGGATTAAAGAGAGAAAACTTAAATATTTTGGACACATTAAACATCATGATAATTTAGAGAAGGCATTCTTGGAAGGGTACATAATGGGAAAAAGAAAGAGAGGAAGACCAAGGAGACGATGACTGCAAGACATCGTTGATGATCTGCAAATGGATGCATCAGCAGCAGGGCATCTTGCTTACAACCAAGAAGTCTACAGGAGAGTTGTTAGGAAGGCAAAGTTCTGCAAGGGACATGCTAATGGCTGACTGACTGTATCAAGTGATATGCTGGGCGAAGACCTCCAAGTTTTCAGCATGAAGTGCAAGCTCACCAATCATTGTTCCCCATTAGATAGATCATAATCTAAATGTCCATCTAAGTGAAGACTATACGGCTTTGACACGTATATCACAAGGACAGGTTGACATGTGCATCATAGAAAATGTAGATTACAACATCTACAGATTTCTGATAGTGTTTGATTTCTTTCTATGAACTTTTTGAAAGAGGAGTATAACATAGCAAACACATATCTTCATTGCAGTGACTGCTTATTTGTGTCCCAGTTCGTGCATGAGAAGCTCTATCATGAGAGTATCATGAATTCTTCAGGGTTTCTCAAATGATGACATTGAGCTGCACGAATGACTCCTACTGAACATGTTTTTCACTAATAAGATTTTATCATTTCACTGTATGTACCTGCTTGCATTGTTCTAGTCCCTGATATGAAATATGTACAAGACAGAAATAGTTACATATTGTAAACACAATATATAAGAATCTCTAAACAATCTCAAAATCATATGTCATCTATTTATGGAAGATTTCTAACACTGCTTTCATCATCAACAGATGATGTCAGAAAACCACAGATTTTCTTATCTGTTTTGTTTTTTTAAATAGGAGAAGAGGGGTGTTAATTTATCTTGATTTAATTCATGACATAATTGTGTCTTGTTTACATTAAGACACAGGATGTTTCTCATGTCATATACAGACATGGAAGGTTTTCCATTCATTTCTAGACAAACATGTGTTGCCTAGATATTTATAGGTACAGAAGATTGATTGATTGACATTCCTTTTGGGCCAACATTAACTCATAGGGCGAAAATCATATCTTTCCATGTCTGACGACTTGCCGCCGCCCTCTGTAGGTCTTGGATATCATTGAATCCCAAAGTTGTACTTTCTCTAGTGATGGTTCTACGTAGAGTCTCCCTTGGCATGTCTTGCTTTCATTTGCCTTTCGCTGACCATGTGAGGGCTTGGTGAGGGAGTCTAGATTCGTCCATTCTGAGAATGTGGCCAAGGTAGGCCCATCGACGTCTTTTGATGTGTCTTGATACGTAGACTTGGTTCGATTCCTGTCTTATTGATTCGTTCAGTTTAAAGTCAGACCATCTGATGTTCAGTAGTCTACGGAGACATTTGTTCTCAAATGCATCAAGTCTTTGATTGAGTAGATTGGTTGATTTCCAACTCTCACAGCCATATGTTAACACTGGGATCACATAGGAGTTGAAAATTTTAAGTTTCATGGTTTTACTGAGCATATTTGACTTTCAGATAGTAGACATTTTATTGAAAGTATTGGAAGCCATTGCAATGCGGGACTTGATTTCTGGTGTTGTATCACTCAAGGTTGACATTTTGCTTCCAAAATAGGTGAAATTGTGGACTTTTTTCAAAACCAAAACCGTTAGCATGATCTCGTCAGGTCTGTTTGTGAGATCAATAATTTTCTTTTTCTTTCCTTATTAATTTTTAGGCCAAGTTGTTTTGAGTAGAAGTGGAGGCGATCACAGAAGATTGGCAAGGTCATTTCTAGACATAAAAATATAGTGTCTTGAAATGTTTATGCATAAGAGGTTTCACACACACACAAAAACTATGCATAGTTTATCCTGTACAACGTCTATACAAAGGTTTTATTCTATGCATTGAAAGTTCTGTCCTGTAAATGTCTATGCATAAAAGGTTTGTATTTTTATGCACAGATATATGGAGAGGTACAAAACTGAGAACAGCTGCAATGTCTTTGAAACAGACACATACAAACAGATAATTTGAACATAGACATTTCAGCAGCAATGAAAATTCTTCTTCATTAGCATTATATGCACCATTCAAATATGTATGTATAACCAGTCTTCTTCAGTTCATACAGTCTTTGGTATTACCAATCTGATTAGCAGCTTCCACATGATACCTAGTCAGATTATCCTAGCACTTCTTTCTGTTTTTTTTTTTTTGGTCTCATATTCTTTTATCAGACATGTCATCTCTTCAGTCTGCACTTCTTACTCTGTGATTAGCCATAACGTTTTATCCCTGGGAGTTAGATATGAATGTGTAGGTTGCCACAACTATGTAAAGTTGTTAACAGTTTAAACCGAGTCCATGTTACATACTGAATGTTGATTTGTTGTTTGTTAAGCAAGTGTACTTTTCAGAGTGAATTTGGAGATTCATTCTTGGGTTTGTTTTAAATCTTGATTTTCTATGATGGTAATTTTTGTATGTGATTTTAAACTTGCTAACTGTGCTATAGCTGGACTGAAAGATGTGATAAATCTATGTCTGTTTCTAATGGCATATGGCTTTTCCCTTTTTTTTTAATGATGTGTCATTACCGCTGTGAAAGACAGTGAGAATCTTAGCTGAGGCAACTCCTCATCGTAGAGGCAATTATTTTTATTTGGATTAGGGTCCATGTTCTGACTGTGGGGTATTGTGAATATGAAGCTGGTTTTGTTCGACCTTGCTGTTGATAAATTTAATAGGTCTAGCATATCATTTCAGATGTTATGTTCTGGTATGTTGTGTGTTATTTATTGGTTTTGTGTGTTATGAAAGTTATGTGACGACAACTCTGTCAGGATGGTTTGCAAGTTCTAAATCATAGGCAGTATGTGTGAGAATTATTTTGAAGCTCGATATTCCATTTTGGCAAATGAAGGTATTTAATGAAGCTTCATAGCTTTTGTATGTTGGCATGTGCTCGTGTAGTAAAATCAGTTTCATAATTTCTTCCATGCCCTGTACCATAATCATGCATCCTTTGTGAAATGAATGTCAGTGGCAGTGTAGTTTTTGTATGCATGTTTATACATGAACGTGAAATTCAGAATAGATCACTAAACCCATGGCAAATGAAGTTTCTAACACTGCAAGCCTATGACACGTGTAGGTACTCTCTAAAACTTCATTTTATTATGATGTTTAAAATGCTCTCTAGCGCTTTAAAAGTCTATGACATTTATGTGTTTTCTAACACTTCCTAAGTCTGTGACATTTATGTGTTTTCTAGCACTTCCTAAGTCTGACATTTATGTGTTTTCTAACACTTCCTAAGTCTGTGACATTTATGTGTTTTCTGACACTTCCTAAATCTGTTACATTTATGTGCTAATACTTGTAAAGACTGACATTTATGTGCTAACACTTCACGAGCATGTGACATTTAACTGCACTCCCAACACTCCAAGACCTGTGACAATTAACTGCACTCCAACACTCCACAAACTTGTGACATTTGTGCACTAACACTTCATTAGCCTATGGCATTTAACTTCAAGGGTATTTATTATTTGGGCAAGTCACCACAGCAGCAACAACATGACACTGGCTGTGTGCACTTTTTTGGAAATTGTAGTTTGTTACAGCCTGCATGTTTAGCTATCCATATGTTACATATAGAGTGATAAGATTTCTTGCATGTTGTTATGATTCGTCATCTGTGATAGATGGAGATATGTTAGAGAAAAAGAGAAGGGGAGAGAGAGAGAGAGAGAGACTTGATAATATTTTATTTTGAGATTACTTTTACTGTATATTATTGTTAAATAAATACTTATGTTTTGAATACTTTTCCTATCATTTTGAAATATTTCTTTGAACTAGAGTTTCTCATATTTCAAAACAATTTGATATATTGGTTAGCCAAGCAGATACATTTACTAGTCATCCAGGGCTAATTTCTCGTTGGACTTGCTAGCTGTCTTTAGTTTGGCAGGAATGTTTATGTTTGGTCTGTGATCATATAAAACAGAAAAATAAAACTAAACTCAAGATTACCAGTGAAGGCCTTTCATTGTTAGAATTGCTGCCTGTGGTGATGTGAAAACATCAAATTTGTTTCATAGAACAGCTGTGTTTCATGTGAAAACATCATGTTTATCTGAGCTGAATATGTGTTTTACCGGTCAGATTTCTTCTATTATGTAAACTTATTAAACTCATTTCAGTGAGAGAGACCGAATCAAGAAGACACATACTTGCAACAATCATTCAGTCTCTTGACAGTCTAAATTTATAGAACATTTCATGAAGAAAGGTAAACTAGAACACATCGTGACAACAGGAAAGTTAGAGGGGAAAAGAGGCTGAAGTGGACCAAGAGAGAAAATCCTGGGTGGCTTGGCAAGATGGCATGAAAAGAGAACACCAGAACAACTCACAGAGGCAACACAAAACAGAATTGTGGAGAGTTACGATTGCTAACCATGGTAGCCATGGCACTTGGTAGACAGATCACTAATGCTGGTGTCCTACATAAAATCTCACACAAAGCATAACTACTGTCTGTTGTTATTACGAAACAAAACACTTACTGCAACCATCTCCCTAATGTTGGTATATTAAATCATTCCTGAATGTTAAACTATAGATATGAATCAGATCCTTTGTTCAAATATTTAATATATGTAGTATCCGTGCACCAACATTTTCTAATATGGCGCCACAAACGTGTACTTTTCTAAATGACTGAGCGTGAACTCAAGACAAAGAAGCAGTGCACTGTTCACAAATCTTCACTACGCTGATCTCAATCAAGTACCATTCCGCATGGCACAGGTGATCATTTCTCTCCATAATTCCCTGTCTTTAGACTTGATTATGAGATCCACCGGTGGCTTTCTTCCTAGCCACACTGACAGCCCATCCAGTAACTTCTCTGTCTTGTCTTCCTCTGTCTCTTCTTCCCTTAATTTTTCCAGTTGCCACAATATGTTCCAATTTTCCTCTTCTCAGAAAATGCCCTACAAATCTTGCTTGTCTGCCTCTGATCTATGCTGCAATTTGCCTTTTAACTCCAGCCTCTCTTAAGACTTCTTCATTCATTTTCTTAGCTGTCCATGGTACCTTCAACATCTTTCTTTTGAGCCACATTTCCATGGCCTCCATATCTCGCTGTACTCTCTTATTCATGGACCATGCTTCACATCCATAAAACAAAATTGGCTCAATGTAACATTTAATTACTCAGAATCTTGTTTCCATTGATATGGATGTTTCTCATTTTCTGGAATACTGACTTGACCTGAGCACATATGCTTTTTTTTTTACACTGATCTAGGCAGCATGAATTGTAAAGGTAGCCATATTATGCCATAGAGATAGCAAGTGGATATATTGCCAGTCACTAGACTAGAGAGTGGCTACCTTTACTCCCATCTCCAAGGGAGACCATTTCTACAGCACTGGGGCACCTCCAGCCGGAATTTAAACCGCTTACCTCTCAGTGAGAGAACTTGGACTTGAAGAATGGCCATGCTCTGCTGCTGGCTTAGAGATGGGCCTCCTTACACTCCGGACACTCCCATGTGTGCTCAGCCTTTAACCTCACTTGTTCGTGGTGTATGATGGGTGATATTTCCTCTCTGTGAGAGTCTAGCTCACTAACCACTTAATGTGAATTATAGCTAAAATAATAATAACGTGAATTATAGTCAAAATAATAACTAATAAGTGCCACGTACTTTGAATACATCATAATAAGGTCCAAGGGTTTTTGTGGTTGGAGCAAATTTTTCAAATCCAGCCTGAGCATTCCACGACTACTGCTCTAGGTAAGCAGTCATTAATTAACAGTCATTAATTAACCTTCAAAGTATCCCCCAAAGAGACACTGGGATACCTGTATATGTACTTTAATGACAATTTTATTTCCAGACAGTAATAACTTTAAAAGTGGAAGAAAAAAAAAAGACAAGTTTTACTAATACTGAACTTCATAGACTTTAAAAAGGCATTTGATAGCATACACAAAGATTCATTGTGGAGAATTTTAAGTCTATATGGAATACCATATAAAACTGTCAACATCATTAAACATCAGGTAGGGCTCCCTTGGTAGTTCCCCAAGTTTTCCTGTTTTTTGTTTTTTTGGCGAGCTGTTCAACCTCATGAAGGGATTTTATGCCTACTAATTTGGCCTCACAACTTCCTTTTTAGGTGGCCGACCTCTTTTTTATCAGCCTGTTGTGTTCCACTTGAAAGCTTGTTCTGGGATTATCTGATTGTTTCTTCTCATCACGTGACCGATATATGTCCATCATGTTCATATATGTTCTACATCCCATTAATTAATTTTGAGCTATTTAATTTATTTCAAATTCCATGCGAAGTATAAAACATTTTAAAAATATGTTTAAATATCATCATCATCGGGTTCCGTGCCGACTGGCGTTGGCTATTATGCTTCTTCAGAGTACACGATCCTACATACAGGCAATCAACTCAGTTGGTGATCTCCTCTCACACCATCCCATCAGACTGTCCAGTATCATTTCTCTTGGTCTTCCTCTTGATCTTCTTCCTTCTATTCTTCCTGTAGTTATAATATTTTCAATGCCCCTTCTTCTCATTGTATGTCCTATGAAAGTACATTGTCTCTCTTTTATTATTTTGTTTTTGGGACAAGATTTTTTTGTCTCTCCAGCTCTTCTCATACATTCTTCATTAGTTATTTTTGCTGTCCAGGGGATTCGCAACATTCTTCTAATAAACCACATTTCTGCTGCTTTCAATGATTTTTGTGCAGACCTGCCTATTGTCCATGATTCACTTCAATATAGGTTCAATACATAGCATTTTAGGACTCGTTTTCTAACATTCATTGATAAGGATGTGTTGAATAATATATTTCTGATTCTCTGAAATGCATCTTTGCTTGGCCTATTCTGTTCCTAATTTCTGTTCTGCATTTCCCAACTGAAGTTATTACTGCTCCAAGGTATTCGAATTTCTGCACCTGCTTTAGAATAGTTTCGTTTAGTTTTATACTGCATGTTGGTGGATTCTGTTTCTTAGATATAACCATAGTCTCATCTATCTTTTTGATGTTCAAAGTAAGGCCTTTCTGTTCACTTTCTTTGGCGACTATATCCAAGAGATTCTGCAGGTCTTGTTGGTTCTCAGCTATCAGTACTGTGTCGTCAACATACCGAAGGTTGTTAATATTGTATCCTCCAATTTTTATGCCTGGTTCTGTGATGATCATTTTTAGAATATTCTCCCTGTACAGAGAAAAAAGGTCTGGGGATAGTACACATCCTTGTTTTATCGGTTGATATTTTCCATTTCTATTTTCAACCCGAATTGCTGCTTCTTGCTGCCAGTATAGATGTTTTACAATCCTCAGGTATTTGCTGTCTATGCTGATGTCTTCAAGCATTTTAATAATTTCATTATGTTTCACCTTGTCGAATGCCTTGGTGTAATCAATGAAGCATAAGTAGAGATCTTTCTGTACTTCTAAATCTCTTTCTGTTAGTGTTTGTAAAGCATAAATGGCATTGTGTGTTCCCTTTCCTTCAACAAATCCAAACTGTTCATCTGCTATTTCCATTTTTATCTTTTCCCTTGTTCTTCTCATAATGATTCTCAGAAGTAGCTTCGTTATGTGACATGAGAGGCTGATAGTCCGGTGGTCATCACATTCCTTTGCACCTGGTTTCTTTGGTAGTGCTATAAACGTGGATTTAAGCAAGTCACTGGGCATATAACCACTGTTGTAAATGTCATTCAGTAACTTGGTTATTATTTTTATTCCTGTCTCCTCTAGCACCTCTATTTATTCTATTGTTATATTATCAGGCCCAGTCGCTTTTCCTTTCTTCATGTGTTTGATGGCATCTATGATTTCATCTTCAAGTATTGGTGGTCCATCACAGTTTTCAGTATCTGCTGTTAATTCTGGCCTTTCTCCTCCATATAGCTCACCGATGTACTCTGTCCACCTGTCCACAATGTCTTCTTTTCCCATTAACATTTTACCTTCTTTTGATTTCAGGTATCCTGTGGTATATTTTGTTTTCCTGCCTGTGAGTTCACTAATCGTTTGTGCATGTTTTTTGCTGTCTTTATTATGAAAGTCCTCTATTTGTCTGCACTTTTCATTTAACCACACTTCCTTTGCTTATTTGCATTTGCTTCTTATTTCTTTATTTATCTTGCTATATTTTTCTTAGTTAATTTTACTCCTCCTCCTCTTGTACATCAATCCTAAGATATCGTCTGTCATCCATTTATTTTTAGGGGCTTCTTTTTACGGTGGTATTATCTCCTTAACAGTTTGGTGGATAGAATCTCTTAACATTGCCCATTGTTCATCTATACTGTCTTTGCTATTGCACTGTATCTATTTGTTATTGTTCTCGCAGTTCTTGGTCATTTTTAAGGAGTTCTGTATTCAGTTTGATGTTTCTCACTTTTCTGTATGCTTTCTTTAGCTTTATTTTAATTTTTCCACAGAGTGGGTCATGGTCACTATTGCAGTCAGTTCCTGGCATGGTTTTTGTTGTCAGTAATGCATTCCGGAATCGTTTGTTGATTAATACGTAGTCTATCTTGTTAAAAGTCTTTTTGTCTGGGCTGCACCATGTTGCCAGTCTTCGGTGATGTTGTTTGAACCAGGTGTTTCCTACAACCATGCTGTGTATTCTTGCCCATTCAATTAATTTATAACCTCTGTCATTCCTCTCCCCCAGTCCATAGTCACCAACGATGTCTGAAGTTCTTCCTTTACCAACTTTGGCATTAAAATCTCCCATGACTTTGTGTGTGTTAGGGCTGTCTCTATGTCACTATAAAATAGCTGTACATCTTCTTCAGAACTATCAGATGTTGGAGCGTATACTTGTATAATATTTATGTTTATTGGTCGCCCTTTCAGTTGGGCTAACAGGACTCGGACCGAGATGTTCAAATATCCTACAATTGTCCTTGCTGTTTGTCCATCAAATATTTCTACTCTTCGTTCATGTTTCTCACTTCCTGAATATATTATTGTATATTTATCAGAGTTTATCTTCCCTGCACCTGTCCATCTAACTTCACTCACTCCTAATATGTTGATCTTCATCTTTTCCATTTCCCTCTTTACATTTTCTAATTTTCCAGCCTGGACTAAAGTTCTAACATTCCATGTTGATATTTTGAACTTGTTAGTTTTGCCACCAGTAGCTTGATGGCGATCTGCCCTCACCTGTGGCTCGTGAGCTGCCCTACCAGACGAGGCTGTTCCAGAGGAACATCCATTAATGTCGTTCATGACAAATCTATTACTCTGAATAAGCATAATTAATCTTTGGAGCTACAACAGTGGTTTCCCGTTGCCTTCTGCCGGTTTGTGTACGAACTCTCCGCTAGCCTTTGGACTCCCTGTCCTACCCGCAAGGCAGCGGAAGCAATAGGTTTTAAGGCGCCTTTTACCCGCCTGGTATTCCCTTCACTGAGCACCTGAGGCACTTTACAGGAGTAGTAGAGCCACTTACTACCCCACCTCACTCTCTGAGTCTATTGCTAGTTGGTCTGCGCCTGCTTATTTGGGTAAATCCTTATTCACTGGGATCATCTATATCTGGAGGACTTTCACCATCCGCCCCCTGTGACGCGCTGGGTTGGGGATGGTCGCCCCAGCTTTACCCAGATGTTTAAATATATTTAAATAAATTTAGACCTATGCGTGGATACAAATAGTTTCTCCTCTTCTGAGCTGAATGATAACATTAGTATGGCGTAACTTAAATTCTTTCATTGGATAGTCAGTCAGTCAGTCATTTGTATGTCCTTTGCGGAATGTTGCCTCCCTAACAGCTCTCATGTAAGCCTCACGGTTGTAAGCAAGATGCTCTGCTCCTGATGCGTCTATTCGCAGTTTCACTGGATAAACTATTTAAAAACAAAATTCTTAGATCTTGGGACATGTCTGGTATTTTTTATCAGTCTGATAAAAATGTCCCGGTTTTTCCTTTGCAGAATCTGGCAACAATATATATATATATATATATAAAGTTTGGGATATAAGACATAAAATCATCTTACATATACACGTGAGAGATAATCCACAAGCCACATTTGACATAAACAAATAAGATAAAAGTCACAATCCTACATAAACAAATAACAAATCTCACCATATGGTTACCATACATTCGTATTTTGTATGTCTAGTCCGTGTTACTGTCCACAACACAAAAAGGAATGGAAAAACTAATTATGTCAGTCCGTAAGAACAGCGAAGAGCAGAACCTCTATCTTAATGCAAAGAAAACTAAATTGATGACAACTGACAAAACAAACAAGGCAGCTGAAATATATATCAATGAGGAAAAATTGGAAGAAGTGGAGAGTTTTGAATATCTTGGATCACTGCTAACTAATAATGGAGATAAAATGAGGGAAATTAAAAGGAGGACATCTATTGCTCTTCAGAAAGTAAAACAAATAAAGAATCTGTGGAGAGGAGCAGACAGAACTACAAAAATAAGATTTTTAAGGGCATGCATCTTTCCCATCGCAACATATGCCTGTGAGACCTGGTCACTTAACAAAACAGCTGAGAAACACATAAATGCCTTTGAATGTAAATGCTACAGAAGAGTTCTCCAAATATCGTAGACACAAAAAATAAATATATCTATACTACAAGAGCTTAATGTTGAAGAAGGCTGGTTAGTAAAGAGGATTAACGAGAGAAAACTTAAATATTTTGGACACATTAAACGTCATGATAATTTAGAGAAGACCGTCTTGGAAGGATACATAATGGGAAAAAGAAAAAGAGGAAGACCAAAACGAAGATGGCTGCAAGACATCGTTGACGATCTGCAAATGGACGCAGCAGCAGCAGGCCATCTTGCTCACAACCGAGAGGCCTACAGGAGTGCTGTTTGGGAGGCAAAGTTCCGCAAGGGACATGCAAATGAATGAATGAGTCCGTATTTAGAAGGCTCTGTCCTTTTTCATACTGCACATGGGAAAAAAACAAGCTGTTCGTTTTTATTTAACCGACTGGCCAGTTAAATAAAATGCAACAGGAGCAGCCAAGAAAAGATAAAAAGAACAACGATGTGGATGGGAATTCTGAGTCCATAGAAATGGAAGCAGGCAGATAATTTTAGTAGGATTCTCAATGCATTTAAAAAAAATACTATCAACATCTAATGACTTTGCTCACGCAGCTACTCGTAAGTAACTCTATTTTCTTTTCATACAACTGTACATGATCAAAACTGCCATTCAAAACCTATTTCTCAACTTTGTGATAAAAAATATTGCAATTCAAGACCAAAAGCAGAGTATAGATAATAATGTGCTCGCAACTTATGTGAGTGCTGCTGTGATGTAGTGGTTAATGCACTCACCCACCGATCAAAAGATCTCTTGTTTGATTTCACACTAGGGTGGATTTTGTTTTTTGTTAAACGACTGGCACCGGAGTCAACCCAACCTCATTAAAAAGGGGTATCTGGGGTTTTCCTAGGAAAACAAAGACAGCGAGGCAAGATGCTGGCATCCCTACCTCAAATGCTGTAGAGGCTTAGAAATGTTAATGCACTAACATTTCACACTCCTACGGAATGCAAATACTACAGTTTTGTTTCTCTGCTGTTAAAATAGGCATTTTTGTCCCCATTTTCACCGCGTAGTTCTGCGGTCAAAAGGGAAATGTTTTGCTGTTTCATTCTTTTTTTTTTTTTTTTAAACAGCTTGAAATTTTTTACCAGTAATTGCCAAATTTCCTTATATGAATTGATAAAGAATCTTCGAGTACAAATAGGAATTTTACATTACAGAATGTCGGCTTCATGTAAAAAGTCCATAAACATCATGCCAACACCTGCTCACTTGAGAGAAACGAGAAAAGTCTCAGAGAAATTAACAGATTTGTAGGGACAATTAAATATCATAACTAACAACAAAAATAAGAGGATATAAAGAAATTAGTGTCACCAACTGGAGAGAGAAGATTAGGAATAGAGAGAAATGGAGATGAACTTTATCTGCAGCATTGAGTCTTAATGGCTCGGAAAGCTGAGGAAGAACAAAAAAAAACCAAAAACCAACAAATAAATAAATAAAGTATGAATATCATGTTGACCAATGATTTTAGGACTTTTTCTTCATAACTTGTTCATTTTTTAACTCTCAGTATATCCCAAGAGAAGACCGTATTTGAAGGATATATAATGGGAAAAAGAAAAAGAGGAAGACCAAGACGAAGATGGCTGCAAGACATCGTTGACGATCTGCAAATGGACGCAGCAGCAGCAGGCCATCTTGCTCACAACCGAGAGGCCTACAGGAGTGCTGCTTGGGAGGCAAAGTTCCGCAAGGGACATGCAAATGAATGAATGATATCTCCAGGGGGAAAAAGGAATGTGCAGTAGTGGAGTAAATAATTCTAGCATAACATCTATTTATGATAGCGAAATCCTCACACACCGACAAGAGTAAA
Source organism: Achatina immaculata (assembly GCA_009760885.1). Lineage (NCBI taxonomy): Eukaryota > Metazoa > Mollusca > Gastropoda > Stylommatophora > Achatinidae > Lissachatina > Lissachatina immaculata. Next base: position 3,178,545 of record CM019707.1, read on the forward strand.
ATGCATAGACAATGATCCTTCCTTCCTGAGCGAAAAATAGCGAAGTATGAATAGCAGCATTTCTAGGGCTGATCAAACGGTGAGAATAGCTCAAGATTATGGGAATTTCCAAACAGCCAAGTTAAAACGAGGCTCAACGGTTGGGGGTGCTGGAAAAAAATTGCACAAAATTTACGTAATCAAAGACCGGTACGTCTTCTTATGTGCAGCCGCACGATGATGGTTTATAAACGGTATGTCTGCTATTGTACAGGAACACGGCGGCGATTTATAGAACGTATTTCTGCAATTCTTCAGCAGTACGACCCCGATTTATAAACGGTGTATCTACTATTATTCAAGGCGATCACGATTTGTAAACGGTATGCCTAGTATTGTGCAACAACGCGATCGCGATATATGAAGGATTTGTCTGCTGTTGTTCAGCAACATAATCACAATTTAGAAAGCATATGTCTGCTACTGTTCAGCAAAACGATGGCGATTAGTAAACATTATGACATATCCATCCATGGTTGTGAAACAGAAAACCTATACAATTTTATAGAGCTTTGTGCATAAAATATTTGTTACAAAGAAAACAGTTCTTATATGTGAACCATGAAAGAAAAATGAATTTGCAGTAAAATTTGCTGTCGAATTTTCCAAGTGCCAGAAAATCCTTGCTTTTATTTATCGGCAAAAATAGCAACAGGGAAATAGTGAACTAGCAGTGGATATGGAAAGAAGATTCTCATGGCGTCTAGCGGAGAAACGAAAAGTTGGGCCTTCACAGGGGATGTTCACTCAAACGGAAAGTCGGCCTATATCAGGCACAGATCAGCTACTTATGTCCAAGTCTGACTCTCAGACTGAAGGACATTCTGCTCTAGGGAACATCCATAAGCAAGCTCAAGATCCCAAGACAGGTCAGTCAGATGACCAGAAATGTGAAACTAAGGTAGATCAGTCAAATAATCAGAAGAACAAAACAAAGGACTTGAGGTCTAAATCATTTCTTGACTGCCTGGAACTGCAGCCAGTAGATTCACCACTAGATACACTTAATACAGAAAATAAAGACAATGAGAGGTTAGATTTTAATGCTTCAAAGAAGCAGTCTGTAGGTGCTTGCCAGATGACAAAATCATCCAGGTCAAAGAAATGTAAAAAGAAAGTAAAGAGATGCACAAAATATGACACAAAGAAAATTCATAGAGTTGAACCAGATGAAGATATTGAAAATAAATATAGTGTTACATCTGATGTAGAGAATAAACAAGATAACATAGCAGAGAATTTGACTGAAACACCATTGAAGTCATCAGATGAGGACGTGATTCTGAATGATGCTGTCACAAAAAACAAATTGCCTTTACAGGGAGATGTTAGTAGAACAACTGAAAAAGATGAAAATGTGAACAATCATGATCAGTCTCAGGTGTACATTTTTCGTGATGTGAATAAAGTTGCACATGGAATGGGCCAAGAGGAATCGATGACTGATCTGTTTGTGGCTGTCGATTTGAACAGACATGGAAAGAAGCGTCGATATGATAAACTGATTAAAAAATTAGCAGATGGTGAAAAGAGCCTGGAAATTAATTTGAAGGAAGTGAAAAATAATGATGTAGAAAAGGCAGATATTAGTTTGTGTATGGAGAAAATGAAGGAGAAGATACAGATTCGAGAGAAAAAAAAATACGAGTATTTGATAAATTACATGCGTGATCAGTGGAGAGTTGACCAAAAAAGCTTCCAAGATTTGTTACCTCAAAAGGTGGATTTGGTACAGTCTAATGTTGTTAAACAGCTTGGGGCAAACATAGATAAAGTTGTGGCTGGGAAAAGAAAAAGAGGACGACCAAGAAAAGAAGCTGCCGATGAAGAAAAGTTTGCCAGTCATTTAAGTGGTAAGAAAAAAGTGCCAGAACAAAATGGACAAAATGGCTGTCCAAAAAAGGAAGCCTCTGCTACCAGCAAGGGTTTTCCAGTCAAAATGCCGAAAAGTTTATTGTCCAGCTCCACGGTCTCCCAGAGTCGACACAAGATGGACAAATTCCGTGTTGGAATTGTTGACAAGAATGGTGGGCAAGAGTTTATAGAACTCAACAGTGAAACGCTTCAGGGAGTAAACTGCTCTAACGGCATGGAGAACTTTCATGATCATCACTATATTCCTTGTCATCACCATAGCATGCTAACAAAAAGAAAAACCCTTAAGTATTAATGACACAAACAAAACAAACATAAACAATATTAAGCCAAGTTTAGTCAGAAAACTGTGTAAACTTTAACACAGAACTAAATTAAGATAAAATTAACTCTTAACCTAAACAATGCATCCACATCTTTTTCTAATCAAAGACTGTTATTATATTTTACCATGAAATAATATGGTGCCTGTTTATGGCAGTATTAATTTACAGTCACACCTGTCTTGTTCTTGAATCTAGGAATTATCATCACTGTACTTGGGTCATACCCATATATGTTCTGCTCTCTTTTTTTCCATAACCACCGAAGAGTATGAATCCTAATTGTGCCAGTGTTGGTTCTGGCAACCTTGAATTCTATCAGCCAACGACCCAGCTTCTTCCCCCCCCCCCCCCACACACACACATGCACACACACTCTCTCTCTCCTCTCTCTCTCTCTCTCTCTCTCTCCCTCTCCTTCATCTTCTGTCAGTATATTATCAGCACATGCCCTTTCCTCCTACACCAGTTCTTTGGGCATCTGACCTCAGTCTATCCATCCTGTCCAAAGGAATCATGCCTAATGTGACAGTGTTAAGGACAACATGATCAGCTTCCTCATTGCCTCTCACTTCCACACGCCCTGGGTAACATATCCACGTCAGCCTGGTGACAGTGGATTTTCCCAGGAGCTTAACCCAGTCATGACATATCAAACCCCCCTCAGTCTTCCAAAGCATGCTTTGAGAGTCTGTCACCACCACACATACAGAAGAAGCTTGGACAGTAACAAAGAGCACTCAGAATCAACTGGAAGCACCAGAGGTGTGCTTCCTAAGAATGGTAATGGGAACATCATTAACAGCCAGGAAAACAAATGAAGAGGTCCTAAGTGAGACTGGGCAGAAGAGAGAAATTATGGCAAAATTCAAAACATGACAGTCCAGATTTGTAGAACATGTTTTGAGAAGGGGCAAACTGGAACACCTAGTGACAGTGAGAAAACTGGAGGGACAAAGGGACAGAGGAAAACAAAGAAACGAGATACTTGATGAACTAAAAGAGTGGCACAGGGCACGGTTCAACACACATCTTGTAGAAAGAGCAAAAGGTAGATGGCTGTGGAAGTCAGAGAGAGAAAGTTACAAGTTCCCAGTCATGGAGCAGCACTGTATGGATGCAGTTTTTTTTTTTAAGATCCACTTTAACAGTTCATGGTTAGATTTAAGAGTTAATTCTTTTCAAAAGAAAATAATGACTATTTTTGAAATTCACTTTTTGTGAGTAAACTTTCAGACATTCAGCATGCTTACTTTCTTATCACTTCATTCATATTTCCAGGAACTTTGCCACAGCTTTATCCAGTGACCTTGGAGAAAATGGCCTTACATCAAACATACTTGGCAGCAAAGTTCTAGGTAAATGTTAGGTATATAGAGGTGTATGGTTCAGTTTTATGAAAAAAGATTTTGTGCCCATTTTTCTTACAAGGATGAGACCAAAAAGCTGAGTGTTTAATTTTTCATCTATTTTTCATGTTTTTAATCTCTTGTGTTGTTTTTGTAAGTGATCCTTGAAAAATGCTTTTTGCCAAAATATTGGATTGTTGAATGTTATTGATTTATATGTGCTCGTCTTACTTTTTGCCATTCTTGTTTCTGCCCACTTTCCTCACTTTTTCCATTTTTTCTGTAAAATTGAACCATGCCCTGTGTCTACTTTTATTACTAGAACCAGTTTTATTGCAGTCATTATTTCTCTTAGGTAAATATTACAAGCAATGTCTGAAAGTATATCTCATCACTTCTGTGGGAGTATGTAGACAGGCTTATTATCAGTCTTACATCTTACATCCTTCCTGTGCTGTTAAACGTCACATAGGGCTCGCATAGTTGTTTGCCAAGTTTTCCTGTTCTGGGCGAGTGTTTCAACTTCATCAAGGGATGTTATGCCCACTAAACTGGGTTCTCTTAACAGTGTCCTCTAAATTTAGAGTTTAATGTGGTCAACCTCTTTTTTCTTCAGCCTGTTGTGCTCCATTTAATAGCTTGTTTTGGTATTCTCTTATTGTTTCTTCTCATCACATGGCCTACATATGTCCATCTTGATCACCCATGAGACAGGTTGTTGTTTGCTCATCTGTCTTATCTCATCTGTCTTATCTCTGCATCGTTCTTGAATTTGTTTCACTTTATACCAAATACTTTCCTTAGGCATTTGTTTTCAAAAGAGTGTAATTTCTTGTCTATTTCTTTAGTTGATTTCCAGCTTTCACAAGCATAAATGAGGGTGGATATCACATTTGAATTGAATAATCTTAACTTGGTTTTTGTGCTATAACTTTTGATGACTTTTGAAGATTTTTGAAGGACTATGCTGTTTTTGTAATTTTAATTAAAATTCTAACTTCCTTTCTGGTGTCACCATCCTGGTCTGTGTAGCTGCCAAGGTATGCAAATTGGTTTACTTCATCAACAACTGTTCCTTCTATGTATATTTGTCCTTCTTGATTAATGAGATGTTTCATTGTTTTTGTTTTGTCTTTGTTAATTTCAAGACCCATTTTGCTAGCCAAGAAAGACAGAGAATCTGTTTTTTCCTGCATTGATTTCACATTGTCATTGATAAAAGAGTTATGTCATCTGCAAAATCAAGATCTTCTATTTGGGTCCCATGTACCCAATCAATGCCGGTTTTACCTGTACAGCATCTTTTCGTTATAAAGTCTATGGCAATTCCAAAAAGCAATGGAGATAATATACATGCTTGTTTCACACCTGTTTCTATCTGAAACTATTCACTCATTCCTTCTTCTGTCTTGACTGCACAAACATATCCATTGTAGAGATCTCTAATGATGTTGACAATTTTAGATGGTATTCTATATTATATAGTCTTAAAATTCTCCACAATGAATCTCTGTGTATGCTATCAGATGCTTTTTTAAAGTTTGTGAAGTTCAGGATTAATGGTTTCTGCTTTTCAGTATGTTCTTCAAGTATTTTTCTTAGAGTAAAGATAGATCTGATCAAGACAGCTTCTCCCTTTTCAAAATCCTGCCTGTTCTTCTCTCATTATAGCATCCACTACATCCTTAATTCTATTCAGAATCACTGTACAAAACACCTTTGACACAACTGATAGTAAGGTTACACCCCTCCAGTTATTGCAGTCACTAAGATTGCCTTTGTTTGGGTATTTTAACAATGATTCCCTTTTTCCATTTAGAAGGGACTTTTTCTTCTTTCCAAAATTTATGAAACATTCTTTGTAGTTGGCACATGTTGTCACTGTTAATAGCTTTTAATATTTCGACTGTTATTTCATCTTCACCTGCAGCTTTGTTGTTAGCCATTAGATTCACTGCTGTTTCAATTTAATTCAGTGTAACTTCATCTAAGTTGACATTTAGATGTGGGACTGGTATATCGGTTTCCAGATTTATTAATTCATCAATTCATATTATCAGCCTAGATGTTTCTTATATTTTATCTACAAGGGTATGCAAGTTTGTATTTTTGGTAGTCGATACTGGGACAATCTTGAAATGCAAGCACCATGATAAATTGGAAGTAGGTTTGCAGTGGCTTGTTTGAAATTCTGGGGCATAGCAAATAAACAGGCTTCTTGAAAGGCTGCAACATGTGAGAAGAGGTTAGGTCAAGCCCAGTCATGCGTTACTAGGAGCATCATGAGGGGGTTAGATTAGGTCTTTATCAGAATTTGTTTGCTGTGTGTCTTAATCAGCATTTGATTTCTGTCTTAATCAGCATTTGATTTCTGTCTTAATCAGCATTTGATTTCTGTCTTAATCAGCATTTGATTTCTGTCTTAATCAGCATTTTATTTCTGTCTTAATCAGCATTTTATTTCTGTCTTAATCAGCATTTGATTTCTGTCTTAATCAGCAGCTGATTGCGGTGTGTCTTAATCAGTATTTGTTTTGCTGTGTGTCTTAGTCAGTATTTGTGTGCCACACTTCATGATCATCTCTTGCTTGCTGCATGTCTTGATCATCTCTTGCTTGCTGCACATCCTGATCATCTTTTGCTGTTGCACATCTTGATTGGCTCTTGCTTGCTGCACATCTTGATTGGCTCTTGCTTGCAGCATGTCTTGATCAGCTCTTGCTTGCTGCACACCTCGATTGGCTCTTGTCTGATGTTCTTCTTGATCAGTTCTTGTCTGATGTTCTTCTTGATCAGCTCCTGTCGGATGTTCTTCTTGATCAGCTCTTGTCTGATGTTCTTCTTGATCAGTCCTTGTCCGATGTGCTCCTTGATCAGTTCTTGTCTGATGTTCTTATTGATCAGCTCTTGTCTGATGTGCTTCTAGATCAGTTCTTCTTGATCAGCTCTTGTCTGATGTTCTCTTTGATCAGTTCTTGTCTGATGTTCTTATTGATCAGCTCTTGTCTGATGTGCTCCTTGATCAGTTCTTGTCTGATGTTCTTATTGATCAGCTCTTGTCTGATGTGCTCCTTGATCAGTCCTTGTCAGATGTTCTTCTTGATCAGCTCTTGTCTGATGTGCTCCTTGATCAGCTCTTGTCTGATATACTTTTTGATCAGCTCTTGTTTATTACTGTTTTCTTGATTACTTTGACTTACTTCAGATACATTCATCATTACTTCCTCTCTCATATTTGAATATGTGTTGTTTTCTTTCAGTTTGTGCCAATTTGTTCTGACGTACTTCACATCTAAACATTTATGGTCAGTGCTCACTTTCAGTTTTTGTTGTTATAACTAGAGGAACTGGCACCCCCAACAACCATCAGCCTTCCTTCTGTCTCCTCACTGGAAAGGGACTATGAGCTGGTTAGCTTGTCACCAGCCAATCCACCCCATTTGGGAAACTTCTGTGAGGACCACTTCTTCATCCCGCAGTCTACTTTTGATCAAGATGGAAAGGTAGCTTTTGAGAATAAATTTTAATATGTTCTGTCTCTTTCCCTCCTTCTCTTTCTATATTTGTCTCTCTCTTTCACACACATGCATTACTTTTCTGAATAGTTGTATGAATAGCTTTATGTATGGATATGCACATCTTTCTGCTTATCACCTGATCTGTTTTTAAGTCACATTTCTCATAAATGATGGCCTGGCTAGCCGAGTGGTTAGGCTCTCAGTTTACTAATCCGGTGGTACTGGGTTCAAGTCCAAGCAGTGGGATTTTTCTTCTTGTACACGCCAAAAAGGTCCCGGAGTCCACCCAGCCTCTGAAACTGGGTACCAGAGAAATCTTGGAAGGTAAATGTGGCCAGGTGTGATACTGACCACATCACATTTTCATGTGCCAAAGATTGTGGAATTACGGGCATAACACCATATCTCCCATGTGTCTTAATGGCATGGAAACACTTTCATGTGCCAAAGATTGTGGAATTACGGGCATAACACCATATCTCCCATGTGTCTTAATGGCATGGAAACACTTTCATGTGCCAAAGATTGTGGAATTACGGGGATAACACCATATCTCCCATGTGTCTTAATGGTATGGAAACACTTTCATGTGCCAAAGATTGTGGAATTACGGGGATAACACCATATCTCCCATGTGTCTTAATGGCATGGAAACACTTTCATGTGCCAAAGATTGTGGAATTACGGGGATAACACCATATCTCCCATGTCTTAATGGTATGGAAACACTTTCATGTGCCAAAGATTGTGGAATTACGGGCATAACACCATATCTCCCATGTGTCTTAATGGTATGGAAACACTTTCATGTGCCAAAGATTGTGGAATTACGGGGATAACACCATATCTCCCATGTGTCTTAATGGTATGGAAACACTTTCATGTGCCAAAGATTGTGGAATTACGGGCATAACACCATATCTCCCATGTGTCTTAATGGTATGGAAACACTTTCATGTGCCAAAGATTGTGGAATTACGGGGATAACACCATATCTCCCATGTGTCTTAATGGTATGGAAACACTTTCATGTGCCAAAGATTGTGGAATTACGGGCATAACACCATATCTCCCATGTGTCTTAATGGTATGGAAACACTTTCATGTGCCAAAGATTGTGGAATTACGGGGATAACACCATATCTCCCATGTGTCTTAATGGTATGGAAACACTTTCATGTGCCAAAGATTGTGGAATTATGGGGATAACACCATATCTGCCATGTGTCTTAATGGTATGGAAACACTTTCATGTGCCAAAGATTGTGGAATTATGGGAATAACACCATATCTCCCATGTGTCTTAATGGCATGGAAACACTTTCATGTGCCAAAGATTGTGGAATTACGGGGATAACACCATATCTCCCATGTGTCTTAATGGTATGGAAATACTTTCATGTGCCAAAGATTGTGGAATTACGGGCATAACACCATATCTCCCATGTGTCTTAATGGCATGGAAACACTTTCATGTGCCAAAGATTGTGGAATTACGGGGATAACACCATATCTCCCATGTGTCTTAATGGTATGGAAACACTTTCATGTGCCAAAAATTGTGAAATTACGGGGATAACACCATATCTCCCATGTGTCTTAATGGTATGGAAACACTTTCATGTGCCAAAGATTGTGGAATTACGGGGATAACACCATATCTCCCATGTGTCTTAATGGTATGGAAACACTTTCATGTGCCAAAGATTGTGGAATTACGGGCATAACACCATATCTCCCATGTGTCTTAATGGCATGGAAATGGGAATTTTACCTTTTTTTTCCCCACATAAATAATGATTACAGTTGTCCATATTTGCTATAAACCCATTCTGTTTTATTTTTTGGCATCTGTCTATGAGTTTTCATTGTCAGTGTAGCATCAGTTAATACTGAATTCATTAATTGTGGTTTTAGGAAAAGGTAAAGCATAAATATGGAAAAAGTGTCTGCATGCTGATGTTGTTACCAAATTTGGCTTACAAAGAATGATTGACATTCATAATACAAACATTATCACTAGGGGTGATAGAAGGCTGGACTTTCAAGCAACATATCACCACAGTTCTTCAGAGAATGCTTTGTTTCATATATCCAAACATTACCACTTGTTTTGTTGAATTCCTCATTTTCAAGCCTATAAAACATTACTACAGTATATTATTACAATAGTAAAATGCCTCATTTTCATGCATAAAAAAACCTTAGAGTTTTGCAAAATGTCTGATTTTCATGTACACAAGCAGTACCACAAGGTTCATCATATAAAAAGCTATAAACATTACTTCCAGACAAGCATAATCATAGTTGGTCCATTCTGCCTGGTCTGTGACCCCAAGCCTCGCTTATTGCTGGTCTCACCAGAGGAACTTAAGAAGGGTCCGACCATGATCTTAAGGAAGAAAATCCATTCACCCAGTAACACCCCACCCAGAGGTCAGTATTCATCCTATAACACACACTTCTCATAGAGGTCAGTATTCATCCAATAACACACTTCTCATAGAGGTCAGTATTCATCCTATAACACGCACTTCTCATAGAGGTCAGTATTCATCCAATAACACACACTTCTCATAGAGGTCAGTATTCATCCTATAACACACACTTCTCATAGAGGTCAGTATTCATCCAATAACACACTTCTCATAGAGGTCAGTATTCATCCTATAACACGCACTTCTCATAGAGGTCAGTATTCATCCTATAACACACACTTCTCATAGAGGCCAGTATTCATCCTATAACACACTTCTCATAGAGGTCAGTATTCATCCAGTAACACACTTCTCATAGAGGTCAGTATTCATCCAGTAACACACTTCTCATAGAGGTCAGTATTCATCCAATATCACACTTCTCATAGAGGTCAGTATTCATCCTATAACACACTTCTCATAGAGGTCAGTATTCATCCAATAACACACACTTCTCATAGAGGTCAGTATTCATCCTATAACACACACTTCTCATAGAGGTCAGTATTCATCCTATAACACACTTCTCATAGAGGTCAGTATTCATCCTATAACACACACTTCTCATAGAGGTCAGTATTCATTCTATAACACACACTTCTCATAGAGGTCAGTATTCATCCTATAACACACTTCTCATAGAGGTCAGTATTCATCCTATAACACACTTCTCATAGAGGTCAGTATTCATCCAATAACGCCCCACCAGAGGTCAGCATTCATCTAGTAATACCCTCAATCAGAGGTCAGTATTCATCCAGTAACATCCTCAGTTAGAGAGTAGTATTCATCCAGTAACACCTTCAGTCAAAGGTCAGCATTCTTCCAGTAATACCTTCAATCAGAGGTCAGTATTCCCGCATTCATTTGCAACTATAAATTGAATAAGACTATGCAAAGAAGCAATTATATAACATGAAAGTGATGCTTTCTGATTCAGACAGATAGCATGCATCAGTCAGGATGGTGTTGATAAGTCTAGGACTGCCTGCTTTAGCTTGTCACTTTTCTTACTGCCATGTACCACCCATTTGAAAACCATACACCAGCGGCATGACTGCCCTGTCTGGAAAATGTTTCTTTATAACAGATATTAGTTCATGACCAGGCTTAGAAAACAGCAGTAAACTTCTTGTGATGCTAGATGAATCTGAAAAGAATTACTTGACTGATAATCATACTTTCTGTTGTAGTGCTGACATCTGAAAGTACAGTCTAGCAGTAAATACAGACAATGAAGATCAGGCATTTGAAAATATCAGTGTTTATATAAACTGTTGAAAATGTTAATGTATATAAATTATAAATTAAATTATAAATAGTAATATTTTAGTGTCCTAGCTGAGATATTTCAGTCCAAGATTTGAGGATCTAATTATGTTTGTGTTCAGATTTCAGAATTCACAAGGAGTCTCGGTGGGTAAGGCCAACTGATAAATCAGCTAGTGAAAGTCTTGGAGGCCTGAAGGGTGATCCAGTGATCATTCTGCTTGACCACAGCTATATGACACCCCTAAAGTTGAGGGACAACGTGAAACGTTACTGCAAGGCTGTGGCTAAACATAGTGCCAATGCTAAGTTTATTGATGCCAGGTATGGTAGTAATCGTAGAGTAAAGGGTTCTGCTATGTGCTGAAATTGGTTGTGAGGAGAGCAGATGAGAAGTTGCTGGAGTGGTTCTTGTTTCAGAATAGATTTTCATGTTGTTTTATTTGTGAGAACTGAATATCATGATGGATGTAGTAAAAAAAAATGTACTATGTTTTAGAGGAACTCAGGAATATGGAGTTCATTCCAGCATTTTCCTTGACCTTGTGGCACATCAAAGGGTAATGTTATCAGCAGCACACCAGACTGTCTTTTCCTTCTCCAGCCCCAGTAGGAGTCAGGTACATATTTCTACAGCTGGATGACTAGGGCACCTCTGGCCAGATTTGAACCACTGACCTCCATTTGAGAAACTAGCACATTAATCTCTATCTTATCTTATATCTTATATCCTTCCCGTGCCGTTAGACGTCACATAGGGCTCGCAAAGTAGTTCGCCAATTTTTCCTGTCTTCGGCGAGTCTTTCAACCTCATCAAAGGATTTTATGCCTGTTAACTTGGCCTCTCTTAATAATGTTCTCTTCAGAGTTTCACGCGGTCTGCCCCTTTTTCTTCGGCCAGTTGTGTTCCACTTGATAGCTTGTTTTGGGATTCTCTGCTCATTTCTTCTCATCAAGTGGCCAACATATGTCCATCTCATTTTCCTGATCACCCGTGAGACTGGTTGTTGTTCAGTCATCTGTCTTATCTCTGCATTGTTCTTGAATTCATTCCACTTGATGCCGAGTATTTTCCTTAGGCATTTGTTTTCAAAAGAGTCTAATTTCTTTTCTATTTCTTTAGTTGTTTTCCAGCTTTCGCATGCATAAATGAGGGTGGATATTACATTTGAATTGAATAGTCTTAACTTGGTTTTTGGGAGTCACATATCAAGACAGGGACTTGTTATAAGAACATACTAGACAGAATACAATCAAGACTATGCCACTCAGGTATTCAGTTGTGGTTAGAACGTGACAAAAATTGTTAAGTGGATTATGGTGCAGTTTTATTGAGGACATGAATATGAGAGAAAAACAAAATAAAATGTTTTTTTTTTTTTTGGACAGAAAGGAAGCCATCTTAATTATTTTCAGGTGGCTGGGATTTTCTTATGTTAAGTCTGCAACTACAGTGTTTGTGTTATATCCCCTCTTGGATTTTTTTTTTTTTAATGTTGAGTCTGTGACTATTGTTTGTGTCGCATCTTCTCCTGGGTTTTCTCATGCAGTTCCATTATTTGTATCATGCCCTCTCCTTAATTGTCTCATCCAGAGACTAGGAGAGTGTGCTTTGTAAGACTGGGAAAAAAAATTGCTTTGAAAAGAATGGGTTCATCTGTTAAGCCAGTCATCTGTGATAAGCCTAACGTGGCTTTGCTGTTCAGGGCATGAGGGAGTATGTGGCTATGAAGTGGCAGATAGACTTGCTGGACAGGCTAAAATAAATGGCGGGCTGATAATGGACAAGGGTGATATTGCTAAAGTTGTATTGGAAAGACTGTAGGAAAATGAAAAGGAGGAATGGAAGAACAGTGTAGTTTTGTCTTGATTGTATTCTGTCTAGTATGTTCTTATAACAAGTCCCTGTCTTGATATGTGCTAGCTGTGAGTTGGTTGCCAGAGATAGAGATTGTTTTGTTGTTGAGTACATTCTTGTGGTCACTCTGCTGCCCATGTCTTGTCTGTGCAGGGTTGAAAACATCACACAAGGGGAGGATAACTTTGTTGTCACAATCAAGGGAGACAATATGCTGCACCAGGTGAAGAGACTGACCAATCCGTCACAAGCTCCGATGACTTGCAACAAGGTCAGTTCAGGTCAGTGTATGTGCACTTAGGCCAGTGACATACTACGAGATAAACATGATTGTTTTAATCACAGGCTTTTTTACGCTGACATACCATGAGACAAACACTCCAGATTAAATATCTGTTGTCACGAATTTTGGAATGTCATTAAAAGTTTGTTTTTTTTTTTTTAAAATAAACTTAGAAACTGCGACTGGAAAAAAAAAAGATTGATTTATGCGTTGTTTTAAAGATTTCAAAAATAAAATCTAACAAAAAAAATATAAGCCATAGTTGTTGTGGTCTGTGCTGCTGCCGTCATTGTTATAGTCTGCACTTATGCCATCATTGTTAAAAACTGCTTCAGTACCATAATATTTTATAGTCTATGCTATTATGGGCACTAACACCATATCCCTATGTGCCTCTAAGGCATGACAAGATTACCATTACCTTCTACCTTTTTTTTTTTTTTATGCTTTTGTTATAATTTGTACTAATGCCATCATAGTTATTTCAAATGTTTATCTTACATGTAACATATTGTCTAATTTCAGGATGGGATCCCAGTTGTGTATAGCCTCAGCCAAGTAATGACACCAGCACTGATTGAGGCAGAACTAGCAGCCAAGAGGGAGGCATTAGGTAGTAACACTGCAGTAGTTTATGTATAGCAGCATCTCCTGTGGGCATCTGAGTAGCAAAGTGGTTGGTACACTGTTATGGTGAAGGTTTGAATCCAGTTAGAGGCATTCCAGTCACTTTGTAGTGAAAATGGATGCCTAGCTGCTTGTGGAGCTGAAGAAGGAAAGGCAGCCAGATGTGATGCTGACCACATTGCCCTGCAGTGTGTTGACAGATGAAGGAAAATATGGATATTAACATCATATCCCCAACATGCCTATATAGGATGATAGGGCCACCTTCACCTTTACCGACTGATGTGTCCTTTTAACCACCATCACTATCAAGTGTTCCTCCATAGTGGTTTCTGTAGCTCAGCTGGTGTGTTTCCTCTTGCCTTCAAGTTAAATGACCTGCATCTTCTTTGTGAACTAAAATATGTTTATGTTACAAGTGCTGAACCTGTGCTGTGGTTGTGTATATGTACTAAAGACATCAGTCTGTGTGTTTCTGATGTTGTTCTATCTTACTGGAACAGTGATCAGGATAGTCTTAGCAGCCAACTGTATGAAGGTGTTGGAACACAAGCATCATATCAGATTGGAAGTAGTTTATGGTGGCAGTCTTTGACAACCCAGAGTGGACATGAGAAACCAAACTTGGCAGACTCCACCACCATGGTGAGCCCAGCCTTGTTAGTTAGGCTTAGGCTGTTACTAGGAGCACCAACAGAGAGATGGGAAAGTCTTATCAGGCTTTGCTGGCCCAGACAGCTGTCAGTCAGATTCACCCATCTTAGCTCTAGTTGTTTTAATATGTATGAATTAAGTTTGATTATGATATACAAGGTGTATTAAAAAAAAAAAAAGTGAACATTTCTATAAAGACATAAGTTCTCATTTGACAACATTTTAAACACTGTCCCCATCAAAGTAATCCCCTCCGCTGGTGATACACTGTTCCCAAAGTTTCTTCCATTGTTGAAATGCATCCTGGAATGCACTCTTTGTGATGGTGCACCACAGTTCTCTTACTTCTTTTTCCTGAATCTCCTCTGTGGCTTGGAAACAATATCTGTTCAAAGTGGTTTATAGTTTGAAAGCAGGAAAAAAAGTCAGTGGTGGGGGGGGGCCCTAAGTCTGGAGAATAAGGTGGATGAGGCATAATGGATATCTGATGCTGTGTCAAATAACTGTAGATGAGCTCAAGCATTGTCATGATACAGCATCAAGTCTGGTTTTCCCACATTTCAGGCCTCTTCCTGTGCACACAGTCCCTCAGACTTATAAAACTTCCTGGTACAACTGTGTGTTTATCATTTGACAATGGGGTACAAATTCATAACGGACAATGCCTTTGCAGTCAAAACACAACCAACAGCACCTTGATCTTTGACCAACTCATCTGTGCTTTCTTTGGTCGAAGAGGACCCTTTTCTCACCCACTGCAAAGATTGCATCTTGGTTTCAACATCATAACCACCCATGTCTCATCTTAAGAAAGTTTCCATGACCATTTGCATTGGCAAGCCAGTTACTGATTGATTTCAGCACAGTTCTCTTTCTGATCATCAGTCAGAATATGCGGTACAAATTTTGCACAGACATGACACATTTGAAGTTTTAGAGTCAAAATTTGATGACAAGATCCTTTGCTGATGCCCACTTCGTGAGTAAATTCTTGGGCAGTTAAATGATTTCCACAAGTCACAGCACAAACTCTCTTGACATGGCTATCGTCTGTTGATGTGGAAAATCATCCAGGCCTGGGATTTTTACTTACTGATGTTCTGTCCTATTTAAAATACTTAAACCACTTATAGCACTTCATTCAGCTCATACAGTTCTCCCTGTTAACCAATTGCCAGGTCTATATAAAATTTTTACCAAGTTTACAGCAAACTTTCACATACACATAATGTTCTTCAAGTTTCTTCATTGTCTTCTTATCTTATATCCTTCCAGTGCCATTAAACGTCACATAGGGCTTGCAAGGTAGTTCGCCAAGTTTTCCTGTTTTAGGCAAGCATTTCAACCTCATGAAGGGATTTTAAACTGGCTTCATGCATTTCATTCTTCATTGTCACTCTGTCTCTAATCCAGTGAACATCTTGCGCACTTGCTCCATTCAGTGAATATAGCTCGGTGACTAATGCTCATAGCAGAACAGAACAAATGGCAGTTTGTTGTCAATACCTGCTGCTAGTGTCCTCAGTAGCTGTACTATGCCCTCTGTGCCAGTTAGCACATTTTTTTATGAAACTTTTTTTTAACACACCTTGTATGCGATAAAGACTTAACTTGATATATGTTCTGTGTCTTATTAAAGTATAGGCTTGATCATGCAGCAAGTTCTATGTTTTATTATGCTATTGTAAGACTTCCAAAGTTGCATTTTCTTATCTATTTATGTTGGATGTTCTAGGTCAGGTCATGTTGTGTGTTGTAAATCTCATAGTTCTGTGTGATAGAAGTCTGGTTATGTTCTGTTTATATCTAATTATATTGTATGTTTTAATTTGATCATGTTGTGCGTTCTGAGTTTAGTCATTTATTTTGGAATTGTTACCTGATTAATTCATGAGTAAACTCAAGTGATTCTTTCAGTCTTAGAGTCTCAGCAGACTGGAGACTACACACCTGTGATGTTTCCTTTGTCCACAATGGGAGATGTTGTGATTGAGGTCCTGATCCCACCAGGTGGGACAGAACTGTTACCCCGCACAAAGAACAGGCAAATGCAGATTACAGAGGTAGTAATCTGCTGAAACTGATAAATGATGTTCAGCAATTTGTATAAGTTACTGTGGTAGTAGTCTGCTGAAACTAATAAAATATGTTCACATTACTGGAGTAGCGGTCTTCTGAATCTAACACATGTTCAACATTTTGTGTAAGTTAATGTGGTAGTAGTCTGGTGAAACTAATAGGATATGTTCACATTACTGAAGTAGCGGTCTTCTGAATCTAACACATGTTCAACATTTTGTGTAAGTTGTAGTAGACTGATGAAACTAATAGAATATGTTCACATTACTGAAGTAGTGGTCTTCTGAATCTAACACATGTTCAACATTTTGTGTAAGTTGTTGTAGTAGACTGATGAAACTAATAGAATATGTTAACATTACTGAAGTAGTGGTCTTCTGAATCTAACACATGTTCAACATTTTGTGTAAGTTGTTGTAGAAGACTGATGAAACCACAATGTGTCACATTACCAGAGCTGTAGTCATCTGAATCTAATAGATTATTCAATATTTTGTACAAATAATGGTGCTGATAGTTTGCTGAGTGTAATATAAGATGTTCAGTATTTTCTATAAATTCTGAGGTAGTAGTCTGAAATGAAGGAATGTGATGACCACCAGTCTATCAGCCTCTCATGTCACATAACGAAGCTACTTCTGAGAATAATAACAAGAAGAACAAGGAAAAAAGATAAAAATGGAAATAGCACATGAACAGTTTGGATTTGTTGAAGGAAAGGGAACACACAATGCCATTTATGCTTTACAAACACTAACAGAAAGAGCTTTAGAAGTACAGAAAGATATCTACTTATTCTTCATTGATTACACCAAGGCATTCGACAAGGTGAAACATAATGAAATTATTAAAATGCTTGAAGACATAAACATAGACGGCAAAGACATGAAGATTGTAAAACATCTGTACTGGCAGCAGGGAGCAGCGATTCGAGTTGAAAATAGAACTGAAAAATATCAACCAATAAAACAAGGAGTGTGTACTATCTCCAGACCTTTTTTTCTCTGTACAGTGAGAATATTCTAAGAATGATCATTGGAGAACCAGGTATAAAAGTAGGAGGATACAGTATTAACAACCTTCATTATGCTGATGACACAGTACTGTTAGCTGAGAACCAACAAGACCTGTAAAGTCTTTTGGATAAAGTCGCCAAAGAAAGTGAACAGAAAGGCCTTACTTTGAACATCAAAAAGACAGAGACTATAGTTATATCTAAGAAACAGAATCCACCAACATGCAGTATAAAATTAAACGGAACAATTCTAAAGCAGGTGCAGAAATTCATATACCTTGGAGCAGTAATAACTTCAGATGGGAAATGCAGAACAGAAATTAGGAACAGAATAGGCCAGTCAAAGACTGCATTTCAGAGAATGAGAAACATATTATCAACACATCCTTATCAATGAATGTTAGAAAACGAGTCCTAAAATGCTATGTATTGAACCTATATTGTTATATGGAAATGAATCATGGACAATAGGCAGATCTGCACAAAAATCATTGGAAGCAGCAGAAATGTGGTTTATTAGAAGAATGTTGCGAATTCCCTGGACAGCAAAAATAACTAATGACGAATGTTTGAGAAGAGTTGGAGATAGAAAAAATCTTGTCAAAAAAATAAGAGAGAGAGACAATGTACTTTCATAGGACATGCAATGAGAAGAGGGGGCATTGAAAATATTATAACAACAGGAAAAAAAGAGGGAAGAAGAGCAAGGGGAATACCAAGAGAAATGATACTGAACAGTCTGATGAGATGGTGTGAGAGGAGATCACCAACTGAGCTGATTGCCTGCATGAAGGATCGGGTACTCTGGAGAAGCATAATAGCCAAAGCCAGTCGACACAGCACCTGGTGATGATGAATAGTAATCTGCTGCATCTAAGAAAGATGTTCAACATTTTGTATAGATTACAGAGCTAGTTGCCTGCTGAATATAATAGAATATGTTAACATTTTCTATAAATTCTGAAGTAGTAGTATTTTGTATCTGATAGGAGATATTCATTTTATTCCTGGATTTTATTTATTTCCTAGTTCAGTCCAGTAAAATTAATCATTTGTAACTAACAAATTTGTTTCAGACGGTGCCAAGTATAACTTATAAAACTGTTTCAAATGGTGCTAAACACTCTTGGGTCTCTGTAATTCCAAAATTTGTTTTCACAGAGACATTTATTTTTTTGCTTGTAGAGATTGCACAATTTATAATTTATGATTAATTTGCCAAACTCAGTGCTGATGCCAGGTGGGAATTTTCAGTTTCTTATTAAACTTCTGAGTGATGTGGCTTGTAAAAGTGATGATTTTAGAAGAGAAAGAGTGGATTCTTAAAATAAATGTTGAGAAGGATGCTTTTACACAGCAACAGATGTTATAATGAAAGTACTAAACAGTACTTACGTAAACAGGGAACTTGACATAAGGGAAGCAGTAAATACTAGTGAAATTTATACAGATAAGTATGCAGCTTGTGTATGTGATAAAGCAGTGCTAAAATGGAAAATACAGTTCGTTTATATCGAAGACCTGCTGAAACAAATATGTGAACATATAGAGAGTTTTGATGACATCTGTTAAGGCCATCAGTCTATATGAGAGATTAAAGGAAGTAAACTTCTAGTATCAGCAGCAGTGTTGAAGCCAATATTGAAATCTTTACTGATCATTTGTTTTTTTTTTTTACATTGGATCTAAAATGTAGTTCATTTATCGTAAAACATACTCAAAATCTTTTAAACACATTTGTGTCTATTACAGTGTTTATGGATGTATTTAGGCATACGTGGAACACATTTAAGGCTATTTTCATGAGAGTGCAGATATTCATGGAATTTTAGTTTTTATCCAGGAGGTATTGACAGACAGAGGAACCCAGTGTATGAAATTGTTACGAACTGTGCTAAGTATTTGTTTAAAATAGACATGATCTGACAAAATGGCATGTAAGAAGCTACAAAAGCCATTCTTCTTCCTCTTCTTGACTTTCCAAAGCATTAAGGCTCGTTGCTGCAGATAAAGTTCACCTCCATTCCTCTCTATTCCTAATCGTCTCTCTCCAGTTGGTGACACCAGTTTCTTCATATCCTCTTCTATATGTTGTCTTGCCATTTCTGTCTTGGTCCACCCCTTGGTCTTGTTTCCTTCATCTCTTGTACATACTTAGTTTTCATTTGTCTATTCTCTTCCATTCTTTCTACATGTCCCAGCCAGCGTAATCTGTTCAGGTTCAAGACATTTATAATTTGTTGGGATTTAAATAAGCTGTTCAGTTTGGTGTTCTTTCTAGCTTTCCATTCTACACTGTTGGTATCCTTTATCAGCCTGAAGATTCTTCTTAGGATCTTGTTCTCAAATACCTGCAATTGTTGTTCATCTTTCTTTATTGCACTCCTATGTTTTTGGTCCATATATGATGGCTGGTCCTATTATAGTTTTGTAGATTGTTATTTTGGTGTTTTGGGACAGGATGTTGGATTTTAACAGGTGTTGCAAGGCGAAGTATATTTTATTCCCCATCTGTACTCTTGCTTTTAATTTCTTCGCGTACTATGTTGTTTCTGTTGAATATTGTGCCTAGATATTTGTATGATGACATTAATGTGATATGTTAGGTATATAAACATGTTAATCTGGTCATGATTTGTAAGAGTCATTTGTGTCTTTCTTTCAGGAATATTTGGAGAGTGATACACCAAGTAAGTCATTAGAGCATAAAGATTCAGTTCATGGTGAGGGTGAATCAGCCGGTGGTGAATTATTTGGTCCTGAGGATAAGCTTTGTTTCAGTTTTGATGATATGCTCTAGTGAAGCTTTGTTTAGTTTTGATGATGGTTATAATAATATGCTCTAGTGAAGCCTTGTTTAGTTTTGATGATGGTTATAATAATATGCTCTAGTGATGCTTTGTTCTAGTTTTGATGATGGTTATAATAATATGTTCTAGTGAAGCTTTGTTCTAGTTTTGATGATGGTTATAATAATATGCTCTAGTGAAGCCTTGTTTAGTTTTGATGATGGTTATAATAATATGCTCTAGTGAAGCCTTGTTTAGTTTTGATGATGGTTATAATAATATGCTCTAGTGAAGCCTTGTTTAGTTTTGATGATGGTTATAATAATATGCTCTAGTGAAGCCTTGTTTAGTTTTGATGATGGTTATAATAATATGCTCTAGTGATGCTTTGTTCTAGTGATGCTTTGTTTAGTTTTGATGATGGTTATTACAATACGTTATAAAAGAAAAATATTTCTGCGTGCAAAACTGTTAAGTAAAATACAAGTTTTACAGAGAATTCTGCCAACTGCCATCTCTTGTGAACATAGTTATAAGTCATTTTGTTCCATATATGGACAGTTTACATGAGTGAGTTGTAACTGACATATTTGACTTACATAAATATCACAGTTCACGTGTTTATTGTGAAATATTGAATCTTATTTGTTTGACAGAGTGTCACATTGTTTATGTTTAGCTTACCTGAATAGTATGTCTTGCATGAATGATTTACTTGAGTAAATTTACATGTTTCAACTTACCTGAATATAGAAGTCCACATGTTTAACTTACACAAGGACGATAGCTTACGTGTTTCAACTTACCTGAGTGTAGAAGTCCACATGTTTAACTTACATAAGGGTGATAGCTTACATGTTTCAACTTACCTGAATGTAGAAGTCCACATGTTTAACTTACATAAGGATGATAGCTTACATGTTTCAACTTACCTGAGTGTAGAAGTCCACATGTTTAACTTACATAAGGGTGATAGCTTACATGTTTCAACTTACCTGAATGTAGAAGTCCACATGTTTAACTTACATAAGGATGATAGCTTACATGTTTCAACTTACCTGAGTGTAGAAGTCCACATGTTTAACTTACATAAGGGTGATAGCTTTCATGTTTCAACTTACCTGAATGTAGAAGTCCACATGTTTAACTTACATAAGGGTGATAGCTTACATGTTTCAACTTACCTGAGTGTAGAAGTCCACATGTTTAACTTACATAAGGGTGATAGCTTACATGTGTCAACTTACCTGAGTGTAGAACTCCACATGTTTAACTTTCATGAGCAGATAAACTTGTATGGGTATTTTCCATCTGAAACAGCATGTCGTATTTATTGTTTCTTTTATCTGACTTCAGAACAAAATTGTACGTCTTACCTTTTTATTGTTTTTTTCTTTTGTGCTGGCTGACTTAAGAAACATATTTTATGTCTTACGTTTTTTTATTTGTTTTTGTTTGTGCTGTCTGATTTAAGAAACATATTTTATGTCTTATGTTTTTTATTTGTTTTTGTTTGTGCTGTCTAAGAAACACATTTTATGTCTTATGTTTTTTTATTTGTTTTTGATTGTGCTGTCTGATTTAAGAAACAGATTTTATGTCTTAACCTTTTTTATTTGTTTTTGTTTGTGCTGTTGATATAAGAAACATATTGTATCTCTTAATCTTTTAGTTATTTGCATATGTGCTGTCAGATTTAAGAAACAGATTATATGTTCTTCCTTTTTTATTTATTGATTGTGTGCTCTCTGATTTAAGAAACATTGTATGTCCTTACTTTTTTATTTTTTGCATATGTGCTGTCTGATTTATTAAACATTGTCTTACCTTTTTTGTTTATGGCTTGGTTTTTTTTTTTCTGATTCCAATAGCACAGCATGTAGGTCCAACAAGCAGCAGCGACAGTGGTCAAGTAAAGTTCTTACATCATAGTGGGACCCTCAACATAGACGGCATTGCTTATGATGAAGATCAGCAAACTCAGGAGAAAGCAGGTCGGTGGATTTATGCTTTCATGAGTTAGATCAAATTTATGTATGTGGCTTTATGAGGTGAATGTTCTGATGTCTGTGGTGATATGAATGAAGAGCAGGTGAATTGAAAAAAAAAATAATGATAAAGTAATGTGTCCAAAATGAAATGTATTGACAGATAACTGTGTCCAGATTAGTAACAAGTAAAGAAAAAAATACTGACATATGTCCAAGTTCGTAGCAAGTGAAAAAAAATAGCGACAGATGTTGTGAATGGAAAATAAAGAACATATGTAAAGATTGAAGAAAAGTCTTTCTTTTGTTTTGGAAGAGGATATTGTTTTTTTTAGATGATTTTATTGGTTTTTTTTTTGATGATTTGATTTTTTTTTAGATGATTGTTTGTTTTTTAGATGATTTTATTGTTATTGTTTCAGATTAATTTGTTTTGTTTTGTCTGAAATGAAATCATTGTTTTGTTTTTGCAAGATGAGATTTTTTTTAGATTAATAAATTTTTTTGTTATTTATAATGAATTCACTAGTTGATTAATTTGAGATGCATGTAATGTTCATATCCAGGGTTGAAAAATTTGTTTGTTTATTGACAGAGAATGAGGAGCTCGTGGTGATTGAGAATGCTGATACAGTTGATCGTGGTCCCCATCCAGGTCTTCCATGTTGCCGTGTATGTCTGCGCTTGTTCCCAAGTGACTATGCACTGTTTACGCACGTGCGCTCCAGCCATCCAGCATGTGACAGCAGAGACAGCATGTATCTGGAAGAGCTTCGTGCTCGAAGTCACTTGGCATGTCCTATTTGTTGTAACCCACCAGTGTTTCTGGCCACCCCACCGAAACTGAGGAGGCATTTGCGAATCAATCATGGCATTGAACATTATGTTGAAACATGCAGCCTTTGTCAGGCAGAGTTTCAGGACAAGCAGGAGCTAGATATGCATCTGGAGCTGTCTCACAGTGTAATATGGCTGTCCTCTATCTCTTCTTCTGCTGTCTTGATTCCAATAACAGTAAAGCTATGACTACATCTGAAGATGTCTCTCAATGTAAGATGGCTGTCCTCTTTCTCTTCTTCTGTTGTCTTGGTTTTTGATGTTCCAATAACAGTGAAGCTATGATTACATCTGAAGATGTCTCTCAATGTAAGATGGCTGTCCTCTTTCTCTTCTTATGCTGTCTTGGTTCCAGTAACAGTAAAGCTATGACTACATCTGAAGATGTCTCTCAATGTAAGATGGCTGCCCCCTTTCTTTTCTTACTTCTTGTGCTGTCTTGAGACCATAGGAAAAAGAGATATACATAGTTTTTCTGATGAGTTTCTTGTTATGCTCTGCAACAAGAACAAGTTATGTGTGAGAACATGGTTAAACTTGTGTTTATTTTTACTTGCTTCATTTCAGAGAAGTAATCCCTTTCTGCCACCTTTCTGTTCAACATTAGTGTTGTTTTTGTTAGTACCACTTCTCCTTTTTCACTTGCTTCATTTTAAAGAGGCACAATATTTGCTGAACAAAAAGACATTGAGGATATCGGAGAAGAGAGGGATCATTTTAGTCCATTCATCACATGTTTATTGAAAAAAAAAATTGAAATAATTTTCAAAGAATTAATCAGAGTAAATGAACAGAGTTACATGAAAGGTTTTAAAGGTACTTTGTTGTTGTTTATTTATTGTTATATAGAGCCCATTTTGCTTTTCTTAGGCATTTGCTGAGGGGAGCCTTATGAATGTGCACAAACCTCACCAGGCAGGACATCATTTCAATAGACAGAGATCTGTAGTTTCTGATTGTTTGTCTTGTAGCAGGTAAACTTGTCTAACATATACAGAATTGTTTATTATTGTTGCTGACTGTCTTGTAACAGGTAAACTTGCCCAACATATATAACACTGTATATTATAGTTGCTGACTGTTTGTCATATAGCAGGTAAACCTATCCAACATGTATATGGTGTGATCAAAAAGTATTCGACCTGAGGCCATAAGTCTGGAACTGACTGACACAACCAGAAGGAAATTGACACATTTTGACTTTGGCATATACTGCACATGTGGCATAAGTCACATCTCCCCAGCTTGTCTGCTTTGTTCTTACGTATCTGAATCAGTTGGTTGCATTGTCATATTGGTAAAATTGGATCAGCGAATTCGCCCATGTTTTGGCTGCTCGCGATCTGCTTGAATGTGCCAAAAATGACAAAACTTTTCAAAAACAATCGTAACTCGTGATAACTTGTGGTTTTTTGGGTATGACCCCCAAAACTAAGGCCCAGTCTTTGCAGTGGAAGACTCCGGCATCTCCTGACTAAAAAAGCATGACAGAGCCGCAGCAATTTCAAGACGATACTGATTGCTTTTTTTATTACAGTGGAATTATGCATCATGAATACACTCCATCAGGTCAGAAAGTCAACAAGAAATACCACTGTGAAGTTTTGCAGTGTTTGAAGGACACAGTTCATCACAAAAGGCCGACATTGCATAAGAATGGCGAGTGGCAGCTCCACCTTGACAACGTGCCTGCCTGTGCATTGTAATTTACGCAGCAGCTTCATGCTAAATACACGTCCAACAGCCACCATATTCACGTGATATCATTCCCTGTGACGTTTTCCTGTTCCCAAAAATAAAATACCACTTGACAGGAAAAAGATTTCAGGATGTTGAGGAGACACAACAGAATGCAACATTGCAGCCATTCCCCATAGCAGAAGATGATTCAGGAGATGCTTCAAGCAGTAGAAACAACTTGGGGCTAAGTAGTATTGCTTCAGAAGAGGGCTATTTCAAAAATGATTAAATCATGGATTGGTAACTCTTGTAGTTTTTTTTTTTAATAAATCCAGTCCAGATACGTTTTTGATCACTCTTGGACATTGGATATTGTAGTAATAAACGTCTCCCACATAAATGTTGTAATTTCTGATTTTTTTCTTAAAATAGGCAGTTTTTCAAAACTGTAATAAAAGCCAGTTTTATATTGTAATATTCTCATTAGGTGTAACGTCACTTCAACTAAATGTAATAGTAATTAAAAAGTCAAGTGTAAGGTCTCTTTAAACTGTTAAAACTGACGATTATCTGATGCCTGAAAACCAGACACTTTGGGTAGATGAGACTCATTAGTCTTTGTTGGTAGCTCATTTAAGATAAGGAAAACTCTGATTTCAAACCCCCTGCTGCTTTGTAGGGTAGGCTCTGGCCAAAGTCAAAGGCTAGTGGAGTAAACCATAAACAAACCGTGGAAGGCAAGGGGAAACCAACACTGTACATTCCCAAGAACAGTCATGACAGTCCACAATTCTTTGAATCATAGCAGTGTTAATGGGGGTTCCAGTGGAACCACATTGTCCAGTAGGGACTTTCACGTGCAGCAGGTGATACCAGATTGTCATCAAACTACTGCACGCAAAGAAAACATAAGTAACACCACAGTAATTGCAACATGGAACATTAGAACACTAACAGAGCTTGGAAAACTGGAAAACATCGAACAGGAAATGAAAAGATTGGAATTTAACATCCTTGGTTTAAGTGAAATGAGATGGACTGGAGCAGGAAGCAGAGATCATAAAGACTTCAAAATAATATATTGTAGGGGAAACCACCATAGAAATGGGGTTGGCATAATATTGGATAAGAAGACAGCAAAAACTGTGAAAGGTTTCTGGTGCATATCAGACAGAGTGTTAATAGTTCAATTACAGGGCCACCCTATAGACAAAAATCTCATCCAAGTATACGCACCAACTTCAGAAAGCTCTGATGATGAGATACAAGAATTTTACAACAATCTTGACATGGAAATGAAACAGTGCAAACTATGGAAAGTAAACTTTGTACTGGGTGATTTAAATACAAAAGTATGGACTGAACAAGACAATGAAGCTACTAGCAAGTATGGACTAGGTATCAGAAATACAAAAGGAGAGATGTTGATTGAGTGGGCAGAAAAGAATAAAATGATAATAGGAAATACCTGGTTTCAACAACACCCAAGGTGACTATGGACATGGAAAAGCCCAAATAATAACATACATAACCAGATAGATTACATTATGATCAACAGAAGATTCAGGAACTCACTAATATCCATGAAAACAAGACCAAGTGCAGACTGCAACAGTGACCACATCCAAGTTGTAGGAAAGTGAGAATCAGGCTAAAGAGGTTATAGGTAGCAGCTAAAAACAAAGGACTAGATAGAGAGCTGTTATGGAATGATAAGGCAATACAAGAACAATATAGGACCATAGTACATAGTAGGTATAATGCTATAGAGAAGACTGAAATGATTGATGAGCAATGGAATATGCTCAAAGACTCTATTCAGCAAACATCCATCAAAATCCTACCTCCAAATAAACGACGCGCTAAACAGGGGTGGATGACAGAAGAAATTTTGCAACTAATGGATTGGAGAAGAAGTCTTAAGGAAGATAAAGATGAATATGACAAAATAAAGAAAGAAATAAGACACAAATGCATTAAAGCTAAAGAAGAGTGGTTAAATAAGAAATGTAATGAAGTAGAGACACACCATCATGGAAACACAAGAGATATGTACAAACAAATAAAGGAGTTAACAAACAAAAAGGCATACCACAAGACTGAAGTCAAAGGAGGGGCATACAATAATGGACAGAGATGAAATAATGGCACGATGGTGCGAATACATTAGAGAACTCTATGAGGACATTCATTCATTTATTTGCATGTCCCTTGCGGAACTTTGCCTCCCTAACAGCACTCCTGTAGGCCTCTCAGTTGTGAGCAAGATGGCCTACTGCCGATGCATCCATTTGCAGATCATCAATGATGTCTTGCAGCCATCTTCGCCTTGGTATTCCTTTCTTTCTTTTTTCCCATTATGTACTCTTCCAAGACGGTCTTCTCTAGATTATCATGATGTTTAATGTTTGCAAAATATTTAAGTTTTCTCTCTTTAATCCTCTCTACTAGCCAGCCTTCTTCAATATTAAGTTCTTGTAGTATGGATATATTTGTTCTTTTTTGTGTCCATGATATTTGAAGAACTCTTCTGTAGCATTTACATTCAAATGCATTTATGTGTTTCTCAGCTGTTTTGTTAAGTGTCTAGATCTCACAGGCATATGTTGCGATGAAAAAGATGCTTATATCTTATATCCTTCCTGTGTCGTTAAACGTCACATAGGATTCGCAAGTTGTTCGCCAATTTTTCCTGTCTTCGGCGAAATGCTTATACCACATGTAATTTAATTTTGTATAAGATATAATATTGATATTCTCACCAGATGTAATATTGATGTTTTACTAGGTGTGGTATTGTGTTCATGGATCGCGCATCTCTGCTAAGCCACACACTGAAAATGCACCCAGAGTTGAACCAGTTCAACATGTGTCGTCTGTGTGATCGTCTGTTTGATTCCACTGTTGCCCTCCACAAGCATCTGAAGAAAGCCCATGAGCTGACTCATAATGGGGCACTCAAGTGCCCTTTCTGCCCAGCCTGGCTGTCAAGTATGGAGCTGGCATCTATACACAGAGTCACTTTACACACAGGAGCTGTACCTGTGCATTGTCCATTTTGTGGTGCTGGTCAGTTCATTTTACTAGCATGTAACTGTTGTTGGTTGCTGTTGTTGTTGTTGTTGTTGTTGTTGCAGATTCTACAATTACTGTTGTACTGATGTTTCAGACCAGGATTTCTTTTCTTAAGAATCTAGTTTGACATGACATGTTGGAGTTTTAGGTTTAAGCTGGTCAAAGCCAGAGCTGTAACAGTTATGATCCTTTGAGTGACAGTATCCTGCCCCCATGCAGTGCTTCTGGTAGATGAACGAACATGACCAGTCATTGTATCTTCAGCAAGTTAGAACTGGCCAAGCACAATCAGTGCTATCTTCAGCAAGTTAGAACTGGCCAAGCACAATCAGTGCTATCTTCAGCAAGTTAGAACTGGCCAAGCACAATCAGTGCTATCTTCAGCAATTTAGAACTGGCCAAGCACAATCAGTGCTATCTTCAGCAAGTTAGAACTGGCCAAGCACAATCAGTCCTATCTTCAGCAAGTTAGAACTGGCCAAGCAGCTTCTAAGCACCGTTCATAGAAATAAGATAATCACACTTCCTTCACTTTCTTTATCCCTGTTCAGATCGATGTCTTCAAGTTCTTGATCATGATTTCATCTTCCAAGAATTTCTTTTTTTTAATTGGGGATTATAAAGCATCAATAATGGCAAAGTAATCCTACATGTTGGACAAGGTGGAATGTGATATTACCATTTTCCATTAGTTATTGTTTGTACATATCAGTTACATGATTTTTATCTGCTAGTAATTGATATATAAAACATTCAGGACCTGTTCCTTCTTTTTTTTTTTTCATTTTTAATTAAATATCAAGAGACCATACCTCTAAGATGTATTTATGAAAGGTTAGGAAGTTTCATGTGTGAATTTGTAGTCCAAGACATGTAAGAACATGATGTGATGGTCTGTGTAATGTGTTTCGCATGTAGTACATTGTGTGATATGATTTATATGTGATTCATGTTTAACCTGCAGGCTACCAGAATCTACATCTTATGTACAACCATGTGAGAAGCCACCACCTACAGACAGAAGTCCATATCTGTCCGCAGTGTCAGGACAGCTTCCCTACAAGTCGCACACTCTCAGAACATCTGAAAAAAGCTCATGTCATGAGCCCACACATTATCAAAGACACTTCACACAGTGCCTGTGCCATGACCTACTGCTGTCCCTTCTGCAGTGTGTCCTTCATGCGTACCTATGACCTAGCCATCCATGTCATCAATGCCCACAGGGAGCATCTTCTTCCTGCCCGGTGCCAGCTGTGCATGCAGTCATTTGTCAGTGATGTGGTCATGAAGATGCACATGTCTGGCGCCCATGGTATCAATATACATGAGGACGAGAGCTCCGCCGATGCCGGCTTTGTCCATCAGCACTTTGACGATAGTCAGTCAGTGACTGTTGTGCTGCAGGATGATGGAGAGGACTTGTACACACACACAAAAGTTCTAGACGTGGATACACAAGGCAGGACTTTGGTGAGAGGACATCTGATCAACCCACAGGATATTTTACATGCACAAGGTAGTAAAATTTGATCTATTTGATAAATACGCATGATAATCAACATCCACATGGTGCCATTATTTGGTCTTGTTTACAAGAGGCACTTACTGTGATCAGGAGATGGTGGAAAAAGACATTGATTTTGCATTTCCATATACATTTTTTGTTTTCTTGTTTCGCAGTTTGAAAATTATAGACCACAGAAACCGAGACATTTATTTCGAACCATTCTGTACCAGTCATATGGTAAAGATGTCAAAGTCCGTGAGATGAAAATAACTTGAGAGAAGTATTGACGATAAATTAGTAAGAATATACAGGGTCCGGCATAACGCATAGCTGGATTTTAACAATGGAAAATAAATAAACGCTATACATGTTTTTGGTTAAAAAAAAAGTGAAATGAAACTCAGAAAAGTAGGTATTTTTATTATTACTGACAGTCATATTTAGGTTTTAAAAATTATGCCGGTTAGATGACTGCCATTACATTTGATACATTCAGCCAGTCGTCTGGAAAATTCCTGCATAACACCATTTAACATGTTAAAAGGGATATTTTGAATGCAGTGTCAGATTCGATCTATTAGGTCTGCAATTGACTGTGGTCGACTAGCATACACCGTGTTCTTGAGATACTCCCACAAAAAGAAGTCTGCAGCCGATAAATCCGGTGACCTTGCCAGTCAATGAATATCCCCAAATCTGGAAATAAGACGATTGGGAAATGCTTGTTGCACCATGGCCATGGACTGATGGGCTGTGTGGGCAGTTGCTCCATCTTGTTGAAATCATATTAGTCTCCTATTTCTATTGGCCAAGTCTGGAATGAAGTATTCAGTTAGTATCTGCACATAAAGATCACTATTAACAGTAAGAGGATGCCAGGAGCCAAAGCTTTCCTAACAGCTGATCACCAGCGGCTACTCAGCAATGTGTTGGGGACTTCTTGAATTCGTTCAGATGTCTCTTGAGTTCTTGGATGACCAGTAGACTTGTTATTAAGGCAATTAGCGGTTTCCTTAAATTTTTAGACCCACCTCAAAATTGTTTTGTCCTTCGATCAGGAACAATGTCATGGAGATGCAACTCAAAATGGTGATGAAACTTTCGCTGTACAGTAATAGACGATTCTCCACTTTTAAAATAAGTTTCAACAGTGAATGCGCGATGTTGTGTTTGCCAAGAAGCCATTGTTAAAAATGACCGTTTGTCTACTTAATCTCTGACGTCATGTTTTTTTTCACACGTATGCAGTTTCTGCGCACTATGTCAGTTCACTTCAGCAATGCTTTATGCTGCACCCTGTAGTATGATACCTGAATATCTCCACAGATACTGACCAGTATATAAGCCTTGATGACAGGGAGACTATTGTGTACTTGAATGACAGGAACCAGGTAATAACTACAGGTAAGTGATTCATGTTTTATTTCATTTTTTTGTTGTTGTTGCTTTTTGTAGGTTCCAGTGAGTTTTTCTTTCTTATTCAGTTGAGTTTGTGTCCTTTGTTGGTTCACATGAGTTTTATCAGTTTTGGTCTGTTGTTGGCTGAAGTGTGTTTTTTTTTTGTCTTTTGTTGATTCAGGTGAGTTTTTACAAAGATTTTCACTGTATCATTGATTGCAAAGTTACTGGTTACAATGAAGTCATGAACCAAGTAATGAACCTGTCTCTCAGTCATATAATTGTTACACTGAACAATTTTCTGTCTTTTGTTTCCTCTCACACACAGTCATGTTATGTAATACTTATATGACAGTTCTGCATTGTTGGTCATATCACAGCTATATGACATGCTGTGTCATATCACAGCTAGCTTTACATGCTCAGTTATAGCACATGCTTTGTCATGATAGAATATCATGGGTAGATCAAGATGCTGTCATATCACAGGAAACTCAACATGCTCTTTCATATCACAGCTAGTTCTGCATGCAGTCATATCACAGTTAGCTCCACATGGTCTCTCACATCTCAGCGAATTCTGCATGGTTTATGATTTCTCTGCTAGCTTCATACTCTGTCATATCACTGTCTGTAATTGCCTGTATTAAATGTGTACAACCCAGGTAACACAAAGAACAAATTCCTGTGTATGGTTGATACAAGTGTCACATGTAAGCTGTAACAGGTTCTACAGGTAAGATGATTGATAGCTACCACTGAAGTGTTAGGTGTGCCATTTTATAGTTGTTACTGGTGATACTTGCGGTTAACTCAGAGAGCGAAGTGGAGTAGTAGAGCCTATAAAGTGCCTCAGGTGCTCAGTGAAGGGAATACCAGGCGGGTAAGAGGCGCTCCCGCTGCCTTGCGGGTAGGACAAGGAGTCCAAAGGCTAGTGGAGAGTCCATACACAAACCAACAGAAGGCAACAGGAAACCACTTTTGTAGCTCCCAAGAACAATTGTGCTTATTCAGAGTAATAGATTTGTCATGAACAACGTTAATGGATGTTCCTCTGGAACAGGTGAGGCCAGATCATCATCAAGCTACTGGTGGAAAACTAACAAGTTCAAAATATCAACATGGAATGTTAGAACTTTATTCCAGACAGGAAAATTAGAAAATGGAAAGATGGAAATGGAAAGGATGAAGATCAGCATATTAGGAATGAGTAAAGTTAGATGGACAGGTGCAAGGAAAATAAACTGTGATAAATATACAATAATATATTCAGGAAGTGAGAAACATGAACGAGGAGTAGGAATAATATTTGACGAACAAACAGCAAGGACAATTGTAGGATATTTGAACATCTTGGACCGAGTCCTGCTAGTCCAACTGAAAGGACAACCAATAAACATAAATATTATACAAGTGTACGCTCCAACATCTGAAAGTTCTGAAGAAGATGTACAGCTATTTTATAGTGACCTAGAGACAGCCCTAAAACACACAAAGTCACATGAAGTTACTATAGTCATGGGAGATTTTAATGCCAAAGTTGGTAAAGGAAGAACTTCAGACATCGTTGGTGACTATGGACTGGGGGAGAGGAATGACAGATGTAGTAAATAAATTGAATGGACAAGAATACATAACATGGTTGTAGGAAACACCTGGTTTAAACAACATCCTCGAAGACTGGCAACGTGGTGCAGCCCAGACAAAAAGACTTTTAACCAGATAGACTACATATTAATCAACAAACAATTCCGCAATGCATTACTGACAAAAACCATGCCAGGAGCCGACTGCAATAGTGACCATGATCTAATACTGTGGAAAAATTAGAATAAAGCTAAAGAAAACAGGCAGAAAAGTGAGAAACATCAAACTGAATACAGAACTCCTTAAAAATGGCCAAGAACTGTGAGAACAATACAAAGTTATTATAACAAATAGATACAATGCAGTTTGCAAAGATAAACAGTATAGATGAACAATGGAGATAATACCACCGAAAAAGAAGCCCTTAAAAATAAATGGATGACAGACAACATCTTAGGACTGATGGACAGGAGGAGGAGGAGTAAAAATAACGAGGAAAAATATAGCAAGATAAATAAAGAAATAAGACACAAATGCAGAGAAGCAAAGGAAGTGTGGTTAAATGAATAGTGCAGACAAATAGAGGACTCTCATAATAAAGACAGCAAAAACATGCACAAACGAATTAGTGAACTCACAGGCAGGAAAACAAAATATACCACAGGATGCCTGAAATCAAAAGAAGGTAAAATGTTAATGGGAAAAGAAGACATTGTGGACAGGTGGACAGAGAACATCGGTGAGCTAAATGGAGGAGAAAGGCCAGAATTAACAGCAGATACTGAAAACTGTGATGGACCACCAATACTTGAAGATGAAATCATAGATGCCATCAAATACATGAAGAAAGGAAAAGCGACTGGGCCTGATAATATAACAATAGAAGAAATAGAGGCACTAGAGGAGATAGGAATAAAAATAATAAACAAGTTACTGAATGACATTTACAACAGTGGTTATATGCCCAGTGACTTGCTTAAATCCACGTTTAATAGCACTACCAAAAAAACCAAGTGCAAAGGAATGTGATGACCACCGGACTATCAGCCTGTCACATAATGAAGCTACTTCTGAGAATCATTATGAGAAGAACAAGGGAAAAGATAAAAATGGAAATAGCAGATGAACAGTTTGGATTTGTTGAAGAAAAGGGAACACACAGTGCCATTTATGCTTTACGAACACTAACAGAAAGAGCTTTAGAAGTATAGAAAGATCTCTACTTATGCTTCATTGATTACACCAAGGCATTCGACAAGGTGAAACATAATGAAATTATTAAAATTCTTTAAGACATCAGTATAGACGGCAAAGACATGAGGATTGTAAAACATCTATACTGGCAGCAAGAAGCAGCAATTCGAGTTGAAAATAGAACTGGAAAATATCAATCTATAAAACAAGGGGTGCGACAAGGATGCGTACTATCTCCAGACCTTTTTTCTCTGTACAGCGAGAATATTCTAAGAACGATCATCACAGAACCAGGCATAAAAATTGAAGGATACAATATTAACAACATTTGGTATGCTGATGACACAGTACTGATAGCTGAGAACCAACAAGACCTGCAAAATCTCTTGGATAAAGTCGCCAGAGAAAGTGAACAGAAAGGCCTTACTTTGAACATCAGAAAGACAGACTATGGTTATATCTAAGAAACAGAATCCACCAACATGCAATATAAAATTAAACGGAACAGTTCTAAAGCAGGTGTAGAAATTCAAATACCTTGGAGCAGTAATAACTTCAGATGGGAAATGCAGAACAGAAATTAGGAACAGAATAGGCCAAACAAAGAATGCATTTCAGAGAATCAGAAACATATTATGCAGCACATCCTTATCAATGAATGTTAGAAAACGAGTCCTAAACTGCTATATTGAACCTATCTTGTTATATGGAAGTGAATCATGGACAATAGCCAAGTCTGTACAAAAATCATTGGAAGCAGCAGAATGTGATTTATTAGAAGAATGTTGCAAATCGCCTGGACAGCAAAAATAACTAATGAAGAATGTATGAGAAGAGCTGGAGAGACAAAAAAATAAGAGAGAGACAATGTACTTTCATAGTGCATGCAATGAGAAGAAGGGGGCATTGAAAATATTATAACAACAGGAAAAATAGAAGGAAGAAGATCAAGAGGAAGACCAAGAGAAATAATACTGGACAGTCTGACGGGATGGTGTGAGAGGAGATCACCAACTGAGCTGATGAAAGATCATGTACTCTGGAGAAGGATAATAGCCAACACCAGTTGGCACGGCGGCACCTGATTATGATGATGACCGGTGATACAAGTAAGATCTTTGATAACTCACTAGTGATACAAATGAGATACGTGATCGCTCTTACTAGTGTTGCAGGTGAGATACCTGATAACTGTCACCAGTGTTACAGGTGATATATGTGATAGCTGTTACTGGTGTTACAGGTGAGATACCTGATAACTGTCACCAGTGTTACAGGTGAGATATGTGATAGCTGTTACTGGTGTTACAAGTGAGGTACCTGATAACTGTCACCAGTGTTACAGGTGAGATATGTGATAGCTGTTACAGGTGAGATACCTGATAACTGTCACCAGTGTTACAGGTGAGATATGTGATAGCTGTTACCAGTGTTACAGGTGAGATACCTGATAACTGTCATCAGTGTTACAGGTGAGATATGTGATAGCTGTTACAGGTGAGATACCTGATAACTGTCACCAGTGTTACAGGTGAGATATGTGATAGCTGTTACCAGTGTTACAGGTGAGATACCTGATAACTGTCACCAGTGTTACAGGTGAGATATGTGATAGCTGTTACCGGTGTTACAGGTGAGATATGTGATAGCTGTTACAGGTGAGATACCTGATAACTGTCACCAGTGTTACAGGTGAGATATGTGATAGCTGTTACCGGTATTACAGGTGAGATGTTTGACAGCTGTTCTACAATGGAAGATGTCCAGCTACTTGGTGAAGCTAATGACTTCAACCTGCATGGTGTAGACTACCTGGAAACACTCACCAATGACAGCATTGCTGTAGGAGCAGATATTGTAGCAGACGTGTCCGTAGATGAAATGAGCAACGGTGGAGTGGATGGAGGACAGGTAGGGTGGTTTTTGTTTTAATCCTAAGAGACACACAATTGGTGTACCTTTTTTAAATGGCAATAGGTGTTTTCATGTGATAGTTATTTTCATTCATTTGTTTGGAGGGCAGAATGTCAGACGGGCCTGCGTGCCCAATTCTTAACTCTTTGATAGCCATTGTGGTAGCTTTCCTGCATAGCTTTGTGGTCCCATTTATTAGCATGCACAGCCAGTGCCATTTTCAAAATATCATGAAGATGTTTTACAGCATCTGTCTCCCAATCATTTTTCTAGTCTCTCATAATGACATTGCTGGATGTGCAAGTGAAAACTTCTTGTATAGTTAGTTTGGTTTTGGGGAGAAAATTTATCTAATGATTCTCAACAGTTGACATGGCTCTTTGTGCCATAATTACCAGTGTCAAGGACCAGAGAAAATATGTTTACCAGTTTGAGGCAACTTGTGACTAATATGTCCTTCAGACGTTTAAAATTGTGTCCTAATGCCACTAGGAGAGATTTGTGCAAAAAAAAAATGTATAGATTTGAGGCTAGAACTATAGAAGAGAGTGAACAAGTACAGGCATGAAAGGTCCCAAATTTTGTTATATCTAACAGGGTAACGGAAGCCAGGACATACTTGACATGGCAGACCAGTTTGAAATAGATGGAGTACTATATGAGCTAGCACCACATGACAGCTCAGACCAGCACATGAGGGCCATTACGGACATGATCAGCATTAATGCCACAGATCTTGGGGTTCCAGCAGACAGCATTACTGTTGATGCTGGTGATCTAGCTCATCTCTTGAGCCAGCAAGTGCAGTGACGTGCAGTTCTGGCACAAGTATAAGGCAGCTTAGAGATGGTCATCATATCCAGCCAGACGCTGTTTGGCTAAACTTTTTATGTTTAGTTTATGGCTGTTATTAAGAGAATTGTTGCTCAATATCTGTGATAGCACACTTTCTTATTTTATTTTATAACTGCAATTAGTGTTATTTGTTTCCACTATTACTTGTTTTCTGAGTTGTTGATGCTGTAAACCTATCCAATACTGATCTGGCTAGAGTGGTTTTTGCTATTAAACCAGCCAGTACTGATGTGGCTAGAGTGGTTCATGCTATTAAACCAGCCAACACTGATCTAGCTAGAGTGGTTCGTGTTATTAAACCAGCCACCACTGATCTGGTTTTCGAGTGGGTCACATCAGTAAACCTGCCGGTGCTGATCTGGTTTTAGAGGGGGGCCGCACCAGTTAACCAGCCAGCATTAATCAGGTTTTAGATTGAGCTACACCAGTTAACCAGCCAGCATTAATCAGGTTTTAGATTGAGCTACACCAGTTAACCAGCCAGCATTAATCAGGTTTTAGATTGAGCTACAACAGTTAACCAGCCAGTATTAATCAGGTTTTACATTGAGCTGCACCAGTTAACCAGCCAGCATTATTCAGGTTTTAGATTGGGCCACACCATTTAACCAGCCAGCACTGATCCAGTAGAGCAGGTCTCATCAGTACCTTTATACTAAAATACAAAGAGAACAACAGAAACCATGATACATGAGAGCAGGCAAGCTTTACTCAGGCTCCACAGTTTCATCAAGTCGCTAACTGTGTCCTCAGACTAATCCACCAAGGGTTTCAGGCATCAGCATGTCTGAGTTTATTGTTTAAGCAGATATTTTACAGTTAATGTCTGAAGTGTTTATTTTAAACATTCATTAAGTTGGCCATACATTGTCTATTTATTGGCCTACAGTTAAATAAATTCTATACACAAGCAAGTGATGTCACGTGATACATTTTTTGCCATATTTACTTTTTTTTTTTTTTTTTAAAAAGGTCAAGTTAATTGTGAAAGATTATTTCAGCACTGTATGTACTGAGATTGGCATGCCGGTGAAGTGACTCAGACAGTTTGGTGTCATGGCTTAGGCAGTTTTGTGTAGTGGCTCAGTTTGTATTGAAGTGTTTTCTTGCTCACAAAGGATATGTCTAGAATGAGATATTTGTGAAAAAAGAAAATTTGATGAATGAAGGAATAGATCTATGACATTTAAAATTTGTGTAATCCGGAAGCAAAGATAAAGTATTATAAAGCTGAGCTGACCCAGGTTGGAGACTTTTTTAGTATGTTAAAGCTTGGCTGATCAGGCGGGCGGAGGGGAGGGGGGAAGAGAGATAAAATGTTTTAAAACTGAGTTGATCCAGGGGTGAAGATAAAATCTTGTAAAAGCTTAGTCATTTTTTTTTGTGGGGGTGGGGGGGGGGGGTGAAATTGTTTTAAATCTGCGTTGACCCAGGGACGGAGATAAAGTATCAGTGTTATATTAGGTGAGGTTATGTGATGTTATGTTATTATTGTGTTATATGCTATGTCATGTCATATTATGTTAGATTAGCTTAGTTAGGTAAGATTGTTTTTGTTTATGTTAGGTTAAGTTAGGTTATGTTGGCTTAGATTTTGGTAAAGTTAGATTATGTTGTTTTGTTTGTTAGTGTTATTGTTAAAGTGTTAGTGTTATAGTCATTATTGCGTTTGAGTGTTAGTGTCTGCCTTTGTCTGTTCCAAGCAACTTCAACTTTCTGGCACTGGTGACTGCCAGTAGCTATGCTAACACCAGAAAAGCTCTTGGTATTATTGGGAAGTGCAAGCTCTCCACCACAGCAATGTAGAGACACGTCAGGAGAGTTGTTAGTAGTGTTAGTACACGAAGTTGTTAGCGTTAGTACAAGACTGACCATAAGGTGTTAGCAAGACTTAACCCAGAGGAGCCAAGTCCACCGGACCAAAGCCCATGACTTTACTACGCAAAACCATACTCATTGTCATCAAGTCCATGAGACCAAATCCAGTGGCATTTAGTCCACAAGATTAAAACTAATGGAGTCAAATCACCTCGACCTGACCCTCTGGTTTCAAGTCTGTCAAAATGAATCCAGTGATATAAGTGTGCAAGACCAAACCCAGTGGTGATAAGTTAACAAAACCAAATCCAGTGGCACCAAGTCAAGATAAACATATTGGCCTGAAGTC
Organism: Achatina immaculata; assembly: GCA_009760885.1. Classification (NCBI taxonomy): domain Eukaryota; kingdom Metazoa; phylum Mollusca; class Gastropoda; order Stylommatophora; family Achatinidae; genus Lissachatina; species Lissachatina immaculata. The sequence continues at coordinate 3,216,905 of CM019707.1, forward strand.
TGTGATTGATTGATCTTTATTTCAAATGGGTTAAGAATTGGGCACGCAGGCCCGTCTAACATTCTGCCCTTTATCATACAACTTTCACTCTGTTCCAGATATTCTACAAATATGCTGCTCATATAACAAACATAATTAACAATAAAGTAACTACATACACATAAAATGGCTAACTACATACACATATAAATGACTGACTACATACACATATAAACGACTAACCACATAAACATATAAATGACTATCTACCAAACAAAAATTTCATTACTATTCAGAATAATGAGTTCGGTGTCTGTAAGAGCAGTCTAAAATAACTTTTTAAGTTTTACGATTCATGGAGGCATGTAGTCGACATCAAATAGATATTGGAAAAGTTTGTAGCTGTAGAAAAGAGTATATGGTTTATATTTTTTATACAGGATGGGAGGGTATTCCAAAGATGAGCAGCAGAATAAGTAAAGCTTTTTCTTGTAAAGGTCAAATCTAGGTTTTGGAGGACTTGTGTTGTTCAAGCGTTGGCTGCACTTTGGGCTAAATTTAAACAGGTTCCATAGATAAGGCGGGGCATGCCGTGAAAGAATTTGATGTACTAACTTGGCTTTGTGGAAGAGGAACCTGTTCTTAAGAGTCAGTATTTTGATACATTTGTGCTGGTTAGTTGTTTGTGCTTGATCTTTGTCACTAATAAGCATTTTGTGAGACAGAACAAGAGGCTTCAAGTCTGTGATATGGAACCCAGAGATTTCAAGTCTGCGAGATGAAAACAAGATGCATCAACTCCATGAGATTGAACCCAGAATTCATGAAAGGGTAAAAAAAAGAAATGCCAGATTCACAAGAATGAACCAAGAATTATCAAATCATCCAGAATGATTCCAATGGTATTAAGTTCATGAAACTGAACCAATTATTGTCAAGTCTACGGGACTGAACTCAGTGGTGTGAAGTCATAAGTCTTCTTAACATCTTACATCCTTCCCATGTCATTAAACGTCACATACGGCTCGCATAGTTGTTTGCCAAGTTTTCCTGTTTTCGGCAAGTTGTTCAACTTCATCAAGGGATGCTATGCCCACTAAACTGGCTTCTCTTAACAATGTCCTCTTTAGAGTTTCATGTAGTCAGCCTCTTTTTCTTCAACCTGTTATGGTCCACATGATAGCATGTTGTGGTATTCTCTGATTGTTTCTTCTCATCACATGGCCTACATATGTCCATCTTATTTTTCTGATCACTCATGAGAGAGGTTGTTGTTTAATCATCTGTCTTATCTCTTGTGTTCTTAAATTCATTCCACTTTATACCAACTGTTTTCCTTAGGCATTTGTTTTCAAAAGAGTCTAATTTCTTGTCTATTTCTTTAGTTGATTTCCAGCTTTCACATGCATAAATGAGGGTAGATATCACATTTGAATGGAATAATCTTAACTTGGTTTTTGTGCTTATAACTTTTGAATTCCATATGTTCTCAAGATTTTTGAAGGACAATGCTGCTTTTGCAATTCTAATTATAACTTCCTTTCTGGTGTCACCATCCTGGTCTATGTAACTGCCAGGGTATGGAAATTAGTTTACTTCATCAACAGCTGTTCCTTTTATGTATATTTTTCCTGCATCGATTTCACATTGTCACTGATAAGTAGAGATGTAGAAAAAGATAGAGACAAAAAAAAAGATTTTAAAAATTAAAAAGAAGATAAAAGAAACCAAGTAGGAAAAAAGATGGAGAATAAGAAAAGAAATTAATACATAAAAATGGAGAAGATAGAGGAGACACAAAAAAATGGAGAAGTTAAAAGAAATGGGAGAAATAAAGAGAAAAAAAGAAGAGGGAAAAAAAAAGTAAAAAAAAAATGAAGCAGAAGAAGACATAAAAAAAGGCTGAAAAGAAGAAGACAAAAAAATGATACAGAAAGTAAAAAAAAGAAACAGAAGAAAAGCAAAAAGAAAGAAAAAGAAGCAGAAAGAGACAAGAAAAAAATAGCAAAAGAAGAATACAAAATTTTAAAAAAAAAGATGCTGAAAAAGAAGCCAAAAAAAGCAGAAAAAAAGTGGAAGGGAAAAAAAACAAAAAAAGATTTAAAAGACAAAAAAAAAGAAACTAAAGAATAAAAGAAAAGCAGAAAAAGGAAAAAAAAAAACAAAGCTGAAAAAGACACCCCCTACCCAAAAAAAAGGCAGAAAAAATATAAGAAAATGTAAAAAAAAAAAAAAACCAAAACAGCCTGAAGAAAAAGACCAAAAAAAATTAACAAAAGAAGAAGAAGAAACAAAGCAAAGAACAGAGGAGGAAAAAAAATAAAAGAAACAGAAGAAGATGAGAAAAAAGAAACAGAAGCAGAAGAGGAAAAAAAGAAACAGAAAAAAAAAGACCCCCAGCCCCAAGAAAAAGATAATTAGGAAAAGGCAGGAACAAACACACAGAAGATTGAAAAAAAAGGAGAAGCAGAGAACAAGAAAGAAAAAAAATATAAGACCAAGAAAAAGCAGCGGAAAAAACAAGTGAAAAGACAGAAGAAGACAAGACCAAAAAAAAAAAAAAATACCCTATATGCTCCCTTCCTTCATGTGCCAAGATATTTCAGATTAGGATCAATCATTAAGAAGGCTGTTTGTTGCCTCACTTTAGTACACCCCAAAATTATCTACGTTTACTTATCACAGATTCAAAGATGAATTGAGCCAGTTACAGGTCTGAAGTTTGTTTGACCCAACACAGACTTATAGTTTAGTTTATTCATGGACAGATTCAGAGATTATTTGACCAAAAGACAGAAAAAAGGTTTAGTTGACACAAAGACTGATCAAAAGTCCAGTTTGTTAAGCTAACACAGAAATGGATTTAAGGTATGTTATGTCTTGATGACTTGACACTGCTGTTGGCGAGATTCCTCAGCTGCTGTGCATGGGGTGAAACTCCTCCCAGCCAATGAAGAAAAATGTGATTAGGGTTGCAGCGCGGCGCCACTGTGGGAAAAGATGATGGAAAGGATTACGTGAAGTTTTATCGGTATGGCCAGTAGTCTTTCGGTGAGGGCTACTCATACCACGGCATCTCTGCTCTAGAGGTTGGCCACATCCTATATACACCCATACTGGGGCAATATGCCTAAACCAGCTTAACCCAGGGGTGAAACTTGATGGCTACTCATACCACGGCACCTCTTCTCTAGAGCCCGGTCACGTCCTATATAAACCCATACTGGGATAATATGCCTAAACCGGCTTAACCCAGGGGTGAAACTCATTAGTGGTGAGGATTTGTCCTCCTCAACAAAAGCTCCCTCCTGGTCACCACTAGGAAGGGTAGCGGCCACGACCACAAAATGCTGGAGTTGGAGACACTGGACCAGTGCAGTTTTGATAGGCAACCACCTCTCACCCGACGGGGATATATTCATATCCAAAACACGTCGAGGTTTTCCGGTGAGAAAGTCCAACTCTAGGCTGGATGGGCAACCACCTCTCACTCAGTGGGGATATATTCATATCCAAACCACGTCGAGGTTTTCCAGTGAGGAAGTCCAAACTCTAGAATAAACTGGTGCAATGAAAACCACAGTTTCACGCAGCAGCCCACCCAGACCAGAGTTGAGATACCCGTGTATCACCGCCGGGTGAGAGGTGGTTGCCCATCCAGTCCAGAGTTGGACTTTCTCACCGGAAAACCTCAGCTTGATTAGGATACGCAAACATCCCCGCCGGGTGAGAAGTGGTTGCCTATCTAGACTGCCCTGGTCCAGTGTCTCCGATTTCAGCATTTTGCAGTCGTGGCCGCTACCCTTCGTAGTTGTGACCAGGATGGAGCTTTTGTCCAGGACAAATCCTCGCCACTAGTGACTTCCACCCCTGGGTTGAGCCGGTTTAGGCATATTATCCCAGTATGGGCGTGTTTGGGACGTGACCGACCTCTAGAGCAGAGGTACTGTGACATGCGTAGCCTTCAAGATTCACCCCTGATGTGAGCCGGTTTAGGCAAAATTCACCAATATGGGTGTATATCAGGCGTGACCGACCTCTAGAGCGGAGGTGGTATGACATGTCTAGCCATCAAGTTCCACCCCTGGTGTGTGCCGGTTTAGGCATATTTCACCAATTTAGGTGTATTTCGGACGTGGCCGGCCTCTAGAGCAGAGGTGCCGTGGTATGTGTAGCTCTCGCAGCGATACTACTGGACATACTGATTAAACTTCACTTTATCTTTTCCACCACCTTTTCACATCGGCACTGCACAGCAACCTTTATTTCTTTTCCGCGTTTTCTTCCTTGACCGGGAGGAGCTTCACTCCACCCGCGGCATTCGAAGAGTCTCGCCAGCAGTGTCTTAACCTCTGGGACAAGCCGGTTCCTGCATTTCACCCGATATGACCGCACTCAGGACATGGCCGACCTCCAGACCAGAGGTGCCGTGATTTGACTGCTTGCTTCGCTTTATCCTTTCTATCACCTTTTCCACAGTGATGCTGCGCGGCAACCCCATTTGCACCTTTCTTCATTGGCCGGGAGGAGCACCGCTCCACGCACGGCAGCTGAAGAATCTCGCCAACAGCGGCAGATGAGCTACCAAACGTGACACTCCTCTACCCTAAGTATCTGGTTTTCAGTCGCCAGATATTCGCCCTCGCCCCTTCTCCTGTCAGTTTAAACAGTTCTGCCACGGGAAGGCCAGGAGCTGGACTTGACTGCCAGAGGCTGTTTGAGACGAAATTACAGTCCTTAGAACCACTGATAATGATGAGATCTAACATATTGAAAAGTTTATTTAGTTCACTAGATCTAATGCAAAGAAAAGTTTCTTTATTTCAGACAGATCTAGTATATATGAAAACTGTATTTAGTTCAGACATATCTAAAGCATTTGACAATTAGCTGACCCAGGGATGGAGGGATAGAGCTAAAATATTTAATTGAAAGTTAAACTGACCAGCAGGCAGAGTTTAGTTCAATGAGGACAGTACTTCCTTTCAGCTACAATATACGCTTTCATCAATATTTCACCTTGCCTGATGACATTTCCCTTCTGGCTAGGACTCTGAAAGTAGAGAGTAACCCAGACTACCATACATGCACATGTATGTCATTCTAGAGATCATGGCGTGAACTGAACAGGCATGCCACTTTAGCTTAAGAATTTCAGCCACTGAGCCATACATGTACGGAACATCTGAAATTCTCTTTTACATAGTTCACTCAATCAAGTGGCGTGGCGTAGGCGATCATTTCTCTCTACAATTCCCTGTCTTTAGACCTGATTATGAGATCCGCCGGTGACTTTCTTCCTATCCACACTGACAGCCCATCCAGTAGCTTCTCCTTCTTGTCTTCCTCTGTCTCTTCTTCCTTCAGTTTTTCCAGTTGCCACAGTGTGTTTCAGTTTTCCTCTTCTCAGGAAATGTCATATAAATCTCGCTTGTCTGCCTCTGATCTTTGCTATAACTTGCTTTTTAACTCCAGCCTCTCTTAAGACTTCTTCATTTGTTTTCTTGGCTGTCCATGGTTCGTTCAACATCCTTCTTATAAACCACATCTCCATGGCCTCCATTTCTTGCTGTATTCTCTTATTCATAGACCATGCTTCACACCCATAAAACAAAATTGGCTCAATATAACATTTAAGTACTCGGAATCTTGTTTCCATTTATATGGATCTGTTGCACAAGATGTGTCTCATTGTCTGGAATGCTGACTTGACCTGAGAACATCTGCTTTTTATTTCGTTGTGACATTTCCCATCAGTTGTTATAATCGTTCCTAAGTACTTGAATCTATCAATTTGTTTCAGATTTGTGCCATCGATGGTAATACTACATTTTGATGTTATTCTTTTCTTTGAGATGACCATCACTTCAGTCTTCTTTTGTTCAGGCTGAGACCTTTATTTTTACTTTCACGAGCAACGGCATTCTTCTTATGAACCACATTTCCATGGTCTCCATTTCTCAGTGTATTTTATTATTCATAGACCATAGTTCGACATTTCAAAATGTGGTTTAGACTGATTAAATCATTTCAGAAGACAAAACTTAACGTATGTTAGATGTGCACTGAGAAATACAACTTACATCTTACATCCTTCTCATGCCGTTAAACATCACATAGAGCTCGCATGGTTTTTCGCCAAGTTTTCCTGTCTTCAGCGAGCTTTCCAACCTCATCAAGAGATTTTATGCCTACTAATTTGGTCTCTCTTAACTGTGAGAAATACAACTACTCACAGATAAATGTTTGATCTGTACATTTGGCAGACAAAATATGAACTCGACAGTGGTGCATAATGAAGTACGGAGGTGAAGACACTATCTGGCTTTGGCAATTAGCTACTCATAGATGACAAGCCAGTGTTAGGGTTGGTGAACTATAACTGATCAAGATCTTGTCCCATCTCTCTGTTGGTATCCCAAGTAAAAGGCCCAGCCTGGTTAATGGGGTGGGAATCATCATAGCCCCAGTGGGTTGGAGATATTGCACACCCCCTGCTTTTTACATCAACCTCATTCATTCATTATGTCCCTTGCGGAACTTTGGTTTCCTAACAGCACTCCTGTAGGCCTCTCGGTTGTGAGCAAGATACATCCACCTAGGGATTGAAAAAATAACAGTTGTAATGTGCTCCCCAGGCGAGATAATGCTGTGCTCAACATTTAACTGCATTGGCTGCAAAGAACACCAGCTTACAGAGAAACAGAAAAACAAGAAGAAGAAACAATGAAGCATGAACTAGACATTGACGAAGAAAATGCAAATCAGACACTAAGAAACAAAAACTGTGAACTAGACATTGACAAACAAGAAAATGTGAACTGGACATTGACAAACAGGAAAATGTGGGCCAGACATAGACCTACAGGAAAATGTGAACTGGATATTAGCAAACAAGAAAATGTGAACCCATCAATGAAATACAGGAAAATGTGAACCAGACAATGGCAAACAAGAAAATATTAACCGGACATTGACAGGCAAGAAAATGTGAACAGTGACAATAAAATGTAAACTGGACATTGACAAATAAGAAACTGAACTAGACTGGCACAAAAAATGTGATCTGAAACAAAAAATATGATTGGGTACTAAAGTAGGAAAGCCCAGAAATTATACTCTTCTGTATTTTTTTGTGTACAAGTGCAGTTTCCAGACCAGCAACAAGTATATGCTACGACCCAAAAGTTAAGAGCCACTTGCTAAAACCCTTGCCTAATAAATAATGTGCAGCCAATATCAGAAAAATTAATATAAAAATTAACTGCATTTAAAATGCAATAAATTCATACAACTATTATGCAAATGTGATAACCGGTACAAAAGTTATAAGCCCGAGAAGTCACTCACCCATCATCATAAAAGTCATAAGATAAGTACTGTTTCATCTGTTCTGTCAAAATCTGATATAACCACCATCTGCGGCTAGACATTCGATATATCTTTGACACATGGAGTCCACAAGGGTTCTAAGAGCATCATGCGGAATAAGCATGCCACCAATGACGAAGAAACAGAGCCAGGTGTGCAACATCAACTGCCGAAGGGTGATTAGTTGATACTCTCCGCCCAAGGATGTCCCAGAGATGTTCAGTAGGAGCAAAATCAGGTGAACGAGCGGGCCACTCCACCCTGACGAGTCCCTGATGTTGAATGAAGTCATTAAAGATACCATCTCGATGAGGTCGGGTATTGTCTAAGACATCACCCGTGACCTCTTGAGCAGGCTGAATAAGAGGTTGTAATGTCTCTTCCTGGTACCTCAGGATGGTCAGTGTGCCATGGATGACATAAAGAAGGGACTGGTTTCGAAGCATGCTGGGCGATGTCGTACAGATGTTTTTGCATGCGGTCCCCTAATCTGAGTCCAGTCTCACCAATATATGTTATCCTGCATCTTTTGCAAACGATGACATATATTACATTATGGGACTCGCATGTGAATTCCTCATGAAGAGTGAGGATAGTTTTGGGAAAGGTGATTCTTGTCAAAAATTGGCTTACAACATGGAGTCACTTTGCATTGGATTCCCTCCCACTGTGGGATACCAGGCAATGAGAAAGCTGACCATCTGGCCAAAGAGGGCACTGAAATGGAGCAACCAGACATACCAATCACCTATAATCAGAAGAAAAGCATGATAAAAACCTACAGGAAGCCACAAACACCACCACATGATGACTATCACATGCTAAACAGAAAGGAACAAGTCACCATCTTCCGTCTCCGAACAGGACACACCCTACTCCGAAGTCATATGTATACACAGTTTAAAGTTGGTACTACTAATCTATGTACATGTGCCCAGGTGCCCCAAACTGTGGAATATATCCTCCAGAACTGCACCAACTATGAAACACTGAGAAATAATTACTGGCCCAGTGAAACCACTAAAGAAGATAAGCTCTACGGTTCCATACATGAATTACAAAAAACAGTGAAATTTATCCAAGAGACAGGACTGCAGGTATAGACAGACAATGCGAACGAAGAAGAAGAAGGAAAGGTGATTGTTTTCGTTTCCCAGACTACCGGGCAGGTAACACAGCGGGGGCGGTTACATTTTCTGGTGCCAACATATGTAAGGCTCTGCATCAAGTGGCTGTGGACGAAGGTTTGGCTCACGTTTGTATGTCAATAGGGGTGGATCAGAGAAAATGTCGCGAGTGTCGAGTCGAGTTGGATTATCAGCAGATGACGATAAAGAATTTTCTTAACCATCTGACCGTGCGGGTGGAAAGGCAGTTCTAACATAACTCTGTCAGATGGAGTAACTTCTTTGCGGCTCACTAGTTGGATACGGTTGAAAGCTTCACGAAGGACCTTTTCTGGGTACTGGCGATGACGGAAAAATTCTAATAACTTGTTGGGAGGAGTTGGGAGTATGGGATGGAGTTCTTACAGGCTTCAGGATGGGAGGAGGTGTAAAGCAAATAGGTGTGGCTGTCAGTGGGCTTGTAAAATACAGAGGCGACAAGCTTGTTTGTGCCAATAGAAATTTTAATGTCTAAAAAGTTAACAGACTTGTCAGAAATTTCATAAGTGAATTCATAAGTGAAATCATAAGTGAATGCGAAGGTATTCTAGAGTGCTAAGACTCCTCTGGGGGTGTTTGTTGCAACTGGCAAAAGTGTCCTTTTATCACTAGTTTTAAACGAATGAAAAGTGACATCTGTTCAATAAGAGTCCTTATTGCACTTGTATCACGAATCAGCAAGTTTTTTTTCTATATGCGCGGGTTGGCGAAACGTGTGAATCATAACATAAATTTACTCTTAACATAACGTTATTGCATGTGATTTTTTTTTACACTGACCATAATAATCAGTGAGTACTTTTCATACCTCACGTGCATAGAGGACTGCTTGTTGATGGCACTGAAACAGGTTTCTGTGAAATTATTCTTTATCGTACCAATATATTAAGTGATATAAAAATGCATTGAAAATAAAGGGGTAGCCTTTAACTTTTGGGCAGTAGTGTATCCGCTTTGTGCACATCTAAAGTCTGTATGTGCAGTCCTGTCCTTTGAATAAACTGAACTTTTTTTGTAATTACTATATAGATCTGTAGATTTAGGGTTATTGGGTTTTTACAAGTATATTTAATGATAATGAGGTTTTTAAAGTCTGATTGTCTCAGCCATTAGGGATGCCTTCTCTCGAGCAGTTTCAAACTTAGGGCACGAAATCAAATCCCAGCCATCGCGTCATATCCACCAAGGTTCTCATTAATGCTGTAATGGTTGTGCACCATTCTGATATCCTCCTTCACGGGTGCATTTACGCAGTGTGGAATGATGACAGTTCTTCGGCATTTTGATTTTTCTGGCGTGGCAAAGTAACAGCATAAAATACAGTCGAATCCATTTAATATCACATCGCTTTTTTCACAACCCGGATATTGTCATAGAAATTTGTATCCAAGGCCAGCTCCCATAAGTAATTAATGGACTTTAATCCGGTTAATATCACCCCGCTTATTCACCCCTGGGAACAACTGTGTTAAGAGCACACTTAACATAGTGTTTGTGAGACAGGGAACATAGATCTGTTTGCTTAAAAACTCTGACCTACCTCTGTAGCCCAGAAACTTGTAGCAATCAACACTAATTGTAATTGTTATTTTTGCAAAATGTAATGTCAGGTTGGTGGACAGATGGGGACATGGAGATCTCTGGCGGGGATGAGGGAAGTCTGGTGTGAAACCAATGAATCCAGGACGTGACAAGCCTATGGGTCTTTACAACAGTGGCTATCAGAATGATGTAAACAAAACAGAGCCAGTAGACTATGGGTGGCGGGGAATGGATATCGTTGAAGCACTCATCAGATTCCTCATCTCAAAGTCAGAGTGTCTTTGTGGAACTGTCTCAAAACCATCTGACATGGACAGCCACCAGAGGCTGGAAAACAAAGTTTTGGCCAGGCCAGCCACACTGTCTTCATGGCAGTCCGAGCAAGACCACAGTCTGCCCCAGCAAGGAAAGGTGCTGAAGTCGGAGTTACCCAGCCAAAAGGCGCATCGCAAAAATCAGGGTAACACGCATTATCGCTAATGAAATGTCTCTATCTGCAGTTTTCAAACATGGTGCTCGCCCTGTGAAGACTAACCAGGCAGGTGCAGTGCCGGGCCCCCTGCCTCGAAAGGGTCCACCCAATGCTACTGGAGGTCCTCTCAGTTCGTCTTGTGGAGTCAGGAGACATGAGAGTAGAGCTACTGGCCAACAAATACAACAGAAGAAAACAGCCAAAATGCAAGAACTTAAAATAATGCAGTGGAATGCTGAGGGTGTCAGCAGTGTTAGAGATGGCTATAGCAAAAAGGTTGAACTAGAGAACATATTTTTTGCAGAGCAAAACCAAAGATGCCGCATTTAAAATCAGAGGCTACCAGTGTTTTAGATCAGACTGACAGGACAGAAGAAAAGGAGGAGTACTCATACTTGTTAAGAATAACATCAGCGCATGTCAGGTGGGAGTGTACATGGAAGGAGCCGAATACCAGATGATCCATCTAAAAAAGTAGTAATACAGATTTCCACCTCCTTAACTATTACTGTCCTAATGACCGCCCACTTGCCTTAGGAACAATCCCACACAAAGAGAGACTGATGGTCTGTGGTGATTTTAACAGCCATTCCCAGAGCTCGGGCTATGACCACATAGACAAGAGAGGAGAGGAAGTTGAGAGCTGGCAGGATGATAATGGACTTCTCCTGATCAACCAGCCAATGGATGCCCCAACATTTTACTCAAGGGCGTGGCACACAAAATCAACACCAGATCTGGCATTCCACTCTCCAGATCTGAAGTGGAACATTACACGTGAAGTTGGAAAACAACTTGGAGGTAGCGACCATCGACCAGTCTTCCTGACAATAGAAAATGAACTCCTTAACACCAGTAACCCTCTCCCCAGATGAAACTATAAAAAAGCAAACTGGACAATGTACAGACATCGTACAGGTATCCTGGTGGGACAGCTGTCTATAGAAGGTAAGGATATTAACAGCATAGTGAAGGAATTCAATGCTTGTATCCTTCAGGCCGCTCGTGAAACCATTCCCAGAGGAGCTCGCAGGGACTATAAACCATACTGGTCTAGTGAGCTGGGAAAACTCCATGATGACGTGGAAGCAGCTCGAAAGCAAGCAGAAAATAGACCATGCCAAGAACACCACAATAATTACCAACATTCTAAGGCCAAATTTCAGAGAGCAAAGCTGCAAGCCAGACGGGAAAGTTGGAGAGAGAAAACAGAGTCCCTAAACTTTGAAAAGGATGGAAGGAAACTGTGGAAACTAATCAAACAGTTAAATGATGAGAGTACTGGAAGAAGTACAAAGGTTACACTAATAGAGGATGGGAAAACTCTTACAGGTAAGCAGGTAGCAGATCACTTTGCTCGCATGTTTGCACAGGACTGCAACATTGATATCCATCCAGAGAAGGAGCGTACAGTGCGCATCGAGCCACAGAAAGAGGAGGAACAAGTCAGAAAAGTGGAGGTCATGGATGCACCAATCACACGCAGTGAGTTAGACCTAGCAGTTAGTAAACTGAAACCAAGGAAATCACCAGGACCAGATGGAGTGTCCAATGAAATGATCAAGAACCTGGAAATGGCAGCAATGGGAAAGCTGTTGGATATTTTCAATATGTGCTGGAGCACAGGTAAGTTACCTCAAATCTGGAAGGAAGCAAGCATGGTACCACTGCTAAAACCAGGGAAAAACAGTGATACTGCCTCCAGCTACAGGCCAATCAGTCTCACTAGCTGCCTATGCAAAACGATGGAACGCATTATTGACCTGAGGCTAAAATGGTACCTAGAAAGTGAAAACCTTCTCGTTCCACAACAAGCAGGATTTAGGCAGTACTACAGTACGGAAGATCAAGTGACTTATCTCTCTCAAGAGACTGAGGATGCATTCCAAGAGAAAAACCTTGTACTAGCAGCGTGGATAGACCTGAAGAAAGCCTTTGATAAAGTATGGAAAAAAGGTCTGCTGTGGAAACTAAGAAACTGCAATGTGAATGGAAAACTGTACAACTGGATAAAGTCCTATTTACACAATAGAAGAGCTAGAGTAGTAATGGATGGACACAAAAGCCAGAAAGTACTTCTGCTACACGGTGTACCACAAGGAGGAGTCCTTTCGCCTACACTATTCCTTGTATTCATTAATGACCTGGTCAAGGAACTTCCCTATGGAATCAAAGCGGCACTGTATGTAGATGATCTGGTCATGTGGTGTACAGATGAATATGCGACAGTTGCTACACAGAGACTCCAAAGAGCAGCAGACATCTTGACATCATGGACAAACAAATGGTGTGTAAGTATCAACACAGAGAAATCAAGTACCACTCTGTTCACCCTCTCATCTAAACAGAAAGCAGGTAAGATCTTTGTAAATGAAATACCCTTAAGGATGGACAACCAACCCACTTACTTAGGAGTGACTCTTGACTCAAAACTGACCTGGAAGCAACACATCAACAGTGCAGAAGCAAAAGCCAGAAGAAAACTAGCCATATTAAGAAAATTAAGTGGAACCACGTGGGGAGCTAGTGAAAGAATCCTCAAGAATGTATATCAGCAAAGTATTCTACCACATTTAAAATATGGCTCAACATCTTGGTGCACAGCATCAAACACTACGCTGCATAATCTAGACAAGGTTCAAAATCAGTCACTACGGATTATCACAGGTGCCATGAGGTCCACACCAATAGTAGAAATGCAGAAAATAGTTGGTGCTCAAGCGCTAAAGGAACGTAGAGACACAAAGGTCATGACCATGGGAGAAAAATTCCTTAGCTCTGTAAGCCATCCCCTGAAGGAGAGATTCAATAACTTGGCATTAGGACGGCTTAAAAGAAGCAGCTTCATTCATCAGGCCAAGCGTATGCGTAAGCTGATACCTGACCTTCCAACTGTAGTCGCTCCATTATCATCTGTACCAGAGCATACACCATGGAAAGAAGCAGATTATACACAAATAACTATTCAGACTGAAGTGAAAGGTGTGCAGAATGGTGAGATGCAGAGCAGTCTTGTAAGATCAACAGCCACACTTAGTGTTTTAGATGACAAATATCCATGTGACACCTGGATACGTGTGTATACAGATGGATCTGCACATAATGCCATAAAGAATGGAGGGGCAGGAGCATATATTGAATATCCAAACAACACCATTGACAAGATTTCCATACCCACTGGTAAATACTGCAACAACTTTGATGCAGAAGTTAGGGCAATTATTGCTGCAGTTGAAAAACTATCAGACTCCAGAATTGATATATGTCCTGTAGTAATTCTCACAGATGCAAGATCAGTACTGGAGGCTCTTCAGTGATACAAACTACCAGACCTTAAGGATGCCTTGTCAAAAATTGGCTTACAACATGGAGTCACTTTGCATTGGATTCCCTCCCACTGTGGGATACCAGGCAATGAGAAAGCTGACCATCTGGCCAAAGAGGGCACTGAAATGGAGCAACCAGACATACCAATCACTTATAATCAGAAGAAAAGCATGATAAAAACCTACAGGAAGTCACAAACACCACCACATGATGACTATCACATGCTAAACAGAAAGGAACAAGTCACCATCTTCCGTCTCGAACAGGACACAGCCGACTCCGAAGTCATATGTATACAAAATTTAAGGTTGGTACTACTAATCTATGTACATGTGCCCAGGTGCCCCAAACTGTGGAACATATCCTCCAGAACTGCATCAACTACGAGACACTGAGAAATAATTACTGGCCCAGTGAAACCACTAAAGAAGATAAGCTCTACGGTTCCATACATGAATTAAAAAAAACAGTGAAATTTATCCAAGAGACAGGACTGCAGATATAGACAGACAGTGCGAACGAAGAAGAAGACCCCGCTTATTGGCACAAATCTTTTAATGTTATCGTATTTTAGGACCAAGAGGAATTAAAGACTCCGCTTTGTATCACAGACTGGGCGGGTCCAAGCTGTAAATATCTCACAAAGCCTATATCAGTTTCGCGACTCATCAAAGAAGGGACTGGCCGTTTGGTCACCGAGTACGTGCCGCATCAACCTTTTGAACATGTAGGCATCAAAACTCAGATGGTGTGAATGAAAGGCTTACCATGGTCGCCCTTTTAAAAGAACGTGATTAAAAACCAGCTTCTTTCATCATTGTCTTCTTTATCAAGACGTGGGCGGTGATAAGTTGGCAACGCGAGTTGATAGTCGGTCATTCTTGAGTGGTGTACTGTGAATCGTATAGCCAGGAACTTCTCTCTGGTTCTCTTTGTGATAGATAATGCTGCTAAACGCAAACGCGTTGGTCTGGTTTTAAGCGCTAAAATGATAACCGGGTGTTTTGAAGCAGTTTGATGAAAAACTTACGAGAAAGAACATTGCGGATAAATTTAGAATTGACGTTTCAGCTGTATCGAAACTTGTTGAAAACGGATAGACAAAACTGAACGAGACTTTCACTCGTCTTTAGTTAGATCAAACTGTAAGCGAAGTCGTGCAAGTTCTTACATGGATATTTAGTGTGGAGATCGTCGCTAGTTGCAGTAAAAGCAAGATAGACGGCGACATTGATGATAGTGCTGATGACGTCATTGAATCCCTTACGGACCAGACACCCACCAAAACTGCTTCTTACACTATGTAAGCGCGTTCGAGACTGTGCGCTCGCTCATTTACAGTATGTCTGAAGTGACGCAGGACGTTGTTAGTGCAGTAGCATGCATGACTTTTTGATTAATAGGCCAGTTATCATTACACAACGCAAAGTCAAGCACTTTTTTACTACTACTGCTGACAAGTCAGAAGCTGCTTGATTTTAATGTTATTTATACTGTAAGACTAAGACTTACTGTATTTTGTTATTAATATATTTTATGAGTAGTACATTTTGTGTCCAGTGACGATAGCTTTGGCAGGCACCCGTGCGCACGCACCCACGCACAAACACACACGCATGCACACACAATTAAAGCCCTTGTAATTGACCCCGCTTAATATCAAGTCCACTTAATGTCACCATATTTTTTTACGGTCCCCGCCGATGTGATATTAAGCGGGTTCGACTGTATTTTCAAGTGCATGTTGTATATAGGCTGGCAGTTGGCTTGAAGTCCTGATATTCTTTGGTGATCAGCAACCTAGGAGCAGGATATCATGTTAGATGATATCTTTTATGTGGTTGTTATAATGATATTCGTGATATATGCTAAACTCTGGCGAAAGGTGAACGTAGATGTCATGCTGACAGTTTTACGGCCATCAAAAATGCCCCACATCTTTAGAAATAAAACAGGTCTACGAAACAATTTATTCATTGTTGACGTGTGACCACACAGTATTACTGTCCACAGCACAAAAAGGAATGGAAAAACTAATTATGTCAGTCCGTAAGAACAGCAAAGAGCAAAACCTCTATCTTAATGCGAAGAAGACTAAATTGATGACGACTGACAAAACAAACAAGGCAGCTGATATATGTATCAATGAGGAAAAACTGGATGAAGTGGAGAGGTTTGAATATCTTGGATCACTGCTAACTGATAATGGAGATACAATGAGGGATATTAAAAGGAGGACATCTATAGCTCTTCAGAAAGTAAAACAACTAAAGAATCTGTGGAGCGAAACAGACAGAACTACAAAAATAAGATTTTTAAGGGCATGCATTTTTCCCATCGCAACATATGCCTGTGAGACCTGGACACTTAGCAAAACAGTTGAGAAACACATAAATGCCTTTGAGTGTAAATGCTACAGAAGAGTTCTTCAAATATCATGGACACAAAAAACAACTAATATATCCATACTACAAAAACTTAATATTGAAGAAGGCTGGCTAGTAAAGAGGATTAAAGAGAGAAAAATTAAATATTTTGGACACATTAAACATCATGATAATCTAGAGAAAACCGTCTTGGAAGGGTACATAATGGGAAAAAGAAAGAGAGGAAGACCAAAACGAAGATGGCTGCAAGACATCGTTGATGATCTGCAAATGGATGCATCAGCAGCAGGCCATCTTGCTCACAACCGAGAGGCCTACAGGAGTGCTGTTAGGGAGGTAAAGTTCCACATGGGACATGCAAATGAATGAATGAATGAATGACGTGTGACCAAAGTGTAATCTGAAGTACGTCATAAGATCTAGCAGAAGAGCAATGAGACCTTCAGACAGATCTAAATCTTTGATATGAAACTCTCATAAAACTGATAGCCTCAGCCAGAGCAGGCTGTAAATAACAGTTTTAAAAAAAACCGATAGCCTCACTCAGGGTTCAGTTCAGTTCAGTCATTTGCATATCCCTTGCGGAAATTTGCCTCCCTAACAGCTCTCCTGTAGGCCTCTCGGTTGTAAGCAAGATGCCCTGCTGCTGATGCACTCATTTGCAGATTATCAACGATGTCTTGCAGCCATCTTCGCCTTGGTCTTCTTCTCTTTTCCTCATTATGTACCCTTCCAAGACTGCCTTCTTTAAATTATCATGATGTTTAATGTGTTCAAAATATTTAAGTTTTCTCTGTTTAATCTTCCTTACTAGATAACCTTCTTTAATATTAAATTCTTGTGGTATAGGTATATTTGTTGTTTTTTTATGTCCGTGATATTTTAAGAACTCTTCTGTAGCATTTCTATTCAAATGTATTTATGTGTTTCTCGGCTGTTTTGTTAAGTGTCCAGGTCTCACAGGCATATGTTGGGATGGGAAAGGTGCACCCTTTAAAATCTTATATTTGTAGTTCTGTCTGTTCCTCTCCACAGCTTCTTTAGTTGTTTTACTTTTTTGAAAAGCGATAGATGTCCTCCTTTTAATTTCCCTCATTGTATCTCCATTATTAGTTAGTAATGATCCAAGATAACTGATAGCCTAAGCCGGAGCAGGCTGTAAATAACAGGAGTTTGATTTAGTGTTTTCGTGTAAATAAACTCCAAGTTTCTTTCCAACTTTCATTTTCTGTTTGTTTGTTGTTGTTTTTTTTTTAATCTATTCTTTTCTCCCATATCTCCTTACATGACATTTTATTATTCCCTTAATGTGAAGAGTTTGAGAACCTTTGATATATTAATTTAACATATCAACCATCTCTCATGTTTCATTGCAAGCTGTTTTAATGATCAATAAGTTAAACATGAGATAAATCATGAGCTTTTAATGAGGTGTAAACGCCGAGTAATTATCATACGTAACAGAAGCATGACAGAGGTTGCAATGCTCTTTTATTTTTATTTTTCAGAAATTCACCCTGCATCTTGTCTGTTGGGTGATATAATCCGAAGACGCCATTGCACTTTCTGCCAGGTGATACATGTCAGTGCACTTTCTGCCAGGTGATACATGTCAATGCACTTTCTTCCGGGTGATACAATCTCACACTTTCTTCCAGGTGATACAATCTCACACTTTCTACCAGGTGATAGATGTCAATGCACTTTCTTCCGGGTGATACAATCTCACACTTTCTTCCAGGTGATACAATCTCACACTTTCTACCAGGTGATACATGACAATGCACTTTATTCCGGGTGATACAATCTCACACTTTCTTCCAGGTGATACAATCTCACACTTTCTTCCGGGTGATACAATCTCACACTTTCTTCCAGGTGATACAATCTCACACTTTCTACCAGGTGATACAATCTCACACTTTCTTCCAGGTGATACAATCTCACACTTTCTACCAGGTGATACATGTCAATGCACTTTCTTCCAGGTGATACAATCTCACACTTTCTTCCAGGTGATACAATCTCACACTTTCTGCCAGGTGATACATGTCAATGCACTTTCTTCCAGGTGATACAATCTCACACTTTCTTCCAGGTGATACAATCTCACACTTTCTGCCAGGTGATACATGTCAATGCACTTTCTTCCAGGTGATACAATCTCACACTTTCTTCCAGGTGATACATTCTCACACTTTCTGTCTGACGACACAATCTCACAGGTTCTGTCTAGCTATATAATCTATCCTGTCGACCCAGTCAACTGTGACAAACCTAACGTGGCTTTACTGTCCAGGGCATGCGGGGGCGGGGGGGGGGTAACATGGCAACGATGTGGCAGACAGACTTATTGGACAGGCTAAAATAAGTTGCAGACTGACAATGGACAAGGGGGACATTGCTAAAGCTGCGTTTGACAGACTGCAGGAAAATGAAGAGCGGGAGTGGAAGAACAATGTACATCTGAAGAGACTGCTGGAGCTAGGACATATTGATTGATTGACTGATTGATCTTTATTTCAAAAGAGTTAAGAATTGGGCACGCAGGCCCGTCTGACATTCTGCCCTTTATCATACATCTTTCACTCTATTCCAGACATTCTACAAATATGCTGTTCATATAACAAACATAACTAACATTGAAGCTGAGAGACATATTAAAGGTACCAGCAGGAAATCCGAACTGTTTGGCACAAAACGCATCGTAAACAACCAACATTTGACAGGAGCTGTTAGCAAACATAATCTTGGATGGATACTGCGGCATGCATGGGGCATATATAGGGTTGTCCCGAATGCAGTGAAGCCGGAGTCTGAATTTTGAATTTTGAACTTTTTCAAGTACAGTAAATATTTTTAAAAGTAGACAATCTTGTTTTGTTATGGTCACTGAACATTCAGAACCTACATTCAATGTAGGTTTTGTCAAGAACATTAAATATCTCACAAGTCAATCTTGGTTTCATCAAGAATATTAAACATTTAGACCAATGTTTCCCGAGTTTTTTTTTGGATCATGCCCCCATCTCTACGCCTCAAAGATTTTAATCGTTCCCCTTTCCCTGCGCACCATAATAATAAACCAAGTATAATATAAGTACACTATAAGTATAATATAAATGTATTCTAACTGATCCCCAAAATATTCGACACCCTTCCCCCTCCTCCATGGGGCGTGGACCTGACGTTGGGAAACACTGACTTAGATAATCTTGATTTTGTTATTTGTTAATGACAGCAAACATTGAAAAAGTTAGAAAATCTAGATTTTATCAACATACTAAAAATTCAGGCGGTTAAGGCAGTCAAGCTTTTGTCTGGGACATGGAGTTTAAACACAAATTATTTGAAATGTAGGTTTTGCGTGAAATTATTATAAGTGTTAAAGAATGTAAGTTTTGCCAAGAACGTTAAACGTTTGGAAAGTGAAGATAGTCTAGGTTTTATTTAAGAATGTTAAACATTAACTCTTTAACTCCAAAAAAGGCCACTGCCGGGGTTGGTAGATCTTGAGCACTTACGTAATTCAATGCTCAGAACGATATTTAGGCAAAACCTTCGGTATGCTGACGACACAGTACTGATAGCTGAGAACCAACAAGACCTGCAAAATCTCTTGGATAAAGTCGCCAAAGAAAGTGAACAGAAAAGCCTTCCTTTGAACATCAAAAAGACAGAGACTATGGTTATATCTAAGAAATAGAATCCACCAACATGCAATATAAAATTAAACGGAACAGTTCTAAAGCAGGTGTAGAAATTCAAATACCTTGGAGCAGTAATAACTTCAGATGGGAAATGCAGAACAGAAATTAGGAACAGAATAGGCCAATCAAAGAATGCATTTCAGAGAATCAGAAACATATTATGCAACACATCCTTATCAATGAATGTTAGAAAACGAGTCCTAAAATGCTATATTGAACCTATCTTGTTATATGGAAGTAAATCATGGACAACAGGCAAGTCTGCATAAAAATTATTGGAAGCAGCAGAAATGTGGTTTATTAGAAGAATGTTGCGAATCCCCTGAACAACAAAAATAACTAATGAAGAATGTATGAGAAGAGCTGGAGAGACAAAAAACCTTGTCAGAAAGATAAGAGAGAGACAATGTACTTTCATAGGACATGCAATGAGAAGAGGGGGCATTGAAAATATTATAACAACAGGAAAAATAGAAGGAAGAAGATCAAGAGGAAGACCAAGAGAAATTATATTGGACAGTCTGACGGGATGGTGTGAGAGGAGATCACCAACTGAGCTGATGGCCTGCATAAAGGATCGTGTACTCTGGAGAAACATAATAGCCAACACCAGTCGCCACGGCACCTGATGATGATGACAAATAAAACGAAAAGTAGCATATTTCTACTATAACCCATATTTTAAATCATAGAGTAACTTCCTTCCAGTTTCTTTCTACAAAAATTTGTCATTAAGCTGTATTCTAGCAAAGCATAGAAATTAATTCAAGAGTGAAAGGGTTAATTAAGAAAAGGAAAGTTAACAAAAAACTGGAAAGTGTACTTTTTTAAAGAATATGAAACAATCCACCGTCTCAACAACTGTTCTAAAGGACCCACTTATTCCAACTTGCCCTAAACAATCCACTTATTTCAACAACTTATTCTGGTTCTAATCCTGTTTTGTCCAGAGCGTCTTTGCATTTACTTATTTAATTGAATTACTAGGCATAACGACAGCTTGCGTCACAAAACATGTTTGTTGGGCAAACAATGGTGGTGTATCCAGACTCGTATAATAATTCATATAATAAATATCTGACCTCCTCCCCGCAGCGGGTCGTAACTAGGGAGGGTTGAAGACAGGTGCACTTGACCTGATGAATAGATGTGTGTCTATAAAGCTAGATTTAATTTATATCATTAGGTGGCAAGGTCTGCTGATGTGAATGTGATAGTGTTAAAATGACTAGTGATTGATGTACTGAACGTTCGAACGCTGTAGTAACGAGACGTGGAGTTACAGTAACAGCGTTTGTGTTACAGCAACACTAGACGTTAACGCTTTTATTCTAACAGTTGTTGTGCTACAAATGGTTGTAACTTCAGCTGCAGCAAAAGTATAACTAGCTTTCCGAGTGATATTTTCTGCCATAGACCCGGTAAAGTTGTGACATATAAACATGGTTACTCACCAGTTCCAAGTTGCTGATTATGCTGTTTTTGGCTCCACCATAGTTATCTCCATCGGCATCGGAATCTACTACGCTGTCAGTGGAGGAAAGCAACGAACTACCTCAGGTAAGTTAACCTCCACTTTTCTCGCCTTCATCATCTCGCTTCTTTCATCAGAGTCAACATAACAAGTATGGGTCCTTAAGTTGTACGATACTGTGAAACCCACATCCAGGAAAAAAAATGTCATTTTATTTGACGTTTTCTGTTAAGTTGTAATAAAAACATATCACGACTAAGAATAAGATTCGAACCCCCGACCTTCGCCATGAGAGACCAGTGCACTAACCACTTCGCAACTTCGTAAATTAATTTCTAAAAATTCATAAGATAAACAATAACTTTATTATAAAATGAGAAACAAATAAATTAAATTAATATATATCACTATACATCATCTCATCACACGTAGAACAGTAAACAATGGTTTGTATATGTTTTAGCTTTTAGCCTGTGTATCTTAGCACTATTCGCACTTCTTTTAAATAAATGTCTAGGGTTTAAAAAGGAAGTTTCCTTGCTTTCATATTTGCAAAATCAGAAGAGGTCATTTTATGCCCGTCTTTCTTACAAGTAGAGGTACCAGAAAAAAAAAAAAAGTGTTCAATTTTTCATTTATTTTTCGTGTTTGTATCCGTTGTATTGTTTTTGTATGTGATCCTTGAAAAGGCCTTTCGTCGAAATATTGGACTGTTGTATGTTTGTTTTTTTTTTCATTTATACGTTATCATCTCACTTTCTGTCATTTTCGTTCTCGCCCACTTTCCTCACTCTTTCTATCTTTTTGTAAAACTGAACCATGCAGCTCGGTCTACCTTGAATCTAGATTCCCAGCTTGGTATTTTAGTGGCTTGAGCGGTACAGTCGTGATATGTTTTTATATCAAGGTTCCCCAACGCAGTGTTTAGGTTAAGAGAAAAAAAAACGCATAAAATTTATGATCATCATCATCAGGTGCCGTGCCGACTGGCGTTGGCTATTATGCTTCTCCAGACTACCCGATCCTTCATGCAGGCCATCAGTTCAGTTGGTGATCTCCTCTCACACCATCCCGTCAGACTGTCCAGTATCATTTCTCTTGGTCTTCCTCTTGATCTTCTTCCTTCTATTTTTCCTGTTGTTATAAAATTTTCAATGCCCCCTCTTCTCATTGCATGTCCTATGAAAGTACATTGTCTCTCTCTTATCTTTCTGACAAGGTTTTTTGTCTCTCCAGCTCTTCTCATACATTCTTCATTAGTTATTTTTGCTGTCCAGGGGATTCGCAACATTCTTCTAATAAACCACATTTCTGCTGCTTCCAATAATTTTTATGCAGACTTGCCTATTGTCCATGATTCACTTCCATATAACAAGATAGGTTCAATATAGCATTTTAGGACTCGTTTTCTAACATTCATTGATAAAGATGTGTTAGCTAATATGTTTCTCATTCTCTGAAATGCAGTCTTTGCTTGACCTATTTTGTTCCTAATTTCTGTTCTGCATTTCCCATCTGAAGTTATTACTGCTCCAAGGTATTTGAATTTCTGCACCTGCTTTAGAATGGTTCCGTTTAATTTAATACTGCATGCTGGTGGATTCTGTTCCTTAGATATAACCATAGTCTCTGTCTTTTTGATGTTCAAAGTAAGGCCTTTCTGTTCACTTTCTTTGGCGACTTTATCCAAGAGATTTTGCAGGTCTTGTTGGTTCTCAGCTATCAGTACTGTGTCGTCAGCATACCGAAGGTTGTTAATATTGTATCCTCCAATTTTTATGCCTGGTTCTGTGATGATTGTTCTTAGAATATTCTCGCTGTACAGAGAAAAAAGGTCTGGAGATAGTACACATCCTTGTCGCACCCCTTGTTTTATAGGTTGATATTTTCCAATTCTATTTTCAACTCGAACTGCTGCTTCTTGCTGCCAGTATAGATGTTTTACAATCCTCAAGTCTTTGCCGTCTATATTGATGTCTTCAAGCATTTTAATAATTTCACTATGTTTCACCTTGTCAAATGCCTTGGTGTAATCAATGAAACATAAGCAGAGATCTCGCTGTACTTCTAAAGCTCTTTCTGTTAGTGTTCGTAAAGCATAAATGGCATTGTGTGTTCCCTTTCCTTCAACAAATCCAAACTGTTCATCTGCTATTTCCATTTTTATCTTTTTCCTTGTTCTTCTCATAATGATTCTCAGAAGTAGCTTCGTTATGTGACATGAGAGGCTGATAGTCCGGTGGTCGTCACATTCCTTTGCACCTGGTTTCTTTGGTAGTGCTATAAACGTGGATTTAATCAGGTCGCTGGGAATATAACCACTGTTGTAAATATCATTCAGTAACTTGGTTATTATTTTTATTCCTGTCTCCTCTAGTGCCTCTATTTTTTCTATTGTTATATTATCAGGCCCAGTTGCTTTTCCTTTCTTCATGTGTTTGATGGCATCTATGATTTCATCTTCAAGTATTGGCGGTCCATCACAGTTTTCAGTATCTGGTGTTAATTCTGGTCTTTCTCCTCCATATAGCTCACCGATATACTCTGTCCACCTGTCCACAATGTCTTCTTTTCCCATTAACATTTTACCTTCTTTCGATTTCAGGCATCCTGTGGTATTTTGTTTTCCTGCCTGTGAGTTCATTAATTCGTTTATGCATGTTTTTGCTGTCTTTATTATGAGCGTCCTCTATCTGTCTGCACTGTTCATTTAACCACACTTCTTTTGCTTCTCTGCATTTGCGTCTTATTTCTTTATTTATCTTGCTATATTTTTCCTCGTTATTTTTACTCCTCCTCCTCTTGTCCATCAGTCCTAAGATGTCGTCTGTCATCCATTTATTTTTAGGGGCTTCTTTTTTCGGTGGTATTATCTCCTTAACAGTTTGGTGGATAGAATCTCTTAACATTTCCCATTGTTCATCTATACTATTTATCGTTGCTATTGCATTGTATCTATTTGTTATAATAACTTTGTATTGTTCTCGGAGTTCTTGGTCATTTTTAAGAAGTTCTGTATTCAGTTTGATGTTTCTCACTTTTCTGCCTGCTTTCTTTAGCTTTATTCTAACTTTTCCACAGAGTGGATCATGGTCACTATTGCAGTCAGCTCCTGGCATGGTTTTTGTTGTCAGTAATGCATTGCGGAATCGTTTGTTGATTAATATGTAGTCTATCTGGTTAAATGTCTTTTTGTCTGGGCTGCACCACGTTGCCAGTCTTCATGGATGTTGTTTAAACCAGGTGTTTCCTACAACCATGCTATGTATTCTTGCCATTCAATTTATTTATAACCTCTGTCATTCCTCTCCCCCAGTCCATAGTCACCAACGATGTCCGAAGTTCTTCCTTTACCAACTTTGGCATTAAAATCTCCCATGACTATGGTAACTTCATGTGACTTTGTGTGTTTTAGTGCTGTCTCTATGTCATTATAAAATATCTGTATATCTTCCTCAGAACTTTCAGATGTTGGAGCATACACTTATATAATATTTATGTTTATTGGTTGTCCTTTCAGTTGGGCTAGCAGGACTCTGTCCGAGATGTTCAGATATCCTACAATTGTCCGTGCCGTTTTTTCATCAAATATAATTCCTACTCCTCGTTCATGTTTCTCACTTCCTGAATATATTATTGTATATTTATCTGAGTTTATCTTTCCTGCACCTGTCCATCTAACTTCACTCATTCCTAATATGTTGATCTTCATCCTTTCCATTTCCATCTTTACATTTTCTAATTTTCCAGCCTGGAATAAAGTTCTAACATTCCATGTTGATATTTTGAACTTGTTAGTTTTGCCACCAGTAGCTTGATGACGATCTGGCCTCACCTGTGGCTCGTGAGCTGCCCTACCGGACGAGGCTGTTCCAGAGGAACATCCGTTAACGTCGTTCATGATAAATCTATGACTCTGAATAAGCATAATTGTTCTTGGGAGCTACAACAGTGGTTTCCCGTTGCCTTCTGTTGGTTTGTGTACGGACTCTCCGCTAGCCTTTGGACTCCCTGTCCTACCCGCAAGGCAGCGGGAGCGAGAGGTTTTAAGGCGCCTCTGACCCGCCTGGTATTCCCTTCACTGAGCACCTGAGGCACTTTATAGGAGTAGTAGAGCCACCTACTACCGCACCTCGCTCTCTGAGTCTACCGCCAGTTGGTCCGCGCCTGCTTATTTGGACAACTCCTTATTCACAGGGATCCTCCATATCTGGAGGACTTTCACCATCCGCCACCTGTGACGCGCTGGGTTGGGGATGAAAATTTATGAACTGTTTAAAAAAAATATAACTTCTCAAGATGAGGTTGTGACATCACTAACAACTAAACGGAGAGAATGAGAATAGGAGGAAAGAAATGAAGCTCACAGGTTCAAGTGTCCAATGCGTTGTTGAACACACGAGTGTTTTTCTGCCATATCTATCTATTGTCGTACCACGAAGGCCTGAGACTGGAATATTCATATCTGACAATTTTCTAAGAATAAATTCAATTAACACAAAGTCTGTAGTGTCTCCTACAGGAATGAGAATCCTCATAAATATTAATATCACTTGGATCTGAATTAACAAATATTGCAAATAGTGTTAATTGTTCAACATGACTTACATCCGGGGTACGGTCTGTAACTAATCAGTTCATCTTGAATCTTTCTCCCAGGATAATGCTGGATCGATCTTCGAGTAAGCGTGGTCAATAATAAACGAAAGTGGTTTTTGTTGTGTTGTGTTTTCTTTTTGTTAGTAATTTATTTTCATATTATTTTTTCGCAGTTCATCTCACTTTTCCAATTTTTGCCGCCCCCTAAAACTTGCCACCTCGTGCAAATGCACGAACAGACTATCGTAAGAGTTGGCCCTGCCACTACAGGCTACATTTTCATTTTATGATTATTATTATTATTATTATTGCCATGTATTGTCAGTGTCTCAATAAAAATGTTGACTATTGTTGTAGGGGTTTATAAAACATGAAATATTAGGCAACGAAAATGTTAACATCAATCATGTAGCATTTCAAGTGGTTTAAATACAAAAGAAGCATAAAGCACGTACAAAAATAACATATTAATTGTAGGTTATGTCGGTGCATGCAGCTTTCTTAACAACACGCATAATACGTATGCCAAAACTGCGTCTGAAGCTTTGAAACCAGCCTTTGGCGTTGAAGTTTTCGTGGTACTCTTCTCCTTTCATTAAAAATGCTATGCACTTTCTCCTGAAGTGTCGGTATAATCAGAAGGATTTTCTGCTGTATTTGGTCTCCAGTCCAAATCATCAACAGTTTCTCCTTCTCGTGGATTAGTTCTTGTCTCTTTGTGGTTACAATCGTTAATTTTATTCCAGTCTTCCTGACTCCTGTCTTTACTCTTAAGTGATCGTTGAAATGGTCGAATGAAACAGGCCTCCTCTGGTAAATTTTCTTCCCATCACTCTTAGTGATCTTCACCTCCATATCTTTGTCTAGAGCTTTCCTCGTTCTTTTTTGTTGAATCAGCACTTCCAGCAGAATGATCTCTCTTTCTAAACATCTTATCTTGGGATATATCAACAGTGGAGGTTTTAGAGAAACTTGTACATCGGTTTTAGAGAAACTTGTACATCGGTTTTAGAGAAACTTGTACATCGGTTTTAGAGAAACGTGTACATCGGTTTTAGAGAAACTTGTACATCGGTTTTAGAGAAACTTATACATCGGTTTTAGAGAAACTTGTACATCGGTTTTAGAGAAACTTGTACATCAGTTGTAGAGAAACTTGTACATCAGTTTTATAGAAACTTGTATATCGGTTTTAGAGAAACTTGTACATCGGTTTTAGAGAAACTTGTACATTAGTTTTAGAGAAACGTGTACATCTGTAAAAATGCACTGCTTGCGTTTAACGACTGATGCTGTGAGACACTGCTTAAGACCACGCTACTGCTTGCCACACGCACAAAAAGAGCTGTCGTATAACTCAGCCGAGCAGAATCAGAACTGCCACCTTCCAGCCCCTTGCAGTCTACTTGGAAACTTTTCTATCTTCTTGGAAGCTTTTTCTATTTTCTAAAAAAAAAAGTGCGTTGTTTCTTATTTGGAAAATTTGCACATATGTTCTTGAAAAGTACATTTCGCCTAAAAGTTCGCATACATTCGTTCTTTTGACGGTAGTAAATGCTAGAAAAATTTATCTATCCAGCATCCATTGTCAAGCCAACTTCTAGCAGACCTGTGAAATTTGGCATCTTCCGGACTTTAGGGAGGCGACACAGCTCATATTCTTGGACTGTCGCAGCTGCAGAGTGTTGTAACTCGAGCTCGTAAATTTGGGACCACTTATGTATAACTGGAGGCCTCTGAAAAATGATAGTTCTTTACAAGAAATTTTTGCTTCACATTAGTGTTTATGAACTTCTTCTTCGTCTTCTTCGTTCGCTTCCACCACCAAGACCGCCCCTTGATCCCACTGAATTTACTCCTGTGGTCCTCGATAGGTCCCGTGGTCTCCAGTGTGGTCCCTGAAAGGACCACACGAGATCCCTGAGAAGACCACAAGAGGTTCAGAGTATCGCAGGGCTTGAGCCTGTATTCTCGGTGGGTCTCAGAAGCGGGAATGCGTGACACCGTGGTTTTCGTTGCACCAGTTTAATCTAGAGCTGGACTTTCTCACCGGAAAACCTCGACGTGTTTTGGATATCAGTATATCCCCGCCAGGTGAGAGGTGGTTGCCCATCCAGTCCAGCGTTGGACTTTCTCACCGGAAAACCTCAGCTTGATTAGGATACGCATACATCCCCGCTGGGTGAGAGGTGATCGCCTATCTAGACTGCACTGGTCCAGTGTCTCCGACTCAGCATTTTGTGGTCGTGGCCGCTACCCTTCCTAGTTGTGACCAGGATGGAGCTTCTGTCCAGGAGGACGAATCCTCGCCACTAGTGAGTTTCACCCCTGGGTAGAGCCGGTTTAGGCGTATTATACCAGTATGGGCGTGTTTGGGACGTGACCAACATCTAGAGCGTAGGTACCGTGACATGAGTAGCCATCAAGATTCACCCCTGGTTTAAGCCGGTTTAGGCATATTTCACCAGTATGGGTGTATATCGAACGTGGCTGGCCTCTAGAGCAGAGGTGCCGTAGTATGAGTAGCTCTCGCCGAGAGACTACTGATTACTTCACTTAATCCTTTATTTCACTTTTTCCACAGTGGCGTCGCGCTATAACCCCATTTGCACCTTTTTTCACTGGCCGGGAGGAGCCCCACTCCACACACGGCAGCTGAAGAATCTCGCCAGCAGCGGGTGTTTATGAACGAAAATGAAAATAATAATACAGCAAGATGTAATGTAAATAAATCACGTATCAAGATTTTTTTTTTTTGCCCAAACGCTGTCAAACTCACAAGCAAATACATCTCTGTAGCGAAAAGCGATAAGTTATAAAACAGATACCGCTTAAGTAGTGAGAAGGGAGATAATGCGTTTCGACATAAATTGTAGTCACACTTAGAGCCTAGTATGTGTTGACAAAAGTCGTCATAGATCTATGGCTGCCCCTTGTTTAAGTGCGTTTTCAACCGTCAATAGCAAAGATATTTAAAAATCAATTAAAAGTAGCGAAATAATTCTGAAACATGGACGGCAGCGCTAGCTCATCCTACACGAAGAATCCTAAACCTGCCTCCTCGCCCTAAGAATGACCTTGTCTTTCATTCTCACCACATTTCATGTTTTCCTGTCTGGTCCCTGAACAAACAAAAAAAAAAGTGCACAATAATCTCTACAGGTACTGATGTTAGGCACGAAGACTGTTTTTTGGTTTTTTTTTTAAATCAGATCCAGAATGATTAATGTCATCATTGTCATTGTCAGTCCTCCCTGTGGAATAAATTTGGGAAAAAAAAATCGAACCTCTAGTTCAGTATTACCAACAAAAATAAATTTATTTAAGAGACAAAAAGCGTATAAATCGCAGGTCAGGTCAGTTTCCAGAATCAACAATGGGATTATGCTCATATCCACAATGTGATAATGCTCAAATCTATAATGGGTTAATGCTAGAACCCGCAGTTAATGGTTAACATTTTATATATCATTTTGTTCAGACCTGAGTTTCGTGTTATAAAGACAGTTCAAATGTCATCTGTTTGCATTACACGAAAAAAAAGAACCAGTTAGAATAATTTTAATTTTTTTGTACCAGGCTATGCAAGCGTTAATTGAAATGAAACAGCTGATCAGTTGGCCGGCTCAGCAACTGCAGAGGAATGACGGACAATGAATCGATCTAACTTTCTGTAGTTGATAGAGTAGAGAACATATTTTTGAAAATGAAAAACAAACACACACAAAAAATGTCAACATGTAAATCGCAAAATGATTGTCTGTTTTGTTAATGGCGTCACCAGAATACCTGGTAGGTGAACGAACGATGGGATTTTTGCCAGTGGCTGTGTCCCTGTTGGTCAGTTTCGAGTCGTCCATCATGATGCTTGGACTCCCGGCAGAAGCTTATGTCTATGGGCTTCAATGGATCTGGTGGGCAGTTGGTACTTTTGTAGCTCAGCTCTTGTCCATCCACATCGTTGTGCCCCTCCTACACCCCCTGAAGCTTACAAGCGCCTATGAGGTAAGTGGGTGGATTTAACCAACGGGTTTGGGGGGGGGGGAGCAGCTGCACAGTGAGAGTGAGCAAATGCAGTCAATAAATGTGATGAAATTTGATCAGCTGGTGTGAGGACTTTTAACCAGAGAGTGTGAGGACACTTCACCAACGAGTTTGAGGACATTTAACTAGAGAATATGAAGATATTCAAACAGTGAGTGTGATGGCATTCAGCCAGAGAGTTGGAAGACATGTAACCAGTGAGAGTAACGACATTTAACCAAAAAGGGTTAGGATATTTAATTGGGGGAATGGGGTGCGAATACATTTAACCAAAGAGTGTAAGGATATTTAATTGGTTGGGGGGGGGGGGGTGCGAAGACATTTATCCACAGTGTCAGGATTTTTAAATGGGGGAGGGGGTGCGAAGACATTTAACAAGAGAGTGTGAGGACGTTTATTCAGTGGGTGTGGGGACATTTAACCAGAGAATATAAGGACATTTAACCAGTGAAGTTAACCTGTGCGTTATGAAGAAAATTAAATTGAATGTGAGGACATCTTAAATGTATGTTTTTCATGAACTCTAACCATCGAATTTGAATAGATCTAACGAGTGATTGTGGTATAATCTAATGAACTACATTTGGAGAAATCTACTAATGAGTATGAAGAAATCTAGCCAGTTAAAGGGAGAAAACCTAATCTCTGTCTGTGTGTGTGTGTGTGTGTGCGTGTGTGTGTGTGTGTGTGTGTGTGAGAGAGAGAGAGAGAGAGAGAGAGAGAGAGAGAGAGAGGAAATCTGACCAGTAAATGTGAAAATATCTATCTAGTAAGGCAATGGTAAAATCCTCGTTTCCATGCCATTAAGGCATATTAGGGATACAGTGTTTGGCCCATTTCCAAGACCATCGGCACAGTAAAGTGCTATGGAGTATCAGGAGTATAGGTTGTCACTGACAACTTATTTGTCTTATCCAGTATCTAGAGTATAGGTTGTCACTGACAACTTATTTGTCTTATCCAGTATCTAGAGTATAGGTTGTCACTGACAACTTATTTGTCTTATCCAGTATCTAGAGTATAGGTTGTCACTGACAACTTATTTGTCTACTTATCCAGTATCCAGAGTATAGGTTGTCAGTGATAATTTATTTGTTTACTTATCCAGTATCTAAAGTACAAGTATAGGTTGTCACCGATAACTTATTTGCCTTCTATTCCAGTACCTAGAGTATAGGTTCAGTTCAAAGGCCGTCCGATTGTTGGGAACTATGCTTGGCATGTTGTCTTATGTAAGTCGATTGTTCATATTATGCATGATGCCCCTCCTGGTGCTGTGTTCATTTTGAAGCTGTGGTTGTTGCAGTGTTGTTCCACCCAAGTAATAAAAATGACTATTTTAAAGTTTTTACCATAGTTGTTGCAGTAAAGATACATTACCAAAGTATGAATAGTGCAGTCAATAGTGAGTTGTCTTCTTATATGAAAGTTATGGACTGAAGGATCTGCTTCCAGTGCCCTCTGACTAATCAAGTTTGTTTTGCAGAAAAGTGCCTTGAAAAAAAAGAAAATTATTAGTCGTGAATGACAAGGTGCACTGGATTACATTTTGCATGTTGCTTTTATATATTAGGTAAAATTAAATGTCATATTCTGAAAGAGTAATAAGTAGATCTGTATGTGTGGGATTACACCATCATCATCATCATCATCATCATTATCATCGCCCTTCACTCCCTTGAGAGCACAGGCCACGGATAAAGGCTCTCCAGTCATCCCTGTTCTTGGAATTATTCTCTGCTTCCTTCCATGTGGATCTCTTGTCTCTGAACACTGTCATAATTTCTATTCTCCAAATAAGTCTAGGTCTTCCTCGTTTTCTATTTCGTTGAGGATCCCATGTCAGTGCCTGTCTTGCTATGCTACCTGAATCCATAGTGGGTGAACAATGGAGAAAACTTGCTACATTCATGAAATATGACCATTCCAAAGACATGGTTTGATTCTGTTTATATGAATGTGCATGTCGAAGTTCATAAAAGGATACTAGCAGCTGAATTACGGAAACTAGCACAAATGAGGAATATGTGGAGAGGTACCAGTAAAAAAACAAAGCTATATTTACTGAGAGGTGACATATTTCCAGTGACAACATAAGGATGTGAAACACAGGCACTTAACAAATCATTAGAAAAGAGAATAACTGCATTTGAAATTAAATGTTATAGAAGGGTGCTAAGAATATCATGAACAGAGAGAAAATCAAATAAAGAGAAGTTGACGGGATTAGATGTCATAGAAAACTGGCTTGTAAACACCATCAAAGTTAGAAAGAAAATATACTTCACCCGTATTGAAGAGGCCGACAGCAAAAGGCATAGCACCCCCAGCAAAAGGGATACAGGATGACCTAGTGGCAAGGTGCACTCAGAACATCGCGGAAACTCTGAATATGTCGTTGTAAAATGTTGGTCAACTTGCTAAAGGCAGCATTGAATTCAATGAGGCAGTGAGAGGGAAGGCATTCTGGAAAGGACATGTCACATATCTTATGTCAGCATGTTCATGTGTGTGTTTATGTGAATGATGCTTGAACATGTGTCTGTATTTCAGCACTTGTGGTTGTGTTTGTGTTTTTTTTACAATGAAGCTTGTGTCAGAAATGAACAAATGAGAATTGTGCCAGTATTTCAGCATTATATATAAGAAGTGGTGTACCGTGAAGACTTGTGAGTGATTGTGTTTATGTTAAACAAAATGTATATTATGTGCAGTTAGCAAAGTGTCTGCTTTTGACTGTCTTGTCTCCCCCTATCCATACAGATATGGTACATGGGAATTGTCCTCTATGGTCCTGCAGTTGCTCTAGAGGCAGGTAAGTTGTAAACATCTTTTACTTGCATGTTTAAACTGTGTACGTCATATATGCATATTTATTTACTTTGTCGTAACACCTGTTACATTTTTGTTCTGACATCTTGTTAATATAAGCCTTTGCTTATTCACTTTCATAAAATTAAAACGTATTTAGACATCCAAATTATTTACAAATTTATTACATTTATTTATTTATTTTTCAACAGCACTCTTTGGGTATTTTCCCCAACTTTTCGTTGCAAATGAAAAGAATGTTCTATACAATTTTTTTAAAAATATTTAAAGCAAAATGAACTGGTATTATTTAAAATATTTTTTTTCTAATTTCTGACACGTAATTAATCATTTATAAAAGAACCTGCTTGGACCTTTAACACAAGTTTAAAATGACCTTACTTGTTTGTCTAAAAATGTCTTTGTCAAAAACAATGGAAGGTTAAATGAAAGACATGAGAACAAAAGTGGAAGTTAGAAAACAATTCTATAACTGTGCCGTCAGTGACACACAATCTGTGCCACGTTGTTCTTAGTAGACTGAAATGTTACTACCGAGAAGATAGCAACTGTCATTGCAACTGTTGCTGTGAAACTGCTGTGGTAGTTGTTGCGATGATTGTTGATATCAGTTCACTTGGTCTGACAAGCGTGCTTTGCCATAAGCTGCAAGACATCGTTGATAATCTGCAAATGGATGCATCAGCAGCAGAGCATCTTGCTTATAACCGAGAGGCCTACAGGAGAGCTATTAGGGAGGCAAAGTTCCGCAAGGGGCATGCAAATGACTGACTGACTTTGCCATAAAAAAACGAACAATAAAATAGAAATAAGTTGTCATGCAGTTTGTATACATTACACTATACACATCTTTGCCCCGCGCACGCACGCATGCACGCACAAACGCACGCACGCACACACACACACACACACACACACTCTCTCCTCTCTCTCTCTCTCTCTCTCTCTCTCTCTCTCTCTCACACATTCTCTCTCTCTGTGTTCATAATCTGTCTTTCTGTTCGTTTCTTTTCATGTGTCTCTATAAATCTGTTCATAAGTCTTTCTCTCCGTCTTTCATGCATCTGTCTTTCATCCATCTATGTCTCTGTTCACAATTAGTCTCTGTTTGTGAATGCGTCTTTCTGTCTATGTCTCTGCTTTTGAATCTGTCTCTTAGTCTGTTTGTTTGTCTATCTACAGTGACTGGATTCTCTTTTTGGAGCTCAATCTTCCTGATCTCGATAGCGGCCATCATTTACACTTCTATTGTGAGTATTATCAATGTCACAAGCACCATACAACAGCTTCTTTCTTCACATATGTCATTGTTGTGTGCCAGTTCCTTGCCCTGAACATACCATCAGCATCATGTGTCAGTTCCTTGCTACAAACAGCATCATGTGTCAGTTCATTGGTCCAAACAGCATCATGTGTCAGTCCCTTGCTCCAAACAGCATCATGCGTCAGTTCCTTGCTACAAACAGCATCATGTGTCAGTTCCTTGCTCCAAACAGCATCATGTGTCAGTTCCTTGTTACAAACAGCATCGTGTGTCAGTTCATTGCTCCAAACAGCATCATGTGTCAGTTCTTTGCTCCAAACAGCATCATGTGTCATTTCCTTGCTACAAACAGCATCGTGTGTCAGTTCATTGGTCCAAACAGCATCATGTGTCAGTCCCTTGCTCCAAACAGCATCATGTGTCAGTTCATTGGTCCAAACAGCATCATGTGTCAGTCCCTTGCTCCAAACAGCATCATGTGTCAGTTCCTTGCTACAAACAGCATCATGTGTCAGTTCCTTGTTACAAACAGCATCGTGTGTCAGTTCATTGCTCCAAACAGCATCATGTGTCAGTTCTTTGCTCCAAACAACATCATGTGTCATTTCCTTGCTACAAACACCATCGTGTGTCAGTTCATTGGTCCAAACAGCATCATGTGTCAGTCCCTTGCTCCAAACAGCATCATGTGTCAGTTCATTGGTCCAAACAGCATCATGTGTCAGTCCCTTGCTCCAAACAGCATCATGTGTCAGTTCCTTGCTACGAACAGTATCATGTGTCAGTTCCTTGCCCTAAACATATCAACAGCACCATGTATCAGTTCCTTTCCCTAAACATGCCACCAGCATCACTTGTCATTTCCTTGCTATAAACATGCTATCAGTGTGTCAGCTCATTGCCCTACACACCTTCTTGCTGTCAGCTTGATCTCCCAACACTCACTTCAATCTAATCATCATTTTATCATAACTGTCATCTTCATCACCACCATTGTATTCCCAATCACACTAATCTGATCACGTCTATGATGAAGATAAACACCTTCAGCCATAGTTTGTGTTTTACAGGGTGGATTGAAAGCTGTTATCTGGACTGATGTGTTCCAGGCTTTGGTCATGTTTATGGGAATTTTTGCTGTTCTCATAAAAGTAAGGACCTTCATCATCATCTTCATAAAAAAAATTCATGATTCTCATCATTCACTTAACCATCCACATTAAGATTTTCAGTATTCTCATCAAAATAAAGTTGTCTTGTGTCATGGGCTCCCTAATTTCACAAATCTTTGTTTTTCTCATATATCTCTCTCTTTTTTTTTTCTCTCTCTCTCTCTCTCTCATCTCTCTTTCTCTCTCTCCTCTCTCTTTCTCTCTCTCTCCCTCTCTTGTCTACTCTCATGTCTACTAATAGTGTTAATCACTCTTATAGATTACTTATTGTATATTAAACCTTCATTATGAACTAGACAAACTGATGTATTTGAGAGCTAGAGACAACTTCTAAAACCAGAAAATCTGAGGTCACTAAAACTAAAGTCTGAGGCCATTGAAACTAAAGCCTGTGGTTAGTAAAACTAAAGTCTGGGGGACAGTAAAACTAAAGTCTGGGGTTAGTAAAACTAAAGTCTGGAGCCAGTAAAACTAAAGTCTGGGGTTAGTAAAACTAAAGTCTGGGGGCAGTAAAACTAAAGTCTGGGGTTAGTAAAACTAAAGTCTGGAGCCAGTAAAACTAAAGTCTGGGGCCAGTAAAACTAAAATCTGTGGCCAGTAAAACTTAAATCTGTGGCCAGTAAAATTAAAATCTGGGATCAGTAAAACTAAAATCTGGGGCCAGTAAAACTAAAATCTGTGGCCAGTAAAACTAAAGTCTGGGGCTGGTAAAACTAAAGTCTGGGGCTGGTAAAATTAAAGTCTGGGGCCAGTTAAACTAATATCTAAGGCCATTAAAATTGAAGTCTGGGACCAGTAAAACTAAAGCCTGTGGCCACTAAAACTAAAATCTGTGGCCAGTAAAACTAAAATCTGTGGCCAGTAAAACTAAAATCTGGGGGCAGTCAAACTAAAATCTGTGGCCAGTAAAACTAAAATCTGGGGCCAGTAAAACTAAAGTCTGCCGCCAGTGAAACTAAGGTCTGAGGTAATTAAAACTAAAATCTGAAGCCATTAAAACTAAAGTATGGCTGCTAAAAGCAAAGAATGGAAAACACAAATGTGTATGCTATCATAAACTTAAAGATGTGTCAAGGTAGGAGATACTACAGCGATAGGCAAACATAAGTATATGTGTATGAAAAAGACAGTAATCTCTGATATGATTGGTTGGTACTGACTCTCATGGGTACTGCTGTCTTCTTCAGGGTACATTGGTCTCTGGGGGACCAAGCCTGACTTGGACCATTGCAGAGAGTGCAGGACGAATGAATTTCTTCAAGTTAGTGATTCATAATAATAATAATAATAATATGAGGCTTGGCTGGAAAGTTTTGCCTCCTGTGGAATATTGGTCCTCATGGAATCTGCTAAGTGTAGATAAAACACCAACATGTCAGTTCAAATAATGTATCATTTTGAAGTTTGTCACTGCGGAAAAGGTTGCTGCCCCTGGCATTCATTAATACTGCAGTCGGTTTGTGGGGACACTGGAACCACAAGGCTTAAACTCATAATGCAGCTACACTTAACATTCCCCTTCTCCATAGTCATATTCCCTGTATACTAAGTTCTACTCCTTCCTCAGATGCAGCTCATATTTCAGAACCTCCTCACTGCATTGGGTTACAAACCCTCTACCCCAACTACATTCGCCTATTCCACCCACCCTTCTCTTGACTAGTTTACCACTGTATCACTCTCTCTCCTTTCCACAGTCCCCACCCCCTCTTTACCATCTACCTATCATTTATCATGTCTCCATTTAAACATTTTCAAAAATCTACTACACGCACTCCTGGACACAGGTTCTTACAAGTCACAGCTAAGTGCTCCAATTATTATATTTTTTCCATTCCTATTTGTTGTGAATTTACACTTTATCTCTTTCCCTATTTCTTTGTCCTGTATGTTTTTGAAATGATTAAGGTGAAAACTGAAACATCACAATTAAATGCTCATTAATTAATAAAGCTGTTCCTACTTTTTTCTTAAATAGTTTTAACATTTTGTTATTACAGCTTTACTGCAGCGGCTTCATGTATAGTTATATATTTGGTTTTATATACTTATGTATATACACTAACAATTTATGGGGATCAGTTTGTTCCTGTAAGACCTGCAAGATGTTGAGTAATGAATATAATAAAGTGATAAACCTCAGTGTGTTGGGAGGCCTGTACCATACCAGGTGAGTTTCTCAAAGACATGTTGAAGAAATGCTTCAAGGAAATTACTGTGTCAAATCCATTGTTTCCAACAAATTTTAACAGTCAATTTGGGTGAAATGGTGAGAAATGACTAACTGTTTTCGTTCATGACAGAAATGAAGTTGGAGAAGACTGTGTCAAAAAGTAATTATGTAACTAGATAAGAATATAATAAAAGTTTGTTTTGTTGTTTTATTTTATATTCAGTTATATCAACCTGCTTTTTTTTTAAAAACTTAAATGGAAGCAAAACTTTTCAGCCTGCCCTTGTAGAATCAAGAGCATGTGCAAACTTGTCCTCATTTTCCTGTCTGTGTACAAACTTGTCCTTACTTTCCTATTTTATGTACAAATTTGTCCATTACTTCCTGTTTTGTGTATAAATCTGTCCTTACTTTCTTGTCTGTCTGCATACTGGCCCTTACTTTCCTGTTTGCAAATTTTACCTTACTTTCTTGTTTTTGAACAAAGTTTTTTTCTTGCCCTCATCTGTCTAAACAAACTTATTCATACCAGGGTTTGTTATACACATTTGTTCTGAGATCTGTACCTGTTTTTACTTTTTTATGTAAATACTTTACACTTGACATACTTCAGCTTCTCACTGGATATACAAGAGCGTCACACATTCTGGAACCTGTTTGCTGGCTCTGTCATCCGGGGATTTGGTTACATCTTCAACCAGAGTTCAATCCAGAGAATTAGCAGCACTTCAACTGAGAAGGAGGCAAAGAAGTTGGTGAACCAAGCTGTCGATGTGATCTAGTCATGAACCAAACTGTGTGTTTTCTTACCCTGAAACAAATTGTCTGTGATCTGCCCATGAAACAAACTATGTGGTCTTGTCACCAAAACAAAACCTGCATTATCTTGTTTTATGTAATCTGGCTGTGAAACAGATTGTGTCATCTTGTCATGAAACTAGTTGTTTGGGGTGAAGTAAAAAAGTCAGGTTGCTGCTTGTGTCTGGTCTTGTAACATACAGGCTGTTTGCATATGATTTAGTGATGGAAAACTCAGTTTGTGTGTGACGAAGTGGTGAAACAAACAATTCATTCACTAGATTCTAATAGGGAACTGCAGATAAATGTGAAAGAAATATCAGTTTTAATGATTAAAAACTGAAATATGTAAAAATATTTTTTTTCCTTGTATGTATAGTCTTGCTTTTTTATATTATAGTCTTGCCTTTTGTATATTTAGTCTTTTCTTTTGCATATATGGTATTGTCTATATCTTGTATATGTACTCATATCTTATAGTCTTGTCCATTACACAATTTTATAGACTTATCTAATGTGTGCATGTGTGTGTAATATATAAGCCACAATGTAGTTGTCATTAATGAAAAGTGTAAAACTGCAACAGTTTTTGTATGCATTATATATATATGGAAATCTTCTTCTTATCTTCTTATATCCTTCCCGTGCCGTTAAACGTCACATAGGGCTTGCAAAGTAGTTCGCCAATTTTTCCTGTCTTCAGCGAGTCTTTCAACCTCATCAAAGGATTTTATGCCTGTTAATTGGCCTCTCTTAACAATGTCCTCTTCAGAGTTTCACGCAGTCTGCCTCTTTTTCTTCGGCCTGTTGTGTTCCACTTGATAGCTTGTTTTGGAAATATGAATATGGAGATACCTATACATATTACATGTTTTGGAAATATGGATATGGAAATACCTATACATATTAATGTGTTATTGTGCATAGGCATCATGCATGTATGTGTAGATTTTGTATATATTTATGTATATCAGTAGCCCCACCAAACGGTAAAATGGCACTGATTTTCTCTGATCAAAATATCTTACATCTTACATCCTTCCTGTGCCATTAAACATCACATAAGGCTCACATGGTAGTTTGTCATGTTTTTTTTTTTTTTGTTTTCAGTGAGTTTTTCAACCTTGTCAAGGGATCTTATGCCAGTAATTTAGACTTTTAACAATGTTCTCTTTAGAGTTTAAGGTGGTCGACCTATTTTTATTTTTCAAAATATGAACACTATTAATTTTTCTCAGATGCACTTAACCGTGATAGATCCACAAGCGTCACTGGTTACAGAAAATCATGTGCTGTTTGGGCTAGGGAAGGAAGAGTGGGGAGCAGTGCTAAAAAAGTTATGAAGGAACAGACCAGTCAGGCTTGGTCTAGCAATTACACTCATAAGAAATTATCTCACAAGTAGTAACTGTAGACATATATATGTGCATATGCACATACATATAACATGATATATAAATGTGTCTGTTATATATGTTCATGTATCTAATGTATTTAGTATCTAATGTATTTAAATATGTACATGTCTTCTGCATGAATGGAATCACAGGAAGAAACATCTCTTGGTTTCAGGATGTTGGTGTTGGTAGCTCCCAGTTTCCTTGTGTCGCTCTTCCTGGCCACATATATCGGTGTGGTTGCCTTTTCTTTCTACCAGACTATCCAGTGTGATCCTTTTGAGTCAAAACAAATCACCAACCCTAATCAGGTTAGACCATTCAAAAATTACATTGTATGAGAGAGTGGCTGACTGAAGCTGCTTCAGTTTTTTGAGGTAGTTCGTAGTTGAATAGACTCTGATCTATGTAGTGTGACTTGATTGCTGTCTGATGTAGCTGCAGTTGTGTAGGAGAATTTTTGCAGCTGTGTGGAAAAAAGCTGTAAATAGTGTAGCTACAATTATGCAAAATAGTTGCTGGTCAGTCAGTCAGTCATTTACATGATCCTTGTGGAACTTTGCCTCCCTAACTGCTCTCCTGTAGGCCTCTCAGTTGTGAGCAAGATGGCCTGCTGCTGATGATTCATCCATTTGCAGATTATCAATGATGTCTTGCAACCATCTTCACCTTGGTCTTCCTCTTTTTCTTTTTCCCATTATTTACCCTTCCAAGACAGTCTTCTCTAGATTATCATGACGTTTAATGTGTCCAGAATATTTAAGTTTTCTCTGTTTAATCCTCTTTACTAGCTAGCCTTCTTCAATACTGAGTTCTTGTAGTATGGATTTATAGTTGCTGGTAGTTCATGACAGAGTACATCGGTGAGCTACATGGAGGAGAAAGACCAGAATTAACACTAGATGAAGAAAAATGTGATGGACCACCAATACTTGAAGATGAAATCATAGATGCCATCAAACACATGAAGAAAGGAAAAGCGACTGGCCTGATAGTATAACAATAGAAGAAATAGAGACGCTAGAGGAGATAGGAATCTTCTTCTTTGTTCGCTTCTACCACCAAGATCGCCCCGTGATCCTACTGAATTTACTCCTGTGGTTCTCGCGGAGATAGGAATAAACGAAGTTACTGAATGACATTTACAACAGTGGTTATATGCCCAGTGACCTGATTAAATCTATGTTTATAGCACTACCAAAGCAACCAGGTGCAAAGGAATGTGATGACCACCGGACTATCAGCCTCTCATGTCACATAACGAAGCTACTTCTGAGAATTATTATGAGAAGAACCAGGAAAAAGATAAAAATGGAAATAGCAGATGAACAGTTTGGATTTGTTGAAGAAAAGAGAACACACAATGTCATTTATGCTTTACGAACACTAACAGAAAGAGGTTTAGAAATAAAGAAAGATCTCTACTTATGCTTCATTGATTACATCAAGGCATTTGACAAGGTGAAACATAATGAAATTATTAAAATGCTTGAAGACATCGATATAGACAGCAAAGAACTGAGGATTGTAAAACATCTATACTGGCAGCAAGAAGCAGCAATTCGAGTTGAAAATAAAACTGGAAAATATCAACCTATAAAACAAAGGGTGCGACAAGGATGTGTACTATCTCCAGACCTTTTTTTTCTGTACAGCGAGAATATTCTAAGAACAATCATCACAGAACCAGGCATAAAAATTGGAGGATACAATATTAACAACCTTTGGTATGCTGATGACACAGTACTGATAGCTGAGAACCA
Organism: Achatina immaculata; assembly: GCA_009760885.1. Lineage (NCBI taxonomy): Eukaryota > Metazoa > Mollusca > Gastropoda > Stylommatophora > Achatinidae > Lissachatina > Lissachatina immaculata. The sequence continues at coordinate 3,258,375 of CM019707.1, forward strand.
ACAAGACTTGCAAATTCTCTTGGATAAAGTCGCTAAAGGAAGTGAACAGAAAGGCCTTACTTTAAACATCAAAAAGACAGAGACTATGGTTATATCTAAGAAACAGAATCCACCAACATGCAATATAAAATTAAACGGAACTATTCTAAAGCAGCTGCAGAAATTCAAATACCTTGGAGCAGTAATAACTTCAGATGGGAAATGCAGAACAGAAATTAGGAACAGAATAGGCCAATCAAAGAATGCATTTCAGAGAATGAGAAACATATTAGCTAACACATCTTTATCAATGAATATTAGAAAACGAGTCCTAAAATGCTATATTGAACCTATATTGTTATATGTAAGTGAATCATGGACAATAGTCAGGTCTGCACAAAAGTCATTGGAAGCAGCAGAAATGTGGTTTATTAGAAGAATGTTGCGAATCCTTTGGACAGCAAAAATAACTAATGATGAGAAGAGATGGAGAGACAAAAAATCTTGTAAAAAAAAAATAAGAGAGACAATGTACTTTCATGGGACATGCAATGAGAAGAGGGGGCATTGAAATTATTATAACAACAGGAAAAATAGAAGTAAGAAAAACAAGAGGAAGACCAAGAGAAATGATACTGGACAGTCTGACTTGATGGTGTGAGAGGAGATCACCAACTGAGCTGATGGCCTGCATGAAGGATCGTGTACTCTGAAGAAGCATAATAGCCAACGCCAGTCGGCATGGCACCTAATGATGATGATGGTAGTTCATGAAAATCATTGTCTTATGAAAACACTGTTTGGAAATAATGCAAGAAAAAGACAAAGAATGGGAGCGAGAGCAAAAGAGTGACAGAGTGTGAGGAATGAGGGAGAGAGAAAAAAAGAAGAGGGAGGGAGAATGAGGGAGGGGGATGCTATATAGAGGGGAACATTTGAAACTAGTAAATAACATTTTTTATTCATTCTGAGTCATTTCCTTTGTTGTTGATGTTGCAAAAGTTGATGATGCATTCAGACAAATTTGTTACTGTAGTCACATTAAGACTGAAGCTTTCATCACATAAAAATTAATGCTATAGCCAGATGAAAGTTACTGTTTTCAGAAGAAGGTTAATGTTGCAATCTGTTAAAAGTTGATACTGTAGTTGGTTTGAAAAGGTGATTTTGTAATAACATAAAAATTAATGTTTATACACTTCCCCAGCTTGTTCCACTCTTTGTGATGGATATATTTGCTTCACTGCCTGGCATGCCTGGCTTGTTCCTGGCCGCATTGTTCAGTGCTTCGCTCAGGTAACACACCAGTCTCCGCCCCAGTCCATTCCCACATGAAACAGGCAGTCTTATTCGACATAACAGTTGATGTAAAGAGTGTAGAGCAGGCAAAATGTCATCTTCAGAAATCAAATATGATATTAACATCATCTATAAGTTTTATTTTGGGAAACCAAATAACATTATAATTTTTTTTTAACTTCTTGTAGTGTTTTTATTTACTTTTAGAAATGAAACTTGTTTTTTTTCACTTCTTCCTGAATATATATTGTTTACTTATTCCACATTTTTTGCTTATTTCTTCTGGTAATATTTATATATTTCACCATCTTTACTTATTTCTTTTTATGCTATTATATATTTATTCATGTGTCTTTACTTATTTCTTCTTATGCTATTATCTATTTATTCATGTGTCTTTACTTATTTCTTCTTATGCTATTATATATTTATTCCTGTTTTTTTATTTATTTCACACTTTCTTATTGTTTACTTATTCCAGCATTTTTTTTTTTTTGGTTTCTTCCAATGTTTACTTCTCAGAGCTGTTCTTTTATAGGTCTTCCAGTTTAATTTGTTTATTTATTTCTCTCTCTCTCTCTCACACACACACACACACACACACATATACACATGCACACTTGCACACACACATTCATGCACACTTTCTAGCCCATCCTTGTTTTTTTAAATTTTTTTTTATACTCTACGTACAAAATCAATCTAATCTTTTTCTGGCCAATTCTCCACCCTCTGTTCAAGCCACCATTTTCCATCATCACATAATGCTCATATGATATCTGTTGCAGCACACTGTCCTCAGGTTTGAGCAGTCTGTCAGCTTTGTTCTGGGCAGACCTGGTCCACCCACTGGTTGGAAACATATCAGAGATCAAAGCCACAATCATCACCAAGATTTCAGGTTCTGGGATAGTTTCCTTGATATGTATGTGGAGGTTTGCTTGATATGTGATGACAAGGTGTAAAAATGTTGAACAAAGTTTGCTTGATGTGTGGGGCAAAGTGTGAAATGTGAAGCAAAGTTTGCTTGATATGTGGGGGCCAAATATGAGTTGTGGAGCAAAGTTTACTAGATATGTGGGTGCCAAATATGAGATGTGGAGCAAAGTTTGCTAGATATGTGGGTGCCAAATATGAGATGTGGAGCAAAGTTTGCTTGATATGTGGGGGCCAAATATGAGTTGTGAAGCAAAGTTTGCTTGATATGTGGGGGCCAAATATGAGTTGTGGAGCAAAGTTTACTAGATATGTGGGTGCCAAATATGAGATGTGGAGCAAAGTTTACTAGATATGTGAGGCAAAGTGAGAGTTGTGGAGCAAAGTTTACTTGATATGTGAGGCAAAGTGAGAGATGTGGAGCAAAGTTTGCAGGAGCCAAATATCAGATATGGGGAAAAAAAGTGCTTAATAATAGGGGAGTGGCAGTAATGGTTGGGAATGGAAAGGGTGTGTGTGTATGTGTGTGTATGTGCATGTGAGCAAGCAAGTGAGTGAAAGTGAGTGTGAGAGAGTGAGTGAGTGAGTGAGTGAGTGAATGAGCAAGTGAGTGAGGGAGTGAGTGTGTGTGAGAGTGTGAGTGAGAGACTATGAGATGTGGAGCAAAGGTTGCTTGAAATATGGAGACAAAGTGTGAGATGTGGTGCAAAGTTTTCTCTAGGTATAAGGATTCTGCTTCGTGGGTGGAGAAGTTTGCTGGAGATACGTAACAACATGAGATATTGTCTCATCCCTTCAGGAAGGTGGAGACTACCATGAAAAGACACATTCATGCAATACTTCCATCTATGTGTTAGACTGTTACTAAAATTTAAGATTTGGGAGAAACAGAGAGAGAGAGATTGATTGATTGATCTTTATTTCAAAAGGGTTAAGAATTGGACACGCAGGCCTGTCTGACATTCTGCCCTTTATCATACATCTTTCACTCTATTCCAGACATTCTACAAATATGCTGTTCATATAACAAACATAATTAACATTGAAGCTGAGAGACATAAAATAAAATATAACATTTACATTTCGCTCTTAAACATTCACCATACATAAGTAACTACATACATATATAAATGACTATCTACTAAACAAAAATTTCGGGAGTATTCAGAATAAACAATTAACTGTATTCGGTGTATGTAAGAGCAGTTTAAGATAACTTTTAAGTTTTATGATTCATGGAGGCATGTAGTCTACATCAAATAAATACTGAGCAAGTCTGAAGTTGTAGGACAGAGTATAATTTATATTTTTTATACAGGATGGGAGGGTATTCCAAAGATTAGCAGCAGAATAACTAAGAAAGAGAAGGAAAGAAGTGAGAGAAGTAAAAAAAAAGATGTGGAGGAAGGGAAGATGAAAATGTCTTTGTAACAGCATATGGAAAAGAAATGAGAGAAAACAAATTTCTGAATAATCTTGGCAGTGATAAAATCTTATATATGAGTGCATGTGAACTGAATGAGCTATCATGATTATGTATAAGTAGTCAGTCACTCACAGTATAATACCTCCATATTTCAGTTGTGATTTTTGGTTTTTCATCCTGTGCCATTGCTGTCCTTGTTTCCCTGATAGGAGGGACTCTCATACAGGTAACACATCATTCAGATTGTGCATGTGCATGCACACACACACACACAGACACACAAACATACACAATATTGTTCAGATCACATTCATATACACATATTTATAACCTTTTTATGTTTATTTGAAACATTCAGATATTGAGGCATTTTCCCATTGTTCTTCTAATTACTTGATTTGTCTTTTCTTGTTTTCTTTCTAATATATCTTTCTGTGTATAAGAGACAAATTGATAGACCTAAGCGTTTACTACATATCATGAAATATTTAAGGTTTCTGCAATTTCTTCCATCTATCTCTTATGTGTTCAGCAGCTACATAGACCAGGATGGTGACACCAAAAAAGGAAGTTAGAATTAGAATTGCAAAAGCAGCATTCAAGAATCTTGAGAACATATGGCATTCAAAAGTTATAAGCACAAAAACCAAGTTAAGATTATTCATTTCAGATGTAATATCCACCCTAATTTATGCATGTGGAAGCTGAAAAACAACTAAAGAAATAGACAAGAAATTAGACTCTGTTGAAAACAAATGCCTAAGGAAAATACTCTGTATAAAGTGGAATTATTTCAAGAACAACGCAGAGCAAACAACAACCTGTCTTATGGATGATCAGAAAAAGAAGATGGACATATGTCAGTCATGTGCAGAGAAGAAACAACCAGAGATTACCAAAACAAGCTATCACATGGAACACAAAAGGATGAAGAAAAAGAGGTCGACCATGGGAAACTCTAAAGAGGACATTGTTAAGAGAGGCTGGTTTAGTAAGAATAACATTTCTTGATGAGGTTGAAAAGCTCAGCGAAAACAGGAAATCTTGGCAACTACCATGCATGCCCTATGTGATGTTTAGCAGCATGGGAAGGATGTAAGATGTAAGAATTTACTAAAGTTACCTGTCGTCCTTTTTTGTTGAGGAGATCTTCATTATTTCTCTAATTTCATGAGATTTAAATTTCACTGTACCTTTTATTTATTGCCACTAGCTGCTTTCTTATTTAAAATCCATGTTTCCATGTTTTCTTCTTTGATGTCTGCATTTCCATTTTTTCATTTAATGTTTATATTTTTTTGTTCTTGTGTAAGATCTGTGTTTGTCAGTTTTATTACATTATGTCCATTTTCCTCTGTTTTATTTTATTATGTCTATATTTCTCTGTTTTCTTGTTTCATTTTTATGGTTCTGTTTTCTTGTTTTAATATCTATCTTTTATTATTGCATAATACCCGTTTTTGTCTGTTTTCTTTTCATTATGTCAATGCTTTTTTTATACTATTTTCTTGTTTAAAGTCCACTGGGTATTGCTGAGTGCATTAAATACTTGACAAGTCTCAGTATTAATTGTAATATCAGATCACTGCTACAAACATATCAAAGTCAAACACGATCTCCATGTCTCAAACTGTGATCACATTTTGTCCCAGATTTCAGGAAGTCTTCTGTCCTCATTTGCAGGCCCTCTCACTGGTATTTTCTTCCTAGCGTGCTTCTTCCCACGTGTCACTGCCAAGGTCAGTATATGTAGGTGTCTTTATTATGCCAAGGTCTGTGCCTGTATATATGTTATGGCAACCACAACATCAGCCTGTATCATACATTGAAATCAAAACTACAATCAAGCACCAGTACAAGAAGCTATGAACTAACCAACTTAACTCACCATCATCATCATCATCATCAGGTGCCGTGCCGACTGGCATTGGCTATTATGCTTCTCCAGAGCACACAGTCCTTCATGCAGGCCATCAGCTCAGTTGGTGATCTCCTCTCACACCATCCCGTCAGACTGTCCAGTATCATTTCTCTTTGTCTTCCTCTTGATCTTCTTCCTTCTATTTTTCCTGTTGTTATAATATTTTCAATGTCCCCTGTTCTCATTGCATGTCCTATGAAAGTACATTGTCTCTCTCTTACCTTTTTGACAAGGTTTTTTTGTCTCTCCAGCTCTTCTCATACATTCTTCATTAGTTATTTTTGCTGTGCTGGGGATTCACAACATTCTTCTAATAAACTACTTTTCTGTTGCTTCCAATGACTTTTGTGCAGACCTACCTATTGTCCATGATTCATTTCCATATAACAAGATAGGTTCAATATAGCATTTTAGGACTCGTTTTCTAACATTCATTGATAAGGATGTGTTGCATAATATGTTTCTGATTCTCTGAAATGCAGTTTTTGCTTGGCCTATTCTGTTCCTAATTTCTGTTCTGCGTTTCCCATCTGAAGTTATTACTGCTCCATCTAATATCACATTACTCACCATCTAATGATCCAATTTCAAGCATACCTTTATCACCTCTGTCTGTCACACATTGCTCACATGAAACAGGCATTCAAAATCAATAGCATGTGCTGTAGCTCTCCACACCCCCCCCCCCCACCAAAAACCTGACCACAGAGAGCTACACTGGAAGACAAACTTTAGAGTGCAGAGCATGACCTCGAAAGGACCAGACAGTTTATCTAGACAATATATATAGATGTCTGTGCCTAGAACCATGGGATGCAGAAGTCTCAATGTGTGTTCATTATGCCTCATATATGAGTATATGTCAGTATCAGTATCATGTGTATATTAAGGCTAATCTCTGTGCCCACATAATAGTCAAAAACAATTTGTGGATATTTCCATTATCTAAGCATTGATGATTGGCTGTCATAAATTGCTTTTTCTATTTCAGATCATCTATGTCATTCAATCATCAGAGTCTATCAGACCATCTATATCATTTTGTCATCAGTCTATCTACTGTCCCTGTCATTCTGTTATCAGTCTATCAGACCATCTGCGTCATTTTGTCATCAAATCCAGTTGTTAATTAAACATTGGTTCATAAGTGCTGTCATTCACTCATTGAACTATGAAAAGCAGGAAGAAGATATGTCATAGGAAGAGTGATGATGCACTGGGCCATTTAAGAGAAATGTTATACTTATATATGAGGAAAAACTGGAAGAAGTGGAGAGTTTTGAATATCTTGGATCAATACTAACTAATAATGGAGATACAATGAGGGAAATTAAACGGAGGACATCTATTGCTCTTCAGAAAGTAAAACAAATAAAGAATCTGTGGAGAGGAGCAGACAGAACCACAAAAATAAGATTTTTAAGGGCATGCATCTTTCCTATCGCAACATATGCCTGTGAGACCTGGACACTTAACAAAACAGCTGAGAAGCACATAAATGCCTTTGAATGTAAATGCTATAGAAGAGTTCTCCAGATATCGTGGACACAAAAAAGAACAAATATATCTATACTACAAGAGCTTAATATTGAAGAAGGCTGGCTAGTAAAGAGGATTAAAGAGAGAAAACTTAAATATTTTGGCCACATTAAACGTCATGATAATTTAGAGAAGACCGTATTGGAAGGATACATAATGGGAAAAAGAAAAAGAGGAAGACCGAAACGAAGATGGCTGCAAGACATCGTTGATGATCTGGAAATGGATGCAGCAGCAGCAGGCCATCTTGCTCACAACCGAGAGGCCTACAGGAGTGCTGTTTGGGAGGCAAAGTTCCGCAAGGGACATGCAAAGGAATGAATGAATGAATGAATGTTATACTCCAATGTAAAATTATATTTCTCTCTCACTTATTTTAGTAACTGTATATGTACTTTAAGAACACATCTCCATGTCTACAGGGAGCTCTGTGTGGTGGATTTCTCTCATTTGTGCTGTCCCTGTGGATAGCTATGGGTATGAGCTTCTCTCCTTCTGTGAAGAAAAAACCCTGGTTACCTCCAGCATCCACTGATGGATGCAATGCTGGCTTGATGAACTCTACATGGACAAATGGGTGGAACTACACCAATAGTTCATCCTACACAAGAACGACTGACTGGAGCTTCATCAACAGCACAACAACAAATATGGTGCTGCAGCAGCCAGATGTCAATTCGGGCCCGTGAGAAAAAAATGTTGTGACCATTTTAAATGTCAGTTTTAGACAGCAGTATCTCATCCTTTCATTATCATCATCAGTGAATAGTGATCACCTTTTAACATCAGTAATTCCCTCTTGCAAAAGTGTGGTTTTTTGGTCGAGGAGTATTGCGAATCCTCCGGACAGCAAAAATGGCTAATAGGGAATGTGTAGGAGGAGCTGGGGAGACAAAAAGCCTTGTCAAAAAGATAAGAGAGAGACAGTGTGCTTTCGTGGGACGTGTGGTGAGAAGAGGGAGCATTGAGGGTAATGTAGCAACAGGGGAGGTGGAGGGAGGAAGATCAGGAGGAAGACCAAGAGAAATGGTACTGGACAATCTGACGGGATGGTGTGAGAGGAGATCACCAACTGAGCTGATGACCTACATGAAGGATCGTGTACTCTGGAGGAGCATAATAGCCAATGCCAGTCGGCATGGCACCTGATGATGATGATGATGATGAATTCCCTCTTGCCCATATTCTGTAATCTGTGATTCTCTTTTGTACACAACTGTAATCTGTGATGATTTTTTTAGCGCATCTGTAAAGTCCTTTTATTATACTGTACAAGTAAATGTAATATCCCTTACCCCAAATTTTAAAGTGATGAATTTTTTTGTCTTTTGCTTCACCCACCACATCAGACAAGGTGTGGAGATCTTGTACACTATATCATATCAGTGGCTGTCTGTGTTGGGCATCTTTATAACCATCATAGTTGGTATCCTTGCCAGCTACTTGACAGGTAAGACATGACCTGGTTCTCTGGTTTTGTTGTTGTTGCTGTTGTTTTTTTCTTTGCTGAAGATGATGAATGATGATTATTATTATTCTGTAGATGATGAAGATGGTGGTGCATGCAGTTGATAAGTATTTTGACCCTCACAGTAATATGTCATATGAGAGTTATTCTTTCCATGTGGATAAATGTCCCTTGATCAATAATGTGTCTTGTTGCTTATTATAGAATATAGATTTATAGAAGAGAAAAGTTAGACAACCCATCACAGAATGGGAAAGTTGGTATAAAGAGGGTTATATTCCATTTTTGCCCGTGGGATTCGTGGCTCACGGATAACATATGACAAAGAAAGGTCATGAGTCATGAGACAGAAAATCAGATGACTTGGGACATTTGAAGTTTTGAGCTCAGATAAGGCCATGTTAGTTAGTATCTTTGCGAGAGAATGTAGTTTTTGTGCACTGTGTTAGATCAGCAGAGGTAGAAATGTAGTTAGAAATTCTGCTGGTGATGAAGTATGAGGGTGTCAGTAGTCGCCAGGAATTTATTCTATGTTGTTTTAACTTGGAATTATGTCCTGTCATGTGTTCTTGGATTTCTTATGACCCTGTCTTAACCGTCACATCATTCATTGACATCGTCATCCAGTGCACCAATAAAGCATTATAACTTTATATCGCTGCTGTTTACCACTGAGAGAATGACCATTCCTGGGATGTAAGTCTGTGAAGCAGATAGTGAAACAGACAAGTGAAAGAGTATTATAATCTTGACTGTAAGTGAAAGAGTATTATAATCTTGACTGTAAGTGAAAGAGTGTTATAATCTGGACTGTAAGTGAAAGAGTATAATCTTGACCGTAAGCATTTCCACTAATATAACATGTTCCAGCTATTACATCATTGTGATAAACAAATAGGAAGCAGCCCTGGTTTATCTGATAGAATGATCTGATAGATTAGATCTTATCGGATATAGGATAGAAAATAGATACATACTATTTTATTCTCATGTTTTGTGCCAGGTATGAACAAGCCAGGTGATGTTGACCCACGCTACCTGATTTCATTGACTGATACCTTTCTTGTCTGCCTGCCCAGAAAGGTGCGGCACTACCTATCTTCCAAAGGTACCCAGTTTAAAAGTGACCAGTTCCAGGTGAGACTAAAAGCATGTATTATTTTCATGTATAAACTAGGAAAAAAGTAGGAACAGCTTTATTACTTAATGATTACAAAGTTGTGATGTTTCAGTGTGAGCCTTAATCATACAAAACACATACACAGGACGAAGAATTAGAGAGAGAGGAGATAAAGTGCAGATACACTGCAGTTCTTTGTGTAAAGCTGTATACTTATACACTAATTATTGTATGTTTTATTCATGTGCATAAGCAGAGACTGCAGCAACAGAGCTCTTCACCACAGGCCATCACACCAACAGTAACATAAACATGTCACATCAAAAACAACAGTAACACATTACACTAACAACAGCAAAAACTTATCACATTAAAAAGAAAACAGCAAATGCATGCCACACCAACAACAGCATCACACCAACATCTGCAGTAACAGATAACACCCACATCAGCAGTAATACATTACACCAAGAACAGAAGAAGGCTAAATCACATCAACAACAGTAACACATGATGGCAAAAGAAAAACCAGCAGAAACATGTTGCAACAACAACAGTAAAACACCACAGCAACAATAGTAGAAACACGTCAAGCCAACATAAGTAACATATAACACCAACAACAGCAGCAACATCATGTCACATCAGCAACACATCATCACATTGCACCAAGAACAGCACCAACATCATCACACCATAAACAGCAGCACCTGCATGTCGCAACATTAAAAATACTTGCTAGATTTTAGTCTGTATACATAGAGATGTCTCTTATATTTTCATAATTTGTTCTGTGTGCATGAAAAATAAGAACCAAATCCATGGAACAAATATTATCTGAACTTGATAAGGAGAGTTTGATACACCTTTTTGTGTCTGTAGTTAAGAAATCAGTTGTTTGCTGGCTTATGGTGTCTGATCATGATGAGAAAGGTTTGAAGTTTGAGATATTTTTTTTATGTTCATAGTTACGAAGTATTGTTATTATTGCAGGAGAAGTTTAAGGAAGCTGGCCAAGAGCTGAAGGTGATTCCCACTGGGCAGATCAGCGTTATCACCAGTGGCAAAACCAGTGACAACAGCACCACAAATGAGCACGCCAGCCAAGCATAACAGAGATCATCACTGACATTCTGGAATTTTCTTACTCAAAACACTTTTAACACCCTATCATGTGCCATGTATATACATAGAAAAAAAAAATAGACAACTCAGTGTACTCTCTCAGTGTACTCTCTCAGTGTACTTTCTCAGTGTACTCTCTCAGTGTACTTTCTCAGTGTACTTTCTCAGTGTACTTTCTCAGTGTACTCTCTCAGTGTACTTTCTCAGTGTACTCTCTCAGTGTACTTTCTCAGTGTACTTTCTCAGTGTACTTTCTCAGTGTACTCTCTCAGTGTACTCTCTCAGTGTACTTTCTCAGTGTGCTCTCTCAGTGTACTTTCTCAGTGTACTCTCTCAGTGTACTTTCTCAGTGAAGGAGTGCCAATCAAACATATGTATGCAGCTTGATCCAATCCATCTTTTTATGTTAAATAGTCTATATCATTGTTGACCTTTTGCTCTTTTTCCTTCTATTTTTCCCTTAATTATGGTTTTCATAATTTCACCTATGACTGAAAAATTTCAGTTGTCTGGTTCTAATGCTTTTCATTATTTTTCTTTTCAACTTTCATTTGATTTTGTACTTCTTTCTTCATTTTCTTGATTCTAGCAATTCATAATGTTCCAAAGAATAGGCCAATGGTATTTTTTTAAGCTGAGAAAGGTGACAGAAATAAATAAAAATATTCAAATGTTGTTAATCAAAATTTCAATTCCCATTTATGTGTTCCTAGACATGATGGCAGTTTATCATATGATGTATAATATCCTGGGAGCTTTTTGCTTATCTTGGTTAACTAGTGAATAGAAATGATGTTCTTGCTGTTGTTGTGCTTATATCTTGAGCTTATGTGATCATCAGTTTCATACAAAGCTAAGCAGGAGAGCATGTGCATGTACAGTGCTACAGATTGTAAGCTGCTCGCTAATGTTCAAGTGTTGGGCAGTAGAGTTTGTTTTTTGTGACCATACTTGGAGCAGTGGTGGCCTGATTAGCTGAGAGGTTAGGTGCTCAGTATACTAATCTGGTGGTACCAGGCTCACGTCCCAGCAGTGCGGATTTTTTTTCTGGTACACATCAGAAAGGCCCAGGGGTCCACCCAGCTTCTAAAAATCTGTACCAGAGAAATCTGGGAAGGTAAATGCAACCAGGTGTTATACTGACCACATCACACCTTCATGTGCTGAAGGCTGTGAACAATGGGCCTAATATTGTACCCCTGATGTGTCTTAATAGCATAGAAACAGAAATATTACCTTTTTATTTGGACCTGTACAGTAAAATCTCATTATAATGAACTTCAGGGGATTGACATACTAGTTTGTTATATCCAGAGTCCGCTATGTCCAAAATAAAATATATACATATAGCAGTTCTGCAAGATAAAATAAACAAGCTAACTCAGAATGCAAACAACATAGTACTAAAGATCAATGTAGGAAAGACAGTTAATGAAGCAAAATGTGAACAATAGAAATGTACTGAGAGTAGATAGCAAGTTAGTGGAGGAAGTCAATGAATTTGTATACCTTGGCAGTAAAGTGGTAGAAAATGGAGACAGCACAGAGGACATCAATAGCAGACTTACTAGAGCAAACCAGGCTTTTGCAGTGCTGCAGACTATATGGAAATCTAAAAAACTAAGCATGAATACAAAAGTCAGGATATTTAAGAGTAATGTTCTAAGTGTATTACTCTATGGAAGTGAATGCTGGAAAATCACCAAAACAATAGAAAACAAGTTGAATTCTTTCCAGACTAAATGTTTATGAAGAATTAGAAAAATATTTTGGCCAAACACCATAAGAAATAATATCTTGTTGGCAGAGATGCAGATGAAGCCACTGACAGCAATTATTGAGGAAAGATGCTGGTGATGGTTGGGACATGTGCTCCAAATGACTGATAACTCACTACCAAAAACAGCACTAAGATGGACACCACAGGGGAACAGAAGTAAGAGTAGACCACATGAGACATGGAGAAGAATAACAGAGAGGATGTTGAGCAATAGAGGGCTCACCTGGGCAAGAGCAGAAAAAAAGGCGAAGGACAGGCATCTGTGGAAAACCCTTGCAGAAGCCCCATGTGCCCTGGGCACTTAAGGTTCAGAGAGAGAGATATATAACAGTGCAGCCGGGACCTGTGGACCTGATCCATTATTACCAAGGCTCCATTTTTTATAAACGGGGTCTGTTATAAAATGATTTTATGTGAAACTGCTTTTTTTTCTTTTGTGCATGGTTGTGCTTGTTGTTTATATTTTTTCTTACATTCTTTCCGTGCCATTAAATGTCACATAGAGCTCACATGGTAGTTTGCCAAGTTTTCCTGTTTTCGGCAAGCTTTTCAACCCCATCAAAGGATGTTATGCCCACTAAACTTGCCTCTCTTGTGACTGATGGTGAAATCTGGATTTTCTTTTTGCAGATACCATTGCTTCTGGTGTACTTTCTGTAAGTTCATCTTGCAGCAGTGATACTCAGATTGCAGCATTTGCACTACCAGTGGTATGCAGAAATTTTTTCAGGTGGTGTATGTAGACAATAATAATGTAGAAAATCAGGATATTTAAGAGTAATGTTCTAAGTGTACTACTCTATGGAAGTGAATGCTGGAAAATCACCAAAACTATAGAAAACAAACTGAATTCTTTTCAGACTAAACGTTCATGAAGAATTAGAGGAATATTCTGATCAAACACCATAAGAAACAACATTTTGTTGGCAGAAATGCAGATGAAGCCACTGACAGCAATTATTGAGAAAAGCTGAAGAACTCCTTAGAGTTTCATGTGGTTGACCTCTTTTTCTTTGGCCTGTTGTGTTCCACTTGATAGCTTGTTTTGGGATTCTCTGACATTTTCTTCTCATCACGCAACCAACATATTCTTTTTCTGATCACCTATGAGACAGGTTGTTGTTTGCTCATCTGTCTTATCTCTGCATTGTTTTGTGGTTTATTAGGTAATCCTGTCATGCCATAGTGATATGGTATTCATTCATTCATTTGCATGTCCCTTGTGGATCTTTGCCTAGTGCCCATATTTACCTTGACGTTTATGCTGGTGGTTTATTTCATGTGCTTGTTGATTCTAATGTGATCTTATTAGTTGAAAGACTGTTCTACACTTATTTTTAGCAGGAACATATTCACTTACTTTTGTGGTTCCACAGTTCTGCCCCCTTGCCCATCTTCTTTAAGCTTATCATGGGGTATTTATTTAAGAGAATTAGGATGTTTAATTGGGTCAGACTTGTCCTATAAGTTGGTTAGGATGTTTGCATAGGTCAGACTTGTCCTATAAGTTGGTTAGGATGTTTACATAGGTCAGACTTATCCTATAAGTTGGTTAGGATGTTTAATTAGGTCAGACTTATCCTATAAGTTGGTTAGGATGTTTACATAGATCAGACTTGTGGTATAACTTGGTTAGGATGTTTACATAGGTCAGACGCCTTATAAGTTGGTTAGGATGTTTACTTGGGTCAAACTTGTCCTTTAAGTTAGTGAGAATGTTTACTTGTTTTATACTTGTAGTTAGAATGTTTACTTGTGTCAAATATGTTCTATAAGTTGGTTATGATGTTTACTTGAGTCAGACTGATCCTGTAAGTAGGCTAGAATGTTTACTTGGGTAAGCTTTGCCTTGTTAACTTGTTAGAATGTTTACTTAGACTAAGTGATGGTTACGTTTACTGAAAATGGAAATGATTAAAAACCTGCTTTAGTTTCTGCAGAAAATGAAATGTTTAATGCAGTTTATGAAACAGTTTATGATCTACTGTGCAAAATGGATGAAAATGTCAAACATTTAAATTTTAATTATTTTAAAATCGTAAAGAATTTTGTCTACATAACTCTCTCTGAACCTTAAGTGCCCAAGACACATGGGGCTTCTACAAGATTTTCCACAAACACCCGCCCTTTGCTTCCTTTCCACTCTTGCCCAAGTGAGCCCTCTATTGCTCAACATCCTCTCTGTTGTTTTTCTCCATGTCTCTTTTGGTCTACCCTTACTTCTGTTCCCCTGTGATGTCCATCTTAGTGCTAATTTTGGTAGTGAGTTGTCATTCATCGGGAGCACATGTCCCAACCATCTTCAGCTTTTCTCAATAATTGCTGTCAGTGGCTTCATCTGCATTTCTGCCAACAAAATGTTGTTTCTTATGGTGTTTGATCAGAATATTCCTCTAATTCTTCATGAACGTTTAGTCTGAAAAGAATTCAGTTTGTTTTCTATAGTTTTGGTGATTTTCCAGCATTCACTTCCATAGAGTAGTACACTTAGAACATTACTCTTAAATATCCTGATTTTCTACATTATTATTGTCTACATACACCACCTGAAAAAATTTCTGCATACCACTGGTAGTGCAAATGCTGCAATCTGAGTATCACTGCTGCAAGATGAACTTACAGAAAGTACACCAGAAGCAATGGTATCTGCAAAAAGAAAATCCAGATTTCACCATCAGTCACAAGAATCTGGAGGTGCAAGCCAAATATCAAGCCACACATGTGCCATGGTTGAGGTGGAAGGTCAAGATGGAAGAAAGAGGACAGGCCAATATGGCGCCCTACAGAAGATTGCTAACATAGAAAGCTCTGACTAAAATCTTAGTTTTATTTTATCTTTGTGTTTGGAGACTAAATGCATTATATCAGGGACATAATGTAGGTGATTATCTGATGGTGGTGTGAGCAAGTATTACAGATACAGTCCTGCAATACAGTATTCTCACACACAGACAAGTATTATGACAACAATCCTTTGCTATAGTACTCTCACACTTAGACATGTGTATATGAGAACAATCACAATCACAATTACAGTAATTTCACACATATTATTAAGGCAACAGTGCTTTGTTATGGTACTCTCACAATCAGACAAGTACTGTGACAACATTCTTTTATTACAGTGCTCCCAACATTAGAAACATGAGCTTCACATTTCTGTCACACAAAACAAAATGTCATGGTCACATAAAAAAAAATGACAGACAAAAGTGTATTAGAGTGGAGAAAAAGACAATTTATTGCCAAATAAAATCATGCACAAACAAATATGGCTTTCAAGGCCATACAAAGACTTACAGGATGAGGTGAACACTACCCTAGAAACCTGACATATCATTTTATATAATTCTGGGAAGTAACTACTGATGACAACATCATGTTTTGCATAACTGATTTTTCAGTAGCACAAGTGCTGTTGGTTGTTTTGAGTATTTTCATGACAAGAAAGCACCTTTAGATGTATACTTTTTTTTTTAGCCTTTTCCACAACATATTTATTATATAAAATATGTCAGGTGGGACTTGAGCCCTGGATTGATAGTGTAAAGTATTATTATTCTGACACTCACAGCCTTGATTATTGTGTTAATTCTTGATGACATCAATGACAAACTTACAGCTGACACTGTTGTCATACTGCATATAAACCTCCAAAGCAAAGTAACTATAAATGGCTGTTCCCTACTTTTTCTCAATCAGCCCAGTCTAGAACACGAAATCAGCCTAGAGCCACTCTAGTTACTTCCCTGCACACTATTCAGCAACCACACAAACAATATGAACCTTATGGGGAGAAAGTCACATGAAACTTCATTTTTTATAACTTCCAAGAAAGAAACATCCCTCAGGATAGGATGTAAAATTTTAGTCTTCTAGTACAGAGAATGAAACAAATAAAATTTCTTTTTATTCTTCTCTGACAAACCAAAAAAAAAAAAACCCCAATAAAAAAAACTGAGTTAAATGAGGTCACCAAATGAAGACATGAACATCTCAAGATTGTCTGTGACCTACCAATGAGCATTTACTCGTATGGCCCTTTCAAGACCTTCTGGATGAAATCTGCAACAGAAAGAGAATTTCTCGTGCAACTGAAAGTTTAATGGAAAAAAAAAATGTCACGTCACAGAATTATACTGTGTAGTTTACCCTATTCTTCTTCTTCTTCTTCTTCAGCTTTCTGAGCCATTAAGGCTCATTGTTGCAGATAAAGTTTGCTTCCATTCCCTTCTGTTCCTAATCTTCTCTCTCCAGCTGGTGACACCAATTTCTTTTATATCCCCTTTTTACCCTACAAATTATTTTATCTTTATCTCCTTGTCTATGCATAATTATCATGTGTTATATAGTTACGTTATATTCATATTATTTTTATGTTAAAGCATGAACCTCACGGGGAGAATGTCGCATAAAACTTCAGTTTTATAACTTCCAAGAAAGAATTCTTAGAATACTTACTCACTTACTTTATCCTTCCTCTTGTACTGGGAGGTGTCCAGAGGAGATGCAACTGATATTTTTGGGCCATGTGAGTGGCCTCAGTGATGTTCATGCCATAATTTGTGAGTGTTTCTATAAATAAAACTTCATCTGTCTATCTTTTCTGGGGTATTCTTATTAATCTGTGTCTTGTAAACTCTCTGGCTGAAGGCCTCTGCAGCTGGCTGTGTATGTAGCATTCTCATTAAGTGGCCAAACCACGTATTCTTTGTTTCTCTATGTACTGTAGGCATGATGTAGTTCCTACTAGTTGTCATCATTTCTTAGCTTATCACTTCTGGTGACATTTGTTGCTTTTCCTAGGTGTCTCATTTCACATATGGATATTTACTTTGCTGATTATTGGTTAGTGCCAATGTTTGGCATTGGTAGCTCAACACTGGCATAAATACACTATTTCAGAACAACATGTAAAAACTACAATTATTTTGCCATTATCTTCTTGTATATCACAGAATTCTGCTGTGTAGCATATTCTGCAGTTATATTATCTTTTATCTTCTTGTATATCACAGAATTCTGCTGTGTAGCATATTCTGCAGTTATATTATCTTTTATCTTCTTGTATATCACAGAATTCCATTGTGTGGTTTACACCATTATTTTATCTTTATCCTCTTATTTGTTATATATCACAGAATACTGCTGTGTTGTTTATTCCTTACAATTATTTTACCCTTATAATCTTGTATGTTATCATGTGTTGCTAAGCATTTTGTGAGATATAGTTTCTCTTTATATTTATCTAAAGTCTTTAGAGGACACAATCCAAAAATGAGGAGCAACCACAGGATTTTTTTTAAACTGTTCAAGAAATATTTAAATTAAGAGTGGGCAGACTATGGCTCAAGTGTTCGTTGCAGCCTTCAGTTTTACTTTACCCAAGCTCTTCTTCTTCTTCGTTCGCATAATTTACCCATGCTGTTAATGATTTACTAACTTTCTGATTCAGTTAGTTTTTTGTTTTTTTTTATAACTCTGAAGATTTGAAGAACAGAGTTAAAAATTAACACTGCTTTTGACATTTCAAATTTGACTGTTTACAATCCTTGTTGCTGATCATCTTGTACACAGCAATTGTAATGATAAGCCTGATTGAGATCTTGTGTTTTTTGTTCTTATAAACATGTTTTATTCTCTCTCTCTCTTGACTTGCAAGACCTATAATTGTTTCGCTACCTGTAAAGTTTTGCTCTAGATAACACCCATCCAGGAAAAGTAAGCTAAAAATAAGCCTCTCATGCCATGGAGTCACGCTTGTGTTAGTGCCCATAATTTCATTAGCCTGTTGCCGTACTAGAAAGTGATGTGGTCACCATCACGCCTGTCCTTCCCCCCCAGCTTCAGAAGAAACTGATTACCCATTTCTATAGCTTGGTGACTGATTCGAACCACTGACCTTCGCCATGAGAAGCTAGTGCACTAACCACTTCACTGCTCACACTATCCAGGAAATCACAACAAAATCTATATATATATAAAATGAATGTGTGTATATGTGTATGTTCCAACATCACACTGGAACGCCTGGAGTAATTTCAATCAAACTTGGCACACATATGACTTACAGTCTGGACAAAGTACTGTGGGGGCTAGATCACCCCTGGGGGGGTCTGGGGGTGGGGGGGGGGGGTATCGAAACTAACCGATACTAATAATAGCCCAGTGAACAAAGGGATGTAACTCCTGTGATATGTTCAGGTTGTCGGTCGTGGTGGACAAAGTTCAGCCCACACAAATCAATGATGTTATATCTGATGAGTTGCTGAACTTTTTGCATTGGTAACAAAAAACATGATCCACGGCCCAGATTTCTGATTCACGAAAGACACTCTACTGTTGTTCACCTCACCGTCCATTTAGAAAATGGTCAGAGTGTTTATTTCATAACAGTGAGCACCCACACAGTGGTTGATCAGCCACCAACCACATGGGGCGCTAGGGGTGCGGGTGGGATGGGGGTGACATGTACATACCATTGAAAATGACCGATATTATTGTCGAATCTATAGTTTTGGGGGTAGCTGAGATGAATAGTGACAATTCCGATTACGTTTAAGTCCAAGTTCAGCTCCATCGGCATGGGGGGGGGGTCTAGGGCTGGGGGTGGGTTGGGGTGACATGTACACATAATTGAAAAAACGACCAATGTTAGTGTCGAATCTATAGTTTTCAGTGTTGCAGAGATGAATGGTGACACTCCTGGTGCTGTTTAAGTCAAAGTTCAGCCCCCATCAGCATGGGGGGGGCCGGGGGTGGGTGGGCAATAAAATCTTCAAATTTACCGAGATTAGTTTTTAATCCACAGTGGTTAGGTGTCACAAAGATGATTGGTGACAGTCCTGATGACAATTAAGCCCCAAGTTTAGTCAAATAGAACAAACAGAATTCTGTAGAACAGTCTAGACTCTGTAGAACCTTCTAGAAGGTTGTGGAAATGAATAGAACTTTGTAGAACCGTCTAGAAAGTTGTGAAAATGAATGTTAATAATTAAAAACTTCCCGAGCAATGCCGGGTAATCAGCTAGTTAGAAATAACTATAGAGTTGTTGCTATGGTGGATGATGTGTACTCACCTTCATATTTGACATTTCCTTCCAAGTCTTCCCTGGTGTCAGTGGCCTTAATGATATCGTCGACCATTTCATCTGAAAGTTTCTCACCTGCACAAATTATCAAAATGTTTTTTTTTAATAAAAATCTCATATGCATGATCAGTGCACAAATTCTTCCATCAAAATTATCTCAGATCAAAGCAGGAATTTAACAGCAGACATAATACTTTTGTTTTCCAAATAGTTTTGTTTTCCTCTTCTTCAGTGAGGCAATAAATTATCATTTTAAATATCTGTACAGAAAAGATCACATCCTTATCATGGGATAGAGTAAGAGTCAAGTAGGAGATTGCTGGGTTGGGCGAAGAATGGTGTGGGTTTATCCCATCAGTCCACTATAGTAGCCGTGAAGACCAACCTGGATCGCCCTGAAAATGGCTAGCTAAAGAGGCTCTGGTGAAAGCTGCAACAGGATTTTCTCTTGATACAGACTTGGGGAAGGAGATAAAATGGATTATTTAAATGAAAATCTGGAAGGCCCCAGAAAAGATGGATAGAAGGAGGTACAGAAACACTCACAAATACAGCATGAGCCGAGGCTAGTCATATGGCCCAAAAAAAACGTCAACTGCATCTCCCGTGACAAACACCTCAGGGTACAAGAGGATGGATAAAGTGATGTAAGTACAGAATTGATCAGCTCTTTTTGCTATGATTTTGTTCAACCATAAACTAATTATGCTTCACTGTTACTTGGCCACCTAACCATGTAAACATGTAATGGAACTGTCTAAGCATGTATGGATATGGTGGATCTAATATAGCATGAAGAGACCCAATGGACCTACTGAAGCATGTAAGGAACTAATATACCTACAAAAACATGTAAGCACATGGTAAATCTACCAGAGTATGAATTATGTCAGAACTTAATGGATCTACTTAAGCATGTAAGAACATAATGGACCTATCAGAGCATGTAAAGCCTTAATAGATCTATATATTTATGTAAGAGCATAGTGGACTTAACCTAAGCATGTAAGGATGTGATGAATAAACCTAAGCATGTAAGGATGTGATGAACACAGATAAGGACACAGTGGATGTATCTAAGCACATAAGTATGTGGTGGACAAACATAAGCACATAAGGATGTGATGAACACAGATAAAGACACAGTGGATGTATCTAAGCACATAAGGATATAGTGGACATACCTAAGCATGTAAGGACATGTCTCATCTCTGCTGCTGAGATGAAGCCTTGGCCTTCTCTGTCAAAAGTTTTGAAAGCTTCATTAAAGTCAGCGAAGGTCCCGGTATCCTTTTCTTTGGACACAGCGGAGTAGATGGGTAGGAACTCCTCAAACTTGTATGCCTTCTCACCTGTAATAAGCAGAGAAAGAATACAAGGTAATATTATGTGAGTAATATGTGTGACACTTAATATGTATATTTAAAATACGTGACACTTGATATGTATACTTAATATGTGTGACATTGTCATGTATATATGCATACTTAATGTGTATATTTAATATTATGTGTGACACTAACAAAACAGCTGAGAAGCACATAAATGCCTTTGAATGTAAATGCTATAGAAGTAAATGCTTCAAATATGGTCACAAAAAGAGAACAAATATATCCATACTACAGGAACTTAAGATTGAAGAAGGTTGGCTAGTAAAGAGGATTAAACAGAGAAAACTTAAATATTTTGGACATATTAAATGTCATGAGAATTTAGAGAAGACAGTCTTGGAAGGATACATAATGGGAAAAAGAAAGAGAGGAAGACCAAGGTAAAGATGGCTGCAGACATCATTGATGATCTGCAAATGGATGCATCAGCAGCAGGACATCTTACTTACAAACGGAGAGGTCTACAGGAGAGCTGTTAGGGAGCCAAAGTTCCGCAAATGACTGACTCACTGAATATGTGTGTTAATGAGTGTGTGTATTTGTGTGTGTGTGTGAAAGAGAGACAGACAGACAGAAAGATAGAATATCAATATGTGTGGCTGTATGTAGACTTATGTTTGTATGAGTTCCTCAACTTCGATTCTAACACAGTGCAGCAAAACAGAGTTTTCACAATGTAACAAAACCATAAAACATTCACATGATAGGAATTAATAACATCACTGGTGATAAAGTGTATTTTAAAAATTGAAAGATGGAAACCCAGTAAATGCATAAACAAAATGAGATGAGTGGCTCAGAACTGCTGGGAATTTGTAAAGTTTGTCTGTGGCGTCCTTCTCGTGAAGATAAAGAATGACAGATTGAATGTCTTGCACGCTTTGGTAAGCAATTATTCTGAGCCCCGTCCTTGTGATTATAAGGTTAAAGAATATGGCTAGGACAGAAAAAAATGGCCAAGTTTTGTTTTCAAAACTGGCGCCATTCAAAGCGTGCATCAAAATCTCTATCAGCCAACAACTGACAATTAAAAAACAAAACAGAAACTATGAAATTACAAACCAAGTTTTTCGGTGCCTCCATTTTTTCTGACAGTTTCCAGAGTTGGGTTCAAACCCAGACAATATAGCATGTGACCCGTCTTGAAGGCGTCCACCTCTCCGTCTCGACCGTCCCAGAAATCGTATAGCTCGAACACATCACGGATCTCTATAAAGCGGTATATGTCAGATATGAGTATTGCAACATAATGAACATACAAATGCGAACACAAATCTTGCACTTTAACCTTTTCCTGCCCTTTGTCAGAGATTTATTAGACACTCTTCCGTCATCTGGTATAATTTATTCAAGTTAAATGTTCATTGATAAATTTTCTTCATAAATTTTATTTTCATATCAGAAAAGTGGGAAGCTTTACAACCAGTTAAAAGACAGTAGACATGCAAAGCTGTAAATAAAGTATAATTACTCATGATATGAAAGGGCTCAAGGACTTCGTGGGATCACGCGGCGAGAATCAGTCTGCTCGCTTGAATTCACAAGCTGAGACATTATGACCATTATATCAACTCTTTCCTTGTTTCTAGCCTGTTTGTTATTTTAACTTTTTGTTATTTTAATTTTCCTCTGTCCGTTGTTCGATACTTAGGAAAAAGTTTTTCAATATGTTAAGTTTAAAAGGTCCAAAAATGGAACCGTAAATTTGTAATCGGGAGCAAATGCAGTGCAGAAGAAAGTAGACTTGACCACAAAGTAAAGACCTTGTTATTTGGGAATTGAAGAAAAGATTGCGATGTTTCAGTTTCCGTCTTCGCCATGCAGAAACTTAACACACAGCACAGAGAAATACCCGGAAAATGAGATGACTTTGCTAAATTTATGAAAATCGAGTTTCATAAAACACTCTGGCTAAGTTCATAGAGAACCATGACCGCCATCAAACCCTGAAAAAATCTGGTAAAGTTGACTGAAAACCAT
The DNA here is from genome assembly GCA_009760885.1 of Achatina immaculata. Taxonomy (NCBI): domain Eukaryota; kingdom Metazoa; phylum Mollusca; class Gastropoda; order Stylommatophora; family Achatinidae; genus Lissachatina; species Lissachatina immaculata. Next base: position 3,281,430 of record CM019707.1, read on the forward strand.
GACTCAAGACTGGTTTTGCACAATGGTCTACTACTTTCATGTACATGAGAAACTCTGCTGAGCTTATAGGCAATTGTCCAATCTACTCTGGATATGTATACACATATGTATGTTTGTTTCGTGTCTGCCAATGGCAGTTTAGACAAGTTTTACTTATCCAGTAAGATAAACATCTGATGTTACTGATTATCACTGATTCTAAAGGTACAGACGAACATAAAATTGTCACTGTTTCCTAAAGTTACTGATTGCCATAATATTGTCACTATTTTCTAAAAGTTACTGATTGTCATAAATTTGTCATATTTTTTCCTAAAAGTTACTAACTGCCTTAATTTATTGACTGTCATAAACTTGTCACATTTTCCTAAAAGTTACTGACCGCCAACAATTTGCCACAATTTCCTGAAAGTTACTTACTACTATAAACTTGTCACAATTTCCTGAAAGTTACTGACTACCATAAGATTGTCACCTATACCTGGAGTTACTGACTGCAGCACAGGTGTGAAGGTTCAATGATCTTAAAACGCTGCAGTTGAACACACGTAATAATCACATTTCCATCGTTTCTACTGCAATCATTTATACTGAGTCCTGTCTCTCTCTTTCTCTCTCTTTTTCTTTTTCTCTCTCTCTCTCTCTTTCTCTCTCTCTCTCTTTCTCTCTATCTTTCTCTTTCTCTCTCTTTTCTTTCTCTCTCTCTCTCTTTCTTTCTTTCTCTCTCACTCAAATACACGCACGCTCAAGCAAGACGAAAAGTAAGATTTCAAGGACAGCAAGCTTCCCTCCCATTACACACACGGTGAGGTCAAATCTAAATAATGAGGCGTTTTCTGCCTACGCCTCGATCATACCGAAGAGATTAACTAAAATACGGGCATTAACATCATATCCTCAGTACGTTTCACTGGTATGGAGTAGTGCTATGTTATTTAAAGCTTCATCTAGAAAGTAAATTCTCGCGTTCAAACCGAACTGCAGCATTTTGTTATCAAATGTTTCAAAGCAACGAAGAGCTGTCAGATTTAACAGTCAGCATTCCATAGCTGACATATCAGTGCCAAGGTTGGCGAACCATAGTTGACCAAGACCCTGTCCCACCTGTTTGGTGGTATATTCAGCAACAGGACTAGCCTGGATAACGGGGCAGAGGATCTCCATGTTTCTCTCATGGCGATGAAGACTTCTGAAGAGGTACTGCACACCCTTTCTATTTTTAGCTCCAAGCAGTGGACTGGAAAAATAGCCGCCATTGCCTGCTTCCAGCCCGACACGATGCTGTGCTTCAATACTTTCACGGCATCGACTGCAAAGAACATCATGCTGCCAGTTTCAGGGAGACAGAAGAAGAAGAATAAGAAGAAGATAATCAGCATTAAAATTATCTTTTAACAACAGGCTTAGAGTTGTCTCTTATCATTTAGTTTTAGATGTGTCTCTTATCGCCATTTCTAGCGGTATCCTCATTGTTTCTGAGAAAGTTAACATAGGTGTTATTATAGTCTTGTCTTGTCTTGTGTTATATCTCCCTGTAACTTCGAGCTGGTGTTCTTTGCAGCCAATGCCGTGAAGATGTCGGGGCACAGCATCGCATCGACGTGGGAGCGGGGTTATGGTGGCTATCCTTTCAGTCCCGGAGTACAGCTAAAAAGCAAGGGGTGTGCAATACTTCTTTAGCAGACTCCACCATCATGGGGACTATGGCGATCCCTGCCCCGTTAGCCAGGCTAGGTCTGTTACTGTGGGTACCACGAATAGATGGGACAGGGTCTTGGTTAGCTATTGTTGCTAACCCTGACGTTAGCATATCAGCTATGGGTCGCTGATTTGCCTCATCAGACTGGCGTCTTCTGTGAAATCAGGTGTTATTATAAGAAGAAGAAAAGTTTCAACATGGGGTTGGAGTGAGTGACTGGGAGTGAGTGACTGGGGACTGAACTCACATTCATGCATGTTAAAAAAAAAGTCTGAACAAAGTTCTGTTTTTTTGTTTTTTTTTGGTTGAAATATATGACAGTAATATATCACTTATAAAGTGATATGTCGCTATTGCGCCACTGGAGTGAATGGTCGTTCCTGGGAAGAGTATAGTCTGTGGAGCAGTCGTGGAAAGAATATAATCTCGACTGTAAGTGACAGTAAGAATAGTATTATAACTTCTAGGAACAGAAGTATGGCTTGTGAAAAGAAGTATTGAACTGTGGATATTCAGCTTCAGACACGTGTGAAACTGTAAGTAGTAATATTCAACCATAATAATATCAGTTATGCAGAACTAGCATAACTAGTAACTTGAGCGAAACGAGCAAACTAGTATAACACTAGAATAACTAGTATAGTTGATGACAGCTGTACAGTGTAGTAGCCAGCAAGCATGCAGAAAAAACGAAGCAGTCTATTATAAGAAGTCGTTGTCAAGCCATATACAGTAAAACGACACTTTCAGATCACGCACACTGTTTATTGGGAGGTTACGTCCACGAGGTCACTGTCAGGTCAAATCCAATAGAACTCAGGTCATATCCACTAGAGGTCACTGTTAGGTCGTATTCACAATAAGTCACGGGAGCTCATATTCACTAAAGGTCATTAGATATTACCCTCAAGTCATATCCACTATGGCTCACTGAAAGACCATTATCGCTAGATATCATTTTCAAGATTTTATGTCCAGAAGAGCTCACTTTCAGGTCATGTCCACCAAAGGTCACTTTCGGATCATGTCCACCTGAGGTCACTTTCAGATCATGTCAACCATATGTCACTGCCAGGTCATGTCCACCAGAGGTCAATTTTAGGTCATGTCTACTAGTGGTCACTTTCATATCATGTCAACTAAAGGTAATTTTCAGGTCATGTCCACCTGAGGTCACTATTAGTTCAAGTGCATCAGAGGTCAGTTTCTTTTATGTCCACCTGAGGTCACTTTCAGGTCATCTTCACCATATGTCACTGCCAGATCATGTCCACCATATGTCAGTGCCAGGTCATGTTCACCAGAGGTCACTGCCAGCTCACGTCCACTATAATTTCCTGTCATTAATATATACCATTAAAAATCATTGATATTAAAACACTGATATTCAAAATTAATATCATTGTATTGTCTACCAGAGGTCATTGGAAGGTTATGACTTAAGACATTAAACTTGTCATTCCAAAGTTTTTCGTGGACGAGGGTCACGTTATAATATTACGCTTATCATGACGAAAGTTAAATTTGTATCTAACCATGCCCACCCACCCACATCTTCATTTCTCGTCTACACAAATTCACTGACAAAAAAAAACAAAAAACGCCCCACACTCGAGACAGAATTCCTGCCAGACATTGGAAGACGGCCAAGCCACTTCCTCTATCTTTATTAATTTACGTCACTCGGCTGATGGCGGTAGTTTGCCAGGAGCCATCTTTTGTCGCAGATTCCAATGGCTGCTATATGAAGCGAGTGATAATTTGAGTGTACATGCACCACTCATGTGTGCAAACGATTTGCTTATGTGTACAGTAAACCAACGCTGCTAATTTTCTTTCCTTTCCTCCTGTAACAGCGTAATCTACCTTTCATTTCCATTTTCCCATCATTCCCCGTTGCCCTACTTTCTTGCAAACCTCCCCTTCCCCCACCCGTCTCTTGCTTTACTTCCCCTGCCATTTTTTGATGCAGTGCCAAACACAGGTAGCGCGATTTCCTGCGCTGCCCAGCTTAAGTAGGTCGTGTTCTGGCAAAGAAAAACTTCATCTAGATAATTCTAGAACTCGTGACGTTACTAGAGATGAAGAAAAACGTGGACACGAGCGAGGGTAATAACGGAAGTATTTCAGAAGTGTATGAAAACACGATGTTGCAGCTCACAAACGCAATTTCTTACTTCTCATTACTAATGCTCCACACGTGAGCAAGGTTACCTGCGTGATGTGATACTTCATCGAGAGTTAGCCTACACAGAGCAGCCCTGGCATGCATGCTCCGCTCATCCAACTTGACATGTCTGGCTCCCAGTTTGGGCAGCATTCACTGCCAGCACGTACTTTACTCACCGCATATGTACGGTCTGTTCCATTAATTCTTTTCTTAGCATTCTTCTAATTTTCATAGCCTTCAATGTCATTTTTTACCTCAGACAAACGGGCTGCCTCTATATCTGAACTCGTATCTCAGACAGCTGTACAACGAATATGTGTGTATCGGAGTATTATATTCTTTTTATTCAACGAAACATTTTGCACACGAAGAGCGAATTCTTGGGGTTGTATTAATTAGGGTGCGTGTTGGAAAACACTGAAACAGGAGTTAGTATTGGAGGAAAAACAAAAGGAGGGGAGAAAGAATGTAGAAAAACTAGAGGACGGAGAGGTCAACAGTTGGAGTGTTAGGAGTGACAGTGGCATGAAACAAAAAGGAGTGTTAGGAGGAAACAACAGTTTGTGAAACTTGGATGGAGTGACAGGAAAACAAGTTTAAAAAAAAAAGTAAGAGCACACTAGGAAGTTCTTGCTTGGTGAGTTGATGGATGGGATTAAACTGATAGCAGTGATCGCGCTAGGATTTTTTAAAACCGATACAATTTTACTTGTCTTTCTCTCTGCATGAAGTACTTTCCGACATATCGATTTTTATTTTTTATACTATTATTATTATTATTATTATTTCAAGCAAAAACACTTTACAAACGTCTGCAGGAATTAACTGTTCTTGAGATGTTTTTTTTTTCTGACCTTATTTATGGTGATATGTAATCTTTACAAAACGCTGAACCAGAGTCAAAACTGGCTGATTCTCCTTTATACACACTGAGCATCATCATCATCTTACTGGCTTGATTTATCCTCCAACCAATTTCGCTGGTTGCTTTTTACTGCTTTTTTTCGATAATATAAACAATTTAGTGTAACCGACGACCTCCAAAAGTTTCATTTTCTCTTTTTTTTTTAAATGGGTAAATTGCCCGTAATTATCGGTTAACGCGATCACTGTACAGTAGACAGGTTGGTAAGGGGTTGTCATATCTATTTACAGAAATGAGGGTGGCAGTACATGACAGGATTAGAGTAGGTATGAGTAAGGGTATGAAGATATGGGGGCTGTGAAAGTTGAGGATGCAGCGAGAGCTAGGAAAGTAGAGGATGCAGCGAGGGCTAGGAAAGTAGAGGATGCAGCGAGAGCTAGGAAAGTAGAGGATGCAGCGAGGGCTAGGAAAGTAGAGGATACAGCGAGGGCTAGGAAAGTTGAGGATGCAGCGAGGGCTAGGAAAGTAGAGGATGCAACGATGATTTTCTAAGATTGTAAATGATACGAAGGCTAAAAGGGTAGATGATACTAGGAGTAGAAGGTAAAAGATATAAAATGAGAGGTAGACAAGTAGAGGCTAATGATGAGAGCTACGAAGGTGATATAGTGAGGACCAGGAAGGTGCAGGATGCAGTGAAGACTAGAAAGATATATGATAAAATGAGGGATAAGAGGGTAGATGATACGAGCCCCAAGAGTTTAGATGATACAATAAGAGCTAGGAAGATAGATTATAAAATGAAATCTATGAAGGTAGATAGGAAGATAGATGATAAAATTGTAGCTATGAAGGTAGATGATACAATGATGGCTAGGACGGTACAGGTTACAACGAGGACTGGAAGGGTAAACAATACAAGGGTTAGGGAGGTGGAGAATACAATGATGAGGGTAAAGAATAAACCAGGGTGTAGGAGGGCAGAGGATACAACAAAGGCTAGGAGGGTGGAGGACATAACCAAGGTGAAGGAGGGCGGAGGATATAACAGGGTTTAGGAGGGTAGAGGATGTAACCAGGGTGTAGGAGGGCAGAGGATACAACCAGAGTGTAAGAGGGTAAAGAATAAACCAAGGTGTAAGAGGATGAAGGATATAACCAGGGTGTAGGGTGAATGATATAACCAGGGTGTAGGGTGAAGGATTGCAACCAGGACGTAAGAGGATACGGGTTAAAACCAAAGTGTAAGGAGGAAAAGAGAAAAGCTTTACCTTCTATCTCGTCTCTGGACAGCTCAGACTGCGGAGTAGAGAGCGCCAAACGCAAATAAGATTTCACAAACAACTTAATTTCTCATGTTAAGTACTCTGGACTTAAAGCCTAAGGTTATGTCCCCTGTTTTGACAAATAATCCGTATCTTGTTGAACATTCCTTATCAGTGTTTTGTATTGTCACTTGTGTTTCATATATTTTTGGTCTTATCATTGACTTGGCAGATTACTGAAATCTGCTATGACTACGCTTCACATCATCATCATAATCAGCAGTTCTAATTTTGTACAAATTCAATAGGGCGCCATTTTGCCAGTAAATAAAAAGAAAATTCTACCCACATTATATGTATATTCTTTGAATTATTTCCCTTTTAGAGGTGTGACGTGTTATTTTTTAATAAACTTTTTTTTTCTTCTACACATTATTTGTTTCTTGTACAATTAGTATGTTTCCTTGCCAAGCTTAGATTCTAGCAAAGTGACGTCATTTAGGACTTGACACAACGTTCCAAGGTCGTGTCTACACAAGGACATACCATGCTGTCTGTGTGTGGCCATAATAAGGTGTGTTGTAGCATCAAGCATTGACCTAACACGTGCTTGTTGTTTATGATTGTGCAGTACAAGTTTGAAGCAACCGATTCATAAAGGTTTGTTATTCCTGCCCAATATGGGTAACTGTGTCAGAAAATCTATCACAATCTTTACTACGATATCGAAAACAAAAGTGTTTTCTACAGTGTCTGATACAAAGTACTTTATATCTGTTTCTGAAGCAACTATTTCTTTTATAGTCTAAATCAACAATTTTGGCTAAATTATCTCAATCTTTATTACTAGAGCTAAAGTAATAATCACAGCAGCATTAAACTTTAATAATTACGCTACAATGCAGCAGTTTTGTGACAATATCTAAAGCTGCAGCATTTTCTCAAGCATCTAATATCTTGGGATTCATTACAATATAATAAAGTTACAATCTTTTCTCAAGCGTCTAATATCTTGGGATTCACTACAATATCTAAAGTTGCAATCTTTACATCAATATTGCTACAGCAATTGCACCACAACGTCCGATGTTATAAACTTATATTTAATAATAATAAGTTTAAAATAATGGTTTGTTCAGTATGACGCCAAATACTGATAAACTTTTTTTTTCCTTTACGTACAATACAAATATACTCACAGCCATGTCGAATGTGAGAGAAGGTAGCTAGCAGTCTTGACAGAGAGAAACCTTCCACAGACTGGAACAAGTAGAGTGGCAGGAAGAGTATTTTGAGCAAAGGATATCAGACAATTCGAAAGTGTGCTCACCAAGAAGAGGCACGCACGCGCGGGTGATTTCATTTGAGACAGTAGGGGTGTTAAGTAGAAATGACCTATCGCAGTATCACTCGTGATCTTCATAAATGTACTTATTGAGTACATCATGATGGCGATAAGACAGATTACTTCAAACTAAGTTAGCTATACTGCAGTGAGTTTCGTTTACAGCAGTAACTCTCACAGTAAGCATTTTTAAATGCCTTTGCGTACCGAAGGTTTGAATGTCCAGTGTATATAAGGAAGAAAAAGGGTAACAAGAAAGAAACTCCCATACCGTCACTCAAAATTTGTCTCAAACAAGAAAAGTAATTTTAATTGGTTGCATAGGCCTACTATTGACCTGTGTCTCAGATAATCTTTCTCTCCCCCCCCCCCCCCCCCCCCCCCCCCGCTTTTTCCCGGTTATTCATGATTGAAATCGCTACACAAGAGCAGATGAGCTCATTTTCTCTCTCAAAGATCTTCCTCGTAGGGGTGCTGGAAGATAGCAGTAACTAAACAATTCTGTCAGTTCAAATGTGCCTACATCATCAGCGCGAGATGAGTGCCACGTGCCTGGACTTATATGGAAGGACCAAGGCAAGACACGTACAAATCTCGGCTCACGTGCCTGCAGACGCCAGGATACCACACTCCCAGAAGTAGTATCCACTAATAAGACACTGCTATCTTCACTTGTGTCCGTACGCGGCAGTTCTTAGGGATGGGTGAACTAACTTCAATATGCAAACTTCTTCAGCTTTCGAACCATTAAAGCTCATTGCTGCAGATAAAGTTCGCCTCCATTGCTCTCTATTCCTAATCTTCTCTCTCCAGTTGGTGTCAGTTTAGCAATATGCACACAGTAGATCGTATTATAATATCGAGGATCATAAATTTAATGCAGTGTGCAAGATGTAAGTGATAGACTATACTGCTCAAAACAGCAAACAACAGATTGTAGACTGTATAATAAATCTACATTCAGAATCCTATTGCAAGCAGCAGACAATATGGTAGACAATATATATTTTTTAATAATCACAAACATCATAACGCAAACAATCAAAACATTTTTCTTTTCTCCACAAACGAACTATATTCCACAGAACGCGGGAAGTATGTGTTGATGCAGAAAGTTGGAACCTTGGACGTCTGGCACACTTTGTAAACACGCAGTAAGTATTATTGCGTCCTTATAACAGCGGAAGAAACAAATTAACTTTCTAGATTTTTCTTATCAGTGAGAGAATATTTCACAGTTTGGTTTTTTTTTTTTGGGTCTACTCTTGGCAGTTTTGGTCAGGATGGATACTTCAGTGTAGTCAATAGAAGAGCTCACGTGGCAAATTTTTTAAAAAGTACCTGCCTCTTTCCCACCCCCACCCCACCTCTTCTTTCTCTTTCTCGCAACCTTCCATTTTAATAACCCCCTCCCCCCCCCCCCCCACACACACACACACTTTTTTTTGCTCCAGCCTCCAATTCCTCCCCTTAAATTCGCTACTTTAGAGTGGAAATGAATGACGACGAGACTTGGAGATCGTTTCCCCAAAGAGAAACGCAGAAGAGATTGTTAGAAAAAAACAACAAACACCAAAACTCGCCAACATAAAAACTATCCCCTAGAAAATAAATTCTGAATTCTTTCCAGACTAAATGTTCACGAAGAATTAGAAGAATATTTTGGCCAAACACCATAAGAAATAACATCCTTTTGGCAGAAATGCAGATGAAGCCACTAACAGCATTTATTAAGGAAAGACGCTGGCGATGGTTGGGACATGTGCTCCAAATGACTGACTACTCACTACCAAAAATAGCACTAAGATGGACACCACAGGAGAACAGAAGTAAGGGTAGACCACACGAGACATGGAGAAGAACAACAGAGAGGATGTTGAGGAATAGAGGGCTCATCTGGGCAAGAGCGGAAAAAAGGGCAAAGAACAGGCGTTTGTGGGAAAACCCTTGCAGAAGCCCCATGTGCTCTGGACATTTAAGGTTCAGAGAGAGAGAGAGAGAGAGAGAGAGAGAGAGAGAATCAAACTAAATTTTTAAAATTGAGAGTGATCTATTTTTTTATTGTCAGATCGAAAGTACTAGAAAGTGAAAAATTTAGAAAAAAAAATTAAGACAAGTTTCAATAAATAAACAGCTATACTTAATATGAAGTTGCGAAATCAAGCATACTGATCTATGTAATAAAATACATAATGTAACTAATACTAATATAAGTCGGTTCAAAGAATTCTACAAGAAAAAAAAAGTTTATATGCATAACAACTAGTTAGTCATTTGCATGTCCCTTGTGGTACTTTGTGGGCCGGCTAGCGTAGTGGTTAGAGCACTCGTCTAGCAACCAAATGGTCGAGGGTTCGAATCCCCAGCTGAGCGGGATTTTTTTTCCGACCAATACGGCCCTGAGGTCGACCCAGCCTCGTAAAATGGGTACCAGAGAAAAACTGGGAAGTAAAGGCAGCGAGGAAAGGAACTGGTCACCCTACCTCACACGCTGATGACCCAGCATAATGAGGTCTCTAACGCTTCACCCCCTACGGCATTTGAAATGCTATGGGACTATCTTTTTTTACTTTGTGGTACTTTGCCTCCCTAACAGCTCTTCTGTAGGCCTCTCGGTTGTGAGCTGCTGATGTGTCCATCTGCAGATTATCAACGATGTCTTGCAGCCATCTTCGCCTTGATCTTCCTCTCTTTCTTTTTCCCATTATGTACCCTTCCAAGTCGGTCTTCTCTAGATTATCATGACATTTAATGTGTCCAAAATATTTCCGTTTTCTCTGTTTTATCCTCATTACTAGCCAACTTTCTTCAATATTAAGTTCTTATAGTATGGATATATTTGTTCTTTTTTATGACCATGATATGTGAAGAACTCTTCTGTAGCACTTACATTCAAAGGCATTTATGTGTTTCTCAGCTGTTGTGTTAAGTGTCCAGGTCTCACAGGCATATGTTGCGATGGGAAAAATGCATGCCCTTAAAAATCTTATTTTTGTAGTTCTGTCTGTTCCTCTCCACAGATTCTTTAGTTTGTTTTTTACTTTCTGAACAGCGATAGAAATATATATATATATATATTTATATATATATGTGTGTGTGTGTGTGCGTGCGTGCGTGCGCACATGCGCGCTGTATATATACAACACACACATATTCCTCTTTCTTCCCAGATTATTAACCCTGATACCAATTTTTTTTCCTTCTTGAGACTGGGTTGAGAGCCATAGTTTGACCGCCGCTGTGGTGAGTGGGAATCGAAACCGGGTCGCCTGGTCAGCGAGCGAATGACCAGTCCACTGCACTAACGCGGTTCCCAATGAACTGTATGCTCATGTTAACAATCAGGAGAGAAATCTTCCTGGGGAGAGCTCTCGAATACACCTGAATTATTCACGCAATGTTTATATTCCAGCCAGCTATCACCGGTTTTGTAACTCCATCAAACAAACGCTGTAATTTTCTCCACGTTGCATTTTTTTATTTTTCAAATTATTTACATAACATCCAGCTTTGTATATATCCAACTTTGTACATGCGACGTTATGCATTCAACTTTGTGCCTGCAGAGCTGTACACCGAACTTCGTACATTCATTCAAAGTAGCTTCGTACATCCTGTTCTGTATAAAAAGCGTATATATTGTGATGGAGAGGGAGTGGCAAGATCAGCAAGTTCTTGACCTTGAGATGTCTGCCAAACAGTGAGTGTGTGTGTGTATGTGTGTATGCGCTCGCGCGCCTTATTCGTGCGTGTGCTTGTGCACGTGTGTGCGCGTAAGTGCGAGAGAAAGAGAGAGAGAGAGAGAGAGAGGAAAAAAGAAAAGAGGTGCGAGGATTCGTATAAATGTCGAACAATAGTTACTACTAGGGCGATACAAAATGCCACTGACAAAAGCCATAGCTCAGCAACTGACTTAAGGGAGAAACACACGACACGTAGTACGTATAGTTTCTTGGACTGAAATGTAAGCTTTTCTCGCATATCTTTCTTCTCGTGGCGGTTAGGACAGCATGCGAACTGCAAACACAGGAATTCATGCGAATCTACTAGAACTGCGAGACACAAAGGGGAGAAGGGGGGGGGGGGGAAGTTTGTGACAGAGAAAGGAAGTGGATGATGTATTTCATTTATATTCAGTTAGCTCAAATCAGTGGTTCTTTAGTCTGGGGAGGGGGGAATGGGATAGAGAGAAGATCCCATGGGGAGATGAAGGAAAAAGGAGTGGCGTGAATCCCAAATGAACAATAAACTTCGAGAGGCGGAAAGGGGTAAGCGTTGGAGATGTAACCTGAAGACAATGGAAGGGCAGGCCGAAAAAGTCTGGGAACCACTGATCCAAATTCATCTTTTTTTTTGTTTTTGTTTTTAAGGTAAAATAGATGCCAATATTTGGCATGTAAAATAGTTTGCACTTTCTTAACATTACTTCTGACATAGTATACACTAGCCTGATACGTGGGGTATATTTATGTAGATGTGTACTGACTATAAAGTGGTAGACCACAGTGTTGTTTTGCTAGACTTCAAAAAATCGTAGACAAAGCATTTTATACCTAAGAGAAAGAAAAAAAAAAGACAAGAGAGTTAATTACCTGGAACTTGGAGCACGGACTCTGGTAGGACAAGCAATCTTCTAGCCACGAGAGCAAAGTACGCTAATAACATGTACTATCTTGCAAAGGTGATTGACACCGAAGTCATCAGTGTCTGTCTGGCCGAATATCTTGACATATGAAAAGAGAACGAGGTCTTGACACAGATACTGATTGTAAAAAGCCTTATTATGGAGTTATGCATAGCCATAATGAATGTGACAAAACTAATGTGAAGTTAGGCACATTCGTGTTCAATGCGACAGACAGATATGAAGTTTGGTGCATTCGTCTTGAATGTGACAAAGCTGACATGAAGTTAGGCGCATTCGTATTGAATGTGACAAAGCTGATGCGAAGATATCACTCTTATATCCTTTCAATGTGCTCAACATCGCTGCCGTGGGCATAAACAGAAAGGAACAAGTCGCCATCTTCCGTCTCCGAACAGGACACAGCCAACTCCGAAGTCATATGTATACAAAGTTTAAGGTTGGTACTACTAATCTATGTACATGTGCCTAGGTGCCCCAAACTGTGGAACATATCCTCCAGAACTGCATCAACTACGAGACACTGAGAAATAATTACTGGCCCAGTGAAACCACTAAAGAAGATAAGCTCTACGGTTCCATACATGAATTACAAAAAAAAAAACAGTGAAATTTATCCAAGAGACAGGACTGCAGATATAGGCAGACAATGCGAACGGAGAAGAAGAAGAAGAAGAAGAAGAAGAAGAAGAAGCAATGGGCACAGAATGCGTCTATCAGTGATTTGCAAGAATGAGGACTAGGGTGGACGTTGGGTTAAGAAAGGCACCGAAATGTAACATTCCTTTTTAAATGTTTAGTCTTAGTGGAATTAGCTTATCCCAGGCAACTGTAGATCACAATGTTATTTCAACATTTCTGTTTGGCTGGCGACACATTAAGATTACAACAAAGAACTGTATCGCAACCATCGAGTTGTGTTTTTTTTTTATTACAAGAAACTATAGCCTAAATGTGGCTGGGGTCCAGGATGTTGAAGCGCCAGATGTCCTTTTTTTTCTCTTCTTATTAGAGAACTTAATATTGAAGAAGGCTGGCTAGTAAAGAGTATTAAACAGAGAAAACTTAAATATTTTGGACACATTAAATGTCATGATAATCTAGAGAAGACCGTCTTGGAAGGGTACATAATGTGAAAAAGAAAGAGAAGAAGACCAAGGCGAAGATGGCTGCAAGACATCGTTGATGATCTGCAAATGGATGCATCAGCAGCAGGCCATCTCGCTCACAACCAAGAGGCCTACAGGAGAGCTGTTAGGGAGGCAAAGTTCCACAAGGGACATGCAAATGAATGAATGAATGAATTAGAGAAATATTCAGGAAAGCAATGTAACTTTCAATGTCCGGATGAATGGATGGTTGGGGGGTTGGGGGGGGGGCGAGAGGTGATAGTAACTGATCCTGGGGTCCGACCATCCGGGGCTTCTGTGGCCCTGATGGGATGAAACACGCCGAGCAACACAGTTACGTTCCTTACAACAGAATAGAAAGTAAGTTCAAGGCAAAATTTTCCTTTAAATAATGGTACATTTTTTGTGTTCCTCTGCGAGTTTTTTAAAAAAATCGTTAAGCTATTTACAATTTGTAGTGATTCAGTGAGAAGGAAATGCAAAAGGAAGACCTCTCACGTGTGTCTGATATTATATCCACGACCTACTTGTGTCACGTTTCAGTTTCTAATATATAATGTTGTTTATCAGCTAAGAGTACATACAAAACACGCTCATATACACATACAGGCAGGTATAGCTTGTGCCAGCACTAACAACCATGTAAAAGCTCTAAGCACGTTCTTGCGACTGTAGCCATATATGGCCCTGCAGAGGTCGGTTAACGTCTTTTATGTTTAGAAATCTTTTACTGGGTACGGTGGGTCGTGGTGAGACAGTCGTTAGTCTGCGAGAATCAGAACTGTCCTGTTTCCAGGAGCGCCATTCTACATCAGGATTTTGTTACCGAGTCCTGCAGTCACGTCTCTGGGCCAAGGTCCTGCGACACGTCCAGGACGTCAACCTCTTGGGCTGTCTGAGCTGAGACCTGTACAAAAAACAATGAGATGATGGCATGTAAGTCTGCTATAAAACATCCGTCTTTAGTATTATATGAATGATATGTATAAATATTTAACATATGTGCATATTATAATGTCTTCGTGTATAGTATGTGTATGTATATGGTATCAAACATATTCCGTTATTTCTTATTCAGTACATTTCTCATAACGTACATTTCGCTACGGTAGTTTTCTCAGACTGTACCTTCTCATTCAGTACTGTATATTTCCATTACTATACATTACATTTCTCATGCTGTTAATTTTTCATTCAGTGCTGTTCTCATCTTGCACATTTCTCATTCAGTAAACTTCATATACTGTACATTTGGCATTCCGTATATTTCCCACTCGGTAAACTTTTCATTTCGTACATTTCTCAAACTGTCCCGGAAGTTATTATTATTATTATTGTTATTATTATTATATCCCTGTTAAGTGGGCAGAATATAGTGAAGTCTTTCACAATAAATAGGCACATAATAATAACGTACTCTTCACATTACATGAGCAGCGATATTGTTCCTAGCTTAAACAGAAAATTAATCACTTAACATTTAGTCCTTATATTTAAGAAAGCATACAGGAGCAATTAGCCCTTACATGTGAGTCTCATTCTGCGTGTTTGTTTGTTTGTTTGTTTATTTCCGCCGTTCTCTTTGCTTTCTCTGTCTCTCTTTCACTCTCACATGCTTGCCCTGTTATTTTTTTATACCGCCTTCCTTCAGTGACCCAAATATATAAGTTCATTACCATCAAGTTGGTCATACGTTCTTCTCGCCTCATACGTAACACGTTATTTGTTCCCCAGCCAAGGAGAGCTTCATCTTCTCGTCCAGGTTTCTGGTCACAGTGTTATGCTTCTGGTCGGTAACCAACATGGTGTATCTACGCTTGAACATGAGCGTAGCCATTGTCTGCATGGTCAATCACACACAGCTCCTCCAACACCCGCCTCGCGATGCGGAGAGCAACATCGCCTACAACACTAGTCACCCCACCGATAGCACAGTCAGCGTCATCCTAGATTTGTTTACTGAGAGGCAAAGAAAGGTCAGTTTTGTTACTAAGCGCTGTCGATCTAACTCCCCCCCCCCTTCCCAAACCAGGTCGTTATAAAATATAAAGTTAGATAGAGGTGTATGGTGTAGTTTTACAAAGTGCCAGAGGAGTGAGTATGGTGTAGTTTTACAAAGTGGCAGAGGAGTGAATAAAGTGAGAAAAACGAATAGAAAGTATGAGAATGAATAAATGAAAAACATACAGCATCCGATATTTCGGCGTGAGCCTTTTTCGAGGATTACATGCACAACGAGACAAACAAATAACTAAACGGAGAACTGATCTTAATATGGCCTCCTCCAGAAGTAGGAAACAGAAATGCGACCTGCTCCCCCATCCCCTTTCCTAGACTGTCCGCCCACAGGCTCTTTCTAAACTGGTCCTTTACAAGACGGTCCACTTACCGGGCCCTTCCAAGACTATGCACTAACCGGCCCTTTCTAAACTGTTAACTTGCCGGCCATTTATAAGACTCTAAACAAACCGGCCTTTTCTAAGGCTGTCCACATACTGGTCCTTTACAAGATTGTCCACTTATATCGGCCTTTTCTAAGTCTGTGCACATACCGGCCCTTTCTAAGGCTGTCAATAAGCCTGCCTTTTCTAAGACTATCCACATAATGGTCCTTTTTTTTCTAAACGGCGAAAACAACAGGCCGTGGCCCGGTGGTACTGCAAACCGGGTCCACCCGTAAACCAGATGTGGACCATGCCCAAGGTAGGTGTAGGGTAGGCATCGAGCATCTCGTTTATTTCAAAATAACGACCAAAGTGTAGACACTGCAAAGCGCAGAACTACACTTTGATCTTAGCCAAAAGGCCGAGAATCAGTAATGGTCCTTTACAAGACTGCCCACTTACCGGGCCCTTCTAAGACTGTGCACTAACCGGCCCTTTCTAAGAATGACTTTCATTCATTCATTCATTCATTCATTCATTCATTTGCATATCTATTGCTGAACTATGGCTCCCTAATATTTCTCTTGAAGGCCAATAGATTGTAATAATGACAACATACCACAGTTTATAAGGTTAACCACATACTGGCCCTTTTAAAGACTGTTCACATACTGGCCCTTTATAAGAATGTCCATACACGGCCCATTATAGACTGTCCACATTCCAGGCCTTTACAAGACTGTCTATATGTCGGCCTTTTATAAGACTGTCTACACACTGGCCCTTTACAAGAGTGTTCACATACCGACCTTTTCTAAAACTGCTCACATACCGGCCCTATCTGGGATTAACAACCAACATATCAGACTGTCTAAGATTAATCGCATGCTAGTCTTTTAAAAAAAATTGTCCGCATACTGGCACTTTACAAGACGTCCACATACCGGCCTTTCTTAAGACTGTTCACGTAACGGCCGCTTCTAGGGCTGTTCATTGCAGAGAACAATTTTTTTTTAATAAATAGGAAACTACGAGGCTTTGGTACGGTAAAGTAAGAGAGCACAGTTTTGTAGTATTAGACCTGGAAAAAATCGTAGACAAAAGTGCTTTGTTCAGTGCAGGTGCTGTTAGCACTTGTCCTATGGTCTTGTACTAAATATACCCACTTTGTCCTACATAACTGGAAAATAATATTGTTGTGGTAAGAACAAAGAACTGAGGATATCCTATTTCTTGAAGTGTGTGACGCTCTTCCTGCAGTATACGTTAGGAAAAAATGTTGGAACAGCTTTATTAATTAACGAGCACACAGTTGTGAACCTTAGTCATACAGAACACACAGGACGAAGAAAGAGAGAAAGAAGATAAAATATGAATTCGCATGAATGTTATGTAAAAAGTAGGAATGGAAAAAAAATAGAAGAACTATACTTTTTTTTAAAGAGAAACGCAACACCACTGTAGTCGTAATGGACACCAAATTTCAAGCTTGTATCAAAATTTTATTTTACGGAATTAATGTTTCAATCTTGGAATGAAGAAACTTTAAGACTTTAACAATGAAATGATGTTCATTGAATTTGGTTTAGACTTTTATTCTTTGCGACTGAGACCTCCGTTTCAGTAAGGTGTATGGCTTCCTCTGGCCTGTATCAGAGAACGACATCTCCTTGATTAGGATCAGATTAGCCGTTGGATCTGTTGTTGTAGGATGGCTGCCCACTCTTCTTGCAGTGCAGGAGACAACTGTCGAAATTTGGTTGGCGCCACGTCTCGCTGGCGGACTTGTCTGTTGAGTTCATCCCATAAGTTCATTGGGTTCATGTCTAATGACATGGATGACCACAGAATGGTCTGGACGTTCTTGTCAGCGAGGAACTGGGTGGTGAGTTGTGCCACATGAGGTCGAGCGTTATCCTGCTGAAAAATCGACCCTGGTGCAGCCTGAAGTGGAAGGACGTGGGTTGTTAAGGGGGTGGGGGCCCCGCAGAAGGGGGAGGGGCGTGGTATAATGGTAATTTAGCCGGGAAAGGTGGAATAGGTGATTACAGTTGGGGTAGAGCGGCTGTAATCTGATGCCGTGTGGTGGTTTTGAACTATGTGTAGCAAATGAGAAAGGAGTGGAACTTAGTGCAGAGGGAATATGCTTGTGGGAGAGGAGAATGTTAGGTTTAACTGAATTGTGAGTTCAATCCATGTGATTCCAGCGTCCCATATTCCTGAATGTAGAGGTTCTCAAGCGCTAGTCGGCTTCTGTCATTGGCGAGGCATTGTTTGATGGCTGTTATCGGAAAATCAGATTTGGATTCGTGGCTGGGGCCATTGAAATGATTAGGGACTGCTTTCGAAGCATGTTGGGTGATATCATACAATGTTTCTGCATGCGGTAACCTAATCTGAGACCAGTTGCACCAGTATAAGTTATCTTGCATCTTTTGCATATGATGGCATATATCACATTATGGGACTCGCATGTGAATCCCTCACGGAGAATGAGGATAGTTTTGGGAAATGTGATCGTTTTCGTTTCTCGGAATACAAGACAGGTAGCACAGCGAGGGCGGTTACATCTTCTGATGCCAACATATGCAAGATTCCGCTTCAGGTGGCTGTGGACGAGGATGTCCCTTAAGATTTGGTTCCCGTTTGTACGCTAGTAGGGGTAAATCAGAGAAGAAGTCGCGAGTATCGGGGTCGAGTTGGATTAGTGGCAGATGGCGATAAAAAGTTTTCGTAACCGTCTGACCGTGTGGGTTAAATGGAAGTTCTCATTTGACTAATTTGGTTAATTTGGTCAATCTTAGTCGGATGTGGTTACGTGTTGCTTTTTTTTTCTGAATCCTCTTCACGTCTCATTGGTTTGATACGGTTGCTTTCCGAAGGACATTTTCTGGATAGTGGTGATGATGTAAAAATTCTAATAATTTGTTGGATTGATCCATAAAGTCCGAGCTATCCTGACATAGGCGGCAAAGACGGAAGAGTTGGGATTATGGGATGGAGTTCTTACAAATTTCAGGATTGGAGGTGTAAAGTCAGTGTAAAATACAGAGGTGACAAGACTATCTGTGCCAATAGATATTTTGATGTCTAAAAAAAGTTAATAGACTTGTCAGAAATTTCATAGGTGAATTTGATGTTCTCATCAAAAAATTCTGAGAGTGTGCCAGTATAGGTTTTCCATAATTTGACTTCCAGGAAACCCAGAAATAAGCATGCATAACTGGGACCCATATATATATATAGACAGACTTATACAACTAGACTGTAAGTTATGCAAAACTAGACCATTTGTTTTACACAAGGACATTTTTTTAAAAACATCGCAACTAGAATTGCTATATAAATAAATCGTAAAATTAATAGATTGATATTAATTCTTTTGTACAATTAGACTGCTCATTTGATACAATTTGACTGTTAGCGTTGCACAATTGGACTTCTCATTTTATTCAGTTACACGATAGCAGGCAACTGGATTATTTACTTTAAGAAACGTTTACACATTTAGACTACTACAAATCAGACCATTTATTTACACAGTGATATAACCAGACACTTGTTCACAAGTGGATTATTAGATTCATATAATTGGACTATTAAATTTACACAAATAGACTATTAATTTTATATATCCAAGATATTAATTTTATATAAGTAGACTGTGAGTTTTATTCGATTAAACTACTGGTTTTACACTATTACACTTTTAATTGTACACATTCACCTCTTATAGGTAGACCATTAACATAATCTATAATGTGTTAGTTTTGTGTGCATAGTAACAGTTTCTTTCTGCGTTTTTTTTTTTGTTTCTTCACCTCGTGTGAACTACTGGTCTGCAATATGGTGGCAGATAATACTTAACTGACATCTCTGATCGGTCATCTAAAACTGTCAGTAATAATCCATCCCCAACACCCCTCTGTCAAATTTGATCAGACAGTGACCTGGAATGATAGCAGCCATTCGGGATCAGAGACACCAGACACAGTTCTGATCCAGAAGAAGGAAGATCATGGACGATGTGATTATGGGAGTCAGAATCAAACCGAGAGGGAGGCTATTGGGCAGGTAGTATCTGTCAGTTAGCTGACGATTCTTTGATATTTTTTTATCTAGTGTAGATGTTAGCATATTTCTCCTCTGATTATAAACAATCTGTGGAGAGGAGCAGACAGAACTACAAAAATAAGATTTTTAAGGGCATGCATGTTTCCCATCGCAACATATGCCTGTGAGACCTGGACACTTAACAAAACAGCTGAGAAACACATAAATGCCTTTGAATGTAAATGCTACAGAAGAGTTCTCCAAATATCGTGGACACAAAAAAGAACAAATATATCTATACTACAAAAGCGTAATATTGAAGAAGGCTGGCTAGTAAAGAGGATTAAAGAGAGAAAACTGAAATATTTTGGACAAATTTAACGTCTTGATAATTTAGAGAAGACCGTATTGGAAGGATACATAATGGGAAAAAGAAAAAGAGGAAGACCAAAACGAAGATGGCTGCAAGACATCGTTGACGATCTGCAAATGGACGCAGCAGCAGCAGGCCATCTTGCTCACAACCGAGAGGCCTATAGGAGTGCTGTTTGGGAGGCAAAGTTCCGCAGGGGACATGCAAATGAATGAATGAATGAATGAATGAATTATAAACATGAAATGTTGCATAAGCATTAGCATGATGTGTCATAGAGGTGTCTAATGTAATCACTGTGTCTCATGTTGTGTCATAGAGGTGTCTAATGTAATCACTGTGCTGTCTCATGTTGTGTCATAGAGGTGTCTAATGTAATCACTGTGCTGTCTCATGTCATGCTGCTTTGTGTCAATATCACTCCGAACTATGGTTCTGGAGTTTTAGCGTTCTGTGGCTGATTCTCCTTGAAACCCAAGAAAGCTAATAGACTGCGATGGCTGGGTCATTTAGAAAGAACGCCAGAGAGTTTCCAGACCAAAATCACAGATGTGCTGGAGTTGGAAGGACAATACTAAAAGTTCAGACTAAGGCAAATTTGGAGAGACAATGTTCATGAAGATCTAGGACAACTCAAGAGTAGACAGCTGGAGAGAGAAAGCCAGAAACAGAGATTATTTAAGATGGATTATATCTTCATAATTCTGAAGAGAGAGAGAGAGAGAGCGAGAGAGAGAGAGAGAGAGAGAAAAATAAGTTCATTTTTTTTCTACCACCCAGGGGGTGAAGACGCCTGTCCGATGAAGCAGTCAGCGACCCATAGCTGATATGCCAGCGTCAGAGTTAGCGAACCATAGCTGACCAAGACCCTGTCCCACCTCTCCGTGGTACCCCCAGTAACAGGCATAGCCTGGCTAACGGGGCAGGTATTGCCATAGTCCCCATGGTAGTGGAGTCTGTTAAAGAAGCATTGCACATCCCCTGCTGTTTAGCTGTACTCTGGGAGTTGAAAAATATCTGCCATAACCTGCTCCCACGCCGATACGATGATGTGTCTCAACACACCTACAGCATCGGCTGCAAAGGACACCAGCTCGCAGTTACGGGAGTTCGTACAAGTGCAAGTTTCTACCTCCCATTGCCAGCATACATCTTATACGAGTGCAAGTTTCTCGTATAATGCTTTTTATTAACTGCTTTTCTTCTTTGGTGTCTTCATTGTTTTTATCCAGTGTCCATCTTTCTTAACTTAACATTAGTTCATAGTCAACTTTATATTTACTTAGAGTCTACCTGTCTGCCCTATTTGGTTTATCTGTTCTCAATATTTTATTCCAGGATGGGCCCATTGTGTGGAATGCCTTTATCCAAGGTCAAGTGTTGGCTGCTTACTTCTATGGATATGCAGTATCCAAGATCCCAACAGGGTGGATGGTATCTAGGGTGGGTGGGAAGATCCTGATATTGGCCAGCTCATTGGCTGCATCAGCCATGTGTCTTTTGACACCTGTTATTGCTACACATAGTGAGATAGTCACCATCCTCATGCGCATCCTCTTGGGTATGTGTGGGGTGAGTTTGTCCCCTGAACATTAATAATTTGAGGTGTTTGCATATACGGAAACATATTCGTTTTAAATTCATTCATTTCATTCATTCATTTGCATGTCCCTTGCGGAACTTTGCCTCCCAAACAGCACTCCTGTAGGCCTCTCGGTTGTGAGCAAGATGGCCTGCTGCTGCTGCATCCATTTCCAGATCGTCAACGATGTCTTGCAGCCATCTTCGTCTTGGTCTTCCTCTTTTTCTTTTTCCCATTATGTATCCTTCCAATACGGTCTTCTCTAAATTATCATGACGTTTAATGTATCCAAAATATTTCAGTTTTCTCTCTTTAATCCTCTTCACTAGCCAGCCTTCTTCAATATTAAGCTCTTGTAGTATAGATATATTTGTTCTTTTTTGTGTCCACGATATTTGGAGAACTCTTCTGTAGCATTTACATTCAAAGGCATTTATGTGTTTCTCAGCTGTTTTTAAATACGAGTCCTAAAATGCTATATTGAACCTATCTTGTTATATGGAAGTGAATCATCTACAATAGGCAGGTCTGCACAAAAATCATTGGAAGCAGCAGAAATGTGGTTTATTAGAAGAATGTTGTGACTCCCCTGAACAACAAAAATAACTAATGAAGAATGTATGACAAGAGCTGGAGAGACAAAAAATCTTGTCAAAAAGATAAGAGAGAGACAATGTACTTTCATAGGACATGCAATGAGAAGAGGGGGCACTGAAAATATTATAACAACAGGAAAAATAGAAGGAAGAAGATCAAGAGGAAGACTAAGAGAAATGATACTGGACAGTCTGACGGGATGGTGTGAGAGGAGATCATCAACTGAGCTGATGGCCTGCATGAAGGATCGTGTGATGATGATGATGACAGATTTAGAGGTGATATGTGACGCACACTAAGTGAAATACGACTCCCTCTCCACCGTGTAAAATCTGACTCAGTTAAGTGAAAAAAAACTGCACATGTAAATGTGATGTATCCCCATTGTATGTGGTGTAACACCAACAACAAGGAGATAACTTCAGTGCATGGTGGACACCATCATATGGTATGAGGAACAGAGGTGTCCAATCTTCAGTCAGTATTGGGGACTATAGCCAACTGAGCTCTTCCTGACACCGCTCTTTGGCAGCAAGTTGTATCACTATAGTCATGTGAATGTGATAGGGATCAACCTGTTCTTCAGTGGGGCTTTCTTGAGAAGGCTGTATTGCAGACTGCATTCATTTTCTTGTGTGCACTACTGAGTGTGATGAGAGACCTTCATCATTAACATAACAGTAAAGAACTCAATCCAGCAGCATGTGTAACAATAAAATATCTCTCTCTCTCTGAACCTTAAGTGCCCAGGGCACATGGGGCTTCCACAAGGGTTTTCCACAAATGCCTGTCTTTCGCCTTTTTTTCTGCTCTTGCCCAGGTGAGCCCTCTATTGCTCAACATCCTTTCTGTTGTTCTTCTCCATGTCTCTTTTGGTCTACCCTTACTTCTGCTCCCCTGTGGTGTCCATCTTAGTGCTATTTTTGGTAGTGAGTTGTCAGTCATTCGGAGCACATGTCCCAACCATCGCCAGCGTCTTTCCTCAATAATTGTTGTCAGTGGTTTCATCTGCATTTCTGCCAATAAAATGTTATTTCTTATGGTGTTTGGCCAAAATATTTTTTTAATTCTACGTAAACATTTAGTCTGGAAAGAATTCAACTTGTTTTCTATGGTTTTGGTGATTTTCCAGCATTCACTTCCATAGAGTAGTACACTTAGAACATTACTCTTAAATATCCTGATTTTCATATTTATGCTTAGTTTATTTGATTTCCATATATTCTGTAGCATTGCAAAAGCCTGGTTTGCTCTAGTAAGTCTGCTGTTGATGTCCTCTGTGCTGTCTCCATTTTCTACTACTCTGCTGCCAAGGTATACAAATTCGTTGACTTCCTCCACTAACTTGTTATCTACTCTGAGTACATTTCTGTTGTTCACATTTTGCTTCATTAACTTTGTCTTTCCTACATTGATCTTTAGTCCTATGTTGTTTGCATTCTGGATTAACTTGTTTATTTTATCTTGCATATCTTTGTGACTGCTTGATAATAGACAAATGTCGTCCGCAAAGTCAAGGTCCTCCAGCACTGTGTCAAGGGTCCATTGTAATCCTCTGCGTTTGTCTGATGTTGCCTCCTTCATTAACCAGTCTACTGCCAAGATAAATAATGTTGGTGATAGTACACATCCCTGTTTCACTCCTGTTTGTACCCTAAAGCTGCTGGAGGTATGTTCTCCACAGATAACTTTGCACTGAAAACCCTCGTATAGGGCTTTGATTACATTAATTATTTTATGGGGGAGGCCATGCCATCTTAGGATTTTCCACAGTGCATCTCTGTTGACACTGTCAAAGGCTTTCTCAAAATCTATGAATAATGCATATGTTGTGCTATGCCACTCATTTGCCTGTTCTAATATTTGTCTAAGTACAAATATATGGTCTATGCATGATCTTCCTTTCCTAAATCCTGCCTGCTCTTTCCGAAGTTTTTTCTCAAGTGTTGGTACAATTCTGTTGATGATTATTCTGCAAAATACTTTACTAGTGAGTGGCAGTAGGGTAATGCCTCTCCAGTTCCCGCAATCTCTGAGGTCACCCTTCTTTGGTAGTTTTACTATAAGACCAGTTTTCCACTCCTCTGGGGCTTTTTCTAAATCCCAAATTTGTTGTAATATCCGGCAAAGTTGTTTTGGTGTTTCTGTTTCTTCTGCTTTCAACATCTCAGCAGTCACTTCATCTTCACCTGGTGCCCTGTCTGATTTTAGCATCTTTATCGCCTCTTTTACTTCATTTATTGTTATTGGTCCTGTATTGATGTTTAGTTCCGCTTTTGCTTCAGGTATATCTATTGCTTGTGCTGCTTGTGTTCTGTTTAGTAGGGTGTTAAAGTGTTCCCTCCATCTTTCAATTTTTTCTCTTTCTCCACTGACCAGTTGTCCATTTTGTGTTCTTACTGCACTTTCACATCTTGTATTGAAGTTACCTGTCATCTGCTTTGTGATTTTATATATGGTTTTCATGTCATTTGTATATGCTGCTTTCTCTGCTGTTTCTGCTAAGTTGTCATAATATTGACGTTTATCTTGACGGCATGATTCCTTCACTTCTTTGTCTTTTTGTGCATAATTACTTAAAACTCGTTCTTTAAGCCGTTGTGATTTGGTGTTCAGTAATTTTTTCTTGATTTCTTTTCTTTGCTCTATCTTTTCCCATGTGGTCTCACTTATCCATTCCTCTTTTCTCCTTTTCCGATATCCCAGCACCTCTTTTGCTGTTTCCTGTAGTGTTTTATTGAACTCTAATATGGACATTTCTGCTTCATCTTGTAGGACATTGAAGCGGTTCTTAAGTATTATTGAGAATTCATTTCTTGTTTGCTGGTCTATCAGTTTTCTTGTATCAAAATGTATCTTTCTGTGTTCTCCGATTCTGGCTTTCCTTAATTTTAGTTTTATTTTTGCTACCAGAAGGTTGTGATCACTTCCTATATCTGCTCCTTTCCTTGCTCGCACATCTTGTAGTGACCGTTTCCACTTGTTGTTTATTAGTATGTGATCGATTTGGTTTTCTGTGGTTTTATCTGGTGACCTCCAAGTCACCTTATGGATGTTTTTGTGTTGGAAAATTGTCCCTCCGATGGTCATCATGTTTTCTTCACAGAAACTGCACAGTCTTTCTCCATTTTCATTTATTTCTCCGATTCCTTCTCTTCCCATGATTCTTCTTCTATCTTCATTTCCTTCACCTACTTTTGCATTGAAGTCGCCCAAGATGAGTAGCATATCATGCTTGGGTATTGTTTCTACTGTGGCTTGGAGGCTGTTGTAAAAATCTTCTTTTAATTCCTCTTCAGCTGCTTCTGTTGGTGCATAACAAACTATAATAGACAGCTTCGTGAATCTTGAGTTGAACCGTGCATATAATAATCTCTCATTTATTGGGGTCCATTTCAGCAATGCTCTTGATGCTTCTTTTGTTATAATCACTGCTACTCCTCCTTCATGAAGATCTTCTTTACCTGACCATATTATTGTATCTTCTGTGTGCTGTGTTGTTAATTTCCTTCTGCCTTGTCCTGTCCATCTTGCTTCTTGTATTCCTAGTATGTCTAGTTTGTATCTGTGCATTTCCTTGATGGTTTGTGCTAGTTTTCCAGTCTGGTTTAGTGTTCTTACATTCCAGCTGCCTATTTGCATCTTTTGTTTAGGTTCCAGGAGTTCTGCAGTCGGGCTGGGGACTTCCAGTGGCTGGCTTTCATCCACAACCTTCATGGGCTCAGTTTCCTGATAAGCATTTCTCCTTCCACCTGCATTTGCTTTTTCCCTTGCTTCTGTTTCTGTAGCAGTCTGATAGTTTTTTACCAGATAGGGTTGCTGGCCCTATGCTGAACCCTCCTTAGTCGCCTTTTACGATCATGCATGGTAGAGTACAGTGGTCCTATTCTTTGCAGATCCCGGGTACCACACGGGGGAATAAAATATAACTCCATTGATTATATAAAAATGCTGATATGTGAAAATAAGTCTTCTGTCAAGGAACTTAGACTCTGACTTTTCTGATCACTGGATTTACGAGTTTTCATTCTTTCTCCCTTGTGCCAGACAGCGCAGAGTACAATTCTTTTTCAGCTGCTCTATATCTCGCACAGAATGTTCGTGTTGAAAGCTTCCATAGGGGAAATAATCTCATAATGATACTAGCCCTGCTTTCAAGAAAATAAAATTAATGTATGTGATAAATAACCTTGCTTTAAGGGAAAGCCTGTTATATGTGGTGGGTGTCTGAGTGGCGAAGTGGCTAGTGCACTGGTCTCTCATGGCAAAGGTCGGGGGTTTGAATCCGGCCGGAGGCACCCCAGTCACCCAGCTGTAGAAATGGGTACCCGACTTCTTCTGGAGTTGGGGAAGGAAAGGCGGCCAGGCGTGATACTGACCATATCACCCTCTAGTGTGCTGACAGGTCAAGGAAAATATGGGCACTAACACCATATCCCTATGTGCCTCTTAGGCATGGCAGGATTACCTACCTACATATTATATGTGATATATAACTTAAAGTTATAAAGTTAGAAATAATTTCAGATTATGTTATCTTTAGATTAATAATAACAGTGTACCACATATACTGTCTATAAAGTGCACTGTTTTCCTCTAAAAATTTGTTAAAAAAAACAGAGTACATCTGATATACCAGAAATCTGCAAGCATGCATTTATATAAGCGCCCTGCAGAATTCTCTCAGATAAACCATTAAAAAAACTCATGAAAGAGAACTGACACAGCTGGGTGCAGCCTTCAGATTTTGAAGCGTATGCCACTAAGAATAATTAAGATTATTATGAGTATCTCACAGATGTGTAAATGGGTTATAACTTTATGGGATTCAGTGAAGCCAGAGATAGTTGCTAAATTACTGCAGAAGTATGGTACTAGCAACACCCTTAGATCATAGCTGTTTTCTTATATGGGTCTGAAATGTGAAGTATATTAGATATGAGAAAAAAAAATTAAACAGTTTCTATCCTCACTGATGCCTTCACATATATAATGAACATCAAGAACAAACTCTGATGTTCTGCAGTATGTTATCTTTTATTCATGGAGACAAAATTCATCATCAGAAGACTAAGATGGCTGGGACCAAGAATTGATGAGAGCCATATATCACCAGTTGTTAGCAAAACAGATTAACATCAAATAAAGACCAAAAGCAAAGATGGGCCAAACACTTCCAAGAAATACTTAATCGACCACACTCAAATGAATTAATAAATCTTGAAACCGATTTACCAGTCCCTCAACTAAATGCCAACTTAGATGAAGTTACACTGAATGAAATTGAAACAGCAGTGAATCTAATTGCTAACAACAAAGCTGCAGGTGAAGATGAAATAACAATTGAAATGTTAAAAACTATTAACAGTGACAACATGAGCCAACTACAAAGAAAGTTTAATAAAATTTGGAAAGAAGAAAAGGTCCCTTCTAAATGGAAAAAGGGAATCATTGTTAAAATACCCAAACAAAGGCAACCTCAGTGACTGCAATACCTGGAGGGGTGTATACTATCAGTTGTGTCAAAGGTGTTTTGTAAACTGATTCTGAATAGAATTAAGGATGTAGCGGATACGGCAATGAGAGAAAAACAGGCAGGATTTCGAAAAGGGAGAAGCTGTCTCGACCAGATCTTTACTCTAAGAATAATACTTGGAGAACATATTGAAAGGCAGAAACCATTAATCCTGAACTTCATAGACTTTAAAAAAGCATTTGATAGCATACACAGAGATTCATTGTGGAGAATTTTAAGACTATATGGAATACCATCTAAAATTGTCAACATCGTTAGAGATTTCTTTTGTGCAGTCAAGACAGAAGAAGGAATGAGCAAATGGCTTAAGATTTAAACAGGCATAAAACAAGGATATATATTATCTCCATTGCTTTTTGGAATTGCCATAGACTTTATAATAAAAAGATGCTGTACAGGTAAAACTAGCATTGATTGGGTACTTGGGACTCAAATAGAAGATCTTGATTTTGAAGATGACAATGTGAAATCAGTGCATGAAAAAACAGATTCCCTGCCTTCCTTGGTAAGCAAAATAGGTCTTGAAATTAACAAAGACAAAACAAAAATAATGAAGCTTCTCATTAATCAAGAAGGAAAAATATACATAGAAGGAACAGCTGTTGATGAAGTAAACCAGTTTGCATCCTTTGGCAGCTAGACAGACCAGGATGGTGACACTAGGAAGGAAGTTAGAATTGCAAAAGCAGCATTGTCCTTCAAAAATCTTGAGAACATATGGAATTCAAAAGTTATAAGCACAAAAACCAAATTAAGATTATTCAATTCAAATGTAATATCCACCCTCGTTTATGCATGTGAAAGCTGAAAATCAACTAAAGAAATAGACAAGAAATCAGATTCTTTTGAAAACAAATGCCTATGGAAAATACTTGGTATAAAGTGAAATGAATTCAAGAACAACGCATAGATAAGACAAATGAGCAAACAACAACCTGTCTCATGAGTGATCAGAAAAATAAGATGGACATATGTAAGCCATGTGATGAGAAGAAACAATCAGAGAATACCAAAACAAGCTATCAAGTGGAGCACAACAAGCCAAAGAAAAAGAGGTCGACCACATGAAACTCTAAAGAGGACATTGTTAAGAGAAGCCAGTTTAGTGGGCATAGCATCCCTTGATGAAGTAGAATGACTCACCAAGAACAGGAAAACCTGGCAAACAACTATGCGAGCCCTATGTGATGTTTGACGGCAGGGAAGGATGTAAGATGTAAGTAAGATATATCACCAAGGAAGGAGATTGCAAGGCAGACCAAAACTGGGTATCAATGATAATTTATAAGTCACCTATGTGAGATTTCTTCATCAGCTGCAAGAACTTGGAAGAACTAGAAAAAAGACTATATCACATGGAGATTAACTGTACATAAGGGTGCATTACTTAAGGAGGAAATGAGAGCCAGATGTGAAGGCAGGCGCAAATGCCAAGAAAATGGTTTTTGTAAGGACAAAAACTGCCTGCTGTTGCTATGGTCTGATGTTCTAAACCAACATTGGTAGAATCAACCATGTGATCTGTTGTGCAAAATCAACATTAATAGAATCAACCATGAAATCTGATGTGCAAAATCAACATTGGTAGAATCAACCATGAGAGGAGCTGCTCAGCAAAATGAAACTTGGCAAACTTGCAACACAACTGACGTATGTTAGTTCATATGCCTGCATCAAAACTGACTTTATAGATGATGCTGAAGATAATGAGTTGTAAGAAGACAGTCATGGCTCCGTTTTTGATACAGGAGAGAGTACAAGGTTTATCTAGCTCTGGAATGTACATACGATTAAATGTTCTAATATTATTTCTTCCATAGAATAAAGGGTTGCATCCTAAATGATTATGCATCTTATAGGCCAAGAGATATCATATGTGAAATATGATACTGCTGAAGGGAAATAATCTCAAGATTTCTCATGTAACCACAGCATTTGGATGTAAGTTAAAGCATTTATATGTTATCTTGAGACATGAGTCGACAGTAATAGTTGGGGATGATGATTGGAAGGAAGAGAAGTAGTGATGTTTTACTGATCTTGCAGGGTATGATTGTTGTCTCTGTTCAGAGCCTGTTAAACAACTGGTCACCACCATTAGAAAAATCTATGATGGGTGCCTACACTTTTGCTGGTAAGTTGAGATAGGTTAATTTAGAAATATCTGCTCAAAGATTCTTTTACAATCGAATAACAGGTAACTTATTGGCCTTTTGGCTAAGATCAAAGTGTAGTTCTGCGCTCTGTAGAATGTACACTTTGTTATTTTGGAACAAACCAGATGCTTGAGGCCTGCCCTGCACAGTGAGTGCCAGGGGTATGGCTCACATCTCGTTACGGGTGGACCCGGTTTGCAGTACCACCGGGTCATGGCCTGTTGTTTTTGTCGTTTTAAAAAAATAAATAAATAAATAATAGGTAACTCGCTTCTCAGCCTTTTGGCTAAGATCAAAGTGGCTGAGGTCAAAGTGTCCTCTTGGCAGGTACCCTGATCAACATGCCCTTTGGTCAAAACAAAAGCGTGGTTATTTTTTAACAAAGTGAGATGTTCGAGGCATGCCCTGCACATTGAATGCTGGGGGCAGGATTCACGTCTCATTACGGGTTGACCCAGTTTGCAGTACCACCGGGTCACGGCCTGTTGTTTTCGTTGTCTTAAACTTCTCTTTCCCTGGTCAGTGCGTGTTTACTGGATCTCATTTATGTCAGCATCTAGAAGATGAGAATGGTCACCTAGCATCTTGATGTCAACCCTGTTGTCTGACACATTAATCTCAGCACTTGCTGTCTGATAGGTTGATCTCAGTATTTGCTGTCTGACATGTTAATGTCAACACATGCTGTTTGATAAGTTGATGTTAACATTTTTCTGTCTGATAAACTAATGTCAACACATGCTGTCTGTTGTATTTGGGTGAACAAACTAGCTAATGACACTTCAGATCATTAGAACAATGATCTGACTTGCTCATATATGCTCATAGGAAGAATGATCTAACAAGAGTGCAGAAAACTCTCTACTGTAGAGAGCAGAACAACACACCTCCCTAGACCTTAGAGTAAGTACCCACCTCAGACAAGTGCTTCAGCCCTATTAAACTCCTGACTCTCAGTTGATTCCTAGGAGCCTGTGAGTTGTTTTCTCCTTCTTATTTTGTCTTGCCCCAGAACTGAACCATTGTCTTGCAAGTGGCACTGCACCTTGCAGATATGACAAATGAAATTATTTAAGTTCTCAGTACTTATTTTCACATATTCCAAAGCCAGCATGGGGCCTTTTTTGGTGTTTCTGAAAGTCTTTTCAATCCCCTTGTTCTTGCTTGTCATTTTATGCCCAGTCACTTACATAGGTCGTATGCTGTTGGTGCTACAAATCCTCTCGCTCCCACTTCCACAGCTATCACTCTTGCCTTGACTTCTGCTATCTCCCTTAGTTGTATAATAATCTAGTGATAGGTACCTTATTTATTTACATCCATTTTAAAAAAATTTAACATTGATATATGATTTGACCATTGAATAAGTTAATGACACATTTCATGTATATGCTTGATAACAGGTCTGCCATGTGGTACTCTAGCTGCCTTCATCTTGGCTGGATTCTTGTGTGAGCATGGTTTTGCTGGAGGCTGGCCTTCTGTGTTCTACACTTTTGGTGAGTGTCTGTTGGCAGAATCTGACCATGAAAGTTGTGTGTTTTTCATTCTCTCAGACAGTGACTGTACTAATCATTAGTTGAGTAAACAAGCAATGAATGTCATGGCAGCTGCCAACATTCAGTAGAGGCTACTAATACTTTTATACCAGGGGCTGATCCTTGTACCCATTGAGTATGCCCTAGCCATCCTCACTGTCAGCCCTTCTCAGATCGAAAAACTCAAAAAGGTGCAAAATTAAGCCATGTGAATTATCTTGGGGTCTATGAGAGACATTTCCTATGTAGCGATGAGATACCTTCTTGATTTCCCCACCATGAATCACAGGATCAAGATCTAAAGGGCACATGTTTACCTCAAGATAAGTGTGGACAAAAGCATTCATTGCACCAAGAACTCCTTAAAGAAAAGGGTGACAGGAACTAAAGAGGGACAAATCATGGATGGCTCATGCAGAAGATGTCATCAAGCAGGTCTGTGAACTCAACAACATCATCCTTGGCTAGGAATGGGTACCTGTGCCTCTAGCATTCAGGGGCACTTTCTCTTGCATTGTCATGCTTGACAAGAGAAGCAGGGACCAGAATCCACTTGCTGTGAATGCTGAGGTCAATGCCCTCATCAGTGAAAACTTCAGTGAGCCAATCAATCAATCAATCAATCAATCAAGTGCTGTGCCGCATGGCATAGGTGATCATTTCTCTCCACAATTCCCTGTCTTTAGACTTGATTATGAGATCCGCTGGTGACTTTCTTCCTAGTCACACTGACAGCCCATCCAGTAACTTCTCTCTCTATCTTCCTCTGTCTCTTCTTCCCTCAATTTTTCAAGTTGCCACAGTGTGTTCCCATTTTACTCTTCTCAAAAAATGTCCTATAAATCTCGCTTGTCTGCCTCTGATCTTTGCTGTAATTTGCCTTTTAACTCCAGCCTCTCTTAAGACTTCTTCGTTGGTTTTCTTAGCTGTCCATGCTTCTTCTTATGAAGTACATTTCCATGGCCTCCATTTCTCGCATTGTCATGATTGTTCTTGGGAATGTACAGTGTTGGTTTCCCCTTACCTTCCACTGGTTATGGTTTACTCCACTAGCCTTTGACTCTGGCCAGAGCCTACCCTACAAGGCAGCAGGGGGTTTGAAATCAGAGTTTTCCTTCTCTTAGATGAGCTACAAACCAATACTAATGAGCCTCATCTACCAAAAGCATCTGGTTTTCAGGTGCCAGATACTCGCCTTTTGCCCCTTTCTCCTGTCAGTTTAGTTCCACCACGAGAAGGCCAGAAGCTGGACTTCAGTGAGGCAGATGCTGTGATTTACACAGATGGGTCCATTGTATGACATCAAAGGAGTGCATGGGCATTCACAGCACTTTTGGGTGGCAGAACAATCCAGGAAGCAAATGGTGCCTTCACTGTCTCTCTCTCTCTCTGAACCTTAAGTGCCCATGGCACATGGGGCTTCCGCAAGGGTTTTCCACAAATGCCTGTCCTTTGCCTTTTTTTCTGCTCTTGCCCAGGTGAGCCTTCTGTTGCTCAACATCCTTTCTGTTGTTCTTCTCCATGTCTCTTTTGGTCTACCCTTACTTCTGTTCCCCTGTGGTGTCCATCTTAGTGCTAATTTTGGTAGTGAGTTGTCATTCATTCGGAGCACATGTCCCAACCATCGCCAGCGTCTTTCCTCAATAATTGTTGTCAGTGGCTTCATCTGCATTTCTGCCAATAAGATGTTATTTCTTATGGTGTTTGGCCAAAATATTTTTCTAATTCTTCGTAAACATTTAGTCTGGAAAGAATTCAACTTGTTTTCTATGGTTTTCGCTATGGCCACAAGCATATGATGGAGGTGATGGCAGTAATGAAAGCATTTGTATGGCTGGAGTCACAAGATGACACCCATGTCTGCATACTAAGTGATTCAATGAAATATGATCCTGAAGGTTGAGGCATGTTCTGTACACAGGAAGTGGCTTGAGTCATTGCAAAAATCAATGATTTGCAGAGTCACCTTCATCTATACACATGGGCATTTAGGGAAATGAGAGAACTGATAAACTGGCTGGCTCTGCCATCATTGCAGATGGACAGCCACTAGATTGAGCTGATATTGTTAACGTGGTCAGAGAGATAGGCAGATTAGAGGACTTCGAGGGCAGTGAATTTACACTGCTACTCAGACTGAGAAAGCTGGGAATACAGATCGGCACGGCCAGGAATGAGAGGCATACTGGACATGTGAGACAACTGCTCAACCAACACAGGACAGGCACTATCAGCCATGGGACGCTGATGGATATGTTGAGGGAGGGATCTGAGCACCTATGGACATGTCCGGAGTGCAACGATGATGACCCAGACCATAAACCATAAACAAGCAAAAGTTAAGTCACTGTTGCAGTATAGTGTATATATGCCCACAAATGTACACACAAATATATACATAGTCACTGTAGTAAATCAATGGAAAGTAGCTTAAATGTAAAAAAGCAGCATTATTTAAGGTTCCTTTCAAGTGTGACCACATTTCTTACATGTTTTGATGAATACTGCTCAAGGAACAGCATAAAAGACTGTTTAATTTAGGTTTTTCTTGTTTGTTCTTGTATCTATTAAATTCTCCAAAAATCAGCCTGTAAAATCTAACCTTGTTTTCTCTCACATCGTTTATTTGTTGTTTGTTGAAAGTACTTTAGTAAATAAAATGTTGTTGTACCATTCTGTATCTTCACTTTTAACTTTTACTAATCTGCTCTCCTACAACTTCACTCCCTGACACTATTTCCCAGAATCAGCACATCTTTTCCTTACTTAAACTCCCTTCCCTTCCTCCCCCCCCCCCCCAAATTCCTGGATTCTACAGGCATGTTTAGTCTGCTCTTCTGTCTGCTATGGGCATTTCTTGTGACTGACAGCCCTGACCTCCACCCATGTATCAGTAGGAGCGAGAAAGAGTACATACTTGCCAGTCTTCCAGGGAAGGTAACCACCCAAAATGTAAGTTCAGCTTAGTATTGTGTCTGTTTATCTCTGTGTCAGTCTGCATGTCTTGTCCTGATTGTGTTTGCTTGTATGAACATCAAAACTCTTGGATATGCCTGGGTAATGAAAACCTCAAAGTAAGCAGTTTTCTCAGGCAAACAGTAACCTCAAGTCCAAGCCTACACCAGGAATATAGAATCATCATGGTGCTGTGTATCTCAGTGTGAAAAAAAAACCTCAAGATTACAGGTTAACTTTGGGTAACAAAAACTAGTTTACTAGTTATATCAGTTTAACAATAGTCTCCAGGTTAAGCCTTTATCACAGACATAAAAATATTGAGGCTGCTGTTTACCTCAGTGTGATAAAAATCTCAAGATTACTGGTTATAACAGATTAATAAAAATGTGAAGACAAGCATTTAAAAAACTCTAGATTACTAGTCATCCCAGGGTAACAAAAATCTCAAGATTACTGGTTTCGGGGTAACAAAGAACTAAATATTACTGGTTATTTCAAAGTAACAAAAACCTCAGGACAAACATCAAAAACCTTGAGATTACTGGTCACCTCTGGGTAGTAAACATCTCAAGACAAACATAAAGAACCTCAAGATTATTGGTTATCTCAGGTTAAGAAAAGTCTCAAGATTACTAGTTATTTCATAATAACAGAAACCTCAGTATTGCTGGCTATGTTATGATAAGAAAAACATAAAAGTTTTGTGATTATCTTTGCCTCATAGAAACCCCATTCAGTGCCTTGGAAGAGCATCCTAACCTCCCCACCAGTTTATGCTGTGGCAGCATGTGCAGTATGTACAGACTTTGTTGGGAATGTCTTGCTTCTCTATCTACCAACATATCTGGCAGAGGTCATGAACTTTAACATATCATCGGTGGGTTATTATGATGTCATGATCTTTGATATATCATTTGAGGGGTAAAATAAAAGACAGAAATGACAGTTGGTGAACTTGACTTCTTAAGTACTGATGTGATGGTTAAGATCTTAGCAGCCAATGATGTGGTTAAGATCTTAATGCTGATGAATGGTGAAGACCTTCAGATAAAAGCAGAAAGATGAGGAATAGTTTACAATGACTGTTTTTTTTTAAAATTTGTATTGTTGACATTCTTGCTTGATGATACTTTAGAAAGCCACCAGGTGAGCCAATGGAAAATATCAAAGATGGATGTCTGTGGAGGAGCATGATTGTTAACATCTGCTCTGCATGGCACATGATGATGATAGACCAGACATAAGAAACAAATCTTCTAAACAAGCTCTGTCACCATATAGAATATGTCAGATTCTATCCTATTGGCAATGTTGTTATAAAAGAACAGCACATGTACAGAAGCACCTTATAGAAATAAGGATGTTAGTTGTCTATAACTGTCAAGACACAAATGACCTTAATCTTACAAAGATTGTTAGCCACAGTGTGGTTTGATTGCCACTCAAGAATGTACCCCTCAAGCTGTACCACATGTGTGACTGTCATCCAGAATGTGATATGATTGTCATCCAGAGTGTGGTATGATTGTCATCAAGAGTGTGATGTTTGTCATCCAGAGAGTGGTATCCAAGGATGAGTCAGGTCTTCATGTACTTGTTGTAGCAGTGCAGGTTGAATATGACATAGGCCATGAAGATAATGACAAAAGGGAAAAAAACT
This sequence comes from Achatina immaculata, assembly GCA_009760885.1. Classification (NCBI taxonomy): domain Eukaryota; kingdom Metazoa; phylum Mollusca; class Gastropoda; order Stylommatophora; family Achatinidae; genus Lissachatina; species Lissachatina immaculata. Next base: position 3,317,386 of record CM019707.1, read on the forward strand.
AATCTATTTCAATATAAATTACAGCATATCACATGTATCTATTTTGGTGAATAGAGGTGTATGGTGCAATTTTATGAAGCGATAGAGAGTGAGTAAAATGAGAAAAAAATGAATAGAAAATATGAGAGTAAGATGAGAATGTATAAATGAAAAAAAACATACAATATCCAATATTTCGGCGTGAGCCTTTTTCGAGGATTACATACACAAACAAAACAACATATAACTTATCTGAGTGGGGTCATCCTGAATAGGAAACAACACAAGAATGCGTGTCACTTTGACTAGGCATAGAGACCACATGGAGGCCACAGAGGAAACCAGAAGAGGCCAGAAGAAATCAGAAGACTAGGAGGTGGGAAAAAGAGAGATGGAAGGACAACAGACACCTGTAACGCAAGTGTCGGGGGGAAGGGGAAGCGGAGATATAATAGAAAAAGAACTAGGAATGAGCAAAAGTGCCCTAAACACACGTAGCACACTAGAGACGCACATCGTAGTGGGGCGAGGGAAGCAGGGAGATAATAAACCTGGTAAATACAACCATGCCCGGAGGGGCAATAAAAACCAATAAGCCACCAGAGAAGTGGCGGTGGGAAGCTATGAGAAAGAAGCAAGAAAGTGGAGTATAAATCGCAGAAAAAAAGTGGAAAACTAAAGAAGTTAAAGGAAGCTGAAGACATTGTTAATTACAGCTGGGCGGAGACAGCCAGCCTGGAAAATAAGGCGCTGTTCCAGGACCCTCCGAGATCATACATCAGCAGAACAAGAGTGGATCGCACTGACAGAAATGTCCTGCTTTCCCCTGTGGTTGCTAAGGCAAAAATATTTAGCCACAGGTGTCCAAGCCCTCTTAGAAATGTCGTTAAGATGTTGGCGAAAACGAACTCCTAAGCGCAAACCGGTCTTCCCTTTATACTTCATGTCACAACTTTTGCACATAATAGCATAAATAACTTTGCGTGAAGTGCAGGTGAAGCCCTCCTGAACTGATAACACGGACTTAGGGAAGGAGATCTGGCTAGCTTCAACAATAAACGAGCAAGTGTTGCATTTGCGACGTCCGCAACGTCTGGTACCATAAAAAGTGTCATCTGTCTTAAGGCGACTACGAACTAAAAGGTCCCTGAGGTTCTTGTCCCGTATGTAGGCCACCAATGGGGGTTTCTCAAAGAGTTCACGTGTATCAGGCTTGGTTTGGAGGATGTGGAGATGGCAAAACAGTATGTTTTTAACCGCCAAACTATGAGGGTGGTGCGTAAGTACCAGTTTAACTCTGTCCGAGCTACAGTGCAGTTTAGGAGTAAGGACTTGTTGCCGCGATATATGGCCGATGCGGTTCAAAGATGACAAAAAGAACATGTTCTGGATAGCAGGACGCCACTCAGATAAGTTATATGTCATTTTGTTTGTGTATGTAATCCTCGAAAAAGGCTCATGCTGAAATATTGGATATTGTATGTTTTTTTTCATTTGTACATTCTTATCTTACTCTCATACTTTCTATTCATTTTTCCCCCATTTTACTCACTCTCTCTAACACTTTGTAAAACTGCACCATACACCTCTATTCACATTTATTATTTGAACCAGTTTTACTGCAGTTGCCATCCAAAAGGGTACAAGTTGTGTAATAAATTTCAATGTTTGATTTTAGTACACCTTATTTGATTTATATAATTATATATAATTTATCACAACTTACATCAGATAGTATCTATTTTTTTTTTTACCTTTCATTTCTACATTCATCTCTGGCCTTCTCCACCTCAGAGTGGCCTGCTGTCTGCCTTGCCATATGTCTTCTGTTTTGTCTCAATGGCACTGGGTGGCCATCTGTCAGACTGTCTTATCAAACGCACCACACTGACTCTCACTACAGTCAGAAAATTGACCTGTGGTTTTGGTAAGTACCTACATTTTTTTTCCAAATGTTCTGACTTTTTTTGGAGTTGGGAGGGGGGAGGGGGGAGAGGAGGTTACCTTATCTTATTTTTTTTTGTATGTGCTTTTAGATTGATTGACTGATTAAATACCATATTAGCAGGTGACTGTAATCATGCTTCTCTCTTCTGCATGTTCCCTGATATTTAAAAACATTTCAAATGCCTTGCCTTTCCCTTGTCGTCTAAATAGCCTTCTCATATATTTTTCTTTTGGCCTCTCTCACTTTCTTTTTTCAATGATTTTCCAGTGACTATGAGATTTTCTCCTCCTCTTCTTGCAACATGTCAAAGACTTTTGATTGTCATTTCCTTATTATTTTAATTAGTTTCTTCTTAAACATTTTAATATATATATATATATATATATATATATATATTGGTTCGGGATATATGTTTCATCTTTCTTTAAAACCAGATTTTTGTTGTTTCCTGTTTCTATCTGTTTATTGTTATAATCTCAAAAGAAAATGGTAACTTGCTATTATATACAGCACTGTAAAACCACCCCCCCACCCTACTCTTAAGAAAATTATCCTAACTGGTGGTAACTTATTTGTCTTTCTTATTATTTACCTTATTTCTTCTGTACTTTCTTTTATTTATTTTTTTTTAACTCTTTATTTCCAGAAATATTTTACATGACATTCAAATAAAAATGTACATATTTATATACATGCATAGTTGCATAATACAGGACTTTTAAAATTAAAACATATAAATAGGTGATGAAATGAGGTGTAAGTTAATGAGATGCAATTTTCATGGGGGTGTAGATGAAAAAAAAAATGACGTCAAAGTTTCAATTGTTTGTTCAAAGAATTAGTGGAGATTCTGGGCTCAGTCTGCCCGACGGCCATCGTCATTCCTTTCAGAGGCGGGCGGCGTCTAGCGGGAGATCTTAGTAATTTTTTTTTAATGTATGTTGTGAAATGAGCATATATAATTACACATGCATAATTTACACAATCGTCGAATATTTGGAAATATACATTTGTAGTGAAAATGAGGTGTATGCTAATGGAATTACAATTTTGATGGGAGTGTGGATGACAAACAAATTACATAATTTCTCCAAGCATGGGTCAGGGAATTGTGTGATCGACTGCCTTGGCCGCTCCTTTCAGGGGCGGGGGATTAAGGGGAAGTTACATAAAGAGAAGTTAGGGAAGAATGGACACAAGTGTCAGACAAGCAAAGAAAAACATCGATGACTTCGAGAGGATTAGGATTAGCCCGAGGATGGGCACAAAGGAGACACGGGGTGATAAAGACGCCTGTCACGCCATGTTTTTGTTCCAAGTGTGCGGTAGTATTTTGATAGATCTGGAAATAATTTTATCTAGGGAGGGGTACTGGGGTACAATTTCTGAATCTTTTGTTAGAAAATATACCCCAAAAAAATGTCATCATTGAACAACTTTATGTCGTATTTAGCTTTGTTTCTACAAGCCCAAACGAGGCATCTAAAATCTGACAACAAAATGATCAATTTTTCCTGTGTGTCTTTTGTTGTGTTGGGGATTGTGTTTAGCATGAGTGCTCTGTATATGTCTGTTTTCTGTTTAGTTTCTGTTTCTAGTGTGCTTTTGAGAAGTTTCAGTGCTCGTGATATTGTTTTACATGTAAAGTAAATGTGGTCTTCAGTTTCCTGCATGTTATTCCTACATCACTTACATTCGCTTGGTTTACCTGTAATGTATGTTGTTGCTAAAGGTGCCATGTTAAACAAAAGTCAGTATGTTATCTCTTTAGCTTTGTTTGTAATCCCAGCGTCGCGAAGGTCTATGAATGTTTGGCTATAGTCGGTGATAAAGTAGTTGTATCCTCTTTTGATTCTAAATTGTAATGAAGGTTCCTGCTCTTTGACTAGCTGTTTGTAAATGTCAGGAGTTTTCTTGTGTATTAAGTGTTCGTGTTTTGTTAAGTTTTGTATGCACTGTTTATAGAAAAGCGGCAGTGTTCCAAAATGATGAGGTTGTATGTTGGTGACCCTGCAAAGTTTAGATAACCTAAGTCCTACGTAATAGTGCGCTAATGCGTGGTTTTGTGGCTCTTTGATGATAGTTCCTATATATTTTATTCTCAATGCTTGTATTTTTGTTGTGATGTCTTGCAGTGCAATGCCGCCTCGTCTCCTGTCTTGAATCAGTGTTTTTTTGTTGAATGCTATGTATGGTGTTCCTAAAAATGTAGTTTCTGATTAGTTTGTTGATTTCTTTGAGCACCACTGGCGGCAGCGGGAAGATGTTTGCTGTGTAGATCAGTTTAGGTGTGACGAAGGTGTTGACTATTACACTTCTACCGAAGATTGTTGTTGTTTTGTACTTGTATGATTCTAATCTGTTTTTAACTTTCTCTGTTATGTTTTTCCATCGTGTTATGTTTGTTTGTGATGGTATTGCTGTGTAGAGTATTCCATATATGTTCATGTGGTTAACGTGTGTTAGGTCGAAAGGGAAATCTGACTTATTGGTCCATTTCCCTAAGCCCATGATCTGGGACTTTTGAATGTTTATTTTGGCTCCGCTGGCTTCTCCAAATTGTTTAAATGTGTCTAAAATGTGCCGGATTGAGGAGATATTTGCGGGGAAGAAGACAGTGTCGTCCGCGTATGCGATCAACTTCTTCTCTCCTGCCCCAGGGATGAAAGATCCCTTGATGAGGCTGTCGTGTCTGATCTTTTCCAAGAGTGGCTCCAAAGTTAGTATGTACAGGAGCGGGGAAAGTGGACACCCTTGTCGAACAGATCTTGTAGATTTATTGTGTCTGTTAGAGTGTGGCTGACCAGGATCTGACTTTGTGGTGAGGAGTATATCATTTTAATCCAGGCTCTGAAGTAGCTCCCCACATTGTTACTGTGGAGGGTTTTGTGGAAGAAGGAGTGAGACACTCTGTCAAAGGCTTTTTCCTGACTTAAGGACAGGATTGCTGCTTGGCTGTTTTTGTCATGTGCGTACTCTGTGAAATCTCTGAGAAAGTGTGTGTACTTTCTTTTAGGTCAAGGAAGCAATATTTTTATGTTATAGTTCCTCAAGCTTTGTTTATATTATTATTTTACAATTTGTTTCTTGTTATTCTAGATACCATATGTTACCTTGATTTTTTAAAAACTGTTTTATTATTATTGATGACTTTGTCTCTTGTTGTACTTGACTTGATTTCTTAATAATTTTTGTACTTAATTTCACTATTAAAAAGTGCAAATATTGTTTGTTATTATTTTACCATCACAAGATCTGATATTCTTGTTATGATTTCAGTCACAATAAAAATGTTTTACCTGCAGTTATTTCTCTTAATTTATGACTTTCCTTATTTCCAGGTATGCTGCTGTGTATAGTTAGCCTTATCTTCATCAGCTTCATGGGGTGCCAGCAAGCCTATGTGGCTGTTGGTCTCTTGGTTCTTAGTGTGGCTGGAATTGGTTTAATGACGATAGGCTATTTTGTCAATCCCATGGACATTGCTCAAGAGTATGCAGGAGTTGTGGTGGGCATTTCTAGCATGGCTGGTGATATTTCTGGCTTTGTCTCGCCAACCATAGTGGCTGCCATCACAGCTCAGGTAATAATAGACAGCAGGTCTCAGATATTGTGAGACAAAAAAATCTCAGGTAGTGTCAGACAGCTTTAAGCATAAGATATCTGGTCATTTTAAATAGAAGGTGTCAGTTAACCTAAGACACAACATTTTGGGCAGCTTAAGAAAATGTTACAATAATTCTCGACAAGGTCACAGGTAAAAATTTGGACAAAATCTCATGAGGCATAAGAGGATCTCAAGTAACATACGAACATCTCAGATAACCTTAAAAACTATAGATCTCACGTAGCTGCAGATATGGTTTCTGAAAACTTTCTCAGGCAGCTATAAACAAGGTATAATGTAACTTTAGACATGATCTGAAGTCATTCTAGTTGTAAGGTTTGTAACTGTTAAATGCTCTTCTGACATGATTTTGACACTGCATCACACTTTTAGTACATGATCTGCCCCTGTCTTGATGACCTTTAACTATAAATAGTTTTTTTTTCCCCAGGGTTCCTCACAAGAATCATGGCAGATTGTGTTCCTCATGAGTGCAGGTGTGGCCAGCTTTTGTCTTATCTTCTACATCATCTTTGCTTCTGGTGAAGTACAACCCTGGGCCAAACCATCACAAGGTTTGACACACATTTATTAAAATGTCTTTTTGTTATTATAGAAACTGACATAGTGGTTTCTTGACTTATTAAAGAACTTCAGCTGTTCTAAAAACTTCACAGAAAACTGTAAAATGGTATCACGTTTTTAAAAAATAAAGACATATGACACGAAATCTTCAAAATCTAGCATCAGTCTTTCAAACCATATCAGGCTGTAATATGACATTACATTTTTTTTTACAGAAAGTGACTTCACACTGTAAACATGACAACAGGTGGTAGCATGGAATCTATGTTATAACATCAGTTTATATTATGACATCAAGTTCAGACATATCATTAATCTGCAGAAATACATCTAGTTATAATGCAATACCAAGTTGTGTCATGATATTAAGCCTGTCAGTTTCATCAGTTTTTTCCTGTCTTGAAGATGTGTGGAGCCAAGAAGCTTCAAATCAAGTGGGAATTGATGTAAACTCTAGGAACACACAACCAAACTCAAATGATGCCACTGAAGATGCTACAAGAAGACTATTGTATACACAGACATTGAGAAAGGTTGAACAGGACTAGCTTGATTCCACATAGAGGAAGAGACACGGGACCAACAACATGACTAAGATGATGCTAATTCCCTGCTTGTATCATAAATGTCATCATCATCATCATCATTATCATCATAATTCACTTGACCATCTTTCATAAGTTAGATACAAGGCACTCAGTCAAGCAGTATGGAATGTGGGGGGGGGGGAGGGTAGTGAAGTTAGATTTTAACCCTAAATTTGAATCAGTAGGCTAAATTTATAACATAAATGTGCCAATAAGTTTAATTGTTCTCTACAGAATGAATTTTATTAAAAATAGCAACATTTTCACTAAGGCAATTTGTAACATTCTTAGTATTTCTGTACACTCAGCATTCAAATATGAGAATATCAGACAACATGGGACACATGTTTTATGACAGGGAACATTTAGGCATCCCAATCAAAGTAATATGATCCTTAGGACAAATCTTTAAAATACAGGTCTTTATTATATCATCACCATCATTCTTGCAAGCTTTATAGTTTAACCAAAATATGCTTGTAGCCTGCTGTCTGATCTTGGCAGGCATCCTGTGTTTTTTTTTCTTATTATTTGTATTAATTCATTCCCCATTTGCCTATAACTTTTTCCCCTCTGTGACAGTGATTGATAATACTTTTTTCCCTCTGTGACAGTGATTGATAATACTTTTTCCCCTCTGTGACAGTGATTGATAATACTTTTTCCCCTCTGTGACAGTGATTGATGATAATTTTTCCCTCTGTCACAGTGACTGATAATACTTTTTTGGCTATGGACCCATCATTAAAAAATTAAAGCAGTAAATAGAACCTGGATGATGTTAAGATTTTAAAAATTAAGTCAATCCATTTGCTGGTTCATGGGTCTCCAGGTGGGAGGCGGGTCTATGAATACCAGATTAAGAACCACTGCTTTCATATAAAACTTTATACATTTCTTGATGTTTTCCAAAATACACTTTCAAGCAGCATTTTCATTTTCTAGTTTGATTCTCTACTTTCATCTTTATGAATGAAATATAATTCACTCTTTTGTTGCATCAGAATGAAATCCACTCCCTTCTTTTGCTATATTCATCATGATAAATGGTTCTTTCTTTTGCTACATTCATCATGATAAATGCTTCTTTCTTTTGCTATATTCATCATGATAAATGCTTCTTTCTTTTGCTACATTCATCATGATAAATGCTTCTTTCTTTTGCTATATTCATCATGATAAATGCTTCTTTCTTTTGCTACATTCATCATGATAAATGCTTCTTTCTTTTGCTATATTCATCATGGTAAATGGTTCTTTCTTTTGCTACATTCATCATGATAAATGCTTCTTTCTTTTGCTATATTCATCATGATAAATGCTTCTTTCTTTTGCTACATTCATCATGATAAATGCTTCTTTCTTTTGCTGTGTTTATGAAAAATGCTTTATTCTTCTCTAGCCCTCTTATTTTTTATTGAATTTTTCTTATTTCATTTCATTAAATTCCTTTGGCCCAAGAGGATCAACTAACTAATTAATATCCAAATACATATACATAAAGCCACTGCTGTAAAGCTGTAATAAAAATTAAAACAATTAAATTCATTAAACAAAGCACACAGTTATGATGTTTTGACTTTCATGTTATTCAAACAAAAACATACAGGATGAAGAAAGAGGAAAGAAAGAATGAGGAGACTCATATGTGTTGTATGACTTAACATATTTGATAAGACTTCTATGTAAAATGAATTTTGCATGAATGACATACAACAAGAAAAAGGTGGGAGAAAAACAGTAATTATCTTACCACTGCAATTTACAAGCCACATGATTATCACTATTCTTTCCTTACTTGATATACATCATACATGTAGTCTTGTTGAATGGATCAGAAACATGGACATCATCAATCAAAATTACCAAGAGACTGCAGACTTTTGTTAATACCTGCCTAAGGAATATCTTTCAGATTAGGTGGCCAGATACCATTAGTAACGAAGTGCTATGGCAGAAAACGAACCAACCCACATTGAAAGAAATGATAATGAAAAGAAACTGGAAATGGATAAGATATACACTTCATAAGCCTAGCACAAATATAACTAGACAAGCTCTCACCTGGAATCCCCAATCAATCAGTCAGTCATTTGCAGGCCCTTTGTGGAACTTTGCCTCCCTAGCAACTCTCCTGTAGACCTCTTGGTTGTGAGCAAGATGCCCTGCTGCTGATGCATCCATTTGCAGATTATTAACATTGTCTTGCAGCGATTTTCAGCTTGGTCTTCCTCTCTTTCTTTTTCCCCATTATGCACCCTTCCAAGATGGTCTTCTCTAAATTATCATGACATTTAAGGTGTCTAAAATATTTAAGTTTTCTCTATTTAATCCTCTTTACTAGCCAGCCTTCTTCAATGTTAAGTTCTTGTAGTATTGATATATTTTTTCTTTTTTATGACCATGATATTTGAAGATCTCTTCTGTAGCATTTACATTCAAAGGCATTTATGTGTTTCTCAGTTGTTTTGTTAAGTGTCCAGGTCTCACAGGCATATGTTGTAATGGGAAAGATACTTGCCCTTAAAATTTCTATTTTTTTGTAGTTCTGTCTGTTCCTCTCCACAGCTTCTTCAGTTGTTTTACTTTTTATTATTAATTTTCCTTATTGTATCTCCCTTATTAGTTAGTAATGATCAAAGATATTCAGAACTCTCCATCTCTTCCAATTTTTTCTCATTCATACATATTTCAGCTGCCTTATTTTGTCAGTTGTCATCAATTTAGTTTTCTTCACATTAAGATAAAGGTTTTGCTCTTCACTATTCTTATGGACAGACATAATTAATTTTTCCATTCCTTTTTGCATTAAGGACAGTAATACTGTGTCATCAGCATATCTAATCTGTGGTATTTCATAACCTCCAATTGTTATGGCATCATAACATTCCTCATTATATTTTCAGTATACATGTTAAATAAGTAAGGCCACAGTATGCATCCCTGATGGACCCCTTATTTTATGTCAAACCAAGTTGTTTTACCATTTATTCTCACTGCTGTCTGTTGGTCTAGATACAGCAGTGATGTTAATTGTATCAAATGTGTTGGAAATCTCAATTTTTCCCATTGTTTCCCAAAATTTTTGGTGTTGTACACAATCAGATGCCTTTGAATAGTCTATAAAAGAAAAATATAGATTCACATTAAACTCTCTGGGGAAAAGGGAATAAAGAAGACCAAGAAATACCTGGTGAAGAAGTCTTGAAACAGAGCTTCTTCAGCAGGTGGTCAACTACACCTGGAGACGTATAGATGAAATGGCCCAGGAAAGAAAAAAAATGATGGCCTATGCCTCTGGTAAGGGTGAAGAAGGCGTGATGATATTGATGATGATGATGTATGTAATTTCCCTTCCTTCCCCCCCCCCATCTTCATGCTTTTGCATAAATAAGACAAAAGTTAAGACAACATACCTGTGTACTTTTTTTAATGAGCAAAGTATTTCCTACCTTTCAAAAACATCATCTGACTGAAGTTTTATTAGATCTGAAACAATGACTAAAATTTATTAGATCTGATTTGATAACTAAAGCTGGTACTCTTGAAACTAATGAAAATATCATGTGTACATGTCATCAGTAAATGTGTACATGCCAGCATGCAGTCATTTTGTCAGAATAGATTATAGTTATAAAGAATATGAAATAATTTGTTCTGCTGATCATCATTTTAGACTGCTGCATGGAAAGCTGTTGTCCTAAGCTTATCATTGTCCTGAACTGTCACAGCAATTTTTTGATTTCATTAATCATGATTTTTAACTAAAAAATGTCTCTTATGGTTTATCATCATTTTCAGCTGCCTTGAAGTAAGAGATACAAAATATGCTATCACCAACATATACATTCCTCACATAAGATGTCTGAGACTGATCTCCCTAGCATTTGTCGTCTTTCAATTTTCTCTTTTTATCATTCTCAACAGACTTACTGCTATATTAAGCACATCAATCTTTCATGTTGAAATATTATATTCATATAATATATAATTACTCACCAGCTTATTGTTAGAAGGTGTCTGAGTGGCGAAGTGGTTAGTGCACTGGTCTCTCATGGCGAAGGTCGAGGGTTCAAATCCAACCAGAGGCACCCCAGTCACCCAGCTGTAGAAATGGGTACCTGACTTCTTCTGGAGTTGGAGAAGGAAAGGCAGCTAGGCGTGATACTGACCATATCATTTTCTAGTGTGCTGACAAGTCACTAACACCATATCCCTATGTGCCTCTAAGGCATGACAGAATTACCTTTACCTTTTACCTTTACCTTATTGTTAGAAGAGCTGGTTTTATGGCTCTGACATCATCATCTGTGCAAAATAAAGGAGTCCATTCTCCCAAGCCTATAATCACAAGCAGAGAGAAAGAAAGGAGACAGAGAAAGAGAGAGAGATACACGTCTTGTTATTTCCGTCTGCTCCTCCTTCTAATATAATCATTGATCTTAAATGATTTTTGAAATTTTAAACATTTTTTCTCACAGTCAGTTTTCATCAGATTCAGAAGATTATATTTCTGCTCATTGTCTGTTCTAATCAGATTTTGAGGATTACATTTCTGCTCTGTGTCTCTTTTCATCAAATTTAGAATTTCAGGTTTTCACACTTTTATGTGCTGAAATTCTTGGAAGTATGGGCCTAACACCATATCACCAATGTGTTTAATGACATGGAAATGGGAATTTTACCTTCAAATTTTTTCTCTCAGGTTTTTTATTACTACTTTTGCTTTTTCTTTCAAGTTTTAAAACCTTGTAAAGGTAGTGAGCTCATGCAACATTTGTAAATGTAGATTTTTGTCAGTCTTCTTTATGTCCTGGTGACTTCAGTATATAGATATTTGTCTCCTATACATTCTAATAACTTAAATGCTGATATTTATCATCTTCTCTATAGTCCTCTTCATATTCTAGTGACCTAAATGTTGACCATTATATGTTTTACATGCTGTGGCCGTAATTCTACTCCTGTATCGAATCCTTTCTTACTTACATCAAGAGTACTACTTTAGTTCCCATCAACAATAAATCCGTTAAAGGAGAGTTATGGTCCATCAACAATAAATCTGTTAAAGAAGAGTTATGGTCATTATTATAAACATTATCATCAAGTACAATGCCAGTAACTGTGAGCAATCAAGCTTCTCTGCAGATCTCAACCCTGATTTTTTTTCTTCCCATTTTGCACATTAGGTAATTTTTTTCACAATCATGCCTTCTTCTCTCTTTGCCTTCATTATCCCTCTTCCTTCTTATCTTTTCTGTTATGATGCTTCAAACTCTCACTTTCACATTATATTTCCATTCAGTGTTGACTGTCTAAAACCTTGTGGTCTTAAATATACAGTAACTACAGAACTCCAGATTTTTCAAGGAACCTGATACTGTGTTAATGTTATTTTTCAATGTAATAAAACATTATCTTTTAAGAAGATGGAGTATTGAAATGTGTTATATGGCTACATTCTTTAACTGAGCAATCTCCATTCATAAAATGCACTATATGGACTAACTACATTCCTTAAGTATGAGATTTATTGATTGGCTTCATCCATGAAAGGAGTAGTTGAAATGACAGACAGGAAGTTGCTGTAAACATGTTAACACAAACTCAGAAACTAAAAACATAAAATATGTTGAATAATTTAATACTGATATAATAACCAAATTGTATGAAGGAATGTTTTAAAATATCTATTCAGTTAGTTCTGAGTGAAAAGAATTACAGGGACAGAATAAGGTATACAATCTGCTGCTTGTAAAAATATTTGTAAAATAAGGTTTATGAAAACTTGTTGATAGTAATCTTGTTGTTTGTAGATCTCCTTTCTATACAATTTACTGTTTGCAGATAGATCTCTTTTCTGTACAACGTAATGTTTGCAAAATAAACTGTTTGAAGAACTTGCTGTTTGTAGATCTTGCTCGTAGACTTTTCTGTTTGTAGAAAATGTGTAGGACAACATAAATGATGCTGCTTGTAAATCTTCATGAATGTAAAATATGTTGTGTTCTGACTAAAATGTTCAAAGGCATTGTTTAGTTCTCTTCTTATTTGTACAACTGGCTGTTTATTTCTTGTTGAAAAACTTGTCTTTTGTAGAACTAGAGGTTTGCAAAAATTGTACAACTGTGATGTTTATAGAACAAGTTGTTCACAAAATTAGCTTTTAGATGTTTCTAGAAGTGCATGCTTGTAGTTCTTGTTGGTTATAAAATTAGTTGTCTGTAGAACTTACTATTTTGGAACACAGTTCATAAGCATACTGATCAGTTCAGAAAACTGCTTCTGATGAAGACGGAAACTCCGATGTGCTACACCGTCATGGTTTACTAGTCACATCATCATAACATCTTCTCCAGTGCAGGCATTCCACATATTCATTTAATGTTTGTTACTTTCATTTGTTACATCTTTTCAGCTAATACTTGTTATTACTGGTCTGTTACAGTTGTTATTGATGATAGTGGTGGAGCATTTTGAGAATGAGATTTGTGTAAATGAATATTTTTTTTTTAACAAAATCTCCTGCCTTGTAAACTGCTTCCCAACATTTTGTTTGAGCCATCAGTTGCCTGGCAACAGTGAAACTGTTTTAGAGAGCTGTGTCCCCATATTTCAGATACTTTGAGGCCACTTTGTTGATAGTGTTTTCCAGTGCTGGCTCATCCTGGTCTCCAGAGAAAGCAGAGTAACCGTTCATGATCATGAAGGGTATTGCTGTTCAAACAAACATGGAAGCATGTGTTGTCAGTGCTGTATTCACTTGTGTACTGTTATAGATGACATGTAAGATTGTATTATATATACATTGTATATGTTTGCTGTCAGATCTGACATATAATCATGTATTTATATGCTGTATTCAACGTCTGCTATATTCAGTTGTAAAACACTTTATCACCAGCAATATCAGAGTGATCAAATGTCCTACTTTACACATCCCACAGATAAAACACCAGCAATATCAGAGTGATCAAATGTCCTACTTTACACATCCCACAGATAAAGGAAAATAATAGTGGAACATATGACATCCCACTTCACTGAAAATATTTTTCCAGTATCTGCATATTTTTACTTAAGTGCCTAAAGGATATCGTGGACACAAAAAGAGAAAATATATCCATACTACAAGAACTTAATATTGAAGAAGGTTGGCTAGTAAAGATGATTAAACAGATAAAAATTAAATATTCTGGACACATTAAACGTCATGATAATTTAAAGAAGATAGTCTAGGAAGGGTACATAATTGGAAAATGAAAAGAAAAAGAGACGAGGACCAAAGCGAAAATAGCTGCAAGACATCGTTGATAATCTGTAAATGGATGCATCAGCAGCAGGGCATCTTCCTTACAACCAAAGAGGCATACAGGAGAGCTGTTAGGGAGGCAAAGTACCGCAAGGGACAAGCAAATGACTTACTGCCTAAGGATACATTGTTAACCAGTATGCTGATCTACATAAGTGTCTCTTACATCATTTGCTTTTCTACAATAGGTTTATGCGTGCTGATCTAAGTGTCGTTTACTTATATATTTCATGGCAAACATGTCTTTTATTTAACAATGTTTGCAAATACCACATCCTGCGGGGTGTTTTAGTCAATTATTGTTATTTTCAGTTTAACAGTCAAAGCGAATTTATTTAAATGAAATCAGTGTCAAAGTAACAAACAATGATATCAATTTCACATACGGGTAGCTTTGTGGATGACATACTCGATATCAGTCCCTAGGGACTCTCGAACCTCTTGGAGACGTATTACAAAATGTACTGTACGGGTGAACGTTCCTCTTGTGACCTGTGCGTCATCCTCTTCTTCAGTTCAGTCAGATTTCGGGGAGCATTGCTGAACACTTTGTCCTTCAGATAATCCCAACATGAAGTGACCACGCGGATTTATGTCCGGACTGCTTGGTGGCCAAGAGGATCCGTACTGGAATTGCTGTAGGAATCGATTGGGCACTATGCGATGCCGGAACTAGCAGTGAAGGAATTCCAGGACCTCCGGAATTGTGTGAGGTCTAGCTCCATCATGTTGGAATCACCGTGCTTGAAGAGAACATCGTCTCTGTCTCAGTTCATGGAGGAAAGGGGAGTCGACCATCATGGCGTAAGTCTCTCCAGTGAGGTAATCATCAAACATGAAAGGCCCAACCACGCCCTGTGCGTGAACCCGTACACCAGACCAAGACTTTCTGGGCATGCGGAGAGAATTCGTGAATTTTTCACGCTGGCTACTCAACATCCTCATAAAATTCACGAACCCACTTTCTTATTTGATCTGCTACTGTACCATGACCACGCATGCTTGCGACTGAATATTCATATCGGACAATGTTATGAAACACTGAGCCTGTAGCAGCTTCTACAAGAATGTAACCCGGAAAATGCTCAAGAATACTGATATCACGTGGATCTGTATTAACAAATCTTGCAAATAGTGTTAATTATTCAATATGACTTCCATCTGGAGTACAGTCTTTAACTGATCAACTCATTTTGAATTCTTTTCGAAATATAATATTGGCCCGATCCATGTTTTTTAAATAATTTATTTTAATATTATTTTAATTTTTCCCAATTCATCTAAATGTCCCATTTTTTCCGCGCCCCCCCCCCCCAAAAAAAAAAAAACAAAACAAAACAAAACAAATTTGCCGCCCTTGCAAATGCACATGTTGCACTATCAGTAGAGTCGGTCGTACATGTGAAAACACAAAAAGTGACACAAGTGTGATCCTTATTCTATATCAGTGAGCAATAAGTGACAGTTAAGTCATATCAATGAGCAATAATTGACAGTTAAGCCATATCAAACAAGAAGTGACAAAATTACATGACATATCAGTTATGAAGAAGTGATAAAATGACACTTATTCCAAAATCCGAGAACGAGAAGTTTCAAAGCGACGCTCACGCCATATCTGTGAACAAGCAGTGACATGTCAGTTACAAGAAATGACAAAGCGACTTATGCCATTTTGGCGAACAAGAAGCGACATGGTTTCTTACCTTCCACTCCCTTGTTTCTCCAGATCTCCGCCTTCTGCCTAATTTCTTCCAGTCTGGCTGGGTCGTCCAGGTATTTATCCACATCTCTAACATCAAGCCCCACATCTTCAGCCACAGAAAGCAGGTGTCTTCTCTCCAAGCATCTTCCCTTGGTGAAATATGCCTGTGTCAGATAAGACAGGGTACTGTAAGTCAACAGCAGTCTGATAAGTCAATGTAGGTCGGGTGAAAGAAATAGACAACGAATTAGACTCTTCTGAAAACAAATGCCTAAGGAAAATACTTGGTATAAAGAGGAACGCATTCAAGAACAACGCAAAGATAATGAATGAATAATCTTTATTTTTAAAGGGTAAAGAATTGGGCACGCAGGCCCGTGCTACATAGCTAAGGCAGATGAGCGAACAACAACCTGTCTCATGGGTGATCAGAAAAAGGAGACGGGTATACGTCGGTCATGTGATGAGCAGAAACAGTCAGAGAATCCCAAAATAAGCTATCAAGTGGAGTACAACAAGCCGAAGAAAAAAAAAGGTAGATCGACCACGTGAAACTCTAAAGAGGACATCTTAAGAGAGGCCAATTTAGTATGCATAAAATCCTTTGACGAGGTTGAAAAGCTCACCGAAAACAGGAGACCATGCGACACCTATGTGACATTTAATGGCATGGGTAGGATGTAAGATGTAATATGTAAGTTAGTTACAAAGAGCCATCCCCTCTTCACCCAGGAAACTCCTAATTAATCTTCATTGTTTCCTTCAGCGTACAATGACTGATTACACCCGTCCAGTGTTAAATACCTATTACAGAACAATGTAATAGTGATTGGAACCAGTTGAAGTGGGAGATCCCGGCATCCGATGTTACCGAACTTATTTTGACCCCGATGTTACATTTCAGGCAATACGCTTGAAGTTACTTTGACTGACTAAGCTAACTACGAGCACACGACACAAACTTTCCATCCAGACTTTCCATACAAAAACAAACGAAAGGCCTTAAATCAGTCATGGTATTATAAAGTTATTCACTTTCGCTACATATTTTACTATATACCATTTTTTTAAGTTTTGGATTAGTTCATGTAAACTATATCAAGTAAAGACTAAAAGCAAAGATGGGCCAAACACTTCCAAGAAATACTTAATCGACCACACCAGAAGGAATTAATAAATCTTGAAACCGATTTACCAGTCAACTAAATGTCAACTTAGATGAAGTTACCAGTGAATCTGATGGCTGACAACAAAGCTGCAAGTGAAGATGAAATAACAGTCGACATGTTAAAAGCTATTAACAGTGACAACATGAGCCAACTACAGAGAATGTTTAATAAAATTTGGAAAGAAGAAAAGGTCCCTTCTAAATGGAAAAAAGGAATCATTGTTAAAATACCCCCCAACAAAAGGCAACCTTAGTGACTGCAATAACTAGAGGGGTGTAACCTTACTATAAGTTGTGTCAAAGGTGTTTTATAAAGTGATTCTGGATAGAATTAAGGATGTAATGGATACTGCAATGAGAGAAGAACAGGCAGGATTTCGAAAAGGGAGAAGCTGTCTCGACCAGATCTTTACTTTAAGAATAATACTTGAAGAACATATTGAAAGGCAGAAACCATGAATCCTGAACTTTATAGACTTTAAAAGAGCATTTGATAGCATACACAGAGATTCATTGTGGAGAATTTTAAGACTATATGGAATACCATCTAAAATTGTCAACATCATTAGAGATCTCTACAACGGATATGTTTGTGGAGTCAACACAGAAGAAGGAATGAGCGAATGGTTTCAGATTGAAACAGGCGTGAAACAAGGATGTCTATTATCTCCCTTGCTTTTGGAATTACCATAGACTTTATAATGAAAAAGATACAGTACAGGTAAAACCGGCATTGATTGGGTACATGGGACCCAAATAGAAGATCTTGATTTTGCAGATGACATAACTCTTATCAGTAACAATGTGAAATCGATGCAGGAAAAAACAGAATCCTTGTCTTCCTTGGCTAGCAAAATAGGTTTTGAAATTAACAAAGACAAAACAAAAATAATGAAACTTCTCATTAATCAAAAAGGAAAAATATACGTAGAAGGAACAGTTGTTGATGAAGTAAACCAGTTTGCATACCTTGGCAGCTACATAGACTAGGATGGTGACACTAGGAAAAAAGTTAAAATTTGAATTGCAAAACCAGCATTGTCCTTCAAAAATCTTGAGAACATATGGAATTCAAAAGTTAAAAGCACAAAAACTAAGTTCAGAGTATTCAATTAAAATGTCATATCCACCCTCATTTATGCATGCGAAAGCTGGAAATCAACTAAAGAAATTAGACTATTTTGAAAACAAATTCAATTCAATTCAAATGCCGTGCCGCGTGGCGTAGTCGATCATTTCTCTCCACAATTCCCTGTCTTTAGACCTGATTATGAGATTCGCCGGTGACTTTTTTTTTTCTAGTCACACGACAGCCCATCCAATAACTTCTCTCTCTGTCTTCCTCGGTCTCTTCTTCCTTCAATTTTTCCAGTTGCCACAGTGTGCGCCAATTTTCCTCTTCTCGGGAAATGTCCTATAAATCTCGCTTGTCTGCCTCTGATCTTTGCTATAATTTGCTTTTTTGACTCTAGCCTCTGTTAAGACTTCGTGATTGGTTTTCTTGGCTGTCCATGGTACCTTCAACATCCTTCTTATAAATCACATCTCTATGGCCTTCATTTCTCGCTGTACTTTTTTATTCATGGACCATGCTTCACACCCAAAAAAAAAAAAAAATTGGCTCGATGTAACATTTAAGTACTCGGAATCTTGTTTCCATTGAACGGATCTGTTGAAGAAGATGTGTCTCTGGAATGCTGACTTGGCCTGAGCACGTCTGCTTTTTGTTTCATTGTGACATTTCCTACCAGTTGTTATAATCGTTCCTAAGTACTTGAACCTATTAACTTGTTTAAGATTTGTACCATCGATAGTAATGTTACATTTTGGCGGTATTCTTTTCTTTGAGATGACTATCACTTCAGTCTTCTTTTTGTTCAGGTTGAGACCTTTATTTTTACTTTCACGAACCATGTTGTCCAGAAGAGCCTGTAGCTCCCCTTCACTTTTAACAATCAGAACTGTGTCGTCTGCATATCTTAAGTTGTTAAGGTTGTACTTTAAACAAATGCCTCAGGAAAATACTTGGTATAAAGTGGAACGAATTCAAGAACAACGCAGAGGTAAGACAAATTAGCAAACAACAACCTGTCTCATGGGTGATCAGAAAATGAAGATGGACATATGTAGGCCATGTAATGAGGTGGAACAATCAGAGTATACTAAAGCAAGCTATCAAGTGAAGCACAACAGGCCGAAGAAGAGAGTTCGACTATGTGAAACTCTAAAGAGGACATTTTAAGAGAAGCCAGTTTAGTGGGCATAACATCCGTTGATGAAGTTGAAAGACTCGCCGAGAACTGGAAAATTTGGCAAACAAATATGCGAGCCCTATATGACGTTTAAAGGCACGGGAAGGATGTAAGATGTAAACTGTTTTGAAATGTTGACACTTTTCCCCCCTTCTCTGCTCTAAAAAGCCAACGCTCGCACATGAAGGCACCACTCCCTCATGAATGTAATTACTTTCAAATCATAATGCATAAAACTACAAAAAATCTGCTATTTCTAAAACAATGGTTCCCAAACTATGGAGTCGGGCAAGTCTGCCTTACGTAGATTACAATGAATGTGCGAAGACCGTAACTAAGTAGAAGTGAAGCGTAGTTGGCTCTGGAGCAGTGCTGGGGAGCTGCGACAAGTTATGTCCGGTTCTGGGGGTCGGCGATATGAAAGGGTTTGGAAACAACTGGTCTTTAAAAAACTGGAAACAACTGGTCTTTAAAAAACAATGATACTACAAAGATGTATCTCAAAATAAGACAAAATTCTAAACACAAAGACGTTCCCTGAAACAGGAAGAAACAAGCAAAAACATACTTTGATATATATGTGTCTCGTGTAGTGGTCAGTGCACTCGACTTCCGATCAGAAGGTCCCTGGTTCGATTTTACACTCGGGTGGATTTTATTATTATTATTTTTTTGGGGGGACCGACCACCACCAGAGTCAATCCAGCCTAAAAAAATAGGGTACATGGGGGTTTCCCCAAGAAAACAAAGGTAGCGATGACAAGTGCTGGCATCCCTACCTCAAATGATGTAGTGGCCTAGACAGGTGAAAGCACACACCTCTATGGCATGCATGTTATTGTTGTTGTTGTTGTTCGTCCATCGTCTTCGATGATGCCCACAAATTCATCTTAATCAAAGTAAGGTGAAGTGTGTCCGTGCCTGACCAACTAGCCATATACGAGCTCTAAACGTGTATGTCCAGATTCAGCTGTGTTACTTGTGCTGCCTTGGCTTTTCGCATTGCTACGCTACAGATTTTTTTCTGATTCTGCAAACCACCCTCTCTGAATGGCTAAGTGGTTAGTGCACTGGTCTCTCATGGCGAAGGTCGGAGGGTTCGAATCCCGCCCGAGGCACTCCAGTCATCCAGGTGTACAAATGGGTACCTGACTTCTTCTGGAGTTGGGGAAGGAAAGGCGGCCAGGCGTGATACTGACCATATCTTGTGTGCTGACAGGTCAAGGAAAATATGGACACTGACACCATATCCCTATGTGCCTCTAAGGCATGACAGGATTACCTTTACCTTTAAACCACCCTCTGTATTGTAAAGTATGAAACTGCAAGCAACAAGCGTACCTTACCCTGAATAATCGGTCAACGACTTGACTCTGTAATGCCCCATCTTCGACAGTTTTCGAGTACTCTACTAAAATATGCGCAGCGGTAGTGTCCGGCCATACTGGACACCGGAAAGTGAATTCAATACCAAGGTCAATACCTATCTCATTCAAAAGTTGTATTCTGTAATACAGGGCAGACTGTAGTCAATTACATATCTCACTCAAAAGCTGTATTATTGTAATAACAAATTTACGGTGTGTATTATGTCATGTATGTGTCCGAGAGACAAGTGTTGGCTTTGTTTGAAGGTAACCATGAAATACAAACTATCTGAGGTCTTTTGTTATTGTTCGTTTTATTCTTGTATGATTAACATGGTGTCTCGTATTATTTTGTGTAGTTAACATGGTTTCCCATGTTGTCTTGCGTAGTAAAAATGGTGTTTCGATCTGTCCATTTAAAATGGCATCCTGTGTTGTCGTGTGTTATAAAATGATGTCTCGTATTGTTTGTTCATGTGTTGTGCTGTGCAGTTGTTTTTTTTTAATAAAAAAAGATAACAATTGGAATTAACAATAACTTCAGCTCCTTTAAACTTTAGATTTTCACCTACTTTCTGCTATTCGTGCTCTTACTTTCTTGTCTTAGCCCCACTGATTTCGCTGCAGTTTTTCATTCATAAGTTTGAGCGTTATCTTCCAGCGCTCCCCTTCTTCTCTAGTAGCTATAAGGTATTTATAGCGTTCTGCTCCCTTTCCTGTTCCGTTCCCCCACACCATAAACATTGTTCTCTCCCTTCCACTACCTACACGCCGCGGACATCCGATTGGTCGAAGTTGTTTTTCTCTGTCATCTCACAACTATTCATTGCTCCCACTTTTCTCCTTTAGGGCGAATTTGTTGTAATTTGTACTATGAGAATGCCACAAAGCTTTTTTTTTCATTCTTCTTCTTTTTATTTATGTGGTGTGTTGTTTTTGTATATAATCCTTGAAAAGGGCTGACGTCGAAATATTGGATGTTCTGTTTTTCATTTATATATTCTCATCTTACTTTCATACTTTCTACCATTTGTGTTTTTTTCTTCACTTTCCTCTTCTGTCGTTTTTGTAAAACTGAACCATACACCTCTATCTACCTTTCTTAAAATAAACTGTTTATGTTTGGTCAACATAATATTCAAGCACCCTTTCCAGCTTATGCCTACCCTGGATCTTCTGGGTCGCCGCCCTTGGGTTGGTGATGAGCGATTCCCTCCAGAGGACAATCGGGGTGGAGAAGAAACGGTTCCCAGGTCACGCTGAACTCATACTGATCCGCCATAAGTTCCATAACGCGTTCCAGTCTCCGCTTCGCCACCCAACACCAAGGTCATACGAAATCACTCACGATTTGGATGTTGATGGGCGTTTTATCAGCATCTTCCGCTGCGACAGCCTGTTCTGCGTCTCCCATGTTTGTCAGGGCGGAAGGAGATATTTAATTTCGTTGACCTGCTTGATACAACAATCCGTGGTTTGCCAGAACCCCACACATGAAATTACGCGGATTCTATACGTCAATGGCCTCAGCGAGAAAGAAGATATAGAATAAAATGGATAGTCTGAGACGCCAGCCTCAAACAATGGCTCTTCACGGCGTCACTTAGCGACGTGTTCAAAGAGAGTGATTGTTGGTTCCACCAAAAAAAAAACATTCTCCAATTCCCGTCTGGTGAATACAGCGGGTTCTTGTTGATGCCATCTTATCATATTTCTATGGAGGAGGTTTTTTTCAGTGGCAGCTTCTTGTTCGGACACTGGTCGTGGAAGATCCAGTCTCTCATATACTTTAGGCCTATATCTTTCCAGACTCATTTTGTGTTGCGTCTTGTCTTTCTTTTTTCTTTTTCTCCACTGTAATACGTCATAATCCCCCCCCCCCCTTTTTCTTCAGATTAAAAAAAAGTCTGTGGTTTGTCTGTGTGTGTGTGTGCGTGCGTGCGTGTTTGCGAGTGCGTGCGTGCGTGCGTGTGTGCCTGTGTGCTAACCAAGACCCTGTCCCACCTCTCCGTTGGTACCCTGAGTAACAGGCATAGTCTGGCTAACAGGGTAGGGATCGCCATAATCCATATGGTGGTGGAATCTGCTAAAGAAGAATTGCACCCCCCCCCCAACCCTGCTTTTTTAGCTGTACTCCTGGACTGAAAAAAGTAACTGCCATAACCCGCTCCCACCCCGATACGATACTGTACCTCAACATCTCTACAACATCGGCTGCAAAGAACACCATTTCACATTTACAGTGAGACAGCACAAGACATGAAAAATTTGATTTGTCTCTGGAGTCCTAATCCGGTAGTTCTATAGTTCTGTTTGCTAGAGATTCACAAATAATACCAAACACAAGTTAGCTACCATTGGAAGAATAATGTTAAAATATTCACAAATAGGTCAAAGAAAAAGAGATCGACAAAAGAGGACATTGTTAAGAGAAGCCACTTTAGTGGGCGTAACATCCCTTAATGAAGTTGAAAGACTCGCCGAGAACAGGAAACTCGGCAAACAACTATGCGAGCCCTGTGTGATGTTTAACGGCAGGGGAAAGATGTAAGATGTAAGATTCACAAATAAATCACGAACATGCCAACAGTCAGGAATAATGTTTCAGTGATGTTTGGTAAAGGTTTTTATCTCTCTTCGGACTTCAGACTTTCAGTAATTACTATGGTAATGGATTAGATCTCTGAACAATTTTCTTTCTAATGTTACATTATTCTTTTCTTTCAGGTTTTCATTTCGTACTTTTCAATATGCAAAGTTTTCTTCTTCATTTCTTCCTTTTTTAACCCTGAGTATTCGGTTAAAATACCGTACAGTGTTCGGTTAATCGTTAAAGGAAGAGAACAGAGTTTTTTCAGACCTCGAAAAAATCGTAGACAAAGCACTTTAGTGAGACATGAGAGAAAGAAAAATCACAAGAGAATTACCTGGGATTCAAATCACGGACTTCGGTAGGACGAGCAACCGTCTAGCCAGGAGAGAACAGCGTACTAACGAACTGCGTCATCTCGCACTTCTCAAAAAAGGTGTTTGAAAGCGAAGTCATTAGTAACTGTTCAGTCGACACGAGGGATCGTGGCACAAGGAAAGAAATGAGATCATGATGCAGAAATTCCGCAGCTTATATTCAGTCTCTCTCTAACAGGTACCAACTTTAGACAAACATACACACGGTCTCCTGCCGTGTCTGGTGCATACTTGAACAACTACAAATAAACGATTCACGGTCAGAAAGCCTCGTTGTTTCCTATTTATAAAAAAAATCTCAGTTAATCCTTAGAAAGTTATGCAGCAAGATGAGGTAGTGTGTGTCTCACGTCAGTCGCTAAGTGTTGCGTCAAGATGTAAGATCATCATACTGGCTTAAGTTCACACAAACACAATATCTTGAAATATTACACACTTCTCAGCGACGGACGAAACATTTAATCTCTAAAGAATCATTGCTGGTTCTCAACAAGATCGTCATCATCATCATCATTTCGTGCCGTATCCCCACGGAAGGTTGGCTACAATGCATCTTCACTGTTCTATTTCTTGTCTTCTTAGAACATTCGGCCAAACCTGTCATTGTCCATCTCTTGACGTTATCCACCCGTCTATATCGCTGTCGTCCTCTTGTTCTTTTCCATTCGATCTTGCCCTAAAGAAGTATAAGGTAGGAAAAAAGCAGGAACAACGTTATTACTTGACGAGTATAAAGTTGTGACGTTTCGGCGTGAGCCTTAATCATACAAAAACACGCAGGACGAACAAATAGAGAGAGGAGATAAAGTATAGATTTACATGAATGCTATGTTAAAAAAAATAAAATGAATAGAGCACTTAGCTGTAACTTGTAGGAAGCTGTGGCTTGTCTGACGCTGTGTCAGAAATGCATATGGTGGAGTGTAGAGAATATTTAAATGGAGACTCGTGATGTGTGATAGGTGGGTAGGGAAGTCGTGGAGGGGAGAGAGAGTGATACAATGGTAACCCAGCCGGGGTGAAATAGGTGATTATAGTTGGGGTAGAGGGGTTTAGTGTGATGCTGTGAAGAGGTTCTGAACTATGTATAACAAGTGAGAAGGGAGTGGAACTTGGTGGGGAGGGATTATAATTGTAGAAGAGGAGAATGTTAAGTGTAGCTGAATAACGAGTTCAAACCATGTTGTTCCTACTTTTTTCCTAGTTTATACATTTTGATATCACAGCTTTACTGCAGTGGCTTCGTGTTTAGTTATTTATTTATACAGTAATTATTGTGTGTTGCCCTCAAGAAGGGTCTTCAATATAATATTGTGCCTCTTGACTCGCCCAAAGTATCTTAGCTGTTTTGATTTTATGATTTTCAATATTCATCTTTTCACTTCTAGTTGGTTTAGCATTTCGTTGTTTGTTTTCTTTTCTGTCATTCCATTACGTCCTATTCTTCTGTATCTCCACATTTCAAGGGCCTCGGCAAGATCAATTTTTTAATGTGCGCAAATGAGGAACGATGCATATCAAGTAACCTTTCAAACTAACAACAGTGACATGCAGAGAACAGTTCCAAGCGACTCGCCGGCATGAGAACTATTCATTACTGTCATTCATTCATTCATTCATTTGCATGTCCCTTGCGGAACTTTGCCTCCCAAACAGCACTCCTGTAGGCCTCTGGGTTGTGAGCAAGATGGCCTGCTGCTGTTGCATCCATTTCCAGATCGTCAACGATGTCTTGCAGCCATCTTCGTCTTGGTCTTCCTCTTTTTCTTTTTCCCATTATGTATCCTTCCAATACTGTCACAATCTCCAAATTGAGGCATCTTACAAGGGCGGCACTACATCTTAACCGACAACGATAACACCGACCGCACAACTCAAGACTAACTAAGGTTGAGTACCAAGCCAAGATTTCTTGCTTTTAAAGACTCACTCAAACCACGTGCAAAACCTGGTTGCGCTCCCATCTGAGCGTAATATCTCAAGGGAAACTATAAAGAAAAACCCAATTGTGAAACACAGAAATTCAAGGGCGTTAACTTAAAAATTTTTAATAGCATTGTTCGCTTTATACAGAAGATATTCTGCTACACGTGATCTCCCTTAAAAAAGCGTTGGCTGTGTTGTATCGCTGTTGTGCCCCTGTCGGCCCAACATTCCGACTTCGATTTTGTACACTTATACTTTTAGGACCAGGTTCGCCTTTTTATTGCGATTCATATTCACTTGGTCAAACTCCAAGCTGTTTCCAGGGGCACCATTGAGGATAGGGTCCTAGCTGACTCCTTAGTTCGTCATCTCTGGCCCAGCAATCAGTTATGGGTCGCTGACTGTTATCTCATCCAGTTTGAGTACTGCGTCTTGGCGCTCACCAAATGTAAAGTAAAAGCAAGCTGTTGGTGTTATACCAGTCATACTAGTAGCTAATACGACTGATGATTATGATGATGATTTCGACAGTCTAGCGAAGGAGGTGGGGTAGGGGAAAGGGGGAGGTATAGGGACATATTTGGCAATAATCAATGGTCTGTAATCGTAAATAGGTTTAGAACCCTGTTTTAAGCTATCATTTTGGGATATTTCAGTGACGTCTTCACTTTTGATATTTCAGTGATATCTTCATGTTTAAGATTTAAGAAATGCCATTTACCTTCCAGCCCCAGCTGGAGCATGAACGTTCAGCTATATCACGATCATAGAAGGTCTTTTCCTGGTACGCTTGTTCCTTCTATAACTTTCAATCAGCTGTTCTGCTGGGGATGGTGTGCTGGACAGTGACGGATTAACCACTACCCAGGCCCATAGACTCAACTATGTAAAGGCCCCATGTCTCTCCCCCCACCCCAACTCGCCAATTGACCTATTCTGTTCAGTTCCTAGTATTACTTAACTCCTCTCTGTCCCCAGCTGAGCGGGATTTTTTTTTTCTGACTAATACGGCCCTGGGTTCACCCAGCCTCGGAAAATGGGTAGCAGAGAAATCTGGGAAGGTAAAGCGGCCAGGATGGTGACCAGGATGGTGACACCAGAAAGGATGTTAGAATCAAAATTGCAAAAGCAGCATCGATCTTCAAGAATCTTGAGAACATATGGAATTCAAAAGTTATAAGCACAAAAACCAAGTTAAGATTATTCAATTCAAATGTAATATCCACCCTCATTTATGCATGCGAAAGCTGGAAAACAACTAAGGAAATAGACAATAAATTAGATTCTTTTGAAAACAAATGCCTAGGGAAAATATTTGGCATCAAGTGGAACGAATTCAAGAACAATGCAGAGATAAGACAGATGACTGAACAACAATCAGTCTCATGGGTGATCAGGAAAAGGAGATGGACATATGTTGGTCACTTGATGAGAAGAAATGATCAGAGAATCCCAAAACAAGCTATCAAGTGGAACACAAAAGGATAAAGAGAAAGAGGCAGACCGCGTGAAACTCTGAAGAGGACGTTGTTAAGAGAGGCCAAATTAACAGGCATAAAATCCCTCGATGAGGTTGAAAGACTCGCGGAAGACAGAAAAAATTGGCGAACTACTTTGTGAGTCCTATGTGACGTTTAACGGCACGGGAAGTATATAAGATAAGAAAGCGGCCAGGAGTGATACTGACTACATCGCACTTTCATGTGCCGAAGGTTACGGAAAATACGGGCCTAACACTGTATTCACCACTATGCCGTAATGGCATGGAAACGGAATTTTACCTTTACCTTTCTAGTAATGATCCTTACTTTTACTACATGGCATTGTATTACCTGGGTAAAGCTGGGGCGACCATCCCCAACCCAGCGCGTCACAGGTGGCGGATGGTGAAAGTCCTCCAGATATGGAGGATCCCTGTGAATAAGGAGTTATCCAAATAAGCAGGCGCGGACCAACTGGCGGTAGACTCAGAGAGCGAGGTGGGGTAGTAGGTGGCTCTATTACTCCTATAAAATGCCTCAGGTGCTCAGTGAAGGGAATACCAGGCGGGTCAGAGGCACCTTAAAACCTCTCGCTCCCGCTGCCTTGCGGGTAGGACAGAGAGTCCAAAGGCTAGCGGAGAGTCCGTACACAAACCGACAGAAGGCAACGGGAAACCACTGTTGTAATTCCCAAGAATAATTATGCTTAAACAGAATAATCGATTCATCATGAACGACGTTAATGGATGTTCCTCTGGAACAGCCTCGTCCGGTAGGGCAGCTCACGAGCCACAGGTGAGGCCAGATCGTCATCAAGCTACTGGTGGCAAAACTAACAAGTTCAAAATAGCAACATGGAATGTTAGAACTTTATTCCAGGCTGGAAAATTAGAAAATGTAAAGATGGAAATGGAAAGGATGAAGATCAACATATTAGGAATAAGTGAAGTTAGATGGACAGGTGCAGGAAAGATAAACTCAGATAAATATACAATAATATATTCAGGAAGTGAGAAACATGAACGAGGAGTAGGAATTATATTTGATGAAAAAACGGCAAGGACAACTGTAGGATATTTGAACATCTCGGACCGAGTCCTGCTAGCCCAACTGAAAGGACAACCAATAAACATAAATATTATACAAGTGTACGCTCCAACATCTGAAAGCTCTGAAGAAGATTTACAGCTATTTTATAATGACATAGAGACAGCACTAAAACACACAAAGTCACATGAAGTTACCATAGTCATGGGAGATTTTAATGCCAAAGTTGGTAAAGGAAGAACTTCAGACATCGTTGGTGACTATGGACTGGGGGAGAGGAATGACAGAGGTTATAAATTAATTGAATGGGCAAGAATACACAGCATGGTTGTAGGAAACACCTGGTTTAAACAACATCCTCGAAGACTGGCAACGTGGTGCAGTCCAGACAAAAAGACTTTTAACCAGATAGACTACATATTAATCAACAAACGATTCCGCAATGCATTACTGACAACAAAAACCATGCCAGGAGCTGACTGCAATAGTGACCATGATCCACTCTGTGGAAAAGTTAGAATAAAACTAAAGAAAGCAGGCAGAAAAGTGAGAAACATCAAACTGAATACAGAACTTCTTAAAAATGACCAAGAACTGCGAGAACAATACAAAGTTATTATAACAAATAGATACAATGCAATAGCAAAGATAAATAGTATAGATGAACAATGGGAAATATTAAGAGAGATTCTATCCACCAAACTGTTAAGGAGATAATACCACCAAAAAAAGAAGCCCCTAAAAATAAATGGATGACAGACGACATCTTAGGACTGATGGACAAGAGGAGGAGGAGTAAAATTAACGAGAAAAAATATAACAAGATAAATAAAGAAATAAGACGCAAATGCAGAGAAGCAAAAGAAGTGTGGTTAAATGAGCAGTGCAGACAGATAGAGGACTCTCATATTAAAGACAGCAAAAACATGCACAAACGAATTAATGAACTCACAGGCAGGAAAACAAAATATACCACAGGATGCCTGAAATCGAAAGAAGGTAAAATGTTAATGGGAAAAGAAGACATTGTGGACAGGTGAACAGAGTATATCGGTGAGCTATATGGAGGAGAAAGACCAGAATTAACACCAGATACTGCAAACTGTGAGGGACCACCA
This sequence comes from Achatina immaculata, assembly GCA_009760885.1. NCBI lineage: Eukaryota > Metazoa > Mollusca > Gastropoda > Stylommatophora > Achatinidae > Lissachatina > Lissachatina immaculata. The sequence goes on from CM019707.1 coordinate 3,346,435, forward strand.
ATACTTCAAGATGAAATCATAGATGCCATCAAACACATGAAGAAAGGAAAAGCGACTGGGCCTGATAATATAACAATAGAAGAAATAGAGGCACTAGAGGAAACAGGAATAAAAATAATAACCAAGTTACTGAATGACATTTACAACAGTGGTTATATTCCCAGTGACCTGATTAAATCCACGTTTATAGCACTACCAAAGAAACCAGGTGCAAAGGAATGTGACGACCACCGGACTATCAGCCTCTCATGTCACATAACGAAGCTACTTCTGAGAATAATTATGAGAAGAACAAGGAAAAAGATAAAAATGGAAATAGCAGATGAACAGTTTGGATTTGTTGAAGGAAAGGGAACACACAATGCCATTTATGATTTACGAACACTAACAGAAAGAGCTTTAAAAGTACAGAAAGATCTCTACTTATGCTTCATTGATTACACCAAGGCATTTGACAAGGTGAAACATAATGAAATTATTAAAATGCTTGAAGACATCAATATAGACGGCAAAGACCTGAGGATTGTAAAACATCTATACTGGCAGCAAGAAGCAGCAGTTCGAGTTGAAAATAGAACCGGAAAATATCAACCTATAAAACAAGGGGTGCGACAAGGATGTGTACTATCTCCAGACCTTTTTTCTCTGTATAGCGAGAATATTCTAAGAACAATCATCACAGAACCAGGCATAAAAATTGGAGGATACAATATTAACAACCTTCGGTATGCTAACGACACAGTACTGATAGCTGAGAACTAACAAGACCTGCAAAATCTCTTGGATAAAGTCGCAAAAGAAAGTGAACAGAAAGGCCTTACTTTGAACATCAAAAAGACAGAGACTATGGTTATATCTAAGAAACAGAATCCACCAGCATGCAGTATTAAATTAAACGGAATTATTCTAAAGCAGGTGCAGAAATTCAAATACCTTGGAGCAGTAATAACTTCAGATGGGAAATGCAGAACAGAAATTAGGAACAGAATAGGCCAAGCAAAGACTGCATTTCAGAGAATGAGAAACATATTGACCAACACATCCTTATCAATGAATGTTAGAAAACGAGTCCTAAAATGCTATATTGAACCTATCTTGTTATATGGAAGTGAATCATGGACAATAGGCAAGTCTGCACAAAAATCATTGGAAGCAGCAGAAATGTGGTTTATTAGAAGAATGTTGCGAATCCCCTGGACAGCAAAAATAACTAATGAAGAATGTAGGAGAAGAGCTGGAGAGACAAAAAAACCTTGTCAAAAAGATAAGAGAGAGACAATGTACTTTCATAGGACATGCAATGAGAAGAGGGGGCATTGAAAATATTATAACAACAGGAAAAATAGAAGGAAGAAGATCAAGAGGAAGACCAAGAGAAATGATACTGGACAGTCTGACGGGATGGTGTGAGAGGAGATCACCAAATGAGCTGATGGCCTGCATGAAGGATCGTGTACTCTGGAGAAGCATAATAGCCAACGCCAGTCGGCACGGCACATGATGATGATGATGATGATGATGATTGTATTACACAAACCAAACACAACTTAGTACGCCACAGTCCGTGTTTTACTTTCCTGTAAAATTATTACTTCTTCAATAATCTCCATGTAAATAAACTACTCTGTATTTGAAGGGGTTTTTTTTTCCTTTGACTGACGGCACGTCCTCTGTCCTTCCGGTTTCCTAAGGCTTAAGCCTGCTTAGTCAATAAGTAATCCGTCATTCTTTCTGAGGAAGTCTAACTGTTCTACCCTGGAGGTACAGCCCAGGGAAGTAAAATCAGGTCAACAATAATCAGTTTCTTCTTGTTTTCCTTGCTGCGTGTAAGGTTCTTTTTTTTTTCTTTTTACCAAATATTGGATTTTGTGATGTTAAAAAAAAATCAAGTAGAAAAAAAATTCCTTCGTCAACTTCGAAAATAATTCTAACTGCAAAGAAAGCAGTATGGAATGTAATAGTTTAGTTCTCCATTTGTTATTCTGTACACCTGCTAGCTATAGATGGCGTTTCTTTCAGTGGGATCTTTGTTAGCACAAATTACATCTGAAAAGACGAAAACAGCAATGCTATAGACCGGTGGTTCCAATGTCCACCGTCTGTGAAAAATTGAAAAAAAGTTTTTTTTTCTTTTTTTTTTTGTCACAACAAGTATGATTGTTAATTGCTGTCTATTTGTTCTTAAGTACATTACTGTCATTTTGAAAATTCACCAAGTTTGTACTGTGTTTTTAGTGTAGTGTAGCTTTTACTCATTGAAGGTTACTCACATTTTCTAAAAAAAAAAAAAAATTATTTTGCGTTCAAAGCACATAGCTACCATTTTTTTCCTAAGTATGGGGGGGGGGGGGGGGGGAAAGTGTGTCTGTGACCTGGATTTTGAAACAACAGGGGCTCCCTGGACTTTTGTTAATTGGAAACCACTGCTGTAGCATATTAATAATATCGCAGGAGACCGCAGTTGCCACCTCCTGTTACCGTGTGCACAGATCAATATTCAGAAACGTTGCACTTCATTTCCTGCCCATGAAAGACAACGTCGAAAAGGAAGGGGGGGGGGGGAATAACTGACAAGCAGCTGGGTCTACTCTTGTATAACCTTTGTTGTTAGAAACCGCTATCATCCCTTCCAGTAATGGTCGCGTGCCTCTAGGAGTTTTCCTAGAAGCCAGGAAACTCGCGTTTCCCCGAATTATATTTCTGTTTTTACAAAATTATTGTATATATCATTCCCATTAAAAACGCATAGGTTTTTTTAAACCATAAGTCACTGTACTAGATTTAAAATACATAAAACCACTGATTTCACATTTTACTAACATAAACTTGCTGTATTCTTAAACATGACATAATTCAGAAGCGACTCATAAGCAGTTGTCTACCTTTAGTATAAGAAACATACTTCACACTCATTGTTACGAAGTCGCAGCCGTCATTAATACCGTGTATAATCTCCCGAGGCGTCAATGCAGGCTCGGCATCGGCGTCTCACGCTGTTGCAGAGTGTTTGAAAAAATGTTTGGCTTATGGTATTCCAATCTGCAGTGAGTGCTACCTCTAGCTCATTCACAGCGTTGGTGTCACACTGACGGCTCCTTCTGTTCAGTTCAATCCACCCGTGCTCAATCGGGTTCATATCAGGAGAGTTTGCAGACCAATCCAGCACAAGAAAAGGTTGCTGGGCAAAGAAATTCATGGTAGTGTTAGCTGCGTGACGTCTAGCCTTATCGTACTGAACGATCTGTATGATTTTGGAAGAAAGTCACTACGATATGTCGCAGTACCTGATTAACGTAGACGTCAGCGGTAATATTTAACTCTGAAAATGTGGCGTAGAGTACAGTGGTCATGGAAGAATACACCCCACAAATGTCATACTGGACTATACTTACATCAGCATATCTTTCTACTGGACGACGCCTCGCGTGGTTTCTCCTACCAGCCACGGAGACACGAAAGCGGGTTTCATCTGAGAACATCGTTTCGAGCCCAAGCCATTCTGCAGGACCTATGACGTCTAGTAAGGATAGGGCCAATGCTGGGATGCCTGTTTTGCAAGCCAGGGGGACGAAGTCTCCATCCCACAGTGTGCGCGCTAACAAGGCAGCGGGGTGAAGTCTCCATCCCATAGTGTGCGCGCTAACAAGGCAGCGGGGTGAAGTCTCCATCCCACAGTGTGCGCGCTAACAAGGCAGCGGGGTGAAGTCTCCATCCCACAGTGTGCGCGCTAACAAGGCAGCGGGGTGAAGTCTCCATCCCATAGTGTGCGCGCTAACAAGGCAGCGGGGTGAAGTCTCCATCCCATAGTGTGCGCGCTAACAAGGCAGCGGGGTGAAGTCTCCATCCCACAGTGTGCGCGCTAACACGTCCTCGAGTGCCAGGTGCATCTGCTGTATGGAAACGGTTGCCCTGATGGATCAACAGACTTTGGTGATCGTAAGTTCGTGTTGTTACACGAGGTTGGTCAGGAATGGGACGGTCATTCGTTGCACCTGTTGCCTGAAATCGCTGCTTCAGCCTCACTATAATCGAATGGTCACAATGAAAGTGTTTGCCAACATCTCTGGTCGTCATTCCACTGCTAAGAATACCAACAGCTTGCCATCGCTCTTGTGATGACAGTCTGGACATTAACAGACTTCCTTTCGATCGAAACAGACGATGGCCTTTGTGTATGCCAAATTTCAAAGTCTTTTAACAAGACCATAAATTGAGAAAAAGTTGATTTGCACGTACTGCATGCCAAATTTAAAGTATAGTGATATTTTTTATTACCGTAAATGAGATAGGTAGGAGATAACAAGGAAGGTAGGGCATTTTCAGGGGTTTGTGTGTGTGTATGTGTGTGTGTGTTTTGATGACTTTTTCTTCAGACAAATCTATCATATTTTTTGTTGTACTTTTCATTAGCAGATACAGTTATTCTCATAGAAGTAAATCTTTTATTTTTGTTGTGGGTTCACGCAGCTCAACATCTTGCCTTTCAAACAAGGTACAATGTGTTAGGCTTTGTAAAAAAGAAGAAAGAGAAATTACTTTTGTTTTAAAATACACTAAAAATGGGGGAGGGGAGGAGGGATGAGGACTTTCTTGGGAGATCATAAATAAAATTTCACTAGACTTAAAAAGGTTAAAGAAAAAGTGCTTTTGACTATTTTCAGTACTTACTTTTTTCAGATTTTGCTGTATTTAGACTTGGTTAGTTCTGCTCACCTGGGCAAGAGCAGAAAAAAAGACAAAGGACAGGCATTTGTGGAAAACCCTTGCGGAAGCCCCATGTGCCCTGGGCACTTAAGGTTCAGAGAGAGAGAGAGTTCTTTCAGTAATTAAAAATCAGCAGACCTAACGTGGATTAGAATTGTTGGATTCGTTTATTAAACAGAAAACAAATAGTTTTGCCATTCCAATGAAACCAGGGTGAAGTGTTTGTCCAGTGAGTCGGTGCTCACAGTATGAAAGGTTCGAGTAAAATCACTAGCGTGCCTTTAAAGAAGTAAGTAATGACAAAAGCTAAAACTCGCATCAAATCTAGAACAGAATCTAAACTGGAACCATTTTTGTGCCAAGAGAAAATGTACATAAGAATATGAACAATGCAATCGTGTATTACAACAGGTTGTATCATTTCATTCTATCCTGCAAAAGTATATGGGGCACGGCCTTTAACTCCTAGCCCAGACACACGGTAAAGCACCCCTGCATCTGGCTGACCCTGATGCTGTTCAGGAGTCAAGTTAAATGTGCCCGAGGTCACGTATAGATCATCGAGACCTTGTCCTCCAAAGCTGCAGCACGTGATGCTAGAGGTCGGGCTGAAATTTATTCTCTGCAGTTCTTTTCCTGTAAAACGGAAATGGGTGGATGTTGTAAAGTGATGAATGTTACATGTTGTAAAGTGATGAATATTACATGTTGTAAAATGACACTCGTATGCTACATGTCATAAAGTAATGTTACAAAGAAGTCTGGATACTATATGTAGCGAAGTGATGAGCGAACATCAGATAAATAAGTCAAAAAGTCCAAAAGAAATAATAACTCACATGCTAAACAGAAAGGAACAAGTCACCATCTTCCGTCTCCGAACAGGACACAGCCAACTCCGAAGTCATATGTATACAAAGTTTAAGGTTGGTACTACTAATCTATGTACATGTGCCCAGGTGCCCCAAACTGTGGAACATATCCTCCAGAACTGCACCAACTATGAAACACTGAGAAATAATTACTGGCCCAGTGAAACCACTAAAGAAGATAAGCTCTACGGTTCCATACATGAATTACAAAAAAACAGTGAAATTTATCAGAAGAGACAGGACTGCAGATATAGACAGACAATGCGAACGAAGAAGAAAAATAATAACTAGCATAGGACTGAAAGAAGAGTGCCACAAACAGGGGGGGGGGGAATGAAAATAGAGTGTTAGAAACAGAAAAAGTGACGACGTTGAAGTAATATTAGAAACTGAAAAACAGTGACAGTGTGAAGGCAGAGTGTTAGAAACAGGAAAAAATGACAACATGGAGACAGTGTTAGAAACAGGAGAAGTGATTAAGTGGAAGTAGAGTGTTAGAAACAGAAAAAAGTGGCGACGTTGAAGTAATATTAGAAACTGAAAAATAGTGACAGTGTGAAGGCAGAGTGTTAGAAACAGGAAAAAATGACAACATGGAGGCAGTGTTAGAAACAGGAAAAAATGACAACATGGTGGCAGTGTTAGAAACAGGAGAAGTGACTAAGTGGAAGTAGAGTGTTAGAAACAGGAGAAGTGACTAAGTGGAAGTAGAGTGTTAGAAACAGGAGAAGTGACTAAGTGGAAGTAGAGTGTTAGAAACAGGAGAAGTGACTAAGTGGAAGTAGAGTGTTAGAAACAGGAGAAGTGACTAAGTGGAAGTAGAGTGTTAGAAACAGGAGAAGTGACTAAGTGGAAGTAGAGTGTTAGAAACAGGAGAAGTGACTAAGTGGAAGTAGAGTGTTAGAAACAGGAGAAGTGACTAAGTGGAAGTAGAGTGTTAGAAACAGGAGAAGTGACTAAGTGGAAGTAGAGTGTTAGAAACAGGAGAAGTGACTAAGCGGAAGTAGAGTGTTAGAAATGTAGAACGTTGAGGGGTTGGGGGGATGTGGAAATAGAGTGACTTAAACAGCGAAAAAAATGGAAGTAGAGTGTTTTTTTTTAAGTGAAAGCAAAGTGTTATATCCAGGGGAAAGAAATAAAAGTAGAGTAACAAGAAAATATTAAATTAGAGTGTTACAAATAGCAACAATAAAAAAGTAAATGTAGAGTGTTATAAGCGGGGAAAAAATTGACCAAATGTTGGTGAAAAGCTTGCACCTACAAGGAGGGAGTCATTCAATGAAAGAACTAAAATTGTAAGCGAACTACAGCGCCCAAGACAAGTAGCAAGACAGCTAAGAGACAGCCTGAAAACTGCGCCAAAACAACGCATTGAACACAAATGATAACACAGGCCCAAGACAACACAGAGCACCGAAGATAACAGGTGGCTGTAACATTTCATAGTTTCTTGACATCGTGTCTTACCAGTCTCCAGGTCGTACTGAACAACAACGGACCCAGTTACCATGGCGACCCACAATTTATCATTGGCATCTAGAGTCAAGCCGTCAGGCAGCCCAATTCTGTCAGATTCTGCTGGAGTCCATTCTAGAGCTTTCCTGCCACGCGCTTGGAAGAAATCAAATATGAGCATGAATCATGGGCGACAGTGTCGTTGTTTACTTACTTAACTCCTTACATCCTGAATTAATTTCCATGCTCTGCCAGAATAAATTTTGCTGAGAAATTTTGGTAGAAAGAAACTGGAAGGAAGTAATTCTAATTTAAAACTGTGTTGGGTTAATATGTGCTACTTTTCATTTTATTTAAACTTCACTTTAACATCGCTCTGAGCACTGATTCGCATGGACGAGCAAGATCTACCAACCCTGTCAGTGTTCTTTTGGGATGAAAGAGATCGTAATGAAGATTCCTAGCGCTAAATATGATGTGATCATTCTGATTATAATCACTCAGAAAACAATCACTACAGCAAACGCGTTATCTCCACAACTCTCACTGAGCAGAGATTCCCCGCTTCCTAATTGTAACTCCCCATATGTGAAATGTTTATAGAAAATGTAATGTAATGAGGGAGCTTATTTACACAGCAAACATTGATCCACTCGACACAGAATGGGTACACATTAAAGTGCATCTTCAGTCATATCCAGTCAGCTTCAGAAAACAGTCTATGCTATTTCCGTTCATCGACTGCATCTCAGACCAGGTCCTGTTATTAAGGAACAGATGTTCACGTGATATTGTATATATCCCTTCAAAGTCTCGTAGCCCGTATGCAGCGTAATCAAGTGGGCCTTGTCTTTCAAGCAGATAATCAACGTTTTGCCACTATCAGTGTATCAGTACCTATTTCTACGACTAGTTCCACATTACTTCATTGATATAGTGGGTACCCAGCCCATAACCTGTGGATGAAGAGGCAGCTCACTTATACATTCAAACGTCATTTTTAAAAAAAATTCAACATAAAACTTGCGCATTGAACCGAGACTTGTCATTTCAGCAATCAGCAACGTCAATAATTTTCATAAACCTGTCACATATCACCTAAAACTTTCCCTACATCATCTATCACTTTCCTCTAATATATGTTATGCAGCACTTTCCCATAGCATACAATATGGTGCACATTTCCCCCTAGCTATGCTATTTTATGACAGTATGAAATGTTCATAAGTCTTATTGCAATATAACACAAAATTATTCAGTTTTTATTGCATGGCTCAGACCCACGCTTGCCTTTAGCCTGCAGATGTGCCGGGCTTTGTTGCATAACACAAAACTCCACCAATCACATGTTTACAGATTTAGCTAGGTATGACTTACAAAACTACACTCGTTGTCACTAGCTTAAAGATATGCATTCTTGGTGTGCCATACAAAAATAGTACACTTGTCACTGGCTTACATATTTGCCCAGACTCTAGGTCGAAGTCATAGGCGTAGATCACGGCGTCGGAAGTGTCTGCTATAAGGAATGTGCGATTGTCGCTGGTCCAGTCCAGGCCATTAGAACATTTCAGTATGGCATCGTGCTTGGTGACAGAGCCATCAGTCGTCACAGTGTAAAGTCTACCTTCTGCTGGCCATTCTGCTATTGTCTTGCTACGATCTGGCTTGACAGTGCCTGCACGGACAAATACAAACATCTGACATCATTCTCAGCTTCATTGTTAATTATGTTTGTTACATGACCACCATATTTGTAGAATGTCTGGAATAGAGTGAAAGATGTATGATAAAGGGCAGAATGTCAGACGGGCCTGCGTGCCCAATTCTTAACCCTTTTGAAATAAAGATCGATCAATCAATCAGTCAATCAATCAGCCAATCAATGTATTTATAGATATCAATAAATAAGTCACTTTTGACTTCACTGCATTTATAGTTACAAATATAAACATTACGGCTGATCGTACTGCATTTGTACTTACAAATACAAACATTACGTCTGACTTTACTGCACTTGTAGCTACAAATATAAATAGTACGGCCGACCTTACTACACTCATAGTTACAAATGACTTTAATGCACTTGCAGAGACAGATGCAAACATTACGTTTTGTATTGTAGCCATTGCAGCTGTTGTTGGTGATGGTGATAATGTTGGTGATGTGCCAGTTGACACTGTAATGTGACAACATTACACCACTATGAATATAATCATTAAACCAGGTTTTGACAACAGAATCATTGCTGCTGAAGTGACAGGCGTAACACAGTGGTTTTCAAACTTTTTCAAGCTGCTGCCCCCTTGGTTGCCGTACTATATCTCTAGCCCCTCCCCCCAATTTTTCTTTTATTGGTTCTAGTGACCTCTGTCATTCCCTTTTCATTCACCGCCCTTGGATCTTAGCCCCGCCACACAGGGCACTACCGCCCATTTTGAAAACCCTTGATGCGTAGACACAGTTAATGAATACATTTAGAATAAATATAAACCAGTCCGTAACAAATTTATCATTAAAAATTATCAGATCTCACATTACATCTGGTACTCAGCCGGAAATGTTTGCTAGTTTTGCATCATATTTGTCTTAATCTAGGAGCCGCGTTGGCGCAGTGGATTAGTCATTCGATCGTCGACCAGGCCATCCGGTTTAGAGTTCTACTCACCACGTGGTGGTCAGACCATGGCTCACAAAAAAGCTCCCTGTGTTCATGCAGCCTCAAGAAAAAAAAATAGGTACCAGGGTTAACGCTCTGGGAAGAAACAGGAATGGCGACGCTAGCTACGGAGTACGCGCTGGTGGGGACACTAACCGTCAGTTTCTGGCCAAATGCTGATTACGCAGCGGAGAACTTTTGGTTTGACCGAGTGTGATAACGCTGGTTTACAATTCATTTCTTGATCTTTGTTTTAATCGATGATGATGATGATGATGATGGTTGTGGTGGTGGTGATGGTGGTGGCGGCGGAGGTGGTGGTGGCGGAGGTGGTGGTGGCGGCGGTGGTGGTGGTGGTGGCGGAGGCGGTGGTGGTGGTGGTGGTGGTGGTGGCGGAGGTGGTGGTGGTGGTGGTGTTAGCGGCGGCGGCGGTGGCGGCGGTGGTGGTGGTAGCGGCGGCGGCGGTGGTGGTGGTGGTGGCGATGGTGGTGGCGGCGGTGGCGGTGGTGGTGGTGGTGGTGGTGGTAGCGGCGGCGGCGGTGGTGGTGGTGGTGGTGGTGGTGTTAGCGGCGGCGGCGGTGGCGGCGGTGGTGGTGGTAGCGGCGGCGGCGGTGGTGGTGGTGGTGGCGATGGTGGTGGCGGCGGTGGCGGTGGTGGTGGTGGTGGTGGTGGTGGTAGCGGCGGCGGCGGTGGTGGTGGTGGTGGTGGCGGTGGTGGTGGTGGGGGTGGTGGTGGTGGTGGTGGGGGTGGTAGTGGCGGTGGTGGTGATGATGGTGGCGGCGGTGGCGGTGGTGGTGGTGACCACGATGACGATATGAAAAAGCAAAGAACAAAATAAAATAAACGCAGATATTCAGCTGACAAAGATGTTGGCAAGACTACACCCGGTGAACTTCTCAACAAGAAACTGTTGAAGAGTCGGCAATTCATCGCTGCAATTTAAACGATTTAAACGTTCTTGGTCGTGAGTCGTTCCTGGCAGGTGTAACTCTTCACCTCAAAACAACACTGGCAGGGTTGGTAGATCGTGCACTCCCACGTGAATCAGTGGTCACAACGATGTTAAGCAGTTTAAATAAATGTGGAAAGTAGCGCGTTTCTAAGCCAGCCCATGTTTTAAAATTATACAGTTATGTCCTTCCAGCCTTTTTCTTTCTTTTTTTTTTTTATTCAGTAAAATTTATTTTGGGAGAACATGTAAATTAATTCGGGAGTCAAAGAGTGCAGTTCCCTATCAGACTGATAGTTCAACATGTGATGTAATTTATTTTTTCGGTGTGTTGGCTCAATGGTTTGTTAAATATGATTTGCAGATACACTGGCTGTTGTTGAATCAGTTCCTGGAGGGTCATGCGGACAGAATAATCAATAAATGACTTCTTCGGGAAGACGTTATCATTTTAGAAAGAAAGAAAGAAAGAAAGAAAGAAAGAAAGAACGGTCGGTAACTGAGTGGCGATAACTGAATAGACGAATGACCCCGGAGAATAACCCAGGTGAGGGAGCTGTCACTCGTGTGACCCGGATGAGAGAGATGAAGACAAAAAGAAAAGGTTTGGAGCGGAGAAGAAGGCCAAGTTGGTGGTTTTGAGGTCAGCTTCGAGTTCGCTTATCTCGATAAATAACATATTTGTCGTAGACCAGTTTAAGTAGGGACTGTGTTGACTTGTTTAGACCTACTTGCTTTGCGTAAGGAATATTTGACAGCTAAACAAGAGACCTAATGCACCATCAAATAAGCAAGACTGTCCGCATTGTGTGAGATCTGAACTCAGGTCTAAGCTGGCATCCGCCTGGGCAGAGTAGAGACCCCACGCGTTGTGTTTTGGTTATGTTATCTTATATCTTTCCCGTGCCGTTAAACGTCACATAGGGCTCGCAAAGTAGTTCGCCAATTTTCTTCGGCGAGTCTTTCAACCTCATCAAAGGATTTTTTGCCTGTTAATTTGGCCTCTCTTAACAATGTCCTCTTCAGAGTTTCACGCGGTCTGCCTCTTTTTCTTCGGCCTGTTGTGTTCCATTTGATAGCTTGTTTTGGGATTCTCTGATCATTTCTTCTCATCAAGTGACCAAGTTTTGGTTATGTTTTACTTAATATTCTACAACAGATGAATACAAGAAAAGTAGATAAATTAACGGGTTCATCGAAAACGAAAGAGTTGAGATTCTAGAATACCGCTCGTAATGCAAACATCCATCTCCACGATAAAACAGTAGTTGAATGCCAGTTAAGAGTCCACCTTGTGGATCTCGTGTGTGTATGGAATTGTGGATCTCGTGTGTGTATGGAGTTTGTGTGTTGTCGGCTAGAGTCATCCTGGTGAGGTAGATTCTCTAATGCTACCTCTAGGGGCTGATTTGCACTCGAGCCTGCAGCGGGATTTATAAAAGTAATTCCTATATGACACATTATCCTAAGTCCACGTTATCAGTTCAGGAGGGTTTCACCTGTACTTCACGAAATGTCATTTATGTTATCATGTGCAAACGTTGCGGTTTGAAGTACATAGGGGAAACTGGCTTATGGTTAGGAGATCGATTTCACCAGCATCTCAATGATATTTCTAAGAGGGCCTGGACACCTGTGGCGAAACATTTTTGCCTTAGCAACCACAGGGGCAAACAGGACATTTCTGTTAGTGCGATCCGCTCTTGTTCTGCTGATGTACGATCTCGGAGGGTCCTAGAACAGCGCCTTATTTTCCAGACTGGCTGTCTCCACCCAGCTGGAATTAACAATGTCTTCAGTTTTCTGTAACTTCTTTATTTTTCCACTGGCCTTTTTTCAAACTCTGCTTTCTTTCTCTATGCTACCCCTCCCTACCACCACCCTAGTTTCTTCTCTGTCAACATATTGGTCTTGTCCTATTCACCAGTTTCACATTTTCTCCCTGCAGGTGTTTATGTTCTTCATTCATGATCTCTCCGCGTCCCCTTTTCTCTCCCCTCTCTCCCCCCCCCCCCCCCCCGACACCTCTAGCGGCTATCATGTTTCTATTGCCTTCCCCCCACACCTTTCTCCCACTTGTTCTCCTCCTCTGTTTCCACCTCTTCTTTACGATTGGCTCTATCGGGCATCTTTTGTTTGGAGGCAGCGTGGTCTTTCCCTCTCCCTTCTACCACACACAACTCTGTTTCCCACTTGGAGCAAGACACATTCAGATAAGTTCTTCGTGTTTGTGTTTCGTTGTGTATGTATCCTCGAATAAGGCTCACGCCGAAATATCGGATGTTGTATGTTTTTGATTTATACATTCTCATACTTTCTATTCGTTTTTTTCTCACCTTACTCACTCCCTCCCTCACTGTGTAAAACTGCACCATACACCTCTGTCTACCCTATATGACATCACTCTCAGCACTGTGGCTACTAGGCCGCATTTGACCCTATACCTCCGACTTGTAAGCAGCAATTACTCACATCTACAATTATCACTTCGTCTCACAGCATCTACCACCAGTCCGGTCCTACTTCATATTATTCCTCCAGAACAAATGCAATGTATCACATATAAAACCAGCCAGATAAGGTGATAAATTTTCAGTCTTGCTGAATAGGCTTATCTGTAATGAAAGAAGATAAAGGTCGGAGATAGAAGAAGAAGAATTTTACAATAAAAAAAGTTTGAATATAAAAAGAAGTACATGTAAAGAAAAAAATGGATTGTTTGGAAATAAAAAGCAAAAAGCGTGGAGGCGAATAAGAGGAGAGAAGTTCGGACAGAAAGAAAGAAAAAAAAAAACAAAGCTTAGAGTATATGGAAAGACTTCTAGAGTGGAGATTAATGTAAACTCAACGACCCACCAATCCAAAGGCGCCCTCTAGCGTCACATTTCCCATCGTTCAGCTGGACTCCACTTTCAAGCCTCAGGCTTTCCTCGGGCACAAATGGCGTCTGCTGACCGTCTTCGCTCAAGAAATCCAGACGAATGCGCTGTGAGACGAGGTAACCTGGATCTTTGCTTCTACGGACGGCGATGGACACTGGTTCATCTTTAACAAAAATGCAATATTTGTGATAGTGACTTTAACACTGAACACCATAGTAACAAGAGGCGTAACTACTTCAGGATCATAGAACGTTACAAGATCAAAGAGAATTACACACATGTGCTTATAGAATGGAAAACATGGGTTTATTGAATGGAAAACATGGATTTATAGAATGGAAAACATGGGTTTATGGAATGCAAAACATGGGCTTATATAATGGAATACATGGGTTTGTAGAATTACAAATATGGATTTCTAGAATGGAAAGCACGTGTTTATAGAATGAAATACATACGAGTAGTTTGAACGTAATGTTTCTGCATAAATATTATATTCAGTGTGAGAAAGGCAGTTTAAGCACGAAGTAAGAGATCAGATTTTACCAAACGTGAACATAGTGCATTTAATGCATATAGCGATGGATAGACGTGTATAGCTTATTTCTGGAACAACAGTTAAAAGAAAAAAAAGAGCGGAGAGTGGAGGGAGGGAGGAATATGAGAAGAAAAACGGCAAAGAAGATAGCAAGAAAAGAAAGTACTATACGTATATACATAATCTACTAGTCTGACAGACCATTACAATGTTTTATGAGTTATGAAAACTTCATACTTTAACTAAGCACATAGCTGTGACATTTCGACTGTCCTGCTGATATTCACAACAACAAAAAAAAAAGGGAAAATGACGGAACAGGAGCAAAGTAAGAGAACGGTCAGACTACCAAGGCTTGAGTCTAAAAGAAACTTCAGTTTAAACAAAAATAATAAAATGTACAAATATGCACTCGTCTAGCAACCGAATGGTCGAGGGTTCGAATCCCCAGCTGAGCGAGATTTTTTTTCCGACCAATACGGCCCCGAGGTCGACCCAGCCCCGTAAAATGGGTACCAGAGAAAATCTGGGAATGAAAGGCAGCGAGGAAAGGAACTGGCCACCCCTACCTCATACGCTGATGGCCCAGCATAAGGAAGTCTCTAACGCTTCATCCACTATGGCATTTGCTATGGGACCATCTCTTTTATCTTTGTAAATATGACAGAAAACTTCATATCGTTTTTAAGCATAGTCCCAAGTCCCAGCTAAGTTCCCACCGCGTCGCTAATGCCTGGAATCCGTGAGAGAAAAATAAAAATCTTCTGGCTGATCCTGTATCCAATTGTGCACGATCTCTTTGATCTCCTCGTCCGTACTGAATATCTTTCCACCTAGTAAGAGGTCAGAACACATGATAATCACATTGTGCAAGGCTGAGTATATATGCAGGATGCGGAAGACACTTTAAATCGCGATTAGTAACTGACTGAGCTGTGTGAACTCCCGCGTTAGCATGTGTGACAATACACCAGAACTGAGCAAACAGCGACGATTTGGTCTGACTGGAGGTTTTAAGTGGTTCTCAAGCAGATCACAGTATGCTTCACTGTTGACAGTGTCTCATCTTGGCGTGTAATTTTGCAGGTTTTGGCCTTTAAAGTTCCAGACGAGTGTAAACAATCACGCGAGGCTTCTTGTGCGTACGGTGGGGGCGGAGCATCATCTTTCATGTGATCCAGGGGTGGCAGGTCAAATATATATATATCGAGGAAAGAACGGAAGAAATAAAGAGTTGAGCTAGAGGAAATTGGGGGGGGGGGGGGAGTCAGTCACTTTTGTGTTGTAAGCTATATGGAATACTTCGCCCCAGTCATCCTCATATTGTGTGTTCTTATATCTGTGTAACATGCAGAATTTAGCATGTTGAATTTGCGATCACATGGAGAAATATCTCGTTAATCCATGATGATTATTGTTCTATTGAGTGGCACGTGTTGATGCCAAAATGCTGCTATTTCACGTGGATATTAATGTGTTTCTATATGTATCTGGAGATGCGTTTCCTGGCAGCAACAGCTGTAATCAAGAAGTGCGGTAGCACTGGTGAACGCTTAGAGTGGCGGGGAGAGCACACCAAGGCCGCTGTGTGATTATTAGTGCGTTAGCACATGTGGATATTCATATAAGGAGATGAGGAGAGTTCTGGGAAGCAGCAGCTGCGTGATGAAAAAGTGGAGAGATAGTGGTGTACATTCGCAGCATTGGCTGCAGTAATCGTAGCGCAGCAGCACATTTGGAGATGTATAATGTGTATTGTGCTGGGGAAGGGAGGCCAGAATAACCAAGGCTCGGTTATCTGGTTCTTTAGTTATGTTAGTTAAGAGTATTGCATTATGTTGATGTCATGCCTGATTATATCTTATGATATGTGAAATGTGTTGTATGTTCTGTGCAATGTAATGTACCTGTGACTACCGTGATATATGTAGCTAGAGTAAAATAAAAATGTTCATGTATTGTAATGGCTGACTTGGTAATGTCTATGGCATGTTGTTGTAAATGTTGTGGTATATGTAATGTGATGCCAACTGGCATACAGTATTCTGGGGAGGTGTATCCTGGGTTGTCGGTCGTAGGAGATGTTGGAGCCTGGGCAGCCAGCATGGTAGTACATTAGGTCATGGATTGAGGGTAATGGCTGGGTTTGGTCAAATCCCTTCTCTAATTCATCCCCAATTGTAACTTAAGCAACCGCAAAGTTTTACAAAGAGCATGAATATCAATGTTCCGACCGAAAGAGTTGTAGGGAACTTTTCGGTTTCGGCGAGGAAGAATGTCACCATTTCTTGCTGACTCGCTTTGCTTTTGGCTAGAAGTAATGTATCTATCATTTGTCTTTCGTGACTATACGTCGTAGAAACCCATTTCCTTGATCTTCAAAAAGTCATAATAGTTTCTCAGACATCCTAACGACTTTCTTTTAGATCGGGGGTGAGTTGTTTTCATACCAGCCTGGCGGAGACTTTTCAGTACTGCACCACTTCGTGAGTGATATGGTTCACGGCTCATGATTAATTTTCAATTTTCCGACTACCTGATCATTTGTTACCCGCAGTTCTCCTACATCAGCTTCAGATCTGTTTTCACAGCGAGAGGACGGCCGGAGCCAACTCTCTCTCTCTCTCTGAACCTTAAGTGCCCAGGGCACATGGGGCTTCCGCAAGGGTTTTCCACAAATGCCTGTCCTTCGCCTTTTTTTCTGCTCTTGCCCAGGTGAGCCCTCTATTGCTCAAAATCCTTTCTGTTGTTCTTCTCCATGTCTCTTTTGGTCTACCCTTACTTCTGTTCCCTTGTGGTGTCCATCTTAGTGCTATTTTTGGTAGTGAGTTGTCAGTCATTCGGAGCACATGTCCCAACCATCGCCAGTGTCTTTCCTCAATAATTGTTGTCAGTGGCTTCATCTGCATTTCTGCCAACAAGATGTTATTTCTTATCGGAGCCAACTACATTTGCCATATTTGATGCCTCATTTTAAAACTTCTTGTACCATTCATATGCCCGCTGAAGCGACACACGTGTCCTCTTACTGCTCTTCTTTCTATGATGACTACCTGCAGTCTGTTCACCTTCATCACCAGAGGAACGAATAACTGCGCCGTGTTCTTCTCTCATGTACGATTCCAGTGAAGCAGCCATCTGTGATCTGGTCTGCTGAGATCGTATGTCCAAAATGGCCGACGTGCCTCCGCATACATACACTTAGAGAAGAATGGCATAATATATCTAACTACAACTGTCTACTACTCGATTTAGATTTTTTAGAGCAGAATTAAGGCTTTTGACTCGCCCTCCTATATGATGTATAGCAAATAAGAAGGAAAGGAAGAACAATAGTGTTTCTCTAGTATCTTATGGGATGCTGTGAGAGAATGAATGAACAGATAGAATTGTGGATGCTTTGAATGAAAGCTTAGGAATTATGATAAGAAAATATATAGAAAAATTTTCCTTTGGGTGTTTCCTACTAATCTGCCAGAGATCTATCCTGTATGAAAATAGGGCAATGAATGTCAGATAAATGACGATTTTTTGTTTGTTTGTTTGTTTGTTTTGGTTGAACATGACATTGTTTATTCTTTATTTGATAGAGCCCATTATATCAGGAGAAGACAAAAACATGATGTTTCCTGTTTTTTTTTCTTTATTGATCTTGTCCGTCAGATCTATAAGAATACTTAAAACAAATCACAGTAGTAAAAGACTATATCCAAATTTCACGTTTACCTGTGTTCAAGCGAGTAAACTTGCCCTCACGTGGGGAATACTTCAGCACAGTCTTCTCGCGAATATCTACCCAGGTGAAGGTCTCGGACGTCACATCCCAAAAGCCACCTTCTCCTAGAGTGTTGTGATCTGATGTGATCTTCTCGATTTTCATCTTCAGGAATCAAGTCTTAACATTGACAAGATATAATGAAGCTAATAACAATACAGAATATAATAAGAGTGACAACAGCATACAATATGAGTAACAACAATATTATAATAATAACAGCAACAAGATATGATTAACAATAAACATTATAATAAAGTATAATAAATCAGTAAGATACAATAAGAACAACAAAAATCAAATACAATAATAATAGGAATGACAGGATATTTTTTATAATTATTTTTTAGTTCCGACAAGCTCCTCTGGGAAGTATTTCGCGGGCAACTTAAAGGACGCAGGCATTGAATTCCTTCACTATGCTACTAATATCCCTGTCTTCAATGGATAGTGTCTTACTAGGATATGTACAGTGTCTGTACATTGTGAAGTCTGTCCTTTTTTAATTCCATTTTGTGAGATGGCTACTGATGTTAACGAATTCATTTTCTATTGTCAGGAAGATTGGTCGATGGTCGCTACCTGTAAGTTGTTTTCTAACTTTGCATATAATGTTCCACTTCAGGTCTGGTAAGTGAAATGCCAGATCTGGTGTTGAAGTAGTTAGTGTGCCAAGCCTTAGTGTAAAATGTTGAAGGATTCAATGGCTGGTTCATCATGGTACCAACTCTGAATTTCCTCTCTTCTCTTGACCGTGTGGTCATAACCCCAGTTTTGGAGATGGCTGTTAAAATCTCCACAAACCATCAAGTATCTCTTTATGTAGGATTGCTTCCAGAGCAAGTGGGCGGTCATCAGGACAATAACATTTCAGGAAGTTTTGGTCTGTGCTACTAGTTTTAGATGGATCATTTGGTGTTCAGCCTTTTCCATGTATACTCCCACTTGACACGCGTAGATGTTTTTCTTAGCAGTGTGTGTACTTCTTTTTTCTGTCCTGTCGGTCAGATCTGAAACACTGGTAGCTTCTGATTTTAAAGGCTTCATCTTTGTTTAGGTGCGTCTCCTGTATGCAGCATATGCGAGTACTTACCTAGTTTTCAAAGAGTATGTTCTCTGGTTCCATCTTTTTTGCTATAGCCATCTCTAACACTGTTGACACTCTCAGCATTCCAATGCATTATTTTAAGCTGTTTTTTGTTGTTTGTTTGTTTGTTTGTTTGTTTGTTTGTTTGTTTGTTTGTTTAAGTTGAGTTGCTGTTTGTCGCAGATGTATTTTCTGGCCAGTAGCTGTACTGTCAAGTCTTCTGGCTCCTCAAGTGAGAAGACCTCCAATAATATAGGATGGACCCTTTCGAGGCAGGGGGTCCGACATTGCTCTGTCTTCACAGAGCGATCGCCACATTAAGAGACTGCAGATACATTTCATTAACGATAATGTGTGGCACTCTGGTTGTTGCAGTACGTCTTCTGGACGGTTACTTCTGACTTCAGCACCTTTCCTTGCCAGGGCAGACTGTAGTCTTGCTCGGACTGCTATGTGTAGGTTGGCCTGGATGAATTTTGTTTTCCAGTCTCTAGTGGCTGCACCAAAGTCCCTTCTCCATGCCAAGAAGTGGCATTTGAGGTGGACATTTTATAGTGGATTAATAAGCATTCTGCGGAGCTGATGTGTATATCTCAATCAGATGTAGCAGTCAGCAGCACACAGATTACTACTAACGTCAGGGTTGACAAACTTAGCCGACCAAAATAATGTCCCATCCCCCTGTTGGTATCCCCAGTAACAGGCCCAGTTTGGTTAACGGGGTAAGGATTTCTTTTGCCTCAGTGGAGGTGGAGTCTGCTAAAGAAGTATTGCACCTCCTTGCTTTTATCTAGACTTAGAACCTACAAAAATAGTCCGCCATAACCTACACTTCATTTTTAAAAAATGCATTTGTATCAACATCTTCACCGCACTGGCTAAAGAAAATATCCTGCTTGTACACACTCGTGCATTCAGGCATGCACGCACACACACACACAAAGTGAGTATACACATACATATACTAGTCTTATCTTATATCTTATATCCTTCCCATGCCATTAAACGTCACATACGGCTCGCAAGGTAGTTCGACAATTTTTCCTGTCTTCGGCGAGTCTTTCAACCTCGTCAAGGGATTTTACGCCTGTTAATTTGGCCTCTCTTAACAATGTTCTCGTTAGAGTTTCACGCCGTCTGCCTATTTTTCTTTGTCCTTTTGTGTTCCACTTGATAGCTTGTTTTGGCATTCTCTGGTCGTTTCTTCTCATCACGTGACCAACATATGTCCATCTCCTTTTCCTGATCGCCCATGAGACTGGTTGTTATTCATTCATCTGTCTTATCTCTGCATTGTTCTTGAATTCGTTCCACTTGATGCCGAGTATTTTCCTTAGGCATTTGTTTTCAAAAGAGTCTAATTTCTTTTCTATTTCTTTAGTTGTTTTCCAGCTTTCGCATGCATAAATGAGGGTGGATATTACATTTGAATTGAATAGTCTTAACTTGGGTTTTGTGCTTATAACTTTTGAATGCCATATGTTCTCAAGATTCTTGAAGATCGATGCTGCTTTTGCAATTCTAATTCTAACTTCCTTTCTGGTGTTACCATACTGGTCTATGTAGCTGCCAAGGTATGCAAATTGATTGACTTCTTCAATATCTGTCCCTTCTACGGGTATTTTTCCATTTTGATTAATGGGAATTTTCACAATTTTTGTTTTGTCCTTGTAATTTCAAGTCCTATTTTTCTAGCCAGTGAAGATAGGCTATCTGTTTTTTCTTGCATGGAATTCACATTGTTATTGATAAGAGTTATGTCATCAGCAAAATCAAGATCTTCTAGTTGGGTCCCATGTACCCAGTCAATAGCTATGTTACCTGTGCAGCATTTTTTCATTATGAAGTCTATTGTAATTCCAAAAAGCAAAGGAGACAGTATACATCCTTGTTTCACACCTGTTTCAATCTGGAACCATTCACTCATCCCTTCTTCTGTTTTGACTGCACAAACATATCAATTGTAGAAGTCCTTAATGATGTTGACAATTTTAGATGGTATTCCATATATACTTAAAATACATATACTAGTACAGTATATAATAATATTCTGTAAAATAGCCTGTTTCATCAATGTCGGTTCAACGCTGCTACCTGTTACATTATTCACTGTTGCATACTCTGCACTATTTGATAAAAAGATGTTTCTGGAGTTATCAGTAGAGAAAATAGCAGATTATTACAGATATTATCACAAGAACAACACGCCATATTTACCCTGCATATCATGAATTTGAAAAATGACAAGTGATACAAATCAAAGTTCGAAGCTAAAGTCACTTGAAGGAGAGTGCTACAAGGGTCACACAGAAAGTCGTGAACAATTTTTTTTTAATCAGAATTTATAGATAGAGAAAATATAAATGTATCGCCTTAATCTGCATCATTTTCTTCACTTTTCGACATAATCTCCATTTCTCTGCACACATTTTCCCCATCGCTCTGCAAGTTTGAAAATACCCTCCCGGTAGGATTCTGTTCCAGCTGACAGACGGTGCAGACGCACTGCTTTCTGGACGTTCTCTCCTGTGGGACCCAGCGGGTACAAACTTTTCTATAGCCTAGGGTTTCAATCATTTCCTGTACTACATTGTGTCCTATTCCAAGATTTATAGCGATTTCAGATACTGTGATACGTCTGTCTTCTTTAATGATGTCGTCAACCCTTTCCACGTTGAGTTCATTGGAGGCAGTTCAAGGGCGACCGATGCGGTCTTATCTTGGATGCTCGTGTTTCCATCTTTGAAATGTTTCACCCACTTCCTAACACTGATAACACCCATACACACATATCCATAAGCAAGTTGAAGTTTTTGGTGAATTTCAGCAGTTCCTTATTAACGAGGAACTCAATAACAGCACGTTGACGAAACGAAAATTCAGCACCCGCCATTTTGTTTATGCTCCTGGTGGTCATGCGACACATAATGGTGACGTCATGTGACCTGTACATGAAGTGCAAAGGGTGCAGATTAAGATGATACATTTATATTTCTCTGTTTATAAATTCTGATTTTTTAAAACGTTTTGCTCACGACTTTCGGTATGACCCTCGTAGAAGCTCAAATTGACAATGCAGACGCAGCACTTCTAGTACAGAAAGTCCGCAACAGAAAAAAGGAGAGATAACAGAGATTTCACAAAGAACAAGGTGACGTAAAGTTATGAAGGAATATGAGCATCTATGCAACTGCAAAGTGGCTTAAAGTTGCTAAACTATTATATATGGTTGCATCCGATTAAACTTGGCACAAATGTTGGATATCAGCCAAGTGACCCAAGGTCATGGCCAACTATTGCTGAAATTCAGCAAGACGACAGACAACCGTGGTCAAATATAGTGCTGACGTTCAGCAAGTCGAGAGACAACTATAGTTAAATATTGCTGAAGTTCGACAACATGACAGACAACCGTGGTCAAATATTGCTGACGTTCAGCAAATCGAGAGACAACTATAGTTAAATATTGCTGAAGTTCGACAACAGGACCGACAACCGTGGTCAAATATTGCTGACGTTCAGCAAATCGAGAGACAACTATAGTTAAATATTGCTGAAGTTCGACAACATGACCGACAACCGTGGTCAAATATTGACGAAACTCAGCAAGACTTCTGACAGTCACTAGCAAATATTGCTAAAGTTCACCCTGACAATCCACAGGCAGTGACAGTTTAGCTTACCTCTGGCAATAATTATCTGAAGCAGTCGTTACTGCCCACTGTTGGTCACTTAGTGGTCAAATTCCAAAGGTTTTATGAGCGTAGTAGAAGTCTGCACAAACCGTCAGTAGCCTGTGTGTGATATGAGACAAGATATAAATGGAGGGGGGAAAAAAACAACTGATGTACTTTGTCAAGGCTAGGTCATGATTTAGTCCAGAGTACATCAGATATTCCTAATGTAGCCACTATGCCGTACCCGACCTACATTCACGTGGGCAAGCACGCACCAGAGGCACTTACTTAGGTAAATAACCTACATACAGAGTATCACACACATACCAGAGATACAAACATGCTGAAGCAGAATGTTCGCACATACACACACACACACACACTAAGGACAAAGGCACAGATACTGATTTGTCACTTTTTTTGGTGACATTTTGATAAGCTGGCTGACACTAATGACGCTCTCGCTGAGACCTTGTGACATCAAAACAAAATAATATGGCCGAAGATTTGTTTTTCAAAAGTACAAAAAGTAATGTCTCTCGTGGTTTATAATTTTCTCACTCTTACGTGGTTCCTCTTCCCTCCTCCCCCTAGAAAAAGTAATTTCTGTTACTTTTAATACTTGTATTTGTACGAACTCCCTGTAACTGTGAGCTGGCGTTCTTTGCAGCCGATGCTATGAAGGTGTTGAGGCACAACATCGTATCGGTGTGGGAGCAAGTTATGGCGGCTATTTTTTCAGTCCCGGAGTTCAGCTAAAAAGCAGGGGGCGTGCAATGCTTCTTTAGCAGACTCCACCAACATGGGGACTATGGCGATCCCTGCCCCGTTAGCCAGGCTAGGCCTGTTACTGTGGGTACCACGAAGAGGTGGGGGACAAGGTCTTGATCAGCTATGCCTCGCCCACCCTGACGGTGGCATATCAGCTATGAGTCGCTGATTGCCTCATTGGACAAGCATTTTCACCACTGTTACTTTTAATTGTGAGAAATAAACGAAATGACGACTGGTACTCTCTGTGAACATCCCTTTAGAATATTTCTCGATCAATCGCTGGCTTTCACTTCGTGCTTTACTTCGTATATCTGAGCGTATTTTGTCCTCGACTATCTTACTTGGAAATCCCCCCTCCCCGCGCCTCCCCCCCCCCCCCCCCCAAAAAAAAACCGAAGTCTATATTTTTCATCTATTTTTCTTGTTTTTGTATGTTGTTTTTTTATGCGATCATTAAAACAGGCTTTGGCCGAAATATTGGATTGTTATATGTTCTTCATTTTTTTTTTTTACTCACCTTGCTTTCTGCCATTCTTGTTTCTGGCTTTTTTTTTTTTTAGACGACGAAAACAACAGGCCGTGACCCGGTGGTACTGCAAACCGGGTCCACCCGTGACGAGATGTGGACCTTACCCCCAGCATTCAATGTGCAGGGCAGGCCTCGAGCATCTCGTTTGTTCCAAAATAAACGATCAAAGTGTAGATTCCACAGAGCGCAGAATTTCGGATATGCAAATTAAATATTGGTCCAGATGATCATAATCGTCATAGTAGATATGTTGGGAAGAAGCGTAATAACCAAGAATACTGAAATGTGATCACACAAATGCTGAGTCTAATAATGATGAAACTTATATACTCCCATAGTATGCTAGAATAGAGACGAGTAGCCCATTCAGGGGAGAGAAGTACAATGAACCATTCAAGCAAAGGAAAAAAAAAAGCGGCGGATTGAAGAAAAGAGCTCTTTCCTAGCACCTTCGACCTATATCTTGTGTAGATAACTGGACGTAAGAGACAAGAGCTATATCTTGTGTAGATAACTGGACGTAAGAGACAAGAGCTATATCTTGTGTAGATAACTGGACGTAAGAGACAAGAGCTATATCTTGTGTAGATAACTGGACGTAAGAGACAAGAGCAAGGGCAATGAGAAGAATGGTAGGAACAGAAGAAGAAGAAGTTAACTTTGTATTAAGGAGCATGCGCAGTAAGCAGTAGAAATGGGGGGGGGGAAGGGGTGGGGGGATTTGCTAATTCTAAAATTGATTTTGTCTTGTAGAACTGCTATAAAGCAGTTTCAAAATTCAGTGGCACACAGTTAAACCTCTTGAAGAGAAGGGACAGAAAAAAAAAAAATTCTACATTCCACGGGTTTCTGGAAATTATTACCCATGAAATACCACATTAACGTGACAACACAAAGGGGCTAAACACTTGTCTGAAGGGGAGTTAATTAATTGAGTTACTTCCTCTGACGATGTGGGGGTGTTGTGTTTCACTCTTTATACATGTTTCTAGCCTGGCGGAATATGCGTTGTTTCTACACTCGACCAGCATCTACCAGCGTCAGAGCCGACAACTATCACCGTTATTATGTTGAGCAAGAATGGTTGGCTGGTTGGTTGAGTGACTAGTTGATTGATTGGATGGCTAGCTGACGATCTCCCTGTAACAGCGAAGTTGAGTTCTTAAGCAGTTTAATAAACATGAACACCAGAACGGTTCACATCTTGAACAAACTTCAGATTAGCAAAGAATTTTGAACGTCTTAGTTCAGTAATAATGTAATGAGTTTTGATCTTTTTCAGTACAGTAATAATGTAAAGAGGTTTGATTTTCTCAGTTTAGTAATAATATAATGAGTTTTAATTTTCATAGTTCAGTAATAATATGAGTTTTGATTTTTTTTCAGTTCGGTAACAATATAATGAATTTTGAAGTAAAGTAATTCCCAAGATTTCCTGATTAAATCTGTTCACTAGAGAACACAATAAACCAGGCAGGTGGGGCTGTGTTCGGGCCCGGGTATTAGTCATTACTGGGCCTCTATCAAGTAACGCCATATATATATATATATGAACATTGATGGAGAGATCAATAGAAGTAAAGACGGACCTATACTTATGCTTCATAGACTACTGTAAAGCATTTGATAAAGTGAGACACAGAAATTATAAGAATGCTGGAATACATCAACATAGATGGGAAAGATCTGAAACTTATCAAAAACATATATTGGCAGCAGTGAGCAGAAACGAGGGTGGAGAACCAAATAGGAGCATTCCAAGACATAAAATTGGGAGTGAGACAAGGATGTGTTTTATCTCCTGACCTCTTCTCCTTCTACAGCGAAAACATAATGAAAAATATAAAGAACATGCTAGGAATATCAGTTGGCGGGTACAACCTTAACAACTTAAGATTCTGATTGCTAAAAGTGATGGGGAGCTACAGGCTCTTTTGGACGTCGTGGTTCGTGAGAGTAAAAGTAAAAGTCTCAGCCTGAACAAAAAAAGAAGACTGAAGTGATGGTCATCTCAAAGAAAAGAATAACACAAAAATGTAGCATTACCATCGATGGCACAAATCTGAAACAAGCTGATAGATTCAAGTACTTAGAAACAGTTATAACAGCTGATGGGAAATGTCACAACGAAATAAAAAGCAGACGTGCTGAGGTCAAGTCAGCATTCCAGAAAATGAGAAACATCTTGTGCAACAGATCCATATCAATGGAAACAAGATTCCGAGTAATTAAATGTTACATCTTTTGCTTTATGGATGTGAAGCATGGACTATGAATAAGAGAGTACAGCGAGAAATGGAGAGCATGGAGATGTGGTTTATAAGAAGGATGTTGAAGGTACCAATGAAGAAGTCTTAAGAGAGGCTGGAGTTAAAAAGCAAAGTATAGCAAAGATCAGAGGCAGACAAGCGAGATTTATAGGACATTTCCTGAGAAGAGGAAAATTGGAACACACTGTGGCAACTGGAAAAATTGAAGGAAGAAGAGACCGAGGAAGACAGAGAGAGAAGTTATTGGATGGGCTGTCGTGTGACTAGAAAAAAAAAGTCAAAGGCGGATCTCATAATCAGGTCTAAAGACAGGGAATTGTGGAGAGAAATGATCGCCTACGCCACGCGGCACGGCACTTGAATTGAATATCAAGTTGAAAATAATGGAAAATCAGGGCCTCTGGACCCCTTCAACAGCCCAGACCGCAGGAGTACAACATCGGCTCTCCTTCCCTCTTGTCGAGCCTGAAGTCTGATCTTTGTGTCAAACCAAACATTACCTGGTGATTTATTGTGATGAAGCACAGAGTTGTATGGTTAGCTTTAGAAAGAAAAACAGAAAGAGAATTGCCTTGGATCTGAACCACGAGCAGCCACCCACCTAGCCACAAGAGTACAGCGCACTTAACCACTTGACCATCTTACATCTCCTAAAAGTTGTGTGATAGCCAAGTCCCTAATGCGTGTCTGAAATTGTGAACTCCCCCCCCCCCCCAACCACCACCTTCCCAAAATTGGAGATTTAAAAAAAATTATCTTGCCTAAAGCGCTTTGTCTATGATTTTTTCGCCGATAACCATACACTTCGTTATATCGCTTTACTGTGCGAAAGTCTCCTTGTTTCCTGCTTGAATAGTTGTACTTCACTGGAGAAACAATAATCAAAGCCACCAAAGTGAAGAGCCACCCCCAGAAGTTTTTGCTCCCCTGGCAGTTTCAAACGTAATAAGCAAAGAATGGCTAATGTTGGCAGTTTTTACCTGTTTCTCAACGGAAGAGACCGTATAACGGACATGCACACAATGTCGTCCCGAAGCTGCCTGGTAATGCTAAGCCAAGATTGTGTTGGTAACCTATAATAATTTCTCCACATAATAAAATCCCCACAACGACTCTCTCTTTCTCTCTCTCTCTCTCTCTCTCTCTCTTACAGGTATAAACATGCCCGCGCACACATATACACACCGAGAAGAGAGGGGGGGGGGAGAGAGGGAGAGTCCAAGCTGTTGCCTTTTGGGAAAGAACAGAAATAATAAGGCTGTCTTGATCAACACGTGACGCCAGGCATCCACTCGCTAGTTATAGATGTTTACACTTTGACCTTAGCCTAAAGACCGAGAAGTGGTTACTTATTCTTTACTTAGCATGCAACATTAAATAAATGATAACATCTATATCACTTTGTTTATATCAAAATCTCAATAACAGTGTGCTTCCTTCCACAGTTTATCTTATATCATCATCATCATCATCTTACATCCGTTTTGACCTAGGTAAGACTATCTACTTACATCTTACTTGCATCTTTCCCGTGCCGTTAAACGTCACATAGGACTCACATGGTAGTTCGCCAAGTTTTTCTGTTTTCGGCGATCTTTTCAACCTCATCAAGGGATTTTATGTATACTAATGTGGCCTCTCATAACAATGTCTTCTTTAGAGTTTCGCGTGGTTGATCTCTTTTTCTTTGGCCTGTTGTATTCCACTTGATAGTTTGTTTTTGTGATTCTGTTTCTTCTCATCACGTGACCGATCCTTTTTCTGATCACCCATGAGACATCTGCCTTATCTCTACGTTGTTCTTGAATTCCTTCTACTTTATACCGAGTATTTTCCTTAGGTATTTGTTTTCAAAGGAGTCTGATTTGTTGTACATTTTATATATAATAATATATAATATAATAATAATATAATATAACATAACATAATATAACTAAGACATTAAAAATTTATAAATTATATAATTATATAATATTATTAAAACTAACTACTTGCGTGAAGAACAAAAATTGCTAACTTAGAAGCAAAAAAATGAAAAAGTGCACATCTTGAACTTGATAAATTTATTTTTAAATGTAAGAAAATCTCTTTCTGAGTGTCTTTCCTTTTCTGTCTTAGTCATCAATTTATTTACTTATTTATTTTTTTTTTAAATCGACGATTCTTGGGCATATGCGACAGAAATAGTTGCCAAACCAACTTCACGTAGTCCTGTTTTATGAGTGGTGTTACAAAACTGAATGCGTATGAATAAAATGTGTATTAGTTTTAACAAAGTTCCTTTCACGTCAGTTTCCAGTAATAAACAACTTTCTGGCCAGTCTAGTTTTCCATAATAACGTCTGACTGTTGTGTAGCTGAACAGCTAAGGTTTTACAGTTGATTCTGAGAGCAATTACACGTACGATAGAGCTAGTGGAACGGGCGTTCTCATATGTTATTCGTCTCTCACTGGATGTCAGTCTCACTCGCAAATATAGCAGCTCGTCTTTGGCTTTCACCATCGCCACGATCTTTTTCTCCCTCCCAGTTTCTTGTACATTTTCACTTTTTTAGGCGTGTAATTTAAATATCAGGATATCAGGAGCTTTGTTATACATCATCAAGAGATAAAACAGAAATGCTTTCCCTTTGACCTGTTGACGATTAATTTTTTAATTAATAAGTGATGTGGTCATTTTTGCCTTCCGCAGCCCCATGTGTCTACTGTCTGCCCATTTTAACAAATGGGTTGACTGGAGCGTCTCTGGTGGTGCACTGCTCTCTCATTCTCCGGATATGCCCCTGTTCTAGACGGGATTGAACCGGTCATCACCGCCATTTTGTTACTGACGCATCTTGCAAGCAGTGACGGATTAACTATAACCCAGACTAAACTTAGTAAAGGTCCTCCACCCTATGGCTCAATTTCCTGATATATGGCTTGATTCCCCTCTAGTTGGGGGGGGGGGGGGGAGGGGGGTGAAGGCGCCGATAAGGTAATCATCGACCCATAGCTGATATGCTAGCGTCAGGGTTAGCGAACCATAGTTAACCAAGACCCTGTCCCACCTCTCTGTGATAGCCCAAGTAACAGCGTTAGCCTGGCTAACGGGGCAGGGATCACCATAGTCCCCATGGTGGTAAAGTCTGCTAAAGAAGCATTGCACACCTCCCGCTTTTTAGCTGTCCTCCGAAACTGAAAAAGTAGCCGCCATAACCCGCTCCCACGCCGATACGATGATGTGCCTCAACATCTCTACAGCATCGGCTGCAAAGAACAACAGCTCGCAGTTACATTTGTACAAGTCCCTTCTAGTTATGAACTCTGCAACACGGCCTTTCGCCAAACTTCTTACTTCTTTTAAAGACCTTCATGTATCCAAAGTTTATCTGCAGATGTGTTTTCTCTTTGACCCCCTCACATTCATGACCTTGGGCTGCTCACCTAATACGTAATCCACCACTGCTCGCAAGCAGATGCAATACATCGTTATTTATTTTATTTATATCACAAACATCAGGACTATTCTATATTCTTTCTCTGGTACACCATACATCACTGAACTGAATCTTTTTTCGATTGGTGTCGTAAAGTTTAACCTGTATTGCGCTGTTTAACCCATATACACTAAAAAATGGACCAATGAGATTCTCTGAATGTTGTCATCTGAACAGACACAAATTGCTATGAGTAAACTTATGACTAGGGGGCCGGCTAGCGTAGTGGTTAGAGCACTCGTCTAGCAACCAAATGGTCGAGGGTTCAATTCCCAGCTGAGCGGGATTTTTTTTTCCGACCAATACGGCCCTGAGGTCGACCCAGCCTCGTAAAATGGGTACCAGAGAAAATCTGGGAAGTAAAGGCAGCGAGGAAAGGAACTGGTCACCCTACCTCATACGCTGATGACCCAGCATAATGAGGTCTCTAACGCTTCACCCCCTACGGCATTTGAAATGCTATGGGACTATCTTTACTTTTACTTTAAACTTATGACTCGGCACACTAGTTAAATCTTCCTTTAATTTGAACTTTTGACGCTCACGATGCTAGTCTGCCCATTAGGTTAAAAAAAAATGTTTAAGTGGGAATCTAGCAGATGACCATGCAGAATTTTCTCTCAGTAAGATAAACTCTTCTCCTGTCCAGAGATAAGCTCTCTGTGGTTGAGGCGCACTCACATATAAGCTTAAATCTAGCTATGTCACGACTTGCTAAACTGGTCAGACTACAGTAATATTAAAACTATATTGAACAAACATGAACAAAACAATATAATCTGTCATTTAAATGTGACATGCTTACTGAACTCTCCACTAACTCACATTTCAAAGAAGTTTTCATGCAGCCTAGCAAATGGTGAAAATTCATGATAACAAAATTAAACGCGTCTTTTTTTTTTCATTTACAGCACCAATCAAAGGCACAAGAAAACATCTAGTTCTCACCACTTAATTATTTCAGGTCATTTCTGTGTAAATTTCTCAGTTCTGACTTTGTTTCTTAAGTGCTTCATATTCATTTCCAGGTCTTTGTATCTCAAGTACTTTATTTACACTTTCAAATGATTCTTTCTTTCTCAATTAAAGGTAATCCTGTCATGCCTTAGAGGCACATAGGGATATGGTGTTAGTGGCCATATTTTCCTTGACCTGTCAGCACACTAGAGGGTGATATGGTCAGTATCACGCCTGGACACCTTTGCTTTCCGAACTCCAGAAATAGTCGGGTACCCATTTCTACAGCTGGGTGACTGGGGTGTCTCCGGCTGGATTCAAACCCCCAACCTTCGCCATGAGAGACAAGTGCACTAACCACTTCGCTACTTTATCTAAATTCTAGGTCTACATTTTCATGTGGTCATTTGTGTCTCAAATACTTCATCTAAATTTTTGAATCCCAGGTAATTTTCTTGTGATTTTTCTTTCTCTCACATCTAAAGTGCTTTGTTTACGATTATTTTTAGGTCTAATCCTTCAAAACTGTGTTGTCTTACTTTACCATATGAAAGCCTCATTGTCTGTTATTTATAAAAAATAAAATTGTATCTAAATTTTCAGGCGATCTTTTAGTCTCTCAAGTGGTTCACATATTTCAGGCTTTCATTTTATGTGATTCATTTACATTTTCAGAACTTTCTTCTTTCAAATGATTCATCTACACTTCAGGTACTTTTTACTGTCAAGTGTTTCATTTACATTTTAAGCGTTATTCTGTTTTTTAAGTGCTTCATTTACATTTTCAGGTGTCTTTAGATACTGTATTTCTGAGACTTTTAACAAAACATTGCTTGATGTTGGCAATAAGATCAGTGCTCTCTTCTTCTCTTTATCAAACTGTTAAATAATTTTAGAGCAACCCTTCTTGCAAACTAACAGATTTTAGCACTTCTAAGCAACTTAGCAGATTTTTATCTACATAATTATCTCAGTTACAATCCAAAATTTTCTCTTATATGGCTTTCTAGAAAAAAAAAATGTCATTTCATCATTTTTGTCAAAATCCTTTATTGATGCCGGTCTATTTTTTTTTTTTTTTTTTTGTTTTAAATACAGGATGAATTTTCTTCAGACAGTATCATATTTTCTGTATCAAATAGGTCTTATGTTTATGTCATCTAGACAGGCTGTATGTCTGTATGTGTCTTCTAGGAAGATTATTATATGTTTGGGTTTATTGTTCTATACCACCTAATGTAGACTTAACTTTTCAGATGCACGGGTTTAAACTCTTCTTCCCTCATACAATCTTCTTTCAGTTATTCTGGATTTTCATACAGGATATAGATAATGGAAGGGGTTGGAGGTTGTAGGTTCTTCTGAAGATCTTCTAAACCACTGCT
The DNA here is from genome assembly GCA_009760885.1 of Achatina immaculata. NCBI lineage: Eukaryota > Metazoa > Mollusca > Gastropoda > Stylommatophora > Achatinidae > Lissachatina > Lissachatina immaculata. The sequence continues at coordinate 3,378,428 of CM019707.1, forward strand.
CTCCAGAAGGTGTTTCATGCTTTCTTTTTCTCATGTATTGCACTGCAAGCCACATGGTACATTGTCAGTGGTCACTTTTGCGTTTTCTAGGGGTAGAATGTCTTGCGTGCAACCTGAATATTGTGACCTGGTCTCTATGACATAAACTGCTGGTATGGTTTCTGGAGTTTAGTTTCGGTCATCATCATCATGTGCCGTGCCGACTGGCGTTGGCTACTATGCTTCTCCAGAGTACCCGATCCTTCATGCAGGCCATTAGTTCAGTTGGTGATCTCCTCTCACACCATCTCGGCAGACTGTCCAGTATCATTTCTCTTGGTCTTCCTCTTGATCTTCTTCCTTCTATTTTTCCTGTTGTTATAATATTTTCAATGCCCCCTCTTCTCATTGCATGTCCTATGAAAGTACATTGTCTCTCTCTTATCTTTTTGACAAGGTTTTTTTAGTTTCGGTAGGTGTGTATTTAACCAAATAAAGACATATTTATAAATTCATTGATAATGTCATGAAACATATCTTCCCCTTTTGAATATTTTCAATCTCAGTCACAAATGAGATTTACATGAACAATCTCACAAATGAGATTTACATGAACAATCTCACAACTGAGATTCTCACATAAAACTGAGACCAAATCTCTCTTGTAGAAGACATAAAAATATTAAGACTGTGCGGGGTAGATTTAGTTCAAATGAGAACACTCAAGTTAATGGTCATTTAACACTGACAACGATAACATATACAATGATAAATCCTCTCATAATGACTGCAAAGAATCTAATTTCAAAAGCAAGAAATACCATTACTTTTATTTTTAGTAGTTGATGATGATGATGATGACTGTTATAATGATGATATGAGCATAGAGAATAATATCTATTTAAAGCAAGTCCCTGGACAGCTATAACAACAATTTTTATGGTTCAAATATATTTTTAAAAATTACATTATATTGCAGAATAATGGTCATCCATATTCATAAGACTGTGCAAATCAATTGATGAATGCAGGCTTCACACATTCTGCAACAGATGTTCAGTAAAGGATTATGAAACATAACCCTTAACACTGGCTGCCTTCTGTTTGTCAAATACTGTCTGCTGTTTACTGACTGATGTGGAGTAATATGGTAATAATAGACTACTGCCCTCTCTCTCCTCAGCGGAACAACAACAACAACAACAAGACTTTTCTATCTGCTTTTTAGCTTTATACACGAAACATTCACCACAAAAAAGTCAAGAATCAATGTGAACATTCGCTGCAAAAAGTCAAGAATCAATGTGAACATTCACTGCAAAAAGTCAAGAATCAATGTGAACATTCACTGCAAAAAGTCAAGAATCAATGTGGATTTTTTAACTTAAAATGTATATGATAATACTGTGAGAAAAACTCAAATCCAGCAAAAGCAAAAATTTGTGGCACTTGTCCAGTTTACATAGAGCGTTTGGGCCTTGTATTGACATAAACAAAAAAAATTAACAGTGCCAACAGGCCAAACAAAATTGGTAGGGTTATCTTCCAGAAGCTTTTCTTGGCTTCCAGATTCTCATTTCGTCTCTCTCTTTTTTCTCTTCTTGTCTCCTTGACCTGGCCTCTCAGTTGTCTCATCTCTGGATCTTCACTGCTTCAAGTCTCCTAACAAAATGTGCAAATAACAAAAAAGTCAACAATTATTATAAAAACCTGTTGTACAGTTTACAACTATTTTAGAAAAAAATAGGAACAGCTTTGATAATTAACGAGCACACAGTTGTGATCATTTGGTTTTGCACCTTGATCATACAAAAACACACAGGACAAAGAAATAGGGAAAGAATATAAAATATAAATTCATATGAATGTTGGACGCAACTTCTTACAAGTCACCGCTAAGTGCTCCATTTATTTCATTTTTCCATTCCTATTTGTTGTATTGCTTACGACTTCATACCCCTCTGGATTACAGAAACAAAGCCTATAGTCTCTCCTTGATCTTTATTTTGTGTAGATAAATAATGAAAAAACATATAACAAATCTGAAAGGCATAAAAATGATTATCTTACATCCTTCCCACGCCATTAAACGTCACACAGGGCTCACATGGTAGTTCACCAAGTTTTCCTGTTTTCAGCGAGCTTTTCAACCTCATCAAGGGATTTTAAGCCTACTAATGACTAAGTGTAATTGGCCTCTCTTATCACAGCTTCATCATCTCTAGAGTTTTCACAAATCAGCAGCTTGATCTCAGCAGGAATAGCTGTTCAGCAAAATGATCCTCGACAAACCACAACTATTATCTACCCGTTTCAAAACGGTTATTTTTAAGACAAAAATAGCATTAAAATTATCAGTATGTGTTGTACTTACGCTAAAGAATCCCTTCAGCCTGTACAGCTTGGCTGTATCTGAAAACGGCGTGTCTGTTTATGCAGAATATTTTCTGTTTGTCCCAGTCACGGCCAACAAGAGTAAGGCACGCCCATTTTTGTCAGCTATTGTTCAGGCGGCCGTGTCATATATATAAATATAACCTAATACCGTAAATATACAGGAATGGTTTTCACTGCATGCATACTGGACGAACATCTGACCGCTATCAGTGTGCAAACTTTAAAGAATTAAAACTGAAAATAATAAGCACAGTAAAATATGTTCATGGGAATATGTTATGTTTTCTAAACTGTTTTTCGACTCATAAAAAATAAACGATTGAGTCGACACTGAGTCGAGCAGTTAGGAAAATTACATTAGTAAGAGGTAATGATAAAAAAAATGGCTCTGGATAATGGATGGGGATGGACAAAGTATGTGCTATAATAAATGAAATAAAGCGCACTATCAGTGTGGGTGCTGAGTGGCGAAGTGGTTAGTGGTCTCTCTTGGCGAAGATCGGGGGTTCGAATCCGACCGGAGGCACCCCAGTCACCCAGCTGTAGAAATGGGTACCCGACTTCTTCTGGAATTGGAGAAGGAAAGGCGGCCAGGCGTGATACTGACCATATCACCCTCTAGTATGCTGACAGGTCAAGAAAAATATAGACACTAAAACCATATTCCTATGTGCCTCTAGGGCATGACAGGATTACTTTACCTTTTACTATCATCAGAGTAGCATATAATCAGGGTGCGAAAAAGATACTATCAGTGTAGCATCAGAAAGAAGGAAGAGAAAAGAGCTATGGTATTATGTAGGATTTTAAAATGACTTACACAAAAAAAATTTTTTCTTTTGTTTTTATTTTTAAATAGTATTTAAACAGAATCACTGTTGTGAATCTTTGCAAAGTATTTTAATAATTTTTTTAAATAAAGATAATAATGATTTCTTCTAATACGTAAAGATTGTTTCTACATTTTAACCATGCTTTCTGCAATTCGTAATATGTATTATTAGACAGAAAGTCCGACTCAGTCGGACATGAACTGATAAGCGGATAAGCAACAGAGCCGCATAAACACAGCAGATATGTTTCCTCTGGCAAACGTTCATGTATAACTCTCACATCCCCCCCTCTCTCTCTCTCTCTCTCTCTCTCTCTCTACTCATCCTCTTCCTCATCTAGACCCCCTTCTGTGCAATGCGGGGGTCTAGCCTGTGTACATAAGACCGTAGATTAAGATGTTCTAGTAGTACGCTCACCTCATAACATGCTCCATGTACAACATAAAGTTCAGAAAAACTTCTTTACTTGCACATGTCACAGCCCAGCCATCAATGTTCACTCCAGGGGTTTGCGATTTGTGTCTAGAATGTTCTGTTCATTTCCGCAACCTTTATGAAGGTTCTAAAGAGTCTATACGGTTCTATAGAGTTCTATTCCTTCTATTCGTCTAAACATGGGTTTAATTGTCATTAAGACTGTCACCAATCAGCCTAGCGACCCCGACCACTATGGATTCGACACTAATCTCAGTCAATTTGGACATTTTATTTTTCACCACTTCACCCCCCCCCCCCCCATGCCGATGGCGCCTGACCTTGCGAGTGCCACTATTCATCTCAGCGACACCGAAAACAAACTATTTATATTCGACACTAATATCGGTCGTTTTCGATTATTTTTACGTGTCACCCAATCCTTCACTTTATCCTTTCCATCATCTTTTCGCATTTTCTTCATTGGAGGAGTTTCACCCCACGCGCGGCAGACGAAGTGTCATAGTTTAACCCTTGAGCTAAGCCGGTTCAGGCAATTCGTCCGGTATGGGTGCACATAGGACGTGACCGACCTCCAGAGCAGAGGTGCCGTGATTTGAGCAGTTCTGACCTCGAGACTACTGATTACTTCACTTAATCTTCACCTTTTCCACCGTGGTGCCGCACGGCAACCCCATTCGCACCTTTCTTCACTGACCGGGAAGAGCCCCACTCAACGCACGGCAGCTGAAGAATTTCGCCAGCAGCGGGTTTTAAATCAGAGTTTTTATTTTCTCAGATGAGCTACCAAACAAGGCTCTCATCTACCCTAAACGTCTGGTTTTCAGGCGCCAAATATTCGCCTTCGCCCCTTCTCCTGTCAGTTTGAACAGTTCTGCCACGAGAAGGCCAGGAGCTGGACTTGACTGTCAGAGCCTATTTGAGACCCACACCTTGGAGACATTTAATTGGAGTGGAGAGCGTATCCTCCACCCCACCTCCGGCTATGACAGTCCTTAGAACCGGCATATGGAGTGTTACTATTCATCTCAGCGACCCCAAAAACTATGGATTCGACACTAATATCGGTCAGTGTCGATTATTTTAAATGTCACCCTCATCTCACCACCACCCCTAGGACCCCCCATGCCGTTGAGGACTGAACTTGGACTTAAACGGCATCGGGAGTGTCACTAATCATCTCAGCGACCCCGAAAACTATGGATATTCAACATTAATATCGTTCATTTTCGATTATTTTACAGGTCACCCCGACCCCTGGGGTCATAGGGGTATCCTAGGGATGATCTAACCCCCACAGTACATTGTCCAGATTGTAAGTAATATGTGTGCCAAGTTTAGTTGAAATTGCTCCAGGCGTTCCAGTGTGATGTTCTAACATACATACATACATACTTACATACATTACATATACACACTTTCATATACATATATATTTCATATATATATATATATATATATATATATATATATATATATATATATATATACACTGTGAAGGCCTGTACATTTAATAACAGAATAGACCTGCTGTACTTTTAAGCAGTGGAAATTCATCTGCCCGTTTAGTTTAATGACCCTCTATTCTCTGTGTGCCCACTTGCCTCGTCACGACTCTGCTACAGTACTACCGAAACTACGCAATAAAAAAAAACCAATTGAAACATTCAAATCTGAAAGTCTTGTCTCAACAACAAAGAAACAGTAAAGGAAAACATGTACCGTCACTGTATTTTTCTTGATCGCAACTATAGCACTGAGTAACATCTGGAAACTGGAAAATAAAAGTAGCAGTTTTTGCGCGGCTCCAAAAATTTTGTGGGCGGTATTATTTTTTTTTTCTGGAATAATGCCGGCCATCTAAATTTCTATTTTCAAACCTTTCCAATAACATTTTCCAGTAAATTCTTCTCTTGAATCTTTCCTTCTTTCTTTTATAGTGTCCTTCTTTCAAAGCTACCAAATCTTCTGCATCTTTGTCCAAACTTTGATTCTGAGATCACGCGCTATCTATTCCAGATGGCTTAAATATGCAGTCTGATTTAGAAAAAAATTTCTGGAACAATTTCTTTTTTCAAATCCTTTCAATCGAAGTCGTTTTATTTATATCATATGTCTCTGACGTTTCTCACAGTCATAATGGAACGATTTTAAAGTGTGTAAATGTTAAGCTTTTCATATCTTTTATATGTATGATGTACATTGTCGAAGGCATTACCACATAATAATGAAAATGTTATACTGTGTGAATTCCATTCAAGTGACAGCTCTGTTACTGTTTTCATAACAAAAATTCAATCTTTCATGAATTCTGGCTTTTGCTCACTATTGACTAATTGTTGTTACTACGAATTTGCGATAACGTATTATAATCCCGCCCCATAAATAAATAAATAAATAACAGAGCTCTTCGGTTTTTGAAACTTTTAAACATAAATTTCTTGTGACTTTAAAGGTAAGGTAAAACCAGCTCTTTTATGCAATGGAGACATCTTGAGGACAGTGTGTTAGTGCCCATATTTTTCTTGACTTTTTGGCATACTAAAGGTTGATGTGGTTATCAGAAGAAAAAAGGCGCTCATTTCTACAGCTACAGCTATTTTCTCTGTATAGCGAGAATATTCTAAGAACAATCATCACAGAACCAGGCATAAAAATTGGAGGATACAATATTAACAACCTTCGGTATGCTGACGACACAGTACTGATAGCTGAGAACCAACAAGACCTGCAAAATCTCTTGAATAAAGTCGCCAAAGAAAGTGAACAGAAAGGTCTTACTTTGAACATCAAAAAGACAGAGACTATGGTTATATCTAAGAAACAGAATCCACCAGCATGCAGTATTAAATTAAACGGAACTGTTCTAAAGCAGGTGCAGAAATTCAAATACCTTGGAGCAGTAATAACTTCAGATGGGAAATGCAGAACAGAAATTAGGAACAGAATAGGCCAAGCAAAGACTGCATTTCAGAGAATGAGAAACATATTGACCAACACATCCTTATCAATGAATGTTAGAAAACGAGTCCTAAAATGCTATATTGAACCTATCTTGTTATATGGAAGTGAATCATGGACAATAGGCAAGTCTGCACAAAAATCATTGGAAGCAGCAGAAATGTGGTTTATTAGAAGAATGTTGCGAATCCCCTGGACAGCAAAAATAACTAATGAAGAATGTAGGAGAAGAGCTGGAGAGACAAAAAACCTTGTCAAAAAGATAAGAGAGAGACAATGTACTTTCATAGGACATGCAATGAGAAGAGGGGGCATTGAAAATATTATAACAACAGGAAAAATAGAAGGAAGAAGATCAAGAGGAAGACCAAGAGAAATGATACTGGACAGTCTGACGGGATGGTGTGAGAGGAGATCACCAACTGAGCTGATGGCCTGCATGAAGGATCGTGTACTCTGGAGAAGCATAATAGCCAACGCCAGTCGGCACGGCACATGATGATGATGATGACAGGGGGTGAAGACTGAAGACGCTTATCCGATGAGGCAATCAGCGACCCATAACTGATATGCCAGCGTCAGGGTTAGCGAACCGTAGCTGACCAAGACCTTGTCCCAGTTCTCCGTGGTACCCCCAGTAACAGGCATAGCCTGGCTAACGGGGCAGGGATCATCATAGTCCCCATGGTGTTGGAGTCTGCTAAAGAAGCATTGCATACCCCTTGCTTTTTAGCTGTGCTCCGGTACTGAAAAGGTAGCTGCCATAACCCGCTCCCATGCCAATATGATGCTGTGCCCCAACACACCTACAGCATCGGCTGTAAAGAACAACAGCTCGCAGTTACAAGGAGTTCGTACTAGTCTACAGCTACACTGACTAGGGCGTCTCTGACCGGATTTGAACCACCGACCTTCAAAGTGAGAGATTAGTGCAGTAACCACTTCACCATTCAGGCACCCTCTTGTGAATTTGTTACATTATTTATCTTGTTAGTCTACTGATGCAGTGGTTACGGGTTGAAGTCCCAGCAGTTGGGATTTTTTTCTGATACTACCACACCAAAAAGACCCTGGGACCCACCTAGCCTCTAGAAATGCGTGCCAGGGAAATCTGGGAAAGTAAATGCAGAGAGCCGTAATGCAGGCCACATCGCATTTTCATGTGTCGATGATCTTGTCATGTGTCGATGATCTTGGAAATACAGTCCTAACACCGTAAATACAATATGTCTTAATGGTATGGAAACGGGGATTTACCTTACCTTTAGCTATTTATCTCGCTGGGGTATTTGGAATTTTAATTCCAAAAGGGCAGAATGTAAGGCGGGTCTGCGCGCTCAGTTCTTAACCCTTTTAAAATAAAGTTAATTCATTAATTTCCTGCCCCCATTTATGTATTCGTTTTAAAGAGTTACATACTCTAGTACAATATTTTACATTCCTCCGCAAAACGTGAACAAGGAGAAGTCCTGTAAACTACAAGAAGGGATAACAGAACAGTTTTCAAACTTTCCATATTTTTTTTTTGGACGAATGAGGATATAAACTGATTGGGAAGTAATTATGTATTGATCATTTCATAAAATAGTTATGTGTTTCGACACAACGCTTGTGAGAAATAGATTTTAGTTGTATAATTTCGATACAGTGCATGTGGGGAGCTGATTTTATGTCCTCGCTAATGAGGAGGTGGCCAAAGATTTTTCACCGCTGATAGCTTACTGCGCACAGACACAATAGCTTTGTCATCGAAAAGTCAGGAAATAAAACTTCTTCACTTAATTCTACCATAGATGAATGACATCGCTATATTTTTACAAAATCTATCACATATTGAAAATACTACATTATCAACATCAAATGCAACATCTGGCCGCAAGATAAAGATAGGATTTTTAAAAATATCTGTCTGTCTTTCTTCCTCTCAGTTACATTGAGTTATATTAATCTTCCTTTTAGTTACATAGAGTTATATTATTCTTCTCTTAGTTACATTGAGTTATATTACTCTTCCTCTTAGTTACATTGAGTTATATTACTCTTCCTCTTAGTTACATTGGGTTATATCATTCTTCGTCTTAGTTACATTGGATTATATTATTCTTCCTCTTAGTTACATTGAGTTATATTATTTTTCCTCTTAGTTACATTGGGTTATATTATTCTTCCTCTTAGTTACACTGAGTTATATTACTCTTCCTCTTAGTTACACTGAGTTACATTCATTCGTATTTTTTTATAGCATTGATGGATCTCCAGCGATCTGTTTTCTTCCTGTAATTTCGCAGTCAGTTTCTCCCATACTCTTCTCACTCTTCCCCAGTCTTCCAGCTTCAACTGTTAACCGATCTGTTTTCTTCCTGTAATTTCGCAGTCAGTTTCTCTCATACTCTTCTCACTCTTCCTCAGTCTTCCAGCTTCACGCATGACAGGAGACAAAACTGTCACTGAAATGTGTGAATTCGATGATGAAATCGTGTGGATTTTTTTTTTGGGGGGGGGGGGGTGGGTGGGGGGGGGGGGGTGAATAGAGTCGTTATTTTTTAAATAATAAATTTCATATTAATATTTTTGCGCGCCTTGCCGAATAGCACTGGCGATCATGATATTTCATTTTGTGATATCCTTGGCGTTTCTAATCAGTTCAAATGTTATTTTTTTCTCATGCCATTTTGGCCACCCAGTTGGGATTTTTTTTTTCGTTGTCTGCTAGTTTTTCCAGCTATCACCAGCTTCTCTAATTTCTATGTTCATATGGTACCTCCAATTAATTTTTATTGTCTTTTCTTGTGATTTCAGCTACCTTTGATTGTTCTGAAATTTAAAAAAAGTTATTCTTTTTTTTTTTTTTTTAGCTGTATGACATGGATATTTGTTTCGTACTTCTGCAAAACTTTCTAAGTAAGGCCGATAATGCAGCTTTCTCTAGAAGTGCATTGCATAGTACTCTGTGTATCGCATGACTCTGGAAGTCATGACCCAAAGCCACCCCCTTAGTTTAATAGGGCCGAAACACTTGTCTGAGGGTGCGGGGAGGGGGGGGGGCTACTTCCTCTGATGATCTGAAGGAGTTATGTTGTTGTTCCTCTCTCTACAGTAGAGAGTTTCCTGCATAGCTTAAACTGTATTTGCGTCTGCAGAAAATTTGGGAGAGAGAAGAGATTTTAAAATATTAAATGAAGCAGTATTTTAATTTGACTATCTTTCCTATGTTCAAATATTGGCAGGCCACTCAAAGACGAGAAAAAAAAAAACGATTACATGGAACGCTCAGTCAAGTCCAGAAACGTCTCTCTTGGGGGGAATTAATAGTCAGGTTTGAAAACGTTAAAAAAAAAAGTAAAGATAGTCCCATAGCATTTCAAATGCCGTAGGGGGTGAAGCGTTAGAGACCTCATTATGCTGGGTCATCAGCGTGTGAGGTAGGGTGACCAGTTCCTTTCCTCGCTGCCTTTACTTCCCAGATTTTCTCTGGTACCCATTTTACGAGGCTGGGTCGACCTCAGGGCCGTATTGGTCGGAAAAAAAAATCCCGCTCAGCTGGGGATTCGAACCCTCGACCATTTGGTTGCTAGACGAGTGCTCTAACCACTACGCTAGCCGGCCCCTTGAAAACGTTGCAGATGATTTATTCCGTTTTGGTTTACGTCCAAGAGTATTTTTGTCAAAACTTTTTCATCAACTTTGACGTACAGTCTTATGACTGAAAAATGTGATTGTGAACAATGCACTGATAAGCCCAAGTACCTGAAGTTGTAGCCCGTTTTCTCAACAAAAGTTTGACTTGAAAATATTTTAAAAGGACACAAAAGGGCACTTGAAAAAGTTTTCTTAATAAACAGATATTCGCTTTGTAGCTGGTCATTAAAAATACACTTTCTTTTGTGCCTTTTTAAAAATGAAAATGACATCTAATTACGAATTACAAACATACACTCTAGGCCAAGAGCCCATAATGATTGATCGTGATACTGACGTTGGTTCCATTGGTACCTTTTCAACGGCCTTCCACCTTGTCCAAACCCTTCTCAAACGCAGAGTTCAATCAAAACACATGACAGAGTGAGAGGTGCTAAACCAAAGAGACTACGATATCCCATTTTGAACCTGAGACAGTGACGCACCTTGTCTAGCCAAAAACACAAATTTCTTTCTGGGATATCCACATAAACACAGAAATTCTCTTTATTTCCTAACATAATGAGCGATTGGGAAAACGGACAATATGAGACATGTTTTTTTTTTTAACATGGCGACATTTAGGCGTCCCGATTGAGGTAATACTATTCCAGGGATAACTTTTACGGGGCTGTCCTAAATAATACGGGACCGTTGATCATTTTAGTATAGCTAACCTTGATTAAACCCGTATGAAATTGACATCTAATGGCATTTAAATTGGCTGCCTATTTCAAGAGCTAAGATGACTGCTTAACCGATTAAAAGGTTACCAGGGGCTGGCGCAAACATCGCTGTTACGTCTTATAATAAGGATAATGTGCTTCTGTGGGCTAGCCATCCGTATGCACCAGACACTATGGTTGTGACTAGGGCTTGGAGATGAATTTTGTAACGTGATGAAAGCCCCTCTTTCTCCCATTCTCTTTCTCTCCTCTCTCTCTCTCTAGCCCCCCACCCCAACACACCCACACTGATTAGTCATTCTGTATTCATCTAATACTGGCTCCCTTCAAACAAGCTATTCATGCCCTGGACACCCCCCTACACACACACATACTCCTCTTGCTGGGGCACAGTAATTAGTATATGAGTATATAACTATACACGGAGCCACTGCAGTAAAGCTGTGATACCAGAATGTATAAACTAGGGGAAAAAAAGTAGGAACAGCTTTATTACTTAACAAGTACACAGTTGTGACGTTTCGGCGTGAGCCTTAATCATATAAAAACATACAGGACAAAGAAATCGAGAGAGGAGATAAAGTATAAATACACTTGAATGCTGTGTTAAAAGCCCCTTGTTGGGGCTGATTGTGAGTGTGGTGATAATCTGCTTTTAATCTACTTCGGGTCTTCAAGCAAGCCACCGTAATCCTCTCCCCATCCGACGCAATGAACGTTTTTCAATATCATTACAACATCGACTACAAATAATAAGAATTCGTAGCCCTAATGAGATCGGTAGTAGAACAGTTTACATTGCAATCTGAGCTTCCATTCTATTGTATCTTGATATTGCTGGGGTAAAGATTTGTGTAAGAAAATATAGAAAGGAAGAAATTGAGGCACTAGAAGAGATAAGAATAAAAATAATAACCAAGTTATTGAATGACATTTACAACAGTGGTTACATGCTCAGTGACCTGATTAAATCCACGTTTATAGCACTACCAAAGAAACCAGGTGCAAAGGAATGTGACGACCACCGGACTATCAGCCTCTCATGTCACATAATGAAGCTACTTCTGACAATTATTATGAGAAGAACAAGGGAAAAGATAAAAATGGAAATAGCAGATGAACAGTTTGGATTTGTTGAAGGGAAGGGAACACACAATGCCATTTATGCTCTATGAAAACTAACAGAAAGAGCTTTAGAAGTACAGAAAGATCTCTACTTATGCTTCATTGATTCTCTCTCTCTCTCTCTCTCTCTCTCTCTCTCTCTCTCTCTCTCTCTCTCTCTCTCTCTCTCTGGACCTTAAGTGCCCAGGGCACATGGGGCTTCCACAAGGGTTTTCCACAAATGCCTGTCCTTCGCCTTTTTTTCTGCTCTTGCCCAGGTGAGCCCTCTATTGCTCAACATCCTTTCTGTTGTTCTTCTCCATGTCTCTTTTGGTCTACCCTTACTTCTGTTCCCCTGTGGTGTCCATCTTAGTGCTATTTTTGGTAGTGAGTCGTCAGTCATTCGGAGCACATGTCCCAACCATCGCCAGCGTCTTTCCTCAATAACTGTTGTCAGTGGTTTCATCTGCATTTCTGCTAATAAGATGTTATTTCTTATGGTGTTTGGCCAAAATATTTTTCTAATTCTTCGTAAACATTTAGTCTGGAAAGAATTCAACTTGTTTTCTATGGTTTTGGTGATTTTCCAGCATTCACTTCCATAGAGTAGTACATTTAGAACATTACTCTTAAATATCCTGATTTTCATATTTATGCTTAGTTTTTTTTAATTTCCATATAGTCTGCAGCATTGCAAAAGCCTGGTTTGCTCTAGTAAGTCTGCTGTTGATGTCCTCTGTGCTGTCTCCATTTTCTACTACTCTGCTGCCAAGGTATACAAATTCGTTGACCTCTTCCACTAACTTGTTATCTACTCTGAGTACATTTCTGTTGTTCACATTTTGCTTCATTAACTTTGTCTTTCCTACGTTGATCTTTAGTCCTATGTTGTTTGCATTCTGAGTTAGCTTGTTTATTTTATCTTGCATATCTTTGTGACTGCTTGATAACAGACAAATGTCGTCCGCAAAGTGAAGGTCCTTCAGCATTGTGTCAAGGGTCCACTGTAATCCTCTGCGTTTGTCTGATGTTGCCTCCTTCATTAACCAGTCTACTGCCAAGATAAATAATGTTGGTGATAGTACACATCCCTGTTTCACTCCTGTTTGTACCTTAAAGCTGCTGGAGGTATGTTCTCCACAGATAACTTTGCACTGAAAACCCTCGTCATCTTAGGATTTTCCACAGTGCATCTCTGTTGACACTGTCAAAGGCTTTCTCAAAATCTATGAATAATGCATATGTTGTGCTATGCCACTCATTTGCCTGTTCTAATATTTGTCTAAGTACAAATATGTGGTCTATGCATGATTTTCCTTTCCTAAATCCTGCCTGCTCTTTCCGAAGTTTTTCCTCAAGTGTTGGTACAATTCTGTTGATGATTATTCTGCAAAATACTTTACTAGTGAGTGGCAGTAGGGTAATGCCTCTCCAGTTCCCGCAATCTCTGAGGTCACCCTTCTTTGGTAGTTTTACTATAAGCCCAGTTTTCCACTCCTCTGGGGCTTTTTCTAGATCCCAAATTTGTTGTAATATCCGGAAAAGTTGTTTTGGTGTTTCTGTTTCTTCTGCTTTCAACATCTCAGCAGTCACTTCATCTTCACCTGGTGCCCTGTCTGATTTTAGCATCTTTATCGCCTCCTTTACTTCACTTATTGTTATTGGTCCTGTATTGATGTTTAGTTTCGTTTTTGCTTCAGGTATGTCTATTGTTTGTGCTGCTTGTGTTATGTTTAGTAGGGTGTTAAAGTGTTCCCTCCATCTTTCAATTTTTTTCTCTTTCTCCACTGACCAGCTGTCCATTTTGTGTTCTTACTGCACTTTCACATCTTGTGTTGAAGTTACCTGTCATCTGGTTTGTGATTTTATATATGGTTTTCATGTCATTTGTATATGCTGCTTTCTCTGCTGTTTCTGCTCATTCATTCATTCATTTGCATGTCCCTTGCGGAACTTTGCCTCCCAAACAGCACTCCTGTAGGCCTCTCGGTTGTGAGCAAGATGGCCTGCTGGTGTTGCATCCATTTCCAGATCGTCAACGATGTCTTGCAGCCATCTTCGTCTTGGTCTTCCTCTTTTTCTTTTTCCCATTATGTATCCTTCTGTTTCTGCTAAGTTGTCATAATATTGACGTTTATCTTGACGGCATGATTCCTTCACTTCTTTGTCTTTTAGTGCGTAATTACTTAAAACTCGTTCTTTAAGCCGTTGTGATTTGGTGTTCAGTAATTTTTTCTTGATTTCTTTTCTTTGCTCTATCTTTTCCCATGTGGTCTCGCTTATCCATTCTTCTTTTCTCCTTTTCCGATATCCCAACACCTCTTTTGCCTCTTTTTCATGTAGTGTTTTATTGAACTCTAATATGGACATTTCTGCTTCGTCTTGTAGGACACTGAAGCGGTTCTTAAGTACTATTGAGAATTCATTTCTTGTTTGCTGGTCTATCAATTTTCTTGTATCAAAATGTATCTTTCTGTGTTCTCCGATTTTGGCTTTCATTAATTTTAGTTTCATTTTTGCTACCAGAAGGTTGTGATCACTTCCTACATCTGCTCCTTTCCTTGCTCGCACATCTTGTAGTGACCGTTTCCACTTGTTGTTTATTAGTATGTGATCGATTTGGTTTTCTGTGGTTTTATCTGGTGACCTCCAAGTCACCTTATGGATGTTTTTGTGTTGGAAAATTGTCCCTCCGATGGTCACCATGTTTTCTTCACAGAAACTGCACAGTCTTTCTCCATTTTCATTTATTTCTCCGATTCCTTCTCTTCCCATTATTCTTCTTCTGTCTTCATTTCCTTCACCTACTTTTGCATTGAAGTCGCCCAAGATGAGTAGCATATCATGCTTGGGTATTGTTTCTACTGTTGCTTGGAGGCTGTTGTAACAGAAAGAGCTTTAGAAGTACAGAAAGATCTCTACTTTTGCTTCATTGATTACACCAAGGTATTCGACAAAGTGGAATATAATGAAATTATTAAAATGCTTGAAGACATCAATATAGACGGCAAAAACCTGAGTATTGTAAACCATCTATACTGGCATCAAGAAACAGCTATTCGAGTTGAAAATAGAACTGGAAAATATCAACCAATAAAACAAGGGGTGCGACAAGGATGTGTACTATCTCCAGATCTTTTTTATCTGTACAGCGATAATATTCTAAGAACGATCATCACAGAACCAGGCATAAAAATTGGAGGATACAATATTAAAACAACCTTCGGTATGCTGACGACACAGTACTGATAGCTGAGAACCAACAAGACCTGCAAAATCTCTTGGATAAAGTCGCCAAAGAAAGTGAACAGAAAGGCCTTATTTTGAACATAAAAAAGACAGAGACTATGGTTATATCTAAGAAACAGAATCCACCAGCATGCAGTATAAAATTAAACGGAACTATTCTAAATCAGGTGTAGAAATTCAAATACCTTGGAGAAGTAATAATTTCAGATGGGAAATGCAGAACAGAAATTAGGAAAAGAATAGGCCAAGCAAGGAATGCATTTCAGAGAATGAGAAGTATATTATGCAACACATCCTTATCAATGAATGTTAGAAAACGAATCCTAAAATGAATATTGAACATATTTTATGTAAGTGAATCATGAACAATAGGCAAGTCTGCACAAAAATCATTGGAAGCAGCAGAAATGTGGTTTATTAGAAGAAGTTGAGAATTCCCTGGACACCAAAAATAACTAATGAAGAATGTATGAGAAGAGCTGGAGACACACAAAAAAATCTTGTCTAAAAAATATAAGAGAGAGAGACAATGTACTTTCATAGGACATGCAATGAGAAGAGGGGGCATTGAAAATATTATAACAGGAAAAATAGAAGGAAGAAGATCCAGAGGCAGACCGAGAGGAATGATACTGGAAAGTCTGCCGAGATGGTGTGAGAGGAAATCACCAACTGAGCTGATGGCCTGCATGAAGGTTCGTATAATATGGAGAAGCATAATAGCCAACGCCAGTCAGCACGGCACCTGATGATGATGATGACGAAAGATTTGTGTGGTGCGGTATTTACACTAAACCAATATGGCAGCTGCCGCTACACTTTGAATCGGTCAAGTGTTGTCAGAAGTTTGCATTTTTGAGGAAGCTCGTAATTTAGAAACTCAAGAAGTGGGAGTTTTGAATGTTAATAACTCTCTCTCCCTCCCCCCTCTCTGTCACTCTCTTTCACACACACACACACAAATACACATAAGTTATAAACTAAAACTGGTTAATGCCTATGAACACATAATGACGGTTTTAAAAAAAAGTTTACAGCAGTAGTTCTTAATTAACGTTTTATTCGGTCGTTGGTCATCTTTCCAGCCTGAGAATAGCTGTGGGTCATAGAACCCAGGAGATACTAAAGTTGTTTCTTTCTTCTGTTTTTTTTTTTAATAGGACCAAACTATTTGCTGACCCCCCCCCCCAAAAAAAAATCCTGTGGGTCCCAGGTTAAGAACCATTTATTTAGAGAGAGTTGTGAGTTCATGGCAACTATTTTCTGGTTTATTGACCCCTAAAGGTCATTCCGTGGACCCCATATTAAGAACCACTGGTTTAGAGAGAGTTCATAGTAATTTCTGGTTCATGGACATTTCTTAGGGACCATGAGAGTGTTAGGAAAATATTGATCCTGAGAGCAGGCCCAGTTTATGGGGGGTGGGGGGTTCAACTGGTCCATTGTTCTGGGGCCCAGAAGGTGGGCTGTCATGTGAGGGGTGCTGGGAACAGAAGGACTAATCAGGATGGCAAGGAAAGGGATGAAGAAACTAGAAAAATAGTTTTTGCATCACCTTACAAAACTATTGTGAACCTTGCCTGGAGGAAACTGTGGAAAACTTTACTGTGTTTAAATCCAGTACCTGGCCACTTTAACATCAGTTAGGAAGTGGCATTTGAGAAATATAGAATGTGCTAAACTAAAACTGCAGTCTAGAAAATGAAATAACAATCTGGACATTATATCTCTAATTCTAAATAGAAAGCAAATGCTGAAATGCCTTCTTTTTTTTTTTTTTTCAATGTCCGTATTGATGTTGGAAGTGAATGATGGGGAATAAATAGTCCAATACAAAGATAACTGGAGGATACAGAAGTAAACTTGGCAATAAACATTGAACAAAGATAACTGAAGCAGCTATTAGTCTTCTCGGAGTAAAAAAAAGGAAATGATTTTACAAATGGTTCCTGACTTATGGTGATGTTTTGTTCCAGAGACCTTTTTGTAAGTTGGATCTGACGTAGGTCAAGCACCTCTGGTGATATTGTTTCCCATTTGTTTTCACTATTGTAGCTATTTATCATCAGTGTCTTAATAAATCTGTTCTTTTTTGTTTCAGGAAGATAAAAAAAATCATCAAAGATCAAGCAGTTAAAATATTATCGTAAAATACTTTGTGACATTTCAGCTTATTTAATTACAAAGAAAACATAAGAAGTCAAAATATGTAAACTAAGAAAAAATTAGGAACAGCTTTATTACTTAACGAGTACACAGTTGTGACGTTTTGGCGTGAGCCTTAATCATACAAAAACACATAGGACGAAGAACTAGAGAGAGGAGATAAAGTATAAATTTTCTTGAGTGCTATGATAGTTTTTAAAATAAATTGAAATAAAATGAATAGAGCATAAGAACTCCTTGATCATAACTGTGGATCACTGTAACTCGAGTGCATCAGAAATCTGGGGCTATCTGTAATTAAAACTGAAGGAAAGTGTCAAGAAACCTCCATATCCACTCCAGTGATCATACACTTGTGATGCTCTTCTTTGTAGTCTAATGAATAAAATATATGACTCCGATGTTCATTTCTCTTTTTGAGCAAATGTATATTTGTTATATGCCTCTCCACATACAAATGAATAAAATATTTGACTCTGATGTTTGTCTCTCAGGTGAAGTGAGTGAAATGTATAAATCCGGTGTTTCTTTATCTTCTCTAAGAAATGTATGGTTGTCACACCCCTCCCTATAGACGAGTGAATAAATTGTATGACTCTGATAGACCTCTCTACATATAAGTGAATAAAATACAAAGCTCTGATGTAACTCTTGAGACAAAATATCTAGCTCTGATATATCTCCAGACAAATGCATAAAATATGTGGCTGTGATGTCAGTTTCTTCAGACAAGTGAATAAAACATATGGATCTGATTTTCCTCTCTCCAGAAAACAGGAGAAAAAAATATGTGCCTCTGATGTTCATTTCTCTGAATGAGTTTATAAAGGGTTTTTCGGGTAAGTGAACAAAATAGTGACTTTAATGTTCCACTCGGTACTTGAATGAGTAGCATATGTGGTTCTCTGATCTTCCCCTCTACATGTTCTCTCTGATTTTTCTTTCTGCATGAGTATATTAATGGCTCTGATATCTCTTTTTGTTGATGTGTACAGATTGTGTCCATATGATATCAGTCCCTCTTCCTGAATGCAGTTTTTTATGTATTGATCTTATACAATATTGATCTCTGTACAAAATCCTTACAGGTGATTAGAAAAAAAAAGCAAGACTATTAACCTAAATGCACTGTCTATTAGATATACCTTTATTAGATATACTGTATATTATGTATGGCTATATTGACTACATTGTATATTAAAAAAGGCAAGTAAAGGAGCTATCTAGGGAATATGGTGCTAATGCCCATATATTTCCTTGACCAGTTGGCATACTAGAGAGTGATGTGGTCAGCAGTGTGTCTGGCCACTCTTCTCTTCCCACCTTCATAAGAAGTCAGGTACCCATCTGTACAGCTGAGCAACTGGGGCATCTCCAGATAGACTGGATTCAAACCACCGAGCTTAGCCATGAGAGCTGAGTGAATAAACTACCTCACCATCAAATGTCCACTGTATTTTCAAAATACCTGTGTTAGATACATTGTATATTAGATACATTGGATACCTGAGAGAAAGATGCAAACTAAAACTAGTCAAGACTGTGTCCTAGCTCCTTTCATTTGTCTGGGTAACAGGTTGTAACACATCTCTTCAGTCTGTTGTTTTCTCTTTTTTTTGGTGAGGTACATCATGTGAGTCCAATTGTTAACATGGTGGCTTACTCTGCATGGTTGTACACATTATCCTATCTATGTAAGTTAAATGAATCAGAAGATAAGCTGTTAAACTAATTTTTTAAAAAAATTTTTAAATCCCCATTTCCATGGCTTTAAGGCATAATGGGATATAGCATTACTCCTATATTTCCAAGACCTTCAGCACATGAAAGTGTGATGTGGTTCATATCACTCCTGGCCACATTTACCTTCCCAGATTTCTCTGGTTCCCATTTTTAGAAGCTGGGTGGACCCAGGAGTCTTTTTTCATACAGAACTTTTAATTCTCTGAAATTTGAGTAATTGTAATTGTAGTCTCTTCAGTTATCTCACGTAGAGCTGTTATTAAAACATGAGAAAATGGGAACTTACATTACATCTTTACTGTAGTATTCACAATTGTGTGAAGACAGTAACTTGATCAGTGACCTATAAGATTTTTTTTATCGGTGTTCATCAGTAACTTCAGTAAAGATCTTCATGTGATGTTTCTGTGTTATGTATGAGAGTCATACCAAAAGTTGTGAGCAAACATTTTTTTAAATTAGAATTTACAGATAGAGAAAATATAAATATATCACCTTACTCTACATCTGTTTCTTCACTTTTAAATATAATCTCCATTTCTCTGGACACATTTTTCCCATTGCTCTAAAAGTTTGAAAATACCCTCCCCATAGAATTCCATTCTAGCAGACTGATGGCACAGACACTCTCCTTTCTGGACGTTTGGACCCAGCGGGCACAAGCATTTCTATAGCCTAGGGTTTCAATCATTTCCTGTACTGCATTGTGTCCTATTCCAAGACTTACAGCGATTTCAGATACTGTGACATGTCTGTCTTCTTTAATGATGCCATCAACCCTTTCCATGTTGAATTCAGTGGAGGCAGTGTGAGGGTGACCGCTGCAAGGCATATCTTAGATGCTCGTGTTTCCATCTTTGAAATGTTTCACCCACCTCCTAATACTGCTAGCACCCACACACACACACATCTCCATAAGCAAGTTGAAGTCTTTGGTGAATTTCAGCAGTGGGGATTTCCTCTTTAACAAGGAACTCAATAATAGCATGTTGATGAAACGAAACTTCAGCACCCGCCATTTTGTTTCTGCTCCATGTGGTCACATGACACATGATGGTGATGTCATGTAACCTCTACATGAAGTGCAAAGGATACAGTTAAGGTGATACATTTATATTTTCTCTATCTGTTAATTCTAATTTTTAAAAAAGTTTTGCTCTTATGTAACCTCTACATGAAGTGCAAAGGATGCAGATTAAGGTGATACATTTATATTTTCTCTATCTGTTAATTCTGATTTTTAAAAAAGTTTTGCTCACAACTTTCGGTTTGACCCTCATAATAATTAGAGTTAGCTGGGTAACTTGTTTGATACATGAAGCTAAATAAACAAAATGCTGTCGGAGTTATTCAGTTTACCTCTGCAAGTAATCTCTGTTAAATATGTCTCAATAAACAGAACAAGACTTGCCTCAGAGTAACACAGCCTCGAAACAACACTGTTGAAAATGGCAAACAATAATATAAAACTGATGGCAACAAATTCTGGTTTGGCCTCTCTTCTTAACCAAGTCAAGGAGTTTGGCCTAAACAACATTCCTCCAGCCACACTGGCTCTTATTGCTGGCCAGGTTGCTCTGTTCATGGACCCCGGATACTTGCCACCTCCAGAAGATGTGTGCATTAGTTCTTATCATGGTGTGTCAGCTTATGGCCAGTATTGGTATATGTTACAGTATCTGGCATATGGTATACAGAATGATAGTTTATGGCCTATATATGGCATAGTCAGTTCTTATCACTGTATGGTAATTCATGGCCTATGTATGACATACATTAGTTCTTATAATAGTGTTAAAGTTCCATATATGGTGTACTTATCACAGTATGTTAGCTTATGGGCTGTATGTGACATGTCGGTTTCTTATCACATTATTTAAGCTTAAGACAGTGCTTCCCCACCTCAGGTCATGTCTCAAGTTAGGATCACATGGGTCTGAGGTAGGGTTGTGGGATGATTATATGATAAATGTTGCATTATTATGAAGTGATATTTATACATAATTTTTAGTGACTGGAAACAAATGTATGTCATGTTAAAAGCAATGTAATAGTATAGCTAATTTTTGTTGAATTTCAGTATTTTTAAACATCGTTTTCATGAGTCACTAGAAATTGTTGGTTTAGGGTCATGGGTCACTAGAAATTGTTTGTTCAGGGTCATGGGTCACTAGAAATTGTTGATTTAGGGTCATGGATCACTAGAAATTGTTGGTTTAGGGTTATCGATCACTAGAAATTGTTGGTTTAGGGTCAAGAGTCACTAGAAATTGTTGGTTCATGGTCATTGGTCACTAGAAATTGTTGGTTTAGGGTCATGGATCACTAGAAATTGTTGGTTTAGGGTCATTGGTCACTAGAAATTGTTGGCTTAGGGTCATGGATCACTAGAAATTGTTGGTTTAGGGTCATGGATCACTAGAAATTGTTGGTTTAGGGTCATGGATCACTAGAAATTGTTGGTTTAGGGTCATGGATCACTAGAAATTGTTGGTTTAGGGTCAAGGGTCGCTAGAAATTGTTGGTTCATGGTCATTGGTCACTAGAAATTGTTGGTTTAGGGTCATGGATCACTAGAAATTGTTGGTTTAGGGTCAAGGGTCACTAGAAATTGTTGGTTCATGGTCATTGGTCACTAGAAATTGTTGGTTTAGGGTCATGGATCACTAGAAATTGTTGGTTTAGGGTCAAGGGTCACTAGAAATTGTTGGTTCATGGTCATTGGTCACTAGAAATTGTTGGTTTAGGGTCATGGATCACTAGAAATTGTTGGTTTAGGGTCATGGATCACTAGAAATTGTTGGTTTAGGGTCATTGGTCACTAGAAATTGTTGGTTAGGATCATTGTTCACTTACCATTTCAGATCTATGTTTGTGGGTCACTGCTGGTTTAGGTCACACTAAAAAAAAAGGTTAGGAAACATTGGCTTAAGGTCAGTATCTCTTATAATAATATGTTAATTTAGGTCACTATGTCATACATCAGTTCTTATCACAGAATATTATCTACAGGTCTCAGTTTGACATGTATTAGTTTTTAATACAATATTAGCTTAAGGTTTATATGAGGGGCTTCCCAAAAGTAAGTCTACAAGACATGTAAAGTCTGTAAAAGTGATGTCACACTAAAAGGCATGGTTGCAGAATTTTCAATTTTCATCATTTGGCAATGCCATGACAGATGGCAACACTGTCCAGAACCATCTAGGTGGCATCCTTCAATTAGAGAAGAGGGCCGACTGGAGCAGTAGTCCAAAGAGGAGGTCTGTGCTGTGGTACAATTTCTGAATGTGAAGCGATGCCAGATGCAGAAATTCATCAGAAGTTGGTGGAAGTCTTTGGTGACAGTCTGATGAGTTGACAGTGTATGGCAAGATGGTCTGCAGAATTTCGAACTGGACTAGTGACAACCAGTGACATAGTGCAGAGTGGTAGACCTATGATAAGCAGATATAGCAGTGAACAAAACGTGTGTTGGACATGCGATATTGGATAATAGAGGAGTGACTGTGAACAAAATAATGTGTGACTTGAGTCTGTCATATGGAATAATGTCCAGGATGACTGTGCAGTTGGGATTTCATAAGGTGTGTTCATGATGAGTACTTAGAGCACTTATAAAGGACCACAAGGCAAAGAGGGTGACATTTGCCTTGTCATTCCTGCATCCTGCGGCACTATGCCATCCATGGCCAAGATTTTCTGGAATACGTCACATGTGACAAGACATGGCACCATAGCACACCAGAATCAAAACATGCAAACATGAAATGGAAGCATCTGAGCTACCAACAAATCAGGAAATTCAAGGTCATGCCATCTGTTGGCAGCATGACGGCTGCAATTTTTGGCATGTTGTGTTTTGTAGAAAGAGGAGCAACAGTTAATGCAGCTGTGCTTGTTGCAACACTGGGAAATTTATGAGCCACCACTGGGCTGTGTATATCCTCCATGATAATACTTGCTTACAATCAGCCACCTTGCTTTGAGCACTTTTACAACATTTTTGGTGTGAGAATTTGGACCATCCGCTGCATAGTCCCAGTCTGGCACCAAATGATTTTCACTGTTTCCCAGATCTCAAGGAACATCTTGGTGGTCACAGATTTCAGAGTGACTAGGATGTTGAAACAGTGATGACACAGTGGCTCTTTACCCAGGAAACCACATTTTATGAGACGGGCATGGAAAAACTTGTTCTACACTTAGACAGATACCTCAGTCATCATGGCGGCTACATGCAAAAATAAGGTGACCATAATGGAACACAGTGTATAGTGTGTGACATCCAAATAATTGTTGCTTTTGAAGTAATAACCCTCGTAAACTTACTTTTGGGATGACCCTCGCTCGTAACATACATTAGTTCTTATCAATCATCTGTGGTGGTAGTCTGTGTCTAAGATGTATAGTATTTAAATCAACATTTAGTTTAGTCTATGTGGCAGAGATGTAGACTCTCAAGTTGACTGACTCGGACTTGAGAGCTTGGACTTAACTTGAAGATGTAAAACAGTGACTCTGACTTGACTTGCGATTTGACATTTTTAGTCAGTCAACTCGGTGGCTTTATTTCATCTCTTGTAGTAGTAATACAATACATGCTTCAGTGATATCATTTCCCTATGTGGTGTCAGACAAACTTAATTTGAATCTATAATCCTTTTAGTTTTACTTAGTGCATAACTAGACATGTAATAATTTGCTCGCTGCAGACAGTAATGACCTCTCTCTCTCTCTCTCTGAACCTTAAGTGCCCAGGGCACATGGGGCTTCCGCAAGGGTTTTCCACAAATGCCTGTCCTTCGCCTTTTTTTCTGCTCTTGCCCAGGTGAGCCCTCTATTGCTCAACATCCTTTCTGTTGTTCTTCTCCATGTCTCTTTTGGTCTACCCTTACTTCTGTTCCCCTGTGGTGTCCATCTTAGTGCTATTTTTGGTAGTGAGTTGTCAGTCATTTGGAGCACATGTCCCAACCATTGCCATCGTCTTTCCTCAATAATTGTTGTCAGTGGTTTCATCTGCATTTCTGCTAATAAGATGTTATTTCTTATGGTGTTTGGCCAAAATATTTTTCTAATTCTTCGTAAACATTTAGTCTGGAAAGAATTCAACTAATGACCTCTAGGCCATCATTAAATGCAAGTTCAGGAGGTAATGTAAACCAGATGGGCGCCATAAGGGGCATAATTTATATCACTAACCAGAAGAACATCGCTGCATTCCCATGTTATCTGCTCATTTCTCTTATCTCTTCTTTAGTCATGAATTCATTCCATTGCATACAGAGTATTTTTCATAATCATTTGTTTTCAGATGCATCCAATCTGCTCTCTGGTCCTCTGGGTTTTTCTTTTTTCCCACCTTTTGCATACATATGCAAGGATGAGTATTGCATTCGAGCTGAATATTCTAAGTTTTGTTTTTATGATTTCCATATTTTTTCAAGATTCTTAAAGGCCAATGCTGCCTTTGCTATACTGATTCTAACTTTTATTGTCACCTTTCTGATCTACGTAACTTTTGAAATATACAAATCTACTTCTTATATTGTTGTTCCTTCCAAATATCTTTTTTTTTTCCTCTTGTGTGACCAGATTCTTAATCACACACACACACACACACGCACACCCAAACTAAAAGCATATCTGTATGACATGTTTGCAACGTCTTTTCTTGAAAAAAATGTAATCTGTTTTAGAATTTACCATATCTGTAAATTAAATAGAATTTTTTCTCTAGTCTTTTCTTGAGAAAAGTAATATATATTATAGGATTTACATATCTCTTCATTATGTAGAATAACCATATCATAAATTACGTAGAATTTTCTCTTGACTTTTCTTGAGCAGTGTGTAAGCTTGTTCATATATTTATAACTTGGCTAGAAACAAAGAAATGAGGAAAATGTACAAAGAGCAAGTTTTAAAAGTAAAATGAGATTTTTATGAAAAATTTTCTCAATCACAAAATTGTGAATGAAAATAATATTGATTTTCTGGTAAAATTTCATTTTATGTTCTTGCAGGAATTTGAATTTTCTGTATTTGCTTTCTTGATTTCCTAGTAAAAAAAAAAAAGAGTGCAAAATCTTTCTCTCATTGGTTGAATTTCAAGTGACTGTCAGCTGCGAAGGTTAGCTTTCAATACTTACCTTGTTTGGTAATGGATGTGGTGATCTGTGTTTTAGCCACGTCTAGGGTCAGATTATCTTTAAGCTGTGAGCATGATTTTGAGGCAGGCTGTCTATGTCTGATCTTTAAGCTGTGAGCATGATTTTGAGGCAGGCTGTCTATGTCTGATCTTTGAGCTGTGAGCATGATTTTGAGGCAGGATTTAGAAAAAAAAAGTAACAATTGATGGTCTTCATCTTGTGACACTTTCACTCTGGTACCTTTGAAACTATGACCTCTGATGGAAGTTTATCTTGTGGCACTTTTAGTGTTGTATTAATGATTTGATGAAGTCTGTTTTTCACATTTTCAGTCTACAGTCTGTGATGGTTGATGAAGCTTATCTTCTGACACTTTTAGTGTTATAATGATCTGATGAGGTCTGTTTTTCACATTTTCAGTCTACAGTCTGCGAGACTGAGTGCAATAATTGATGAAGTTTATCTGCTGGACTGCCTGTGATGATTGATAAAGTTTATCTGCTGGACTGCCTGTGATGATTGATAAAGTTTATCTGCTGGACTGCCTGTGATGATTGATAAAGTTTATCTGCTGGACTGCCTGTGATGATTGATAAAGTTTATCTGCTGGACTGCCTGTGATGATTGATAAAGTTTATCTGCTGGACTGCCTGTGATGATTGATAAAGTTTATCTGCTGGACTGCCTGTGATGATTGATAAAGTTTATCTGCTGGACTGCCTGTGATGATTGAAGAAGTTTATCTGCTGGACTGCCTGTGATGATTGATGAAGTTTATTTGGTGGACTGCCTGTGATGATTGATGAAGTTTATTTGCTGGACTGCCTGTGATGATTGATGAAGTTTATTTGGTGGACTGCCTGTGATGATTGATGAAGTTTATCTGCTGGACTGCCTGTGATGATTGATGAAGTTTATTTGCTGGACTGCCTGTGATGATTGATGAAGTTTATTTGCTGGACTGCCTGTGATGATTGATGAAGTTTATCTGCTGGACTGCCTGTGATGATTGATGAAGTTTATTTGGTGGATGGCCTGTGATGATTGATGAAGTTTATCTGCTGGACTGCCTGTGATGATTGATGAAGTTTATTTGCTGGACTGCCTGTGATGATTGATGAAGTTTATTTGCTGGACTGCCTGTGATGATTGATGAAGTTTATCTGCTGGACTGCCTATGATGATTGATGAAGCTTATCCGCTGACACTTTTAATCCTGCCATGATTTGATTTTCAGTTTACTACCTGCGAGACTGGTTGCGGATGCTCCTGAGTTCCTTCTACCATGGCTCAGACATGCATCTCTACTACAACATGCTCAGCCTTCTTTACAAGGGCAGCTGGTTGGAGAAGAAGTTTGGCAGCCCCTATTTTGTGTACCTTGTTGGTGTGTTCACTGCCTTGACAAATGCCATGTATGTTCTTCTGGGGTTGTTCCTTAGTTGGCTGTTTAACGATGAGAGTTACCTGCGTTCCTGTGCTATTGGTTTCTCTGGTAAGAGACACATTGAAAACAACAAAATGTTGAAACACACAGACAAGTGTAAAACTTCCTGTCTTGATAAACAAAGACAAACATTGTCTTGTCATGTTGCCTTCCTCATGTAGCATTCAGTACAAACACTAAACTTTCTCTTTTGAAATGCAGACAAGCATAATATTTTCTGTCTTATGACAACAACAAAAACCCCATAATCTTTCTATCTTGAGCACAGTCAAGTGTCTTAAGACACTGGCATGAACCTAAAATTTTTGTCAGAAGATCTGGTTGTAGTTCTATCTCCCTGGAACTTTGAATATATGTTTTGCAGTTGATACAGTGTTGAGGCACAGCGTCATGCTGAATGGGGAGAGAGTTGTGGTGGCTGCAGTGATCTGAGCTAGAAGCCAGGAAAGGATGCAGTATTTCTTTGGCAAACTCCACCACCATGGGACCTGTAGTGACCCCTGCTTTGTTAGCCAGGCTGTGGCTATTTCTGGGGGTACCAATGGGTCTTGATCAGCTATGGTTTGGCACCCCTGACACAAACTGTCAGTAATGGGTCACCGAACGCTATATCTGACAGGAGTCTTGTCAGAAAATATAAAGACTGACATATAATTTTCTCCTTTAATATGTTGGCCATGTATTCATGTACACTGATAGACATAAGCAGGTCTTTGTGTAGTTTATTAGATAATCAGTTTTAGTAATGGATTTGTCTTGTGTATTCTGTTCATTTCCTCAAGTACCTTGTTTATTCTGTTTATATCCTTAGGCATTTTGTTTGTTCTGTTCATATGCTAGGGGCACTTTATTTGTTCTGTTCATATTTTCAGTTGTTTGTTTCTTTCACTTCCTCAGGTGTCTTGTTTGGTATGAAAGTTTTGACATCTCATTATGCCCCACATGAAACACAGTACTTTATGGGCATCATCCCAATTCCATCCAGGTATATCTACTGGCTGGAGCTGGTGCTTATACAGTTGGCAACTCCCAATGTATCTTTTGTTGGTAAGTGTTTCATGGTTTCACATGCATCTTTTGTTAGTGTTGATGGTTACCAATATAAAATGTCTGTTGGTAAGTGTATGATGGTTACTAGTGTAAAGTTTGTAGGTATTCTTCATATAGTGTGTCTATTTTTTGCAAGCTTTGCTTTTCTTCGGTGAGTGAAGTCACTTGATGTATGGAGCTGGCTTTGTAAGAGCAGCTGTGTGCTAATGAAGTGCCATGTCTGGCAGTGAACAATCAACTGTATGCTAGCAAATCAGGCAACTATCGGGCAATAAAAGTTCTACATACAAGTAGCTAACTATCAGACAACACAAAGTAGCTGACTATCAGACAACACAAAGTAGCTGACTATCAGACAACACAAAGTAGCTGACTATCAGACAACACAAAGTAGCTAACTATCAGACAACACAAAGTTCTAATTTAAAGTATACATTCATTAAACCTGTAACAGGAGTTGGTAACTTCGGCAAAAATATCAATCTGTAGCTGGGAAGAGATATACATTTTCTTTGTTGGTTGCAAATGATTATAGAAAGGGAGATGGTGAGGTAGATCTCCCTGTTATTGTAGGCTAGAAGCTCTTAGAAAGAGTAGTGAAGGAACTTTATGTTGTTCAGCCTTTGAATATAGACATTAGTGAAATGCAAGGTGTCTTGGAAGCAGTTTTAAGAATGGAGATAACCTGCTAAAGATTTTTCTGAGTTCTCTTGACCCTGCTTGGACACATAAAGTGATCGCACTAGGACTGTTTGAAATCAGTACAAAACTGCAGTTGTCTTTCACTTTGCATGAAGTACTTTCCGAAGTATCGGTATGTCATTACAACATTCTGTATTTTATACTTTTTTTTTTAAATGTAAAATTAAACACACCTTACAAACATCAATGAGAACTAAATGTTCATGTGGAATTTTGGTGAGATTTAATCTTGACAAAATGCTTCCAAACTGAACCAAAGTCAGAACTGGCCGATTCTTCTCCATACAAACTGAGCATCATCATCCTACTGGCTTAATTATAGTCCAGCGATTTCATGGGTTGCTTTTTTACTGGGTTTTCAATAACATGAACCAATTTCAGTAACCAGTGACCTCCAAAAGTTTCAGTTTTTCTTTATCAGTAATTTGCTGATAATTCCTAGTTAACATAATCGCTGTACACATGTTAACGTCTTCAGTAGATTATGGTAAAGTTGTATACATTTTCAGTAGAAAATGACAAAATTATGTGAATCTTAGCTAGATATTATTAATGTTGTGTAGCTGTTCAGTAAAGAGTAATGACATTATTTTCCATGTTGAGATTGATCAAATTTCTACTCCTGTAGTGGCTTGGTAGAAAGTGATGAATGTATTGTGTACATAAATGTATTTGCCCTCTGCTTCCAAGGTCATCTTTCTGGAATCCTTGTTGGTTTGACCTACATCACAGGGCCACTGAAATTCTTAATGGAGCTCTTTGTTAGGCCAGGAGGCAAGTAAAGATGTCAACAAAATGTCCAACTACATTTTTATATGAATATTACTGCTAGACTTTGTATCTATTTAAAAGTATAATAAATAGCATTTTGTAGCTTGTTTGTAGTAAGCATATTCCTTTGTAGTTTTCACACTTGCTCTTATTGCCTTTTTTTTTAATACTGGGATCAGTACTGATTCTCTCCATTCACTAGGGAGTTTTTCTTCTCTCCATATTTGTTGCATTAGTGCATATATCTGTTCATGTAGATTTAGACCTCCTTCTTTAATCATTTCTGAACCTGTTGATTTGTTGTTTTAGATAGATTAAACCCATACAGCGAGAACATACTGGGAGACTATCAAGCAGGTTTTAGGAAGAATAGGTTAGCCATAGACCAAATATTTTATTTACATCAAAGAGCAGAAAAGTACTGGGAATGTGGAAAAGAAGTACATAATATCTTCATTGACTTCAAGAAAGTTTATGACAACATAGATAGGAGCAGTTTAAGGAAATTTATGAAAGAATTTGAGATACCTAATAAATTAATCAATTTGACCAGAATATACATGAAGGATGCACAAAATATAGTAATATATAAGGAAGAAAGTCAGAACCCATAAAATACTAGGATACAGTGATGACATTGACCTAGTGGGGGAAACAGTGCAAGAAGTCATCAATACTGCATACACCTGAGAGATGTGGCACTAAAAGTGGGCTTGACCAAGATAAGACAGAGTATATGAAGATATCAAGAGACCAGAGACAGAATGATCCAGATTATATAAATATTGGAGATATGATTATTAGGAAAGCAGAAACATACAAATATCTAGGCACAACCTTCAAAGGAAGCAACATAATAAGCAAGGAAATTAAAAGCGGAGTAGACAGGGAATAAAATATAATTTGCCTTGTAGCACCTGTTGAAATCCAAAATCCTGTCCCAAAACACCAAAATAACAATCTACAAAACTATAATAAGACCAGCCATCATGTATGGATCAGAAACATGGAGTGCAACAAAGAAAGATGAACAATAATTGCAGATCTTTGAGAACAAGATAATAAGAAGAATCTTTGGGCCCATAAAGAAGACCAACAGTGGAAAATGGAGAGCTAGAAAGAACACTGAACAGCTTATTTAAATCTTAATGGATTATAAATGTCTTGAAACTGAACAGACCATGCTGGTTTGGCCATGTAGAAAGAATGGAAGAGAACAAATGAAAACTATATATGCATAAGAGATGTGTGAGACGAGACCAAAGGGTAGACCAAGACAGATGGAAAGACAGCATAAAAGAAGTTATAAAAGAAACTGGTGTCATCAGCTGGAGAGAGAAGATTAGAAATAGATAGGAATGGAGGTGAACTTTTATCTGCGGTAGTGAGCCTTAATGGCCCAGAAAGCTGAAGAAGAAGAAAACTTTGTATCTGATCTACGGAATGTGCAACTGGATTTCTGTATGATTGTTACTGCTAGACTTTGTATCTGGTCTATAGAATGTCTGGCCACACTTTTTTCCCATTAGATTTTGTATATGGTTTACAGAATGTGTCACTGTAATCATTACTGTTAGACTTTGATTAGTGTACAGATTGTCTGATTACATTTCATACCCTTAGACTTTGTGGTTCACAGAATGTCTGATCATACTTGTTACTACTAGAGTTTGTTTTAGGTCTTCAGCAGTGGGGCCACATGGGAGTCCATGTTGCAAGTCTACATTATGTAGAATTCTATAAATCTGTGAAGGCTTTTGACACTTCTGCTCCAAAACAAAACTGGCAGAGTTAGTAGGAATATTTTAGTTGAGGAATATTTTACCAAACAGATCAGAGCTAGAAAATTTACAGAATTTTCTGTTAGTCTGACCAGGTAAAATGAGAGGGCTTTCCATGAGTATGATGTAGTAAATTGATGGAATTTTCTGTTAGTCTGATCTGGTTGTAAGACTTTCAATCACAGCTTGTATCTTCACACTCACACAGTGGTAGTATTTATGCCATTGTGGCAGTACTTGTGTTAGGTGACAGACTATACAGACAACATAGCCAAGCTGTGTACAAACATAACACCTCAGAATTTCCCCCAAAATCCTCATGTGAAGAAACCTGTGTAAATATCCAGTATGATTATAACACTGGGAGCCTTCTTTATCACCTACATCATCATATTCAATCTTCCTGAAGCTGTGAGCTGCTGTTCTTTGTAGTCGATGCATTGAGAATGTTGAGGCACAGCACTGTGTTGGATGGAGAGTGGGTTATGGCAGCTATTTTTTTTCAGCAGAGTGGAGCTAAAAAGCAGGAGGTAAGCAGTGTTTCTTTAGCAGACTCCACTGCCATGGGGACTCTAGTGATTCCTGCCCATTTAGCCAGGCTAGATCTTTTTTTTTTCCTGGGAGTAGCAACACAGAAGTGGTACAGGGTCTTGGTCAGCTTTGGTCCACCAACCATATCAGCTATGGGTTGGTTATTGCCAAATTAGACAGTTTCTTCACTCCTTCACCTGCATCCTCATCATCATCATTCACAGACAGCTCTGTTGACCCTCCTTCTGGAACTACCAGTCCCAGACAGCAATCCTCTGCAGCACTGAACGCAGGAGGGCAACAACAGCAAACTCAAGCTAGAAGTGCAGGTCAGTATACAGCTGGCACATCTTACAGGCAACAGCTGTACAGACCCAGTAATGCAGGTACACTTTCCTTTTCCCAGGTTGTTGCCTGTCACAAATTTGTCCGTGATTCTGGTTAGATAACATGGCCAACATGTGCTAGATCTGATCATAGGTTTATTTCTGGAGTGTGTTTGATATGTTTATCTTGTCTTGTCTCCTTCCTCATATAGCTTTTGATATGCTTGTCTTGTCTCCTTCCTCATATAGCTTTTGATATGCTTGTCTTGTCTCTTTCCTCATATAGCTTTTGATATGCTTGTCTTGTCTCTTTCCTCATATAGCTTTTGATATGCTTGTCTTGTCTCCTTCCTCATATAGCTTTTGATATGCTTGTCTTGTCTCCTTCCTCATATAGCTTTTGATATGTTTGTCTTGTCTCTTTCCTCATATCGCTTTTGATATGCTTGTCTTGTCTCCTTTCTCATATAGCTTTTGATATGCTTGTCTTGTCTCCTTTCTCATATAGCTTTTGATATGCTTGTCTTGTCTCTTTCCTCATATAGCTTTTGATATGCTTGTCTTGTCTCCTTCCTCATATAGCTTTTGATATGCTTGTCTTGTCTCTTTCCTCATATAGCTTTTGATATGTTTGTCTTGTCTCCTTCCTCATATAGCTTTTGATATGCTTGTCTTGTCTCCTTCCTCATATAGCTTTTGATATGCTTGTCTTGTCTCTTTCCTCATATAGCTTTTGATATGCTTGTCTTGTCTCCTTCTTCATATAGCTTTTGATATGCTTGTCTTGTCTCCTTCCTCATATAGCTTTTGATATGCTTGTCTTGTCTCCTTCCTCATATAGCTTTTGATATGTTTGTCTTGTCTCCTTCCTCATATAGCTTTTGATATGCTTGTCTTGTCTATTTCCTCATATAGCTTTTGATATGCTTGTCTTGTCTCTTTCCTCATATAGCTTTTGATATGCTTGTCTTGTCTCTTTCCTCATATAGCTTTTGATATGCTTGTCTTGTCTCCTTCCTCATATAGCTTTTGATATGCTTGTCTTGTCTCTTTCCTCATATAGCTTTTGATATGCTTGTCTTGTCTCCTTCCTCATATAGCTTTTGATATGCTTGTCTTGTCTCTTTCCTCATATAGCTTTTGATATGCTTGTCTTGTTTAGTTCCTCATATATCTTTTGATATGCTTGTCTTGTCTCCTTCCTCATATAGCTTTTGATATGCTTGTCTTGTCTCTTTCCTCATATAGCTTTTGATATGCTTGTCTTGTCTCCTTCCTCATATAGCTTTTGATATGCTTGTCTTGTCTCCTTCCTCATATAGCTTTTGATATGTTTGTCTTGTCTCTTTCCTCATATAGCTTTTGATATGCTTGTCTTGTCTCCTTTCTCATATAGCTTTTGATATGCTTGTCTTGTCTCTTTCCTCATATAGCTTTTGATATGCTTGTCTTGTCTCTTTCCTCATATAGCTTTTGATATGCTTGTCTTGTCTCCTTCCTCATATAGCTTTTGATATGCTTGTCTTGTCTCTTTCCTCATATAGCTTTTGATATGTTTGTCTTGTCTCCTTCCTCATATAGCTTTTGATATGCTTGTCTTGTCTCCTTCCTCATATAGCTTTTGATATGCTTGTCTTGTCTCTTTCCTCATATAGCTTTTGATATGCTTGTCTTGTCTCCTTCTTCATATAGCTTTTGATATGCTTGTCTTGTCTCCTTCCTCATATAGCTTTTGATATGCTTGTCTTGTCTCTTTCCTCATATAGCTTTTGATATGCTTGTCTTGTCTCCTTCCTCATATAGCTTTTGATATGCTTGTCTTGTCTCTTTCCTCATATAGCTTTTGATATGCTTGTCTTGTTTAGTTCCTCATATATCTTTTGATATGCTTGTCTTGTCTCCTTCCTCATATAGCTTTTGATATGCTTGTCTTGTTTAGTTCCTCATATATCTTTTGATATGTTTGTCTTGTCTCCTTCCTCATATAGCTTTTGATATGCTTGTCTTGTCTCCTTCCTCATATATCTTTTGATATGCTTGTCTTGTCTCCTTCCTCATATATCTTTTGATATGTTTGTCTTGTCTCCTTCCTCATATAGCTTTTGATATGCTTGTCTTGTCTCCTTCCTCATATATCTTTTGATATGCTTGTCTTGTCTCCTTCCTCATATAGCTTTTGATATGCTTATCTTGTCTCCTTCCTCATATATCTTTTGATATGCTTATCTTGTCTCCTTCCTCATATAGCTTTTGATTATTTATCTTATCTCCTTCCTCATATAGCTTTTGATATGCTTGTCTTGTCTCCTTCCTCATATAGTTTTTGATATGCTTGTCTTGTCTCTTTCCTCATATATCTTTTGATATGTTTGTCTTGTCTCCTTCCTCATATATCTTTTGATATGCTTGTCTTGTCTCCTTCCTCATATATCTTTTGATATGTTTGTCTTGTCTCCTTCCTCATATATCTTTTGATATGCTTGTCTTGTCTCCTTCCTCATATATCTTTTGATATGTTTGTCTTGTCTCCTTCCTCATATATCTTTTGATATGCTTGTCTTGTCTCCTTCCTCACATAGCTTTTGATATGCTTGTCTTGTCTTGTTTAGTTCCTCATATATCTTTTGATATGCTTGTCTTGTCTCTTTCCTCATATACCTTTTGGTTTTGAGGGGACAGATGTATTGGCAGGTCTTGGTGATTTGCATCGTATAATGTGTGTTATATGCATAAAGATTTATTCATATGTGTGATAACACCTTTTGACTTATGAAATTTGTGTACTTGACAATGTTTTTGTGTTTATACAACATTCTGCCCCTTTGATTGTGTTCTGATGTTGTAACTAACCATTTATCCTTCACATCTTTCACATGGTGACTCTATCCACATCCCACATCTTTCACATGCTGACTCCATCTTTATTTCACATCTTTCACATGATGACCATTGTGTGTTTGTGGGGAGCACATTGTTGACCATTGGTCTCCAGCTGCATTGTGATTTTCTGTGTGCAAATGTGACACCCACATACAACCTTACAGGCACATGAATGTATTGCATAAATGTGACACCCAGCTACGCGTCATGTCTTTCACATTGTGACTCGATCTGTACCTCACATATTTCACTTGGTGCTTTCACTCAGTGACTCCAACCATCCTCACATCTTTCACGTAATGACTCAGTCTACACCTTTATACTGTTCACTCTGTGACTCCATCCATACCCCAAACCTTTCATTCAGGGACTTCAGCCATATCCCATACCTTTCACTTAGTGACTCCATCCACATCCCAATACTTTTCACATCCTGATTACATCCATACCCCACACCTTTCATTTGGTGACTCTATGTTCTTTGTTTCTCAGAGAAAGAGTACTGGTAATGTAGTTGTTTAGGCGTTTTAAAAAATTTACATTACATATTTAATTAATTTATTATTACATAACACTGTGTCACTCTCTTTCTTCCTCACAAAATACTGTTATTTTGTTACAATATGTGGAACTTAAGTCATCACATATATATATATGGTTCAAAGTTTGATATATTTATAGTGTTTGTCATGGCTTTTAAAAATTAATATAGGGACAGGGAGATTTGTTTTAGTTTTGAAATTTCCATGAGCTGTATGTAATCTGAGATTATAAACTGGTAATACAAAACACATACAGTACATCATACATGCATCACACATCTATTCATTCATTCATTTGCATGTCCCTTGCGGAACTTTGCCTCCCAAACAGCACTCCTGTAGGCCTCTCAGTTGTGAGCACGATGGCCTGCTGCTGCTGCATCCATTTACAGATCGTCAACGATGTTTTGCAGCCATCTTCATTCTGGTCTTCCTCTCTTTCTTTTTCCCATTATGTATCCTTCCAATACAGTCTTCTCTAAATTATCATGACGTTTAACATGTCCAAAATATTTAAGTTTTCTCTCTTTAATCCTCTTTACTAGCCAGCCTTCTTCAATATTAAGCTCTTGTAGTATAGATATATTTGTTCTTTTTTGTGTCCACGATATTTAGAGAACTCTTCTGTAGCATTTACATTCAAAGGCATTTATGTGTTTGTCAGCTGTTTTGTTAAGTGTCCAGGTCTCACAGGCATACATTGCGATGGGAAAGATGCATGTCCTTAAAAATCTTATTTTTATGGTTCTGTCTGCTCCTCTCCACAGATTCTTTATTTGTTTTACTTTCTGAAGAGTGATAGATGTCCTCCTTTTAATTTCCCTCATTGTATCTCTATTATTAGTTAGTAGTGATCCAAGATATTCAGAACTCTCCACTTCTTCCAGTTTTTCCTCACTGATACATATTTCAGCTGCCTTGTTTGTTTTGTCAGTTGTCATCATCTAACAAAACACAAATTAATGACAAAATGAATAATCTCTCCATTTTTTTCCATAACTGTCTCTAGGAAAGTACCCATATCAAAGAGGATAGTTGCTCATATGAACCTTCAGTAATTGGTGGATAAACTTCAGAGAATGCAAAGAGGAAAATAACATAAGCTGCCAGCATTTTATAGATGAACCATGAGTGCTAAACACTACCAGTTTTAATTGATGAACCACAAAAGCTAAGCACTGCCAGTGTATATGAACCACCAACACCACCAGTGTCAGATGTATGAACCACCAAAACTTACCCAGTGAGCGATAACAAAGACATGATGTGGATTTTGACTTTCAGAAAACTCCTGTCTTGTACAAAAGCAAATAAAACATATCTGAAAATTTCTGTTTCTTACCCTGTTAACTATTTGTTAAATGTATGAGTTCATCATATCTCTGATATCATCTTATCTTTGATATCATCATATCTTTGATATGCTGCTCATTATCACAGGATTCAAACCTCTCAAAATGAAAGATGAGAGAGAGAGAGAGAGAGAGAGAGAGAGAATGTGTGTATGTGGGTGGGATGCCAGAGTACATTTTTACACACAAAAATGGAAAATTTCCTCTTTATTTCAATGTAAATATATTACAATTATGTCTTTCTTTGTAAACTTTAATATATATCTAAGGATGGTACTTCGTACTGCAACAGCTGCTGGACTGACAAACTGAAGTAAAATATCACTTATGACAAGATCATTTATTTCTCACATGTAGGTGATATCTATTACTCTGTTGTTTTTTTTTTTAATCTCCTAGCTGCCATATTGGTTTAGTGTATATTGGACGTCATCATGGACAAACAATATTTACACATGTTAGTGCCGGATATGAATGCTCGATAGTCCTGATTTTTCTAAACGGCACCATGTGTAGCCTAACACACTCCATCTTCGGCAGCTTGGGTGACCTCATGTTATCAATAATGAGTGCACTTATCTGGGCTACCCTGTCCGAGGGCTTACTGGAGAGAAGATCCTGCTGCTTGCATGAGAATCATGCGAATTACACACAGAATTGTAGAACATGGTGTAATTCACATCACTTTCACAGAGGAACTCCAATCCATGAAAATAAGCACAATTTTTCACACACTCGGACAGAAAGCACAGACACTGTCAATACTGTCTACCATCTTTGACCAGGAGTCTGCTCGATAGTATCTTCAGCTCTGTGAAGTGGTTATAAACCAAACAACTCACAGACTTCTCGGAGTCAGGAACCAGAGAACCCCACTCCCTTAGAGTGTCAGAAGTTTAAATGACAAAAACGCTTGCCTGATGGGCGTTACTTCTCTGAGGAGTGATGATGATGTTTCACTCTCTGCAAGACAGTTTCCTACCCACATGTCATTTTCTATTCCATCAAACATTAAAAGCCACATTACATATTACTTCTGCAAGGCTCCCATCACAATCTATCACAAAATACATTAGAAACATGTGATTTAAGCAACAATCCACAAGACTGGGAGCACCCCAGACAGAAAAAAAATCATTAACCAAATAAAGTAAGTTTCTCATTATATATATATATATAATGAATCCCTATTTACACAAGTAAACCAGTGACAAGGATTTATGTATACACAATACTAAAGTTAGAGAGAAAGTGTACAGATGGATGAAAAATATCAAGCCTGATATGGGCTCATTAAAAAGAAGGCAAGAAATGAGGGACAGATAAAAAAAAAAAAAAAAATGAAGTACTGATGAAAAGTAAGAAATTATATGTGATTCAGTCCATCAGACAGGAAGACAATACCTGAAAGAATGGATGACATCAGAAATACTTGCTAGTGATGGACAAAAAAAAGTTAAAAAGATGAAAGGTAAGTACAGCAACAATGATATGGAGATAAGAAGCAGATACAGACATGCACGCAGAGGAAGCCTGGCTGGATGAGCAGTGCAAAGTAAAATGAAGACCATCTTCCCAAACAAAACAAAAAAAGAATGCTCCAAAACTGAGCACAAATGGACAAGTGAACTAACTGCCAGAAAAAAAAAACAAAATAGAACACAGGTTGGTTTGAGTCAAAAGAGGAGAACTAGATAAAAGGAGGAGGAATACTGTAGAGAGGTTGACAGACTACATCAGTGAACTGAATGGAAGAGAAAGATGAGACTTACTGCCAAAGACAAATAACTACAATAGACCATCAGTATTTGAAGACACCACTAAACATGAAGAGAGTCAAAGGAAGTGGACCATTATGCTCAGAATAATTAAAAGCTTTTGATGAATTTGGTGTTTAAATAATAAAACTGCTGAATGACACTTCTGTCAAGGCGATCATGAAGGAAAATGGAACACTTCTGTCATTGCACCCGCTCTTCTTGTTTCAATGAACAATTTCAGAAAGTTCTGAAATACAGCCTTATTTTCCATGCAGGCAGTCTCCAACAAGCTGAAATTAACAAGTTCACCTTTCTTTGAACTACCTTACATTTCTACCCATCTGCTACTTCTTTTCATTTCTGTTCTCGTCTCAGACCTACTCACTCTGCAGCATTTTCTCATTCTTGCCACAGATGAAATATGCATGGATGAAATATGGTTAATTTTCCACCCCTTTTTATCTTTATTCTCTATCTGCCAGAGGCCTCTTAAGCATGTAGCCTTGTTATTTCAAATGATCTCTATTCATTCTGAACCTTTTCTTCATCCAGCCCCACATTTTTTTGTTGTTGCTTTTATCTGCACCATCTGGGTGGTTTTCGGTTAGGCCATGGTTATGTGATGGGAGCAAGCAGGGACCACTTTGTCTGATATCTGGTACCCTTTGTCATCATCTCTTTATCATATTTCTCTGCCAGCTTCTACTTTGTGCTTATCTACATCTATCTGGGTGCATTTTGTCCCAATCTTTTTTTTTTACAAGGAGGATACCAAAAGAGCAATTGTTTAATTTTTCATCTATTTTTTTTTCATGTTTTTATCCAGTGCTCTTTTTGTATGTGGTCTCTTAAAAAAAGGCATTTCCCAAAATATTGGGTTGTTGTATGTTTATCTTTTATAAATGATCATCCTACTTTCTGTCACTCTTATTTCTGTCCACTTTCCTCACTCTTTTTTGACTTTTTGTAAAACTGAACCATACACCTCTGTCTACCTGAATGATGTGTCCATTGCTTAGAATTATCAGAAAAATTAGCTGCAGGATAACGATGGAAACAGCAGATCAGCAATCCTGAGCTGTCCACAACAAGTTTAACAAAAAATAAATGCCACATATACACTAAGAACACAAAATTTTGTGTGTCTGTTTTCAAGCTCAACTGGCATCATTAATGGAAGTGAATCATGGACAATAAACAGACCAATATACATATCAATGATAAAGATTCTAAGAATAAAAGTTAAATGTACAAAGATGATACATGAAGAATGTCTTACAAAAGCCAAAATCTAATTCTTCTAATGAAAAGACCTTCAACATTTCACTGGGCATATGAAAAGGAAGAAATACTTGAAAATAACACAGAAACTGGAAAAATATACGGGATGACCATGGACAGATTAATGTGACAGTATGTTAGCATGTCACCAACAGAGCTGATGAAAAACATTATCTGTAGAGGTATGACTCCCATTACCTGCTGGCACAGTAAATGATAATGATATCTGCTATCCAAAAGTAGCATTATCTAATATTTACTTTGTTGTTATGAGTAACTTTCAAAACAAAAAAATCTTTCATGCAAGTCAGTACAGCTGAAAAACTTATAATTAAAATATTTGCAAAATTCTGTAAAATAATTCAATGGCTCATTTAAATCTGACAATAAACCATCCAGATCATGTACACAATGTGACACAACTGAAGCACAGCAAACCATCCAGATCATGTACACAAAGTGACACATTTGAAGTGCAGCAAACCACCCTGATCATGTACACACAGTGACACAACTGAAGTGCAGCAAACCATCCTAATCATGTACACAAACAAAGACTTTCAAAGCATCCTGCAAACCATCCAGATATGTTAGTTATAGGCAACCTGACCATTGAAACTTACAGTAAATCACTCAGACTGTAGACAAAATGAAACACTTAAAGCGTGCAACAAACCAGCCAGATCCTGTACACAAACTGCATGCATGAAATCACCGGTGACAAGAATTTACTTTCAGCAGGCGCTCCAGGTCAGAAGACATCTTCCTCTTTTCCTTTGCTTAGAAAAATGTGCTGCCAACCCTAAAAAGGCTTCACAACCTAAAATCAGGTTTGGGCGTACCAGATGTTAAAACATGGACCTATCAGCTGGAGTATGGCGGAATAGTGCTGATCCGGTGGTCTGGGATTTCTTCTGAGCAGGCAAGCCTTGCACAGAAGTTCTATTCTCAACCTGCCGTAAAAATGCCTCACGGTTCCTGGAGATCATGAGAAAAGGCAACAGCTGTAAAATGTTTTGTACTTCTCTCATAGTTTGTACACTTAAATCTTGTTCTCTCACAGTTTTTACACTTAAAACTTGTTCCCTTGCAATTTTTACATGTAAATCTTGTTTTCTCTCACAGTTATTACATCTACACTGCATTTGGATTTATGAGAAAAAGACAGAGGGAGATCCTCAAAGTTCGAAGTTTAAAATACAGCTTCACTGCATTTGGGACAACCCCATATGTGCTCCTCAGCATGCCGCAGTATCCAGACAAGAGTATGTTTGCTAACAGTTCCTGTCAAATGTTGGTTGTTTACGATGCGTTTTCTGCCACACAGTTCAGATTTCCTGCCAGCATCCTTTAATTTGTCCTAGCTCCAGCAATCTCTTCAGATCTACATTGTTCTTCCATTTCCGCTCTTCATTTTCCCACAGTCTGACAAATACAGCTTTAGCAATGTCCCACTTGTCCATTGTCAGTCTGCCATTTATTTTAGCCTGTCCAGCAAGCCAATCTGCCACATCACTGTCATGTACTCCCACATGCCCTGAATAGTAAAGCCACGTTAGGCTTGCCACAGCTGACAGGCTTAGAGGAACCCATTCTTTCTGAAGCACTTTCTTCTCAATCTTACAAAGCATACTTTGTGAATCCATCACAATAACACCATTAACCATATCATGAGCAACTAGTCATTCCACTGCTGCCAACAGCCTCAATTTTCATTTGCATGCTTGATATGGTGACTTCAAAAGCTCCCAAACTCTATGCCACTACTCTTTCATCTTGCTAGACAACAAAACCCCAACCACTTCTGCTGTTCCGTATCACTGAGCCATCTGCACACATTATCGTGTCAGAAGACCCACAGTGATGCTGAAATGAGATCTTGAATCCAAAGTTCAAATGCTCCCTGTGCCCAGTCTCAACATTCACAACCCTTCTGTAAAATAACCTGTGTTAGCTGAAGTCGGTCCTGTACCCATAACCAATTATCACCTTTACACACCTCATCTAGATTGCAAATTGACTTTATTGTATCCCTGGTCTCAGTCATCCATGATCTGCCTCATTTGATGCATCTTTCTTTTATCAAATCCCAGCTCCTGATGGAGAGGATGGTCCTTCATGCCAGCAGCTCTGATGTATGCCTTGACCTGAGCATGCTTGTGTTTAGAACTCCCACTCAGTATATCAAGCAGAAAGTATATGTCAAGAGAGAGCATGAGATGAGTCCTCCTCTTGTAAACCTACCTTCAAGCAGTAATGTAACAGGATGTGATATGGAAATGCTGCTGAAGACGAATGAATGCAGTTTAGGCGGGCAACGACAGAAGATGCCTATTATCGATGCTGGAACACCGGCATAGCCACAGCGGCATTTGCACTGAGAGATAATGTGTCTGATACCTAAATACAGGACTGGCAGATTTAAGGCGGTAGAATATGCCAAGATGAGAGCATGGCAGGAGTTCTCCGCTTGTCAGCCCATCTTCCACTGGTAATATGATATAGATGCACTGCTGAAAACATGCACACTATTACCGACATATGGGTATTGGGCAACAAGTTAAGCCAGTACAAGGGCTCTGCCAGAGTGACTATGTAGTTCCCTTCCTGTAGTACAATATTGCCATGGATTTATCTTTTAATTTACAGAACCGTCGCCGGTCCAACAGAGTTAGCACACCGAGGTCAACGCTGTAGCAGCATCTAAATAAGGAGTTAAGAAGACAGAGGTAAAGAAGAAAAAAATGAATCATCATGCGGGGATTAAGAGGAAAAGGAGAGCAGGGAAACGTAAGAATAGGACCAAATCTGATAGATTCTCAAACATCAGTATAATAAGTACAATATTACATACCAATCAATGATAGTGGCAATGACAAGAAAGATGCTCAGCCACAAAAAGAAATGGCACATTATTTTGTAATAGTAATGTGAGATTGTTAATACCAAAACCGAAACAGACAATATAGGAGATTGTTAATACCAAAACTGAAACAGATAATATAGGAGACTATTAATACTGAAACTGATAATACAGGAGACTGTTAATACCAAAAACTGAAACAGATAATATAGGAGATTGTTAATACCAAAACTGAAACAGATAATATAGGAGACTGTTAATACCAAAAACTGAAACAGATAATATAGGAGATTGTTAATACCAAAACTGAAACAGATAATATAGGAGACTATTAATACCAAAACTGAAACTGATAATACAGGAGACTGTTAATACCAAAAACTGAAACAGATAATATAGGAGACTATTAATACCAAAACTGAAACTGATAATACAGGAGATTGTTAATACCAAAAACTGTAACAGATAATATAGGAGACTATTAATACCAAAACTGAAACTGATAATACAGGAGACTGTTAATACCAAAAACTGAAACAGATAATATAGGAGATTGTTAATACCAAAAACTGAAACAGATAATATAGGAGATTGTTAATACCAAAACTGAAAATGATAATATAGGAGACTATTAATACCAAAACTGAAACTGATAATACAAGAGACTATTAATACCAAAACTGAAACTGATAATATGATAACACAGGAGATTGTTAATACCAAAAACTGAAACAGATAAAATAAGAGACTGTTAATACCAAAAACTGAAACAGACAATATAGGAGATTGTTAATACCAGAAACTGAAACAGATAATATATGTGAAGAAGAAGTAGGGGGGGGGGGGAACATGGTAGCAAAATTGTAAATAACAGAGAAAGATGCATGTTTGTAGCCTAAATGACTTAGTGACTTGGCAACTGTTTAGCCAATGACTGGGCAATTGTTTAGCCAGTGACTGGGGAATAGTTAAGCCAGTGACTGGGAAATAGTTAAGCCAGTGACTAGGCAATTGTTTAGCCAGTGACTGGGTAATTGTTTAGTCAATGACTGGGCAATTGTTTAGCCAGTGACTGGGGAATAGTTGAGCCAGTGACTGGGCAATAGTTAAGCCAGTGAGTGGGCAATAGTTAAGCCAGTGATTGGGCAATAGTTAAGCCAGTGATTGGGCAATAGTTAAGCCAGTGATTGGGCAATACTTAAGCCAGTGATTGGGCAATACTTAAGCCAGTGATTGGGCAATAGTTAAGCCAGTGATTGGGCAATAGTTTAGTTTTGAAATATCACAAGCATTTTAGATCTGAGGGAAAAAGTACTGAGAGAGAAAGAAAAAGAATTTTTTTGGTCACAAATCAACAAAAATAGAGACATAGTTTCTCACTACAAAGAAAAAGACATGCACATCCTTCCCGTGCCGCTAAACATCACACAGGTAGTTCGCCAAGATTTCCTGTCTTCAGCGAGTTTTTCAATCTCATCGAGGGATGTTATACCCACAGAACTGGCCTCTTTTAACAATGTCCTCTTTAGAGTTTCATGTGGTCGACTTTTTTTCTTTGGCCTGTTGTGTTCCACTTGATAGCTTTTTTGAGGATCCTCTGATTGTTTCTTCTCATCACATGACCGACATATATCCATCATCTTTTTTTCTGATAACCCATGAGACAAGTTGCTGTTTGCTCATCTGTCTTATCTCTGTGTTGTTCTTGAACTCGTTCCACTTTATACAAAATATTTTCCTTAGGCATTTGTTTTCAAAAGAGTCTAATTTCTTATATATTTCTTTAGTTGTTTTCCAGCTTTTACATAATTAGAGCAAAAAAAAAAAAAAAATGTCCGGGAAGCGGAATGGTCACATGCTTAGAAAAGGAAAGAAAGAGAAAGAGAGCCTAACAGAAGGCAACCTGGTTGATTTGTAGAAGCTGAGATGAACAGAATGCAGCACAGTTGTGACACCATACAAGGACTAAACGCAGAAGTGGAGGGAATTTGCTGCTGTTCTGCAAGAGTCCATAAGCTGTACCAGGTGATGGCGGCTCAATTTATCACACTTTGTGTGTGTTTGTTTGATACCTTGCCAGCTTTTACGCTTAATTGTTTTTAATTCGCTCACAGTTTACACTTTCACCTTCACTGAAATTCTGAAAGAGGTTTTTGAGGAACAAAACAAAATAGAACTACCTGAATGAAGTTTTTTTTTTCCTTTTTTTTAAAAATTCATTTAGTTTCAAGTTGAGATCATGAATTACATTTTAAGACTGCCATCATAACCCACTTACAGACAAGCAGAAAACTAGTTTATCATGTCCTAAATATGAGCTTAT
Organism: Achatina immaculata; assembly: GCA_009760885.1. Classification (NCBI taxonomy): domain Eukaryota; kingdom Metazoa; phylum Mollusca; class Gastropoda; order Stylommatophora; family Achatinidae; genus Lissachatina; species Lissachatina immaculata. The sequence goes on from CM019707.1 coordinate 3,423,420, forward strand.
CTTTGTCACAAAACATTTTTTTATCTACATTACATCTGCTCAGGATAAGTTCATTTTAAATTAAAACTGCAGTAAACATGTTATAGTTGTTGGGTTTTAAAGATCCTGACATATTCATTTATGAGCATACTGGAATCTTTCCCCCCACAAGAAAACATGAAAATGTTCATTTTGTTGTTTGACCATAAAGGAATTGTTCATAAATTGAGGTGTACATGTAATTTTTTTTCTTTAGGAGAAATAGAAAAACTGACGTATTTAACCAGACCACTGGCAAAATATGGGAACACAAACTTGTCTGCTCCTACAAATCTATTAGCTTCTTTGCCTTCTATTGCCTGTTTTTCTTGGGTTCTGAAGATGGTGTTGAAACAGATGGACCATTTCCAGAAATGTGTAAACAAGGAAAAAAAAGCAGTAACATCTTTAATAATTACTGAGCACACAGTTGTGACATTTCAGTCTTCATCTAATTCACACAAAAACACACAGGGATGAAGAAACTGAGAAAGAAGATAAAATATAAATTCACGTGAATGCTATGTCAAAAATAGGAGTGGAAAAAAATAAAATAAAATAAAATAAAATAAATGGAGCACTTAGCTGTAATTGGTATGAACCACTGTGACTTATAAGAGGCTATGTCCACACAAGTGTGTGCTCATTAATTAATAAAGCTGTTCCTACTTTTTTCTAGGTTTATACACTCTGTTATCACAGCTTTACTGCATTGGCTTCGTGTGTAGTTATATACTCAGTTTTCTATACTTATACACTAATTATCTGTGGATCATTTCTAGGTTCACCTGAGTAGCTGATATGGAGAATGTGTCTCATCCATGTAGCATTAAGTCTGCCTTGACTCTGTCAATGACTGTTTACAAAGAATGGGTGAGGTCCATACATCTGAAAATCTACCACAGCTGCAGTGGATGCCACAAAATAGGCTGAAAAGAACTTCATCAACAACTGTCTATGGATACTTCCCTCTAGATTTTCTGTCAGGATTTACTCTCCTAGCCTCTGACTCTTCCAAATCACCTAAATAGTAGTGGGCCTGAGAAAGGCTGGTAGGCAAGTAGATGTGTCATCATTGCATGATTTTTTTCCATCAGCCATGAGGTCTGAAAATAACTTGCAAAAGACCATGTCTCATGGATGGCAACTGATCAGCATTATCTGAATGTAGGAAATGATGACCCAGCTTGAAGTTAGAAGACAGCTTCCTTACACTTGACCTTGCAACACAAATATTGCTTGCATAACTGCAGCCAATTATGCAGATTTACTGATAGAGGCAGCCATGAGAAAAGTTGATCAGCAAGATGATGCTTAACACACACCCCCAATAGTTGATATGTCTTGTATCTAAGTCTGCTTCAAAACTGTCTTCTCAAACAAAGTGTCAGTAAAGTACAATGCCTGACCAAACTTCCCCATTAAGCTGGATAATTTACAGATAACAACATCTGTAACATAAACTGACAACAAAAAAAAGACTGCCTTACAGTGTCTGTGTATGTTCACATTTTGTGACAGGTGTACAAAATCATCCATGTACAGGCCTGATATGATCTTGATTGTTACACCTTGTGGTTTCAGTGACTAATAAACACAAACAGCAGGCTAGAGACTACAAGTTATATCTATACATATAATACAGCAATAAGAATGAAATAAGGATATACCTCCGGACTTCTGCAGCTGGTGGTATACGGCTTTCACGTTCTGCATTCTGTTCAGCCTGTGTTTGATGAACGAAACAAAATAAAATGGAAGATCTATCAAAAAAAAAAACTGTCAGACTGTCATATCTTACATCTTACATCCTTCCCGTGCCGTTAAACGTCACATAGGGCTCGCATAGTTGTTTGCCAAGTTTTCCTGTTTTTGGCGAATTTTTCAACTTCATTAAGGGATGTTATGCTCACTAAACTACCTTCACTTAACAATGTCCTCTTTAGAGTTTCATGTGGTTGGCCTGTTTTTCTTCACCCTGTTTTGCTCCACTTGATAGTTTGTTTTGGTATTCTCTGACTGTTTGTTCTCATCACATGGCCTACATATGTCCATCTTCTTTTTCTGATCACCCATGAGACAGGCTGTTTGCTCATCTGTCTTATCTCTGTGTTGTTCTTAAATTTGTTCCACTTTATAACAAGTATTTTCCTGAGGCATTTGTTTCCAAAAGAGTGTAATTTGTTGTCTATTTCTTTAGCTGATTTCCAGCTTTTGCATGCATAAATGAGGGTGGATATCACATTTGAATTGAATAATTTTAACTTGGTTTTTTTAATCCTATATGTTCTCAAGATTCTTGAAGATCGATGGTGCTTTTGCAATTCTAATTCTAACTTCCTTCCTGGTGTCAAGAAGTGATGGTCATCTCAAAGAAAAGAATACCACCAAAATGTAGCATTACCATCGATGGTACAGATCTGAAACAAGTTATTAGATTCAAGTACTTAGGAACGATTATAACATCTGATGGAAAATGTCAGAACGAAATAAAAAGTAGACGTGCTCAGGCCAAGTCAGCATTCCAGAAATGAGAACATCTTATGCAACGGATCCATATCAATAGAAACAAGATTCAGAGTACTTAAATGTTACATAGAGCCAATTTTGTTTTATGGATGTGAAGCATAGTCCATGAATAAGAGAGTACAACAGCAGAAATGGAGGACATGGAAATGTGGTTCATAAGAAGGATGCAGAAGGTACCATGGACTGGTAAGAAAACCAATGAAAAAGTCTTAAGAGAGAATGGAGTTAAAAGGCAAATTTACAGCAAAGATCAGAGGCAGACATGCGAGATTTGTAGGACATTTTCTGAGAAGAGGAAAATTGAAACACATTGTGGCAACTGGAAAAACTGAGGGAAGAAGTGACAGAGGAAGACAGAGAGAGAAGTTACTGGATTGTCTGTCAGTGTGGCTAGGAAGAAAGTCACCGGCAGATCTCATAATCAAGTCTAAAGACAGGGAATTGTGGAGAGAAATGATTGCCTATACGATGTGGCACTTGATTGATTGTATGTATGTCTACCTGGTTATATCTGATCATGTATGTACAGCTGTTTATATCTGCTTGTCTTGTCTTATCTTCTTCCTCATATGGCTCTCAGTGTTGAGGGGACAAACAGACATCTTGATGAGGATTGGCGGTGTGCCTTGTATAATGAGATATTTAAAGTTTCTATAATTTCCTCCCTCCATCTCTTGCATCCTTGGCTGAGTGGTTAGGCACTAAGTTTGCTAATCCGGTGGTATAGGGTTCAGTCCCAGCAGTGGGATTTTTTTCTAGTACACACCAAAAAGGCCCAGGGTTGACCTAGCCTCTAAAATGGGTACCAGAGAAATCTGGGAAGGTAAAGTGGCCAGGCATGATACAGACCACATCACACTTTCATGTGCTGAAGGTCATGGAAAATACGGGCCTAACACTGTATTCCCCAATATGCCTTAATGGCATGGAAACGGGAATTTACCTTTACCTTTTTTACTATCTCTTGCAGCCTCTTCCTCCATTACCTACAGATCTTAGTGTGAATGTTTTTTTGTGGTGCACAGTGTGGCAGTAGCTGTGTAACATGGCCAAACCATTTGACTTGTTTCTGAATATAATGTAACACTGGTGTTACCCCAACCTTTGCCTAGATGTTGTCATTTCTTATTTGGTCTCTTCTTGTCACATTTAGCACTCTCCTTAAACATCTCATTTATGTCATGATGATTTTACTGTTTATATCTGCTCGTGTTTATATCCACTTGTGTATTTATGTCTATCTGGTTATATCTGTTCGTCAGGCTGGTTTTTATCAGCTCATGAGTCTTGTCTAGTTATATCTACCTGCTCTTAAATTCTGGCTCGTTATATCTGCTCATGTCACATCTATTATATCTGTTCATATCACATCCATATATTATATCTGCTCAAGTCATATCTAGCTGTTATATCTGCTTGTTGGACCTATTCATACACCAGTTTAAACAGATGGCTATGAGTTTATGCTCTAATGTTGCACATATACTGTCTACAAAAAAAATCACATCTACCAAGTGCATAGTTTCTGTGTTTATCAAATATCCTATAGTGTATAATATTATTTTTATATCTTTTATACATATAACTGTTTAAATAAAACATGTGACAGTCATGGATTTTACAGCATAGAAATAAATACTGATGCATTAACATGTGTGACATTCAAATAACTATGGGTGTATGAACACTAATGAGCAACCATACATGACCATCACACATCTTACGGTGTATGAATACTTATGAGGAACTATGAATGACCATCAAATACTTAATCTAGCAGATGCAGTACTTCCATCAAAACATATCATGCGGGGAACACTTTTCTGTTGTAATAACCCATTCCTATCCTGAATAATTTTAGCTTATTTACAGCTTAATTTGTCTGCTCTTTTTTTTAACTGGTTGTAAATTTTTTTGACATAAAAGGTCAAATTTATGAAGAATTTGCTCTTCAACATGTCAGCTGACTTGAATAAATTATGCCTTTTGTATTTATCAGTAATAAAATTTGTACCTAACATTAATAAATCTTTAACAAAGGACAGAAAAATGTTAAAGCATTTGACAGAGGAATTCTGTTCCTGAAAAGAAATGCTAATAATGAATGAACGTAGGAGAATAAGCTTGTCAGCTCTGCCAGTCAGAAGGTAGGCATTACCTTTCTACTTGCTTCAGATCTTTTTTTTTCTATCTCCTGCTCCTCTCTTCTCTTCAAGGTTTCTCTGCGCTCTTTCTGTTGTTCCTGTGGACAAGAACATAGCGCCACAGATGAATCTGCATGTAAGAACATAGAATTACGGATTAATTTCTACAGATAAGAACATAGCACTACAGGTGTATAAACTAGGAAAAAAGTAGAAACAGCTTTATTAATTAACAAGCACACAGTTGTGACGTTTCAATGTGAACCTTCATCATACAAAAACACACAGGACGAAGAAATAGAGAAACAAGACAAAATATAAATTCACATGAATGCTATTTAAAAAACAGGAATGGAAAAAATAGAATGAAATAAAATAAACAGAGCACTTAGCTGTGACTTGTAAGAGGCCGTGTCCAGAAAAGCGCATGGTGGAGTTTTGAGAATGTTTAAAAGGAGACTCGTGGTGTGTGATAGGTATGTGATAGGTGGGTTGTAAAGGGGGGGGGGGGGGGGGCAGGGAGGAACCACAGAAAGGGGAGAGAGTGATAAAATGGTAATCTAGCCAGGAGAAGGTGGAGTAGGTGATTGTAGTTGGGGCAGAGGCATTGTAATCTGATGCCATGAGGAGGCTCTGAAATATTTGTAGCAAGTGAGAAAGGAGTGGAGCCTGGTGCAGAAGGAATATGATTGTGGGTGAGGGGAATGTTAGATGTAACTGAATTGTGAGTTCAAACCATGTGGGTGATGGTTACGAAAATATTTTTATTGTCAAATGACGCTAATCCAGGTTACCCCGATACTTGCAATATAATATCTTCTTTGATCTACTCCTGTTAACATACAAACAGGAACCAAATCTTAAGGACATCCTCGTCCACAGCCACTTGAAACAGAATCTTACATATGCTGATACCAGAAATTGTAACTGCCCTCACTGTGTTACCTGCCCTGTAGTCTGAGAAACAAATACGATCACCTTTCCCAAAAACTGTCCTCACTCTCCATGAGGGATTCACATGCGAGTCCCGTAATGTGATATATGCCATCGTATGCAAAAGATGCAGGTGGTGAAACTGGTCCCAGACTAGGTGGCTGCATGCAGAAACATCTGTATGATATCACCCAGCATGCTTTGAAACCAGTCCCTAGTCATTTCAATGGCCCCAACGACAGGGGCAAATCTGATTTTCTGGTAACAGCCATCAAACAATAACACACCGATGACAGAAGCCATCTAGCACTTGAGAACCATTATGTTCAGGAATATGGGATGCTGGAACCACATGGTCTGAACTTGCGATTTATATTTCTATCACACCACACGATATTCCTACTTTTTACCTAGTCTATACATTTTATTATCACAGCTTTACTGCAGTGCCTTTGTGTATATACTTAGTTGTGTATACGTATACACCAATTACTCAAGTATCACAGATGAATCTGCATGTAAGAACATAGAATTATAGATTAATTTCTAAGACAAGAACATAGAATTATAGATTAATTTCTAAGACAAGAACATAGAATTATAGATTAATTTCTAAGACAAGAACATAGAATTATAGATTAATTTCTAAGACAAGAACATAGAATTACAGATTAATTTCTAAGACAAGAACATAGAATGACAAACGAATCTGCATGTGCAAACACAAAATTACAAATGAACTTCTACAGATAAGAGCCTATCGTGTCGAAGACAAATCTGCACATAAGAATACAGAATTACAGATTAATTATTCCAGTTAAGAACATAGTACTGCAGATGAATCTGCATGCAATTCTGAACACAGTCATACAGATAAATCTGAATGTAAGAACACAGAATTACAGATCAATTTCTCAAGACAATAATACAATACTGCAGAATGAAAGTCTGCACCTCCTGTCATTTCTAATCAAGATATATATACAGTTTTTCTGACACAGTAAGCATCTCTTCTATTCATATTTTCAAACAAGAATATAGTTGTACAGAGGACAGGCAAGCAAATCTAAAACTCTTCAGAGTAACATCTACAGAAAAGACAAACTATAACGATTATCATCTACAGAAAGAACTATGCAAATTAAATAACTGTTTTTAAAACTAATATAAATTTCTACTAATAACATCAGCAATTTGACAGATCAGCAGGGAAGGCATTTCAAATTTATGTTTACACACTTTAAAAATGAAAAACACAATTTGCCTTTATTTAAAACATTTTAAACCTATGAGAAAAACATTTTTTTTTTCTACAGTCAAACAGTTAGTTAAAAACTTGTATTATGTACATCTCTAGAAAACAAATGTGTGTCTTGCGCAAACAGCAAAATTTAGCAAAATTCTAAACGAAAACTCACTTCTAATGAAACCAAAAATAAAGTTGCTAGAACTCTTTTTGTTGTCAAGATACTTACATTCACACCATCCTGTAAATTATCTAATTTAGTGGGGAGGTTTGATATAAACTTTCTTAATACACAAAATGTCTACCATTAAAATTTATTAACACAAAAAAAAGTCACTTTCATAAATATCAGTATGGCAACAAACATAAGCATCTAAAGAATGCTTGCAAGATGCAAACTTCTGTGCATTTAATTGATAATAAACATGAGCATCTAAAGAATGCTTGCAAGATGTAAACTTTTGTGCATTTAATTGACAACAAACATGTTCAAGAAATTAAAAGCTCACCAGGCGATTAAATTTCTGAGCTCTTACAGCATTGGCCTGCCTTGTTCTGGCTTGATTTTCAGTCAGCTGACCTCCACCTACAGCAACAGCAAACACAGCATCAGCAAACATAACTAAAGTATCAACAAACACAGGATCAATAACACAGCTGCAGTATCAACAAACACTGGCTCACTAATCACAGTTACAGTATCAACAAACACAGGATCACTAATCACAGCTACAGTATCAACAAACACGGGATCACTAATCACAGCTACAGTATCAACAAACACAGGATCACTAATCACAGCTACAGCATCAACAAACACAGGATCACTAATCACAACTACAGTATCAACAAACACAGGATCACTAATCACAGCTACAGTATCAACAAACACAGGATCACTAATCACAGCTACAGTATCAACAAACACAGGATCACTAATCACAGCTACAGTATCAACAAACACAGGCTCAGTAATCACAGCTACAGTATCAACAAACACAGGATCACTAATCACAGCTACAGTATCAACAAACACGGGATCACTAATCACAGCTACAGTATCAACAAACACAGGATCACTAATCACAGCTACAGTATCAACAAACACAGGACCACTAATCACACTAATCACAGCTACAGTATCAACAAACACATGCTCACTAATCACAGCTACAATATCAACAAACACAGGATCACTAATCACAGCTACAGTATCAACAAACACAGGACCACTAATCACACTAATCACAGCTACAGTATCAACAAACACAGGATCACTAATCACAGCTACAATATCAACAAATGCAGTTATAGCATCATCAAACAGTTGTGTGTGGTGCTACAAGTGTAGAGACAGAGGTGTTTGGCTGTTTTAAAACTCAACCAGAAAGAGAATCTGGTGTCTCTACAGCATCAGCAGGGTGTCTGGGTGGCAAAGTGGTTAGTATACTGGTTTTTCATAGTGAAGGCCAGTGGTTGAATCCAGCTGAGAGACATTCCAGTCACCCAGATGTAGAAATGGGCATCTGGCTTCTTCTGGAGCTGGGGAAAGGAAGGTAGCCTTCTTGTGTGCCAACAGGTCACAGAAACTGTGCTTCCACGGCATAACAGTGTTACCTTTACTACAGCATCAACACAGACAGACAGAGAGTTTGATGCAACTGAAGCTTCAGGAACCAAAGCCTTGACAGCCAGAGTTTTAATGAAAAAAAGAAAACAAATGAAAAGTCAACACAGGCATAGATGATTATGTAATTACACATAACTTCAAAGAAAATACAATGACAATGACAGCACCCAGAACCATTTGTAACAGAAACATTGATCATCTTTGACATCATCATCACCTTTTGCTCCCTTGGAAGTACAGGCCATGGATAAAAGCACTCCAGTCATTCCTGTTCTTGGATTTGTTCCCTACTTCCCTCAACATGTATCCCTTGTCTCTGAGTAGTGTCATAATTTCCCTTCTTCAAGTAGTTCTAGGTCTTCCTCAACTTCTATTTCCCTGAGAATTCCACGTCAGTGCCTGTCTTGTTATGCTGGTGTCGTATTTTCTCTGTGTGGTCAAATCCACCTCCACTTCCTAGACATGATTTGTAGGTTCATAGGCTCTTGTCCTGCTCTTTCCCAGATCTCCTTGTTCCTGATCTTGTCCTGCCATTTAACGTTTAAAATCTCCTCAAACAGTAGTTCATGAATGTTTGCATCCTCTGTTGTATAGTCTTTGTCGTGCAGAGCCATATGTAACAAAAATATTCTGACTGCAGAACCAAATGTAACAGATTAGTTACATCTAGTTCTAGTCTAGATGAGACCAGTTATAATATACAGACTGAGAACTAGGCACTACAGATTCAGTTACAATCTGTATAAAGACTCTCTCTCTCTGAACCTTAAGTGCCCAGGGCACATGGGGCTTCCGCAAGGGTTTTCCACAAATGCTTGTCCTTCGCCTTTTTTTCTGCTCTTGCCCAGGTGAGCCCTCTATTGCTCAACATCCTTTCTGTTGTTCTTCTCCATGTCTCTTTTGGTCTACCCTTACTTCTGTTCCCCTGTGGTGTCCATCTTAGTGCTATTTTTGGTAGTGAGTTATCAGTCATTCGGAACACATGTCCCAACCATCGCCAGCGTCTTTCCTCAATAATTGTTGTCAGTGGCTTCATCTGCATTTCTGCCAATAAGATGTTATTTCTTATGGTGTTTGGCCAAGATATTTTTCTAATTCTTGTATAAAGACTGGACAGACAGATTTGTTTCTGTGTGCACAAGTAAATATACACCAGGCTGAGTAAAAAAAGTAACAACAAATCAAGAGATACAGTCCTTAAATAATACATGAAATGACTGAATCGCCCTTGAGCCTTTTCTTATAAATTTTAATCAATACAGCCTTGATCTGAGGTTACCTTTTGACCTGCATGTATTCATGCGGACAGATATGTGTCAATGTGGGATAGTAGACAGTTATGCATTCATGTAGATAATTATAATAGCTACTCTGTTAGACAAACATATCCAAAATAAGATGTACTGTTAATAAACCATTTCATGTGTCTGCTCATCTTAACCAACACCCTCTCCTCCTCCCCCCCCCCTTCCAATATTTCACTCACTCCCATGTTTTTTATTATTTTACTCTTTATAGATCAATCAATTAAGTGCCATGCTGCATGACGTAGGTGATCATTTTTCTCCACAATTCCCCGTCTTTTGACTTGATTATGAGATCCGCTGGTGACTTTCTTCCTAGCCACACTGACAGACCATCCAGTAATTTCTCTCTCTGCCTTCCTCTGTTTCTTATTCCCTCAATTTTTCCAGTTGCCACAATGTGTTTCAATTTTCCTCTTCTCAGAAAATGTCCTAGATAATCTCGCTTGTCTGCCTCTGATCTTTGCTGTAATTTGCCTTTTAACTCCAGCCTCTCTTAAGACTTCTTCTTTGGTTTTCTTAGCTGTCCATGGTATCTTCAACATCCTTCTTATAAACCACACTTCCATGGCCTCCATTTCTTGCTGTTCTCTCTTATTCATGGACCATGCTTCACATCCATAAAACAAAACTGGCTCGATGTAACATTTAAGTATTCCATTGATATGGATCTCTTTATACATCACTCACTCTTTATTTTACTTCCTTATCTTACCTCATTTATCTCACTCACTTCGTGTATCTGACTTATCCCCATATTTTACTCTGATTTATCTCACTCACTTCATGTATCTGACTTATCCCCATATTTTACTCTGATCTATCCCACACACTCAATTAAAATGACCAACCATCCCGTATTATACGGGACAGTCCCCTATTTTAAGGATTTGTCCTGGGAATCAAATTACTTATATCTAAATATCTCCTATTTTAAAATACATGTCACATACTGATTACTGTATGTTCAGAAATACCCATAGTTTTAAAAATGTATAAACTAGGAAAAAAGTAGGAACAGCTTTATTACTTGAGTACATCTTCTTCTTCTTCTTCTTCTTCCTTCGCACAAACTTGAGTACACAATTGTGACGTTTTGGCAGGAGCCTTAACTCTTCCCGTGCCACAGGAAGAAAAGCAGACATTCAGTTACTTGCCAGAGTAAAAGCACGTGTCTTGATATGTTAGGGGGTATAGTTGTAAAATGGAATGGAAAACAGTATTTCCATGTACTTCCATGTACTTATTATGTTTCAAAGTATAACTATATGTATGAAAATTTCATAAATGCAGGGTTTTTTAGGAAAAAAGAAGTAATGTGATGTTTTTAGACAATGATTGTGCCCAGCTCACCATCGGCTAGGTCTAGATCTGTACTACTTACGATCTGAGATGTTTAGATTTACTTGTCGATCTCATATTCTGATTCGATGTTGCATTCTCGCTAAAATAATGTCTGAAATAACCTACTAACTACTTCTCCAGTGTCTAAATATGTCTAGATCTACCTGGGATACATTCAAGAGCAGTGGGGTGGTCATAGGCCATGTCCATACCCCTATATACATCATCAAAAATTGAAAATTTTACATGTTTCTCTTCTTTTTTCTCCCTCAGCATCGCTCGTATCTAAGGATTCTTTCACCATTTTGAAAAGTGTCACCAGAAACGTGGACGAAATATGTACAATCTAAATGTTACACCGGTTCTTTTATTGAAACAAACCGTGATCGAAATTCTGACCATTGGCACACAATGGGGATACCGGAAGGATTGAAAAATCGACCGCTGGCACGGAAAGAGTTAATCATACAAAAACACACAGGACAAAGAAATAGAGAGAGGAAATAAAGTATAAATTCACATAAATGCCATGTAACTTGTCAGAAGCTGTGGCCTCTTTTATACTTTATTTATACTGTGTCTCCTCTCTCTCTATTTCTTCATCCTGTGTGTTTTTGTATGATTAAGGCTTGCGCCGAAATGTCACAACTGTGTACGCATTAAGTAATAAAACTGTTCCTACTTTTTCTCCTAGTTTATACATTTTGGTATCACAGCTTTACTGCAGTGGCTTCATGTACAGTTATATGCTTATACACTAGTTATAGTTTTAAAATTATCTTAGTGTATTAGTGGAAATGTTATAGTTTTAAAATTATCTTAGTGTACTAGTGGAAATGTTACTCTTTTGAAGATAATTCATTCAGTTGAGATTTACAACAAGTAGGTCTGATTGGCACTTCTGTAAATAAAGCTATAAAGTAAATTTAACTTTAAGAACCACAGCCACCTATCTTCTCGACAAATCATCCTGTATTTGAACTTAGAAAAGATGGGCAGATTAACTCAAAGTACGTGACTCCCCACTATAACTTCTTTCATATGCCTTGTGATTCTCACTGACTCAACATACCAGTCTCGCTCAAATTAAGTATCAATGACTCATCGCTTGTTTACAGTCAAATGATTAAAGAAGACGAAATAGAAAAGGAATGACCTTGCTGCAGGTAGACTCAGGACATCACAGAGAGTTTGAATATGTCACTGCGAGATGCTGGTCAACTTGCTCAAGACAATACTGCATTCAGGGAGGCAGTGAGAGGGACAAAGTTCTGGAAAGGATATGTCACAAGAAGAAGAAGATTAAAGAAGATCCGTATGTGATAAAAGAACTGTTTCAGTCAAATTCTGTTTCATGGTCTTACTAGGGACCAGCTTTAAAAAATAAAAAAACATCATGAGAACAACTAGCTCACCAACTGTTCCGACGTAACTGAAACTCTTGGCAGCATTGGATTGTTTATATTCCTCATACGCCCGTGTTTCTCTCTGAGCCACTGAAAAAAAAACAGTTTAAACTGGAAAAGTGCCAAAAAATTAATGATGTTAATATTAGGCAATACTGATAACATTTCATGCTGTTCCTAGAAAGAAAATATTGGCACTGACACAAATGATGTATTTGGTATTGACACAGACACAAATGGTATAACACAATCCATGGGAAACCACACATTTTGTTAAAGCTTATGGCTGATCAGTGAGTACAGGTGGTACCTGCTGACATACTTACTCATGTTTATTTGCTGACGTCTTCTTTCATTTGGAGCGAAAACAGTATAGCCACCTGCACTGAAATAAGGTGAAAACTTGCTTTACAGTTACAATTTACAGTACCAAATAAGATCAGAAATGGTTAAAGTTACAGCATACCCAAATAAGACTGAAAGTTGCCTTACAGTTGCAACATACAGTGCCCAAATAAAATGTAATGTTGCCTTACAATTACATCTCATTTACTCTTTTGGTAGCATACAACCTTTCAACATGAAGGAAATCACTATTTCTGATCATGTCAAAACATTTTTAAAACAAAATTACAAAATCAACCTCTAATTGCCTGGTAAAAATAAACAGTTTGCCATAGCCAAACTGTGCATTCCTGTATCAACCAGTGACAGGTTATCTCCTTAAATGCCAGCCCATAGTCTGTTTCATTCAGTTGTGCATAAGTAGTGACTGAGAAATCTTTCTTGCCACCTGCAAGATGTGATTCATTTTTTGCAAGCAGGACACAGCACTGCTGATATTCATCATCGACTGCATGGTATGTAATGTGATAGTTCCATGAGGGATTCGTGCAAAAAATTTAGGGATGAGCACACAGAATGTGCATGACAAAGGAGGATAAGGATAACACTCAATTGATGAACAAGTTAAAAAAAACTGACCAAATCATGTGTGAAAAAACAATCTTCACTCATGCTCCTTACAGACCACACTAAGTGCCAGGTAATCACCATCTCTTCAGCAAGATGAAGGTCTGGCTGTGCAGACCACCAAAACCAACAAAGAGCTCATGGATGGAGTAAACAACTGGCTGGATTCCCTGGTAGCACCATTCTTTGACTTGGGGATTGTAAAAGATGTTGCATGGTATGACAAATGCTTGAATTTGGGCGGCAACTGTATGTTGATAATGCAGTTATGTATTTGTATGTATGTTTTGTATGTAATAAAACTTTTTCTTTATATCTGTCTTTTTTTTTAACCAGTCAAAAGGAGGTTGATTTTGGAACAGCCCTCATATTATCTATTATCTCTGATTCTCACTGTTGTGCGCGAGTACTGATAATACCACGACTTTTTGTTCTGTGTTTTTAATTGTAAGTCAAACAACAGTTTCAAGTAAATCAAAGGCGGATATGATATCATTCTAATAGTGGGGCAGAGACAAGCAGAGGTGTATGGTTCAGTTTTTACAAAAATACAGAAACAGTAAGGAAAGGGGGACAATTGACAATTAGAGAAAACGAGAACATAAACCAGAAAAGAAAACCAGTAGCAACACCCACACATGAACAACAGCAACAAGCTAATATTTTCAGTGATGATGCCTTTATCAAGGACAACAAATAGGACAGTGTAACAGATAAACATATCAGAAAACATTTTTCCTCGTTGTTCCTCAATCTATTTAAAAACTCAACTATAAGACCGCTCCACTAATACCAGTTTTACCACAAATATCATTCCACTTATCTAACAGCTTTTAGCTCCCTCCAGTCATAGCTGACCACTGGCTGTGCTATCAAGTAAAATAACATAAAAAAGTGTCATATGTCAGGTTCTGTATACACTATTTATCCGAACTTTCTTATCTTCATCTTCTACATCTCTTGTCATATCATTATCATCAACATCATTTTCTTCATCCCTCTGCGAAGTTATCTCAGATGAGATGATAAAGTAAGAATGTTCACATTCATTTTTTTGTCACATTAATTTTAAAAGAAAGAAAAATCAATTTTTAAAACACGGAGCAAACAAAGTATGACAAATTCTATATCTGTATTTACGTTTCATATACTATGTATGATTTACCAAGTTGGTTATTGGTTAGGGATTGTCACTCTTAAGATAAACTAGTTCATACTCACTGCTGTCCACTTCTATCTTGGCTGGTTTGCTGCCCTGCTGCATCGCTTCTGACAGTTTCATCTGCATTTAAGCCACTGTCTATATTATATCCCTGTCTTTGACCTACAAGTTAGGAAATCAAATGAGACCTGCCAAATGAAACACACCCAATGCACAGAACTCTATCCTAAATAATAATGGTTATGATTTTGGCTAGGGTTACAGATGGAAGAATAAACTGAACTAATCTCTTTTTTTCAGTTAAAAAAAAAATTAAAAATCATTTATGCACCACAAAACTAAAAATCTGTTCTCCATCAGGGAAAACTGACAGCTGGTTTATTAATACAGGTGCTCCCTGACTTATGACATACTTGATTTACAATGACCTGCAGTTATGACTGTCCATCACTGTGAGTCATGTCATGTCCTTAAAGTCCAGAAACCATCAAATGTCATGTTTTCTGCTATAATTTGGCCTGAGAATTGATGCTAGACAAAAGAAACTAATCTGAATGATAAACTTCAAAGTTCTGACTTTAAAGGGAAAGATTTTGAAGAAGATAAGGAAGATTTCAAGTAGACTCCAAAGGAAGGGAAGGTGGTAGTTTTAGCTAAAAAAAAAATAAAGTGCATATGTGCAGAAGCTGCAGTTGCTGGCATAGCCTACAACTAATATTCTGTTTTTATTTACACTTTATGCTTGATTTAAAATCAGTTGATATTCAACATAGTATTTAACTAAAATCTTTTCACTGCTTGATATTTCATGGTTTCTAACAATCTAAGACAAAGAACAGATTTGTTAAGACACTGATGATAAATAGCTATACTAGTGAAAATGAATGGAAAACAAAGTCACTAGAGAAGGTAGTGGATACATCATATCTGACTTATGCTGGGATAGTGGGAATGGAACCTCACTGTAGTCATTTTTATATGCTAAGATCTGTTCAAAGTCTAAAACTAAAATATCTTTTTATTACTATTAGAATCACTCAGATATGTTCAAATTCTATGATGTGTTTACTTTCCTGAATAAATTACACACATATTAATACTCCCAAAGGAAAAAAAAGAGGGGCAAGTCAATAGGGACACTGAGACGCACAACACAGGAAGAACTAAAGGAAGCCAGAAGGCCACAGTTTGAGGCATCCTGACTTGCTCAAGACAGGATTGGCTGAAGAACCTTTGTTGATACCTTATGCTCCCCTGTAAGTACACAGAACTGAAGATGATATTAATTAATACACGTATCACTTTAAAATGCTTGAATTTCACAGTCTGTTTAAGCCCTGAAAATAATATACAGAAAGGGGAGATTATCTGACCTAAACTGGGATTAATGGATGATCGTGTCAGCAAAAATGTCAGATAGTACAGAAATGGCTATGAAAAGACTAGGAAGATTAAAAACCTGTATGTGTAGAAGGAAAAAAAAAGATTTTATTACTATATTAAGTCACTGAATTATCATGTAAACAAACAACTATAATAACATCTGCAAATTAATTCTGCATGAAAAGTCAGAACTCTTGCAGAAAAGGGCCCGATTAACAGAAGTTCCTTTACCTTTCTGTTCTGTATGTGTCACAAAAACAATGTTTCATTTGTTTTTTTTTATTTTAACTTGCACTGTTTCTACCCTTCACAAGATCTCCAGAAATGTAATCACAACATCATTTTTCTGCCTCACTTCTTCTTCTTCTTCTAATCCCTGTCAGTCACTGCCCCAACCTCTATTTCACTTGCAGTCTTCTGCATTTGCTCACCATGGTCCAATCATTTCAAACAACCATTTTGATTTTCTTTTTACTCACTGAAATGAAACAGCTTTAAAAAAAAAAAAGAATTCTTGCACATTATAAAATAAAACAAAACTTTCCAAAGATGAATGTGATTTTACACCTCTGACAGTACATCTACCAATACAGAAAGCATACTCTCTGCACCAAGCATATGATGATACATACCACAGATGATCCTGAGTATGAAAAATTTGATTGTCAAAACTGGAGACAACAATGCTGATGCATCCATTCGCAGATTATCAACAATGTCTTGCAGCTATCTTCACCTTGGTCTTCCTCAATTTCTTTTTCCCATTATGTACCCTTCCAAGACTGTCTTCTCTAAATTCTCATGATGTTTAATGTGTCCAAAATATTTCAGTTTTCTTTGTTTAATCCTCTTTACTAGCCAGCCTTCTTCAATATTAAGTTCTTGTAGCATGGATATATTTGTTCTTTTTTTGTGTCCATGATATTTGAAGAACTCTTCTGTAGCATTTACATTCAAAGGCATTTATGTGTTTCTCAGCTATTTTGTTAAATGTCCAGGTCTCATAGGCATATGTTCCGATGGGAATACTTAGGATTTGAATACCTAGGAGCACTTACCCAGGTCTCACAGGCACATATTGTAATGGAAATATCTAGGATTTGAATATCTAGGAACACTTATAACCAACAATAGTTACTGCTCAGAAAAGGTTAAAAGAAAACTTAATTGCATCAAAAAAGCTACTCTGAACGAAAAACATATGACAAACACATAAAACTAAAAGTACTCTGGTCCTCCATATATCCAATTGCTACACAGAGGTGCATACTGTGAATACTAACACATGGATCGAAAATGAGGATCACATCTTTCAAGATGAGCTACTGTAGAAAACCCCTCAGAATATTTTGAAAGGATAAGAGGAGCAACAAAAGATCTTTTTAACAAAACTGGATGTGAGTGAAAACTGGTTCCTTATCTCCGTAAAGAAAGGAAGTTGTTTTTCTTTGGTCATCTAGAGAAAATAATCATGTTGATAGACCCCGGACACTACTCGCACTCCCAGATGAAGACATCTTGGTTCGTTAAGGACACATCAAGAGAGCAACGTGCATATGTCACTTGAATGAATGAAACCACTAGAAATACTGAGTAATCTTCGACGATCGGCCAGTGGCTGTGATGTTAGAAGCATGTCGGCAAGCTTAATAGCACTGAAATGTTGGCACTGTTGATATGAAATTATGCATTATTAATTTGCCCACTTCAATGTCGGATATCACGGAACGTATGACATTTGAAGTTTGGATAATCGAAACTCTATAGTACCTTGGTAATTCATTGTATCTCTTCGCGCTACTGTGTTTCGACGACCGACTCTGGTGGGTGACTCTGCTGACGGGCCTTCTGTACGTCTCCTTGGAGCGCCTGTAGTTCGTTGATAAGAGGAGCGGGATGTGAATGCCTTGCTCATTCTCTAAAGTAGAAACTAAAACTGAAAACTGTAGAAATCGAAACTGAGTGTTTCAAGAATTTTGTTTACGTATGGAAACCTGGTATTTTAAAGTATCTCACCAAAACAAACTTGATATGATTTCAATAATTTCCAATAAAAATGCAAAATATATGACATAAAATATATATTAAAATATTATAATGATTTAAATATATTTTTAATATTTTATAAGTTATATGTTTTCGTTTTTATTTAGTAACAATGTTTATTTCTTCCATCAGAACACGATTAATGTTTTCAAATAAACCAAGTGGCAGACGAGAGATTCTGCTGAACGTAGTCGAGGTTGTCATGGTTCGAACACTTTCTAAATACTTTGTTGTTTCCATGTGTATGCGACATTTCTTCTGACAAGGACAATCAGTATCTGACTGTTTCCAAGTGTAAACGACATTTCCAAAGCAGCGGCCGAAATTGCCATGGTCTGAGGAATAACTGAATTTTATTTCCAGGAAAGTAAACAACTTGGTTGCACATACCTCAGAGTTGTTTCCTACCGCGTTCTAGTTTCTCAACAAACCACGTTTGACAAGTAAAGTGACAAGACACACACGTATAAAAGGAACTACTGTTTTCAAGAGAAAAGTAGATATACAGCATAACAGCTTCGTGGTTGCTGTAGTCTTGAAAGATAAGAAAAGGTAATTTGATGTTAGATACTGGAGATGTTTTAACAATACAAATCAAACATGACTGATGCGAATGTCTGATTGATTACAATAGACCATTAACACTTGCGGACACAAGTCTTGTCAAGTTTAGTACTGGAAATCTTAAGCTAAGCATTGAAGAACCGTACAATCATAAGTCATTTTATCAAATTAAATACAGCACCACAACTCTGAGTGAGTTTATGACATTATATTATTGCTATGCATATTTATGTCATTGTCTGTTCCTTCTTATGTCATTGGTTTTTTTCTGCCTTCATTTATATGTTGCTCTGTCTATTGTCATTGCAATTCTCAGTTGCCATTTCTTTAGGTCTCTGTAAACTGGGTCTCCTTATAGTAGACTTAGTATTCTTTGATACCTCAGTTAATGTTAAGTTATTGATATTTTAGAATATCTCTGTTACAGCCACTGTGAACTTCAGTTACTAGAGTAGTATTTTATGAGCTGTCTGTTTCTAGCAACTTGAGTTACTGGATTATAGGATCTGTTTCTAACAACTTGAGTTACTTGATTATAGGATCTCTTTGTTACTGTCAGCATGAGTTGCTTTTGCAGAGATGATGATCCTGTAACACAGGCTTCAAATTGGACAAAGAAAATTCTATAAAAAAGGTAAAATTCATGTTTTCATGCCATTAAGGCATATTGGGGAATATGGTGCTAGGCCTGTATTTTCCATGACCTTTGGCACATGAAAGTGTGATGTGGTCAGTATCACGCCTGGCCGCTTTACCTTCCCAGATTTCTCTGGTACCAATTTTTAGAGGCTGGGTGAACCCTGGGGGCTTTTTGGTGTGTACCAGAAAAAATCCCACTGCTGGGAAAACTCTATAAAGGTTTTCATAATCCCCTGGTTAAACCTAAAAAAGTGGATTTGCTAGTATTGATCACTGTGCCATCTCTCTATAACAGGCATTAATTTTCTCATTCAGAAATCTTCACAGAATCACATATTACATTACAATTGGCATCAGGCATGACATATTACATTACAGTTGCCATCAGGCATAACATACTGCCAAATGACATTATTGCAGAGAGTTTGATATCAAGCCATTAAGCACTAGATGCTGTGGATTAATTTCTTAAGGCTGACTTTTTTTTTTTAAAATAAAATTATTTGACAGGAATGTTAGCGGATCTGCTTCAGGGACTAGAAAGAAGTCATTTGATGCTCGTAACAGGTGAGAGAGAGGGTCATTCAGCATAAAAGTAGTACACATAGATACGATAGCTTCTCCAGGGTAGTCTTATTAGAGTAACTAGCTTCTTCAGAGCAGTCTGAGAAGATAAAGTAGCTGCTCTAGTTTAACTTGAGTAAAGAAATGTAACATATCTAGTGTAATCTCAGGATAGAATTTTAATTTACTTGTCTGTGTATCTGGTCACTGATAACTTACTTGTCTGTGTATCTTGTCACTGATAACTTACTTGTGTATGTATCTGGTCACTAATAACTTAGTTGTGTATGTATCTGGTCACTGATTACTTACTTGTCTGTGTATCTGGTCACTAATAACTTACTTGTCTGTGTATCTGGTCACTGATAACTTACTTGTGTATGTATCTGGTCACTAATAACTTAGTTGTGTATGTATCTGGTCACTAATAACTTACTTGTGTATGTATCTGGTCACTAATAATTTAGTTGTGTATGTATCTGGTCACTGATTACTTACTTGTCTGTGTATCTGGTCACTAATAACTTACTTGTCTGTGTATCTGGTCACTGATAACTTACTTGTCTGTATCTGGTCACTAATAACTTACTTGTCTGTGTATCTGGTCACTAATAACTTACTTGACTTGTCTGTGTATCTGGTCACTAATAACTTACTTGTCTGTGTATCTATATCTGATAGCTTACTTGTCTGTATGTGGAGTCATTGATAATTTACTTAATTTGTCTAGTAAGTTATAGCTTACATGTGTATCAGGTCTCGCTGGTGTGTCTTTCCACTAATAGTTTGCATATATGTCTGACTGATGTTAAGTTTTTTGCTTTTGTTTTTGGTCAGTGATAGCTTTCTTGCATGCGTGTTCAGCCAATGTTAACTTTTCTTTTGCTTGTGTGTCCTATCACTGATAATTTACTTGCATTTGTATATAGTCACTGTTAGCTTACTTGCATGTATGTCTGGATACTGTTAACTTTCTTGCTTGTGTATCTAGTCACTGCTAACTTTTTTGGTTCTGTACCCGGTCACTGTTAACATTCTTTCTTGCATGCTTGGCAGATGTTAACTTTTTTCTCATATTAATCCACAGATGAAGCAGTGTGTTCTGGAAGACATTTATTGTTGAATTGTATTGCGAGTTTAGGAAGCAGGTGAGTATTTTGCTGTCATTGTCACTCCTGACATTTGGCACCAACTTTGTCATTGTCATTTCAGACAACTGGAGCCAGCATTGTCATTCTCCGTCCTGACACTTCGAGCCTCAAGTTTATCTTTTTTGGGATGATACAGAAAAGTTTTGTTTATAAATTTCTGAGTAAGTGTTGACTCAGTTAAAACACAACATTCACAACAGTACCAGCAGCCCTGCTTCTCAGGGTAAATAACTCTCCTATAATTATTATAGATATATTGATAGTTGTTCTACTTGAAATGCTAAATAGTTATGAACATGGGCTTTTATTTGTAGAATATCTTGCTTGTTTCCACAAACAGAATATTTTAATCTGTTCTGTTTATTAATTTATCTTTACTTTTCTTATAAAACCAGTCTATCAAGCCATCTTTAAAAAAGGAGTACCTGGCACCTCATGGAGTTGAAAGGAGAAGTCGCAGGCATTATACTGATCATATTCCGCTAGTTTGTTGTCAAGCACTAATACCTCTAAGGCATGGAATCTGGCTTTTTCCCCCATTATGAGGATTGATTCTTATTCATGTTTTAACAGATTTGCCCTTCTTTCCACAGTTTTGTGATTAAAATTGAAAAAAAACATAAAACATTGTGACATTTATCCTTGTTTGTTTCTGCAGGTGTGACAGAATTATCCTTGTTTGTTTTGAGCGACATCCAGACTTTTTCAAGGATTGGTTGCCAGCAGACATTCAGAATAAGTTAGTTTTTTTTCCTTCTTTAATTTAATGCTACACATTGGAGAAAGATTGTCCTAGGTCTTGGTTGCATTTATATGTACCACAAACAGTGTTGTATAAGTTGTTATAACTTTAGTTGTTAGCGGTGGCAGTTTGTATAATTTTTACTTCACATAACACTATCTTCTTTTTCATGGCCATAGATTCAGTGCTGTGGAGAAACTACAGGGGTTTCTCATAAGAGAATTAGAAGGACAATGTTCTCTATACTAGAACATTTTGGTTATATAGATGATATAACATCACTGGTAAACACTTATTAACACATGCTGAACAAGACAAAAAGTTGGGATGCAGTCAGCAGAGAGGTAGAACTGAGCATCCATATTAAGAAGGGACAAGTTTGCTTGATAGACAAAATAGTAATTGCATTTACTACAGAAGACCCTGAAGAAACAATATCTTTACCTACTTGTTAACATAATAACAGCTGATGGAGAGACAGACATTAAAAAAGAAAAATAGGATAGATGAAGCCAGAGTCTTCATCATCTTCACTGGAAAGGTTAGCAGTAATGGATCTTAGCTTATATCCTTCCCGTGCCGTTAAATGTCACATAGGGCTCGCAAAGTAGTTCGCCAAATTTTCCTTTCCTCGGCGAGTCTTTCAACCTCATCGAGGGATTTTATGCCTGTTAATTTGGCCTCTCTTAACAATGTCCTCTTCAGAGTTTCACGTGGTCTGCCTTTGGCCTGTTGTGTTCCACTTGATAGCTTGTTTTGGGATTCTCTGATCATTTCTTCTCATCAAATGACCAACATATGTCCATCTCCTTTTCCTGATCACCCATGAGACTGGTTGTTGTTCAGTCATCCTCGGAGTTGGCATCCCTGATGCTCAGTTGGTTTCTCTGCGAGTTTCCATAATGATATCTTTTTTTCCCATCTGGATTCGCCTCTAGATAGGTCCCAGGATAACAGTGCACCAAGCCAAACTAAATCTTGTTCATCTCTTAATGTTGTCCACCCTTTTATATCATTGTCTTCACCCTGGCATTTTTCCTCCAACTTTCCCTCTTCTTTTTTTTCTTTCTTCAGCTTTGGCACATGTACAGCTTTTGTTATAATTAGAATGTGAGAAAATGGCCAATTTGTCCTCATTCTGCACACCCTGCCTTAGAAAGATTTTGACAATTTTCTAGCCATAATTGATGAATAACGGAGACCTACTTACTCAAAAGAGACAAAAAGAAATGGGCATTACAATAAAAGAGAGCTGGAAATGGATTGGTTAGTTCTCCAAAAAATAAAAAATGCCATCAGTATATGTAGGACAGCCATGTGATTGACACATAAAGTGACTATTTATATGGGACAGTCCAGTAATTTAAGGATTTGTCCCAAGAATCATATTACTTCAGTCAGGATGCTGAAATGTCCCATATTTTCAAACACAAGTTCCATAATGTCCCTTATTCTCATATTTGGTTGCTGTGTGTTCAGGAATACCTAGAATTTTAAAATTATCTTAGTGGAAAATTTGCTATTTTGAAGACCACTCACTCTGTAGAGAAGTACAACAAGAGGGTCTGATTGGCACATTTGTAAATAAAGTTATAAACCCAGCCTGCTGGTTAAAAATCTGGGGAAAAGTTAACTTTTTTTTTTTTAACACATCCACACATTTCCCCCCCCCCTTCCCCACACACATGCGCACGCACACACATTTAGTCATCCCTAACTAAAATAGTAATGATTCCAGGACTTTCTGAAAAATTATCCTGCTGATAAGACTTCCTACCATTGTACGTTAAAAAATTCTTCAGTTTGCAAAGATTTGATGAATGTATTCTGTATAGAGTCATTGCTGTTTGTGGAAGAACTTCAGCAACAGAGCAGACGGGAGATAGGGATGTGCTGGACGTAGCAACCAGCTTGGCAGCAGCCCATGGTGATGGAATGGTTGGGGTTGTTATTGACTCACTCTCACTGAATATAATCCAAGGATCGGCTTCCACAACCTGCTTTGCTCTTCATCATCTGGCAAAAGGTAATTCAGGTGGCCATGCCTTTTTATAGCTCTGGTGACTTGTGTGTAAAATTCTTATAGGAACTGATGAAGGATAATTCAGGTGGCCATGTTTTCTTTGTTCCTGTAGCTTATATGTGAAAGTCTAAAATGATGTAATTCAGGTTGTGAAAGTAGATGGAGATGTATGGTTCAGTTTTACAAAAAAGATAGAAAGAGCGAGGAAAGTTGGCAGAAACAAGAATGCCAGAAAGCAAGATGGGCACATACGAATGAAGAACATACAACAGTCCAGTATTTTGGTAAAAGCCTTTTTCAATGATCACATACAAAAACAACACAACAGGTAAAAACATGAAAAATATAGACTTAGTTTTTATGTATGGCTGTGCAATACTGAACTAATCTGTCTAAATTCATACATGGAAGCTTCTAGATTTTTTGAAATTCTGAATATTCACTTCTACAAACCTGCAAGTTTATGTTATTTTATTTGTAAAAGGTGTAGTTCTAAATGATAGTGCAGTACCAAACTATGTTTTAAACCATGCGTGAAAACATCCAAATTTATTTAAATTCTAAATATATTCATAGTACACAACTTATTTCATGTAAGTGTCTAAAGGCACCTGATATTGTCTGACCATTTGTATCTTGGTTTTTTGTTAAGGCTGATTAGGCTAGTTTGATGATGATGGTACATTTTGCAGATCTGACTGTAGACATGTTTCCTTATATGAACATGAAACAGAGAATTCACTTTTAGAGGAGTCATCTGTATCAGTTGCTGACAGCTCCCAATTCATTCATCTCTCATTTCACTTTACAACTTTGATCATGTTTAAACAGCTGCTGTTTCTTACAGCAAGATAAAATGGGTTTAGAAATGAGTATTTTAAGCTATCAACAGACTTCCAGAGATAGTACATTTCTGAAATTCCATGCAGTACTTAGTTTTTCACTTAATAGGGGGATCTTTTTCATGAGATTTGCTTTTCTAGATAAATCTGTAATATTCTATGGCTGTCTGCTCAAGTATTTTTGAGAAAGTGAATGAAGTACAATTTCTTAATTATTTTATCCTTTCATATATATCACTATGCTGTCTGAACAAAAATTGTATGAATCACAATACAGTTTGTCATCTTCAAGAAGTCCATTCAGTTCAGTAGCAGAGCATATGAACTTGTCACAGTACAGTTTTATTTTATTAATAACAAAACATAATAGCAAAGGTTTTAATATAGTTTTGGTTAGATGTAAATAATTTTAAAAAAAAAACAAACAGCTCTTGACTGCTGATGTGGTTTGTGCATAAAATGAGATACAAAGTGGACATAAGTTAGGGCATGAAGTGGAACAAATTGAAAATAAAATGAGATGTGAAGAGGATTTTTTTAAAAATGAGGATTACAAGTAGAACATAAATGGGATGTGAAGAACGGCATGAGAAACTAAGTGAGAAAAACTGGTTTTTATGATGGTTCTTATTTTCTAAAGTCAGCAGAGTTCTCCAAGTGGTGGCACTGCTACACAGAGATGTACATGACCAGAACACCATCAGCCAAATTGAGCATGTGGCATCCACTGTGATAAGGATAGAATCTATTAAAGGGTCTAAGTACACATGTGCTATACGACACTGCAGAAATACCGGGAAGGTGTTCAGATCGGTGAGCCTGTCTCTCTTATTTGATTGGAGTATTGGAACATGTTTTGTGTTTATGTTGTTCTTTTCTGGGTGTCATCATTTAACATGTTTGTGTTGGTATGGGTATCATTGTCTGACATTTGTTGGTCTGGATGTCATCACTTGGCATGTTTGTGTTGGTCTAGGAGTCATCAGCCTGTTTATGTTGATGTAGGTATCATCACTTGACATGTTTGTTGGTCTGTGTCATCTGAAATATTTAGACTGATCTGTCATCACTTAATCTGTTTATGTTGATGTAGGTATCATCACTTGACATGTTTGTTGGTCTGTGTCATCTGAAATATTTAGACTGATCTGTCATCACTTAATCTGTTTATGTTGATGTAGGTGTCATCACTCAATCTGTTCATTTTAGTTTGAATGTTATCATTTGACCCGTTTATTTTGTCTTGGCATATTTTATGGTTGGGACAACTCACTACCAAAAATAGTACTAAGATGGACACCACAGGGGAGCAGAAGTAAGGGTAGACCAAAAGAGACATGGAGAAGAACAACAGAAAGGATGTTGAGCAATAGAGGGCTCACCTGGGCAAGAGCAGAAAAAAAGGCGAAGGACAGGCATTTGTGGAAAACCCTTGCGGAAGCCCCATGTGCCCTGGGCACTTAAGGTTCAGAGAGAGAAAGAGAGATATTTTATGTTGACCTTGGTTTGACATATTTATGCTGACCGGCAATCAGTTGCCATGATTTGTCCAATGTTGGTTGATATGTTATGTTCAGTCTAACACTACTATCTCTGGACATATTCTTGACCATGATGATGATGGTAGAAAACATTAAGTGGAAGATCCATGTAATCTTGGATTGTAAAGTTCTGTTAAGGATAAAAACCAGTTGGTAACGTGATTCTGTTTTTAGTTTAATTTTTGTTTTTAATTGTGCTTTTTAAAATGTTAATATCTCTGTTCCATTAGGGATAACCATCATCTGTAAAATTATTCTGGATGGTAATTTGTTCAGTTTCTGTACTTAATGAAAATATTTTATTCATTTTGCAATGTTTTTCAACAAACAAACAAAAAAAGTTGACCTCATCTTTTATATACTAGTTTCACTCTCTATACTTAGCTTATAGTTTGTGGATCTTTTATTCCTCCTAGAAATTAACAAACTTTGAGCTAAATGTCATTTTCTCTTCCCTCTTCCCCCACATACACACACACACACACATTCACTGCTGTATTATATCATTATCTATTCTGAAAAAAATTTATATTTTCACAATCAATATGTTGCATTTCAAACATTTGTTTTAAGTCTTATGCCCTTAAAATTTTAATGCCAAAGTTGGTAAAGGAAGAACTTCGGACATCGTTGGTGACTATGGACTGGGGGAGAGGAATGACAGAGGTTATAAACTAATTGAATGGGCAAGAATACATAGCATGGTTGTAGGAAACACCTGGTTTAAACAACATCCTCGAAGACTGGCAACGTGGTGCAGCCCAGACAAAAAGACATTTAACCAGATAGACTACATATTAATCAACAAACGATTCCGCAATGCATTACTGACAACAAAAACCATGCCAGGAGCTGACTGCAATAGTGACCATGATCCACTCTGTGGAAAAGTTAGAATAAAGCTAAAGAAAGCAGGCAGAAAAGTGAGAAACATCAAACTGAATACAGAACTTCTTAAAAATGACCAAGAACTGCAAGAACAATACAAAGTTATTATAACAAATAGATACAATGCAATAGCAAAGATAAATAGTATAGATGAACAATGGGAAATGTTAAGAGATTCTATCCACCAAACTGTTAAGGAGATAATACCACCGAAAAAAGAAGCCCCTAAAAATAAATGGATGACAGACGACATCTTAGGACTGATGGACAGGAGGAGGAGGAGTAAAAATAACGAGGAAAAATATAGCAAGATAAATAAAGAAATAAGACGCAAATGCAGAGAAGCAAAAGAAGTGTGGTTAAATGAACAGTGCAGACAGATAGAGGACGCTCATAATAAAGACAGCAAAAACATGCATAAACGAATTAATGAACTCACAGGCAGGAAAACAAAATATACTACAGGATGCCTGAAATCGAAAGAAGGTAAAATGTTAATGGGAAAAGAAGACATTGTGGACAGGTGGACAGAGTATATCTGTGAGCTATATGGAGGAGAAAGACCAGAATTAACACCAGATACTGAAAACTGTGATGGACCGCCAATACTTGAAGATGAAATCATAGATGCCATCAAACACATGAAGAAAGGAAAAGCGACTGGGCCTGATAATATAACAATAGAAGAAATAGAGGCACTAGAGGAGACAGGAATAAAAATAATAACCAAGTTACTGAATGATATTTACAACAGTGGTTATATTCCCAGTGACCTGATTAAATCCACGTTTATAGCACTACCAAAGAAACCAGGTGCAAAGGAATGTGACGACCACCGGACTATCAGCCTCTCATGTCACATAACGAAGCTACTTCTGAGAATCATTATGAGAAGAACAAGGAAAAAGATAAAAATGGAAATAGCAGATGAACAGTTTGGATTTGTTGAAGGAAAGGGAACACACAATGCCATTTATGCTTTATGAACACTAACAGAAAGAGCTTTGAAGTACAGAAAGATCTCTACTTATGCTTCATTGATTACACCAAGGCATTTGACAAGGTGAAACATAGTGAAATTATTAAAATGCTTGAAGACATCAATATAGACGGCAAAGACTTGAGGATTATAAAACATCTATACTGGCAGCAAGAAGCAGCAGTTCGAGTTGAAAATAGAATTGGAAAATATCAACCTATAAAACAAGGGGTGCGACAAAGATGTGTACTATCTCCAGACCTTTTTTCTCTGTACAGCGAGAATATTCTAAGAACAATCATCACAGAACCAGGCATAAAAATTGGAGGATACAATATTAACAACCTTCGGTATGCTGACGACACAGTACTGATAGCTGAGAACCAACAAGACCTGCAAAATCTCTAGGATAAAGTCGCCAAAGAAAGTGAACAGAAAGGCCTTACTTTGAACATCAAAAAGACAGAGACTATTGTTATATCTAAGAAACAGAATCCACCAGCATGCAGTATTAAATTAAACGGAACCATTCTAAAGCAGGTGCAGAAATTCAAATACCTTGGAGCAGTAATAACTTCAGATGGGAAATGCAGAACAGAAATTAGGAACAGAATAGGTCAAGCAAAGACTGCATTTCAGAGAATGAGAAACATATTAGCTAACACATCTTTATCAATGAAAGTTAGAAAACGAATCCTAAAATGCTATATTGAACCTGTCTTGTTATATGGAAGTGAATCATGGACAATAGGCAAGTCTGCACAAAAATCATTGGAAGCAGCAGAAATGTGGTTTATTAGAAGAATGTTGCGAATCCCCTGGACAGCAAAAATAACTAATGAAGAATGTATGAGAAGAGTTGGAGAGACAAAAAACCTTGTCAGAAAGATAAGAGAGAGACAGTGTACTTTCATAGGACATGCAATGAGAAGAGGGGGCATTGAAAATATTATAACAACAGGAAAAATAGAAGGAAGAAGATCAAGAGGAAGACCAAGAGAAATGATACTGGACAGTCTGACGGGATGGTGTGAGAGGAGATCACCAACTGAACTGATGGCCTGCATGAAGGATCGGGTACTCTGGAGAAGCATAATAGCCAACGCCAGTCGGCACGGCACCTGATGATGATGATGATGCCCTTAAAAGTTTTTGTACAGGCATTGAAGCACAAGTAAAGTCCTTGTATTTTTCCAGAGATGCTGTTTTATTGATCTTAATATAATACATACTGTATTTACATGTGTGGTAATGATTGGGGAGAAAAGTATGGTGTTTGTATGAGTGGTAATGATTGGGGAGAAAAACATGGTGTGTATGAGTGGTAATGATTGGGGAGAAAAACCTAGTCTTCAGCTCTTAGCAGTTTTTTTTCTCAAAAACATTCAGTGCAGATTATAATGTTTATTGGTCTGTGGATTGCAAGTATCTGATACATCTGAAAGTATGTGCTGTCAGATAATTTTTGTTCTGTAATATTTCAGAAGGAACATTTTAGCATTGATGATAAGTTTTGTATAAAAGACTTTGGCAGTGTCTCACAAGATACCAGTTCATCTTGCAGCTTTTCACAGGTTTGTGTTCTCTGACTTTTACATTGTTGTCTTCAAAACCTTCTAAACATTTCATGAACAGAGCATGTTTCATTTTTGCTCAGTAAACTGCAGTATAAGGTCTAGGCATGGGGAGAAAGTAGATAACTTATGACAAGAGTCACTTGTAGCAGCAGAAAAATAACACTAGAATATTGTTGAAATGTCAGTTGCAGGATGTCATGATCATATGTGAGCATTCTCCCTTAAAATTATAAGTGTCCATAAACATTTATCAGGTTTTAGTGTGCTGTGCACATTTACATATTGCTTGTCTCTGTCTACATCTGCATTTTGTGTTATGTAAAAACACAGACATTTAGAAACTGTGAAATTAGAACAAGTGACATTTAGAAGCATTGCCCAGATAATGTTAGAACATATTAACATTTTATAGACATTGCTGATACAGCATTGTGATGTATCTTCTATAGGGTGACCCAACAGCAGAATTGCCCTTCAACTTATCACTGACAGATTCAGAGAAAGCAGCTCGGAGTAAAGTCAGACTGCCCTATCTTAGAGATGGGTAAGAATTTTATCATTTTTCATGTACACATACATAGTATGTTGGGGTTACCAGTCATCTAATAAATCTGTGTAAGAGTCTGTACAACAACGGAAGTGGCATCATCAGAGCAATTGGGGGACATTCTGAACCCTTTATTATTAAATCTGGCATTCGGTAAGGTTACATCTTATCACTGTTGCTATTTGTAACATATATTGATAACATCTGTAGAGAAGCTGGACAGATAAGGACAGCAAAAAATCAACAAAATGAAATAGAACAAACAGAAGACGACATAACCATAAATGAACTATTATTTGCAGATGACCAAGCTCTAGTTGCTGACTCGGAAGAAGGCTTGCAAGATCACATTAATAGATTGAGTGATGCATGCAAAGAACACAATATGAAAATTAGCCTAGGCAAAACAGAAGTCATGACCATCGCAAGAGTAGACACACCAGTAAACATAACACTAGAAAACCATACTGTGAAGCAAATAACGCATTTCAAATACCTCGGAAGCATTTTCTCAACAAAAGGAAAAATAGACATAGAGATCAAAAACAGGTGTAACAAAGCGAACCAACCTATAGGGCAAATGGCTCCCATACTAAACAACAAGCATGTCTGACTAGAAACCAAAAGAACTATCTATAAGACGATCTTCATGCCAACTTTGTGCTACCAGTGCCAGGCATGAACGCTGACGGCAGAAAACAAAAGGAAAATTACAACTGAAATGAGATTCTTGAGAAGAATTCTTGGAATATCAAGAATGGACAGAATCAGAAATGATGTCATTAGAAATAAAGTAGGAGTTGAACCCGTTCTGAACTATATTCAAAAACAGCAAATAAAATGGTTTGGTCATGTATCATGACTACCAACAGAACGTGTACCACAGAGAGCAATGTTTTACAGACCACACAAAGGCAGAGGAAGGGGCTGCCCATGCAGATGATGGACTGATGGTATAGCAGAGTCTCTGAACATATCAGTGTACAAAGCCAACAGGAGAGGCATTGGGAGACAATTGCACTTCACCTCTACACCTAACAGTAAATGAGGAAGGACAAGACATACATAGTACAGATAACACATCATTGTATACAGGTTTTATATTTCCAGCAATTAATGATTTTATGTAAATTTTAGGAGTAAAATGCTTTAACTCTTCCCATGCCACAGGAAGAAAGGCGGACGTTCAGTTGGTGCCAGAATAAAAGCGCGGGTCTTGATCTGTATAGGGGGCATAGTTGTAAAATGGATGGAAAAC
Organism: Achatina immaculata; assembly: GCA_009760885.1. Lineage (NCBI taxonomy): Eukaryota > Metazoa > Mollusca > Gastropoda > Stylommatophora > Achatinidae > Lissachatina > Lissachatina immaculata. The sequence continues at coordinate 3,454,852 of CM019707.1, forward strand.
AGTATTTCTGTGTACTTCCATGTACTTATTATGTTTCAAAGTATAACTAAATGTATGAAAATTTCATAAATGCAGAGTTTTTTAGGAAAAAAAGAAGTAATGTGATGTTTTTAGACAATGATTGTGCCCTGCTCACCATCGGCTAGGTCTAGATCTACACTACTTACCATCTGAGATGTCTAGATCTACTTGTCAATCTCGTATTGTGATTCTGTGTTGCATTCTCGCTAAATTAATGTCTGAAATAACCTACTAACTACTTCTCATCTAAATATGTCTAGATCTACCTGGGATACATTCAAGAGCAGTGGGGTGGTCACAGGCCATGTCCATACCCCTATCTACATCATCAAAAATTGAAAAATTTCAGTGTTTCTCTTCCTTTTTCTGGCTCAGCATCGCTTGTAACTAAGCATTCTTTCACCATTTTGAAAAGTGTCGCCGGAAATGCGGACGAAATATGTATAATCTAAATGTTAACCGGTTGTTTTATTGAAACAAATGAATTGTCACTATAATGTATATGGCATGCAACTCAGTAACCGGAAGTTCTCACTATCGTGACAGTGGCACAGGAAGAGTTAAAAAAGCTTAAATTTGGTGCTGACAACCACAGCAGACTTACAGACATGATTTTGTCCTAAGTGAATATTCATGTGCAGCTCATTAGCTCCTTGTCTGTTGTATTTACATCATGTGGACAGTCTGAATATATAAATATTTCAGTGGATCAGTATTAAAACCCATGCATATGCCATAATGTTGCAGTCAGGAAGAATGAATGCAGGTTATTCTCCTTGTTAACATTTTGCATCTAGAGCAGAAGCCAGTTACTTATAGTAACTCACACTCTTGCTGCCATGCAAAATTCAGTGGGATTTCCTTTGATTCATCCCATATTCTGAACCAGGAGTTGGGCATAAGGCTACAACCTTATCCTGAGACCCACCTAGAGATGATCTCTAGATGGGATGCAAGAAAATAACAGATACTCTGTCTTCATTGGCTAGCAAAATAAGACTTGAAATTAACAAGGAAAAAACAAAAATAATGAAACTTCCCATTAATCAAGAGGGAAAAATATATTTAGAAGGAACAGCTATTGAAGAAGTATACAAATGTACATACTTCAGCAGCTACATTGACCAGGATGGTGACACCAGGAAGGAACTTAGAATTGCAAAAGCAGTATTGACCTTCAGGAATCTTGAGAACATATGGCACTCAAAAATTATAAGCACAAAAACCAAGCTAAGATTATTCAATTCAAATATGATATCCACCCTCATTTATGGATGCAAAATCTGGAAAACAACTAAAGAAATAGACAACATTTTAGACTCTTTTGAAAACAACTGCCTAAGGAAAATATTCTGTATAAAGTGGAACGAATTCACAAACAATGCAGAGATTAGGCAGATGAGTGAACAACAACCTGTCTCATGGGTGATCAGAAAAAGGAGATGGACATATGTCGGTCATGTGTTGAGAAGAAACAGTCATAGAATCCCAAAACAAGCTATCAAGTGGAACACAACAGGCTGAAGAAAAGAATTCAGCCACATGAAACTCTAAAGAGGACATTGTTAAGAGGGGCCAAATTAGTAGGCATAAAATCCCTTGATGAGGTTGAAAAGCTCACCTAAAACAAGAAAACTTGGCAAAAACTACTATGTGAGCCCTAAGTGATGTTTAACGGCACAGAAAGGATGTAAGATGTAAGTTTCTGCATCAGAAACATGTAGATACCTCTGAATGACATATGAATCCAAGTGCAGTATATTTTTGTATTTAAGAGATCAGCATAATTTTTGTCACAGGTATGAAGAAAAAATTAAACCTATAATTTGTGGTTATCAATTCCAGAACTGGGGACAGTGAGCAGTCTAATGCAAAAATTTTCTACCAGCCTGATGAAAGTGATGATTTTGATGAGGAAGACCCAGATGATGATCTTAATATTTAGTGTATGATAAATACAACACTGCATTTAACGATTCAAAGTGTGTTAATGTGTTTTCTGAACCTGTATCTTTGAAGTAGTAAAAATGTAACATGTTTGGCACACTTAAAAACCAGCACTCATGGCCTGTTATCAGATACATCTCATTCATTCATTCATTTGCATGTCCCTTGCGGAACTTTGCCTCCCTAACAGCACTCCTGTAGGCCTCTCGGTTGTGAGCAAGATGGCCTGCTGCTGTTGCATCCATTTCCAGATCGTCAACGATGTCTTGCAGCCATCTTCGTCTTGGTCTTCCTCTTTTTCTTTTTCCCATTATGTATCCTTCCAATACGGTCTTCTCTAAATTATCATGACGTTTAATGTGTCCAAAATATTTCAGTTTTCTCTCTTTAATCCTCTTCACTAGCCAGCCTTCTTCAATATTAAGCTCTTGTAGTATAGATATATTTGTTCTTTTTTGTGTCCACGATATTTGGAGAACTCTTCTGTAGCATTTACATTCAAAGGCATTTATGTGTTTGTCAGCTGTTTTGTTAAGTGTCCAGGTCTCACAGGCATATGTTGCTATGGGAAAGATGCATGCCCTTAAAAATCTTATTTTTGTGGTTCTGTTTGCTCCTCTCCACAGATTCTTTATTTGTTTTACTTTCTGAAGAGCAATAGATGTCCTCCTTTTAATTTCCCTCATTGTATCTCCATTATTAGTTAGTAGCGATCCAAGATATTCAAAACTCTCCACTTCTTCCAGTTTTTCCTCATTGATACATATTTCAGTTGCCTTGTTTGTTTTGTCAGTTGTCATCAGTTTAGTTTCTTTGCATTAAGATAGAGGTTCTGCTCTTCGCAGATACATCTACAAAACCAATATATACTGTTTTTGATGCACATGGACAACCTGTTTATTTATCCATCTCTTGACATTGTCAATGTCTTATATTGTCATTTATCACCGATTTCTCCTTGGTCTTTTCCAAAATTATTTAATAACCATATTGTCAGTCATTTGCATGTCCCTTGCGGAACTTTGCCTCCCTAACAGCACTCCTGTAGCCCTCTTGGTTGTAAGCAAGATACCCTGCTGCTGATGCCTCCATTCACAGATCATCAACAATGTCTTGCAGTCATCTTCGCCTTGGTCTTCCTTTTTCCCATTATGTACCCTTCAAAGATGGTCTTCTGTAAATTATCATGACATTTAATATGTACAAAATATTTAAGTTTTCTCCTTTTAATCTTCCTTACTAGTCAGCCTTCTTCAGTATTAAGTTCTTGTGGTGTGGATATATTTGTTGTTTTCTGTGTCCATGATATTTGAAGGACTCTTCTGTAGCATTTACATTCAAATGCATTTATGTGTTTCTCAGTTGTTTTGTTAAGTGTCCAGGTCTCACAGGTATATGTTGTGATGGGAAAGATGTAAGCCCTTAACTCTCCTTGCCACAGGCAAAAACGTGCACATTCCACTTTTACCAGATAAAAAGCACGGGTGTTGATATGTATAGGGGGTATAGTTGGAAAAGTGAATGTAACAAATTATTTCCACATTAAAAGTATATTTATTATGCATCAAAAAACTTGTAAATGCATGAAGATTCCATAAATCCATTTTTTAGGAAAAAAAGTAGTGTGATTTAGCTGATAATTGTGTCCTACTTACCATCGGTTAGGTCTAGATCTACTTGTAGATTTATACAATCTCATCTTGTGATGATATGTGGCATGCTCACTAAAATAATGTCTGAAATAACCTTCTAACTATTTCTCCAGTCCATTTTATAGGTCTAAATCTACTTGGTTTACATTCAAGAAAAGTAGTCTGGTCATGGGGCATGTCTGTATTCCTCCGAAATCACAAAAAATATTGAAAATTCTTTATAAAAACATCCATTTCACTCTGTTGCTAACCATGTTTCGGACTGAACTATGAAGGGTCACCAAACATGCGCAAATAAAACGTTTACAATTAAAAAGTTACACCGTTTTTGTAGAAATGAAGCATGTGACAATATGTTACCTTGCGGCATGGAACTGCACACCCCCCCCCCCCCCCAAATATAGTAACGTTGCCATCCGGCAAGGGAAGAGTTAAAAATCTTATTTTTGTAGTTCCGTCCATTCCTCTCCACAGCTTCTTTAGTTGCTTGGTTTTTTGAAAAGCGATAGATGTTCTCTTTTTAATTTCCTTCTTTGTATCTCCATTATATTTGTTTTGTCAGTTGTCATCAATTTAGTTTTATTTGCATTAAGATGAAGGCTTTGCTCTTCACTGCTCTTACGGACTGACATAATTAGTTTTTCCAATCCTTTTTGTGTTGTGGACACAGTAATGCTGTGTCATCAGCATACCTAATCTCTGGTATTTCATAACCTCCAATTTTTATGGTATCATAATATTCTTTGTCTGCATCTTCTCCAACATTCCTCATTATATTTTCAGTATACAAGTTAAATAAGTACGGTGACAGTATGCAACCCTGACGGACCCCTTGTTTTATGTCAAACCAAGTTGTTGTTTCACCATTTATTCTTACTGCTGCCTGTTGGCCTAGATACAGCTTTCATTCATTCATTCATTTGCATGTCCCTTGCGGAACTTTGCCTCCCTAACAGCACTCCTGTAGGCCTCTCGGTTGTGGAGCAAGATGGCCTGCTGCTGATGCATCCATTTGCAGATCATCAACATGATACAGCAGCAGTGTTAATTCCCATACTACCATTACTGAAAGGCTGTAACTCTTTCTGTGCTGGAGGAAGAAACACGGACGTGTCGTGGGGTGCGTGAGTAAAAACGGGGGTCTTGTCTGTAAGGGGGTCTAGTTGTAAAATGGAATGGAAAACAGTAGTTCAATGTACTTCCATATACTTAATATGTTTCAAAGTATAGCTAAATGAATGAAAATTTCATAAATGCAGAGTTTTTTAGGAAAAAAGAAGTAATGTGATGTTTTTAGACACTGATCGTGGCCAGCTCACCATCGGCTGGGTCTAGATTCACGCTACTTACCCCTACTTACCATCTGAGATGTGTAGATCTACTTGTCGATCTTGTATTGTGACTCTGTATAGCATTCTCGCAGAATGAATGTCTGAACTAACCTCCTACCTACTTCTCCAGTCGTCTAAATATGTCTAGATCTACTTAGAAAACATTCAAGAGCAGCGGGGTGGGCATAGGCTATGTCCATACCCCTATCTACATCGTCAAAATTGATTGAAAAATTTCCATGCTTCGCGTCCTTGTTCTCGCTCGGCATCGCTCATAACTAGGCACGCATTCTCCATTTTGAAAATGTCACCGGAATCGTGGATGAAATATATACAATCTAAATGTTACACCGCTTGTTTTAATGAAACAAACAATGTCACTATATCGACCATACGGTAGCTTAGGGACACTTCCGGTGTCGATATATTGACCATACGCACTGAAAGAGTTAATATTTATTCCACAAGATTACAAAAGCTACAAAGTAAAAACCTTTTTCATTTCATTCATTATTTTGTCTGAAAAATAAAATTGTAAACTGCTTTTATTTAGTAAATAATCTTGCCCCTACTTTTGTCATACAATTGATTAGAATGTATTTGCACTCCCATCTTTCACACAGTAGATTGATTTACATATGTAACTTATGAGTAAGTTAAAATATGACTCTTTAATTCATACAGTAAGCTGATATATTTTGCTAATCTTTATGTTATCCAATATTGTCAATGAATTAATAATGTCACCGACAGTCAAAGTCTCAGTTTACTGAGAGCATGGATTCCCTGGTAATACTGAGATATGACAGTGCTTTGGGTTTTTTTTTTCTTGTCAGTAAGGTTTGAGTTACAAGATTTACCCATAAGAAAAGATTTTAGTGTCTCCCCCAAAATGCTTGTATGTGAGAAACTGCAGTCCAGAATATGCACATCAGATCTTATTTCTCAACAGCTGTGCCAGCTGGCATAAATGATGCCTACACATTCCTGCATTTTCTTACATCACTAAAAAGTGTAAAAACAAAAAAAAAACCCACTGATACTAGCAAGTGCAAACATCTGTGCCTGTTAGCGTAAGTAGCGTTTTTTTTTTAACATCTGTGCCTGCTAGATTAATTAGTGTTTTTTTTACATCGGTGCCTGCTAGATTAAGTAGTGTTTTTTTTAACATCTGTGCCTGCTAGATTAAGTAGTGTTTTTTTACATCTGTGCCTGCTAGATTAAGTAGTGTTTTTTTAACATCTGTGCTTGCTAGATTAAGTAGTGTTTTTTTTTAACATCTGTGCCTGCTAGATTAAGTAGTGTTTTTTTACATCTGTGCCTGCTAGATTAAGTAGTGTTTTTTTAACATCTGTGCTTGCTAGATTAAGTAGTGTTTTTTTTTAACATCTGTGCCTGCTAGATTAAGTAGTGTTTTCTTACATCTGTGCCTGCTAGATTAAGTAGTGTTTTCTTACATCTGTGCCTGCTAGATTAAGTAGTGTTTTCTTACATCTGTGCCTGCTAACAAGTAATGTCTGTCTAAACAGTTTTGGTACTTTCTTACAATTACCATGACAGCTGGTGTAAGTGATGTCTGTCTGCACATTCTCAGTGTTTTCTTATCATGTCGCAACACTATCCAGTTTATCAATGAGTACATATATGTACATGCAGGAAAATGTAATACTTTGGGACTGCAAGCAGATAAACTCACACAAACTACCATATCATATCAAATGAGCCAGAATATAAAATGAACAAAACAAGAGCAATTTTTTTTTTTTTTTTGTTAACCATTTTGAGTAGCATACCCCCAGATTTCCTTCTCCTCTCCCAAACAATAACAAAGATCTTTACATCTTACATCCTTACCGTGCCATTAAACGTCACATAGGGCTTGCATAGTTGTTTGCCAGGTTTTCCTTTTCTCTGCGAGTCTTTCAACTTCATCAAAGGATGTTATTCCTACTAAACTGGCTTCTCTTAACAATGTCCCCTTTAGAGTTTCATGTGGTCGACCTCTTTTTCTTCAGCCTGTTGTGTTCCACTTGATAGCTTGTTTTGGTATTCTCTGTTTCTTCTCATCACATGGCCTACATATGTCCATCTTCTTTTTCTGATCACCCATGAGACAAGTTGCTGTTTGCTCATCTGTCTTATCTCTGTGTTATTCTTAAATTACTTCCACTTTATACCAAGTACTTTCCTTAGGCATTTGTTTTCAAAAGAGTCTAATTTCTTGTCTCTTTCTTTAGTTGATTTCCAGCTTTCGCATGCATAAATGTGGGTGGATATTACATTTGAATTAAATAATCTTAACTTGGTTTTTGTGCTTATAACTTTTGAATTCCATTTGTTCTCAAGATTTTTGAAGGACAAAGCTGCTTTCGAATTCTAATTTTAACTTCCTTTCTGGTGTCACCATCCTGGTCTATGTAGCTGTCAAGGTATGCAAATTAGTTTTACTTCACCAACTGTTCCTTCTACATATATTTTTCCGTCTTGATTAATGAGATGTTTCATTATTTTTGTTTTGTCTTTGTTAATTTCAAGACCTATTTTGCTAGCCAAGGAAGACAGGGAATCTGTTTTTTCCTGCATCGATTTCACACTGTCACTAATAAGAATTATGTCATCCGCAAAACCAAGATCTTCTATTTGGATCCCATGTACCCAATCAATGCCGGTTTTATCTCTGTGTATGCTATCAAATGCTTTTTTAAGTCTATGAAGAGTAGGATCAATGTTTTACTACTTTTCAATATGTTCTTCAAGTATTATTCTTAAAGATCTGGTCGAGACAGCTTCTCCCTTTTCGAAATCCTGCCTGTTCTTCTCTCATTGCAGTATCCACTACATCCTTAATTCTATTCAGAATCACTTTACAAAACACCTTTGACACAACTGATAGTAAGGTTACACCCCTCCAGTTATTGCAGTCACTGAGGTTGCCTTTTTTTTGGGTATTTTAATAATGATTCCCTTTTTCCATTTAGAAGGGACCTTTTCTCCTTTCCAAATTTGATTAAACATTCTCTGTAGCTGGCTCATGTTGATAGCTTTTAACATTTCGACTGTTATTTCATCTTCACCTGCAGCTTTGTTGTTAGCCATTAGATTCACTGCTGTTTCAGTTTCATTCTGTGTAACTTCATCTAAGTTGACATTTAGTTGTGGGACTGGTAAATCGGTTTCAAGATTTATTAATTCATTTGGGTGTGGTCGATTAAGCATTTTTTTGGAAGTGTTCGGCCCATCTTTGCTTTTGGTCTTTTACTTAATGTTAATAGATTGCCTGTTTTGCTAAAGACTGGTCTTTCTCTGGAGGTAATAGCACCTATTAGCTTCTGTATGTTATATAGAGTTTTTCTGTCTCCTGTTTTTGCTGAATTTTCTGCTTCGTTTGCCATATTGTCCATATATTCTCTTTTGTCTCTTTTAGCTGAACTTTTTACTTTATTGTCTAGTTCTTTGTATGCTGCTTTCGCCAAAAGTTTTCTAACATCTGTCTTTACATTCAACATGGCTAAAGTGGCTGCTCTTCTTTCATGTATGTATTTCCATGTGTTATCTGGTATCCATGCTTTTCTACTTGTTGATTGCAGTCCAGCACTTGATTTTGCTGCCATGATTATGGCTATGCTGTATGAATTCCATAATTCATCTCTAGCTGTCTCATCTACCTCTCTGAGTGCTGCAAAATGTTTGGTAAGTTCGAGATTGAAATCACTGTTGGTATTTTCTTCGTTAGTCAATGGTTTTTCAAATATAAGAGCTAAAACAAGGCATGTCATTTAATTCACATTCAGCTTTCATATTAACACCATGAGAACAACTTGTAGACACGGTTTATTGATGCATCAACTTTATCATGTGTATTTTATTTATAATATAAAATGATTTTTTTTTTCATTTTATTCTCTCTCTTCCTTTCAGACATATTTATCAAATCCTACATCTACTATGCTCTATGAGATCCCAAGTAGACCACTAGGCTGGTATCTCTAATATATAACATAGCAGACTATGGTTAAGATATTTCAACTTACCATCTTTTTCTTGACTTACAAAGATGAATTTCTAACTAGTATTTCACAAAGATCAGCACAACTTCATCAGGATGATTGGTTTTAGTGTTTCCAAAAAAAAAATTAACCATTTTTTAAACTTCCATGACACTGAATAAAAGACCCACCATATGCCATATTTAAATGCTGGATACAGCCATCTTTTTTCTTTGACTATGTAATGCCAATATTTAGCTGAGGAAGACTTTAATAAATAAGCTTTTCTGAAAGACTACCGTGACACTATTGCAATTATGTGATGCCTTTATTTGATCTTTGGGCACATAGTAGTTCAAATATTCTCTTTGAAATGAAGTACAAAAACAATTTTAGGCATCCATATAAATGTATAAGCAATACATTATAAGGTTAGGGTCAGCCACGCCCTGTTCCTCTTTCACACTGAAAGTGAATATTCCCATTAGCATAACTCATTTTCAAGTTCTGTAGTTATTAGAAAAGCAGAATCACCTCCTATCATACATGAAACATATGCTGCCATTATACACATATACTGACAGATCAGCCCACTATACAAAGTTGTGCTCATAATTAAAGGCTTTTTTTTTTTAAAGGAAATATAAGCTTACGAACTGACACTTTTTTTTTTTCAAGACAACATCCACAGCACAGATGCCAGTTTCAGATGCTATCCTGTTAAGGAGCTGTGAAGTGCAGTAAACTACATTGTAAACTACATGAAGATGTGTAAAAAGAATATGTCGAATATGAAATTATGAGACAGTTTTTTAAAAAAAACTTTCAACAGAAGTCCAGTTGGTATACAAATAAAATGAGTCTGATCTCTAAACTTAATACATTTTCATATTTCATAAAAAAAAAAGTCAAACCAGATAATGATATGCATGAGTATAAAAACTTGAACAATTTCACAACATACTGATTATGCACTTTTCAGTGTTGTGACATGCTAATAAACAGATGATGAGTATATTACTACAGCAGCTCACACCAAAAAAGACATAAAACATTGAGAAATAACTGGGAACTTTAGCTTTTCTGTTACAGTGGGTAAGAAGTACCATGGAGATTAATGTATTAGGTAAAAGATAGCATGGGAACTACTGTATTTCTATTACATCAGATTAGAGGTAACAAGTCACCGGTGGATCTCATAATCAAGACAGGGAACTGTGGAGAGAAATGATCACCTACGCCACACAGCATGGCACTTGATTGAAGGTAACATCAGGGACTATTTCTATTACATCAGATAAGAATAACATGGGGACAACTGCATTTCTATTATACTAGACAAGAGGTAGCAGTAGAACTTTCGTATTTTTATTACACTGGATGAGAAACAACATGGGAACTACTGTATTTCTAGCACATCACATAAGAGTTGAAAAAAAAAGGCTGATTGCTTCATTAAAACAAAACCTAATAAAATACATATGACTTTCAACGGATGATTCATGAAAAAAATATGAGAGAGATGCATATAAAATACTGTGGTGTTAGACAGACTGAAAAATGTGTGAAGACCATAACAGGTGATGTAGTAAGATGATAAAATCACTTGAAAGAACAAAATGCATATCGGCTGAATTGGACTCTTGCAACCAACTAAAAACGAGGCACTACAACAGAAAATTTTCTGGCATATGAAAATTTCTTTCACTGTGCTGTGATCTGCGTAGCTCATTTTGGAAATACTCAATTGTTTTGTTAAGGCCGACCAGTAGGGGAACCTGAAATTAAAGATTACAAGATTTTTTTGTCAAATGAGCAACCACAAGAAAAGGAAAAATGTTTATCTTGAGCTAGTAACAGGAAAACTACCATGAACACAAACTGCTGTCTTTGATATCAATGACATCCTTGTTCAGCTTTTTAATTTCGCTGACTACCTGGGGTGTCCTCAGATTCAAGCAAATTTGTTTACATGCCAGAACTGAAGTGGTCATGGATTGGTAATTATGTACTAGAGCGAAGTGGTCAGACCTGATGTTCATTTGCCAAAAGAGTAATCAAAGTTAGATGATATTTATATCCATCCATCTATTCATGTCCCTTGTTGGCAATAATCTAAGCAATCACTGCCCAGTATGCCCTGTGGTGTCTTGCGGGGCAGCAACAAATCCTCTCCACCTCATGATCTGTGGCCAACCTTTGTATTGTACTCCAGCTGTGCTGCATGCTAATTATTTCTGCTTCCACATTTTCCACAAGGTAGCCTAAGGCTGGCCTCTTTCCTTTTCTTTTGGGTGTCCATCCTATGACTGTTTTAATGATGTTGCTTGGATCTCCTTGGTGTTGTTTATGTACCAAGGCAGAAGTTGAGGCTTGATGTTACATACCAAAACAAAAATAGTCAAGGCCTGACATCTGTAAAGCAGAACAAAGGTAATCAAATCCCAGGAAGCTGTTTGTGGATCAGCACAGAAGTAGTCAAATCCAGTGATGTTTGTGTATGAATTTAAATGCAGTTGAGTTTTAGTGTATAATATAGGAAAAAAAGTAGGAACAGCTTTATTACTTAACGATTACAAAGTTGTGATGTTTCGACATGAACCTTAACCATACAAACACATACATGACAAAGAATTAGAGAGAGGAGATAAAGTATAGATTCACATGAATCCTATGTTAAAAAAATAAATAAATGAACAGATCAGTGAATGCGCACATTCTGAACGAGCGTCAGAAAAGCTACATATTCTTTCAAGTTATAGCTCATTCATTTATTTGCATGTCCCTTGTGGAACGTTGCCTTCCTAACAGCATTCCTGTAGGCCTTTCAGTTGTGAGCAAGATGGCCTGTTGCTGATGTATCCATTTGCAGATCATCAACGATGTCTTGCAGCCATCTTCACCTTGGTCTTCCTCAATTTCTTTTTCCCATTATGTACCCTTCCACCTTCCAAGACTGTCTTCTCTAGATTATCATGACATTTAATGTGTCCAAAATATTTAAATTTTCTTTGTTTAATCTTCACCAGCCAGCCTTCTTCAATATTAAGTTCCTGTATTATGAATATATTAGTTATAGCTATGTACTCTATTCATTTTATTTATTTATTTATTTTTTTAACAGAGGATTCATGTGAATCTATACTTTATCTCCTCTCTCTAATTCTTCATCCTGTATATGTTTATATGATTAAGACTAACGCCGAAACCTCACAACTTTGTAGTCATTAAGTAATGAAGCTTTTCCTACTTTTTTCCTAGTTTATACATTTTGGTATCGCAGCTTTAATGCAGTGCTTCATGCATAGTTGTATACTTATACACTAATTATTGAGTTTTAGTGGTGCTGTTTGTGTTCCAATACAGAAGTAGTCAAAGCTGTGTGATGTGTGTGGATCAGTCAGGAATCAATTAGGACTTGATCTCTTTCTCAGGGTGTCCATTTAGACTGTTATGACTGACATTTGTTTTCCTCCTCACTATGGTTGTCAAAGTGTTCTTGCTGTTTATATGAATTAATGCCTCAATTAATGTAAGATTATGAACTTATTCATCATCATCATCAGGTGCCATGCCGGCTGGCGTTGGCTATTATGCTTCTCCAGAGTACCCGATCCTTTATGCAGGCCATCAGCTCAGTTGGTGATCTCCTCTCACACCATTCCGTCAGACTGTCCAGTATCATTTCTCTTGGTCTTCCTCTTGATCTTCTTCCTTCTATTTTTCCTGTTATAATATTTTCAATGCCCCCTCTTCTCATTGTATGTCCTATGAAAGTACATTGTCTCTCTCTTATCCTTTTGACAAGGTTTTTTGTCGCTCCAGCTCTTCTCATACATTCTTCATTAGTTATTTTTGCTGTCCAGGGGATTCGCAACATTCTTCTAATAAACCATATTTCTGCTGCTTCCAATGATTTTTGTGCAGACTTGCCTATTGTCCATGATTCACTTCCATATAACAAGATAGGTTCAATATAGCATTTTAGGACTCGTTTTTTAACATTCATTGATAAGGATGTGTTAGCTAATATGTTTCTCATTCTCTGAAATGCAGTCTTTGCTTGGCCTATTCTGTTCCTAATTTCTGTTCTGCATTTCTCATCTGAAGTTATTACTGCTCCAAGGTATTTGAATTTCTGCACTTGCTTTAGAATAGTTCCGTTTAATTTTATACAGCATGCTGGTGGATTCTGTTTCTTAGATATAACCATAGTCTCTGTCTTTTTGATGTTCAAAGTAAGGCCTTTCTGTTCACTTTCTTTGGCGACTTTATCCAAGAGATTTTGCAGGTCTTGTTGGTTCTTATATCATTAGACACACTGTTTTGTATGCATGAGAATGCTGAACCCAGTGTGTAGAAATATGCTTGTATATTGTGCATAACTTTGTAAGTAAACAGTGATGGACTGAGCAGCTTTCATTATATATATAATATTCATTCATTCATTTGCATGTCCCTTGCGGAACTTTGCCTCCCTAACAGCACATTTGTAGGCCTCTCGGTTGTGAGCAAGACGGCCTGCTGCTGATACATCCATCTGCAGATCATCAACGATGCCTTGCAGCCATCTTCGCCTTGGTCTTCCTCTCTTTTTTCTTCCCATTATGCACCCTTCAAAGACGGTCTTCTCTAGATTATCATGACGTTTAATGTATATAATATAGCAAGTATATATATATACACACTAGATATATGACTTTTTAAAAAATGAATATATTACTGTAACATGTATATGGATATTAATCACAGCACAACTAAATATAAGATGTAACATACAAATAATGTATGTTACACTGTAAAATATCTATCTATCTATCTATGCATCTGACCCCTCGTGGAGCATAGGCCGCCAACAAGAGCTCGCCAGGCAGTTCGGTCCTGGGCCACTCTTTCCAACTGTCTCCATGTCTGGTTCATTATTTTGATGTCCGTGTCCAGACTTCGGCGCCAGGAGTTCCTTGGTCTCCCTCTCCTCCTTCTACCCTGTGGGTTCCATGTTAGGGCTTGCCTTGTAGTGCTGGATGTGGATTTCCGTAGGGTGTGTCCGATCCATTCCCATCTTCTTCGTAGGATGTCGTCTTCCACTGGTTGCTGGCCTGTTCGCTGCTGCAGTTTTTGGTTACTTATGGTATCTGGCCATCGTATTTGTAGAATCCTTCTAAGGCATGTGTTAATAATGTCTGGATTCGTTTCATGATCATAACACACTGTAAAATACTGTTATTATAAGTCTCTTATGCTCAACCACTGAACCTGCTGATACAGTTGATTTTATGTGACCAATGTCCACAATATGTATCTTTACAACAGAAGTTATTTTTATTTCAGTTATACTTTGCTGGTACAAATATATAACTAATCTAACCATCACTGTGTAATACTTCACAAATACATTTTACTTGATACTTAACACAATATGAAAATTAGCCTAACCTTTCTAATGTGATACTTCTGGGGCAGATCAAACAATCTTTATGTGATACTTCATTTGGGACATTCTGACTGTCATGTTATGCTTCATCAAGTCAAATATAAAACCTAGCTTAATCATCATTATGTGATATGTTATAGACAAATCTAACATTCTATTTAACCAAGCTAATTCTCACCTTAGGTTTCCAGTTGAGATACTTCATAGCTCGAGTAATATCTGGCTTTCTCCTCTGTGGATCATCTTCCATGGCCATTTTCTTGACTATTTTGCTTTCTCCACCTGGAAATACATTTTGCCATGATCTTTGGTGACTACTATAATGTTCCTATCATTGCAACACAGTGTCATAATCTTTGATGGCAGCTATTACCACTAATGTTTCATTGCGTAAAATATACCTTTAGGACATTTGGGTTTGTTGCTCTGCATGGTTGTACATCTGGCTTCATTCTCATTCTCCAGTTGCTAAGAGCCAGAAATTCTAATGGATCTATTCAATAATGTTTACTGAGACAGGCAACAAAATATACATGATGAAAAAAAAAAAAAAATAAATAAATAAAAAGGCTAAATTTATATGTATGATGTTTACCAATCTTATTTGTTGCACAATATTCACAAAATTTAACTTTTTTCTTCTTTTCTTATTGTTTCATCCTGTATATCTTTTCATGAACAAAGTGGTAAAGTTAATGCTACTGAGGAAATTGATCACTACACTGCCTTCTGCACTTAGCATGTGGGTTAAGCTTACTTTTCATGTGTAAGAATCCACACATTTTGAGTCTTTGGTTATTCAAATTTTGAATAGTTTTTGTTTTGTTTTTACACAGACTTGCATGAATATACATGTCTTATAAAATATTGATGCTAAAGTAGCAATGATATTTGGCACTGTGAAAATGCAATGCAGTCCAAATTCTCTCCCCAATACCAAAAGAATTTGATGATTACTTGGATAACATAAAGGTAGGCCTTACAAACTGACCTACAAGTGATCGAATAATCCTAGCAAACTCCATAATTGTATGTTCCTCAGGGTTGCCAAGATTGACTGGAAGTGAGTAGTTAGAATTCATCAAGGCCATCAGACCATCAACAAGGTCACTTACATACTGGAATGACCTTGTCTGCTCACCTTCACCATATACCTGAGTCAGAATGTAACAGTATTCTTACAGATGCATTCATGAGAAAAGGCAAACAAAAACTCATTAACACGAACTTAAGCTTCTTTTTTTTTTTGCTCTACCCTTATCAAAACATCTGTGGTTATGGATTCTCAATGTCGCACATAAATCAGCGAGGGTAAATGTTAACACAGGCTCAGGATTTGCTTTAGGTTAAAAAAAAAAAGGAAAACACCAGTTTCCATGCCATTTAGGGATACTGAGGATACAGTATTAGGCCCGTATTTCCATAACTTTTGGCACATGAAAGTGTGATGTGGTCATTATCACGCCTGGCTGCATTTACCATCCCAGATTTCTTTGGTACTTATTTTTAAAGGCTAGGTCGACCCCACGGCCTTTTTTGTATCAGAAAAAAATCCCACTGCTGGGACTGAACCCAGTACTACCAGATTAGTAGACTGAACAATTTGCTTTAGGAAAATTTTAAAATATTTATAATCAAGGATTTCTTTAGCAACTGAAATAAAGAGAAGGCCACAGAGAGCACAAAAAATAACCACACTACATGGATTCATTTCATATATATGAATAAAATTTGGTAAAGATCATCACTTGATGATTAGGGATGTAACAGATTACAATACCAGATGCTGACTGCTACAGTCATGATAAAACTACACATATCAAACAGACTAACTATAGCACTTGTGATAAAACTCTTGACATATCATGCTAAACAATGATATAAGCAACTTACTAAGATAAAATGCCGACATAACAAACCAAACATATCAACCAGGCTTACTGTGACAAGATAAAATGACGACATGACAACCAGATGGTCATATGATGATTTCCCTAATAAGTTCACTTCTTAAAATTAAGGCTAAAAACAAAACTGCTACATAACGTCAGTGTGGCACAAATATATAAACAGACTTACAGTGATAGATTCATTCTGTAAAACCTGGAGGATGAAGTTACTGACAACTCTTCCATCATTCATGTGCATTCGTGGTCCAAATGTGTTAAAAATTCGTGCCACTCGAACCTCCACTTTCTCCTGATATGGGAAAAATGTATTATCAGATCAGCCACTGCAAAAAAGATGATTTGGGCAAACAAGATAATAGCCTTGCAAACAAAGAGCAAACTATTTCATTCAAATGCTGGTACAGTACAAACATTCTGACTAAAATAAGTTCAATCTCCACACGTACACTCTTCAAAGGTATAAAATACAAGAAATAACTAAAGAAGAAATTAGACAATGTTTGGCTATGCACAAACAAGTCAGAACATACTTTTTATAAACTCAAAGTTACCCACATTTATTGCACACATTTAGCACACATACCTCAACTTTTGTTCCTATGTGATAATGGAGATCACAACTGTCCAAGCATGCTACATTTTCATCAACCAGTTTCTGCATGTGTATTTATGAAATATCACACTTACTTGTGCTCTGTTATAGAACTAAACTGGTCTCACCTGCATCCATGACTTTAACTCCAGCCAAACCTTTCCTGGTCTTTGTTGTGATATAGTCTGTGCTATTTGAATCCCAAGCAGCAACCAAATCTTATGGCTAGATACATCATCCAACTCAACTAGTATGATGAACACCACAAACCTTGTACAGTGGCTACTTGTTCTCCTATATCAGGGGATAGTCCTTTCAGTGATAGACTATGCACTGGAAATGCTAATAGTCAGCCACACAGGAATAGTAAGGCTTGTGAAAAGTGAATGAAACACAGTATTTCCTTGTACTTCCATGTACTGATTAAGTTTCAAAATATAACTAAATGTATGAAAGTTTCATAAATGCAAAGTTTTTTTAGGAAAAAAGAAGCAATGTGATGTTTTTAGACAATAATTGTGCCCTACTTACCATCGGGTACCTCTATATCTAGAGTACTTACCATCCCAGAACTACCTGTCTTGTTTTGGTATGCTGCATTCTTGCTAAAATAATGTCTGAAATAACCTTCTAACTACTTCTCCAGTCGTCTAATATGTCTAGATCTACTTGGGAACAAGAACAGTGGTCTGGTCACAGGGCATGTCCATACGCCCTATCTGCATCACCAAAAATTGACATTTCTTGGTCACAAACTTCGTTTTTCACACTCGAATCAGTTGTAACTAAGCACTCTTTCGCCATTTTGAAAAAGGACATGAGCAGTTAACGTGCGAACCAAAATGTGAGTTGCAGTTATAGAAAACGAAACATGTGGCAGTATTCTTCCTATGGCACCAAATTAAAAAATCGACTATGCCAGTATACTGCCTACGGCATGGAAAGAGTCAAATGTTGCCACTGGAAAATTAATCCAAAGTACTTCTTCTTTGTTCGCTTCTACCACCAAGACTGCCCCGTGATCCTCTTAAATTTACTCATGTGGTCCTCGATAGGTCCCGTGGTCCCCCCCTTGTGGTCCCCGAAACGACCACATGAGATCCACAAGAGGACCACAAGAGGTTCAGAGTATCACAGGGCTTGAGCCTGTATTCTTGGTGGGTCTCAGAAGCGGGAATGCGTAACACCATGGTTTTCATTGCACCAGTTTAATACAGAGTTAGACTTTCTCACCAGAAAACCTCGACGTGTTTTGGATATCAATATATTCCCACTGGGTGAAAGGTGGTTGTCCATCCAGCCTAGAGTTGGACTTTCTCACCGGAAAACCTTGATGTGTTTTGGGATACATGTGTATCCCCACCGGGTGAGAGGTGGTTGCCCATCCAGTCCAGCATTGGACTTTCTCACTAGAAAACCTCAGTGTGATTAGGATACGCATACATCCCTTTCGGGTGAGAGGTGGTTGCCTATCTAGACTGCATTGGTCCAGTGTCTCCGACTTCAGCATTTTGTGGTCATGGCCGCTACCCTTCCCAGTTGTGACCAGGATGGAGCTTTTGTCCAGGAGGACAAATCCTCACCACTAGTAAGTTTCACCCCTGGGATGAGCCGGTTTAGGCATATTATCCCAGTATGGGCGTGTTTGGGACATGAACGACCTTTACAGTGGAGGTACCGTGACATGAGTAGCCATCAAGTTTCACCCCTGGTTTAAGCCAGTTTAGGCATATTTCACTAGTATGGGTGTATATCAGACATGGCCAGCCTCTAGAGCAGAGGTGCCGTGGTATGAGTAGCTCTCGCCGCACGACCACTGGACATATCGACTAAGCTTCACTTTATCCTTTCCATCACCTTTTCACATCAGCACCACACGGCAACACTAATTTATTTTTTGCATTTTCTTCATTGGCCGGGAGGAGTTTCACTTCATGCACGGCATCTGAAGAATCTTGCCAGCAGTGTCTTAACCTCTGGGTTAAGCTGGTTCAGGCATTTCGCCCGATATGAGTGCACATAGGACGTGGCTGACCTCCAGACCAGAGGTGCTGTGATTTGACTACTGTTTATTTCGCTTAATCTTTTCTTTCACCTTTTTCCACAGTGGTGCTGTGCAGCAACCCCATTTGCACCTTTTTTCACTGGCCAAGAGGAGTCCCACTCCACACACAGCAGCTGAAGAATCTCGCCAGCAGCAATAGAAGAGCTACCAAACATGACTCTCATCTACACGAAGCATCTGGTTTTCAGGTGCCAGATATTCACCTTCGACCCTTCTACTGTCAGTTTAAACAGTTCTGCCACGAGAAGGCCAGGAGCTGGACTTGACTGTCAGAGGCTATTTGAGACACACACCACTGGAATGGAAAGTGTATCCCCCACCCCACCTCCGGCTATAACAGTCCTTAGAACCATCCAAAGTACTGAAACAAATCCATCTCAAATTACTCATGTAGAAAAAAAATCTAAACATACCTCCATAAACTTCTGATGTGGAAGCCAGCAAGAGTCGTGCCCTGACCCTTTTTGCCAGACCTGATAAAGACATCAGCAAGTGACAACTGGTCAGCATAAGTTTAAATGGAGCATTGCTGACCCTATACAATTAAGAATTACAAAGTTTCTTAGTTGTGTCTTCTGGTTTATGAGGCTCATACCGAAAGTCGTGAGCAAAAATTTTTTTTAAATCAGAATTTACAGATAGAGAAAATATAAATGTATCACCTTAACTGCGTCCTTTTCTTCACTTTTCGACATAATCTCCATTTCTCTGCACACATTTTTCCCATCTTTGCAAGTTTGAAAATACCCTCGCTGTAGAATTCCGTTCCAGTTGACCGACGGCACAGACGCACTGCTTTCTGGGCATTCTCTTTGTGGGACCCAGTGGGTGCACTTTTCTATAGCCTAGGGTTTCAATCATTTCCTGTACTGCATTGTGTCCTATTCCAAGATTTACAGTGATTTCAGATACTATGACATGTCTGTCTTCTTTAATGATGTTGTCAACCCTTTCCACATTACATTCAGTGGAGGCAGTTCAAGGGCGACCGCTGCGAGGCATATCTTGAATTTTCGTGTTTCCATCTTTGAAATGTTTCAACCACCTCCTAACACTGCTAGCACCAATACATACATCTCCATAAGCAAACTGAAGTCTTTGGTGAATTTCAGCAGCAGGGATTTCCTCTTTAACAAGGAACTCAATAACAGCACATTGACGAAACAAAACTTCAGCACCTGCCATTTTGTTTATGCTCTGCGTGGTCACGTGAGACATGATGGTGACATCATGTGACCTCTATATGACAGAGGTGATACATTTATATTTTCTCTATCTATAAATTCTGAATTTTAAAAAATTTTGGCTCATGACTTTTGGTACGACCCTCATATTTCTCTCCTCGGCTTGTCCATTTGCCCCTTTCCTAAGTGCTTTCCAAATTCTTTTATAGTTCCTCACAGTTTTTCTTTGCACTTGATTCCTTTCTTCTCAACAACCTCTATTTCTCCCACTTATCTTTTGTTCTACTCAAAGCCTCTATTTCTCCTATTTTCTTTTATTACTCTCCTACCTCTCTTTCTACACACAACTTTTATATTTCCCACCTAAGAGCTTACAATCTTATATATTTGCTATATAAAATTTTTCTTAAAAAATGTGAGAAAAAAAATATGCCAACAACTGTCATTTCTGAAAACTCCCTCACATATTCTGAAGTCAGAGTTGTAGATTAAAATACTAACACTAATGATTATAAAAGTTATCTCACCCAACATATTGATAGTGCCCAGTGTATTGGTCTTGAGCGTCTTGATAGGATTGTACATGTAGTTTGGTGGTGAGGCTGGGGAGGCCAGATGATAAATTTGGTCCACTGTGAACATAGCAGGTTTAGATGGTGATATGAAATTAGTGTTAAAGCATGAAAAATATAGTTAACTAATATAAAAAGTGTTTGTGACAGCATCTAATACAAACTGATCAACAAATAAAGTTCGAACGAACATACTTTATTTTCAAAGGGTTAAGAATTGGGCAACAGATGTGTCTAATACTCTGCCCTTCATCATACAACTTTCACTCAGTCACAGTCATTCAGCACTTGTTAATGAGCATAATAAGCAAGAAGAAACAATTAAGTGGTTACATAAATAAATAATACACTATCTCTTGTCCATATACTCCACACTCTGGTTTATGTAACTACATGAAATAAACTTAATTACATTCTCACATTTATTATAAACTAACAAATTTATAGAAAAGCAGTAATGAAAAATACAACAATCAAGCCATACTTTGACTACATTAGACTTTGACAGTATATATTTACCTATACTTTTCATATATGCAAGTAAATGTAGATACATATATTCACACACAAATGCAAGTACATACCACAGTTATTCAAATACATGCAGACATACATACATACATATATATTTATTTGTAACACACATACATATATAATATATACATACACACACACATATATATATGCACACACATACATATGTAAGCATACACATACACATATAGACATTCACACATACAAATACATACTTACACATATTCATACAGGTATACAAATACACATAAACACAAATACAATTTAGGGAGGCATATAGTCTATATCAAACAGATACTGACAAAGTTTGAAATTATAAGAACGAATATTACTTATAAGTTTTATATGAGTTGGTAGGGCATTTCAAAGGTGGGCAACTGAGTAAGAGAAGCCTTTTTTTTCAGTTCTAAGAATTAAGGTACATGATTCACAATGATGGCTCATTATATCATAAAGTGACAGCAAATGTTAACTCTTAGACGACCAGCGATCCCTAGAAGGATCTTTGTGCGCCGGGCCTTCCCAACCGAGAGCCCTATAACTTTCATTCACTGAAAACACAATGTTACTTTCATTTAACCAGTTAGAACTCTTTTGAATACAAAGTTAAACTAGTGTTTTATGCTTGGGGAATGGAAGCCATATTGGAAATATAGATAGGGGGGTAAAATTCAAGTTTATTTCGAAATTGAGTGGTAGAATGGTCACACTAACTGACTAGACCTATCTTACTATATGTGTTTCTCATAACTGTAGATCTGTTAGATTTATCGGATGTCACAAACATCCATAAATATTGATTTTCTGTGTTGAAATTTGAATGACTATGTATTCTATATTGGATTATGACACAGTTAAGGTAAATATAAAGTAGATTTTATTGCTCAGCCCTAACATTTTTTTAGCGCCAAAAAATCGATCCATCGTTTCACACCAGTTTTTTCTTTTCTTTGTTTTTTTTTTAATGACAAATAACTTCATTTATGGAATCTTCATTCATTTCCACTTATTTTAATGTGTGATACACACGTGGTGATCATGGAATTAAGTTGGTACAATAACTTTTACATAAGGACCCCCGTTCTCCAAAATGTCCACGCCCTTCTCCAATGTCCATGTCGTCAAAAACTAAGGATCGATTTGGAAGTAACGCGGTCTCGAAAGAGTTAAGTCAGCAGATTGTTTAACTTCAGTAGCTAGGCATTTGTGTATATCAAGATATGTTGAGCAGAATGAGAAAAAAAAATCTTACACTACCATGCTGGTAGGTTTTAATGATTATACTTCTCTATTTTGATGATTAAACATCCCAATTATGTGCAGTTTTTGAAATTTCTAATTAGTTTGGTTGCTTTTCTTTTCCTGTGCCACTCGATCAGTGGATTTAGATATTTTTATTTCATTCTCCCTTTAGCATATGGTTTTTATAAATATGATATTAAAATAATGATAATAAGAGTAATGACAGTATTAATAGCTGATAATCATGGAGTACCATATAGTCATTACTGAAGGTTACAAGGGAGTGCTGAAATGTTTTCAGTCAGACCAAGAAGGGAGTGACTAGAGCTATGAAACTTGCATCTTATTTCACACTTTCACTCCAAAGTTCAACACACTTAGTACATCATTTCTCAAGTTTCTTTAACCCTTCCAAAATAAACGTCTGGTCACTTAAATACTGCTCTGTTGCTGCTATCACTTCTGTAATTTGAAAATTTCCTCCCATTCAAACACTTTTGTAAGAATCTGGAAACATGAAATAGACAGACAGGGATAGATCTAGTGAGCAGGGTGGATGATGTAAGCACTCAATTCCAAATTCTTCAAAACATACACTGTCTTGTGAGCAATCACTTTGCCCTGCAATATGAGAACACCTTTCCTTGCCCATTTTTTTTTCAATTCATCCTTTAGTTGGCACAGCAAGTTAAAGCAGTATTCTGCATTAATTGTTTGGTCCTTGGAAGATAATCAGTCATCAAAATACCTTCCTTATTCCAAAAAAAAGTGGCTATGACCTTTCCTGCTAACTTTTGGCATTTGCATTTCTTCGTCTGTGCAGAATCAAATGTCGCCACTGCAAGGGCTGTTGTCTGCCTCAAGATCATAGTAGTTTAACCTTATGTCATTGACAGTGATGAGTCATTCCAAAATGTTACTGCTAGATCACTCAAACTGGTGCAAAATCAACTCGGAGGTGTTCATCTGATTTTATTTTTATCACCATTCAAATCTTATTCTTCTTCATTTGCTTCTACCACCAAGACCGCACCATGATCCTACTGAATTTATTCCTGTGGTCCTCGATAGGTCCCGTGATCCTCCTGTGGTCCTCGACAGGTCCCGTGATCCTCCTGTGGTCCCCAAGAGGACCACACGAGATCCCCAAAAGGACCACAAGAGATTCAGAGTATCGCAGGGCTTGGGCCTGTATTCATGGTGGGTTGCAAAAACCATTAAAATATTTCTTCACACATTTAACTGGCTATTTCTGCATACCAAAATGCTCATGAATTATAAACCCAGCATTTTCCTGGATATCTTTAGTGTCTCAACAATTTATCTTTGAAAAAAAAAACAACAGAAAGGAAAAATATACACACAATATATCTGTATATCAGGTACTACAAACATCAAGTTCTTTACACACATATCACAATATACAAGGTATAAAGATTACATCTAAACATAGTATAGCAAACAGTGAGTTTGATGTTCATAACCTGAATCATATCTTGTAGCTACATTCTGGCTCCTCTGTGTAATTTCTGTACAAACAGGGCATTGTGTCTATAGCTAACATTCATTTTTTTTTAGCCTAATCTTCCTATACACACTACGATACACACTACAATGAGATTTACTAATATCTTTTATAGTGAAACATTTGTCAGATGAAGGTTCACAAACAGATTTACTTTTCTTTTAGCTTGCATGGTTATAGCTGCTTTCATGAATGAGACAGAGAGAGATACATAATGTATCCTTTATGCTGCCCTAAACTGTTGGTTCATACACTATGATTTAATTTTTATTCTCTGCCCAGGCGCGAGATGCAGCTATCTCTGTCAGTTACAAGAGTCATGTCTCTCAAACATATAACTTTCTTACAAATGTCTCAGACAGATATGACTGTGACAAAAGTCTCAAACACACTAGAGAAAGGCAAGTTTCAAATATACGTTATTCTAATAACAGTCTCTAATATACAAGATTCTAACAAATGTTTCACTATAAAAGATATTAGTAAATCTCATTGTATTCTGATAGTGTGTATCACAATACTACAAACATTTTAGTGTACCAAATACTGATAAAACATACAAAATGTCCACATCAAACAATGTATAAACACTTAGAATGCTATACAGAGAGAATAAATCACTGACATCTCTCACCTTCAATATACAAAGGATTGACAATGTCATGATGTAGCAACTCAAAGTTTTCATGACCAATCCAGTGCTCCACATTTCGCTTTCGACCTGTGAAAAAGTTGTCTACCACTGTGACCTCATGACCTTGCATCATGAGCCGGTCCACAAGGTGGGAGCCAACAAATCCAGCACCACCTGTAATCTGATAGTTGAAAGGGGAACATCACAACTACTTGGCCACAATTTATACTGTTTACATGACATAAAACAACTGTGTGCTACATGACAACATACTGGACTGATATCTTCCTTACAGCATTTCTCCATCACCGATTCTGTGCTATACTGGACCTGATGATAACATCAACACAAACATTTCAGCTTCCAATGTTTGTGTCTTTCATTTAGTTAAACATAGTCATATTATTTCACTAACTCAGTAATTACCTCATGTAGTTAATGCAATCATCTGTTACTACTACTTTATTAAGTCAGTAACTAACTCATTTTGTTAATACAATCATCTCAGTTGCCACTGCTTTAGTAACTCAATAACTGACTCATTTTGTTAATACAATCATCTCAGTTACCACTGCTTCAGTAACTCAACAAATGACTCATTTAGTTAACAGTCATCTCAGCTATCATTTTTTCATTCATTCAGTAATTAAATTATATAATCAATATCACAAAACCATGATTATAAACTGACCAAAATGCGCTTCCTGTCTTTATACATGAGAAATTTTACTTTTGGGTAGCTCTTCTTTCTGGTGAATAAAGAAAGATAAACAAATCTAATCAAGAGCACAAAATGCTGTGCTTCATTAAATGAATAGTTTTTATGATTATATGAGGAATAACTGTTTACATTTGAATGAGATGGTAGTATGCATTAATTGGGAGTTATGCATTAATTGGGAGTATGTTAGTATCTGTTTTTCGAATTCTATGAAAACTTTCTATAACTTTCATATCATTTGTTCACCTCTTAGTCATAGCAAGAGAATGTTAACTATTTAGATGTTTTATAATAATCCACCCAACAGTAACAGAAAAAGAATATTAACAATTCTGATGTTTAACAAAAATCATCCAGTAGTGACAGCAAGAGAACAGTATTATTTGGGGTAGTAATGGCAAGTTAACAATTTCATGTTTGAAAATTTTGCACCAAAAATAAATTGCTTGCAATGAATTTTAATTACTTTCTTGCCACTGTCTGTTGATGTAACTCAATCTATAATGGCTATCAGTTTTTGTATCACCATATTTGAATTTGTGTTCATTCTCTAAAATTTGGGGAAATTCCTCAACTCAAAATGAGTCCAAGGGGGTGTAAAGAAGACTGAAGTGTGCTAAATGGAGGAGTATTTTTCCAATTTAGGAAGAGAGATGGCTAATAAGGTGAAGAGTCAGAGTTTCCAGCTCAAATTTTTGGGAAACGAGATAATGACTCTTAGTCTTACATCTTACATCCTTCCCGTGCCGTTAAACATCACATAGGGGTCGCATAGTTGTTTGCCAAGTTTTCCTTTTCTCGGCGAGTCTTTCAACTTCATCAAGGGATGTTATTCCTACTAAACTGGCTTCTCTTAACAATGTCCTCTTTAGAGTTTCATGTGGTCGACCTCTTTTTCTTCAGCCTGTTGTGCTCCACTTGATAGCTTGCTTTGGTATTCTCGGATTGTTTCTTCTCATCACATGGCCTACATATGTCCATCTTCTTTTTCTGATCAACCATGAGACAGGTTGTTGTTTGCTCATCTGTCTTATCTCTGTGTTGTTCTTAAATTACTTCCACTTTATATCAAGTACTTTCCTTAGGCATTTGTTTTCAAAAGAGTCTAATTTATTGTCTATTTCTTTAATTGATTTCCAGCTTTCGCATACATAAATGTGGGTGGATATTACATTTGAATTAAATAATCTTAACTTGGTTTTTGTGCTTATAACTTTTGAAGTCCATATATTCTCAAGATTTTTGAAGGACAATGCTGCTTTTGCAATTCTAATTCTAACTTCTTTCTTGTGCCACCATCCTGGTCTATGTAGCTGCCAAGGCATGCAAATTGGTTTACTTTATCAATAGCTGTTCCCTCTACATATATTTTTCCTTCTTGGTTAATGAGAAGTTTCATTATTTTTATTTTGTGTTTGTTAATTTCAAGACCTATTTTGCTAGCCAAGGAAGACAGGGAATCTGTTTTTTCCTGCATCGATTTCACATTGTCACTAATAAGAGTTATGTCATCAGCAAAATCAAGATCTTCTATTTGGGTCCCAATTACCCAATCAATGCCAGTTTTACCTGTACAGCATCTTTTCATTATAAAGTCTATAGCAATTCTAAAAAGCAATGGAGATAATATACATCCTTGTTTCATGCCTGTTTCAATCTGAAACTATTTGCTTATTCCTTCTTCTGTCTTGACTGCACAAACATATACGTTGTAGAGATCTCTAATGATGCTGACAATTTTAGATGATATTCCATACAGTCTTAAAATTCTCCACAATGAATCTCTGTGTATGCTATCAAATGCCTTTTTAAAGTCTATAAAGGTCAGTATTAATGGTTTATGCCTTTCAATACGTTCTTCAAGTATTATTCTTAGAGTAAAGATCTGGTCAAGAAAACTTCTCCCTTTCAAAATCCTGCCTGTTCTTCTCTCATTGCAGTATCCACTACATCCTTAATTCTATTCAGAATCACTTTATAAAACACCTTTGACACAACTGATAGTAAGGTTACACCCCTCCAGTTATTGCAGTCACTGAGGTTGCCTTTTTTTTGGGGTATTTTAACGATTCCCTTTTTCCATTTAGAAAGGACCTTTTCTCCTTTCCACACTTTATTAAACATTCTCTGCAGTTGGCTCATGTTCTCACTGTTAACAGCTTTTAACATTTTGACTGTTATTTCATCTTCACCTGCAGCTTTGTTGTTAGCCATTAGATTCACTGCTGTTTCAATTTCATTCTGTGTAACTTCATCTAAGCTGACATTTAGTTGTGGGACTGGTAAATCGGTTTCAAGGTTTATTAATTCATTTGGGTGTGGTCAATTAAGTATTTCTTAGAAGTGTTCGGCTCATCTTTGCTTTTGGTCTTTACTTGATGTTAACAGGTTGCCAGTTTTGCTAAAGACTGGTCTTTCTCTGGAGGTAATAGTACCTGTTAGCTTCTTCTGTATGTTATATAGAGTTTTGCTGTCTCCTGTTTCTGCTGAATTTTCTGCTTCTTTTTCCATATTGTCCATATATTCTCTTTTGTCTCTTTTAGCTGAAATTTTTACTTTATTGTCTAGTTCTTTGTATGCTGCTTCTGCCAAAACTTTTTCAAGCTCTGTCTTTACATTCAACATGGCTAATTTGGCTGCTCATCTTTCATGTATGTATTTCCATGTGTTATCCGATATCCATGCTTTTCTACTTGTTGACTGCAGTCCAGCACTTGCTTTTGTTGCCAAAATGACTCTTAGTACTGATTCATAAAGAAAATATACCATGATAATCATAAAACACTTGTGAATAAGAGAAGGTTAAAGTAAGAGATGGATGGAAGTGAAATGAGTTCCAGTGTTTGCAGGTTAATTGTAACAAAATGAGTGAAACACTTGTATACAAAGACACACAACCAATAGATTTAGTCAGAGATCAGCAGACAGTACGAATGAGACAGATACATATATCAGCAGACAGGAAGACCTGAGACAGAAATCAGCAGATAGGATGAATGAGACAAGTACAAAGAAAAGATTTAAAAAGAAAAAACAAAAGTAAATGATTAAATATGTAATTAATAAAAAAGGGGGTATTCAACAGATATTTATAAATAAACTGGTGACAGCCATACCCTTGTTCAAGGTGTTGAATCTTGTTATCAATCTGCTGAATTGCTGCTGCCAGTTCATCATTACTTCTGTGGGTATCACATGGACAGTCAACATTCAATGAGTTCTACAATTTTAGTTTTAAATTCTTTTCAACTCTTTAAAAACGTTAGTTGTAAACAATGTAAATTTCCTTCTATTTCAGTCATCACACAGACTGTAGATAATGTATATTTGTATCATACATCTATGTCATCAGAAAACATTTACTACTAAAAGTACCTGTCATCTTATCATCTAGGGCCAGCTGTTAACAAACCACTATCTCTTGATGTGGATATAGAATCCTTCTTTATCTCAAACAAATTTTAGTCTTCAAAACTGTTAACAACAAACCGAACTAGACACAAATTTCCCTCAAAGGTAAATTTACTTTGTTCCATATTTTGTCCCTTTTCAACTCTTAAATGAAATCATTTCATGTATCATATTGTAGGAATATGCGAAACCTGATCTTGACATACAGAGAACATGTGATGTCTGATCCTGATACAGTGGATGGAAAATATGAAAACCTGATCATGACAATGTAAAACCTGACACTGACATCGTGGAGGGAAAATATGTGAAACTTAATCTTGATATAAAACAAGGGGTCTAACAGGGATGCATACTGTCGCCCTACTTATTTAACTTGTATATTGAAAATATAATGAGAAATGTCAGAGAAGATGTAGACAAAGAATATTAAGATGCCATAAAAATTGGAGGTTATGAATTACCAGAGATATGCTGATGTCACAGTATTACTGTCCACAACACAAAAAGGAATGGAAAAACTAATTATGTCAGTTCGTAAGAATAGTAAAGAGCAAAACCTCTATCTTAATGTGAAGAAAACTATATTGATGACAACTGACAAAACAAATAAGGCAGCTGAAATATATATCAATGAGAACAAATTGGAAGTGGTGGAGTTTTTAATATCTTGGACCATTACTAACTAATAATGGAGATACAATGAGGGAAATTAAAAGGAGGACATCTTTTGCTCTTCAGAAAGTAAAACAAGTAAAGAATCTGTGGAGAGGAACAGACAGAACTACAAAAATAAGATTTTTTAAGGGCATGTAATTTTCCCATCACAACGTATGCTTGTGCGCCCTGGACACTTAACAAAACAGCTGAGAAACACATAAATGCCTTTGAATGTAAATGCTACAGAAGAATTCTTCAAATATTATGGACACAAAAAGCAACAAATATATCCATACTACAATAACTTAATATTGAAGAAGGCTGGCTAGTAAAAGAGGATTAAACATTAAACATCATGATAACTTAGAGAAGACCATCTTGGAAGGGTATATAATGGGAAAAAGAAAGAGAGGAAGACTAAGGCAAAGATGGCTGCAAGACATCGTTGATAATCTGCAATTGGATGCATCAGCAGCAGAGCATCTGCCTTACAACTGAGAGGCCTACAGGAGAGCTGTTAGGGAGGCACAGTTCTGCAACGGACATTGAAATGATTGACTGAATCTTGACATAGATAGGAGAATATGTAAAATTTGACCCTGACATAGTGAATGGAAAATATGTGAAACCTAGTCTTGACACAGAGAGGAGAATATGTAAAACGTGACCCTGATATAGTGATATGTGAAACCTAATCTTGATAACCTCAAGACGAAGTCACTAAAAACATATTTTATTATAGTGAAAAAGAAAATAGGTAAGGCAATGTTGAAAGTCTCTTAGTATACACAGTTACTGAATGTTATCCCTTATCCAGGAGCTTTCCTGTATACATAAGGAAAAAAAACCCAATCAGTTTAATATACTGTCTTATCACTTTTTTATAGCATTAAAACATCATTAAAATGTCATATTCATCATACTTATAATTCTAACATATTTGTCAGTTTATCACAACCAATATCACAGACACAAAATGCTATTTCTCCATAAAGAATGGAGTCTGACTGCATCCCACACGCTTCCCCTAACATAAAAAAATAAGAGAAAATTAAAGTTTGCCACATACAGCTACAGCCAAACTTTTGAAAATGTTGCTTCTATGAATTGTACCAGTAATCTGTTCCTGCACAAGAAATTCTTGCAAACATCACTATTTCTGTGACATAACAGTGAATGTTACTGTACATATCTATCACTATTTCTGTGACATAACAGTGAATGTTACTGTACATATCTATCACTATTTCTGTGACATGACTGCAAATGTTACTGTACATATCTATCACTATTTCTGTGACATGACTGCAAATGTTACTGTACAGATATATATCACTATTTCTGTGATATGACTGCAAATGTTACTGTATAGATCTCTCTCTTAACCTTAAGTGCCCAGAGCACATGGGGCTTCCGCAAGGGTTTTCCACAAATGCCTGTCCTTCGCCTTTTTTTCTGCTCTTGCCCAGGTGAGCCCTCTATAGCTCAACATCCCTTCTGTTGTTCTTCTCCATGTCTCTTTTGGTCTACCCTTACTTCTGTTCCCCTGTAGTGTCCATCTTAGTGCTATTTTTGGTAGTGAGGTGTCACTCATTCGGAGCACATGTCCCAACTATCGCCAGCATCTTTCCTCAATAATTGTTGTCAGTGGCTTCATCTGCATTTCTGCCAATAAGATGTTATTTCTTATGGTGTTTGGTCAAATTATTTTTCTAATTCTTTGTAAACATTTAGTCTGGAAAGAATTCAACTTGTTTTCTATGGTTCTGGTGATTTTCCAGCATTCACTTCCATAGAGTAGTACACTTAGAACATTACTCTTAAATATCCTGATTTTCATATTTATGTTTAGTTTTTTTTATTTCCATATAGTCTGCAGCACTGCAAAAGCCTGGTTTGCTCTAGTAAGTCTGCTGTTGATGTCCTCTGTGCTGTCTCCATTTTCTACTACTCTACTGCCAAGGTATACAAATTCGTTGACCTCCTCCATTAACTTGCTATCTACTCTGAGTACATTTCTGTTGTTCACATTTTGCTTCATTAACTTTGTCTTTCCTATGTTGATCTTTAGTCCTATGTTGTTTGCATTCTGAGTTAGCTTGTTTATTTTATCTTGCATATCTTTGTGGCTGCTTGATAATAGACAAATGTTGTCTGCAAAGTCAAGGTCCTCCAGCACTGTGTCAAGGGTTCATTGTAATCCTCTGCATTTGTCTGATG
Source organism: Achatina immaculata (assembly GCA_009760885.1). NCBI lineage: Eukaryota > Metazoa > Mollusca > Gastropoda > Stylommatophora > Achatinidae > Lissachatina > Lissachatina immaculata. The sequence continues at coordinate 3,486,493 of CM019707.1, forward strand.
TTGCCTCCTTCATTAACCAGTCTACTGCCAAGATAAATAATGTTGGTGATAGTACACATCCCTGTTTCACTCCTGTTTGTACCCTAAAGCTGCTGGAGGTATGTTCTCCACAGATAACTTTGCACTGAAAACCCTCATATAGGGTTTTGATTACATTTACTATCTTATGGGGGTGGCCATGCCATCTTAGGATTTTCCACAGTGCATCTCTGCTGACACTGTCAAAGGCTTTCTCAAAATCTATGAACAATGCATATGTTGTGCTATGCCACTCATTTGCCTGTTCTACTGTATAGATATATATCACTATTTCTGTGACATGACTGCAAATGTTACTGTACAGATATATATCACTATTTCTGTGACATGACTGCAAATGTTAATGCACACTTCCATTATTATTTCTGCAACATGACTTTAAATGTTAGTACAATTTTCAGTCACAAAACACATCAACATACCTTTCATGTGTTGCAGTTTCAAAAGATGGAAAACTCTGATATATCACTGCCAAAAAAATAACATATAACATAATTTTATCTTACATATGTAATCATTAGCAAATATTATATCAAACATACACTCAGTAGTCACCCATACTAACCACTATAGAATAGTGTTCAGACATATAATAAGTTATAAGTTGATTTTATAACCCATTACATTAATAAAGATTCTTAGATATGATAGTTTACTTATTCTGTCCAACTCATTACATTAACAAAGGTTTCTGAAATGATGGTTTGTTTACTTACTTCATCCATTCTCTTAACAAAAGGACATGATTAATCCAATAACCAATGTAATAGTTATGACTTCTTTATCACCATTTTAAAGAATTCTTACATCTTACATCCTTCCCATGCCATTAAACGTCACATAAGGCTCACATGATAGATCATCAGGTTTTCCTGTTTTCAGCAAGCTTTTCAATCTCATCAAGGGATTTTATCCTCTCTTAACAATGTCCTCTTTAGAGTTTGACATGGTTGATCTCTTTTTCTTCAGCATATTATGTTCCGCTTGATAGCTTGTTTCGGGATTCTATGACTGTTTCTTCTCATCACTGATCGACATATGTCTATCTCCTTTTTCTGATCACCCATGAGACAGGTTGTTGCTCGCTCATCTGCCTTATCTCTACATTGTTCTTGAATTCATTCTACTTTATACAAAGTATTATCCTTAGGCATTTGTTTTCAAAACAGTCTAATTTCTTGTCTGTTTCTTTAGATGTTTTCCAGCTTTCACATGCATAAATGAGGGTGGATATTACATTTGAATTGAATGATCTTAACTTGGTTTTTGTGCTTATTACTTTTGAATGACATATGTTCTCAAGATTCTTGAAGGTCAAAGCTGCTTTTGCAATTCTAATTACAACTTCCTTCCTGGTCTATGTAGCTGCCAAGGTGTGCATACTGGTGTACATCTTAAACAGTTGTTCCTTCTATGTATATTTTTCCTTTTTGATTAATGGGAAGTTTCATTATTTTTGTTTCATCTTTGTTAATTTCAAGTCCTATTTTGCTAGCCAGTGAAGACAGGGTATCTGTTTTTTCTTGCACTGAATTCACGTTACCACTGATAAGAGTTATGTCATCTGCAAAAACAAGATCTTCTAGTTGGGTCCCATGTACCCAAACAATGCCCGTTTTAATTTTAAAGAACTAAGTCACGCTAATTATGAAGATCTCTTTAGCTCAGGTGACAGTCTTATAGATGCTGCAGTAGATCTAGACCCTCTTATTCAAGTTTCATAAGTCTGCTCACCCAAACACATTTAACATATAAATTATGTGGCAAGAATTTGATGGTAATGAAAAATACTGTTCAACTAACTCTCATGTTTAGATACATCTTGGAAGCCTATGCATAGATATGTGGAAGAACTGTCAGACAACCAAATGACAAAATAAGCTCTGTTCAGAGGAAAAAAAACACATTGTAGAATATCTGTTCAGAGGAAAAAAAACATTCCCTCTCTTCATTTTTTGGTGTGTGGAAGAGGGAAATTATTTTGGTGCATTTGTCCTCTCACATGATCTGACCTCTCCGTAGTACCCCCAGTAACAGGCCTAGCCTGGCTAGTGGGGCAGGGATCGCCATAGTCCCTATGCTGGTGGAGTCTGCTAAAGAAGCACTGACCATCCCCTGCTTTTTAGCTGTATTCCGGGGCTGAAAAAACAGCTACCATAACCCGCTCCCACGCCGATACGATGCTGTGCCTCAATACCTCCACAGCATCGGCTGCAAAGAACAGCTTGCAGTTACAGGTAGTTCATACAAGTCTCACATGATCTGCATCACCTCAGTGATTTTGATGACAAGTAAGTGATGAAACATTAATCTAAACATAACATAGTCAAGACGCTTAAGTCTATAATATCACCAAAGTGCTGGGTCACTCAAATTTTGGCAGGAATTCACAGTAAGATATGTTAGGCTACAGTCTCTGAATGGAAAAAAAAACTTTATGCTCAGCTGAGCTGAATGAGGCTCCAAAACTTACCAGCAAAACTGAGCACCACAAACATACAGCACACAACCATTTTCAGCTTTCTTGGGCACAGACGTCGTGACAACCTGATGTGTGGAATACTCAACATGCGCACCAACATTCCTCTGAAGTAAAGTTACATCTGAAGCAGAATATGAAATCTTAAATAAAAATTAACTTTCATACTAAATTATTAACCACTAAAATGTACTCACATATAAATACTCTTATGTATTTTGTAACAGTCAATATCATTACACAATGCATAATTTTAATGTTTGTTAGTCACATCCAGTCATGATTATAATGAAGTGCTATGCATGATTTTAATGTATGTGCAAAAAGCATGAAGATGCATTTGTTTCTCTATCTCTTATTCACAGACACATGCATATAATGATGATGATGAACTGTGCATGATTTTAATGTATGTTACTTGAACATAATGGTGGTGGATAAATTTTACATATATACTGTCATAATGATGAGCCATGAGATGATGAATACATGAATTTAATGTATATTAACTGACATAAACATGATGATGAATGTGTGAAAACTGAAAACAGAGGGAATGTAGTACTACTTTTACAAAATGCCATAGCCTTGCTTATATTCTTTTAAGTTCCTAATAAATCATGGATGAATGGATAAATGTTAAAAGTACTGTCACTTCCTGACTTATGTAAGAGTTGTTTTCTATAAACTTCATGCTATCTACCTTCTTTTCATAAGCAAACAGAATAGCTTGAAAGGTTCTCATGCACGATGTGTTGTAACCTGACAGAACAAACAACTCAAAGGCTGTTATGAGGAAATTTAGCTGAGATGAAAAACTGCAGTAGAAGAATAACTCCCGCAGAATGAAAAAATCTAGAATTAGGCAAGGTGAGGAAAGTATAAGCTCCTTTGTGCGCGGAAGCGATGAACCCACACTCAACACGCGACAAGGTCAATTAGTACTCGTACATACACCTTACAATGGAAATGGCAGTGGAGCAGTTATGGGAATGCCCCCATGCAATGACGCCACCTCCTGAGATCAACCAATCAACGCTGCACCTGCAGCTATTTGCACCGAATTTGACTGAGACAAACAAGAAATGTTCCAAATGCGTGTGAATAATTCTACGTATTCAATTTTCTTTATCCTACCTGCTTGAAAAATGACGAAAGTGTTCAATAAAAAAAAGACAAGTGCAGGTGCAATACAAATATCTCACACTTAAAAAATAACACGACAACCGAGAAATAAATTGCTGGTATTACGCTAGTAAAGGTAGGCCTACTCACTCGCGTGCAATAGACTAATACATTATCAGCCAAACAACATGGCAGATGCTGATGATCCGACCACCAAGTACCTACGATAGTGCAGTGACGAAAGCGCTGTATAAAGGATATTCAGTATTTCACTTAACACAAAAGATGAATTACAACAAGACTACACTGAGTATTACTTGTTTTACAACATAAACACGGCAAGTGTGTGTTAATATAAACTGATTGCGTGTTCTGCCGTTTGTTTTAACTTTTCCCGTCCCAATACTGAACCTGACTTAAAGGTGATATGTCATTCATTTATTTTTGACTTTTCAAGGGTCCTCCCTTTTTTTCAGATTGGCACAAAAAATACACGACTATTTTACCTTTACGATTCCTGGCACAAACAATGCTTTTTTATCTTATTATATGATCATTTCTTATTACATAGGCCATAATTACAGAAAACATCCACAAATAATAGTTACTTAGGGGACATCACACGTGTAGCTTACATATGACTCACGTGCGTTCGTGTGTTTTTAAAAGAAAGAAAAGAAGAGTGGACAGCAGAAAGGGTACTGCAAGGGAAGAGATGCGAACAGATCTTTCTGCAAAGAAGCACGACAAACAGATAAGATCTCTCACTCTCTCCCCAATCTTTCTCTCTTGTACACCCTCACGAACGTGCGCTGGGTACACATAACCATACAACAAACACCGCTGGTAGAACAAGAATTCGCGAGAAAAGCTGTTTGCGCTAGTCTACATGTGCCCGATGTTATCCGCTTCACCCGTCACTTAATGGCCGCATTTACGAGCCCATTATGTTATATATCAATGACTGACAACGTATGTTAAAGCTACAGTAAAGACCGGTTACACATCTCTATTGATCTTTCATCTTCTGGGCAGTCACCTTGTTTTTAAAATAAATACCGTGCTTCTGATAGTCGCTAGCAACAGGCATAGCTGCCTAACATTAAAAAAAAAACAGAGAAACAGATTAAGAATTTAATCAATCTGCGGTTAAAAGAAACTATTCACATACGTTTAATGGTTTATACAAAGCAGGCATTCCAAGGAGAAATGATAAAGAAAGCTACGGCGTTACCTTACTGTCGTGATATCCATCAGACGGTTATCTGCTCACTGGTCTACCTCTCTATGATTTAAGTTTTGTATACCCTGACCCTAGTCCCTGCTGAGTTTCCTACTTTAAACAACCTAAATGAGACCAAGTTCTATACAGAAGTCAGTTTGAAAAAAGAAACTCAATATATTCTATTGCGCCCGTTCTCCACAAAACCTCCCTTTTCCATGATTAAAATTCAGCCCTTTTAATTCTACGCTTGTTTATGTTAGCTCTAAACTATTTTTCATAATAAGGAACTAACAGAGTATTAACATACACTTTTGTATGTCGATATGCCTCTAGTCTGGTATGTGTGTGTGTGTGTGAAGAAAGACAGAGAGAGAGAGAGAGAGAGAGAGAGAGAGCGGGTGGCAAAAAATGTTCGCATTTGGCTGTCAGAAAATGAGAAAAACAGATCGATATTACCTAGTCTGCTATTAATCCAAACACGAGGAATTTATGAATGAATAAATGACAGTGCTATTCAGACTATTGCGATAATTAAACGAACGTGTTTGCTCGACTTTCTGGCTAGACGATGCATATTTTCAGATACATTCGTACGTAGATCGTCAGATAACCAAACTCAAATTGTTTGGGCACGTAATATTCAGGGCGCTATTATTCCGCCTATCCATGTGACACAAGTGTTTGGAGGAAAACAAAAAAGACGGCGGTGTTGTGGAAACTGGTCCCTGTACTCATGGCATGATCTATATCAAACGTGTAAACATCAATGCGCCACGCCCTTCAACCAAGGTGATCTAGTGCGTCCAGTCATAGCCAAAAGAAAAAAAAAAAGAAAAAAAAAACCCGAGACGCACTGCGAGCAGAGAAGCTGTTCAGCCCCAGTGTGCTATTCTCAAGCACAAATTGCAGGCACCTTCATGTATAGAGCTAGTGTCTACGAGTTTACTTAGGTCCACCCTTTTTTTTTTTTTTGCATGTGCATACAAATAGGTTGATTCACGTCGATTACTGGCATTTTGCAGTTATTAAAAAAAAAACCCGTCTTCTAAACGATCGGGATATAACAAGAAACATCTACGCTTTATCTCTACGTAAATACTCATACAATTAGTGTGAAAGAAACCTCTCCACGATATTTTATGTACATTTTAAAAAGTCCAATAAATCACCTGTCACTCGAGTAAAAAAAAGTTCATTCTGTTATTGAAAAGTCCTAGAAAATGTATAGATTATGCCCCCCACGACGTGAGAATGAATGGTTGTATCTAGCACCAGAATTGAACGTTCTGATGTGTCACGCCCGTGGCTGTCGCATTCCAGAATCACTTGTTCCTGACTGCATTTTTCACGGATAAACATCACTTTCTGGATGAGAGTTTTCTGACAAATTCAATGACTAGTACTGACTTGAACCAAATGTTACAAGTTTCCATCTCTTCATTTTTTTCTGTTGGGGGTGGGGGAGGGGGGAGAGAGAGAGAGAGAGAGAGAGAGAGAGTGAGTTGGTGTATTTGTCTTCTCGCGTGATCTGCATCATCATAGCGCTTTTTGATGACAAAGTGAGCGATGAAACACTAATCTAAACTTATTACAGCCGCTTAAGTCAAAATATCGCCATAGAGCTTGGTCATTATGTATGCTTGGGACAATGTATCTAACGGGTGGTTCAAGTCAAGCATAATGTATCTAACGGGTGGTTTAGGTCAAACATAATGTATCTAACGGTTGGTTTAGGTCAAACATAATGTATCTAACGGTTGGTTTAGGTAAAACATAATATATCTAACGAGTGGTTTAGGCCAAACATATCTAACGAGTGGTTTAGGTCAAACATAATGTATCTAACGGGTGGCTCAGGTCAAACATAATGTATCTAACGAGTGGTTTAGATCAAACATGTTTCAAACGGGTGGCTCAGGTCAAGCATAAAGGTATCTACCAGGTAGCTTAGATCAAATATAAAGTATGTATCGGGTGGTTTAGGTCAAACATAATGTATTTAATGGGTGGTTTAGATAAAAAATAATGTTTCAAACGGGTGGCTCAGGTCAAGCATAAAGGTATCTACCAGGTAGCTTAGATCAAATATAAAGTATCTAATTGCATCTACCAGGTTCTTCTTCTTCTTCTTCTTCAGGCTTTTTGACCCATTAAGGCTCATTGCTGCAGGTAAAGTTCGCCTCAATTCCTCTCTAATCTTCTCTCTCCAGTTGGTGACACCAGTTTCTTTTATATCCTCTTCTATATTGTCTTTCTATATCTCTCTTGGTCTACCCCCTGGTCTTGTTACCCTCATCTCTTGTGTGTACATAATGTTATCTTCCATTCTTTCTACATGGCCCCGCCAGCATACTTTGTTCAGTTTCAAGACATTTATAATTCGTTGGGATTTAAATAAGCTGCTCAGTTCAGTGTTCTTTCTAGCTCTCCATTCTCCACTGTTGGTATCCTTTTTGTGCCCAAAGATTCTTCTTAGGATCTTGTTCTCAAAGATCTGCAATTGTTGTTCATATCTACCAGGTTAACTATGGTAAAAATATAACCTACTAGATTGCCTTTTGATATGCATTATTTTGTGTCAGCAGTGATAATAAAAACTACTCTTTTCATAATCTTTTCACTACATTGTGATGTGTAAGACATAAGTCCTAGAACAATTAACATTTAAGAATTGTGTTTTCAAGTCATATTGAGACATCTGCTTTAAGTGCCACACCAGTGCTGTGATGCTTCTTGGCAATATGCAAATATGACCTAAATTCACACTTTCCACTGGCCATGGCTGATAGTAATTAGCTTATACAGTATGCAAGATGAATGATGTCATTTCATAAACAGTGTAAGAATCTGGCTGAATTTAGTATCTTTTGAATTCACTTAGATTTCTTTCTTATCATAATTTGCTCTTGAGCATATCTGCCTCCATAACATACTTCTCAGTTACTACATTTGGAAGTGATCACTGATCCCAGGTGCAGATAACAAGTGTTTTACAACACCATAAAAGTATCATCAGTATAAAATAACTGAGATACCGATCACACTCATGATTAATAAAACAGAAATAACAGCCAGATCTCCATCTCTCTGATGAGGATGGCATTGAAAGACATGAAGAGAATGATTACGAAAAAAAAATCCCACAAAATGTATAGCTGAAACAATGTTAAGCATGACACAAAGACAAAAGAAATTTTACTAACATCAATAACAAAAGCTGAATTCTCTGTTTTTATGCATTATGAGATGATGTTTGTAACCCTCTGAGAGACCATCCTCTCAAATATTTTGGACTGCTCACTTCTTACATTAATACACAAAATATTTTTTTCAATGACCTTTTGAATCAACTGAGAAGGTGTTAGGCAGTAATGACAGTTGTAACCATGAAATCACCCTGTCTGAAACATTAACACAAGTGTTTATAACATTCGCTTATTTTTTTTAAACATTATACTTTGTTCTTGATGATTATCAATGCACTATATATTATATGGGTGTCTGAGTGGCGAAGTGGTTAGTGCACTGGTCTCTCATGGCAAAGGTCAGGGGTTTGAATCTGGCTGGAGGCACCCCAGTCACCCAGCTGTAGAAATGGGTACCCGACTTATTCTGGAGTTGGGGAAGGAAAGGCAGCCAGGCATGATACTGACCATATCACCCTCTAGTGTGCTGACAAGTCAAGGAAAATATGGCCACTAACACCATATCTCTATGTGCTCTAAGGCATGACAGGGTTACCTTAATATATTATTTGTATTTTATATGTATTTTTGACATAACAATTTTGCTTGAATGCATTTATGAAGTGAACATTATTCAATTAATAAGTCACTAGTTTTATCTATTCAGTACAGCAAATTATGATGAGGGTAACTTTCATCAAGAGATTACATTGAATTGTGTCTGACAACAGGGCATAAAGTAAAGTATAACACTTTTCTTGTTAATTAAAGCCACACCAACTCTGCACACATAAAAAGTCTCCACAGAGAAAAAGATTGTTTTATTTGGCATCAGATGCAGAAATTAAAAAAATAAATAAAATTTACAAGTTGAAAGAGAACATTTAGATGCATCAAATGCACAAAATAATGATAATGAAATAAGAATAAACTCTCTATGAAGTATAGTGAAAATATGTCATTTATGATAATGAGCAGAGAATATGCTAGATGTGCATGTCTATCAACAATATTTGTGAAATGCATTTCCAGTGTTGGTAATGATCTTCAAATTAAAGTGATATCAGGATGGTCATCTTGAAATTAATGTGAAGGTGATGGTCATCTTGAAATTGAAGTGATGGTGATCTTGAAATTAATGTGAAGGTGATTATGATAATGAAATTAAAGTGATGCAAAAAAAAGTAAGAAAACATGCTATAAATAAATTACAGACAATAACAACAAAAATGAAAACAGAAACAGTACACTGCAGAAATAACACAGGTCTGTCTGTATCAGACCTAATGTTAGCTGTCATATACTGACCTTTTTTTCCTAAAAAAAAACTCCTGAAATATACATTTAAAAACAGATGTTGCAGATAGGCTGCTCATACGACGCAGAAGCCATTAGCATCTATAATGACGCACCACTATTCCTGGAAATTCTAAGAGGAGAAGGGATATAGGAAAAATAAACTAAAAAGATTTGGTTAGAAATAAAAAAAAAAACTAAACACTGAAGTGTTAAACTTTATAATGTAAGACAGAATAAGGTTCAAGGTTTAAAATTAAGACTCCGACATTACTGTATTCGGGACAACCCCATATATGCCCCGCCGCATGCCGCTGCACCTATCCAAGAGTATGTCTGCTTATAGTTCCTGTCAAGTGTTTGTTGTTTAAGATGCGTTTTCTGACACACAGTTCGGTCCTACCAGCTATTCTGTAAGACAGAATAGATCACGGCGAACTACACTGTATGAAAAGATAGTGCAGACTGCTAAGACATTAAGCTTAACCGCGTATAAAATCTACGTTTATTTTGTTTCCTGCATTAAAAGTTAACAGTATGGAATAATTAAGCTCCATCAACTTCATACGAGTGTAAAATGGGACACGTCTCTGCGGAATATAGACGATCATAAACTTGGATTGCACGCACTTCTGGTTTGTAACATGAAATGAACTGCACAGTGATTAGCAGACGTATGTCCGCTATTTGTAGACGATAAATATCTAGTAAATAGTATTAGAGAAACTCACGATCTAACCCCCACTTTTGAAGCACTCACTTGCCGACCGCCATGACCAGCCTCTCGTCTGCTGTAAACAAGCCTATGTATTCACGATTATCCACCCTTGGCTCGGTTATTTCCGGTAAGTTTCGTCTTTATTCGTCACAATGTTTAGTGCCTGCACGTCACTAAATGATGATGATGATGATGTGTTTGGTGTCTGCACATCACCTAATGATGATGATGATGTGTTTGGTGTCCACTACTCCAGCCCTATCTGCTGATGATTGACACTTTGTTAACACTATTTTATAATTTATGTTGCTCTTACTGACGTCTTCTTTACACTTTCTCGTTGTTACAGTCCTGTATTTCTAACCGAACAACTAAAAATGAAGTATGAAGTTCAACGTAATATTGCAGAAATCAACAGTTCAGTCACACTTTCAATGGATTCTCAATGCATTTTTCAAAAGCACCAAAATCTAATGACATTGCTGGCTGACCTTTTTAAAAAAAAGTGATAAAAAGAAATTAGACTTCATAATGAAAAAAATGCTGCACAGGTAACACAGGTATTGACTGGGTACATGGGACTCAACTAGAAGATCTTGATTTTACAGATGACATAACTCTTATCAGTAACAATGTGAATTCCATGCAAGAAAAAACAGATAGCCTGTCTTCACTGGCTAGCAAAATAGGACTTGAAATTAACAAGAACAAAACAAAAATAATGAAAATTCCCATTAATCAAAATGGAAAAATACACATAGAAGGGACGGATATTGAAGAAGTCAATCAATTTGCATAGACCAGGATGGTGACACTAGAAAGGAACTTAGAATTACAAAAGCAGCATCGATCTTCAAGAATCTAGAGAACATATGGAGTTCAAAAGTTGTATGCACAAAAACCAAGTTAAGACTATTCAGTTCAAATGTAATATCCATCCTCATTTATGCATGCAAAAGCTGGAAAACAACTAAAGAACAGACAAGAAATTAGACTCTTGAAAATAAATGCCTAAGGAAAATACTCGGCATCAAGTGGAATGAGTTCAAGAACAATGCAGAGATAAGACAGATGACTAAACAACAACCAGTCTCATGGGTGATCAGGAAAAGGAGATGGACATATGTTGGTCACTTGATGAGAAGAAATGATCAGAGAATCCCAAAACAAGCTATAAAGTGGAACACAAAAGGCCAAAGAAAAAGAGGCAGACCACGTGAAACTCTGAAGAGGACATTGTTAAGAGAGGCCAAATTGACACATAAAAAATATAAAATCCCTTGATGATGTTGAAAGACTTGCCAAAGACAGGAAAAACTGGCGAACTACTTTGTGAGCCCTATGTGATGTTTAACAGCACAGGAAGGATATAAGATATAAGAAGAAAAAGAAACTGAGAGAAATGAAGTAACATGAAAAATGGGGAAAAACTGATATTCATACATTTCCTTGATAATAAGTTTGCAAAAAAAAGAAATGTAATTAACAAATAAACAAGGCAAAGAAAGAATGACAAAGTGATTACATAGCCTGAAAGTCACAGATAAATTTATGACAAAAACAAAAAAAAACAGGAAATTGTTAAAATGATTTGATTCGACGCACCAATGAAGTGCAAATTGATGAGACATTACTCTCCCACTCAAATAGTAGAACACTTCTTGTCTTCTTGCATATTTTTATGAACCAGTCAGTCTCTCAGAAACCCAGAAGTTTCAAACTACAAAATGCGCTGTTAAAAAGAAAAACAAAACAAAACAAAATAAAAAACAACTCGGAGCATACCTAGCGGTTTCCCTGGTGTCTACTGGAAATGAAGTCTTGAGACTGAGGAACTAAAGCCGCCTACCAATGGCAGTCACCATGGCATGTGTATGGTGGGTTTTAATTTGCTTTCAACAGAAAAAGAAAAAAAAAAAGCCCAGACCTTACAAATTTGAAGTTTATATGCTTATATAAAGGCATATGGGTGGGGCATTTATTTCACTGTACACTAAGGCATAATGCAGCAAAACATTGTAATTGTTAAATAATATGAGGGAGAATCAAAAAGTAAAGACAACATTCCTTTTAACAGCAGTAACTGTGAGCAACTAAACATAATGGTTATATCACTTCTCCACATTGTCCCCCTGCAGGTCACTGCACTTGTATCATTCCACTAGCTTCTTCCTTGAGAGAATAAGCTTTTCAGCTGCTCCTGAATCCAGGTCTGCATCACTTCCTTAACCTCATCATCAGAAGTGAACCTTCAGATGTGTAGAGTCTATGTGGACCAAAGATGTGCAATGTCTAAATGAGCAGTAAAAGTGGACGACATAATCTGTAGGTTTGTTCTGATCAAGACTTGCACCCTTTCAATATGGGCTTGTGTATGCAATGTTGATGGCCAACCAAATCAAGCTTCGTCAGTTACACGTGTTCTTCCCACTTTAAACTGTTCTACTCATTCATAAACTTTTTGTTGCACTGTGCTTTTTTCACTTCTTACTGAGCCAATATTCTAAGGTAAATTTCTGCAGGTTTCACTCCCTGCCCAAAGAAATCTCACTCTGACACTGTTGTTCAACAATCCTGCAGCTTCTTGGCTTCAACTAGACTAAGAGCAGAACTCTGCTCTGTGCATGTTCAAGCTACCCATTCTTCTTACACCTTATATCCTTCCTTTGCCGTTAAATGTCACAGAGGGCTCCCATGGTAGTTCACCAAGTTTTCTTGTTTTCACCAAGCTTTTCAACCTCAACAAGGATTTTATGCCTACTAATTTAGCCACTCTTAACAATGTCACAAGCAGCTGTATATTGGCTCAGAATTTGTTTACTATCAGCTGCCATAGAGAAGATGGAGTTGTGGTCCTCTAACAGTTTGCTTGGAGTGTTGCTATTATTATTACAATTATTATTACAATTAGCCATTGTCAGTTTGTTGTATTGTGTCAGCTTCTATCCATTGCTGTAACTACTAATTTTCAAACTGCCTTTACCTTTTTTTTATTCTCCCTTATAATTAGTATTGAAAGTATTATACTGTCCGAAAAAAGAAACGCATAACTTGTATAAGCTTCATTTTTTATATGTCATGACAAAAGTTTTTTCCCAGGTATCTCAAAGCAAACCAAAAATTGTCATCAAGATATCAGGTCCATGATTTAGTGTGAATTTTGGTATTCTCTTGTATAGTTAGAACACAGTATCTGCCCTTGCTAATCACGCATTTTTTTTACCATAACTCATGTTGTGTTTATGGAAAAGTCATGATTTTTGTGGTGAGCACAACTCACTTCCCATGCAAATGAAACCCTATAAAAGGATGAGGTTACACAAACAAATTCAGTTAATTTTCAAGCAAACAATTATAGCGCATCTATCGCAAAATTTACATAACATTGCCATTGGTTGGTTGCAAGCAGGTGAAAGTCGAAGTCAGGTTGCCAGGCATTTAAACGTGCAGCAGAGTACCATCAGTTGACTTTGGCACCGTTTCCAAACCGCTGGTTCAGCTGAAGACCAGCACCGCAGTGGACAACCCAGGGTGACAACAGCAGCTGATGATCGCTTTATTCTGGTTCATTACATCAGAAACAAGTTTACAACAGCTTCCTCAAGTGTCCAGTCATTTCTTGCAGGATATCGTGTGTCTGATCAAATTGTCCGGAATAGACTGCATGACTGGTGGCATGACAACCTCACCGAGGTCCTGTCTTATCGAGACACCATTGCCAAAATCGACATGTTTGGGCCAACCAGCATTGGCCCTGGACAACTGGCAATCAATGGAGATGTGTCTGGTTTAGTGACAAATCTTCCTTTTTGTTGCACTGCCATGACACGCGGAGGAAGGGTCTACCGTAGGCCAAAGGAACGTTTTGCCCAAAATAGCGCTGATGAAGCTCTGCCGCATGGTGGTGGAGGTGTAATGGTATGGGGAATGATCAATTTCAACGGAAGGAGTCCATTGGTGCAGACTGAAGGAGGCTTGAATGTGCAATGATAAGTCAATGAAATTCTTCAACCCCATGTCCTTCCATTTTTGGCTGCGCAAAGGTCTGTGTTTCAACAGGACAATGCCAGACCCCATTCTACACGGTTCGCCACATAGTTTCTGACTGCCAACAACATTCTCACCCTTCCCTGGTCATCCCTGTCTCCAGACATGAATCCAATCAAGCACCTATGGGATAAGCTGCAAAGACGTGTTTGTCACCGAAACGTTTCTCCAGCCAATCATCGTGATCTGTGGCAGGCACTCCAGGAAGAGTGGGCAGCCATCCCACAGGTGCACATCAGTCATCTGATCGCATCTGTGCCCAGGAGATGCCAGTCGCTGATCGAAACAAGTGGAGGCCACACACCATACTAACTTGAGAACCCCTGAGACTAACAAATCCTCGTCACACAGATGCAAGAAACTGTCAAGTGAGTGTTTAAACCCTTAGGTAGTATTGTGTGCAATTTAAAACTTTTATTCATTCAGTTTAAAAAGCTATAGAATATCAAAGTTATGGCTAAAATTGGCTCATCAGTAGTTATGCATTTCTTTTTTTGGACAGTATATTAATAAAACAAAACATATATTTTAAATTATTCTTCCTATTACTGCTACTCATCAGCACCTGAGTTTACTGAAACTACAGGTCTAGTTACTGCTGCCTTTTGTTTTTTACTTTTGTTTTTATTGAAGGAGTAACTTCCTCTGCTTGCTACCACTAATATTTGCATCACAAATCTCTCTAAAGCAAGATAAAAGATCATTTATGAGTCATGCTCTTTAGCAGAAAAAAGGCAGTTGATAAAAATGCTTAATAATTCACCACTATAGTTTTAAAGAAACCTTAGAAGTTATTTGTTATTAAGCTATGTTCTTTTGTTGGTACTGAATCTCCATCTTCTGTGGTCTCTTTATCAAATGCCTACTAGATTGGTCCAGCCAGTTTTTCCACTAGTTAAAACATTGCAAGTGTGACTCGAGCAACTTCTTTACATTATCTAAAATGTGCTTGTCACAGAAAACACACCCTCTAGAGACTTTACAGAACTGATTATTTACATTTCTATTTCATTATATATTTCTCTAAAAATATGATTTATATTACTGTATTTACTATACAGTATGCAAAAGAACTAAGAGACCTTGAAACCAACTTACCAATCCTACAACTAAATATCAAACTGGATGAAATTACACTAAATGAAATTTAAACAGCAGTAAACCTAATACGGCAGCAAAAGCAAGTGCTGGACTGCAATCAACAAGTAAAAAAGCATGGATAAAAGACAACACATGGAAATACATACATGAATACAAGCAGCCAAATTAGCCATGTTGAATGTAAAGACAGATCTTGGAAAAGTTTTGGCAAAAGCAACATAAAAAGAACTAAACAATAAAGTAAAATGCTCAGCTAGATGAGACAAAAGAGAATATGTGGACAATATTGCAAAAGAAGCAGAAAATGCAGCAAAAACAGGAGACAGAAAAACTCTATATAACATACAGAAGCTAACAGGTGCTATTACCAACAGAGAAAGACCAGTCTTTAGCAAAACAGGCAACCTATTAACATCAAGTAAAGACCAAAAGCAAAGATGGGCCGAAAATTCCCAAGAATTACTTTATTGACCACACCCAAATGAATTAATAAATCTTGAAACTGATTTACCAGTCCCACAACTAAATGTCAACTTAGATGAAGTTACACAGAATGAAACTGAAACAGCAGTGAATCTAATGGCTAAACAACAAAGCCGCAGGTGAAGATGAAATAATAGTCAAAATGGTAAAGGCTATTAACAGTGAGAACATGAGCCAACTACAGAGAATGTTTAATAAAATTTGGAAAGAAGAAAAGGTCCCTTCTACGTGGAAAAAAGGAATCATTGTTAAAAAAAAAGGCAACCTTAGCGACTGCAATAATTGGAGAGGAGTAACCTTATTATCAGCTGTCAAAAGTATTTTGCAAAATCATTCTGAACAGAATTAAAGATATAGTGGATACTGCAATGAGATAAGAACAAGTAGGATTTCGAAAAGGGAGAAACTGTCTCGACCAGATCTTTACTCTAAGAATAACACTTGAAGAACATATTGAAAAGCAAAAACCATTAATACTGAACTTCATAGACTTTAAAAAGGCATTTGATAGCATACTCAGAGATTCCTTGTGGAGAATTTTAATACCATATGGAATATCATCTAAAATTGTCAACATTATTAAGGATCTCTGCAATGGATTTGTTTGTGCAGTCAACACAGAAGAAGGAATGAGTGAATGGTTCCAGACTGAAACAGGCATGAAACAAGGATGTATACTATCTCTCTTGCTTTTTAGAATTGCCACAGACTTCAAAATGATAAAATGTTGCACAGGTAAAACAGGCATTGGGTACATGGGACCCAACAAGAAAATCTTGATTTTGCAGATGATATAACTCTTATCAGTGACAATGTGAAAAATATATGTGGAAAGAACAGCTGTTGAAAAAGTACACAAATTTGCATACCTCGGCAGCTACATAGACCAGAAAGGAAGTTAAAATTAGAATTGGAAAAGCAGCATTGATCTTCAAGAATCTTGAGAACATATAGCACTCTAAAGTTATAACCACAAAAGCCAAGCTAAGATGATTCAATTCAAATGTAACATTCACCCTCATTTATGCATGTGAAAGCTGGAAAACAACTAAAGAAATAGACAACAAATTAGACTTTTCTGAAAACAAATGCCTAAGGAAATTACTCATATATAAAGTGGAATGAATTCAAGAACAACACAGAGATAAGACAAATGAGTGAACAACTGACATTCATGGGTGATCAGAAAAAGGAGATGACATGTATCAGTCACATGGTAAGAAGAAACAATCAAAGAATCTCAAAACAAGCTATCAAGTGGAACAAAACAGCTCAAAGAAAAGGAGGTCTACCATGTGAAACTCTAAAGAGGGCATTGTTAAGAGAGGCCAAATTAGTAGGCATGAAATCCCTTGATGAGGTTGAAAAGCTCGGGAAAACAGGAAAACTTGGCAAACTGCCATGCAAGCCCTATGTGAAGTTTAACAGCAGGGGAAAGGATGTAAGATTAACTATACAGCTTTATTAAATGGTACCTGTCATATTTTTATATTTTAAAAAATTGTTGTATTTATACAAAACAGTTACAGGGAGATACCCATGAGAACATAAAAGCAGACGCTTTGACTAGCAATTGTTACCTCCCCTTCAGGAATCCCACTAAAGGTCACGTTTGGTAAAAATCAAGCAGACATGACCTCTTAATAGGCACACAAGTTTGAGCAGAAAGTAAAAGCACACGTGAAGAAGGGGTTTCCAAGAGCAGACGTGAGACGACAGATGGGAGGATGTGAATGAAACTTACGGGGACTGACAAAGGCAAGCTCTACAAAAGGTGTACAGTCTTAAGCAGAGCAACATGCAGCCATGCTTGTTGCAGCAGACAAGAATTATATTATCACTAATGTTCATGGTTAATCTGAAGTGGTATGTGATAGTCAAGAAGACTATATATACACACACATACACACAGTGTACAAGATACTATATGGCTGTTTCTGATGTACTTGTCTCTGCTATAGATAGTTCTTGTACTCAAGAAATGACCAACTTTCACACCATCTCTTACTTCATTCAAGGAAACAAAAGTTTAATTACTCTCAGTCATTTAATTTTACTGTTATAAAACCAGGTAGTTCCCAGTAGAGTTCATTCATCAGTACATTATCATCTTATATCAACAAGTACTGCTACAGAACAACATGCACACATGACTACCTGAGAATCTGCTGAAAATGGAAGTTCATACAAACACCAAAAGGAAAGCAAATACAGAAATTTCTTATTTACCTTTATGTGAGATCCACCAATTTTCTTTTTTTTTTTTTCCTGCTAAAGCAATAAAAGCCTGTGGATGAATCTTCACATAAACTTTGTATAGCTCACCATGCTTACCGGAACAAGATTTTAATATGAGATCATCCACACAGTTTTTTTACCACATGGGCCCATATAAGACAGAACTGCATTATCAATAAGAAGGCAGCTAATGTTCCATGAGTTGATATACACTGCCTAACAATGTCAGATTATTTTTTTTTCAGTTAGGACCATTTGACTGAAAAATGAAGATAACTTTTTTTTGAAAAAGCAATGGCACAAAGCACTGAAGTGTAATTTAACTCATCTTTGTATTTTCTCTGCAGTAAGTTGGTTCATTTAGCATAACTTTCTGCAAATAATGCAAATATTTTTTTGTAAAATCTCATGTTTAAACCACAGAACTGAATATTTTTCCTGGCACAATATTTACTTTGTGCTGCAGAGCCAGCCTTTTCACAAGTTAATGGTTGACATGCATGCTATGCAAGGTCAGAAATGAATCTTACATCCTTCCCATGCTAATAAATGTCACATAAGGCTCGCATGGTAGTTTGCCAATATTTCCTGTTTTTGGCAAGCTTTTCAACCTCATCATGGGATGTTATTTCCATTAAACCGGCCTCTCTTAACAATGTCCTGTTTAGAGTTTCACGTGGTCAATCTCTTTTTCTTCAGTCTTTTGTGTTCTACTTGACAGCTTGTTTTGGGATTCTCTGGTTGTTTCTTCTCAGCACATGACCGACATGTGTCCATCTTCTTTTTCTGATCACCCATGAGACAGGTTGTTGTTCGGTCATCTGTCTTTATCTCTGCACTGTTCTTAAATTCGTTCCACTTTACTGCGAGTATTTTCCTGAGGCATTTGTTTTCAAAAGAGTCTAGTGACAGATACTATTTTTTTCCCATCTTGTCATACTGCAGGTTTCATACTGCATCTAATACAACCAAGCAAAGGTACTCCTACTTGTGGTTTTTTCTTTCACAAAATCTCTTACCTATAAACTCATTTTTGTATTTATATTAAGCATATGTCTCTATACTGCTCTTGACAAAATGTATTTTCATACAACAGAAAACAGCTTAAACTGGTAAGGCAACAGAGGTCACACATTCATAATATTCATCTTGGCCTGTAGAGTATCTCTGTGACAGGTGTATGCTGGCAATGTGCTGTGTGCCAAAGTTGAAGTCTCGAAACTTCTGTCAGATGAGAAAGAGATAGGTTTATGTTTTGGTTTTGCTTGCTGCTAAGAATAATTATCTTTCAGCTCATATACATTCACAAATATGAAACTGTAAGTGGACATGCAAGGGTAAATAAAAGCTAGAAGACAACAAATATCCACTACTGAAGATCTCAGCTCTGTAATGTCTCAGTTTCAAAGGTTATTACATTTCTTGCTTATTAAGGTACACTTCTTTTCTCCGTCGGAGTCCGTTAAAAGTTATTATTTTTTACTGGATGTCTCATGGTCCATCTGCATGTTGTAGTTTCTAAACAGTATAATACTATACTCTATATGTTTCTGTACATTTTGACATAATAGCCTATATGTTTCTCTAACAGTAAAAAAAAAACTGGTCTATGAAGTCTCTACAGTCTCTAAATGTTTCTATAAAATCTGATAATATACTTTGTATGTTTGTATACACAAAATACACTCTGACTGCACTGAGATCCATCATGTGAACATGCAAAATATGATCAATGCAGGATATATTTTTCATGTACTCTAAACTGTAAGAGATTCAATCTTTTTTTTATGCTGAATTGTAACTTAATAAAAAAAAAATGTCAAGTGAGCTATACAAAACGTAGAAAATATAAACAAAAACATCTATGTCATCAGGCACACACTTACCAAATCAGAAGGTAAACTCACTCTGAAACTACCAAATGTTGACATAAAAAATTAAACCCATTCTGATGACATTAGAATGTAAACACATTCTGATAACATCAGAAGATAGGCATACAATAGGTAAACACTGTCTGACCACACTGCAGCCAAAATCACTCCAGCCACACAATAAGGCACACACAAAAAAAAAAAGACTAACCACACAAACACACTCAGAATATACCAGAAGGTAAACATGCTCTGACCTTTAGTACACCAGAACCATCAAAGGATTCTCTGGGTTTATTTCGGTGCTTTGAGCTTGTGTCTACTTTGGGAACTGATGTTCCTGTTGGATCTTTTCTCATGAGAGTGTTCATGACAGTCACATGGAGCTTGACATGGTCATGTTCTTGCTGCATGAGGTCTGCACTTGTGAACTTGTCCACAAGTCTGTCTACTAGGGTCTGAAGTCTGATAACAGGCAATGATATAGTCTTACAACTGGGTAACTAAAATGCTGTTTAAATCCAGAAAAAAAAAATGAATACAAAGGTCAAAATAAAGATGTAACTAAAGGCCAAGAAGTCTGAGAGACTAGTGTCTAAGCAGATGTCTAAGTACAGGATAAGAGGAAGACAATGATATAACTATGAAACTGAATAAAGACTAGAAATGTTGCAACATGACTCTAAATGTTATGAAAGTAGTAATAAGTAAGTGAGACAACAGTGTATTTACATTTAGAAAAAACAAAAAGAAATGAAGCATAATATGGGGACAAAATATGGCAAGAATAACACAAAGAACAGAACTAATGATAAAGAGGTGTAAAATGGCGATAATGTGCTGTTTCTCATGGCGAGGCACCTGCTTGCTCTACCAGAGTTCATGGTTCAAGTCCCAGGTAATTCTCTTGTCACTTTTCTTCCTCCCATGTCTAAAGTGTTCTGTCTAATAATTTTCACATGCTAACCATAAAACACTGTGCTAGTTCACTGTTCTGCTTCACTGTTTCTCACTTTAAACATTTGTAGCAATAAAGTAAAAAACAGAAGGGGATAAAAATGAATGCAGGAAACAAAAATAACATGTGGAAATGAAATGTAACACGTGGAAATGAAATATTAGGGTAACAGTGAAAAGAAATGAGAAAACAGGATAACATCAACACAAGTGAGGATAATGCTGAAACTGACTTTTCCAGTTCCGCAATTTACAAGTCTTTATTGCTTCCCCGTTGTACTAGGTAGTGGAATGTACAGGGTGTCCCAGTTGCTCCACTCATCACGTCAGTGATCGAAGGGTTCGTTGGTGGCAGGTGTTTCCAGATATCCTCCAGTGTGGGAGGGCATTCTAGCAACTGGCATCAACTGACTTTTTGTCTGTCACAGTGTATTCTGAATGGCATGTGTTCATTCATGGTGGCGTGCTGTATTCATAGTCTCTGTGGCTTAGGTTGGTGATGTTGTCTCTGGGGTTTTGACAAATTTTCACACAGGAATCTTTCAGTCATGCTACTGCTACATTCCTGCTTAAAGTTGTGGATGTATTTTTTATGATTCACTCTCTTTGAAGTCCAGCCTTATCAGCTCCATATGAATGAGACCGAACACATAATAATGAAAAAAAAAAAAAAAAACAACCGATGATAGCATTTTCTGAAAAAATGATCTCAACAGTGATAACATAAATTAAAATAACAGAACAGACTACTGTGGTCATCATGCTCTGCATGGTACATTCTACAGCTGTGGTTCTCAATCTGGGCTCCATGTAAGGATTTCTGGGGGTCCACAAAATGAATATGTAAGATATAACAGCAAATGGAGGGGTCAATAGATGTTCTCAGAGGTTAAGAACAATTGTTATACAGCAAAGGTTACCAAACTTTTTTTCAGCTCAGGACTCCTTTACACTCCTCTGCCACTTTGTATTAAATTAAAACCTTCACACATTTCCCTTTTCTACATGGTGATTTAAGATTTAAACTTTACGCACGCAAGCACGCACGCACGCACGCACATGACTCTTTGCTGACCCCAGTATGGTAACTATTCTAGAAGGATCTTGGTTTTATCAGTTTTGTCTTTCATTCCCTTTGAAAAAAAAATGTTTAAATCTTTACTGCAAACATAATGGGTAAAAGAATGAAGGTGCAGAAGATTTATAAGCCACAATGGGTTAAAGAATGATAGGTAAACCAATTGATTGCAGACACAAAATTAAAAGAACCAGAAAAAGATTTATAAATCAATTTATTTATAGACATTTAAAGGAAGCAGAAAATTTATAATTTATTATGGAGAAAGCAGAAGAAGAAAACTGGTGTCTTAATTAAACTAAATATAGCACAATCATGGCAATCTTAGCAAGACAGTCATCTAATCTTTCTATACATATTTACTAACGATTAAAGTCCATATAATTTAGACTGACCTGTCACAGCTACTTCCTGGCTCTATTTTAGCATAGAGCACATCAACAGCACTAGGGTCATCATTCATGTACTCAAGACCTTTGACTTGAACTTGTAACCTTTCACCTCTCAAAATAGGCCTATAATTGTAATTTTAATATGATGTTCATATATCACAAATAAACCATATTAAAAGTAAAAAATAAGACTGTATTAACAAAGAATAGTGAGTACAAGTCACTATAAGAATAAATGATGATTTATTTAAGCAAGTACAAAATTTTTTAAATCTTGACCAACACTTCATCAAATTAAGGAAGAAGTAGATTATAAATATCTTGGACAATATATACAACCGAAAATGCATTTAAAAAAAAACTTCTTGGACACATAAAGGTCAGGGAAAAAAGTAGAACTGATATACGAGGGGTAACTGATAAGTTCTCGGCCTAAGGTACAATGGATTATTTGTGGACAATTTTTTGGGGTTATTACTCAACATAGTCCCATTGCGGTCCTGGAGCATATGGATCCCTTCTTTGTAAAAGTCACCATCTTGTGCCAGTAGAAAGTGGTCTATAGCATGAATGACATCATCATCTGAACCAGATTTGCGATCACTGAGATTCTTTTTGAGTTTGGTAAACGGGTAGTAGTCCAAAGGGGCCAAATCTGAGGAATAAGGAGGATGTTCAAGAAGCTGGAAGCCACATTCATGGTTGGTGGCCATTGCCACCGCTGACTTGTGAACTGGAGCATTGTCTTGCTGAAAGATGACTCCTCTCGTCAATTTCCCTCGACACTTTTCCTTCAATCTGACCTGCTCACAAGATTAGTGTAACCGGCCCCGGTGACCTTTCTGCCCTTTTGAAGATAGTCTACCAATAGCACACCTGAAGAATCCCAAAGATGGAAGCCATCACTTTGCCTGCAGACAGAACCACCTTTGCTTTCTTTGGAGGTGGGGATCCATAATGATTCCACTGCTTTGACTGTTCTTTGGTTTCTGGTTGAAAATGATTAACCCAAGTCTCATCCATAGTCACAAACTGCTGAAGAAACTTTTCAGGATCTTGAGAAAAATGGCCAAGATTGTCTCTTGACATGTTGAGACGTTGTCGTTTGTGATCAG
Organism: Achatina immaculata; assembly: GCA_009760885.1. NCBI lineage: Eukaryota > Metazoa > Mollusca > Gastropoda > Stylommatophora > Achatinidae > Lissachatina > Lissachatina immaculata. Next base: position 3,509,845 of record CM019707.1, read on the forward strand.
CTCCAAGAAGTTTCGGGACCCATTGAGCAGAGACCTTTGTCATTTGAAGATCATTGTGAATAATGGCATGAACATATTCCTGGGAGATGCCCAACTCAGTAGCATGCACCGCTCAGTTAGTTGTCGATCCTCCATTATCATGTCATGGATTCTGCAGGTGGTTTCATATGTGGTTACCCTTCTTGGTCTTCCTGGACGGGGATCATCTTCCAGACTCTCCCTTCCATGTTTGAATTGAGCTGCCCATTTCGTCACTGTTCTGTAAGAAGGGGCACTCTCCCCTAGAGTCTCTACCGTACCCTCATGGATCTCCTTCGATGATAAGCCATTGATGCAGAGGTAGCGAAGGACTGCTTGATGAGAAATTTTATCTATTTTCTCAATTTCTGCCACCCCTTACCACTTCAGTAGCCTGTAAAAAAAATTGGTTGCAGTTAATTTCTTGAAATTTGGTATTTAATCTTACATTAACCTGATCTACAAATGCACCTAATATCAACTGTGTGTTTTAACTCTTTCCGTGCGTATGGTCTAATTTTCGACACTTCCGGTGGTCCCAAGCTACCATATGGTCGAAAATTCGACAATCATTGTTCCATTAAAACAAGCGGTGTAACATTTATATTGTACGGATTTCGTCCGCGATTCCGTTGACACTTTCAAAATGGAGAATGCGTGCCTAGTTACGAGCGATGCCGAGCGAGAACAAGGACGCGAAGCATGGAAATTTTTCAATTTTTGACGATGTAGATAGGGGTATGGACATAGCCTATGGCCACCCCGCTGCTCTTGAATGTTTTCTAAGTAGATTTAGACATATTTAGATGACTGGAGAAGTAGTTAGGAGGTTATTTCAGACATTCAGTAAGCGAAAATGCCATACGGAGTCACAATACAAGATCGATAAGTAGATCTACACATCTTAGATGGTAAATAGGGGTAAGAAGCGTGAATCTAGACCTAGCCGATGGTGAGCTGGCCACAGTCAGTGTCTAAAAACATCACATTATTTCTTTTTTCCTAAAAAACTTTGCATTTCTGAAATTTTCATTCATTTAGCTACACTTTGACACATATTACATATACAGAAGTAAATGGAAATACTGTTTTCCATCCCATTTTACAACTATACCCCCTTACAGACAAGACCCGCGTTTTACTCCCGCACGGAACGACACGTCCGTGTTTCTTCCTCCCGCATGGAAAGAGTTAAGTATTTGCACCTTTTGCCGAGAACTTATCAATCACCCCTCGTATCTTGGTTACTTGCAAGACACGAAGGAAAATTTATAACAGAAAGATATTGAACACATGTATCAGAGGAAATGTAGTGTGTATGTATACATGCAGTATTTTACTCTATCAGATCTATCTCACTGGTGTGTGTTTGTATACATGCAGTATTTTACTCTATCAGATCTGTCTCACTTGTCTATGTATGTATACATGCAGTATCCATCAGATCTGTCTCACTTGTCTGTGTATGTATACATGCAGTATCTCACTTTATCACATCTGTCTCACTTGTCTGTGTATGTATACATGCAGTATCTCACTTTATCACATCTGTCTCACTTGTGTGTGTATGTATACATGCAGTATTTTACTCTATCAGATCTGTCTCACTTGTCTGTATGTATACATGCTGCATCTCACTTTATCACATCTGTCTGACATGTGTGCAGCAGAGACACAGCTTTCTGAATCTCTTTGTCACTGAGTAAGACCAAGGTCCCCACTGTCAAGTGAAGTTTCCTGGGATTCTGGAACAAACTGGAGTCCAATCCTCGGTCCTGCATGTGATGCGTGAGAAACAAAAGTCAATGTCTGGGTCACTTGTAATCATGGGCATGACAAAACAGCTTGACTAAATACAGGGTGTTCCATAAGTAACTGTGCACTAACACAGTACTGATTCCGGTATCATAGTGATATTTTTATGTCTGCGGCATCTAGCCACATCTACCTGTCACAGTCATTAAGATATCACTATGATATCAGAATCGATACTGGGTTAGTGCACAGTTATTTTCATTACTTATTAAAACTGTTACACATGGCAGTACAACGACAGAAAACAAGTAAGTCATAAAAATAAAAGGTCATCATTGACTCTCAGTGGAAAGTTTTGCAATAAGTTTTTGTAACAAATGTTTTCTAAAAGTATCTTAATTCTTCTTTAGCAAAGAGGAAAACTTTTTATTATATATTAAAAAAAAAAATTATATAAAAATATGGTAAAACTGAAACTTTTATGATCATTCTTTTCCCACAGTATATATAAGAAGCCGGTTAGTTTCAGACTGGCCAAATATATTATGAGAACAAACACTCTTTCAGGACTGGATATGTGGGATTATATTTACATGAGTGCATGAAACTATGATCTTTATTTATGTACATGTGATTACAACATGTGTATGTATGTCGTGTATGTATCTCTGAGATTGTATATTAATATGTCCCTGGAGCTATAGTGTCACAAATTTTGACATTTACATGAGCTTATAATTACATAACATCATATATATCTGTGTGTGTAAATATATATGCATAAGTATGTGTGTATTTATGACAATACAAGTCTCTCTCTCTATCTCTATGTGCATGTGTGTGGGTGTGCGTGCACGCACACTAGCCCAGTATCCATTCCGTATCATAGTGATATCTTAGTGACTGCAGTATCTAGCCACATCTACCTGTGTACGTTAGTGTGCTGAAGTCTTCTGTTGTGTAACATTCACTGTATTCAGTCTGTCTTTGAGTGTATTCATTTGTTAAGCAGCGTTTGAAGTGCACGATGGATGAATTGTGGGAGACCGTCTAACAAGGAGAAGTTATCAAACATTTCTGACTCTATGCTTCGGAGTACGTGAAAGGCTTTGCGTAAGTTGACACAAGAGGAACTTGCAACAGTGCATAAAGCGATCAGAGAAAATTTGAAACTCTTCCCATATAAAGCAACTGTGGTTCAACATTTGCTGCTGGTGAATCATGATCGACTCTGTTACAGTGAATGGTTTACAAATTTACAATTTCATTCAAATTAAAACTGCTGATATTCTTGATGTCACCTTTTTCAAAGCTGAGACCTGGTTTCACCTCTCGGGTTATGTTAACGCACAAAATACACGACTGTGGTCAAGATGTGCATTAAACACCCTTGCATGATTAGAAACTCAGAGTGTGGACTGAGATATCCAGACAGCACATTGTTGGCCCTATATTCTTCAAAGAGACAGTCAACAGTGAATGTTATTGTTCAATACTCCACAATTTCATTGGCCTGCTTGAGGAAGACGAAATTGCATACTCACAGTTTCAACAAGATAAGGCCCCTTGTGCAGTAGCACACAGCATACATTTTTTATCAGCACGCTTAATCAGCGACTCCAGTCATGGAGACAAGATAGACGAGGCTAGGTAATGTAGCCACTAAGACATCACCATGATACTGAAATCAATACTGAGCTAATGCACACTGACTTTGCAGACGCCCTGTCTATATATCTTTCTCTGTGCATGCGTGTGCATGTGTGTGCGTGTGTGTGTGTGAGAGGATTTTAAGATCATGATGTTTATATGTATCTGAGGTAATGATAGTTATATACAAATCAAAGATGACGATAACCCAGTGAATGAATTGCTTACTCCTTCACAGCTGTCTAACACCTTGAATCTGAAATCTTCAAAACCCATTACTATCTCATCAGAGTTGATTGGTATAGAGAGGAAATGTGTAAACTGCTGTTGACGGCGGGCTGAATCTATCAGGACATCAATTCTGGTCTTGGCAGAAATGATCCCCTTTTTATCATGGCCAAGAATAGCTGCAACAGTCAGTGTGAAATTTATTAATTTGAAACAATTACAGCCAAAAGCCAGTCTTTGACTTTGACTTTTCCAATACCCGGGTTTACGAGTTTTCACTCTTTTTCCCTTATGTCAGATAATGAAAAGAACAAGTCCTCTTCAGTTGTTCTACATCTCCATACAGAATGTCCAGGTTCTTTTGAAGGTCCTTCAATGCACTGCAGTCCAGCAGATGGTGTTTAACAGTTTCTTCTTCTTGTCTGTTGCAGTGCATGCAGTATGGTGTGTGATCAGCGGTCACTCTGTGTAAGTGCTTACTGAGGGTGATATGTCCTGTCCTCAACCTGAAAATTGTGCGTTGGTCTCTACAACACAAGCTGTTGATGTGGTCTCTGGGGTTAGGCTTTGGCAGGTGTGTATATAGGGCCAAAAGCCAGTACAAAGTGCATTAATCTGAAGTCGAAACAGGCAATCTTACATCCTTTCATGCATTAAAGGTCGCATTGTAGTTTGCCAAGTTTTTCTGTTTTCTGCAAGTTTTTCAACCTTGTCAAGGGATCTTATTCCCACTAATTTAGCCTCTCTCAACAATGTTCTCCTTAGAGCTTCATGTGGTCAACTTCTTTTTCTCTGTCCTTTTGTGTCCTATTTGATGGCTTGTTTTAGGATTCTCTTATTGCTTCTTCTCATTATGTGGCCAATAAATATTCATCTCTTTTTTTTATCACCGATGAGACAGGTTGTTGTGTGCTCCCTTCCATATCTCTGCATTGCTCTTCAATTCCACTGTATACAGAATATTTTCCTTAGACATTTGTTTTCAAGGGTCTAATTTGTTTCCTATTTCTTTAGCTGTTTTCCAGCTTTTGCACACATAAATAATGGTGGATATTACATATGAGTTGAGCAATCTTAACTCTGTTTTCATGCTTATAGTTTCTGATTTCCATATTTTCTCAAAATTATTAAGGCCAATGCTGCTTTTGCAACTCTAATACTTTTCTGGCAAAACTCAACATAAAATGCATTAATCTGAATCACTGACAGGCAACAGTATGAAATGTACTGATCTGAATTTAAAAAAGCAAAAGTAAGTATCAAAGGAACTAGTCTGATCAATGACAGGCAAAAAGTCAATAAAAAATGATATCTACAAGAAACTACAAATTTATACCTAAATTAACTCAGTAAATGCTGTTGACTTTCTCTTATCTTCTAGAGTGAGAGAAAAAGAGAGAGGAAGACAGAGAGAGAAAGAAAGAGGTGGGAGATTGGCAGGAAGACATATACACATGTGCGCAAACACATTTTAAAAAACTCAGAAAGGCTCTTTATAACTCTGTACAGAAAGAACAATACCATGACCAAATTACAAAAACTGTCATCTCTCATATATATAGCACAGCTCACTGACTTTCTCATGTGAAGACACCACAGAGATTTTCTTACCAACAATTTGTTGTTTATCTTCTGGTTTTGGTACAATAATCCGCGTATGTGTTTCTACTTGTATTCTGGCCTTTGTCTCACCCTTCTTGCCTATGATGTACTTGTAATAGACACTGGGGATCTCCAGCTTCAAGGAGAAGCCTCTGCTTGTCTCCTCAATGTTCACACCCTCATCACAAACCTCATCACAGTAGGTCAGATTGGTGGGCACTGTAACACAACAGTCTGATACAAAGTCACAGAAACAATGATGCTGTCTCACCTGGCTAAATGATCAACAAACATGATACAAAAACTGAGAGGTTCACACCCCACTGGCTAAATGATCAACTAATCTGATACAAACAGAAATGAAACTCCACTCTACACTGGCTAAATGATGAACAATCTGATACAGACAAAGAGATGCAGATCCAATCTACACAGGCTAAATGATGAACAATCTGATATAAACACAGAGATGGTGATTCAATCTAAACAGAATAAATGATCAATGATATGAATCAGATATATAAAGACTGCTCCAATCTACACACAATACACTTCAGAAGATGCTTGCCATAACTAACAATCTTATGCAAACCACATAGAGAAGTACCATCTGCACTTGTTAACTGATTATGATTGGAGGATGAAAATCAATAGACTTTCTATGTCTTTCTACTGAAGATGGATTAGGTTTTTGTGAAATATACAGTGCAGATGAAGTATTGTAATGGTTGTTATAATGTTGTCACACTGGTCAATTATGAGGGTTATCACAGGGGATCAGTGATCACTCTCAGGTATAAATATTTACATTAAATTTATTCGCAGTCTTCAGTGGAACTACAGATTTAACTTTCATGTGTCCATACTGTGCCCCAGAAGATGATTGCCTTATGGTGTGTGAGTCAATATGGTTAAAATAACTGCTTGTGCCATAGAACTATGAACAGAGAATAAGATACAGCGTGTTGGAAATATTGTGACTAAACTGTAAACATCAAGTTACATAATGTACAGTTTTTAGACTATGAAGGTCATACCGAAAGTCTAGAGCAAAATTTTTTTTTAATCAGAATTTATAGATAGAGAAAATATAAATGTATCACCTTAATCTGCATCCTTTGCACTTCGTGTAGAGGTCACATGATGTCATCATCATATGTCACATGACCATGCAGAGCAAAAACAAAATGGTGGGTGCTGAAGTTTTGTTTCGTCAACATGCTGTTATTGAGTTCCTCATTAAAGAGGAAATCCCCACCACTGAATTTCACCAAAGACTTCGACTTGCTTATGGAGATGTGTGTATGGGTGTTAGCAGTGTTAGGAGATGGGTGAAACATTTCACAGATAGAAACACAAGCATCCAAGATATGCCTCGAACCGCCTCCACTGAACACAACATGGAAAAGGTTGACGACATCATTAAACAAGACGAACGTGTCACAGTATCTGAAATCCCTGTAAATCTTAGAATAGGACACAATGCAGTACAGGAAATGATTGAAACCCTAGGCTACAGAAAATTTTGTGCCCACTGAGTCCCACGTTTGTTGAATGAAGATCACAAAGCTGTGAGAAAAACTCTGCTCACCAGACAACCGAGGAAATTCAGAAAATAGGTTGGGAAATTCTTCCACACCCTGCCTATAGCCCCGACATGGCACCCAGTGGTTACCATCTTTTCAGTTTTGTGAAAGAACAAATGCAAGGCCATCACTAGGACACAGGAGAGAATGTCCAGAAATCAGTGTGTCTGTGCCATCGGTCAGCAGGAACGAAATTCTACCAGGAGGGTATTTTCAAACTTGCAGAGTGATGGGAAAAGCGTGTGCAGAGAAATGGAGATTATGTTGAAAAGTGAAGAAAAGGTGTAGATTAAGGTGATACATTTATATTTTCTCTATCTATAAATTCTGATTTTTGCTCACAACTTTCAGTATGACCCTCGTATGATTATACTGTAAACATCAAGCTACATAATGTATAGTTTTTTTAGACTATGATTACACTGATCCAGCTACATAATGTGCAGCTTCTTAGACTATGATTACACTGTAAATATCAAGCTACATGATCTACAACTTGTTGAACAGATTAAGATTACATTGTAAACATGAGACTATATACTCTACAACCTGTTGGACAAACTATGATTACCTTGTAAACATGAGGCTATATAATCTACAGCCTGTTAGGCTGACTGTGATTACATTGTAAATATGAGGCTATAAAATCTCAACCTGCTGGAGAGAATGTGATTACACTTTAAACATGAGGCTATATAGATCTTGATTTCACTGTGTAATCTACAGTCTGTCAAACTGATTGTAATTATACTGTAACCATCATGCTACATAATCTACTCCTTAGGCAGACTATGATTACTCAGCAAACATCAAGTTTTGTAATCTACATACTGTCTGATGCATCATGACTACAAAAGTAAGCATCAAGTTATGTAGATTAAAAATATATGTGAAGCTAACCTGATGCAAACTCCTCATCCTCAGGATTGACAGCTATGCTGTCCTTCAATGGATTTTTTCTATAGCATCGGTTACCAATCCACAACAGCTGTGGTCTCAGGACTTCCATTGTTTTTTCCTCACACTAAATGTTCTTTATTATGGTCCTGAGGGAAGAGAAGCATTCTTTTCACTGTCAGCCTGTAAAAAAAGCTGCTGAAACAACAAATTCTGGAAACTAAGTTTCTAGAAAACTACTTCACAGTTTACCACTTGTCCTCTGTGTGAATTTTTATGAGATTGCAAGCACATATTTGTGGATGTATTACTTATTTATTATTGTATAACTTATTTATTACTGTCTACTTCCTGTGCCACAGAAAAAAATGCAGACGTTCCTATCTGTGCCACACAAAAAGCGCGGGTCTTGACATGTATAGGGGGTATAGTTGTTAAAGTGAATGTACAAAGTATTTCCACTTTAAAAGTATACATATTATGCACTAAAATAGTTTTATAAATGTAAGAAGATTTCATAAATGAAGAGTTTTTTAGGAAAAAAAGTAGTAGTGTGATGATTTTAGCTGATAACTGTGTACTGTTTACAATCGGCAATGCCTAGATGTACAATATTTACCATCGGCAATGTCCAGATCTACTTAAATTTTCATCCGATCTCGTCATGTAGTGGTATTCTCACTAAAATAATGTCTGAAATAAAATTACTTCTCTAGTCCATTTAATAGGTCTAGATGTACTTGGGGTACACTCAGGAACAGTGGTCTGGTCATAGGACATGTCCTTATGTCTCCAAAATCACAATAAATATTGAAATTTCTCTATTAAAAACATTGATTTCACTCGGTTGTTAGCCACGCTTTGGATTGAACTATGAAAGGTCACCAGGCATGCATAGATAAATCATGTACAATAAAAAGTTACACTGGTTTTACGCTGCAATGAAATAAACCTCGCTATAACATGGATGGCAGTCATTAGACTAACTGGAAGACCTCGCTATAGCGAGGATGGCCAGGGATGAGTTAATATATGGGCACTATCACCACTGATGAGGCTGAAAACCTCACCGAAAACAGGAAAAATTGGTGAACTACCTTGTGAGCCCTATGTGATGTTTAATGGCATGGGAAGGATATAAGATAAGACCTAACACCATATCCCTATGTGCCTCTAAGGCTTGACAGGATTACCTTAACACTACATGTTTATTCCTCTTCTTATATCTTATATCCTTCCCGTGCCGTTAAACGTCACATGGGGCTCGCAAAGTAGTTCGCCAATTTTTCCTCTCTTCGGCGAGTCTTTCAACCTCATCAAGGGATTTTATGCCTGCTAATTTGGCCTCTCATAACAATGTCCTCTTCAGAGTTTCATGCAGTCTGCCTCTTTTTCTTTGGCCTGTTGTGTTCCACTTGATAGCTTGTTTTTGGGATTCTATGATCATTTCTTCTCATCAAGTGACCAACATATATTTATTATTGTCTAATTAATATCATTTCATATTTATTATCCAATATTGTATTTTCATCTGTTTTCTAGCTCATTCTGGATAGATGTACTCTAAAATACATGCATACTTCTTATTTTCCTTTTTTGTCTGTCTTCCTGATATCTTCCTTATTCCCTTATCTCTCCACACACACATACACTACACCTCTCACACAGACACATAATAATGCCTGTCTTTCCAAGATACATTTCTGGTACGTGATAACTGGGGGGGGGGGGGCGCCAACCGTGGAAAGGTGAGTTGTACTGGCTGGTAGAAGGTGGAATATGTGATCATAGTTGGGGTAGAGGGCTTGTAATCTAATGCTGTAAGGAGGTTCTGAACTATGTGTTACAGATGAGAAAGGAGTGGAACTTAGTGCAGAAAGAATATGATTGTGGAAAAGGTGTAAATGAATTGCGAGCTTAAAACATGTTATTCCAGCGTCCCATACTCCTGAATATTGTAATTATTCGTTACTGTTGTGGCTTCGTGTATAGTTACATACTTAGTTTTATATACTTATACACTAATTATTCGTGCGTTACTATGATGTATCTACCCCGTGGTCTTGTTTCCCTCATCTCTTGTGCATATTTATCTTACACATAAGTAATATACAAAGCCGATATTTATCTTACAAACCTTGTACTGATAGACGAATTTACAAGTTACACCATGCGAGGGGAAGGCACTCTTATTAATGTACCCACGTCCGCTGTCAAATACGGCCTCTGGATATTAGAGATGGGTGTTACTCGGATTTTTTTTTTTTTTTGGAACCGAACCTTTCGGGTACCCGTTTAGTAAGTACTCCTGGAACCGATTATTTGGGTTATTTCCCTTAGTAATTTTTTTTTGGGGGGGGGTGGGGGTGGGGTTGAGAATGGAGAATTAGGATTAATTTATTAATTAAGGACCACACATTTGTAACGTTTCGGTTGGTTTACACCTTGATCATACAAAAATATACAGGACAAAGAAAAAAAAATAAGATAAAACAACTATGTACTCGTTAAGTATTCATTATTAATATTTTTTAAATAGCATTCGTGTGAATCTATACTTTATCTCTTCTCTCTATTTCTTGTATGTTTTTGTATGATTAAGGCTCACACCGAAACATCACAACTTTGTAGTCGTTAAGTAATAAAGCTGCTCCTACTTTTTTTCCTAGTTTATATATTTAGTTAAGACCTGTTCCTACTTATTTTCCTAGTTTATATATTTTGGAACCGAATTAGGAATCGATTCTTTCGGTTCTTCCGTTAAAAGCCGGCACTCGGTTCCTTCAAATCAATACCAAATACAAACCGATTCCAGATACCAAGTATAGTTTAAGGAACATTCATTCATTCATTCATTTGCATGTCCCTTGCGGAACTTTGCCTCCCAAACAGCACTCCTGTAGGCCTCTCGGTTGTGAGCAAGATAGCCTGCTGCTGCTGCATCCATTTCCAGATCATCAACGATGTCTTGCAGCCATCTTCGTTTCGGTCTTCCTCTTTTTCTTTTTCCCATTATGTATCCTTCCAATACGGTCTTCTCTAAATTATCATGACGTTTAATGTGGCCAAAATATTTAAGTTTTCTCTCTTTAATCCTCTTTACTAGCCAGCCTTCTTCAATATTAAGCTCTTGTAGTATAGATATATTTGTTCTTTTTTGTGTCCACGATATTTGGAGAACTCTTCTATAGCATTTACATTCAAAGGCATTTAAGGAACAATATTTTATAAATAGGAAACTACGAGGCTTTGGTATGGTAAAGTAAGAGAACAAATTTTTTCGAGGTCTAATCCTACAAAATGTATTCTCTTACTTTACCAGATACCAAGTAGCACCTATTTGGAACCGATTTATAAAACAGAATCCAAATCGGTCCCAAATCAATTCACATGAATGATATGTAACAAATAGGAGTGGAAAAACAAAATAGGAAAAAATAAAGGGAGAGAGCACATAGCCATGTGACTTACAAAAAGTTGCGTTCGAGATTATGCGTGGTAAAGTTGTGTGAATATTTAAATGAAAGATTCGGGATGTGTTGGTAGTAAATCTGATTATTGGGAAAGCAGAAAGGATGGGGAGAGAGAGAGGTTGGGAGGGGGGATATAATGATAATCAAGCCAAGAAAAGGGTTTTCTCTCTTTAATCCTCTTTACTGGTCAATCTTCTTCAATATTAAGTTCTTGTAGTATGGATATATGTGTTGTTTTTTGTGTCCATGATATTTGAAGAACTCTTCTGTAGCATTTACATTCAAAGGCATTTATGTGTTTCTCAGCTGTTTTGTTAAGTGTCCAGGTCTCACAGGCATATGTTGCGATGGGAAAGATGCATGATTATTCTACCAACTTGACTTTTTTATTTTTTAGATTCGTTTCATTAATGTGAATCTTGACAGTTTAGGAATTTTCACAAATGTTAATTATTTGAGAATTGCAGTCATATTTCAAGTAATTCTTTTTTTCACTTTTTCTCACAACTGAAATAAAAGGTATTAAACTTCACTGATAAGTGTACAAGCCATTGGTTCAATGCTGAGGGAGTTAACAGAGGAAGTATTGCCTGTAGCTGAACTGTTGGAATAGTAGTTTGTTCTGCTGTGAGTGAAGATAAAGGACAGTAGCTTTTTGTACTGCGTAAGTAAAGATTAAACAGAGAAAACTTTATTTTGGACACATCAAACATCATGAGAATTTAGAGAAGACCGTCTTGGAAGGGTACATAATGGGGAAAAAGAAAGAGAGGAAGACCAAGGTGAAGATGGCTGGAAGATGTTGATAATCTGCAAATGGATGCATCAGCAGCAGCGGCATCTTGCTTACAACCGAGAGGCCTGCAGGAGAGATGCTAAGGAGGCAAAGTTCTCACAAGGGACATGCAAATGACTGAAGTAAAGATAAGAGACAGAACATGTTTGATGTTAGTAAATGTATGGGACAACAGGTGTTTGTGCTGATGTAATGATATAGGACAGCAGCTATTTGTGCTGATGTAATGATATATGACACCAGCTGTTTGCAGTGCCGTAACGATATGGAACACCAGCTGTTTGCATTGCCATAATGATATGGAACGCCAGCTGTTTGTGCTGATGAGAGTGATGATATAGGACAGCAGCTGGTTATGCTGATATAACAATATGGGACATCAGTTATGTGTGCTGATACAACAGCATAGGACACCAGCTGTGTCTGATTATATGTGAGCTATGATTATTGGAGTGATAGAAGAAGGGGTTAAACTGGAAGCAACAATTTTTTTTTTTAATTGGCAGAGTAAGCTTTTATTATATATTAGTGCTATTTTAGATTTATGTGTTATTTGTTATGATTTGATAGGTTATTTTTTAGGATGGGAACACTCACAATTTTTCCTAATATAAATTAATGGTAATTGCTTCTTTGCTTAATGCCATTTTGGCTTATGAAAGGTTTCATTTGTTGTTAGAAAGTTGGTTTCTACCCTCTCTCTCTCTGTTCCTTTATGTGTGAGAGAAAGAGAGACAAAAACTTCTCTCTCTGTTCCTTTATGTGTGTGTGAGAGAGACACAAAAACCTCTCTCTCTGTTCCTTTATGTGAGAGAGAGAGAGAGACAAAAACCTTTCTCTCTGTTCCTTTATGTGTGTGAGAGAGAGACAAAAACCTCTCTCTCTGTTCCTTTATGTGTGTGTGAGAGAGACAAAAACCTCTCTCTCTCTGTTCCTTTATGTGTGTGTGAGAGACAAAAACCTCTCTCTCTCTCTCTCTGTTCCTTTATGTATGTGTGAGAGAGAGACAAAAACCTCTTTCTCTCTCTGTTTCTTTATGTGTGTATGAGAGAGACAAAAACATCTCTCTGTTATGTGTGTGGGTGTGAGAGAGAGAGAGACAAAACCTCTCTCTCTCTGTTCCTTTATGTGTGTGCGAGAGAGAGAGAGAAAAATCTCTCTCTCTGTTCCTTTATGTGTGTGTGTAAGAGAGAGAGAGACAAAAACCTCTCTCTCTGTTCCTTTATGTGTGTGCGAGAGAGAGACAAAAACCTCTTTCTCGCTGTTCCTTTTTGTGTGTGAGAGAGAGAGAGACAAAAACCTCTCTCTCTCTCTCTGTTCCTTTTTGTGTGTGTGAGAGAGACAAAAACCTCTCTGTTCCTTTATGTGTGTGTGAGAGAGAGACAAAAACCTCTCTCTCTGTTCCTTTATGTGCCTGTGTATGAGAGAGAGGCAAAAACCTCTCTCTCTCTCTGTTCCTTTATGTGTGTGTGAGAGAGACAAAAACCTCTCTCTCTGTTCCTTTATGTGTGTGTGAGAGAGAGACAAGAAACTGTCACAGCTAACATCACACAAGAAACTAACAGCAGTCACCAGTATCTTGAACCAGACATACATTTGCTAACATTACATGAGAAACCAACATCTGCTCTGGGCACATACAATAACATGAACTTGACAAATATGATGCAGACAACATTTGTCATCTTCATTTATTATTAGTTCAATACAAGCACAAAATAGATATGAAGAGCCACACATCACACATGCAGGTTATCTTGTCGATGTTGCTAGCCATTTTTGTCAAATACTCTCATAGACAACCAATACCATCTGAAGGTAACACAGAATTGAAGTCAAATATTTTCTCAATTTTTCCTGAGAATAACAATCTTAAGGGAAATATCCACATATGTTTTCTGGAATCTTCAATCATGTCAAGAAGATTAAAAAGCTGAGGTTAAGTCTTCATTCCTATCCTTGTCAGCCAATCTCCAGGTCCTCAATTTCTTGGAGTAATGAGTCCAGGGTCTTGATTTTTTCAAGCTGGGGAGAGAGAGAGGCATCATAAGAACAGGTTATCAGGAGAATGTAACAGATGGCTCATACCCAGGTCTCAATATCTACACTTAACAGTTTTTTAACTACATGCCCACTGATCTAGATTCAGCAGGTTTTAATTATATACCCACTGATACACACTCAATAAGTTTCAACTATATATCCCTGGTATACTCTCAGCAGGTTTTAATTATATATCCCTGGTATACTCTCAGCAGGTTTTAATTATATATCCCTGGTCTACACTCAGCAGGTTTTAATTATATATCCCTGGTATACTCTCAGCAGGTTTTAATTATATATCCCTGGTATACTCTCAGCAGGTTTTAATTATATATCCCTGGTCTACACTCAACAGGTTTTAACTATATATCCCTGGTCTACACTCAACAGGTTTTAACTATATATCCCTGGTATACTCTCAGCAGGTTTTAATTATATATCCCTGGTATACTCTCAGCAGGTTTTAATTATATATCCCTGGTCTACACTCAACAGGTTTTAACTATATATCCCTGGTCTACACTCAACAGGTTTTAACTATATATCCCTGGTCTACACTCAACAGGTTTTAACTATATATCCCTGGTCTACACTCAACAGGTTTTAACTATATATCCCCGGTCTACACTCAACAGGTTTTAACTATATATCCCTGGTCTACACTCAACAGGTTTTAACTATATATCCCTGGTCTACACTCAACAGGTTTTAACTATATATCCCTGGTCTACACTCAACAGGTTTTAACTATATATCCCTGGTCTACACTAAACAGGTTTTAACTATATATCCCTGGTCTACACTCAACAGGTTTTAACTATATATCCCTGGTTTGCACTCAACAGGTTTTAATTGTATCCCCACTGATCCAGACTCAGAAGGTATTAACTATGTACCCACTGATTTAAACTCATTTTAACTATATACCCACAGATTTATAATCAGCATTTACCTACAAACAAATGGGTCTATACCGAATGTGGAAAAAAAAACAAAACTTCGGCGACATACCTGATTTTTTTCCATTTCCTTGCCTGCAGCCTGTTGCTCTTTGAGCTTCTCAATTTGTTGTACTTTCTGCCATTAAAAATGTGGAGAGTGATAAAATATGATAAAATAATATGAGGTGTTACATGCTGTAAGTCAGAACATTACCAGATGTGTAAGATATGGGAGAAGGGCCAAACATGTCATCTGTTACTGATCTAAACATACTGCTTTTTGCCATATGTTGTCTTGTACAGTTGAGGTTGGCAACTTTCTACATAGTGGTCAGAAGACATGTCTTTGAGTAGATGGAGGGGCACATTCATCTCTGTAGCTAATAAATGAAGGTAATAAACTATAAATAATGTTTATTTCAATTAGTAATATTACACCTGAAAGACTCTGCAGTTAGTGTGAAACCTAAAAGTTGCTGCTCAAGAATCTCTCAAAATTAAATGATAGGCAGGCAGAACATCAACAAATGGTAGGCAGGCAGAACATCAGCAAGTGGTAGGCAGGTAGAACATCAGCATGTGGTAGGCAGGCAGAACATCAGCATGTGGTAGGCAGGCAGAACATCAGCAAGTGGTAGGCAGGCAGAACATCAGCAAGTGGATTCTTGATTTGCTCTCAGCATTTTCCTTTTCTGAGATGAGCTTCTGGCATGGCTGAGCATCAGTGCCATCTTCTCCTTCATGATATATAATATCTCAGATTTATGAAGATATTTCCTACAGAACTACTCTGGCCCAGCAATGAACTTTACATGAAATTGGGACCTTAATAGACATGCTACAGCAACCCCCTACCACAGCCCTACAGCTCCACAAAATAAAAGTCAAAAGCACAAAACACCTTATTGTTGGAGACTTCAACAGCCGCTCCCCAAGCTGGGGCTATGAGACACTGAATCACAGAGGAGAAGAACTGGAGGACTGGATGACATCATCCAGTCTTCCAGTTCTTCTCCTAACACTCATTAGCCGACCAAAAGACAAACCAGCCTTCTATTTCAGGGCATGGAAAAAAAAAAATCAGGCACGCCTGACCTCACTGCAGCAACAGACGACATACATCGACTTTCAGAACAGTCACCGCACAACTAGGGGGGAGTGACCATGTGCCAGTCGCACTCAGAATCTACGGAGAAGAGTGCCCAAAACAACCTAACACAGCAGCCGTCTGGAACTTCAAAAAAGCAAACACAGCAGCAGTGCCTGCAGATCCTTCTGACCAACAACATAAACCACAATGTTACAGTCCTAACAAACATAATCCTGGAAGCTGCCAAGAAGTCCATGCCCAGAGGCAGAAGAAACAACTACAAAACCCTACTAGAGCAGAGAACTGGAGAAGCTGCACAATGACCTATCTGAGGCCAGAGAAAAAATGGAGTGCAACCCAACCACTGAGAATATCAAAACACATAGTAACACTAAAGAAGCCCCTACCATTTAAAATCTATTAGTAACATGTCATCTGTTACTGATCTAAACATACTGCTTTTTGCCATATGTTGTCTTGTACAGTTGAGGTTGGCAACTTTCTACATAGTGGTCAGAAGACATGTCTTTGAGTAGATGGAGGGGCACATTCATCTCTGTAGCTAATAAATGAAGGTAATAAACTATAAATAATGTTTATTTCAATTAGTAATATTACACCTGAAAGACTCTGCAGTTAGTGTGAAACCTAAAAGTTGCTGCTCAAGAATCTCTCAAAATTAAATGATAGGCAGGCAGAACATCAACAAATGGTAGGCAGGCAGAACATCAGCAAGTGGTAGGCAGGTAGAACATCAGCATGTGGTAGGCAGGCAGAACATCAGCATGTGGTAGGCAGGCAGAACATCAGCAAGTGGTAGGCAGGCAGAACATCAGCAAGTGGATTCTTGATTTGCTCTCAGCATTTTCCTTTTCTGAGATGAGCTTCTGGCATGGCTGAGCATCAGTGCCATCTTCTCCTTCATGATATATAATATCTCAGATTTATGAAGATATTTCCTACAGAACTACTCTGGCCCAGCAATGAACTTTACATGAAATTGGGACCTTAATAGACATGCTACAGCAACCCCCTACCACAGCCCTACAGCTCCACAAAATAAAAGTCAAAAGCACAAAACACCTTATTGTTGGAGACTTCAACAGCCGCTCCCCAAGCTGGGGCTATGAGACACTGAATCACAGAGGAGAAGAACTGGAGGACTGGATGACATCATCCAGTCTTCCAGTTCTTCTCCTAACACTCATTAGCCGACCAAAAGACAAACCAGCCTTCTATTTCAGGGCATGGAAAAAAAAAAATCAGGCACGCCTGACCTCACTGCAGCAACAGACGACATACATCGACTTTCAGAACAGTCACCGCACAACTAGGGGGGAGTGACCATGTGCCAGTCGCACTCAGAATCTACGGAGAAGAGTGCCCAAAACAACCTAACACAGCAGCCGTCTGGAACTTCAAAAAAGCAAACACAGCAGCAGTGCCTGCAGATCCTTCTGACCAACAACATAAACCACAATGTTACAGTCCTAACAAACATAATCCTGGAAGCTGCCAAGAAGTCCATGCCCAGAGGCAGAAGAAACAACTACAAAACCCTACTAGAGCAGAGAACTGGAGAAGCTGCACAATGACCTATCTGAGGCCAGAGAAAAAATGGAGTGCAACCCAACCACTGAGAATATCAAAACACATAGTAACACTAAAGAAGCCCCTACCATTTAAAATCTATTAGTAACATTTCATCCTTTAACTCAAACTTGTTTCATTATTTACTTGCTTGTAATTATATGCCTCCATAGAATAACAATAGCAAAGACACTAACAAATTGTGGAATCTGATCAGATACATAAACGAAGACAAATCACCACGTCAGCCCAACATAGTCATAGAAGGAGCTGGAAAATATCATGGTGGGAAAATGCCAGCAAACATCTTGGCAGATCACTTCAGAGATGAGAGCATCACAACAATCCCCAAGACACATACAGGAAGTAAAAGCAGAACTCGACGAAGGGATTAAACAGCAAAATTCAGATCCATGCATGATGGCAACATTCACCATTAAAGAACTCAGTAGGGCTACACCAAAACTAAAGGATAAGAAATCACCAGGAAAAGATGGAAGAACAAATGAAATGATAAAGAACCTGGGACTAGCAGCAAAAACAGCCCTCCTTCACATCTACAATCAGTCCTCCTTCACATCTACAACCATCCCTCCTTCACATCTACAACCAGCCCTCCTTCACATCTACAACCAGCCCTCCTTCACATCTACAGCCAGCCCTCCTTCACATCTACAACCACCCCTCCTTCACATCTACAATCAGTCCTCCTTCACATCTACAACCATCCCTCCTTCACATCTACAACCAGCCCTGTAGCTTCAGAAAATTTCCCGACAGATGGAGAGAGGCAATCATCACTCCCATCAGAAAAAAGGGAAAAAACGAACACAACAAATCCAGCTACAGACCTGTCAGCCTCCTAAACTGGATGAGTAAGGTGAATTCAACTTCTTGAGGTCAGGGCAAAGAAAAACTAATGATCCACAAACAAAAATTAATATGCCTGTGAACAAAAGAATTCAGGAGTCCACAACAAAAAAAAAAAAAAAACAGACTGGAAAGAACCAGCTTCAACCATCTGACAACACAACTGCAACAACATTACAAAAACCTCCTTCCCACCTCTCACGATGAAAATGAACCACTCTAAATTGTGAAGAAGCACAATTATTGTGAAAAGATAACAGTCCTCACAGAGGCACCAAAAGGGTTACCTAACAACATCTCAGATGAAGATGCTGACCTAGGAGATGACTGACAGCAGATACAGCCCAGATGAAGGTACATATGTATACACTGATGGGTCTGCAGAAATAGCAGTAAAAATGGAGGTGAGAGTGTGTACATAAGATACACAGAAAGGAGACAAACCAAAATGGCTTTGCAACAGGAAAGATTTTCTCCAAATACAGGGCAGAAACAACAGCCCTCCTTGAAGCCCTCAGAACACTTAAAACAGAAAACCAGCAGCCACCACACAAAATAGCCTTCTTCACACACTGCAGGGGACTTCTAGAATCACTAAAAACAACAAACAACCCACAGGCAAATGTACAGGAAATCACAACAGAACTGAAGCACCTTAAACTATCAACAACTGTGACCCTACAATAGGTACTATGCCACTTTGGAATAGCCGACACTCTATCCAAAGCTGGCAGCAATCAAGATCAAACAAATCATCCAGTAAACTACCAAGAGGCGAAAACCATAATCCATAACCAGTGAACATCTGAATGGAAGAAACAACTGAATGCAACAACGAACCAGATCCAACACACCAACTACAAAGACATCAGCAAACTGTCCTCTTTCACCTAAGGACAGGCCACTGCAGACTACTGAGCCACCAAAATCGACTAAAATGTCTCACACAGACGAGTTATCCATGTGGCAGTGGAGTCCAGACTCCAGAACATATCCTTCAAGAGTGCCCAAACCATGTGGACCTGAAGTGTGAAACATGGCCAGAGGACACAGACTTGGGGCAAAAGCTTTGGGGCTCCTATCAGGATCTGGAGAGGACTGTGGGCATTGCCAGTGTCGACAGGGGTCAGGATCTGAAGAGGACTGCGGGCATTGCCAGTGTCGACAGGGGTCAGGATCTGGAGAGGACTGCGGGCATTGCCAGTGGTGACAGGGATCAGGATCTGGAGAGGACTGCAGGCATTGCCAGTGTCGACAGGGATCAGGATCTGGAGAGGACTGCGGACATTGCCAGTGATGAGAGGGATTAGGATCTGGAGAGGACTGCAGGCATTGCCAGTGTCGACAGGGGTCAGGATCTGGAGAGGACTGCAGGCATTGCCAGTGGTGACAGGGATCAGGATCTGGAGAGGACTGCAGGCATTGCCAGTGTCGACAGGGATCAGGATCTGGAGAGGACTGCGGACATTGCCAGTGATGAGAGGGATTAGGATCTGGAGAGGACTGCAGGCATTGCCAGTGTCGACAGGGGTCAGGATCTGGAGAGGACTGCAGGCATTGCCAGTGCTGACAGGTGTCAGGATCTGAAATGACCAACAACCTCAAACACAGATGATGAAGGATCTTAACAAACTGCTGCACTGTAATGTTCATCTGATCATTTTCACCATGAGACAGAGTCTGACAATGTGTGCAGTCAAATAGAAAACTTGGAAGTCAACTCACTTCTCAAGTTAATAATAAACCACATTATTTTAATAAACTGTATATTATGTGGTTTTCTATATCAGACCCCAGATAAATCTCAAATTCTATTTTAGGACCACTGCAGGTGAAAGGATATAAAATGTCTTTTGGGATTCTGGGTCAGATGATGGCAGCCCATATCCAAGCCTTTAGGACATAGTTTGGCAGACCCTGTTGTTAGAGTCTCCCTGCATGTGAGACAGATGGGACGGCAGGTATGTCACATGTAATAACAAAAATACTTTTACCTTCCTCAGGTTCCGTAGTTTCTTGTCCTTCTCTGGGTCTCCAGTGCTGACAGCCGTGACACCACCAGCTGCCCCAGTACCTGCGCCATCAATGCTTGCAGCTGATGGTGGGAAGGGGATCTCTGGCTGTTTCATGCCCTCCTGGGATCACACAAACAACAAACTACCAGATATTTGGAAAGAAAATTGTTGGGCCGCAGCTTATGCCTGACCGAGATAAAACTATGTCAAATGGGGAATGCATGGCAGAGTATGCGGAGTAACAGCTGTTCAGACTCAGAGTGGGTAGCAGTGATGTATGTGATGAGTATGAAGAAAACTGTATTTGATTTAAACTGTATGTATCAGATATGAAGAAAATTTTCTCTGGTGGAAGTGATACATGCGTAAATGTCAGTTTGTGTTTGCTTGAAGCAGTCTGTCCATAAATGACATATATGACGAAACCTGTGTTTGGTGCAAGTGATTTGTGCATATGTCCCAAGCATAAAGAAGACTACATCAGAAAGTTACGCTTTTTACTGAAAATCTTTAAAGAATTTTATTTTCAATAAAAATTAAATGAATTTTGGGTTTTGCCTCAATTTTAGTGATATCAAACACACAAAGTTATTTCTGACATGCCTTTACTAAGCTGACTGTATAAACTAGGAAAAAAAGTAGGAACAGCTCTAGTACTCGTTAAGTAATAAAGCTGTTCCTACTTTTTTTTTCTAGTTTATACATTTTGGTATCATAGCTTTACTGTAGTGGCTTCGTGTATAGATATATACTAGGCTGACTGTTCTGTCATCATTTATGATAAACAAAACACTTCTCACCACTAGTCCTCACAAAAACATTCAATCTAATTCAACTACATCACTCTATGCACATTCATTCAACTTAGCTAGACCATTCTCTCTCTCTCTCTTAACCTTAAGTGCCCAGGGCACATGGGGCTTCCGCAAGGGTTTTCCACAAATGCCTGTCCTTCGCCTTTTTTTCTGCTCTTGCCCAGGTGAGCCCTCTACTGCTCAACATCCTTTCTGTTGTTCTTCTCCATGTCTCTTGGACCATTCTAGTCACTCATAAATACAATTAATTCTGCTACATCATGCTGGTCATCACTGAATCAACTGTCCAACTTAGCTGCATCACACCAACATATGAGGTGCAGAAAAAACACGGTCAGCACCTATATCGCTTCAAGAGAAGCATGGGGATGTGCGCCAACTCCAGGTGATCACTTCAAAAGTATACATGTCAGTGTCTGAGAATGATCAAAGAAGAAACTACATCACACTTGCAAGAAGCTGCAACTGAGTGTGCATGTGTAGTGGAGTATTGTGAATGTTTAAATGAAGACTTTTGGAGTGTGATAGGTTGGTAGTATAGATGTGGGGAAAGTGGAAAGGAGAGAGAGAGAGAGATAGATACAATGATAATCAAGCTGAGAAAAAAGTGAGTGAGACAGATAATGTGGTTGGGGTAGAGGGTTCTGGAATATAAGTTACATGGGAGAAAAGAGTAGAGCTTTGTAGAGAGGGAATATGACTGTGGACAAAGGGAATGTTAAGTATGGGTTTGTGTATGTTTAGTTTATTTATACCCAGAAACTATTCATGTGTACAGAGAGAAGCATCATATGTGTGTCAAAGTGAGACTGATTATATGCCAGCTAGGATGTGCTAGCTCCAGGAAATGAAAATAAAAAACATATCAAAGTTGGAAGTCTATACTTGCAGTATAGTATAGTATTTGTACCACAAATAACAAACACATCTGGTTAGCTGCACTGTATCATCACAGGTAAACATGAACTACTGAAATTATATACAAACTTGGTAAACAATAAATAACTGTCACAACGATACACATGTACTAGCCTAACAGAGAATAATCAGCTACCACACACAAATGTACAAAGTTGGTAAACAATGATTAGTCACCACAAACACATGTCAGGTCAGTCATTTGCATGTTCCTTGTGGAACTTTGCCTCCCTAATAGCTCTCCTGTAGGCCTCTCGGCTGTAAGCATGATACCCTGCTGCTGTTGCATCCATTTGCAGATTATCTTGCAGCCATCTTCGCCTTGGTCTTCCTCTTTCTTTTTTCCCATTATGTACCCTTCCAAGACAGTCTTCTCTAAATTATCATGACGTTTAATGTGTACAAAATATTTAAGTTTTCTCTGTTTAATCCTCTTTACTAGCCAACCTTTTTCAATATTAAATTCTTGTAGTATGGATATATTTATTCTTTTTTGTGTCCATGATATTTGAAGGACTCTTCTGTAGCATTGGCATTCAAAGGCATTTATGTGTTTCTTAGCTGTTTTGTTAAGTGTCCAGGTCTCACAGGCATATGTTGCGATGGGAAAGATGCATGCCCTTAAAAATCTTATTTTTGTAGTTCTGTCTCACATACAAACACATGTATGTCTAGTAAATCATAATTAACTACCACAAATAAATATATACAAGCCTGGTAGACATTAGCTACCACAATCAAACATGTATAAGTCTTATCTTATCTTATATCTTATATCCTTCCCGTGCCGTTAGACGTCACATAGGGCTCGCAAAGTAGTTCGCCAATTTTTCCTGTCTTCGGCGAGTCTTTCAACCTCATCAAAAGGATGTTATGCCTGTTAACTTGGCCTCTCTTAATAATGTCCTCTTTAGAGTTTCACGCGGTCTGCCCCTTTTTCTTCGGCCTGTTGTGTTCCACTTGATAGCTTGTTTTGGGATTCTCTGATCATTTCTTCTCATCAAGTGACCAACATATGTCCATCTCCTTTTCCTGATCACCCGTGAGACTGGTTGTTGTTCAGTCATCTGTCTTATCTCTGCATTGTTCTTGAATTCATTCCACTTGATGCCGAGTATTTTCCTTAGGCATTTGTTTTCAAAAGAGTCTAATTTCTTTTCTATTTCTTTAGTTGTATAAGTCTAGTAAACAATAATTAGATACAGAGACAAATAAAGGTGGATAAACAATTTAGCTAGCACAAACAAACATGTACAAGTCTTGTAAACAACTGGCTATCACAAAAATTAGCTACCACAAACAAACATCTAAAAACCTGCTAAACAATAATCATCTACCACAAACATCTACAAACTTGCTAAACAATAATCACCTGTCACAAACAAACATCTACAAACATGTAAAACAATAATCACATACCACAAACATCTGCAAACCTGCTAAATAGCAAACATCTACAAACCTGCTAAACAATAGTCACCTACCACAAACAAACATCTACAAATGTGCTAAACAATTACCTACCACAAACAAACATCTACAAACCTGCTAAACAATAATCACATACCACAAACAAACATCTACAAACCTGCTAAACAATAATCATCTACCACAAACAAACATCTACAAACCTGCTAAACAATAATCATCTACCACAAACAAACATCTATAAACATGCTAAACAACAATCATCTACCACAAACAAATATCTACAAACGCTAAACAACAAACATCTACAAACTTGCTAAACAATAATCACCTGCCACAAACAAACATCTACAAACCTGCTAAACAATAATCATCTACCACAAACAAACATCTACAAAGCTGCTAAACAACAAACATCTACAAACCTGCTAAACAATAATCTACCACAAACAAACATCTACAAACCTGCTAAACAACAAACATCTACAAACCTGTTAAACAATCTTCTTCTTCTTCTTCGTTCGCATTGTCTGTCTATACCTGCAGTCCTGTCTCTTGGATAAATTTCACTGTTTTTTGTAATTCATGTATGGAACCGTAGAGCTTATCTTCTTTAGTGGTTTCACTGGGCCAGTAATTATTTCTCAGTGTTTCATAGTTGGTGCAGTTCTGGAGGATATGTTCTACAGTTTGGGGCACCTGGGCACATGTACATAGATTAGTAGTACCAACCTTAAACTTTGTATACATATGACTTCGGAGTCGGCTGTGTCCTGTTTGGAGATGGAAGATGGTGACTTGTTCCTTTCTGTTTAGCATGTGATAGTCATCATGTGGTGGTGTTTGTGGCTTCCTGTAGGTTTTTATCATGCTTTTCTTCTGATTATAGGTGATTGGTATGTCTGGTTGCTCCATTTCAGTGCCCTCTTTGGCCAGATGGTCAGCTTTCTCAGTGCCTGGTATCCCACAGTGGGAGGGAATCCATTGCAAAGTGATTCCATGTTGTAAATTTTTGACAAGGCATCCTTAAGGTCTGGTAGTTTGTTGCACTGAAGAGCTTCCAGTACTGATCTTGCATCTGTGAGAATTACTACAGGACATGTATCAATTCTGGAGTCTGATAGTTTTTCAACTGCAGCAATAATTGCCCCAACTTCTGCATCAAAGTTGGTGCAGTATTTTCCAGTGGGTATGGAAATCTTGTCAGTGGTGTTGTTTGGATATTCAATATGTGCTCCTGCCCCTCCATTCTTTATGGCATTGTGTGCAGATCCGTCTGTATACACACGTATCCAGGTGTCACATAGATATTTGTCATCTAGCACACTAAGTGTGGCTGTTGATCTTACAAGGCTGCTTTGCATCTCACCATTCTGCACACCTTTCACTTCAGTCTGAATAGTTATTTGTGTATAATCTGCTTCTTTCCATGGTGTATGCTCTGGTACAGATGATAATGGAGCGACTACAGTTGGAAGGTCAGGTATCAGCTTACGCATACACTTGGCCTGGTGAATGAAGCTGCTTCTTTTAAGCTGACTTAATGCCAAGTTATTGAATCTCTTCTTCAGGGGATGGCTTACAGAGCTAAGGAATTTCTCTCCCACGGTCATGACCTTTGTGTCTCTACGTTCCTTTAGCGCTTGAACACCAACTATTTTCTGCATTTCTACTATTGGTGTGGACCTCATGGCACCTGTGATAATCCGTAGTGACTGATTTTGAACCTTGTCTAGATTATGCAGCGTAGTGTTTGATGCTGTGCACCAAGATGTTGAGCCATATTCTAAATGTGATAGAATACTTTGCTGATATACATTCTTGAGGATTCTTTCACTAGCTCCCCATGTGGTTCCACTTAATTTTCTTAATATGGCTAGTTTTCTTCTGGCTTTTGCTTCTGCACTGTTGATGTGTTGCTTCCAAGTCAGTTTTGAGTCAAGAGTCAATAACTAAGTAAGTGGGATGGTTGTCCATCCTTAAGGATATTTCATTTACAAGGATCTTACCTGCTTTCTGTTTAGATGAGAGAGTGAACAGAGTGGTACTTGATTTCTCTGTGTTGATACTTACACACCATTTGTTTGTCCATGATGTCAAGATGTCTGCTGCTCTTTGGAGTCTCTGTGTAGCAACTGTCACATATTCATCTGTACACCACATGACCAGATCATCTGCATACAGTGCCGCTTTGATTCCATAGGGAAGTTCCTTGACCAGGTCATTAATGAATAGTTAAACAATAATCATCTACTACAAACAAATGCATGAACTTACCTGGCGAGCAGCTTTAGCTTTCTGAGCCTCTCTCTTCTTTTTGTTTTTGCTAATTCCTTTCTCTGGGTCCATCTTTTTAGCATTAGAGGGAGGTTCTAGTTCATGCAGAAGTTTGGTGGCATCAGGTTTAGCTCCTGAACCTCTCATTTGTGGAGGTCTGTAAGCTGCTACTTGTGCTGAGAATCAGTGGTAGTTTCCTTATTATTAAAACAGAACATTTTTTTCCTAACATAGAACAAAACATGCTGCGCTAGCTCACAAGATACTCTTGTTTTAGACACTGGGACAGTTAACATAACTGGTACATTATGTTATTACAAGCTGTGATAGTTAATATCTGATGACCCTCCATGTGACAGGTAATGGGAGAAGTCCAAAAAAAACTTTCATAATGAATATTTAACAAACTACCTGCATTGTACCCATAGTAAATAAGATTAATATAATGGATATTGTACACACAACAATGCACATACATTTTTTAAAAAAAGTAGTCCTGTAGCAAATGCCGAAGGGAATGAAACGTTAGAAACCTCATTATGCTGAGCCATCAGTGTATGAGGTAGGGTAGCCAGTTCCCCTTCCTTCTCAGGTTTTCTCTGGTACCCATTTTACGAGGCTGGGTCAAACTCAGGGCTGTATTGGTAGGGAGGAAAAAAAAACTCCCTACTCAGCTGGAGAGTTGAACCCTCAACCATTCAGTTGCTAGATGACTGTCCTAACCACTGTGCTAGCCCCCCATATACATTACATACAAGCAATCAAGAAAAAAATATATGTAAATGTACTAACAGACGGGCGTATCAGAAATCACTGCTGGTCCATGGAAAATGGTGATACATAACAATTTTGATTATCCAGAATTATGTCAGAAAGAAACAAAATCCAGAAAATTAAAGTCAGCCAAAGTGAGGGTGAACAGTATTATATCATTATAGGATGGACGTTTTAATGTAGCTGGCACATTATGTAAGTCATGATACAAATGTCTTTTAATGTAATGTTTTCATCTACGTCACTTCAAGTGACATTATCAAACTGGAGCTTTGTCTTGAAGAGTTTCTGAAACTCCACCCTTACTTCTCCACTACTTCTGATCTCGCCTTCAACATCTCCTCCACTGCGTAGACACTAACGCACTTCACAGATGACGAGTGTCATTCGCCTTTTAACTGAATTCTGCATAATTGCATGACCGTTCTAGCAGAGTGAAAACATGCTTTCATATTCCTCTCTGCTGAACTGTTGACAGTTACGCTGCTCGGCTTTGCTTAAAGTGGTATCTTTAGTCTGTTGATAGCATAATGTCTTAGGGTATTGGAAACATTCTATATAATTTTCTTTCTCCACCACACCATATATACACACCCAGTTCACCTCATCCTCAATGGATGTTTGGTCCATGACTACCTACTGTTGTATTTTTATGGCTTAACTTTGTTGAGATAAGCCGAGTTTATTGTTGTATTTTTGTAGCTACATTCTGCTGAGTTCACCGTTTTTGTTTTCGTAGCTAAACTCCGCTGAGATAAACTGAGCTCATAAATGTAAAATAATTTATCAAAACAAAAAATACCCTTGGGCTGCTCCACTGCAGCAGAGGCTACAGGTCGTGTGACAATAGTAAAAGACTGAATTTGATCAGCAGGACAAGGCTGGCATGTAGCTTCCCATAGTTCTCCTTGGTCTTTATTGAAATGTTGTAGCATAAGAGTCCCTGAGTAATGCCAGATACGGAAGCTGAAAGATGAGACAGAAAAAAAAAAAAGCTGTCATGAAGAACAATACTGATAGGTGTCATGCATGAACCAGTGGGTCGAGAGGGAATACTGCGTGAGCCCTGTACAAGCACATGAACAAATCTGACCAACAGGATAAATCGTGCATGCTAAACAGACAAAAACCAAAGCATCCTTTTCAGGCTACAAACAAAACATAACACCTTAAATAAACACATAAGCAAAATGAAGAAAAACCAGTCCAAACTGCAGGTAACAGTTTCCTACTTGAATGCCCTGAACCAGATAAACTATGATTAGAACTGCTTTCAAGACATGTCCCAAACCAGATAAACTATGATTAGAACTGCTTTCAAGACATGCCCCAAACCAGATAAACTATGATTGGAACTGCTTTCAAGACATGTCCCAAACCAGATAAACTATGATTGGAACTGCTTTCAAGACATGTCCCAAACCAGATAAACTATGATTAGAACTGCTTTCAAGACATGTCCCAAACCAGATAAACTATGATTAGAACTGCTTTCAAGACATGCCCCAAACCAGATAAACTATGATTGGAACTGCTTTCAAGACATGCCCCAAACCAGATAAACTATGATTGGAACTGCTTTCAAGACATGTCCCAAAACAGATAAACTATGATTAGAACTGCTTTCAAGACATGTCCCAAACCAGATAAACTATGATTAGAACTGCTTTCAAGACATGTCCCAAACCAGATAAACTATGATTAGAACTGCTTTCAAGACATGTCCCAAACCAGATAAACTATGACTGGAACTGCTTTCAAGACATGTCCCAAACCAGATAAACTATGATTGGAACTGCTTTCAAGACATGTCCCAAACCAGATAAACTATGATTGGAACTGCTTTCAAGACATGTCCCAAACCAGATAAACTATGATTGGAACTGCTTTCAAGACATGTCCCAAACCAGATAAACTATCATTGGAACTGCTGTCAAGACATGCCCCAAACCAGATAAACTATGATTAGAACTGCTTTCAAGACATCCTACAGTTCATAACTGTCTATATTCCAAGGCCGAACAACTACAAAGGGCAGCAAAGTTCACTATGACATCAACTCCCAAGAGCTTCTAGACCAATGCAGCAGTGAGACCAATCACCAGTGTCATCTACAAAACCTGCCAGATTAGACAGGAATTAGCAATTGTAGAGAGCAGGGTTTTGTAATGCTACATGCTGAAACTGACAGAAAAACAGTCACAGAGAACAAGATTGAGCTGAGAGACAGTATTTTTATGTTTTACATTTTAACATGATATTTTTAACAATATAATATTAAAAAGCTTGTGTTGTGTGCTTAATGCTAATCAGTACTACCAGGTTCGTTTCAAGGATAAGTTCTTTCAAATGTTGTCTAAAGTTTCTTCAACTGGTATTTCAAAACATCAGTTTTAACTAAAATAGTTAAAAAATATGAGATTCAAATTTATCAAAGATCCACAAAATGATCAAGAACATTACATAAAAAATAATCCACATATATATCTCCATATGACTTGTGAACCAGCGTCTCACACACACAGACAAACCATAGGTGTGCCTAGTCAGCAGTTGACCAGAAAGTGGCGACTAGTGTCGCCATCAGCACAAACTCCGTAGCTAGCAGCACTATTCCTCTTCCTACGGGAGTTTTTTTTGTGAGCCACGGTCTGACTGTCACTATGATGAGTGTAAATCGAAACTAGGTAGCTTGGTCAGCGAGCAAGTGACTAATCTACTGTGCTAATATGGGTCCTGTGTGTATGTATATATATCTTACATCCTTCCCGTGCTGTTAAATGTCACATAGGGCTCGCATGGTAGATTGCCAAGATTTCCTGTTTTCAGCAAGCTTTTCAACCTCATCAAGGGATGTTATTCCCACTAAGCTGGACTCTCTTAACAATGTCCTCTTTCACATGGTCAACCTCTTTTTCTCTGGCCTTGTGTGTTCCACTTGATAGCTTGTTTTGGGATTATCTGGTTGTTTCTTCTCAGCACATGACCGGCATACGTCCATCTTCTTTTTCTGATCATCCATGAGATAGGTTCTTCTTCTGTGTTCGAGGTTGTTAGTCACTTCAGATCCTGATCCCTGTCGACATGGCAAACCTCGCAGTCCTCTCCAGATCCTGATAGGAGCCCCAAAGCTTTTACCCCAAGCTTGTGCCCTCTGGCCACGTCTCACACCTCAGGTCTGGTGAAAAAAGGCACCAGCCCTGAAAAAGGTGTACTAGAGAAATCTACAAAGGTGAATGCTGTCAGGCATGATACTGACCAGATCACACTTCCATGTGTTGAAGGTCTTGGAAATAAGGTCCTAACACCATATCCCAAATATGTCTTAATGGCATGGAAACAGGGATATTACCTTATCTTTATGTACACATGTATATATGAGGGGTGATTGATAAGTTCTCGGAATAAGGTACAAATATTTGAAACACACAATTGATATTAGATGCATTTGTAGATCAGGTTAATGTAAGATTAAACATCAAATTTCAAGAAATTAACTGCAACCAATTATTTTTTACAGGCTACTGAACTGGTAAGGGGTAACAGAAATTGAGAAAGTGGAAAAATTTCTCATCGAGCAGTCTTTTGCTACCTCTACATCAAGGGCTTATCATCGAAGGAAATCCATGAGGATATGGTAGAGACTCTAGGGGAGAGTGCCCCTTCTTTACAGCACAGTGAAGAAATGGGCAGCTCAATTCAAACATGGAAGGGAGTCTGGAAGGTGATCCTCGTACAGGAAGACCAAGAACGGTAACCACTGATGAAACCACCGACAGAATACATGACATGATAATGGAGGATCGACAACTAACTGAGCGATACACTGCTACTGAGTTGGGCATCACCCAGGAACGTGTTCATGCCATTATTCACAATGATCTTCAAATGTCAAAGATCTCTGCTCAATGGGCCCCAAAACTTCTTGGAGCTGATCACAAACGACAGCGTCTCAACATGTCAAGAGACAATCTTGGCCATTTTTCTGCAGACCCTGAAAAGTTTCTTCAACAATTTGTGACCATGGATGAGACTTGGGTTCATCATTTTCAATCAGAAACCAAAGAATAGTCAAAGCAGTGGAAACATCATAGATCCCTACCTCCAAAGAAAGAAAAGGTGGTTCTGTCTGCAGGCAAAGTGATGGCTTCCATCTTTTGGGATTAAGAAGGTGTGCTATTGGTAGACTATCTTCAAAAGGGCAAAATGGTCACCGGGGCCCGTTACGCTAATCTTGTGAAGCAAATGTGGGTCAAACTGAAGGAAAAGTGTCAAGGAAATTGACGAGAGGAGTCATCTTTCATCAAGACAATGCTCCAGTTCACAAGTCGGCAGTGGCAATGGCTACCATCCATGAATGCAGCTTCCAGCTTCTTGAACATTCTCCTTATTCCTCAGATTTGGCCCCTTCGGACTACTGCCTGTTTGCCAAACTCAAAAAGGATCTCAGTGGTCGCAAATTCGCTTCAGATAATGACGTCATTCATGCTGTAGACCACTTTCTACTGGCACAAGATGGTGACTTTTACAAAGAAGGGATCCATATGCTCCAGGACCGCAATGGGACTATGCTGAGAAATAACCCAAAAAAATTGTCCACAAATAATCCATTGTACCTTATGCTGAGAACTTATCAATCACCCCTAGTATAATTTTTTTTCATCATAAAATTTACAAAACCGTTGCAACAATCATAAAATATACACACAGTGAAGCATAGCAGCTGCTCCCATCCATCACCTGAGCAAGACTTCTGTTCTTATAGTACAGCTGTATAGACATGATTTTGATCATTAGAGCACAAGGCTGCTATCTTCTCACCGGCTCAGAACGATAAATTTCCCACACTCACGCCTGAAAGCATGTTAGTTCTTTTATACCAGGCTGACTGCTAAGCTTCCCTCATGTCAGTGTTATCTGTTTCTTTCTTTTGCATTCAGACCATTGTGTGACATTCATGATCAGCAATCTTCTCTTCTCTATTGCTCTTCATCTTTACAGCACACACATTACGTGCTTTATTGCTTATCATTTACTGTGGTTATCTTTCACTCAATATCTCTTCAGTTTTACTTTTCTGATGTGTGCTGCTATACGCAGTCATAGTTCTCCCATTTCCAAAAAGATGCACCAACAAAGATCTGCTACATCTTGTTATCCATATCTACTTTATCTGTTACACCTTGTCATGTCTATGGTTGCTACAACAAACACTAGCAAATCTCAGCAATTACCCATTTCCAACCCTCAGTCTTGGTGCTGTTGTTGCAGTGAGAAGATGCTGCCCATCCTGGCACCACTCAAAATGAGTTGTATCGGCTGACTGGGTCTTAGAAATTTGTTTTTTCTGCTTCATGTCCCAGAATTCTAAATTTCCTGGCAGGTTTCCAAACCCACCAATACACAGGAGTAAAATACAGTCAAGAGAAATAATGACATTACATTGAGGTAAACACAATCAAGAAAAATAATAAAATTACACAGGAGTAAAACAGTCTACAGAAATATTACATTACACAGGAGTAGAACACAGTCAAAAGGAATAATAACGTCACATATGAGTTAATGTAATCAAGAGAAATAACATTACATAGAATACAGTCAAAAGACATGTATTATCCCCTCTGTGGATTGTATAAACTACAGAAACTCTTAAACAAATGATATTTCCTTGTCAGTTTTATGAACCAGGTAAACTTAAACAAAGGATGTTACTCCCCTGTGGATTGTACAAACTAGAGAAACTTAAACAAAGGATATTACTCCCTTGTGGGTTGCACAAACCAGAGAAACTCTTAAACAAAGGATATTACTACCCTGTGGATTGTACAAACTAGAGAAACGCTTAAAGGATATTACTCCTCTGTGGGTTGTACGAACTAGAGAAACTCTTAAACAAGGGATGGTACTCCCCTGTAGGTTGTACGAACAGAGAAACTCCTAAACCAAGGATATTACTCCCCTGTGGGTTGTACGAACAGAGAAACTCCTAAACAAAGGATATTACTCCCCTGTGGGTTGTACGAACAGAGAAACTCCTAAACAAAGGATATTACTCCCCTGTGGGTTGTATGAACTAGAGAAACTTAAACAAGGCATATTACTCCCCTGTGGGTTGTATGAACTAGAGAAACTCTTAAATAAAAGATATTACTCTCCTGTGGGTTGTACGAACTAGAGAAACTCTTAAACAAAGGATATTATTCCTCTGTGGGTTGTATGAACCAGAGAAACCCTTAAACAAAGGATATTACTCTCCTGCGGGTTGTACGAAGTAGAGAAACTCTTAAACAAAGGATATTATTTCCTTGTGGGTTGTACAAACAAACATTTCTTGGTCCTGTCCCAAAATCAAAGACTGGTTCACATTTCAGGCTGAAGATTGTCGTCTTTGATGGCATGTCTGGTCAAGGTCAGAGTTAAGGTCACAGTTTCCTGAGAAGTGACTAATAACTGAGGATAAGAGAAAACTGCAGCAGAATTTGATATATGTGGTTTACTTATGTATTTAGAATGTATTAGAATATGTGGCATGCTTGCACACAACCCACATGCAACTCTCATGCATTTATTGCAAGGTATTTGCCATGTCCTATTTGCTTGTGTGTGTTTTCTTTGCTGAAAGGATACATCCATGTATGACCACAAACTCAATGCTGTTTGGTGCCCACTCCACATGATATACCGGACCTTGCTTTTCTAGGAAGAAAAAGAATATATAACTTTCACTGTCATGTCTGCAGGTAGTAATATCTAACCAACATATCTTGTTACATAGCACACTGCTATGTGATACAACAGTACCATCTAACCAAGGTATTACGTTCTACAGCACTTGGTTATATGACACAATGGCACCATCTAACTCTAACCAAAGTATTATGTTATACAGCATATGGCTATGTGACAGTGGCACTATCTAACCTCTAACCAAGGTATTATGTTATACACAGCACATGGCTATGTGACACAATGGCACTATCTAACCAGTGTACTATGACATACATGTCATGGTTATGTGACATAGCAGTACTATCTAATCAACATATCCTATTACATTTGCACAATACTATCTAACCAAGGTATTATCTTATACATGTGATAAAATGGCACTTCCTAATTAATGTTTTATAAAGCACATAGTTATGTGATTAACACCTTCCCTGGCCATCCTCGCTATAGCGAGGTCTTCCGGTTAGTCTAGTAACTGCCATCCACGTTATAGCGAGGTTTGTTTCACTGCAGTGTAAAACCAGCGTAACTTTTTATTGTACACGATTTATCTGCACATGTCTGGTGACCTTTCATAATTCAATCTAAAGCGTGGCTAACAACTGAGTGAAATCGATGTTTTTAATTGAGAAATTTCAATATTTATTGTGATTTCGGAGGCATAAGGACATGTCTTATGACCCGACCACTGTTCCTGAATGTACCGCAAGTACATCTAGACCTATTAAATGGACTGGAGAAGTAGTTAGATGGTTATTTCAGACATTATGTTAGTGAGAATGCCACCACATGATGAGATCAAATGAAAATTTAAGTAGATCTGGAAATCGCCAATGGTAAACATTGTACATCTAGACATCACCGATGGTAAGCACTACACAATTATCAGCTAAAATAATCACACTACTTCTTTTTTCCTAAAAAACTCTTCATTCATGAAATCTTCTTACATTTCAACTATTTTCATGCATAATATGTATACTTTTAAAGTGAAAATACTTTGTACATTCACTTTTACAATGATGGAAATACTCTGTACATTCACTTTTACAACAACACCCCCTATACAAATCAAGACCTGCGTTTTTTGTGTGGCACGGACGGGAACGTCCATGTTTTATTTCTGCAGTGCAGGAAGAGTTAAAAAGCAATATCTTAACCGATGTATCATCTTATATAGCACACTGACAAAATAGAACAATCTAGCAAGCATGTATAGCATATGGTTATTTGACATAATCTAACCAATCATTGTCATATAGCACACAACTATATGACATAAGAGCACTATCTAATCAATCTATTATATACAGCGTGATTATGGGGCACAGTAGTATCATATCAGTTGTCTGTCACAAACAGCATTTGACTAGGCTATCAAATAAAGCATGATAATACATGGCAACTAAATTATCCTTTCTGCTGTACTGTCACAGTTACCAACATCACAGCAACTATCAGACAATGAAGAGCTAGAAAACAAAAATAAATATCTAGTTTCAGTCATCACCACTAATGATGACTGCACCACGGAAATTAAAAGGAGACTAGCAGTTGCATCACAGAAACTAGACCAAATGAAGAATATGTGGCAAGGTACCAGTAAGGAAACAAAGCTATATTTACTAAGAGCTTACATATTCCTGGTGGCACCATATGGATGCGACACATGGGCACTTAACAAATCACCAGAAAAGAGGATAACTGCATCTGCAATGAAATGTTATGGAAGGGCATTCAGAACATTCACGGACAGAAAGAAAACCAAATAAAGAGATACTGGCGGAATCAGGTGCTGTAGAAAACTAGCTTGTAAACACCATCAAAGCCAGGCGCAAAGTCAGATACTTCTGCCACATCAAGAGACAAAATGGTTTGCAGAGGCTGATGGCAGAAGGCACTGTGCCCGGCACAACGGAAAAGGGGCAACCTTGGCACAGGCAGACTCAGGTGTATGTCATCTTGAGATGTTGGCCAACTTGCTCAAGACCAAACTGCATTCAGGTAGGCAGTGAGAAGAAGAAGAATCTCGAAAAGGACACTTCACATGACAAACATCAGACCCTGTCAGGCTGAATAAAATATATGAATACTGAAAACACTAAGTTCCACCTGGCCTATCTGTGAGTACAAGGAACGCTGATGATGCCATGATCACAGAATGACATGGTTCTGTAAGAGCTATAAATATAAAGAATAAAGCATTTCTTCACTCACGTAGTGGCACAATGCAACTCTCTCCTGTTGTTGACAGAAAGTGCAGTCCCTGCTCTCCGTAGTATGAACTGTCAGAGCTCTCTGTTGAGGTCAGTACTAGAAGACTGTTTCCTGTATCAAATTAAAAAGGAAAAAAATGAAGCAAAATCTTAAAAAAAAAAAACTCAAATTTTTTTGTCTTCCTTCTCCACAAATTTCATAGTCACTATCAAAACAATAGCCACACCTTTGCCTAGAGATATTTC
Source organism: Achatina immaculata (assembly GCA_009760885.1). Classification (NCBI taxonomy): domain Eukaryota; kingdom Metazoa; phylum Mollusca; class Gastropoda; order Stylommatophora; family Achatinidae; genus Lissachatina; species Lissachatina immaculata. The sequence goes on from CM019707.1 coordinate 3,545,805, forward strand.
AAATCTGGACATGTTTGTTTGTTGGCAGCTTATGAATTCTGTCACATCTGATGTCAAAAATACATGTCAATTCCCTTCCCTGCCAACCAATCTTGTTCTTGCTCTATCTCTATCCCTGCCAAACAATCTTGTTCTTGCTCTATCTCTATCCCTGCCAAACAATCTTGTTCTTGCTCTATCTCTATCCCTGCCAAACAATCTTGTTCTTGCTCTATCTCTATCCCTGCCAAACAATCTTGTTCTTGCTCTATCTCTATCCCTGCCAAACAATCTTGTTCTTGCTCTATCTCTATCCCTGCCAAACAATCTTGTTCTTGCTCTATCTCTATCCCTGCCAAACAATCTTGTTCTTGCTCCACCTCTATCTTCATGAGCAGAAAGTTGTTTGTAAATGCAGTGAAGCCACTGAAGTAGGCTACTGCAGCTATTACTGCAGGCAGAGATGGGCTATAAAATGGGAAATAGTACAATGCTTCTTTAGTAGAGTCCACTGTCAAGGGTACAAATAGTCACCCTAGGTCCCATCAGCCAGCCTGAGCCTGTTACTGGGGGCACCAACGAAGGGGTGGGACAGGGTCTTGGTCAGATGTGGTTAGCATCCCTTACATAAGCTGTAATGCATTTGTCTTCATCCCCCCCACCCCCAACCAATTCCCATTTTGTCAAATTCTTTGCTACATCACAACATTTAATCCTTTTTATGAAATGCCTCATCTTCCTAAAGTTCATTTTAAACAAAAACAACTTTTTGTATAATTTGTTCATTTACTGTCAAGTTTCTCTCCCTCTTTCTTTTTCCCTCCCTCCCTCTCTCTCTCTCACACACACACACATAGTGAGGTCAGTAACAGAGAGAGAGAGAGAGAGAGAGAACGAACGAACATACTTTATTTTCAAAGGGTTAAGAATTGGGCACGCAGGCTTGTCCGACATTTTGCCCTTCATCATACAGCTTTCACTCCGTCACAGTCATTCAGCATTTGTTAATGAGCATAATAATCATGAAGACACATTAAATGATTACATAAATAAATAATAAACTTATCTCATGTCCATACACTCTACACTCTCATTTATGAAACAACATGAAATAAACTTGCATTCTGAGAGAGGAGAGAGAGAGAGAGAGCACCTACCAGGTTTATTCCAGTAAAAGTTGACTTTGTCTGCTTTAAAGAAACTCTTGTTTGCTAGGGCTGCTCCAGGTCCACCAAAATTTGGATACTGGTAGATACGAACAAATGATGGCTGGCCCTGACAGATCAGAGAGATCATTACCTCATTAGAAAACTGACTGTAGTTTTGAGGCGACGCGATAAATACTCATTAAAAAACTGCCTGCAGATATTGGCTTGACATCGGGTATCATCATACGGTAAGAATAAGATGAACTTCAAACCACATCAACAAGAAACGTGCTGATTTTTGCCAGACCTGCAAGAAGTTGCCTCCTTTTCAATGTAAGTGCCAACATAACAAATAAAATCTTTATCAAGAAGCTCTGATGGATACTTAAGAAAATGTTCTATCAAATAAAGTTAACAATATGAGGAAGAAAAAAAAAAATCACATTACAAATATAAAACAGATCAACAGAGAATTTAAAAAGAAACATAAAATGCATTTTAGGAATTTTGAATGTGACACTATCCATGAAGTGGTCATGTAATGTAAACACATCTGCTGCTAATACATGACACAATATCATCAGGTGCTGTGCCAACTAGTCCTGGCTACTGTTTTTCCATGCAGACCATCAGTTCAGTTGGTGATCTCCCACACCATCTTATCAGACAATCCAGTATCACTTCTTTCAGCCTTCCCCTGACTCTTCTTCCCTCTATTTTTTTGTGGTTACAGTATTTTTAATGCCCTTCTTTCCACTGCATGAGAAGACATGACACAACATTATCCATTTAAAAGCATGGCATAATGAAGTTGTGAAATAGCAGTAGAACCATGTGTTGTAATCAATCAATGATATCAATATGAAGGCAAAAGGTTACATAAGTGTCACATTTTGATGCAGGATCAAACAAGGAGAAACATTTCATAATCTTACTTGCCTTTGAGCCAGGTACATATGCTGCTACTGTGTAGGGTGCCAAACTCTTGGCTAGACTAAAAGCAGAGACCTTCTGAAGGTGAAGCTTATTTGCAATAGTTTCTGAGGAGATGAAACATTTTGATGAGTTCTTACAACATCCTACTTTATGCCATCTTGTACTGGTCATTATATGCCAATGCAAAGAGCTAAAAATTAGACAATAAAGGATGTTTGACTATTGTTAACACATCCCATTTTGTCAGACTATTGTTAGCACAGGCTGAGTGGTTAGGCACTCGGTTTACTAATCCGGTTGTACAGGGTTCAGTCCCAGCAGTGGGATTTTTTTCTGGTACACGCCGAAAAAGGTCAAAGGTTCGCCCAGCCTCTAAAAATGGGTACCAGAGAAATCCGGGAAGGTAAAGCGGACAGGCATGATACTGACTACATCACACTTTCATGTGCCGAAGGTCGTGGAAAATAAGGGCATAACACCGTATTCCCCAATATACCTTAATGGCATGGAAATGGGAATAAACGAGAGACTGTTACCACATCCCATGTTGTCCAACTACTGTTAACACATCCCAAGTTGTCTGAATACTTAACTCTTTCCCTGCCAGAGGTAAAAACACGGACGTTCTGTTCTATGCCAGACAAAAATCGCAGGTCTTGATATGTATAGGGGTTAATTTTTAACTAATTACTTCCACATTAAAAGTATGCATATTATGCCTCCAAATAGCTATAAATGTAAGAAGATTTCATAAATGAAGAGTTTTTTAAGAAAAAAGATGTAGTGTGATGATTTTAGCTGATAATTGTGTATTACTGTCCATCAGATAGGTCTAGGACTGTCATCGATCAACCAGCGATGTGTAGATCAACTTTGTTGTTTTATCCTATCTTGTCGTGTGATTATGTTGCATGTTCACTTTAAAATAATACCTGAAATATCCTTCTAACTACTTCTCCAGTCCGTCTAATAGTCTAAATCTACTTGGATACACTCACGAATAGTGGTCTAGTCATAGAGGGACATGTTTGCCTCCGAAGTCACACAAAAATTGATTTTTTTTTTATCGAAACACTGTATTTTGACCCCCGTTGTTATGATGCTTTCAAAATGGTGACAAAGGTCACTAGACATGCATACTAAACTGTTTACAATCAAAAGTTACACCAGGTTTTCAATGAAACAAAGGTAGGGTCCCTGGCAAAATTGTGACAAAGCAGAAGGGTCCCGATTGGGACCTAGGCATGGGAAGAGTTAACATATCCCACGTTGACTGATTACTGTAACACATCCAATGTTTTTAACTACTGTAACACATCCCATATTGTCTGACTACTAAACACATCTCATATCTTATACAGACATGTAAGGGCTTATCCATTATCAAGAAAGTGCAACAACAGCCTCATGAATTAAATATATCTAATTTGGGCTAAAAGGCAGAAGTCCAAAGGCAGTTGTATCCACAACAATCTCCAGAAACAATGTCATCATTAGCAAACCAGATACCTTTCTTGAATAAAAACACAATTTTTAATGTGTGAGACAAACATGGTTCTTTGTGATGTCATGATGGTTCGGTTATGTGACCGAGCATAAAGATTGTTACAAAGTGTTTGCCATGACACTTCTGATATTCTGTTTGTTTTTTTTTCCCTCCAGGAATAAGTTAGAATTGTTTTCTGGAACTTGTACCATTATACCAGGAGCTGATTCAGACTAAATTCTGTGTTTGTCAACTAATGTAATAGATGATTTAGACTGCCCTCTGTGTTTATTTGTCAAGTAATGTAACAGATGATTTGGACCATCCTCTTTGATAGGTAATGTAATATGATTTGGACTGTCCTCTTTGTCAAGTAATGTAATATATAATTTGGACTGTCCTCTTTGTCAAGTAATGTAATATATAATTTGGACCGTCCTCTTTGTCAAGTAATGTAACATGATTTAGACCATCCTCTTTGTCAAGTAATGTAATAGATGATTTGGACCATCCTCTTTGTCAAGTAATGTAACAGATGATTTGGACCATCCTCCTTGTTAAGTAATGTAACAGATGATTTGGACCATCCTCTTTGTCAAGTAATGTAACAGATGATTTGGACCATCCTCCTTGTCAAGTAATGTAACAGATGATTTGGACCATCCTCTTTGTCAAGTAATGTAATAGATGATTTGGACCATCTTCTTTATCAAGTAATGTAATAGATGATTTGGACCATCCTCTTTAATGTAACAGGTGATTTGGACCACCCTCTCTGTCAAGTAATATAATGTGATTTGGACTCTGTGTTTGTCTTACAATACAGTCTTCATCAAAGCTTTTTATTATAAGTCACTTTCATCATATCCTACTAGAATTTAAACCAGTGACTTTCAGTTTCATAAGTTATATAACTAGAAAAAGTCATTCACAAAGAAACTGCCATATTTATACGACAATAGTTTATATGAGTATAATAATGGTATTCTTACCAAAATTGTTCCCCTCAAAAAAATGGAGCTCATTGTTGACATTCCTCACACATACTCCCTCATCAGCACTCCATTCTGGCTCCCTGCAGAAAGAAGACAAAGAAGATCCCAATATAAGACTTCTATACCATATCTTTAGCTCCACAACAGCCATCGTCCACCATGGCTACTTGCACGTCCAGAAAGTTAGAACAACAACAACAAAAACAACAGACTGTATGAAATGCATATGTCAATTGCACAATTACACACATCAACAACACTGTGTAATTAACTAATGTCAGCTTTATCTCTTTCTCTGAACCTTAAGTGCCCAGGGCACATGGGGCTTCTGCAAGGGTTTTCCACAAATGCCTGTCCTTTGCCTTTTTTCCCCGCTCTTGCCCAGGTGAGCCCTCTATTGCTCATCATCCTCTCTGTTGTTCTTCTCCATGCCTTCTTTGGTCTACCTTTGTTCTGTTCCCCTGAGGTGTCCATCTCAGTGCTATTTTTTATAGTGAGTTGTCAGTCATTCAGAGCAGCTACATAGTACCATAAAAAATAATATGATAAATTCACATGAACATACCAGCCAAACTGCTTCTTTTGAATGAGTGCCTTCTTCATCTTTCCTGTCTGGACATCAAATAAGAAAAGATTGGGCAAGCCTCCTCCTCCATCACGATTGACTGAAAAGAAAGTTACATATATCACCCACTTACATCAACAAAATCCAGAGCAGTGGTTCCAAAACTTCTTCAGGGCACTGCCCTTATCTCCCTGGTCACATCCATACCTCTCCCAATACACACACACTTCAGTTGGTTGTTATGCCCTCTGTCTGCATCCTTGCTCCTCATCACTTCCCTGGATTTCCCTGACTTCCCCAAGGGTGTGTAAAGGGCTGTGGGGTATGTGTATGTGGTACCATCCACTTTGAGAACCACTGATCCAGTTTTTTTTTTGGAAGGGGGGGGGGGAGGGGGGCATGAAATGACCCTGTGTTCAGTTTCATATGCTCAGCATTCTAAACAGGGATCTGGGTTGCCTACATGATTCCTCTCTCAGCAGGAAGTCTTCATAGGTACCCCCGAGTTTCTCCTCCATGCTTCTTTCTCGGGGGCCATACCTGGGCTTTGAGGTCTCTGTATATGGTGCAGGTCTGAGAAAAATCAAAAAGCTAGTGTAAAAAAGATGCTCACCAAATAACAACATAAATAAGATCAGATAATCATAAAATAAAAAACAAAAACACAATTACCCATGTAATTATTCCATGTTGCAAGGACCTTGCCCAAGGGAGAGAACTTGAGGGCCACCAGTTTTGGAAGACCAAGATCCTGAATAACTTTCATTGTCTTGGTGTCCATGATATAGGCACTGTCAGATACAAACGTAATTCATTATCTACAAAATTATTTCAATGGTGGTGGCGTTCAGAAATATGTGGTGCAGGCTACATTAGCATTGTTAGCATTCTTACTTGACCACACCATCAAAGATATGTCACAAAATGTAGGTCACAGAAACATTACTGGAGAAAATGATGTGGTCACAGAAACATTACTGGAGAAAATGATGTGGTCACAGAAACATTACTGGAGAAAATGATGTGGTCACAGAAACATTACTGGAGAAAATGATGGGGTCACAGAAACATTACTGGAGAAAATGATGTGGTCACAGAAACATTACTGGAGAAAATGATGTGGTCACAGAAACATTACTGGAGAAAATGATGTGGTCACAGAAACATTACTGGAGAAAATGATGTGGTCACAGAAACATTACTGGAGAAAATGATGGGGTCACAGAAACATTACTGGAGAAAATGATGTGGTCACAGAAACATTACTGGAGAAAATGATGTGGTCACAGAAACATTACTGGAGAAAATGATGTGGTCACAGAAACATTACTGGAGAAAATGATGTGGTCACAGAAACATTACTGGAGAAAATGATGTGGTCACAGAAGATTATGGTGACCAAGATTATTGTGGTCAAAGAAAATAAGGTTGATGACTATAATGTAACCTTAGAAGTAATGGTGGAGATAATGTGGCAAAGGATGATACCGCTAGCAGAGATGATGTGATCCCAGAAAAAAACTTACTGGAGATTATAACGTAATTATAACAGATATTATTAACTCTTCCTGTGCCTCAGGAAGAAATGCGAATGTTCAGTTGGGTGCCGGATTAAAAGCATGGGTCTTGATATGTATAGGGGGTATAGGTGTAAAATTGAATGAAACACATGTATCACCCACGTACTTATTATGTTTCAAAATATAACTAAATGTATGAAGATTTCATAAATGCAGAGTTTTTTAGGAAAAAAGAAGTAATGTGACGTTTTTAGACAATGACTATGTCCAACTTACCACTGGATAGGTCTAGAGGTACAATATGTACCATCTGAGATGCACAGATCTACCTGTTGATGTCGTATTGTGATTCACTGTTGCATTATCGGTAGAATAATGTCTGAAATAACCTTCTAACTACTTCTCCAGTTGTCTAATATGTCTAGATCTACTTGGGATACACTCAAGAACAGTGGTCTGGTCATAAGGCATGTCCATACCCCTATCTTCATCACCAAAAATTGAAATTTCTCGCAGAAAACTCCAATTTTCTCACTCGTAACTAAGCACTCATTGGCCATTTTGAAAAAGGTCACAGGGCATATGCACTAAATGTTTACAATCTAAACGTTACACCAGGTTTTTAATGAAACAAACCAACCATCGCTAAAATGACTAAAGGCACCATGTGAGAAACTGGAACCGTCGCTTAAGTGATGAAGGGCCTGGGAAGAGTTAACAAATATAATGGGCCATGGAAGACAAACTGTTACAGTAAATGATGTAGCCATAAATGATAGCACTGACACCAATAATCTTGCTACAGAAGGTATTCTGAAGGAGACAGTGCGACTATAGAAGGCATTAATCAGAGGTAATGTGACTATTGTAATAAAAAAAAATATAATGATGGTGTCACTAGAAAAGATCTGTAATCAGAGAATGGCATCCCTTGCACTCCGAAGATTTCCATATGTGCTTCCGCCTTCTGTTCCAACACCCACTGAAGTGCACGTCTGCTGATGGAACCAGTCACACACTGGTTGGGGGTAACATGTGCTAAACCACTTTATTCTGAAAAACGTCCACTTTCCCTCTCCTCCCCCAACTCAATCATCCTCCTGATGTGATTGTTGCCATTCTGGCCAATGTCGTCTTTCATAAGCAACCTGTTGAAGGTGGCTCTTGCAATCTCCTCCTTTTCCATTCTGAGGGTACCCTGAATTGCATTCATGGCTGCTAGCTTGTCTGCTTTCTCACTTACTTTGACTCTCACATGACCCAGGCAGTAGACTCATGTCAGACTGGGTAAATGAGAGCCTCTAGAAGCTGGACCTCCTCCCTGTGGAGAAAAACCTCTCTCAATTCTCCGTAACATGCTTTTAGGAGTCCATCACAATGACCCCCATGTGAGTCGTCTTGTTCCACTAAAGAGGACAACTCATAATGGAGCCACTGTGATGGACTAAAAAAGATGCTATTTATAAACATCATGGGAAATGACACCAAGAATCTTAGTACCTGAATTAACATAAAGAGCAGCTGGGAAAATTTAAATATGCAATGGCAAATCCTTTCAGCAACAACAGAGGAAAAAAAAACAGTTACCTTTCAGAATTACACCAGGCAAACAGTGCGCCATCCTCTGAGAAAACCATGCATTTGCAAGCATTGCTCTTGTCACTGGGTAAATTAATAGAACGTCAGTAACTAAATGCACTTAAGTGATCTCAAGAAAAGATAGATTCTTTATTAACACTTTCTTCTCAGACAAAGTTCTACAACTATAACTGCATGTAAAATAACAGGGGAATACCATACAACCAAGATATGGAGATAACAAGTAAACATTTAAGAAAAGTCAAGTAAAAATTTAAGACTTGAAAACAAACTATAATAAGACATTCAGTCCAATTTTTTTTTATCATTTACACATAGATAGTTCATTTATTTATATATTATGGCAATTAATTTTTAAATTTTATGTGGCACAAACTCAGCAATGACTAGAACACACAGCAGTTGACACACATTTTCCGTAAGATAGCAGTCCAAATGCTGTGATCTGAGACTACATACAGTCTAATTTTAGCAACTTTGAGACCACAAACAAAATAATCTTATAATAATTTCAGGCCACAATCAAATTAACCCAAAAATGACTTAAGGCCACAAGCAAAATGAATGATTTAGCTAGAATGATTTAAGACCACAAACAAAAGAATCCTAGAATGACTCAGGACCACTAATAAGTTCAAGGGTCAAGTTCACATTTGTTATTTGTGAAATCTTACTCTTGGACAAATAAAAATGACATAAAACTTATTTACATTTACACAAACAGGTTTCTGATGCTCTCCTCCTTCTAAGAAAACTACAGATTCTCCATAAGATATTATACCATGCTGACTAGTGCACAGCGCACATCACATACTGACTGCTGCACAGTGCACATCACATACTGACTGCTGCATAATGCACATCACATACTGACTACTGTGCAGTGTACTATCACATACTGTCATGTTCAGTCACTCATTTCTCAAAATATTCAACATAACATTTAATGAACAAAACAATATGCATTACTGATAATAGAACAATTTAGGTATTAGTAACGATGGGGAAAGAAGGAATTGACATGGTTAACCAGAATGGAGAAAGATTAATTGAAGTATGTCTAACAGAGGGCGTGGTCATTGGAGGCAGAATATTCCCACACAAAGAGATACATAAAACAACATGGATATCTCCAGATGATAGAACTAGAAACCAGATAGACCATTTTTGTATTAGAAAGCAATACAGAACATCTCTCATGGATGTAAGGGCTTATAGGGGTGCAGATGTCAACAGTGATCACAACCTGTGCATAGGGAAAATAAAACTAAAATTGAAAAGTCAACACAAGAAATCAGTACACAGAAAGATAAACAGCCACAGCCTACAAGAAGAAAATACTAACATTAATTTCAATCAGGAACTTGCCAATCATTCCAAAACACCCAGTGAAGTTGAGGAGATAGGTATAGATGAGTTATGGAATTCTTACAGCACAGCCATAATCACAGCAGCAAAAGTAAGCGCTGGATTGGAAAAACCAAATAGAAAAGCATGGATATCAGATAAAACATGGAAGTATATACATGAAAGACGAGCAGTCAAATTAAACATGTTGAATGCAAAAGCAGATCATGAAAGAGATTCGGCAAAAGCAAAATACAAAGACATAGACAAGAAAGTAAAAAGTTCAGCTAGAAGGGATAAAAGAGAATACATAGACAATATGGCGAAAGAGGCAGAAAAAGCAGCAAAAACAGGAGACAGCAAAACTTTATATAACATACAAAAGAGGCTAACAGGTACTATTACATCTAAAGAAAGACCAATCCTTAGCAAAACTGGAACACTATTAACATCAAATAAAGACCAAAAGCAAAGATGGGCTGAACACTTCCAAGAAATACTCAATCGACCACACCCAAAAGAATTGTTAAACCTTGAAACTGACTTACCAGCCCCACAACTAAATGTCAATCTAGATGAAATTGAATTGCATGAAATTGAAACAGCAGTGAATTTAATGGCTAACAACAAAGCTGCAGGTGAAGATGAAATAACAGCCGAGATGCTAAAAGCTATCAATAGTGACAACATGAGACAACTACAGAGAATGTTTAACAAGATTTGGAAAGAAGAAAAGGTCCCTTCTAATTGGAAGAAGGGAATCATTGTGAAAATACCAAAAAAGGGCAACCTTAGTGACTGTAACAACTGGAGAGAAGTAACCTTAATATCAGTTGTGTCAAAAGTATTTTGCAAGGTCATTTTGAATAGACTCAAAGATATAGTGGATACTGCAATGAGAGAAGAACAAGCAGGATTTCGAAAAGGGAGAAGCTGTCTCGACCAGATCTTTACTCTCAGAATAATACTTGAAGAACATACTGAAAAGCAGAAACCATTAATACTGAATTTCATAGATTTTAAGAAGGCATTTGATAGCATACACAGAGATTCATTATGGAGAATTTTATGTCTATATGGAATACCATCTAAAATTGTCAACATCATTAAGGACTTATACAATGGATATGGTTGTGCAGTCAAGACAGAAGAAGGGATGAGTGAATGGTTCCAGATTGAAACAGGCGTGAAACAAGGATGTATACTGTCTCCTTTACTTTTTGGGATTACAATAGACTTCATAATGAAAAAATGCTGCACAGGTAACACAGGTATTGACTGGGTACATGGGACCCAACTAGAAGATCTTGATTTTGCTGATGACATAACTCTTATCAGTAATAATGTGAATTCCATGCAAGAAAAAACAGATAGCCTATCTTCACTGGCTAGCAAAATAGGACTTGAAATTAACAAGGACAAAACAAAAATAATGAAAATTCCCATCAATCAAAATGGAAAAATACACATAGAAGGGACAGATATTGAAGAAGTCAATCAATTTGCATACCTTGGCAGCTACATAGACCAGGATGGTGACACTAGAAAGGAAGTTAGGATCAGAATTGCAAAAGCAGCATCAATCTTCAAGAATCTTGAGAACATATGGAATTCAAAAGTTATAAGCACAAAAACCAAGTTAAGACTATTCAATTCAAATGTAATATCCACCCTCATTTATGCATGCGAAAGCTGGAAAACAACTAAAGAAATAGAAAAGAAATTAGACTCTTTTGAAAACAAATGCCTAAGGAAAATACTCGGCATCAAGTGGAATGAATTCAAGAACAATGCAGAGATAAGACAGATGACTGAACAACAACCAGTCTCATGGGTGATCAGGAAAAGGAGATGGACATATGTTGGCCACTTGATGAGAAGAAATGAGCAGAGAATCCCAAAACAAGCTATCAAGTGGAACACAACAGGCCGAAGAAAAAGGGGCAGACCGCGTGAAACTCTGAAGAGAACATTATTAAGAGAGGCCAAGTTAACAGGCATAAAATCCTTTGATGAGGTTGAAAGACTCGCCGAAGACAGGAAAAATTGGCGAACTACTTTGCGAGCCCTATGTGACGTCTAACGGCACGGGAAGGATATAAGATATAAGATATAAGAATGTGTATTTGTTAAGAGAAGCCAAATTAGTGGGCATAAAATCCCTTGATGAGGTTGAAAAGCTTGCCGAAAACAGAAAAACTTGGCAACTACCATGCGAGCCTTATGTGACATTTAATTTAAGTAATGTGTGTATGTGTGTGCATATGTATCTAAAATTCAAACTAAACAAATCAACAACACAAGCAGGTACATACAGGTGTGATACTGGCTCGGCACTGAACTTGGCCCCATCCACTGTCCATACACCTTGGGCCCCACGAACTTGAGGGAAAAAAAAAAATTTACTCCTCTGCCAAGAAATATCACACTTGCTGGAGGGAACAACACACATGAAGACTGTCATATCACTTTTTTCAGGACAACACAACACACCAAGATTATCATATCACTTTTTCTGGAAATGGCAACACACGCTAAGATTGTCATGTCACATTTTCTGGGAAGAAAAACACACACTAAAAGACAGAAAAAAAACTCCAGGTGCAACAGCTCTATCACAGACTGCTGTCTACTTCAGATTTCAGGTCTATTTTTATTTTTTGCATGACATGAATAATAAAAAAAAAAAATAACAGTTTAATATTTACAAATACTCTGAAACTGTAAAAAGTTTAATTTCCACTTTAAATGCGTTTCAGCTAAGAAGCAACTGCTGAAATGGCTGGGACATGTAACAAGAATGGATAGCAGCTGTATTCTGATATGGCAAACTTGTAGAGGAAAGTAGGCCACATGGTAAACCTAAACTAAGATACAAATATATGGGTAAACCTTGATATATGTGATTTCAATCAGCATGCTTTTTGGTAATGCAGTTTATACCATACCTCTATATATTTATATAAATATAACATTTATACCGTAACTACATAAATATATATATATATATATATATATATATATATATATATATATATATATATATATATATTTATTTATTTATATATTTGTCCTCCGTGGCTGGATCGCTAAAGACGCACTTCAAAAAAGTGCAGTGGCAACTGGAAGATCACGGGTTCAATCCCGGGACCGGGAAAAAGCAACAACTCACAAGACCTCTGGGAGTCATGACCCAGAGGGGCCCACCCCCCTTAGAGTGTCAGGAGTTTAAAGGGCCAAAACACTTGTCTGAGGGGGGGTACCTCCTCTGATGATCTGAAGGAGTTGTGTTGTTCCACTCTCTACGGTAGAGAGTTTCCTGCATATATATATATATATCTTATATCCTTCCCGTGCCGTTAAATGTCACATAGGGCTAGCAAAGTAGTTCGCCAATTTTTCCTGTCTTCGGCAAGTCTTTCAACCTCATCAAGGGATTTTATGCCTGTTAATTTTGCCTCTCTTAACAATGTCCTCTTCAGAGTTTCATTCGGTCTTCCTCTTTTTCTTCGGCCTGTTGTGTTCCACTTGATAGCTTGTTTTGGGATTCTCTGACTGTTTCTTCTCATCATGTGCCAGCATATGTCCATCTCCTTTTCCTGATCACCCATGAGACTGGTTGTTGTTCAGTCATCTGTCTTATCTCTGCATTGTTCTTGAATTCGTTCCACTTGATGCCGAGTATTTTCCTTAGGCATTTGTTTTCAAAAGAGTCTATTTCTTGTCTATTTCTTTAGTTGTTTTCCAGCTTTCGCATGCATAAATGAGGGTGGATATTGCATTTGAATTATCTTAACTTGGTTTTTGTGCTTATAACTTCTGAATTCCATATATTCTCAAGATTATTGAAGACTGATGCTGCTTTTGCAATTATATATATATATATATATACCGCACCTCTATATATTCCTCTATATATATAACATTTATACCATAGCTCTATATATTCCTCTATGTATACAACATTTATACCATACCTCTATATATTCCTCTATGTATATAATATTTATACCATAGCTCTATATGCATGCCTAAAATTTCAGATAATGCTGTCACTTAAAACACATACAGAAGAGTTCTTCAGATATCATGGACACAAAAAAGAACAAATATATCCATACTACAAGAACTTAATAGTGAAGAAGGCTGGCTAGTAAAGAGGATTAAAGAGAGAAAACTTAAATATTTTGGACACATTAAACGTCATGATAATCTAGAGAAAACCGTCTTGGAAGGGTACATAATGGGGAAAAATAAAGAGAGGAAGACCAAGGCAAAGATGGCTGCAAGACATCACTGATGATCTGCAAATGGATGCATCAGTAGCAGGCCATCTAGCTCACTACGGAGAGGCCTACAGGAGTACTGTTAAGGAGGCAAAGTTCCGCAAGGGACATGCAAATGAATGAATGAATGAACCATGCCTCTATATATTCCTCTATGTATATAACATTTATACCATATCTCTATATCTGCAGCTTTCCCACTGCAGCCATTCCCATTGGACACTCCATCTGGTCCTAGTGATTTCCTTGGTTTCAGTTTACTAACTGCTAGGTCTAACTCGCTGCATGTGATTGATGCATCCATGACCTCCACTTTTCTAACTTGTTCCTCTTCTTTCTGTGGGTCAATGCAGAGTACGCTCTTTCTCTGGATGGATATCAATGTTGCAGTCTTGTGCAAACATGCGAGCAAAGTGATCTGCTACCTGCTTACCTGTAAGAGTTTTCCCATCCTCTATTAGTGTAATCTTTCTACTTCTTCCAGTGCTCTCATCGTTTAACTGTTTGATTAGTTTCCAAAGTTTTCTTCCATCCTTTTCAAAGTTTAGGGACTCTGTTTTCTCTCTCCAACTTTCCCATCTGGCTTGCAGCTTGGCTCTCTGAAATTTGGCCTTAGCATGTTGGTATTTATTGTGGTGTTCTTGGCATGGTCTATTTTCTGCTTGCTTTCAAGCTGTTTACACATCATCATGGAGTTTTCCCAGCTCACTAGACCAGTATATGGTTTATAGTCCCTACAAGCCCCTCTGGGAATGGTTTCACAGGCGGCCTGAAGGATACAAGCATTGAATTTCTTCACTATGCTGTTAATATCCTTACCTTCTATGGACAGCTATCCCACCAGGATATCTGTACAATGTCTGTACATTGTCCAGTTTGCTTTTTTATAGTTCCATCTGGGGAGAGGGCTACTGGTGTTAAGGAGTTCATTTTCTATTGTCAGGAAGACTGGTCAATGGTCGCTTCCTCCAAGTTGTTTTCCAGCTTCGTGTGTAATGTTCCACTTTAGGTCTGGAGAGTGGAATGCCAGATCTGGTGCTGAGGTTGTATGCCAAGTCCTTGACTAAAATGCTGGGGGATCCATTGGCTGGTTGATTAGGAGAAGTCCATTATCATCCTGCCAGCTCTCAACTTCCTCTCCTTTCTTGTCTATATGGTCATAGCCCCAGCTCTGGGAATGGCTGTTAAAATCACCACAGACCATCAGTCTCTCTTTGTGTGGGATTGTTTCTTGAGCAAGTGGGCAGTCATTAGGACAGTAATAATTAAGGAGGTGGAAGTCTGTATTACTGGTTTTTAGATGAATCATCTGGTATTCAGCTCCTTCCTTGTACACTCCCACCTGACATGCGCAGATGTTATTCTTAACAAGTGTGAGTACTCCTCCTTTTCTTCTGTCCTGTTGGTCTGATCTAAAACACTGATGGCCTCTGATTTTAAAGGCGGCATCTTTGGTTCCTTCTATTTTTTTTTCATTGAATTTTTTCATTGCACTGAAAATATTATAACAACAGGAAAAATAGAAGGAAGAAGATCAAGAGGAAGACCAAGAGAAATGATACTGGACAGTCTGACGGGATGGTGTGAGAGGAGATCACCAACTGAACTGATGGCATGCATGAAGGATCGGGTACTCTGGAGAAGCATAATAGCCAACGCCAGTCGGCACGGCACATGATGATGATGATCTTTGGTTACGTGTGTTTCCTGTATGCAGCATATATTTACCTGCTCTGCAAAGAGTATGTTCTCTAGTTCCACCTTTTTTGCTATAGCCGTCTCTAACACTGCCAACACTCTCATAACAGTCCTTAGAACCATATCAAAGTGTACTTGTTTTGTACCATTCTTTATATCATTAGTTTAAGTGTACTTGTTTTGTACTATTCTTTTGTCTGCACAGCTAACACTTATTTCTTCTTCTTCTTCTTCATCAAACACTTTCAGGCATCATCTTGGATATCTGTGAAGAATGCTACTGTGTGTCTTAGGCTGTTAAGATCACCATACAGTTTGTCATGGAATGGTACAGGTGATGACCAGAAGAAGTGTCTCATTTCTTCACATGAAGAGCTGTCCTGTAACAGGTGCTGGGCTATCATTTTGTCGGTACCACAGGTGCGTTCATCGGCAGCGTCTATCTTGAGCCTGTTAAACATGTGGTGTCTCAGTCTGCTGTGACCTGTTCTGAGTCTAAAAATATTGACTTGTTCCCTGGTAGTAGGGAACTTATTTTAAATGCTTAAATTAAGTCTTGTGAAGAATGCTTCAAAACATCATGGATGTCACAAAGGATTTCACTGACATCTATGAATCATAAAGGTATTTAGAGGTATATCGTGTAGTTTTACAAGGTGGCAGAGGGAGTGAAAAAAAAAAAAAAATAGAAAGTATGAGAATGTATAAATGAAAAACATACAACATCTGATATTTCGGCGTGACTTTTTATGGTACCAGACGTTGTGGACAACCGTAGATGCAACACTTGCCCAGTTGCTGTCAAGGCTAGGCAGATCTCCTTCCCTAAGTCCACGTTATCAGTTCAGGAGGGTCTGACCTGCACTTCATGCAATGTTATTTATGCTATTATGTGCAAACGCTGCGGTCTGAAGTGCATAGGGCGGTTTACGATTGGGAGATCGTTTTCACCAATATCTTAACGATATTTCTAAGAGGGCCCAGACACCTGTGGCTAAATATTTCTGCCTTAGAAACCACAGGGGAAAACAGGACATTTCTGTTAGTGCGATCTGCTCTTACTCTGCTCATGTACGATCTCATAGGGTCCTAGAACACTGCCTTATTTTCCAGACTGGCTGTCTCCACCCAGCTGGAATTAACAATGTCTTCAGCTTCCTTTAACTTCTTTAGTTTTCCACCTTTTTTCTGTGATTTATACTCTACTTACTTCTTTCTTTCTCTGAGCTCCCCTCCCTATCGCCATCTTCTCTTCTTCTCTAACGGCTACCATGTGCCTGTTGCCCTTCCCCCATTTCCCTCCCTCTCTCCACCTCTCCTTTACGAATGGGTCTATTGGCTTATCCTTTGTGTGGCCTCCAGTGGTCTCTATGTCTCGTCTAGTGGACACGCATTTCTGTGTTCCCCACTGTTGGAGGATGTCACATTAAGATAAGTTTCCTGTTTAGTTATTTGTTTTTTGTCTCGTTTGTTATGTATCTTCGAAAAAGGCCCATGCCGAAATATCAGATGTTGTATGTTTTTCATTTATACATTCTCATACTTTCTATTTGTTTTTTTCTCACTTTACTCACTCCCTCTGCCACCTGGTAAAACTACACCATACAACTCTTTCTATCTTTATTATCTGAACCAGTTTTACTGCAATAATATGCATTAGTCGCCTTTGTCACATCTATGAATCAACATCATTATCATGAATGAAGAAGTTGGGGGGGGAGTGAAACCTGGGGTGGAAAAAATGAATGATTTATCAAGAGCACCATACAAATGGTCAACCAACAAAGAATGGGTGCCATCAGCTACTGTGACCTGAAAGACATACTGATGAGGACGCTGGAGCACCTACGGATGTGTTTGAAGTGTGTGGATTATGGTCCTTCTTAACTAACTAATGGATGAATTAGAGTTTTTCCAAATTGCTTTTTTTTTTAACTTCAACATATGCAGTTTCAATAAAAATAGTATTCTCAATGTCTGACTTAATCACACATCTGAGGTTTATCTGTGCTTTAAGTTATCAATGTGAGATTTTTCTATCACCTGCGAGGTCTGGGAAGAACTCGTGAAAGATCGAGAACAATTCTGCATAAAAGTGCAGAATCATTTGAGGAGGAAACAGACCAAACATGAGATTAGAAGACAAAAATGCAAGGAAACTACTTTGCTCAGCAAATATTACTTGCTGTTACTGTGGCCAGTTAAAGTCCACCACTGATAAAGCCAGCCATGAGTGCATCTGCTCAGAAAGATAATGCTTAGCAAAATCCACAACAGCTGATAACTGACTGCTTCAAAACCGTCTCCTTAGACGAACAGTGTCAATATACGGTGATGAATGTGATCAGCCATTTCCTGCACTCTGATAACGCCATGTTTGAGTAACTTTCAAATACTTTACCGTCACCTCAGATTAGATAATGTCACTGTGACTCAGATCGTAACATCCCCATTCTATTATCAGATCTACACTTTGAGTTCACACCTTGAAACTTTTCTGATAGTGACCACCACTTATAATAAGACCCATGCCACAAATGGTCAAAGGACAACTGGCTTGTCGCTATTGATTACATATCGTTATAAACTTGGCAGAAATATAACTATAAACGAAATATTAATGTTTCTGAAAGCAGCATATGAAGTCGCAGACAATATATTATACAAATTAATAAAATAACGAGAATATTCTTACGAAATATGGGCGCCGCCATTTTGACTAGGTGACTCCGTTTGCAAAAGATAGTTTCTGAACACAAATGGCAGGCGATGGCTATCTCCTCTCACACCATCCCGTCAGACTGTCCAGTATCATTTCTCTTGGTCTTCCTCTTGATCTTCTTCCTTCTATTTTTCCTGTTGTTATAATATTTTCAATGCCCCCTCTTCTCATTGCATGTCCTATGAAAGTACATTGTCTCTCTCTTATCTTTTTGACAAGGTTTTTTGTCTCTCCAGCTCTTCTCCTACATTCTTCATTAGTTATTTTTGATGTCCAGGGGATTCGCAACATTCTTCTAATAAACCACATTTCTGCTGCTTCCAATGATTTATCTTATGACACATTTTTTAAAAAAAAATTGTTTGAGTTTAAGATGGATTAGTTAACGGTCGCATTCTTCAGTAGTTCATATAATGATGTATAATATCCCGTTCTGGTTATGTTTATGGGCTATCGAAGAACTGATGTATACTATCCTGTTCTGGTTATGTTTATGGGTTGTCGAAGAACATGTATCCTCATCGTTTTGTTTATTCTCAGATGCACGGTCCATCTATTTTACTCAACAACCCTCACCACACACGTGGTAAAATTATCTAGCAAGCCCATGCGGGCATTAAAAAAAAAATGACAACAGACCAGAAACTATTTCCGACAGGGAACTAGAAAAAAAAACTCACAATATGCGTGTGTGTATGCCTGCGTGCACGATTTTTTTTTGGGGGGGGGGGAGGGGGAGGAGGTTGTTTAAGTGGTAAGAAACCTTGGCATGTAACGATTCTGGTCTAAAATTATGGAATTTTTGTCGAGCAACTATATTTAATAAAGAAAATAATATGCATTACTGATTATAAAACAATTTAGGTATTGGTAGCAATGTGTGTTGGCATCTGAGTGGTGAAGTGGCTAATGCACTGGTCTCTCATGGCGGAGGTCGGGGGTTCGAATCCGGCCGGTGTCACGCCAGTCGCCCTGCTGTGGAAATGGGTACTCGACTTCCCCAGGAGTTGGGAAATGGAAAGGCAGCCAAGCATGATGCTGACCACATTACCCTCTGTAGTGTGTCGACATGTCAAGGAAAGTATGGGCACTACTAACACCATATCCCTGTGTCTCTCTCTAAGGCATGACAGGGTTACGTTTGTGTCTAAGTGCAAACTAAATAAAACGGTACCAAACGTAGATACATACAGTTGTGTATGTTAGTGCATGGCACTAAACATGGCCCCATCCACTGTCCATACACCTTGGGCCCCACAAAATTGTTTCAGCTCAAACAATGTAATAGTGATGTAAATAATTCATTACTTTGGCAGAATAATTATGAGATCCGAGTAAAGAATTCATATTTGATAGAGAGTCTGAATAGTTAAGTGAGAAATACTTACAAATATTCCTTTCTGTAAGACTAACCAGACTGACACAAAAAAATATTTCAAATTATTAAAGTTCATTTCTGTGCACTTTCAAATTTCATAAAAAAGAAATACATTTAGTGTGAATATGTCGAAGAACTTTTCTAAATAATCTATACTTTTTTTTTTCAATCTCTCTGGAATTGTGAGCTAGTGTTCTTTGGTTTTCTGCAGCCAGTGTGCAGTGAAGATACTGAAGAACAGCATCTTGTTGTCTGGAACCGGATCAGGGCAGCTATTTTTTTTTTTCAGACCCTGAGTGCAGCCAAGCAGCAGGGGGTGTGAAATGCTTCTTTAGCAGACTCCACTACCACAGGGACTATGGCAATCCCTGCCCAACTAGCCAGGCTAGGTCTGTTACTGGGGGTACCATGGAGAGGTGTGACATAGTCTTGGTCAGCTATCATTTACTAATCTGGTGCATGTTGGCTATGGCTCTCTGATTGCTAAAATGGACAGCATTTTCACCCCCCGAATAATCTATAATACAGAAGAACAAAATGTAACAAGAAGAGACCAAATAAAAAACAACACCATCAAGGCAAGGACTGGAGTAACGCCAGAATTACACTACTTCCAGAAACAAGAAGTCAAATGGTTTGACTATGTTACTTGACTACCACCAGACAGTCACTCACAGAAAACATTTACACCAAGAATTGTAGGAAGCAGAGATGTTGCCAGTGACAGGGATGGGAGGAAGTTACAGAAACTTAAATATTCCATAGCATGAAGAAAATCGCAGAGCCATATCAAGATGTCTGTTTGTTCCCTCAGCACTGAGAGGTATATTAGGAAGGAGAAAAGACAAGACAACAAATATGGAAGAAAATTCTTCATTCAGTCTTTATTGTTGAAGCTATGAAAATGCACATTTTGGATAATCAAAGTCCAGTATCTTACAGATAGCCAAGGCAGCATGGAAATGAGAATGAGGTGTCAAACAAAGCAGATGCTTCGGAGAAAGAATAAACTATTAACAAAAACACCTTCCAATGATTAACACAAGAAAACAACAAAAGTCTGCTGTTTATGATAAGACATTTATTACAGCTATGAAATTTTATTTTAAAAAAAATGAAATACAAAACAGTTATTGTCATTTTCACTGTCTGATGTTTTCTCTTGTGCATGATTATGGAGTGTGGCCTCAGCTGTATGTATCTGTGTAGTTGTATCTGTATTCTGAAATGCTTGGACAGGTGAGAGACGTTATCTGTGATGAGAGAGAAAAAAGAGTGAAAGACAGAGAGACAGAGAGAGAGCAGGGGGAGAGGCTTTCAGTGTGAGAAATAATGACCATAACTACCATATTAAATATGAAGGTTCTCTGAACACCCTCTTGTACCAATTGTCCTTAACATCTGCAGGCAGCAAATGTACACAAACTGAACAACACACAATTCTGAACACCAACTTAGGCCGGGTCAAATATATATATATATACAACAGGCTTTCCTAAACAACAACAAAAAATTAGCTTTTTTAAAAAAAAAGCCCAGACAAACACAAATATTTTTGATGGGTGTATAAAAAGAAAACTGCATGAGACACTTTAAAACTTCGAAAGGAATAAAAATAAGGTCACAAAATCAATAACCTGAGATAAGCCAGTGGCACAACGCAGATAGCAGAAAGTGAAAGCAGTTTGCAAAAAATCAGCGAACTGTAGAGAGCAATAAAAGAGGATTAGAGCTAAACAGCAGCAAGACAGCAATGATAGAAATATTACAAAATTATTTTTATATGCATAATCTTGCACCATACTAGAAACCGATACTAGTGAATACTTGCAACATATTGCTAATTTAAGATACATGTAAACATTTCTGGAAACAATGAAATAAATTTTCTAATCATACTTTTATCAAGCTTATTAAAAAAAATAAGAACAACCTTCGTAAGCAAACAAAACTTGGAATGACCCAAGTTCAGACATGGAAAATGAATACAGTGATTGGGGAGGGAAAAAATGCTCTAGTGTTCTCACACAGCTCATGTCAAGACTTGTTTCATGCATTATACTTGACACAAATCTATATGACAATGACCTTCTCATAAACATACATGAGAATGAACAACATGTCCGACTGTGACCATAACAATGTTTTGTACGCTATGTCAGTGTTTGTTATTCAACATATATAGTCATGAAATCTGGATGTGGGCATTTGTGGAGTCAGTAGCACATGAGATCTCAGCACCATAAAAAAAAAAAAAGGAAGGAAGGAAGACAAGGATCATATTAGAAGCTCACAAATGTGTTAATAGAAAAACGTGAGGGAAAAACTGTGACATGTAAAACAAACACAGCAGCTGGTCAAAGACAAGCCAGTGTAGTCAGTCCTACATTCTCTCATACATGTCACACATCATACGTAAGTTTAATCACAACTATTAAGTTAGTCCTATATCGGCAGCTTCAAGGTCAAAAGACATGATCTTGCAAACAAACAATAGAGAATGCTTTCACATAATTTTGTTTCATTAATAATTTTTTTAAATTTCACATCCAACATCAAAACACTTTTGCTCACAATTTTTACTAACAACCAATCTAAAACTTCCCTCTCACACACTGGCATGTATGTGATATGTTTGTGTTGTCAGATAAGTACAACTAAGGAATCACACAAACAAATGACTCGGACAACTATACATAAAACATGAAGCAAACCTTGTTTCACCTACAAGCATAACCATCCAGCAAGGTTTGCTACATCCATAAACATGATCACACAAGATTTGCTACATCTCACAAGTGCAACTGCACAACACCCACAAGCGCAACCTTACAACAAGGTTTGCTACATCCATTAACATGATCACACAAGATTTGCTACATCTCATAAGTGCAACAGCACAACACCCACAAGCATAACCATACAACAAAAGACCTGCCACATCCACAAGCACAACAAGATTTGCTTATCTATGAGAACCAAATCTACCCCACAGATGCAAATTCTTGCACTTTCATGCTTCATGACCCAAACACCACAAACATCAACAAACAAACAACAACAAAAAAAGTCATAAATTCAAACAATCGTAATGAGCAGAAATGAAAGTCTACATGGCAAGTGGTAAGACATTTGCATAGATGGTGGCAATCAGAACTACTAGATGTCCACATAGCACATCAAAAGCTGGCAGTCAGAAGTGCAGACCTGTGGAACTAAACACACATTACACATAGATATTTGCACAACACACAAGCCACAATTGCAACATACATACATGATAGAAAAAAACTGCAACTACATGTCTACATAGCATTTAAAAAAATAAAACAACAAAAACAGAGAAAAACATATATCCACAGTTAAGTCAGCAGAAGCTCTAACACACAAAAATATATGGAGCACTTTAAAAAATAAAATGTGAAACCATTATTGCAATGAAGTGTGCTGCTGCCATTTCATACAAATCACAGCACACCTACTCAAACAAACTCCTGCACATAAAGTTCTGTGTAACTAACACAACAGGGTATGGTAAAAAAAATATGTGGTTACAACAGTACATGACATTAGCCAAAACTTATGTGACAGGCCATAACTTAAACTAAAAATTATGTAACACGCTGTAACATATGTCAAAACTAATGTGACAGACTGTGACATAAGCTAAAAAATTCTATCACTTGTGAAAAAGTTAACCATCAACACTTGTAAATCAATCAGACAAGATTCCCTCGTTGAGAAACTGCACCAAACTCACCCTTTCTGTTCAGTCTGACAATATATTAAGCATCTGTCTCCAACATCAAATCTTATAATATTTTCATCAAATAACCATCTCCAACATCAAATCTTACCCCCCCCCCCCCCAAAATATCATCACATATCCATTTACAGACAACAATAACATGACAATACTGTGATCACTTTCATTGTCACATATCATGTACCTCAACAACATCAGATCCAGTAACTGGAGGCATGAAAACATTCTAGCACACTGACACAGCACATATAGGAATATATATATATATATATATATAAACATTACTCAGCTGTTGTATGCCATCTCTGTAATGTCCCTGATAAGCGCATACTGTCAGATGATGGAACTAAGACCATCTTGCTGAGATGGCAATCACTGACAAACACATCTTCAACAGCAAGCAAACCTCATAAAACACAGACCAAGCTTAAAGCCAAATTCAGCACTGCAATACAGCAGAAGTGGCACACCAGTACAGAGCAGAACATTTAGCAGATGCCATCATTTGTCTGACAATGTAGGAGATATGGCACGTCTGCATAGAGTAAAACGTTTAGCAGATGCCATCATTTGTCTGACAATATTATATAATAAGGTGTGGCACTATAGCCTGACATGGAACATTCAGTAAAACGTCAGAAACTATTCATACCTCCTGTTCTATAACAGCCATTTCTGACTTACTAGCGCCTGACATTGGTGCTGCCAATGTTCTTTCACTGAGCTGCTATGACAAGTCTCCCACACTACACCTGGCTTTATTGAGTTTACTGACTCAATCTCATTCTCTACCATACACACACCCCCCCCCCCCCCGACATCAATCCCGAGTGTGGTCTTTGCTTTATCTCAGTCTGTGGCAATGTTAGCTGTAGAAGACATGCTTGCTGCTATCTCATCATGTCCGACACCAACTCTATTACCAATTACTGTGGAGAAAGCTTATATCTAAAAGCAGTTGTCTTTCTAGTACAAGTAAGAGACTGAGATATCAGTTAAAAGCCTTATTTAAGAAAAAAAAAAACTTACTTTCTACAAGAAGAAATGGTAAAAACAAAACAATGAGAAGATAATATTGTATGCTCTTATATCTGTCCTGATTTAAACAGGAAACAATTACAAGCTTTCAAATATCTCTCATCTACACAAGAATGGAAGATAAACAGAGAGGGCCCTCAAAGTTGCTGTCCACATCAGTTTCGACACCTGCAGCTGTCATGTGAGAATGGCGCCCAAAATTAACCTGAAGAGAATAAGTGCATTAACTCAATTTTGCAGTAAAAAACATGAAATGGCAGTTTCACATTCTCTCTAGCCACAACACAACTTTGTTCATTTCTCTAGCTAGCCACAGCAGTTTCACAGTCTCTCTTTAGCCACAACAAAGCACTGCCATCTCTCCAGTTACGATAGTTTTAAATTCTCTCTAGCCACAACATAACACTGCCATCTTTCCAGTTACAACAGTCTCACCCTCTCTCTAGCCATAAAACAATCTCTCTCTCTCTCTTGGCACAAAGTCTGATCCTCTCTCCATCACTACATGATCTTCCTATCATTGTAAACACAATATTGAACTTTCTCAAACCAAAAACACTACCTTCCAAACCATACAGCTATATTCTTCACCTGTGCTTACAACACAGTTCAAGCCAGAACTCCTACACTGACATAACTGAACTCTTAACACAGAACAGCATCCAGTGTCAATGCACCAATATTTACTTCCCTTATAAATGTGAAATGTGACATTGTGATTTAACATTTTACACTAGATATTCAGACACTACCCCAAATAAACAAATCTTCATGCACAATGGCATCTGCTGTTCTGATAAAAGAAAATCTTCACAGAGACTAGCTTCTACTGCCCCAGAACCAATGCTATATTCACTTCACACACCATGGCCTGCAGCACTACATACTTTCCACTTGTGGTCTTTCTCCCAATGCTGAATACTTTTTTAAAAAATGTCATCTAAAAATCTAAGACCTCTCTCAACTCTGTCATTATTTTTCCCCATTCATGTCATATTACTATTTATCATTCTTGATGACTAAAACAAATGTTAGTGAACAACTTTTATATAAAATGAAAAAAAAATGTAAAAAAAAAACCTCTCTTTTGTTTCATTAACATTTGTGCGTGTGAAATGTTCCAGAATATGGCATTATGCACAAAGTGAGTCTTTTTTAACATAAATCTTATTTCCTGTCATCTTTTATTTGTTTGCACATACAACACACTTTCTCAGTTGGCCCTTTCCTTTAATGCTGACATTTCTATTGATGCGAAATGTCTCAGAAGTTGATTGTTACAGGTATCAGTGTCATTTTAAGAGAAATGCAACACTGAAAAAACAATAAAAAGCTGGCCCAGAACATAATTTTACCAAACACAGGTGATCAAAGCAAAGAATTTTTCTGACAAGTATTTATTTATTTTCGACTTTTTTAATTCTTCCCAATTTCACTATCTTGTTCACCGTCTGAACTATAAATTTTAATTTCATCTTCTAAGAGTTTCTATACAAATTCATTTTCAGGGTACAAGAAACATGTTATAATATACTAAATGCAACACGTGCACAAAATACCAGTGTATCAAGTAATGTAAGATGGAACACCGGAATATAATGAACACATGTACAGCATCACTATGTGATCCAATAACCCCTCCTGTCTCATGAAGCAAAATAACATTGGTACCGACTTCTTGACAAGTCCCACTTGCTGAAACTAGGCCACATATAACTAAAAATAGCAACTGAGATTCCCCATTGTTGAATGACTATAGCAGTCTATAGCAGAACAAGTTAACATGTCATTAGCACATCAGGGAAACAGAAATCCTGGGACATGTTACGATGTTATTAGCAGTGATATGGCATAACATCTAAACATGCACACAGAAGTGAAAGGGTTAACTCTTTGTATGCTTTGTGACAGTTTGTGTGTGGATTATGGAGCCAACAGAACAGTATGTTCCGCACAGTGCGATGGTAGTTTGTAGCTCTCTAATTTTGAAAATAATCAAAGTAAACTTAAAACCAGCAGTTCTACTTCCTTCTAGAATACATTTCTCGACACGAGCCGCATGGATTAGCTTGAACTCAGAGCCGCTGAGTGTTAATTTAACTGTTTTTTTTTTTTTAAAGTTTATCATCACTAGGTTTTTGTTTATCAACAAATATGGGTTCCACTGGTAGTTTATTTCGCCCAAGCTCAAAATTTCATTCAAAAGTGTCTAGACTGTGGTGAAGAGGATGCAGTAGTAGAGATTTTGAATTTTCTGACCTACATGGTGCTGATTCAAAGGATGAGAGGATATTTTTTTTGGGTTCAGCAGCAAAACGTGCTAGAAGGGTAGTTGGTGATACTACTTCTCAGCTTTTTGCTAGTACTAGCTGTAATATTACAGTAAGTAATGCTGAAGATTCTGTAATTTAAAAACATTAAATCTTGTAATTAGAATGCTTCAAATTAAAAAAAACAAAATACAAAAAACAATGGCCCGTCTTCTGGTAAATGTTAGTCGCCGCCTGCCAACTTGTTTTCATGTAAATATTACCTACCCACTTGGTGTTTTTAGTTTACTGTAAATGCATAATATGTTTTCGTGTAAATTTTGGAGGACATGTGAAGTAAAGGTATTTGTGTACATTTTTATTCATTATGGATAACAGGGTCTGGCATAAAGCATAGCTGGATTTTAAAAATGGAAAATAAATAACTGCTATACATGTTTTTGGTTTAAAAAAAAAAAAAAAAAGTGAAATGAAACTCAGAAAAGTGGGTATTTTTATTATTACTGACAACCATATTTAGGTTTTGAAAGCAGTTAGGTGACCGCCATTACATTTGATACATTCAGCCAGGCATGTGGAAAATTCCTGCATAACACCATTTATCATGTTCAAAGGGATATTTTGAATGCAGTGTCAGATTTGATCTTTTAGGTCTGCAACTGACTGGTCGACTAGCATACACCATGTTCTTGAGATACCCATACAAAGAGAAGTCTGCAGCCAATAAATCCGGTGACCTTGCTGGTCAATGAACATCCCCAAATCTGGAAATAAGATGATTTGGAAATGTTTGTCACAGCATGGCCATGGACTGACGGGCTGTGTGGGCAGTTGCTCCATCTTGTTGAAACCATATTCTATTGGCCAAGTCTGGAATGAAGTATTCAGTCAGCATCTGCATATAAAGATCACTATTAACAGTAAGAGGATGCCAGGTGCCAAAGCGTTCCTAACAGGTGATCGCAGAGGGCTACTCAGCAATGCATTTGCAGACTTCTTGAACTCGTTCAGGTGTCTCTTGAGTTCTTGGATGACCAGTAGACTTGTTAAGGCAATTAACAGTTTCCTTAAATTTTCTGACCCACCTCAAAATTGTTTTGTCCTCCGATCAGGAACATTATCACATGGATGCAACTCAAAATGGCGACGAAACTTTCGTTGCACAGTAATAAATGATTCTCCACTTTTAAAATAAGTTTCAACGGTGAATGCATAATGTTATGTTTGCCAAGAAGCCGTTGTTAAAAATGACTGTTTGTCTGCTTCATCTCTGACGTCATGTTTTTTTTCCCACACGTATTCAGTTTCTGTGCACTACGTCAGTTGAATCCAGCTATACTTTATGCCGGACCCTGTATTTTACCAACTACAGTGGATTAACTTGAGGGGTAAGTCAAAAAAACATTCCAATTTCTTCATTTTCCATTCTTTCTTCTCAGTTCTTAGCTCTTTTTTTTCTGTTGTATACTAATAACATACTAACAATTTTATTACAAAAACAAAATACAATTTTCCTGTTTAAACTAATGTATAATATGTCATACTACAAATCAGGCTATGCCTTTGTCATTCTTTTAAATGTGACAACCATCCCATTCCACATTGTGAAATTTACCCCCCTTGGTATTTTGAGGGAAAAACCCTCAGTACACAAAGGGTTAAAGAAAGTTTCTCAATAAATTTAAATCTTTTTACTTAAAACTTACTGCCTTCACCAGCCAATCAAACACATGATGATTTCAGGTCACTACTTACCCTCTCTTTGATTCATCACTATCTTGCTCAGTGACCACTTTTCTGAGCCTCTTTGGCAGCCATAATAAGAGGAACTAAACTAGCCAACGGTTTCGCTAAACGTAGAAATGGATGCTGCAGAAGTACATAAAAAAAAAAAAAAGGTTACCAGATTTTTATACATGACAAATAAAGCCATCATAATCTGACAAAGATGATAAACAGAACAATAAACATGGAGTAGCATATGATAAAAGGAGTGATAAGTTCTCAGCATAAGATACAAATACCTGAAACACACAGCTGATATTAGGTGCATTTTTAGATCAGGTTAATGTAAGATTAAACACAGAGTTTCAAGAAATTAACTGCAACAATTTTTTTTTACAGGCTACTGAAGTGGTAAGGGGTGGCAGAAATTGAGAAAATAGATAAAATTTCTCATTGAGCAATTCTTCTGCATTCGATGTTGTTGGTCACTTCAGATCCTGATCCCTGTCAGCATGGCAAAGCCCACAGTCTTCTCCAGATCCTGATAGGAGCCCCAAAGCTTTTGCCCCAAGCTTGCATGGTTTGGGCACTCTTGTAGGATATGTTCTGGAGTCTGGACTCTACTGCCACATGGACACTCATCTGTGTGGGACATTTTGAGTTGATGCAGGTGGCTCAGTAGTCTGCAGTGGCCTGTCCTTTAAGCAAAAGAGGATGGTTTGCTGATGTCTTTGCAGTTGGTGTACTGAATAAGGTTAACTGTTGCATTTCAGTTTCTTTTTCCATTCACATCTGCAATAGTTATGGATTATGGTTTTCGAATCTTGGTAGTTTACTGGATGATTTGTTTAATCTTGATTGCTGCCAGTTCTGGATAAGCTGTCAGTTATTTCATTGCCAGCTATTCCACAGTGGGATGGTACCCATTGTAGGGTCACAGTTGGTGACGGTGTAAGGTGCTTCAGTTCTGCTGTGATTTCTCGTATGTTTTGCCTGTGGGTTCTTTGTTGTTTTTAGAGATTCCAGAAGTGCCCTGCAGTCCGTGAAGAAGGTGTGGTTTTCTGTTTTAAGTGTTCTGAGGGCTTCAAAGAGGGCTGTTGTTTCTGTCCTGTAGTTGGAGGAAATCTTTCCCGTCGCGAAGGCCTTTCTGGTTTGTCTCCCATCTGTGTATCTTACATCAAGCAGTCATTCGCTACCTCTGCATCAAGGCCTTATCATCGAAGGAGATCCATGAGGATATGGTGGAGACTCTAGGGGAGAGTGCCCCTTCTTACAGCACAGTGAAGAAATGGGCAGCTCAATTCAAACATGGAAGGGAGAGTCTGTAAGATGATCCCTGTCCAGGAAGACCAAGAATGATAACCACTGATTAAACCACTGGCAGAATCCATGACATGATAATGGAGGATCGACGACTAACTGAGCAGTACATTGCTACTGAGTTAGGCATCTCCCAGGAACGTGTTTTGCCATTATTCACAATGATTTTCATATGACAAAGGTCTCTGCTTGATGGGTCCCGATACTTCTTGGAGTTGATCACAAACAACAGCGTCTCAACATGTCAAGAGACAATCTTAGCCATTTTTCTGCAAATCTTGAAAAGTTTCTTGAACATCCCTCTTATTCCCCAGATTTGGCCCCTTCGGACTATTACCTGTTTACCAAACTCAAAAAGGAGCTCAGTGGTCGCAAATTTTCTTCAGATGATGATGTCATTCATGCTGTAGACCACTTTCTACTGTCACAAGATGCTGACTTTTACAAAGAAGGGTATGCTCCAGGATCACTGGACTAAGTGCATAAACTTGCAAGGGGATTATGTTGAGAAATAACCCAAAAAAGTTGTCCACAAATAATCTGCTGTACCATATTCTGAGAATCTCTCATAAACATAAAAAGATCATGACATCACACAAATGCTAAACAGAAAGACTATGTCTTGATATAGATGATGAACACAACAAAGATCATTACTAAGCACAGACAACAAACACAAAATAATGGACCAAAAGATGATAAACACAATCACCTTGAGCAGTTCTGAGGCAGATGAACGTTTATCAACATCGACATCCAGACATTTGTCGAGGAAGTCCTGGAAGACGGGTGATAATTTACTCTTCTCCTTGATCTCAGGTTTACCATTTGTTGCTATCAGGTACAGAGCCTGCAGATCATAGAAAACATTTTTCCCTTAACAAAATTTCTTTTTTGTGAGCAAGTGCCCCAAGCTGGAAGCTATATAAAAAGTTTATATATATATATATATATATATATATACACATACACACATATATATATATATATATATATATATATATATATATATATATATATATATATATATAAAACAAATATAACATTTCCAAATGATAAAAAAATTACAAAAATAATACTGAAAGTTCCTAACTGAGAAAAAAAAAAACAAAAACTTCTCAATAAAAGCTACTGTCTTAGAACTAAAATCATGACAGCTGTCTTATCATATGCAGGAAACTCTCTCCTGCAGAGAGCGGAACAACAACACAACTCCTTCATCAGAGGAACTATTCCCCCCGCCCCAAGTGTTTTGAGGGTGACTCTACGGGAGGTGGGCCCCTCTGGGTCATGACTCCCAGATATCTTGTGAGTTGTTGGCTTTTTTTTTCCACCCCAGGATTGAACATGTGATCTTCCAGCTGACACTGCACTTTGAAGTGCATCTTTAGCGATTTAGCTACGGATGACTGGTATTGGTTGCGAGAAACGAAATTATTTTAAGCTATCATATATCTTTCTAACAGCAACAATTATGCTGTCTTTTCTGCTTATGATACCCATCTCTGTTGTCATGGCTTTTGGCTTAAAAGACAATTTCTGGTTTCCTATGGTTTCTGTGGTATCTATTTTTCGTCTGTATGGCCAGGTCTTTTATATCACAATTTTTCATGTTATATCCGGTTCATATTTTCTATGCTTTATCTGCTCCAATGTTTCTTGTGTTATCTTACAGTCACAAAAGCTCTTGTTCTGTGCTGCTACTCAGTCCTCAACATATCTACTTCTGTATAAAACTGATTCCTGCGTTCATATACCCAAACAACAGTCTAACAATCTAAGTGCCATGCCACGTGGCATAGGCGATCATTTCTCTCTACAATTCCCCGTCTTTTGTGTTAATTATGAGGTCTGCCAGTGACTTTCTTCCTAACCACACTGACAGCCCATTCAGTAACTTCTCTCTCTGTCTTCCTCTGTCTCTTCTTCTCTCAATTTTTCCACTTGCCACAGTGTGTTCCAATTTTCCTCTTCTCAGGAAATGTCCTTTAAATCTCGCTTGTCTGCTTCTGATCTTTGCTATAATTTGCTTTTTAACTCCAGCCTCTCTTAAGACTATACTAACAATGACAGACTGAAATACACAAAAATACAATTTACCCTCAATGGATTTTCATTCAGATATGGAGGTTCACCTTCAATCATCTCAATGGCCATTATACCTAAACTCCAAATGTCTACTTTTGGCCCGTACTGTTTTCTGAAAATCCATAAACAAAAGACATGGAGAGTGGGAAAACAATGAGAAACATGTAAGATACTGCCGCTCACATTATACTGTTTACTATTCACACATACGATGGCTAGTTAAATCAGTGGTCGCATTGTAAGAAGTGTCTCCCTCTGATCACACTGTATAAGAAAATAGTGGAGTCACTGTATCCCCATTGTGGTGCTAAGAGAAAAAAAATACAAGACATCCAGTTGGTGCTGTTCTTGTCTTTCTAATACCTGACAGCTGCACTGCTGATGTTCTCCGAACTGTTGTAACAAGTCTCCCCCACCACCCCAATGAACCTGGCTTTACTGCCTCATGATCACTGGTCACACTGTAAGGAGTAGAGCCAATGTCTCCATCTGGTCACGCTGTAAGAGAAGATGGTGAAGTCGCTGGCTCTTTATCGCAGTTTAAGAGAAGACAGTGAGTTTACTGTGTCCCCCCCCCCCCCCATGATCACACTGTTAAGAGCTGAGTAAAAAGTTTCCTGAGTGTTAAATGGCACAAAATGTGCTATAGAATCACAGATAAACAAACAACAATTTCCCTCAACTTCTCACACTTTCAATGCACTACCAACAACTGCTCGATGATTCTGTCAATTCTAATTAAAGAGTTTCCACCTTGTCATTTGATACCGAATATCAGGACAGGTTACCTGGTGACCACTTCTGGTGCCATCCAATATGGCGTGCCTACCATGGTGGAGCGTTTACTTTGTTCTGGTGAGAGCTGGGCACAAAAACCGAAATCAGCTGCAAGAAAAACAAACAATCAATCTGTTAATTAATTGTGCATTTTGTGCTGCTGCTACTTCATACCAACATCATAACAGACATCACACGGTGGTATCACAAAAATCTTAAACAGTCTTAAATCATTCAGGCAGATGTAACAATACACACACTTGCTCACACAAACAGAGACAGGTAAAACTTACTTAATTTGACACTACCGTCCATGCCAAGCAGAATGTTGTCACTCTTGATATCTCTGTGTATCACCTGATTATCATGCAGAAACTCCAGAGCTTGCAGGCACTGACAAACAAATCAAAAGAAACAATACTTTCCTTCAAATAAATATTCCACTTGTTTATTCTAGCATCTCTTTACACACTGCCACAAAAGTCTACACTTATTTTCATATATTTTTGCATTTATTATAGCGGGTGGGTGTCTGAAAAAAAAACATAACTGAGTTTATGCTGATACTTTTTATTATATAAACTGTTTCTAAGAACTGGCACCATTTATGCCTATACCTATTATTCAAATTTTTTTTTAACTTTCCTTTTTGAGGTTTACTTGCACAGTCAATTCAGATTTCATTTCTACAAACCACTTTTTTCTATGGTGATGTTTTTTTTTCATAAATGTAGTGCTACTCCTCAGTTGTTGCCACTGTAGACATTTTTTTTAAAAAATAAAGTTTCACAAAAGACATTACTAAAAAAAAGAAAAAAACTTCACAAAAGACAATCAATTTAACTATTGCAGAAAGGTCCTATGTTGAAATGAACAAGAAATGTCTATAATTCTGATCCAAGAGTTCTTTTCTGGACACCCAATATAAATAAGACTTTCTACTGTATTAATCTTGCACTGACACTGATATAAACAATTCTTGTACTGCCAATGGCAGTGACCTACAGTTTCTGTTCTGTGATTTGATTGCTATACTTTTTTACATACTCAAGAGTGAACAAAAGCATGATCTGCAGAAACTAAGTCTAAAATAATAGCTGTGACAGCAGGATCAGACTCTTGACTTGTCTGTCATAGTGTGACAAGCTTCAGTCAAGTTTAAGAGGCAGATGAATCAAAGGTCACAACCTTCACCTCAGCCTAAGTGTTTCAGTCTCGCAATCCTCCAATCTCAGAACAAAAAAAAATATGGTATTTCACTAGTCAAATACTCAACTCAGAAAAAAATGTAAATAATAGTATTTCACTAGTTGGAGATTCAACTCAGAAAAAAAAGTAAATATAGTATTTCACTAATCAGAGATTCAACCTATATGAACCACACTGCAAATTACCTCTCTACAAACAGCTGCTATCTGGCCCTCATCCATACAAGTTTCTGTGACAACATCTGTGAGAGAACCTCCAGCTAAGAATTCCATGACCACCTGTTGAGAAATTAACTCATCTGATACACACGAAACAAAACCAGACTGAATCACTGTATGACTGATCAATAAACACAACAGAAGTCTTACAATCTTCTTCTTTTTCGTACGCGCACTGGCGATGATGCGTGGTACCTTGATTTTTGCGATGTGCCTTTTAGCTGGGTACCTTTCCTTGCTAGGGCAGACTGTGGTCTTGCTCGGACTGCCATGATGACAATGGTGTAGGCTGGACTGGTCAAAACTTTGTTTTCCAGCCACTGGTGGCTGTACTTATGTCAGTTCTCCATGTCAGATCCAGCATGCAATGCTGGCTGGCCAGATGACTTTGAGACAGTTCCAGAGAGACACTACGACTCTGGGATGAGGAATCTGATGAGTACCTCAACGATATCCACTCCCCACATTGTTTACATCATTCTGACAGCCATTGTTGTAAAGTCTCACAGGCTTGCCACGTCCTGGATTTATTGGTCTCACACCAGATTCTCATCACCCCTGATGGCAATCTCCATGTCCCCATCCATCCACCAACCTGACATTACATTTTACAAAAATAACAATTACAATTAGTGTTGATTGCTACAGGTTTCTGGGCTACAGAAGTAGGTCAGAGTTTTTAAGCAAACAGATCTATGTTCCCTATCTCGCAAAGACTATGTTAAGATACGTGTGTTCTTAACACAGTTGTTCCCAGAGGGAGTCTTACAATGAAATACAAGAATGTGACAAAAGATCTACATCATCATCAGTCCTCTGTACTCCCAAAGAAGCATAAAGCATCAACAAAGGTTCCCCAGCCAGTCTTGTCTTGAGCAAGCCGGGACACCTCAAATCATGTCTTTCTTGCTTCCTTTAGTCCTTCCTGTATTGTGCGTCTCCATGTTCCTAATGGCCTGCCTTGCTCTTTTTCCTTGAGGTTAGGTTTTTCTGGCCATGGCTCTTTGATCAAAGTGGAATAAGGGTGTCTTGTTTTTTCCATTTGTAGTATGTGACACAGCCATTTCCAACTTCATCTTTTGGCCTCTTTAGCAATGTTCTCATTGCCTGTTCAATTTGTTATTCCCTCATTTGTCACATGTTCTTTCCGGTGTATTCTCCCTTCAAATCTTCTCAATCTGCTTTTGATTTTCCAGTTCTACATCACATACAAAAACTGGAAATAAACAGCAAATCTCAAGTAAAAGGACATGAATGAAACAGATGGAAACCCGCTGTCAAAAATATGAAGATAAGCAGTGATATGCTGCATGGACAAAATACCCATATTTCTGATTAATGAACACACAATAACTGTCACCAATGGATTCAGAATAATTCTTCATTGTCAAATTCTGCCATCAACCAAAAGTAAAACAAAACAAACAAAAAATATCTAGATAATCAAGCACAGTTTCAAATCATCCATCAATTGTCATACTACCCCATTTGCTGTTACAAAAAAAAATTAATCTTGCTTTCTTAACTCCACCTACAAGGTCATCAACAGACCTACACCCGAGGGAAGGCATACATCTCTGGGAAGATCTAGATCGCTCATTTTTTAAACTTTTTTTTTCCGGGCCACAGACCCTATTTCTGGCTCAAGAATGGCTATGGACCCATCATTACAAATAAAGCAATTAACAGATTACAGATAAAGCAATTAAAAGAATCCAGATAAAGCAATTAATAGAACCTAGATGAAGCGGCGATTTATAGAACCCAGATAAAACAATTAATAGAACCCAGATAAAGCAACCAATAGAACCCAGATGACACAAACATTTTTTTAATCAAACCAATACATCTGCTGGTCCACGGATCCCCTGTGGATTGATGGACCCTAGGTTAAGAACTGCTGATAAATAGATCTTTTTAATTTCACTTATAAGGTCATCAATTAGAACCAGACCTATATCTGAAGGAAGATCTAGAAAGCAACTCCAACACTGACCAACAAATGAGGGAAGACCTCTAAGGTCATCAGCTCCACCTATAACTAACATTAAAAAAAACCTACCCAGAGCTCCTCTCCAACAAGGTAACTGTCGAGGTAGTTGACTATGTTTGGGTTTTGATTTTCTCGCATAACCAAAATTTCATTGATGATGAGCTCTTTCTTGGGCTGCTGGGATAAGTTCATGGTCTTGATGGCCACCTCTCTCCCTGTGGCAACTTCCACAGCAATATACACTGTCCCTGATGCTCTGTATCAACAAAGGATGAACACACAGAAATCTAGAATCACATTGAAAGTTCCAGTTTAATTGTGCCTTTGACTTTTGTCTTCATTTCTGGCCCTTGATATTTCTATATATTACACAGCACACCTCATGTAGACTACAGATACCACTGCCATACTAGAGTAACTTACCTATGTCACATTACTGATGTTATGTATACCACCATTATAATAAAGTAACTTACATATGTCACATTACTGCTGTTATTTATATCACTCTCATACTAAAAAAGCTATTGTCAAATTACTGCTGTTACTTATACCACCATTATACTAAAGTAACTTACATATGTCACATTACTTCTGTTATTTATACTAAAATAACTTATCTATATTACAATTATTGCTATTACTTACATCATCGCACTAAAGTATCACACTACTGCCAAATCAGTGTCTTTGTCAAGAATGAAGGATTTGTGAAACTTGGGATAGTGAAAAATGAACAATTCATCGACATCACAGCTCCAGACAGATGGTCAACCAACAAAGAAATGGTTACAATTAGTTACTGTACACTACACTAAATTAGATACTGAAGAGGACATCTGAGCACCCATGGACCTGTCCAGAGAGCATGGATGATGGTCCTTCCTAACTAACGCTATTGCTGTCACTTAACCATCACTGACATTCTACTGTACTCACCCCTGTCCTATCTTTTCCATTTTTGTGTACTTTCTGTTGGGGTCACCTATAGAAACAATTGTCCTGAGTTTTTCCATGATTTCTTCACTGGTCATCTTAGCCTTTCTAGGCTTCTCTGTCGTGATGTTCAGCCCCCCGTCACCAGCCTTATCATCCTGCTCAATGGGCTTAGTGTACTGGAAAATTGTGTTGAAAAAAAAAAATGTGAAAGCTGTCAAGTTATCTGACCATGGCTCTTAGATGATCTTAGTTTGCAATATCTGACACATTTACTGGCAATGTTTCTTAGGCATATGATGTATTCACTTGCACTGCTACTTAAATATAATGTATTTAGTGACATTGCTACACAGACATGAAGCATTTCATGGACATATGAAGCATTCAATGACACTCTGTTACAGACATCTGAAACATCTGATGACACTGTTAAAAATGTATGAAGCATTCAGCGACTACTATCAGATCCAGAAGCACACAGCATAAATATATGAGGTTACTGGGCATAAGCACACACTCCCATTACACCAGGATCAATGCAAGTACTTACTATAGACTTTGTCTTGTCAGGTCGAGCTGCTATCGGTGGTGGAGGTATGTCCTCTTCCTCCTCCTCACCATCCCCTGCCATAATTTGGTTGGAATCAGGTTTCGTCTAGCAGCGAAGAAGAAAAGTCGCTCTTATCATACAGTACATCACATTAACAGACTCACAACTTTCTCACCCATTCTGTCAAACATGATTTCCTGTTATCTGGTCATGCTGTGTCAGTGTCACCAATAGTTAGATCTAATTTCTTCACAAGGCAGAACTCCAGATACAGACTATAATGAACAAGAACAGCACTAGTTACAATAACTAACTCACCAGTTTCTAGTCTTGTAATACCAGTCAATGGCATGACCTATTCATGAGAAGGTCTCATTTCTCCAAAACCATGAACCCCTGCATGAGAGCCATAAGCAAAAGAGGACCATGCCTAACATATGCTGAACATATAGAAAAGACCTGTTTCCTTCATGAGATCTGGCAGAACATACAGAATAGACCCATGCTCTCCTTTCTGAGCAGAGGCAGAACACATAAGACAGATCTAAAACTTCTTTCATGAGAACAGACAGAACATACAGGACAAACCCATGCTCTCTTTCATAAGATCATGCAGAACACAACTCACCTGAGAGATGACCACTAAAGCTGACAATTTGTCTGATAGGTTGGACTTGGATGAAGATGCACCTGTGCAGCAGAAATGTTAAATCAAACAACAATGGCAGGTCACGCTACGACAAATAATAAATAGTAGGAACCTGCTTTAAAACAGTAACAAAATAAACTAAAACAGAAATTAAACATAGCAAATAGGAGGAACCTACTTTATAATAGTAACAAGATATGAAAATATCAACTTAAATATACAACTAACAGGAACCAGTTTCTCTAAAGTAACAGGACCTATTAAGACACATAACTTTAACCACGATACATATATAATAAATGAAAATAACCAGCTTTTCTGAAAAGGAACTGATGCACTGAGATACATATTTAAACAATAAATGGTAGGAGTCACCTTCTTTGAAGTAACAGCACACATTTAGAAATAAGCTAAACATAACAAATGGCACAAAGAAAAAAAGTTTCTCACTGGATGAATTCACATTCAGCATAAACTTTTCATCTTGTCTCTCCTTGGAGGAAGTGTCGTAGTAGTTGAGAACATCCAGGACAGCCTGTGGGTTTTTCTTCTGTTCAGATTTGGAGATGTTTGCGGACTGCAGCAGCTTGGCCCATGACTCTGGCATACCCTAGGACAGACAACTGTGACAGTCTTGTAACATGTTACATAATGTGTGTGATAAAACCAGAAAAAATATGAACTACATATTCTGAACGTAGGAAGAAAAAAAACATCAGTTTCAGATAAAACAAAAACAGGCATACCAAAATTATGACCTGAACATTATTCCAAAACTTCATGATCGTGTAAGAAGTATAAACAAAACTAAATGTTTAACCCTTTATAAAACAAAACAAAAAAAATGCTCAGAATGTGTACAAGTTACATTCATCTCCTTATTAAAGTTTATTTGTGTGCACTAATATTTCGCTTGAGTTAATCAGAAAATGCTTATCAAATTTATGATTGTTTTATGGTATTTTTTTGCACCTACTCTTGACACTGTTGATTACAATATGACAAACATACTGCCACTCTACTCTTGACACTGTTGATTATAATATGACAAACATACTGCCATTATACTCTTGACAATGTTGATTACAATATGACAAACATACTGCCATTCTACTTTTGACACTGTTGATTACTATATGACAAACATACTGCCACTCTACTCTTGACACTGTTGATTACAATATGACAAACATACTGCCACTCTACTCTTGACTACAATATGACAAACATACTGCCACTCTACTCTTGACACTGTTGATTATAATATGACAAACATACTGCCATTATACTCTTGACAATGTTGATTACAATATGACAAACATACTGCCATTCTACTTTTGACACTGTTGATTACTATATGACAAACATACTGCCACTCTACTCTTGACACTGTTGATTACAATATGACAAACATACTGCCACTCTACTCTTGACTACAATATGACAAGCATACTGCCACTCTACTCTTGACACTGTTGATTACAATATGACAAACATACTGCCATTATACTCTTGACAATGTTGATTACAATATGACAAACATACTGCCATTCTACTTTTGACACTGTTGATTACTATATGACAAACATACTGCCACTCTACTCTTGACACTGTTGATTACAATATGACAAACATACTGCCACTCTACTCTTGACTACAATATGACAAGCATACTGCCACTCTACTCTTGACACTGTTGATTACAATATGACAAACATACTGCCACTCTACTCTTGACACTGTTGATTACAATATGACAAACATACTGCCACTCTACTCTTGACACTGTTGATTACAATATGACAAACATATTGCCATTCTACTCTTGACACTGTTGATTACAATATGACAAATATACTGTCATTCTACTCTTGACACTGTTGATTACAGTATGACAAACATACTGCCATTCTACTCTTGACACTGTTGATTACAGTATGACAAACATACTGCCATTCTACTCTTGACACTGTTGATTACTGTATGACAAACATACTGCCATTCTACTCTTGACACTGTTGATTACTGTATGACAAACATACTGCCGTTCTACTCTTGACACTGTTGATTACTGTATGACAAACATACTGCCATTCTACTCTTGACACTGTTGATTACTATATGACAAACATACTGCTGTTCTACTCTTGACACTGTTGATCAGAAATACAAAAAAAATGAACAGAAGCAAGAATATACCCAAAATTAAGTGGTCTACCAAATTGTTCCAGTAGTGCTAAACTGTCCAGATAAAGAGAGGCGATTAACAGAAACAATATTCATTCCAACACTGGTACAAGAACCAAAATTAAAAACTTTAAGTTAATATATTAAAAAAAACAACAACAAAACTTGAAGATTGTCACATATGAAAGAAGATGCTTGAGAAAGGCAGTAAACAAGAAGGGACAGAGTGAGAAATGAAGACATCCAAGCTATCATATGAAGAACATCAGTGTAATGGCACACAGAAAGCTAAAGGACAGACTGGCTGAGTCACATGAAAAAAGCCTGGAACTAGATCAAGTGGATAAGCTTAACTCTTCCCATGCCTTTTGTCACTTGGATGACAGTTCCGGTTTCTCACATGGTGTCTTTAGTTGCCTTAGCGACGACTGGTTTGTTTCATTAAAAACCCCGTGTAACATTTAGATTGTAAACATTTAGTGCGCATGCCCCATGACCTTTTCCAAAATGGCCGAAGAGTTCTTAGTCACGAGAGAGAAAATTGAAGTTTTCTGCGAGAAATTTCAATTTTTGGTGATGCAGATAGGGGTATGGACATGCCCTGCGACCAGACCACTGTTCTTGAATGTATCCTAAGTAGATCTAGACATATCAGATGACTGGAGAAGTAGTCAGAAGGTTATTTCAGACATTATTCTACCGATAATGCAACACTGAATCACAATACGATGTCAACAGGTAGATCTACGCATCTCAGATGGTATGTATTGTACCTCTAGGCCTTTCCGATGGTAAGTTGGACACAATCATTGTCTAAAAACATGACATTACTTCTTTTTTCCTAAAAAACTCTGCATTTATGAAATATTCATACATTTGGTTATATTTTGAAACATATTAAGTACACGGAAGTACATGGAAATACTATTTTAATTCAGTTTTACAACTAAACCCCCCTATACATATCAAGACCCGCATTTTTAATCCGGCACTCAACTGAACGTCCACGTTTCTTCCTGAGGTACGGGAAAGAGTTAAAAAAAAAAGAGATGAATCGAGGATGAAAACAAGTCTTAAAGAGGGATGGTGTCACAATATATCAGACCACATCACGTGCTTTTGATAAGACATGAATGATCAAACTGCCCACATTATACAACAGTACACAAAAGAGAAAAGACAAAAGATAAAAAAATAAAAGAGGACTCATTATGTTACCGTGAACTCTCCAGTGTGAGGATCAAAGCCAACATGAACTGTATGCTCAAAATTTGATGGGTGGGATATGACTGGCTTGTCATTGATTAGCTTCAAGTTCTTCCCACCTGCGACAAAAAATATGGAAAATGTTAGCACTATTCTTCCCACCTGCGACAAAAAATAAGGAAAATGTTAGTACTGTTTTTCTCATTGTGACAAGAAATGTTGAAAATGTTAGCATCGTTCTTCCTACCTGCGACAAGAAATAACATGGAAAGTATTAACATTACACACTAATACATTATTTCGCCAGCACAAACTATGACTGTTTATTTATGTACTAGCTTTTCTCTGAACTGATTATAAATGATACAAATCTTATGCTATAATGGTGGAACATATAAAAATAACCATTAATGTGACAATGGCAGCACATATTACAATTTATACAAACCTCACTTAATAAAGATGTATATATATAACATCTGGTTATAATTTATACATATCTTATTTCACAATGGTTCCACACACAATATCTCCTATATATCAATTATAATAATGATTTACAATCATTTTATGACTGTGTTAAACAACAATTGGCTTTTTGTGAATTACTTTGTGCTAACATTCAGTGACCACATAAAGTCTGGGTTGTTTTTGCTGTATTTCTATGATATTTATCCCCTTTTCCTTTTTCTTTTGTTGTAA
This sequence comes from Achatina immaculata, assembly GCA_009760885.1. Lineage (NCBI taxonomy): Eukaryota > Metazoa > Mollusca > Gastropoda > Stylommatophora > Achatinidae > Lissachatina > Lissachatina immaculata. Next base: position 3,588,101 of record CM019707.1, read on the forward strand.
AACTTTACCGTATTACCATCTATCATCTCAGTTCAGGAGGGTTTCACCTGCACTTCACGCAATGTTATTTATGCCATTATGTGCAAACACTGTGATATGAAGTATAATGGGGACACCAGTTTATGCTTAGGAAATCGTTTTCATCAACATCTTAACGACAATTCTGAGAGTGCGTGGACCCCTGTAGCAAAGCACTTTTGCCAAAGCGACCACAGGGGAAAACAGGACATTTCTGTTAGTGCGATCCGCTACTGTTCTTCTGATGTACGATCTCGGAGAGCCCTAGAACAGCAACTTATTTTCCAGGCTGGCTGTCTCCACCCAGCAGGAATTAACAATGTTTTCAGCTTCCTTTAAACTTCTTTAGATTTCCATTTTATTTTTCTGCGATTCATACTTTCTTCCGCAGTTCTTCATTCTTCAGTTTCACGCTATCTTCCAGCTTCCCTCACCCCTCCCACCACCACCTGCTTCTCTTGCAGCCTATAGGTGTTTATTGCTCCTCCTGGTCTCATCCCTGAGCCCTCCCCCCCCTTCCCCGCATCTGATGTTGATTAGTTGTATCCGCTTTCCTTTATGGAAAATTTTCCTTACCTCTAGGACGCATTTGAGTGTTTTCTTTCTAGGAGTATGCCACAAAGCAAAGTTTTCATTTTCATGTTCTTTTAGTTATATGTTGTGTTTGTGTATGTAATCCTCAAGAAAGGCTCACGCTGAAATATTGGATGTATGTTTTTCATTTAATCATTCTCATCTTACTCTCATACTTTCTATTTGTTTTTTCCCCACTCCCTCTGCTGCCATGTAAAACTAAACCATAAATCTCTATTTACCTTTATTACCATCTACCTGTACTCCTCTGTACATGTTTTGTCACAGTACTTCAACACAGTGCTCTACCTATTAGTACTGGTACCAGTTTTACTGCAGCATTACATCACATTGTTCTGCCCATTTATATTATACTTGTACCAGTTTTACTGCAGCATTACATCACATTGTTCTGCCCAATTATACTCTACTTGTAGCTGTTTTATTGCAGCATTACATTGTTCTATCTGTATGTGTTCTACTTATGCCAGTTCAGTCTATCTGCACTCTTCTTGTACCAGTTTCACCAGTCACCATTACATTCATCTCTCACCAGACACCTCTGACAACTTGTACTCCACTTGTACCAGCCACCATTACACTCACTTTTAACTGTACACTTCTGACAATTGCACTCCACTCGTGCCAGGTTTACCACATTCATCATGACACTTATCTTTCACTTTAGACAATGTACACAGCTGGCATTACTAACTGTATTTTTGTAAATGGGTTTCTGTTATTAAAAAATAAAATGTCCTTTACACAACCTGATCTGCTTATAAAATGTAAACTTGCCTTTTATCATTTTCTTCTTCCTTTCTTCTTTGCTGTCTGGCTCTCTAGGTAAAGGTTTGTAATCCTGGGATAAAGTCTCTCTGAGGAAGTAAAGTCAAGTATGAAGCACAACCAACATACACTGATAAGACAAGATTTACTAATGGAACACTACAAAAGTATATGATCTTATAAATACATTATTATTAAAGTAACACAATCAATCTGCACTTACTATTAAGTTACTTGACAAGATTCACTAGCAACACAGAAAAATATTGTTACATAATCTCATAACAACCAAAGTAACATAATTAATCCTAAACTTGGTAGTACATTTACTAGGAAAGATTTACTAGGGGTGCACTTCAAAGTTATATGATCTTAGATCACTAAAACAACACAACCAGCCTAAATTTACAAGTACAGCCACTAGATTTATATTACAAAATTCCATGATCTCATAACAAACTAGCAAGTACAGCCACTAGATTTTTATTAAAAAGTTCCATGATCTCATAACAAACTAGCAAGTACAGCTACTAGATTTATATTACAAAGTTCCATGATCTCATAACAAACTAATGAAGTAACTAGCTAGACAAAGCATTCAGATTTGATTTGGAAAATGAGATTACAATATGTTAGTAGGAGAGATTACTAGAAAAAATAAATCACAAAGTGTTAAATGGAGATTACACAAATAATGAAACCACAAAACATCAGAAGATTAAATTATTTTGCAAAACTTACCAAAACCACAGAAAGCTACCAGTAAAATTAGAAGTCATTACACGAATTATAAGACAGAGAATGAGTTATCAAACAAATCACCAAACAACTTCTGCAAACACAAAATAGAACTTACATTTCATGAAAACATGAATGATGACAAGTGTCCACTATTTTTTTCCCACTTTTATTAACAAGAAAGTATCAAGACAAAATAAAGAACATTTATAACCTGCTGTGTGTGACAATGACTATCAAAACTGGATCATGTTTCATACTATGTTATAAATTTTGCCTGTAGTCAGAACTCAGCATCCATCAGATTAAGACAAAACTGTACAATCAAAACTTGGCATATAAAAGACAAGAAATTCCTCCTGTAGTCAAAACTCAGGACACATCAAAGTAAAACAAACTGTACAATCAATACTTGGCATATAAAAGACAACAAACTGTGTTCATATTCAAAGCCCAGTAAACTTAATACAGCAACTTTTGGCCACAGTCAAAGCTCAGTAACAAGTAACTCTTAATTTATTAAAAAAAAAAAAAAACAAGGGAGTGAAAATGCCTGATAAGGTAATCAGCGACCCATAGCTGATATACCAGTGTCAGGGTTAGCGACCCATAGCTGACCAAGACCCTGTCCCACCTCTCCATGGTACCACCAGTAACAGGCATAGCCTGACTAACGGGGCAGGGATCACCATAGTCTGCTAACGAAGTATTTGCACACCCCCTGTTTTTTAGCTGTACTCCAAGACTGAAAAAGTAATCGCCATAACCCGCTCCCATGCCAATACAATGCTGTGCCCCAACACCTCTACGGCATCGGCTGCAAAGAACAACAGCTTGCAGCTACAGGGAGTTTGTACAAGTTAAATAAAACAACAACAACAACAACAAAAAACTATTATACAAAAGCAAAACTTAAAAGACACAGACATTATCAATCTAAGTTAAAGTGAGCTATAAATGTTTGCGAACAGATATGTTGTGCATATTTCAGTGAACAAACTAAGAAATGCTGGTAATATCTGAGCCATTTTTTTTAAAATCATATTTATTTCTGTACAATAAACTTTAAAAAAATTTTTTTTAAATTGAGGAACATGATTTAATTAAGGCACATGATAGTAAGAGTTCATAACCCCAAATAAATGCCTTGCTTATCAGAGCACAAAGATACAGCACAAGTTTATCTTATTAACAAAGCTTACTATCAATATCTTGGCTTTTTAACCTAATTTTATGCCATTTACCTCCCTCGGAAGTGAATATAAGATCACCTCATGAAAAATGTGTGAGTGTTTATATTGCTTTCCTGTATCAATGTTCATGAAAGAAGTATATTAATATTAATTTATTGTATTAATGTTCCAGCCACGAAGTTCTACAGTTATTATGCCTATGTTTAAGCTAGAAATCTGTTAGTTATCATGTCAGTGTTTAGCCATGTATGTGTTAGTTCATTATGTCAGTGTTTTAGCCACAGTTACTTCAACAAAGAATACAACAAACTAACTTTTAAAAAACTTTGCTGTCAATTCTAGTAAAAAAAAAAAAAAAATAAAGATGCTGAACACCAAGTTGAGACCCTGGCAAAAAAAAAAAAAAAAAGAAACAAAAAACTGCTTTATACATGGTACCTTGTACTCTGACACATGAACACTACAGTGTTCATTCATCTTACTCACACTACAGTGTTCATTCATCTTACACACACTACAGTGTTCAATCATCTTACACACACTACAGTGTTCATTCATCTTACACACACTACAGTGTTCATTCATCTTACACACACTACAGTGTTCATTCATCTTACACACACTACAGTGTTCATTCATCTTACACACACTACAGTGTTCATTCATCTTAAACACACTACAGTGTTCATTCATCTTACACACACTACAGTGTTCATTCATCTTACACACACTACAGTGTTCATTCATCTTACACACACTACAGTGTTCATTCATCTTAAACACACTACAGTGTTCATTCATCTTAAACACCACTAGTGTTCATTCATCTTACACACACTACAGTTTTCATTCATCTTACACACACTACGGTGTTCATTCATCTTACACACACTACAGTGTTCATTCATCTTACACACACTACAGTGTTCATTCATCTTACAAACACTACAGTGTTCATTCATCTTACACACACTACAGTGTTCATTCATCTTACAAACACTACAGTGTTCATTCATCTTATACACACTACAGTGTTCATTCATCTTACAAACACTACAGTGTTCACTCATCTTACAAACACTACAGTGTTCACTCATCTTACACAAATTACACATTCACTCATCTACCTGGGAGGTACCAATGATTGTTTGCTATCTGCTGACTGAGTTCCAGGCACTCCTTTCTGTGGTGCTACTCTGGCTAGTGTAGAGACATTCCTAGTGCATAAAACAATGATTGGAGGAATAAGAGAACAGAGCAAGTTGGAGAAGATGAATTGTTAGAACATGCTGAAGTAAGGTGAAGGTAAAGGTAACCCTGTCATGCCTTAGAGGCACATAGGGATATGGTGTTAGTGCCCATATTTTTCTTGACCTGTCAGCACACTAGGGGGTGATGTGGTCAGCATCAAGCCTGGCCGCCTTTCCTTACCTAACTCAAGAAGTCAGGTACCCATTTCTACAGCTGGATGACTAGGACACCTCCAGCCAGATTTGAACCCCCGACCTTCGCCATGAAAGACTAGTACACTAACCACGTCGCCACTCAGACGCCCATTAGGACACGTTTAAGTAGAGTAAAATATCAGGACAGAAGATACAAAAAGGCTAGTATAAGTTACAGGATATCAACTGTTAGGACATGTCTGAGGAGACTACAATGTTAGAGCACATTCCTATAACCTACATCCTTTCTGTTCTACTAAACGTCACATGGGCCCGCATGGTAGTTCGCCAAGATTTCTTGTCTTCAGCGAGTTTTTCAATCTCATCGAGGTATGTTATGCCCACTGAACTGGCCTCTCTTAACAATGTCCTCTTTAGAGTTTCATGTGGTCGACCTCTTTTTCTTCAGCCTGTTGTGTTCCATTTGATAGCTTGTTTTGGGGATTCTCTGACTGTTTCATCTCAACACACGACTGACATATGTCCATCTTCTTTTTCTGATCACTCATGAGTCAGGTAGCTGTTTGCTCATCTGTCTTATCTCTATGTTGTTCTTGAATTCGTTCCACTTTATACCAAGTATTTTCCTTAGGCATTTGTTTTCAAAAGAGTCTAATTTCTTGTCTATTTCTTCTTTTTCTTTACTTGTTTTCTAGCTTTCACATGCATAAATGAGGGCGGATATTACATCTGAATTGAATAATCTTAACTTGGTTTTTGTGCTTATAACTTTTGAGTGCCATATGTTCTCAAGTTAGGGCACATTAGATGACACCAAAAAAAAAGTTAAAAGTTGGAGGTTGCCAAGTATTAGGACAAATTCTAGGACACAAAGTGTTAGGACAAACTGGAGGACACAAGTGTTGGGACAAATTGGAAGATACAGAAGATTAGTACAAACTGGAGGATACAAAAGGTAGGAACCCACAAAATGTCAGGACAAGTTAGAAGACACAAAAGTGCATCAACTTTTATCTTAAATTCTTTACATGAATCCCAGGTGCACTCAATTCACTTTTACTGCTGCTGGTATTATCAAAAGAAGCTACCCTCATTCACAAAGTGACCAGCTAATATACATTTGCTGGGACAGTGACATTCCTGCACATGCTTGATGTATAGGTCTGCATGCAGCTGTGCTGGCTCTTATGGTCCAGTACAGTTTTTAATCATAAACTCATTGATCATAATTATTTTCCTACCATTCTTCAACCTCCCCATCTTTCACAGAAATCATATCTACTAAAATGGCAACGATATAATCATGCAGGTAAAACTGAACACTTAATGCAAACTCAACCAAACTGTGCACATAACACAAATGATTTTTAAACAAAACGTGTTTGTGCAAATAAGGAAAACAATATGCAAAATGTGAAATAATGAAACACAGTTACACAGAGTCAAAAAATCATGCAAAGTATGAAGAATAAGGAAAAGCATGGGCATACCTGGTGCTTTCAAGCCTTACTGGTGGGGCTGGTGGTTTATCTCCTATCTCAGACATGGTTTTTTTACTTCAGATTATTATACTACAGACTCTCTGGCACCTGATGATGATCTTTCTTCCTGACAGAAATGAAATGATTATAAATATTCAATATTTTAAATCAAAGAAAACTGCTTGTTTCTTTGCCTGTCTTTACATATCATGAACTCATCCACTGGATACTGAAAATACTTGCCAAACTCCACAAATTCCAGTCTTGTATTTCTTACATGTACCAGCACTCCTTACTGATATCATATATTTTTGTTTTATTACAAAGTTTATGCATTGTAATGACATTTATGATGGATTATATTTTAAGTTTTACTACTCAATTATAACAGATTATTTTCCATTGTTGTATTGGAAATTTGTATGATGTTTTATATTGTTGTATTGTTTATTTATTGATGATTATACTTCATGTGTTGTGCTGTTCATTATTTTTTATTCTTTGCACTGGAAATGTGTACAGTCATATTTTATATACTGTTAAAAAAAAAGAAATGTAACACTACTGTAGTCGTAATGGACACCAAATTTCAAACTTGCTTCAATCTTGGCATGAAGAAACTTTAAGACTTTAAAAATGAAATGATGTTCATTAAATCTGGTTTAGACTTTTACTCTTTGCGACTGAGGCCTCTATTTCAGTAACGTGTATGGGCTCCTCTGGCCTGTATCAGAGAACGACAACTCCTTGACATGGATCCAATTAGCCATTGGATCTGCTGTAGTGGGATGGCTGCCCACTCTTCCCACAGTGCAAGAGACAACTGTCAGAGATTGGTTGGCGCCACATCCCGCTGGAAGTTCATCCCATAAGTGTTCTACTGAGTTCATGTCTGATGACATGGATGGCCACGGAATGGTCTGGACGTTGTTGTCAGAAAGGAACTGGGTGGTGAGTCATGCCACATGAGATCGGGTGTTATTCTGCTGAAAAATCGACCCTGGTGCAGCCAGAAGTGGAAGGATGTGAAGATGAAGAATTTCAGCGATGTATCATTTAGCATTCAGGCATCCTTCAATGTGCACCAGATCACTTCTTCCCATGAAGTTGATCATCCTCCACACCAGAACACCTCCATCACCTTGTGGAGGAGCCTCATCCACGCAGGTCTGGACGTAGCGCTAAACTCTTCTCCGTCTATTGTGTCATTGGAGCAGAAAGAATGATTCATCACTAAACCAAACTCTTCTCCAATCATTCGCAATGGTCCACTGATGATGCTGGTTCGCCCACTGCAGTCGATTCTGGCGATGCCAGTCCATAAGAATAGGACCTCTGTAGGGTCTTCTAGCATAAAGACCAGCTTCATGCAGCCAGTTCATGACCGTTTGATCTGAAATTTGATGAGCTGCTGTCATTGACTGAACTACTGAGGACACAGATGCAAATTGATTCCTGAGGTGACACAGCCGTATGAAGCGGTCTTTGGCAGGAGTTGTGACTATGGGTCTTCCACTGCGCGGCCGGTCTGCAAATGAGCTAGTTTCCTGAAATTGTCTCCAAAGGAAACTAATGGTGCTTCTAACCACATTAAATTATCTGGCCACTACACTTTGTGACTGTCCAGTCTGTAAATGTCCACTGATGATGAGTCGTTCTGTAGTGAGATAAGCCATACTTGCACATTGAATTTTCAATAGGCATTCAATAACATGGTCAATGAGTTTTGTGTTCAGTAAGTTTCACGGGATTCTCGTGAACCTGTCATGAGTTAGTGTCAAAAATGCTGTTTTGACTAGTGTTGCTTTTCTGTGCTCATGAATCATCTGCTGAGTAAAATTCAGGTCAGCATGTGAAGTTGATGTCCAAGTGAACATTTCAGGCAATTTGCCCTTGTCTGATCAGCAAACTTCAGTTTAAATCGTGACATCATATTTGCTGCATTTCTTTTTTTTGAACAGTATATGTTTTAACTGATTATTTATGTTCGCTGCATAACTAATTTGCTAAAGATATTTTATGTAAATATCAACGTTATTGCTAACATGATTTTAAATATGGTAAGAGCTATAAAAGAAAATGTCTGTAATTTAATATGCTGTAGTTCATTACAGCCAGACTCTTTTGCCACTTGCAGGAAAAAAAAAATTAATACATAACTATTCTAGATTTACAGTTAAAGATGAGATATTTTAGAAATCAAGAACTGGCAGTGTCTAAAAATTGATATCTTAACAATTACTTTCTCTTGCCCATGCACAACAAACAAGAAATACCTTCCATGTGTGATGCCAAGCTACAATTAGCCAATGAATCTTATCTGTACTAATTTCATATAAAAATCTTCTGTTCAAGTTGGATCTGCATTTAATGTTTTTTGGCTTTTTTTTTAAAGTTTGTCTATCCTAATTTCATCTGTTAATGTTTCCCATAAGTAATCTGGTGTATTTAGCTTGCTTTATTTCTACATGTAGGTAGATAACCTGGTGCATTTTGCTTATGTCCTACAGGGTTTTTTTTCTTTTTTTTTTTTACCTACAGGTAACCTGGTGTATTTAGCTTGCTTTATTCCCACAGGTAGGTAGATAACCTGTTGTACTTTGCTTATGCCCTACAAGTAACCTGGTGCATTTAGCTAGCTTTATTCCCACAGGTAGGTAGATAACCTGCTGTATATTGCTTATGCCCTACATGTAACCTGGTGTATTTTGCTTGCTTTATTCTCACAGGTAGGTAGATAACCTGGTGTATTTTGCTTGCTTTGTCTCCTACTGTTAACCTCGTGTAATTCGCTTGCTTTATCTCCTACTACCAACCTGGTACATTTGGATCCTTTTATTTCCTACAGTAACTTGATAGATTATGTTGGCTAAATCTACTGCCAACCTTATTAGACTACTAACTTCTATAACTATTATAAATCTGCAATTTTTTTTAACCTTGATTTCTACATCTAACTTGCTATAACTGATTATTATTGACTACTACCAAACGGGGCTGACATAAATGACCTGTGATGACTACAACAGAACGGATATATTTGACTTGTGACTACTAGAACAAATCTGACTAGTGATTCCTACGACACAGACCTGATACTATAAATTTGACTAATTACTTCCACGACCGAATCTGCTATATAAGACTAGCGGCTCCTACAACTGACGTCACATATCAGATTACTGACTCCTACAGCTATCATAAACCTGATACGCTAAACTTTGCCGTGAATCATTAAAAAACAAAAAAACTCATCCTGGAGGTGAGTCATGCCTGACCAAGAAAAGTCCAGGGAGACAACTCTTAAGTCGTTTGCGACAAGCGTGATGTATAATTTATGCTGATCAAATGTTTAACTTCAAGCTAACAGACGTCGTTTTTAATTTCTCACATGTAAAAACTGCCTGACTCCACGTAAAATGTTATTTAAACGAACCGGCCTGTTCCACTATCCCATGAAAGAAAAAAAAATCGGGATTGGCATCACTTTCAGGAAGTCTTCTCATCCGGAAGTCGATAGTTTGCCAGTTTGTATGTAAAATTGCAAGCCAATTTCACTTCACATTATGAGCCTTAATGGCTATGATTTTTTTCCTCTCTTCCCCCTATCCGCACGCCTCCCCTCTCCCTCCCCCTCCCCCTCGAAACTGAGCCGCATGAAGTCTGATATTTTTTAATGCTATCAATAAATCTTGTTTTCTCTCATAATTTCATGTTACCAGTGTTTCCTGACTTTTCTGCCTTCTCACATCATTTCTCTAAAATCCAATGAGGGCGGGGGACTCGTGAAACGAATATAAATTGTCTGCTTCTACACTTCAAAAGGCAGCAAAATTATTAATGGCACACAAAGGAATTTTTTTAATCAGTCACTTCTAACATTCCTCTTCGGCTTTCCGAGCCATTAGGGCTCATTGCTGCAGATAAAGCTCACCTCCATACTCTCTCCAGTTGGTGACACCAGTTTCTTTTATATCGTCTTCTATGTTGTCTTTCCATCTCTGTCTTGGTCTACCCCTTAATCTTGTTTCCCTCATCTCTTGTGCATACATGATTTTCCTTTGTCTCTTCTCTTCCATTCTTTCTACGTGGTCCAACCAGCGTAGTGTGTTCAGTTTCAAGACATCTATAATTTGTTGGGATTTAAGTAACCTGTTCAGTTCATTGTTCTTTCTAGCTCTCTATTCTCCACTGCTGGTATCCTTTATGGACCCAAAGATTCTTCTTATGATATTGTTCTCAAAGATCTTCAATTGTTGTTAATTTTTTCTTTGTTGTACTCCACTCTTTTTTCATCCATACATGATGGCTGGTCATATTATAGTTTTGAAGATTGTTATTTTGATGTTTTGGGACAGGATTTTAGATTTTAACAGGTGTTGCAAGGTAAAGTATATTTTATTCCCTGCCTGTACTCTGCTTTTAATTTCCTCGCTTACTATGTTGCTTCTGTTGAAGGCCATGCCTAGATATTTGTATGTTTCTGCTTTCCTAATAATCATATCTCCAATATCCATATAATCTAGATCATTCTGCCTCTGGTCTCTTGATATCTCATATACTCTGTCTTGTCTTGGTTAATGGTCAAGCTCACTTCTAGTGCCACATTTCTCAGATGTATGCAGATATTATATATATATATATAATGACTTCTTGCGTAGTTTCTCCCACTATGTCGATGTCATCAGCATATCTTTAACTAGTAGTATATACTACTGGACAAAAGTTAAGGGCGGTCATTAATTTCAAGCATAGTTTATTTTGATTGCCGTACTAAAACTGTAAATAAATTTATTGTAGAATCTTGATTAAATTGCATTCTCATGCAGTCCTCTATGCAATCGGGGCATAAACAGCACCAACTGTTCATTACAATAAGTGTAAAAATCACGTGCAGTAGCACCGTCCTAGACAAAATGTTATGGCATTTTAAAAGTGTCAGCACGACCCAGCAGGTATTTAAATCGTGCTGATTTGTGCTGCAGGTGAAGGAGGCATCCTTAATGAACACTTCTCACCCTCCAATCATTTTTATTAAAGCGGTTTAAGGGTATTTTTTCTCATTTTAAAAACACCATGCCACTGCAAAGGCGTTTTAGCACCTTCGAGCGTCATCGGGTCTTAGCTTTGGTTGAAAGCTGTTTATTTGGCCGTGAAGTTGCATGGCGTTTGGGGATGTTCCATTCTACTAACCAAAGAGATTTGGAGCGGAGGAGTAGAAGACAGGCATCGTTCAGGCCGACCTCTTTGCAAGACCACATCGGGGTCGTGTCGTAGAAGATTTTCTTCAACAGCAAAGGATCATTAAAATCGATTGGCCAGCTCAGTCGCCCGATCTGTCGCCCGTTGAGCACATTAGGGATGTCCTAGGCAGACGGGTTTCGACAAATCACCCACCACCTGTTGATGTCACCCATCTGACCCTTTTCCTTCAACAGGAGTGGCAGGCCATTCCACGGAATGTCCTAACAACCCTGGTTAACTCGATGAAGCAACGGTACGTAGAATGTCTGGCAGCTAACGATGGCCACATGCGATACTGATATGTTTGTTGTTTGTTCTTGTGAATCTTTGGACGAGGGGTGAGTGATTTCGCCAGCTTGCTGTATGCGTATTCCTATTCCGATTTGCAAATGAAATGACTAAATGTGTTCAGTTTTAAATGCTGTTTTCTTCGGTACTAATGGCTTGTTTGTTAGTCAGTTGATATTGTTTTTGTAAGAATTGAAAAAAAAAACGGCCCTTAATTTTTGTCCAGTAGTATATTTTAGCTTGTTCTTCTGTACTACTTTCTTCTTTCAGTTTTCTGATTACCTTTTCTAGTTCTAGGTTGAATAGTAATGGAGACAATGTATCACCTTACTTTAAACCAGTTCTTATATAGAATGGTTCTGACTTTCTTCCTTTATATATTACTACATTTTATGCATCCTTCATGCATAATCTGGTCAAATTGATTAATTTATTAGGTATCTTAAATTCTTTCAGAATTATCAATAAGCTGCTTCTATCTATGCTGTCATAAGCTTTCTTGAAGTCAATGAAGATATTATGTACTTCTTTTCCACATTCCCAGTACTTTTCTGCTCTTTGGCGTAAATAAAATATTTGGTCTACGCTTGATCTTTTATTCCCAAAAACCTCCTTGATAGTCTCCCAATATGTTCTTGCTGTACAGTTTTAATCTGTTTAAAAGTATACAAGATAGTATTTTGTAGCGTATTTATAGTAAGGATATTTCTCTGTAGTTTTCACACTTGCTCTTATCGACTTTTTTTAATACTGTGATCAATAATGAAACTTTCCATTCACTTTTGACATGCACTCTAAGAACAATTTTCCCCGAATAAAAGCCCAATGTGCCAAAATGTCGCATTAATTGTCTTGTTACTGTTTATGAAGATTGAAATCATGCTTTTTACATTTCTTAGTGCAATTTATTGTGCGCGTAAGGTGCGACAAGAGAGAGAGAGAGAGAGAGAGAGAGAGAGAGAGAGGAGAGAGAGAGAGAGAGAGTGAGGAGAGAGAGGGAGAGCGAGAGTGTGAGGAGAGAGAGGGAGAGAGAGTGTGAGGAGAGAGAGAGAGAGAGAGACGGGACTAGCTCCAACTTCGGACTCTGAAAAACTGCATGTACCGATATGGTATGCAAATACTGGGTGACCTTCGATGTATACACTAAGTACGAAGGGGCTCCCTGCCCGAAAGTGTCTGCGTGCACGTACGTGAGATCAAGTAAGTACGCGCAAGTGTCGTGTGTCACAATATGAAGACCAAGGAGCAAGGAGTGGACGTTAAGTTTTGGTTCAAAATTGCAAAAACCGCCGCAGAGACATTCCAAGTGTTAAAAAGTGCGTACGGTGGTGAAGCCATGCCCATACTCGTGTTTTCGAATGGTTTTCCCGTTTTCTTAAAGTAGGGAGGACTTTTCCGATGACACAAAGAGTGATCGTTCGTAGACGGCCAGGAAACATCGACATGATCTTTTTCGACAACTTGTGCCCTCTAGCCGACGACTGACATTGAAAACGATGGAAACGGAGCTAGACATTATCCCGAGAAATCATTAGGGACCGTTCTGGAGAAGGGTTTGGGAAAAAGAATTGTTTGTTCGAAACTCGTCCCGCACAACTTTACATCCGAGCAAAAAAGGCCATCGTGTGGAAATCCCTCGCGACTTCATTGCTGCAGCAGACAGTGACCAGAATTTCCTGGATTCACTTGTGACGGGCGATGAGTCTTAGTGCCCTCGGTTCCGATCCAAAACGAAAAGGCAAAACATGAAATGACGATAGTCCCATCAACGAAAAAACAAAACAAAACAAAAGTTTGCTTCCAAAAAATCGAAGATGAAGACCCTGCTTATCACATTCTTAGGACGTTTCTCTAGCCGTCACAAAGACTGCCTTGTCACACAAAGTGGACGTAAAAGATGTTATAGAGAGAGAAACAAATTCACAGCACCTAATATTTCACAGCACCTCATATCTCTCAGCACCTTATATCTCACAGCACCTCATATCTCTCAGCACCTCATATCTCACGGCACCTCATATCATTGGTCTACCGTTCTTATTTCTTAAACGCCTTGCCCTGTAAGTAGAGTCGACAAAAATGTAGTAAGCGCCATCGCCGACCTTTATCAGAAAAGCACATTTTGAAAGGATTTTATCCATGGACGTTAATTAACCGAAAGAAGTCATTCCCACGATTATTCTTCTTCCCACCAAGATCGCACCTTGATCCTACTGAATTTACTCCTGTGGTCCTCGAGACAGTTTCATTTAGGATAGAGTCTCAGAGCATCGTGGGGCTTGGGCTTATATTCTCGTTGGGTCACAGAAGCGGAATTGCGTGACACTGTGGTTTTATTTGCACCAGTTCAGCCTCCAGTTTGACTTTACTCACCGGAAAACCTCGGCGTGGTTTGGATATGAACATATCCCCGCCGGGTGAGAGGAGGTGGTCTATCTAGGCTGCACTAGTCCAGTGTCTCCGACTTCAGCGTTTTGTGGTCGTGGCCGCTACCTTTCCTGGTGGTGACCAGGACGGAGCTTTTGTCGAGGACGAATCCTCGTCACTAGTGAGTCTCACTTCTGGGCTAAGCCGGTTTAGGCATATTATCCCAGTTCTGGTGTATATAGACCTTGGCCGGCCTCTAGAGCAGAAGTGCCATGATATGGGTAGCTCTCACCGTGAGACTACTGGCCATACCGATTTAACTTCACCTAAGCCTTTCCATCACCTTTTCCACGGCGGCGGTGCGCAGCAACCCTAATCGCATTTTTCTTCAATGGCCGGGAGGAGTTTCGGCCCACAGACGGTAGCTGAAGAATCTCGCCAACAGCGCCCACGACTCTTGTAATAAATTTTTCTCTCCTGTTTCGCGATTGAGGCAACACTGTACTTGTGAAAACGCTTACGTGACCGGAATTCTTGCTCCAGGTATGACATTAAGACTGTGTCGTGCTGCCAGTTAAAACAGCATTTGCTAAGTAGCTCACCAAGCTCTTCAGAGATTATAAATTAAAAAGTTTCTTCGGTTTCTTGCACCGCGGGACTGCACGACCAACGGGGCCCAACGCATACCCTAGGAAAAGTGCATAAATAGCACAATTGTCTCCACAAAGTATGTAAATGAAAGGAATAGCTGCACATGTCATACATTAGATTAAAATTTAGAAAAGATTACGCTTAGTGAAAAAGACATGCCGAATGCCGATAGATCGACATTTAGACCGGTCAGTGACAATGAACTTGATCGCCCAAGAAGTGAACAGCCATCAACATCAAACCAATACGCTCTCTCTCTCTCTCTCTCTCTCTCTCTCTCCTCTCTCAATTAAAAAAAAAAGATTACACGTATATGAAGGTTCTGATGATGAAAATTAGCAATTTTTGAAAGAAATTATGTTTAATTTACAGTAGGAGGCGGATGATACAACCATTTATGATCTATATGTCATTTCACAGGACAGGACTGGATTTTAGTATAGGATCAGCTTCAGCTAACACAGGTTGTTGTGCAACTCTGTCGTGAATGCCGGAATTGGGTACATGGTGCAACCAAACTTCGGGCCAGTCAGTCATTTGCGTGTCCCTAGCGGAACTTTGTCTCCATAACATCTCTCCTGTAGGCCTCTCGGTTGCAAACTTCGGGTTCAGGAGCTAATTCAGAAACACTGCGGGTCTTCAGACATGGTATGTTATACACGGATGGCTCGGTGACTAAAGGAAGCACAAGCGGATGGGGCTTTGTCGCTTATTCCAATGGAAGACTCGTGGCAACGTGATCGGGTGCTTTGCAGTCACTACATCCAGCTTGCACACGGAGATTTAGGCTGTATCGGCGACATTCGGGTGGCTGGTAGATGTGTCTCATGGCGTTGCTGTGACGGAGTCACTGAGCACACAAAGGAAGAGAATGGGCAAACCTGTTGGGACAATCACATGTGAGGAGATTAGCGTGGCTCCTCTGTCCAGACCATGTGGAAGTGCGTGGAAATGAATTGGCTGGTAGACTGGCTGGAATACAAGGCAGGCTAAGAATGGAGAACATTGCGAAGGTCGTATGAAACGGACTGTAGGAGGATGACGAGAGTGAGTGGGTGGAAAATGTGCATATACAGGGACTGATGAAGTTAGGACAGCACAAAGAAGCTGGGAGAAATTCTGAACTAATTGGGAGAAAATGTATAATAAACAATCAACATTTGACGGGAACTGTTAGTAGACAGACTCTTCAGCGGATGTTGGAGTATGCGGCTGAGTATGTACGGGAGTGTCCTGAATGCAGTGTTCCTAAAGTTTACAGCTTTATTGTGCTGGTCTGGAACTGAACCAGCAGAGTCTCCGAGATGTGTTTGTTATATCAAGGGTGAGAATCTGTATAAGGTTCGCCAACTACGTCAGGCAGTTTCTATGGAGACATCGTGTTTTTTGTTTAAATTATCCCCCTTTAGCAGTAATCAGAACACTGGACTGTGCATAAATTGATTTGTGCAAGGTAAAGTCTGCATTCACTACGCTTCTCCTTTCTGTGACAGCATAAAAAAATATAAAGGAAGCCAAAGAATAATTTAACCGCCAAAAGTGACGAACGCTTTTACTTGACAACCAGCGGGTTTTGACCTAGATCCATGGACACCCGCGGGATCACTGAAAGGGTTTTAACGCTTTTGGCAACACAGAGGTGGCCGTGAAGTAGAGAGGGCACTCGTTACTTAAATCTTTCAGTATAACCATGTCCGTGTCTAGACTGTTACATGAAGTGAGTCGATATTCTGTTACGCACATCTTTGTTTGCTTGTATCTCCGCTTGCTTGTTTGTTTGGAAATGGCAGTCAGAACATTCACACATCTGCCGGGCCGTCCGTTTTGTTACATCAGAATAGATGTCGTAGTCAGCGCAGACGCTCCAAAAGCATGCGTCAATATCCGTGGTACATGTTTTCCTTGGGACGTTATCTCTTTGATTTCGTTATTTACTCACGCCCCAGTTATTTAAACGAGTGTTTCTCAATCTTTTTCACCTATGGGTCATTTCCGATCTTGCTTTTTTGTTGTGGTCCCCACCTAACAGGTTCCATTATTTGTGAAAAACTAGCTTCTTACAATATACTTAAACAAACTATATGTTTCTGTCTATACTACAATTAGTAATCCGGTTTTACTGTTAATATAATTGATTACATAGTCAGCTTGGTGAAGTGATGAATTTTTGTTTGTTTTGTTTAATGCCAGGTTTCGGTGATAAGCGAAGATCACATCTTTTTACTATGTTGTGGCTTGTGTGCAAATGTAAATAACCCACTCGACTGAAATCTGATTCTTTCAAATATGCCACGAGAAATATCACGAGAGTTGTTTTTTTTTTCTCTCCCAGAGCTGTGGAAACTTTTTGAAAACTCCAGTGTTTACCTTAAAAATAATGTTTTTCTCGTTTACTTGGGCATTGTAATTTGGACTCAGTAGTTTGATGGTATTACTTCAGTTTCAGCAGCATTCACCACAAATGGACCACATTTCATGCACCAGATCATATCCAGCAGACACAGAAACACACTTCCATAACATAGTTTAGCTGCTTCAAGAGGTCCACATTTAGGAGTACATGATCATCTTTTAATTCAGAAGATTTTTTATTGCCGCCAAAGAAGAACATGAGAAGAGTCAGGGGCAAAATAAAACCAGAAATAGCTGAAGAACAGTGTGGCTTCGTCGAAGGAAAAGGCATAAGTAATATATATATATATATATATATATAATATATATATATTATATATATATATATATATATATATATATATATATATATAACATTGATGGAAAGATCAATAGAAGTAAAGACGGACCTATACTTATGCTTCACAGACTACTGTAAATCATTCGAAAAAATGAGACACACAGAAATTATAAGAATGCTGGAAGACATCATCAAAGATGAGAAAGATCTGAAACTCATCAAAAACGTATGCTGGCAGCAATCAGCAGCAATGAAGGTTGAGAACCAAATAGGAGCATTCCAAGATATAAAATTGGGAGCGAGACAAGGATGTGTTTTATCTCCTGACCTCTTTTCCTTGTGCAGCGAAAACATAATGAGAAATATAGAGAGCTTGCCAGGAATATCAGTTGGCGGGTACAACCATAACAACTTAAGATATGCAGACGACACAGTTCTAATTGCTAAAAGTGAAGGGGAGCTACAGGCTCTTCTGGACATCGTGGTTCGTGAAAGTAAAAGTAAAGGTCTCAGCATTAATAAAAAGACGACTGAAGTGATGGTTATCTCAAAGAAAAGAATACCACCAAAATGTAGCATTACCATCGATGGTACAGAACTGAAACTATCAACAAAAGTTGATAGATTCAAGTACATAGAAACAATTACAACAGCTGATGGGAAATGTCACAACGAAATAAAAAGCAGGTGTGCTCAGGCCAAGTCAGCATTCCAGACAATGAGACACATTTTGTGCAACAGATCCATATAAATAGAAAAGAGATTCCGAGTACTTAAATGTTACACTGAGCCAATTTTGTTTTATGGATGTGAAGCATGGTCCATGAATAAGAGAGTAGAGCGAGAAATGGAGGCCATGGAAAAAAAAGAAGGATGCTGAAGGTACCATGGACAGACAAGAAAACCAATGAAAAGGTCTTAAGAGAGGCTGGAGTTAAGGCAAATTACAGCAAAGATCAAAGACAGACAAGCGAGATTTGTAGGACATTTTCTTAGAAGAGGAAAATTGGAACACATGGTGGCAACTGGAAAAATTGAGGGAAGAAGAGGCAGAGGAAGACACAGAGAGAGAGAGAGAGAGAGAGAGAGGGAGAGAGAGAGAGAGAGAGAGGGAGAGAGAGAGAGAGAGGTTACTGGATGGGCAGTCAGTGTGGCTAGAAAGAAAGTCACCGGCGGATCTCATAATAAACTCCAAAGACAGGGAACTGTGGAGAGAAATGATCGCATGCGCCACGCCACTTGATTGATTGATTGAACCAAACTAATTATAACAGTGTTGCAAATCTTCTTGCCCAAGTCCATCAAAAACGGTAGCTGTTGAAATTACATCTATGCGGCTGCGACTGAAACTGAGCACACATTTCTGAGAGATTTTGGACATTCATTTTCTTCAGTGTTCCCAATACTATGCACATGCTTGCTCTAAAGATTCAAGTTTGCTATAGTAGGTCACATGAATATTATGGTTGTTCCCCCCCCCCCCTCCCCCAACGTATATTAGTGCTTCTTAACTTTTTTGCTATATAGAGGCCGTGGACCATCTTTTTGGTCTAAGAATAGGCGTGGGTCATCATCATCATCATCAGGTGCCGTGCCGACTGGCGTTGGCTATTATGCTTCTCCAGAGTACACGATCCTTCATGCAGGCCATCAGCTCATTTGTTGATCTCCTCTCACACCATCCCGTCAGACTGTCCAGTATCATTTCTCTTGGTCTTCCTCTTGATCTTCTTCCTTCTATTTTTCCTATTGTTATATTTTCAATGCCCCCTCTTCTCATTGAATGTCCTATGAAAGAACATTGTCTCTCTCTTATCTTTTTCACAAGGTTTTTTTGGTCTCTCCAGCTCTTCTCATACATTCTTCATTAGTTATTTTTGCTGTCCAGGGGATTTGCAACATTCTTCTAATAAACCACATTTCTGCTGCTTCCAATGATTTTTGTGCAGACCTGCCTATTGTCCATGATTCACTTCCATATAACAAGATAGGTTCAATATAGTATTTTAGGACTCTCTGAACTGCAGTCTTTGTTTGGCCTATTGCGTGGGTCCTATATTAAAAACAAAGCAATAAACAG
Source organism: Achatina immaculata (assembly GCA_009760885.1). Taxonomy (NCBI): domain Eukaryota; kingdom Metazoa; phylum Mollusca; class Gastropoda; order Stylommatophora; family Achatinidae; genus Lissachatina; species Lissachatina immaculata. The sequence continues at coordinate 3,607,621 of CM019707.1, forward strand.
AATCAAAATGATGCTAAGACATTTAAAAAATCAACCTAATCTAGTTGCTGGTCCATCCACCCCAGGTCGAGAAACACTGACGTAGATGTGGAGTTTGGCCAGGTCTTAATCCACAAGGTCTTTACATTTTTGGCAATACGAGGCAGTCTACTGAACGATCAGATTATAAGATGAAGCACACAGTTGTAACGTGTAAGGAAGTACCCAGCTGTGGCGTTTTACCCTTTTTAAAATTCCTCATGCACAGAAAGACATGCATGATCAAACAAGAAAGGAAGAGATAGGCAAGATTTACATGTATTATGCATAATAAATTTAAAAAAAATGGAAGGCACAATTTTTACTATCTTGTGGCTTGCTGTTGAGGAAAGAAGCAACCGTGTGCTTTGCTAATGAATAAAGCTGTTCCTATAACACTGCAAGGGTGGGCAAGGTGGAAGATATCAACGGAGTTGTAGTATTTTGATCTCAGACCCAACTTACCTAACCAAGCCACCTCGACTATGTCAGACTGGCCGGCAAGTCCAGCAAACAATCTGTCTGGTCAGTTGATCTCTTTGATCACACAAGTGTAATCACTCTAGATCAGTTGGCGTGCATCAGATTACAACTGAGTGATGATGAGGAAAGAGTGTAACATAAATGTCAGAATTTTAAAACAAGAAAACCTCTTTTGACATTTTCGTTAGCACAGTTTTGTTACTCCAGTCTAAGTCAGTGTGTTATTGTTTTTATTTGAATCAGCACATGAAAATAAACTTTCTGCATGTTTTTCTGAAAAAACATCCTCATGCACCTGTCAGGCTGATAAACCTGATCTTTGTCAGGCTGATAAACTTGTTTTATAAGCTGATCTTGAAGTCTTTCCAGTTGGCACTGCTTTCACTGAATTATTGACTGATGAATGATATAGAGGCTGAGGGCATCTCGAATAATTTCTTCTTCATTCGCTTCTACCACCAAGATCGCCCCATGATCCTATTGAATTTACTCCTGTGGTTCTCGCGATAGTCTCATTTAGGATGAAGGCTCAAAGCATCGTGGGGCTTGGGGCTAAATTCTCGGTGGGTCACAGAAGCGGCATTGCGTGACACTGTGATCTTAATTGCACCAGTTTAGTCTAGAGTTGGACTTCCTCACCAGAAAACCTCGGCGTGGTTTGGATATGAATATATCCCTGCCGGGTGAGAGGTGGTTGCCCATCCAGCCTAGAGTTGGACTTCCCTACCGGAAAACCTCGACGTGTTTTGGGTATCAGTATATCCCCGCCGGGTGAGAGGTGGTTGCCCACAGTCCAGAGTTGGACTTTCTCACCGGTAAAGTGGTTGCCTATCTAGACTGCACTGGTCCAGTGTCTCCGACTTCAGCATTTTGTAGTCGAGGACGAATCCTCGCAACTAGTAAATTTCACCCCTAGGTTAAGCCGGTTTAGGGATATTGCCCCAATATGGGTGTATATAGGACGTGGCTGGCATCTAGAGCAGAGGTGCCGTAGTATGAGTAGCCCTTACCGCGAGGCTACTGGTCATATTGATTAAACTTCACTTAATCCTTTCTATCATCTTTTTCACAGCGGCAACCCTAATCGCTATTTTCTTCATTGGTCGGGAGGAATTTCACTCCACACGCGGCAGCCGAAGAATCTTGCCAGCAGCGTCTTAGTTTAACTCCTGGGTTAAGCCGGTTTAGGCATTTTGTCCCAGTATATATGTATATAGGACGTGGCCGGCCTCTAGAACAGAGGTGCCGTGATATAGGTAGCCCTCACCGCAAACTATTGCCCATACCAATTAAACTTCACTTAATCCTTTCTATCACCTTTTCCACGACGGCAATCCTAATCGTATTTTTCTTCATTGGCTGGGAGGAGTTTCACCCCACGCACGGCAGCTGAAGAATCTCGACAGCAGCGGTTTTGAACTAATAAAAGTGCTCTTTCCACGATGGTCAGAGCTTGGTAAGCATGTATTAGCTCTAGAATTGCCAGAGTTATCCAAGTAGGATAGTGCCATCTAAGGAACCTCGACTGATTTAATGAGCCATTCGCAGGTTCACCGTGAGACAGTGTGAACTTAGAAATGCATGGCTTAATCTTTGAGACAAGCATATGACTACTGGCAGGATCAACCAGATAGCTTTCTTCACCGAACCTTTGTCGGATATCTGCAGACTGATGCGGGACAAGGGAGACAACGCTCTGCTCAGAGCGGATCCCTTTTGACCCCGGCAGTGTTTCATTTCTTTAACCACCGGCGGCGGCGGCCGGCTCTCTCTGCTCTAATGAACGAGAAGAAAGCGTGGCTCCAACAACCAAACGCACACTACATACTGCAGACTCGATACTCTTTGCGAAAGATGGGCCAATTTCGAGACCATCGGTCGACACCACCATAGTACACCACCGACGCGTTAGCACGAACCTGACTGGCTAGCCGTTTATAGGGTTCGCTCAACAGACAAACCACTCGCTTCTGCATTGAACCACCTTAACTCTTGCTGTCCAGAAAGGGAGTGAAGGCCTTTCTCCCCATGCACGGAACTAGGTAGTGCTTTTTCACTAATAGAAAAGTCAGCCTGCACAACAGCAGCCCGTGCTGCACAGCTATGTGTGGGTGACATCTTGTATAACAACTTCAATGTTCAAACAAGAACAAAAACAGAAAGAAATAATTCATAATCAAATAAAACTTACGAGTATTATTTTTCTTAAAAATGTATGTGATCAAAGATTTTATTTCACGAAATGAAGCTCATAAGTACTGTTTCTTGAAAGGACATCAGCCCGCAAGTAAGAGTATTACTAACGGTTACTGTGAAGTGTTTATTATAGCTTAAATGACATTCTCGGCCATACAGGTGAACTCTTCGTAGACAGAGTATTTTTATAGAATATTTCTTGACGTTTCTTGAAGAATGAAAGATAATCCTTAGACTATGGGAACCCAGCTGCCGGTTGAACTGATAGGTCTTTGCTACAGAAATAGCTGTTATAATGACGGATGTATTATAAAAATAATGTGTTACGGAAATGAGTCTGTTACAGATACTATTGCATTATTGTACTCGTACGAACTCCCTGTAACTGCGAGCTGTTGTTCTTTGCAGCCAATGTTGTAGAAATGTTGAGGCACAGCACTGTATCAATGTGGGAGCAGGTTATGGCGGCTACTTTTTCAGTCCCGGAGTACAGCTAAAAAGCTTCTTTAGCAGACTTCACCACCATGGGGACTATGGTGATCTCTGCCCCGTTAGCCAGGCTAGGCCTGTTACTGGGGGTACCATGGAGAGGTGGGACAGGGTCTTTGTCAGTTATGGGTTGCTAACCCTGATGGTGGCATATCAGCTATGGGTCACTCATTACCTTATTGGGCATCTTCACCCCCACTATTGCATTATAGAAATGACTGTTACAGGCATGACCGTGGTACAAATGTGATTGTGTTACAGATATGACTGAGTTATAGACATGATTGTGTTATAGAAATGACTGTGTTCAGACATGACTGTGTTATAGAGATGATTGTGTTACAGAGGCTATTGTGTCACAAACATGATAGTGTTATACAGAGATTACTGTACAACAAAAATGAAATATTAACTGTGACAAAATAACACAAATGTTTAACAGTTCCTTGTTTTTATTTTGTTTTTCCATTCTTCTCATGAGTTCCTTGTTTTTATTTTGTTTTTCCATTCTTCTCATGACTGTGTTGGTCATGTGACTCACAACAAGGAAGGTATTCTAATATCAACAATACCACAGTCATTTTGCTTCATTCACCGATAAAACATTCAATACTGTGTAGAAATTAACATTTATATTGAGCACATATTTTATCATGTTTAATGTGAGTGTCTGTCAGATATCACATGGACTGAATGAAGAGCCAGCACTCTTTGAGGCATATATGTGAACATTATGGTCATAATTATCACAAAACTGTGAAAGTGAACATTCTAATAATCATGAAACTTTACACACAATCATTCTGGTCATTTTTTGTCATTTTGTTAAGAAACATCAAATTTCAACATTATTCACCATTATGGAACTTCATATGTGAAAATTCTGGTACAGTGCTTCTTAACCTTTTCATGGCTGTGGACCCCCCCCTCCCCCACTTCTGGCCTAAAAACAGTTGTGAACTCCATTTCTGGCCTAAGAACAGCTATAGACCCCTCATTAAAAAAAAGCAATAAACAGAACCCAAATGATGCTAAGAGTGTTTGAAGTCCACACTAACATTTCACAAGAGCTCTGTGATAAATATTTGCACTCTGATTTGCTTATTCAAGTCAAATATGACTGTACAGGTATGATGTAGTTTAGCTTACTTCACCGATTTAGATCAAAGAAAGAAAAAAAATGACAAGATACCAATATGTAGATCCCATACGGCTTGGGGACAACTGAGCATCCCTTACAATAGTGGACAATAAAATGCCATGTAGATCATATATAGTTGGGAGATAAAATAATGACAAACAGATCATATACAAAATTATAAGATAAGAAAAAAGAATATGCCAAGTGCTTTACATGCTCTGTAATCTATATTTCTTAAAACTCAAAAAAGGTCTTTAGGAAAAATTTTCAGGACTTAAACAAGGCCATGCCAGTTCATTTGTTCTGTTTCTAGGCAAATTATTTCCAAGACCTTATAAGGCCACCTCCAGTTCCTGCTTGTTATGGGTTTCAAGGCAAACTATTTCTTGAACTTAACAAGGCCACCTCCAGTTCCTGCTCATTCTAGGTTTTCTGGACAAATTATTTTTAAGACTTAACACTTTCAGTGCCAGGCGTCAATTTTTTTATGCTTCCGGTACACCCGCTGCTTACCAACGACAACAAAATTGATCGTTGGTTTGTTTCAATAAAAGAACTGGTGTAATATTTAGATTGTACATATTTTGTCCACGTTTCCGGTGACACTTTTCAAAATGGTGAAAGAGTCCTTAGATACGAGCAATGTCGAGCGAGAAAAAGGAAGAGAAACATGGAAAATTTTCAATTTTTGATGATGTATATAGGGGTATGGACATGGCCTGTGACCACCCCACTGCTCTTGAATGTATCCCAAGTAGATCTAGACATATTTAGACGACTGGAGTAGTTAGGAGTTATTTCAGACATTAATTTAGCAAGAATGCACCCCCTGGGAACAACTGTGTTAAGAGCACACTTATCTTAACACAGTGTTTGTGAGACAGGGAACATAGATCTGTTTGCTTAAAAACTCTGACCTACCTCTGTAGCCCAGAAACTTGTAGCAATCAACACTAATTGTAATTGTTATTTTTGCAAAATGTAATGTCAGGTTGGTGGACAGATGGGGACATGGAGATCTCTGGCGGGGATGAGGGAAGTCTGGTGTGAAACCAATGAATCCAGGACGTGACAAGCCTATGTGTCTTTACAACAATGGCTATCAGAATGATGTGAACAAAACAGAGCCAGTAGACTATAGGTGGCGGGGAATGGATATCGTTGAAGCACTCATCAGATTCCTCATCTCAGAGTCAGAGTGTCTTTGTGGAACTGTCTCAAACCATCTGACATGGAGAAGGGGTTTAAGTACAGCCACCAGAGGCTGGAAAACAAAGTTTTGGCCAGGCCAGCCACACTGTCTTCATGGCAGTCCGAGCAAGACCACAGTCTGCCCTAGCAAGGAAAGGTGCTGAAGTCGGAGTTACCCAGCCAAAAGGCGCATCGCAAAAATCAGGGTAACACGCATTATCGCTAATGAAATGTCTATATCTACAGTTTTCAAACATGGTGCTCGCCCTGTGAAGACTAACCAGGCAGGTGCAGTGCCGGGCCCCCTGCCTCGAAAGGGTCCACCCAATGCTACTGGAGGTCCTCTCAGTTCGTCTTGTGGAGTCAGGAGACATGAGAGTAGAGCTACTGGCCAAAAAATACAACAGAAGAAAACAGCCAAAAAGCAAGAACTTAAAATAATGTAGTGGAATGCTGAGGGTGTCAGCAGTGTTAGAGATGGCTATAGCAAAAAGGTTGAACTAGAGAACATACTTTTTGCAGAGCAGGTAAGTATATGCTGCATACAGGAGACACACCTAACCAAAGATGCCGCCTTTAAAATCAGAGGCTACCAGTGTTTTAGATCAGACCGACGGGACAGAAGAAAAGGAGGAGTACTCACACTTGTTAAGAATAACATCAGCGCATGTCAGGTGGGAGTGTACATGGAAGGAGCCGAATACCAGATGATCCATCTAAAAAGTAGTAATACAGATTTCCACCTCCTTAACTATTACTGTCCTAATGACCGCCCACTTGCTTTAGGAACAATCCCACACAAAGAGAGACTGATGGTCTGTGGTGATTTTAACAGTCATTCCCAGAGCTGGGGCTATGACCACATAGACAAGAGAGGAGAGGAAGTTGAGAGCTGGCAGGATGATAATGGACTTCTCCTGATCAACCAGCCAATGGATGCCCCAACATTTTACTCAAGGGCTTGGCATACAAAATCAACACCAGATCTGGCATTCCACTCTCCAGATCTGAAGTGGAACATTACACGTGAAGTTGGAAAACAACTTGGAGGTAGCGACCATCGACCAGTCTTCCTGACAATAGAAAATGAACTCCTTAACACCAGTAACCCTCTCCCCAGATGGAACTATAAAAAAGCAAACTGGACAATGTACAGACATCGTACAGGTATCCTGGTGGGACAGCTGTCCATAGAAGGTAAGGATATTAACAGCATAGTGAAGGAGTTCAATGCTTGTATCCTTCAGGCCGCTCGTGAAACCATTCCCAGAGGAGCTCGCAGGGACTATAAACCATACTGGTCTAGTGAGCTGGGAAAACTCCATGATGACGTGGAAGCAGCTCGAAAGCAAGCAGAAAATAGACCATGCCAAGAACACCACAATAATTACCAACATTCTAAGGCCAAATTTCAGAGAGCAAAGCTGCAAGCCAGACGGGAAAGTTGGAGAGAGAAAACAGAGTCCCTAAACTTTGAAAAGGATGGAAGGAAACTGTGGAAACTAATCAAACAGTTAAATGATGAGAGTACTGGAAGAAGTACAAAGATTACACTAATAGAGGATGGGAAAACTCTTACAGGTAAGCAGGTAGCAGATCACTTTGCTCGCATGTTTGCACAGGACTGCAACATTGATATCCATCCAGAGAAGGAGCGTACAGTGCGCATCGAGCCACAGAAAGAGGAGGAACAAGTCAGAAAAGTGGAGGTCATGGATGCACCAATCACACGCAGTGAGTTAGACCTAGCAGTTAGTAAACTGAAACCAAGGAAATCACCAGGACCAGATGGAGTGTCCAATGAAATGATCAAGAACCTGGGAATGGCAGCAATGGGAAAGCTGTTGGATATTTTCAATATGTGCTGGAGCACAGGTAAGTTACCTCAAATCTGGAAGGAAGCAAGCATGGTACCACTGCTAAAACCAGGGAAAAACAGTGATACTGCCTCCAGCTACAGGCCAATCAGTCTCACTAGCTGCCTATGCAAAACGATGGAACGCATCATTGACCTGAGGCTAAAATGGTACCTAGAAAGTGAAAACCTTCTCGTTCCACAACAAGCAGGATTTAGGCAGTACTACAGTACGGAAGATCAAGTGACCTATCTCTCTCAAGAGATTGAGGATGCATTCCAAGAGAAAAACCTTGTACTAGCAGCGTGGATAGACCTGAAGAAAGCCTTTGATAAAGTATGGAAAAAAGGTCTGTTGTGGAAACTAAGAAACTGCAGTGTGAATGGAAGACTGTACAACTGGATAAAGTCCTATTTACACAATAGAAGAGCTAGAGTAGTAATGGATGGACACAAAAGCCAGAAAGTACTTCTGCGACATGGTGTACCACAAGGAGGAGTCCTTTCGCCTACACTATTCCTTGTATTCATTAATGACCTGGTCAAGGAACTTCCCTATGGAATCAAAGCAGCACTGTATGCAGATGATCTGGTCATGTGGTGTACAGATGAATATGCGACAGTTGCTACACAGAGACTCCAAAGAGCAGCAGACATCTTGACATCATGGACAAACAAATGGTGTGTAAGTATCAACACAGAGAAATCAAGTACCACTCTGTTCACCCTCTCATCTAAACAGAAAGCAGGTAAGATCTTTGTAAATGAAATACCCTTAAGGATGGACAACCAACCCACTTACTTAGGAGTGACTCTTGACTCAAAACTGACTTGGAAGCAACACATCAACAGTGCAGAAGCAAAAGCCAGAAGAAAACTAGCCATATTAAGAAAATTGAGTGGAACCACATGGGGAGCTAGTGAAAGAATCCTCAAGAATGTATATCAGCAAAGTATTCTACCACATTTAGAATATGGCTCAACATCTTGGTGCACAGCATCAAACACTACGCTGCATAATCTAGACAAGGTTCAAAATCAGTCACTACGGATTATCACAGGTGCCATGAGGTCCACACCAATAGTAGAAATGCAGAAAATAGTTGGTGTTCAACCGCTAAAGGAACGTAGAGACACAAAGGTCATGACCATGGGAGAAAAATTCCTTAGCTCTGTAAGCCATCCCCTGAAGGAGAGATTCAATAACTTGGCATTAGGACGGCTTAAAAGAAGCAGCTTCATTCATCAGGCCAAGCGTATGCGTAAGCTGATACCTGACCTTCCAACTGTAGTCACTCCATTATCATCTGTACCAGAGCATACACCATGGAAAGAAGCAGATTATACACAAATAACTATTCAGACTGAAGTGAAAGATGTGCAGAATGGTGAGATGCAGAGCAGTCTTGTAAGATCAGTAGCCACACTTAGTGTTCTAGATGACAAATATCCATGTGACACCTGGATACGTGTGTATACAGATGGATCTGCACATAATGCTATAAAAATGGTGGGGCAGGAGCATATATTGAATATCCAAACAACACCATTGACAAGATTTCCATACCCACTGGTAAATACTGCAACAACTTTGATGCAGAAGTTAGGGCAATTATTGCTGCAGTTGAAAAACTATCAGACTCCAGAATTGATACATGTCCTGTAGTAATTCTCACAGATGCAAGATCAGTACTGGAGGCTCTTCAGTGCAACAAACTACCAGACCTTAAGGATGCCTTGTCAAAAATTGGCTTACAACATGGAGTCACTTTGCAATGGATTCCCTCCCACTGTGGGATACCAGGCAATGAGAAAGCTGACCATCTGGCCAAAGAGGGCACTGAAATGGAGCAACCAGACATACCAGTCACCTATAATCAGAAGAAAAGCATGATAAAAACCTACAGGAAGCCACAAACACCACCACATGATGACTATCACATGCTAAACAGAAAGGAACAAGTCACCATCTTCCGTCTCCGAACAGGACACAGCCGACTCCGAAGTCATATGTATACAAAGTTTAAGGTTGGTACTACTAATCTATGTACATGTGCCCAGGTGCCCCAAACCGTGGAACATATCCTCCAGAACTGCATCAACTACGAGACACTGAGAAATAATTACTGGCCCAGTGAAACCACTAAAGAAGATAAGCTCTACGGTTCCATACATGAGTTACAAAAAACAGTGAAATTTATCCAAGAGACAGGACTGCAGATATAGACAGACAGTGCGAACGAAGAAGAAGAAGAAGAAGCAAGAATGCAACACAGAATCAGAATATGAGATCGACAAGTAGATCTAGACATCTCAGATGGTAAGTAGCGCATATCTAGACCTAGCCGATGGTGAGCTGGGCACAATCATTGTTTAAAAACATCACATTACCTCTTTTTTCCTAAAAAACTCTGCATTTATGAAATTTTTATACATTTAGTTATACTTTGAAACATAATAAGTACACGGAAGTACATGTAAATACTGTTTTCCATTCCATTTTACACCTATACGCCCTAACATATCAAGACCCGCGCTTTTACTCTGGTAAGCAAATGAACGTCCGCTTTTCTTCCTGCGGCACGGAAAGTGTTAAGGCCACTCCCATTCCTGTTTGTTTTAGGTTTCTAGGCAAATTATTTATAGGACCAAACAAGGTTCCCCCCTCCACCTTCACCCCCAATTCCTGGTTTTACTGGTTGCTAGGCAGACCTTGTATAAAGAGATCACAAATAATTTGGAAGCACTCATCAATATCACTAGTGAGGTTAAAATGTATGCAACATATGACATCTAACATGTACAAAATATATGGCATTTAATGTAAACACAAAACCTGAGAACTAACAGGTATACAATAATAGAGCTGTTGCTTGTATGACAACTAGCAGATATGTACAACCTCCTCAATGACATCAATATAACTGACCCAGCAATGTTGATCATTAGAAATAACACAACTACATTTACAACAGCACAACTAACACAACCAAATCTTTATAAAAGAAACAATCACATTGGCACCAATACAAATGTCATAACCACACTGACATCAGTGGAACTAACACAACCACAATGACATCAATATAAATGAAACAACCACAATGATATCAATATACATGTCACAACCACATTGTCATCAGTTAAACAAGGACATCAATATAAATGAAACAACAACAGTGACACCAATATAAGTGTCACAACCACACTGACATCAGTGGAACTAACACAACCACAAGGACATCAATATATATGAAACAACCACAATGACATCAGCATAAATGACACAACCACACTAAGTCTGACATCAGAAGAACCAATACAACCACATAAACATCAGCAGAACTATCACAGTCATACTGCCATCAACACAGCTAACACAACCACACTGACAATAGTAGATCTAATAAAACCATACTCATATTATACAGGGTGTTCCATAAGTAACTGTGCACTAACCCAGTATCGATTCTGGTATTGTAGTGATAGTTTAATGTCTGCAGGCTTCAACACACTAATGTATACACAGTCATTATGATATCACTATGATACCGGAATCGATACTGGGTTAGTGCAGTTATTGTTCAAACACACTGTATCTGTAGCTACTGATATAATACTGCTCATAATGACTGTCAATGGACAAAGTTTCCATGTTTCTGCTGCACTCAAGGTATACAGATCCACCGTGTGGCACTCACATACTATCTCAGATATCCATAACAACCCCATCATCATGGTTGCTGTACACCATCTGCTCCTTCCACCAAGAGGATATATCTGTGGAGACGTTCTTGCCAACCAATAAAGAATCTGTGGTGAATGTGGGTATGAATGGGTTCACCACTGACTCCACATTTGTTTCCGACACTAGAGGGAGCTGTTTGTTTGCTACACAAACAAAACATGTGAGGATTAATTCATGTCTGGTGAACTCATTTATTTATAAAGGAAAATATAAACTGGAATTCAGAAAAGTATGATGATTAACTGTAAAGACAAGAAAACAGAACAATCTATGATGTTGTTGTTCTATGGCCTTTGAACTGAGAGCATAGTATTCTTTGCTGCATGATGTAGTTCAGACTCATATAATGCTGAATGAGGAATGGGTTATGATGGCTATTCTTCTGATGAGTGGAGCTAAAAAGCAAGGGTTGTAATGCTTCTTTATTAGACTCCACTGCCAAAGGAACTACAGCAATCCCTGCCCATTTAGCATGGTAGGTCTACTACTGGGAGTAAAACAAATAGATTGGGCACCTTGGTCACCTATGGTTTGCCAACCCTGGGCCAAGAAATCAGTTATAGTTTGCCAACCCTGAGGCAAGAAAGTCAGCTGTTGTATGCCAACCCTGGAGCAAGAAAGTCCGCTATAGTTTGCCAACCCTGGAGCAAGAAAGTCTGCTATAGTTTGCCAACCCCGGAGCAAGAAAGTCCGCTATGGTTTGCCAACCCTGGAGCAAGAAAGTCCGTTATGGTCTGCCAACCCTGGAGCAAGAAAGTCCGCTATGGTTTGCCAACCCTGCAGCAAGAAAGTTCACTATGGTTTGCCAACCCTGGGGCAAGAAAGTCAGCTATGGGGCACCAAGGACTATACTGGACAGCATTTTCATCCTTCCAGAACAATCCATAAAATAACTGTAGAAAACTCAATTTAAAAAAACTGAATAATACTAATCATAAAATCCAAAGCTGCAAAACAGCTAATATTTTAGACTAGAATGTGAAAAATATACAAATGATAAATTAAAAGACAAAAAAAAAAACTTAATGAGATCAGCTATGATTAGGAAATAAAAAAAAATATAAGAGAAGGAAAATTGCAAGATAAGAGAAAGTTAACTCCTTACATGTAGTTGTCTTACGTTTGCGTAAACTGTTCCTGTCTTTTTCTGTCCTTGACACAGCATCGCTCAGAGTTGGGGTCAAATATTTTCGGTTTGATCCACCCTGTGGACAAGTGAGAGATAAAGACTGTTTAAAAGAATGCTGCTTTCTTTCTGGTAGCATAATGTTTTGGCATTTATGTACAGTTTTCTTGAGACGTACTGACTGATTCTCATTCTTATTTGGCTAAATAATGATGGAATTCAAATGTTAGTAATGGAAATAAACAATTATAAAAGTTGAATTTTGAATACTTGCACAATATCATTTCTGGCCTGTAAGTGTAGCCTTTACATGAAAACAGAGGCACCTAGGGGCTATGATGTTTGTGCCTATAGTTTCCTTGAGCCGTGAGAACACAAGACAGTGAGTGTGGTCAGTATCCATGCTTAACCACCTTTGCCTCTTCAGGTCCAAAAGATGCCAGGTACCCATTTCTTACTGTATTACTGAACTCACTGTGTTAAAAGATGACTGTGGTGTAGAGGTCACTGCGTTATAGAAATTAGTGTGGTACAGAGATTATCGCATTGCAGAAATGAAATGTTACAGAGATAAGTGTGACAAAGTGACATAGTTGTGTGAGTGGGGGAACCTCTGGCCTGATTCAACCACAAACTTTTGCTATGAGAGACAACTGCACTAATAACTTCAATATTCAGGACTTTTTTCCTGGTGTACTAAAAAAAAAAAAACAACAAAAAATAAACTGTAACCAGAGAATGTGGTAATTTCAAAGTCACATTCAACAATGCACTACTACAAAGTCCGACAATTAAGTAATGAGACTAATTACATCAAAAATAAAATAAACAGTTGAAGATATAACCTGTATTTTATTCAAAGTAAGCCTTTTGTGCATTGATACAGCGAGTGGCACGATCTAACAAACACTGGAACATCTTCTGCAGCTTTTCTGTTGGCATGGCCCTTAAACTCAATGTTATGACCCTTTGGATGTCATCAGTATCATCAAAGAAGTGTGCTTTCAATGGTAACTTCAATTTTGGGAATAGAAAATAATCGCAGGGAGACAAATCTGGGGAACAGGGTTGATGGCTGAGAACACACACTTGTTTTTGGGCCAAAAATTCCTGTACAACTACCGCCTGGTAAGCCGGTGCATTATCATGAGGAAGGAAAAAAACTGCCAGGTGTTGAATACTCGGGTCAGACTCAGAGAATCCTTTTCAATAGGCGTTTCAAAATACTTAAATAAACTTTGGCAGTGACAGTCTCTCCCTCTGGAATAAATTCTTTGTAAATAACTCCTTCACAAACTATCAAGGAAATGCACAGATACAAACTAGACATACTAGGAATACAAGAAGCAAGATGGACAGGACAAGGCAGAAGGAAATTAACAACACAGCACACAGAAGATACAATAATATGGTCAGGTAAAGAAGATCTTCATGAGGGAGGAGTAGCATTGATTATAACAAAAGAAGCATCAAGAGCATTGCTGAAATGGACCCCAATAAATGAGAGATTATTATATGCACGGTTCAACTCAAGATTCACGAAGCTGTCTATTATAGTTTGTTATGCACCAACAGAAGCAGCTGAAGAGGAATTAAAAGAAGATTTTTACAACAGCCTCCAAGCAACAGTAGAAACAATACCCAAGCATGATATGCTACTCATCTTCGGCGACTTCAATGCAAAAGTAGGTGAAGGAAATGAAGATAGAAGAAGAATCATGGGAAGAGAAGGAATCGGAGAAATAAATGAAAATGGAGAAAGACTGTGCAGTTTCTGTGAAGAAAACATGATGACCATCGGAGGGACAATTTTCCAACACAAAAACATCCATAAGGTGACTTGGAGGTCACCAGATAAAACCACAGAAAACCAAATCGATCACATACTAATAAACAACAAGTGGAAATGGTCACTACAAGATGTGAGAGCAAGGAAAGGAGCAGATGTAGGAAGTGATCACAATCTTCTGGTAGCAAAAATAAAACTAAAATTAAGGAAAGCCAAAATCGGAGAACACAGAAAGATACATTTTGATACAAGAAAACTGATAGACCAGCAAACAAGAAATGAATTCTCAGTAGTACTTAAGAACCGCTTCAGTGTCCTACAAGACGAAGCAGAAATGTCCATATTAGAGTTCAGTAAAACACTACAGGAAACAGCAAAAGACGTGCTGGGATATCGGAAAAGGAGAAAAGAGGAATGGATAAGCGAGACCACATGGGAAAAGATAGAGCAAAGAAAAGAAATCAAGAAAAAATGACTGAACACCAAATCACAACGGCTTAAAGAACGAGTTTTAAGTAATTATGCACAAAAAGACAAAGAAGTGAAGGAATCATGCTGTCAAGATAAACGTCAATATTATGACAACTTAGCAGAAACAGCAGAGAAAGCAGCATATACAAATGACATGAAAACCATATATAAAATCACAAAGCAGATGACAGGTAACTTCAACACAAGATGTGAAAGTGCAGTAAGGACACAAAATGGACAATTGGTCAGTGGAGAAAGAGAAAAAATTGAAAGATGGAGGGAACACTTTAACACCCTACTAAACAGAACACAAGCAGCACAAACAATAGACATACCTGAACCAAAAACGGAACTAAACATCAATACAGGACCAATAATAATAAATGAAGTAAAGGAGGTGATAAAGAAGCTAAAATCAGACAGGGCACCAGGTGAAGATGAAGTGACTGCTGAGATGTTGAAAGCAGAAGAAACAGAAACACCAAAACAACTTTGCCAGATATTACAACAAATCTGGGATCTAGAAAAAGCCCCAGAGGAGTGGAAAACTGGGCTTATAGTAAAACTACCAAAGAAGGGTGACCTCAGAGATTGCAGGAACTGGAGAGGCATTACCCTACTGCCACTCACCAGTAAAGTATTTTGCAGAATAATCATCAACAGAATTGTACCAACACTTGAGGAAAAACTTCGGAAAGAGCAGGCAGGATTTAGGAAAGGAAGATCATGCATATGTTTGTACATATTTGTACTTAGACAAATATTAGAACAGGCAAATGAGTGGCATAGCACAACATATGCATTATTCATAGATTTTGAGAAAGCCTTTGACAGTGTCAACAGAGATGCACTGTGGAAAATCCTAAGATGGCATGGCCTCCCCCATAAAATAGTTAATGTAATCAAAGCCCTATACGAGGTTTTTCAGTGCAAAGTTATCTGTGGAGAACATACCTCCAGCAGCTTTAGGGTACAAACAGGAGTGAAACAGGGATGTGTACTATCACCAACATTATTTATCTTGGCAGTAGACTGGTTAATGAAGGAGGCAACATCAGACAAACGCAGAGGATTACAATGGACCCTTGACACAGTGCTGGAGGACCTTGACTTTGCGGACGACATTTGTCTATTATCAAGCAGTCACAAAGATATGCAAGATAAAATAAACAAGCTAACTCAGAATGCAAACAACATAGGACTAAAGATCAACGTAGGAAAGACAAAGTTAATGAAGCAAAATGTGAACAACAGAAATGTACTGAGAGTAGATAGCAAGTTAGTGGAGGAGGTCAATGAATTTGTATACCTTGGCAGCAGAGTAGTAGAAAATGGAGACAGCACAGAGGACATCAACAGCAGACTTACTAGAGCAAACCAGGCTTTTGCAATGCTGCAGACTATATGGAAATAAAAAAAACTAAGCATAAATATGAAAATCAGGATATTTAAGAGTAATGTTCTAAGTGTACTACTCTATGGAAGTGAATGCTGGAAAATCACCAAAACCATAGAAAACAAGTTGAATTCTTTCCAGACTAAATGTTTACGTAGAATTAGAAAAATATTTTGGCCAAATACCATAAGAAATAACATCTTATCAGCAGAAATGCAGATGAAACCACTGACAACAATTATTGAGGAAAGACGCTGGCGATGGTTGGGACATGTGCTCCGAATGACTGACAACTCACTACCAAAAATAGCACTAAGATGGACACCATAGGGGAGCAGAAGTAAGGGTAGACCAAAAGAGACATGGAGAAGAACAACAGAAAGGATGTTGAGCAATAGAGGGCTCACCTGGGCAAGAGTAGAAAAAAAGGCGAAGGACAGGCATTTGTGGAAAACCCTTGGGGAAGCCCCATGTGCCCTGGGCACTTAAGGTTCAGAGAGAGAGAGAGAAATAACTCCTTTGCTGTCATAGAAGCACACCAACATTGTCTTCACTTTCAACTTTTGAAGATGCATTTTTTTGCCTTTTGGTGATGATGATGACTTTCACTGATCACTTTGGCGTTTAGTTGCAGGATCATAGCGGAAAATCCATGTTTCATCCTCTGCAACAATCAAATTTATAAAATGTTTATTTCTGCGACATGTTTTGATGACACTTTTTGCATACTCAACACGCTGATGTTTTTGGTCATCAGACAGCGAATGTGGCAAAGCAACTTTTTTCTTGCCCAAATCTTCCACTAAAATTTTACAAATGGCCCCTCGGTTAACACCAAATTCATCTGCCATCATCCTCACAGTCAAACAACAATCTTCTTGTATCCATTCTCTGACTCTTGCAATGAGTTCCTCATTACGAACAGAAATTGGGTGTCCACGTCTAGTTGCATTTCTAATTGTTTCCACACCACTTTTGAATTGTGAATACCACCTGAATATCTGTGCACAAGATAAACAATTATCCTCATAAACTTGTCACATCAATTCAACTGTCTCAATGGCACTTTTCCCCCAAGTTTTAAACAGAATTTAACAGAACAGCTTTTTGCTGCATGCTGATTACATAACAATGCACCTCTGACTATGTCAACAAAATGGCGACGTGTTTGTCATCTGTTTATCAGGCAGCAATGAAAAGTTGCCAGATCATAGATGAAGGTTGCCTCTTTGGATTCCATGCTGTGCTTCACAGATGGCATTTTTGTCTTGGCCATAATAAAATCAGTCTCATTACTTAATTGTCGGACCTTGTATGTGTTATTTGTTTTCAGCCATCAGAAAATTGATATATATGTATTCACTACATCTGTCTATAGATGTGAATGTTTGCTATGTAAGTGTGACTCTCTACTCATATAAGCAGCTGCCCTCTATATAGGTAAATGTCTACTATTTACACTTCATACGATTATCATAAGATTTAAATCAGACATAACAATCACTCACTGATGCATTTCACTTATCACTAAATGACAAGTAATGGACATCCACTAAACTTGGCCGTCTGTCATATAATATCTGTACTTACCTGGGATGAACTTGGAGGTTGAATGACAGGTGTGCGTAGCTCTACGTGACCTTTCTTTCGAGTCCGTGGTGGAGCCTGACCTTCTTCTTTATTCTCTTCATTATCTGGATTCAGCTGCGATAGCTCAGTGACTGTGAAGAGTGGCTCATTTGTTGCTCGCAGGTTGGAAATTATGTTGGAATGTTCCCTCTGTCAACAATAACAGTTTAAAAAACTAGAAGCATGGTTCAGTGAGAACCTGTTAGATCATCTCCAGAAAAAAAGAATAATGGAACTTTCTTTTTTTGTGTGTAAACCATCAACAAATAATCCACCGTATATAGTCAGACCTAAAAGTAACACATCCAATTAAAACTCTTCTCATGCCACAGGAAGAAAACGTGGACATTCCACTTGTGCCAGAGTAAAAGCGCGGGTCTTGATATGTATAGGGGTATATTAGTAAAAGTGAATGAAATACAGTATTTCCATGTTAAGTGTACTTATTACGTTTCAAAATAACTAAAAATATTTGAAGATTTCATAAATGCAGTTTTTTTTAGGAAAAAAAGAAGTAATGTGATGTTTTTAGACATAATTAATTGTGTCTTACTTACCATTGGCTAGGTCTAGATGTACGGTACATACCATCTGAGATGCCTTGAACTACCTGTTGATCTCGTTTCGTGATGATATACGGCATTCTTGCTAAAATAATGTCTGAAATAACCTTCTAACTACTTCTCCAGTCATCTAATATGTTGGGATACATTCAAGAACAATGGTCTGGTCACAGGGTATGTTCATATCCCTATCTACATCATCAAAAATTGAAAATTCACAACGAAAACTTCTATTTTCTCCCCCCATACTAAGCACTCTTCGGCCGTGATGAACAGGGTCACAGGGCAGGTGCACTAAATGTTTACAATCTAAACATTACACTAGTTTTTTAATGGAACGAAGCATGTAGCAATATACGGTCCCAAGGCACTGCAGACACAAACCAGAAGTGACCAATTTTAGTCTTTAGGCACGGGAAGAGTTAATAATCCACCTTACATAATCAGATCTGAAAGTAGCACATTCAATTAATAATCCACCTTACACAATCAGATCTGAAAGTAGCACATTCAATTAATAATCCCCCTTATATAATCTGATCTGAAAGGAACTTCTTGAGTTAATAATCATCCTCAATTAATAATCCACTTCATATAATCAGACCTAGAGGTAAAACTCTTTAATAATAATGATGAACATACAGTTCTTATTTTTAAATCACATGCATGTATGATGTACTTACAGTCCTGATTTGTAAATTTTATATGTGTTTGATGCACTTACAGCTTTGGTTTGTAAACAGCACATGTATGTATGAAGCACTTACAGTTCTGATTCGCTTGAGACATTTGTCCAACCAGTTTTTAATGGTCTGTTTTGCCACTTCCTCCTCAATGGTGAACTCCAGCTCTTCCCTGGCTAGGGATTCTTCAAGCTGCAGGGACTTGCGAATGTCCACAGATCTGTACGACAGCATGCTATAGAAGAAAAAGACAGTAAGAAAACTGCTCAATGAAATCTTATGACTAATGACATGTGACATATGGCAACTGCTGACATAGAGCTTGTGTAGAAAATGTAACAATCGTATAGAAATATAACACATGTGTCTTGCTTACAGCCAAGCAAACATACTTCAGAAAAATCTGTATTTCTATAAACTTCAGAATCTATTGACACATTTCCATGAACTCAGATTCTTTGTTTACCACCCCTAACTTTCAATCCTCATTTACTCATGCTAAGTTTTTCTCCATTACATTACAATACATCACATTAATTCTACATTTAATATTTTAAATTTGCACTTCATTCTCATTTCTCTATGTAAACTGTCTTGCCTCATGAAGACCTAAACTAAAATGTTATATTTTTCAGTGTTTGCTTACCCAGATTAGCCTTGTATTATCTTTATTTTTTTTTCCATACAATTAACAAAGCAGTCTTTCTTGATCACACTCTGTCATCAGTTTCACAGCTATGCAAATGAAAAGACATCTTGTCTGCTTATAAACCATGGCTTACATACTTAAAGTTTTGCTCTGTTTGTCTGATAAAAAAATCAAATGAGGAATTTATTGTGATGACAATGAGATGTGAAAAAGTATCATGACTGTTTTCATTCCCCCCCCCCCCCCCACATAAAAAAAACTGTTAAAAAATCTAATCTACATTTTGTGAAAGTGAGTTTAACAACATACCCTGATCTTATAGCATTCACTGTGATCATTTATACTATTTTTGTAATAATCAGCATAATATTGCTTGCTAATCTTGTAGCTGACAGTATAATAATGTATGCTAATTTTGTAGCAGGCAGTGTAATAATGTATGCTAATTTTGTAGCAGGCAGTGTAATAATGTATGCTAATTTTGTAGCAGACAGTGTAATTATTCATGCCAATGGTTCTTAACCTTTCTTTTTTCCAGATCTCTGAAGTTGGTGATAATTCACCATGTTCAACCTACCCTCTTTTGCCACCTGGTATTCAATTAATTTAAAACTCTTCATCCATTATGAACTCCTACATAACCCTTAGCTGACCTGCAGGATTCTGTGGACCCCCGTCTGGGAACCACTAAAGGTAAAATTCTTCTTTCCATGCTATTAAGACATACTGGAGATAATGTGTTAGACATTCAGCACATGAAAGCATGAAGTGGCCAGCATCTTGCCTGGCAGCATTTACCATCCCAGATTTCTTTGATACCTATTTTTAGAAGCTGGGTGGACCCTGGGCCCTTTCTGGCATGTACTAGAAAAAAATCCTACTGCTGGGACTTGAACCCAGTACCATCAGATTAGTAAGCCGAGTGCCTAACCACTCAGTTAACCAGGGGTGTTCAGGAACCACTGATAATGTTAATCTTGCAACAGTCAGTATAATAATATATTATAATGTAAGATTATGTAACACATCCCTGCTTGAGTACATTACATCATCAGATTCTCACCTAAGCACATCATGAAAGGTGACCTCCCCACCCTGATGCAGCTTCTCAATCTCATAGCACATGTGCTTGAACAACAAACGGTCCCTTTCAAGGTCAACTTCCAACCTGCCACGCAAAAGTCGGAGCAGAAATCGCACTCTTCGAGCTGGAATCATACCCTGTTGGAAGAACAAAACTTATATTCTGTAGGAGAAAGGAATCATATGTTGAAGAAGGAAAGAATCATGCCCTGTATAAGAAAAACATATCCTACCGAAAAAAAGAACTCCACATGAAAAAGGAATAATACTCTGTAGGAGAAAGAAATATATCTCAAACAAAGAAAACAATCATATCCAGCATGAGGAACGAATTATATCTTTTAGGAGAAAATAATCATATCTCAAAGAAAGAAAGGATCATACCCTAGATAAGAAAAGAATCATATCCTGCTGGAAAAAAAGTATACCCAGTACAAAAATAAGAAGGAAATCATATTCTAGGGGAAAAAAAGCAATCATATTATGTAGGAGAAATGAATCATATCCTACAGGAAAAAGAAATCATGAGACAGGAATCACATCTTGTAGTAGAAAGGAATCAAATTCTGCGGGAGATAGAAACAATGACCTTTAGAGAAAAAAAAAAGAGTGCTTTATTTCCATTCCTGAAGGGACAGTATTTGAGTATAAAGAACTATAACGACCACTCACAAAATATGCATAAATATTATGTAGGAATGTCTGTGTCACTGACCACTCTGTATGTGAATTTCTGTTGGTCATTCTGTGTAAAATGCCTTCTCACTCAGCGACTGTTCTGTGTATGATGGAGTCTATAGTACCTGCATGCCATAGAGGCGTGATGTGTCAGGCCTTCACATTTCCAGATCACTACAGCATTTGTGGTAGGGATGCCAGCATCTTGGCTCTCTGCCTTTGTTTTCCTAGGGAAACCCCAGGTATCCATTTTTTTTTTGGCTGGGTTGATCCCAGTGTCAGTCAGTCCAAAAAAAAAATTCCACTCGAGTGTGAAAATGAACCAGGGACCTTTTGATCGGAAGCAAGTGCACTAACCACTACACCACTGCATATCGTATGATGAAGAAAATTCACAAAATAAAAGTGGCAATGATGACAAGGATCCGAACATGCTCACAGACAGATGAATGTGAAAAACAGGTTAAGCTACTATTGTCCTTGAAAATGACAAATTGTAGTAGACTCTAATTTGTCAGTAAAACAAAAAAACAAAAACAAAACAACATAAATTCATTTGTAACATACCAGAGTGGATTCTATTCTAATGAACATATAAATTAATTGTAAAAAAAAAAATTATGACCTATTTGTACGTGGTCTGTGAGTGAATTTTAGAGTATGAGTCAATGACGTTAGCAATACAAGTGAATGAAATAGAACAGAGATAAAATTATTATTAAATGTTAGAAGTAAGCGTGTGGTAATGTAAACCTTTCTGTTGATATCAACCAAATTCCAAGTGTTCTGAAACTGTCGGATATCATTGTAGCTGAGCAGAGCATCTTCTTCATTGGAGTAGAAGAGAGAAAAGTTCTCCATGATAATAGCTGAAAAGATGAACAATAAGAAACAAATGTACAGGAGTGAGACAATACTATTAATAAAATGTGACAAAAAAAAGATCATCGCAAATAAAAGCTGTCAACTCTTCCCAAGCCAATGGCATTATAGTGAGGCCTTCCAGTTAGTTCACTTCTGGACTGAAATCACTATATTAATGTTTGGTCCATTTCGGTGAAAAACCATACTCAAATTTTGGTTCATGAGTTATCTGTGCTTGTCAGAATTATCCGGCATCATTTTAACTTAATGTGGGCAGTGTGTAGCCATTTTTTCAATCTCTGTTTGATTTGGTGTGAATATTTTTCCTAATTTCCAGCCACTTGGTGGATCTGCAAAAGGAGTTTTGAATGTTTTCTGTTGTGTTTGTGCATTTGCTTCTGCAAATTTGTGCAAAAGGTGATTACATTTCATGTAAGGAATTACATTTATCATCGATTTGTGATTTACACGTGGATATTTACAGCTCTAATGGTAAGTAGAAACCAATTTTATTTGTGTGTCATAAATTTTTTTTTTGGGGGGGGGGGGGGGGGGCGCTAAAAATGTTGTTTTATTTTCTCACCAGTTATATTTTCCTAAGAAAACTCTGCATTTATGGAATCTTCATTCATTTTTATTTCTTTTGGATGTATAAAAAGTATGCTTTTTCACATGGAAATAATTGCTACATTCACTTTTTCAACTATACCCCAAAAATATCGCAACACTCGCACATTTTGCCTGGCAGTAACGTGACGTCCGTGTTTTTTCCCACCGGCAGGGGAAAAGAAGTCCCTAAACGCTGTAGTTAGATGTGGGTTTTGTATTGGGAGTATAAACACCAAAAATGAGCAGATCCTGCAGGAAATTTAAAGAAAAAGGAATCAACCACCTCTCAAAACACATAGAAATAGCCTTGCAATGGCTACCCTCCCATTGTGGCATCGCCAGAAACAAAAAGCCAACACTACGGCCAAACTGGGTAGCAGAATGGAACAGTGCAGCCATTAAGACAGTTAGAGGAAACCAAGACCATCATACGAAACCACTATAACCAAGAGACTGTGTGCAGGCAGTGAACCAGATCCAATCCACCAGACTTACAGATGAATGCCCATGTAGGGGTGGTGTACAGACTTACAGATGAATGCCTATGTAGAGGTGGTGTACAGACTTACAGATGAATGCCTATGTAGAGGTGGTGTACAGACTTATAGATGAATGCCTATGTAGCAGTGGTGTACAGACTTCAGAACATGTACTCCAAGAGAGCCCAACTTTTACAAACCTATGCAACTAGACATGGCAACAGGGCTTGGATCTAAAACAGAAGCTGTGGGGCTGCTGGGAGTACCTGGATAAGACTGTGTATTTCATCCTGGCAAATGGGCTTCTGATTTAGCATGACCAAGGACATAATACCAAAGAAGAATTGGGGGTATTAAAGAATGTCATAAATCTGTGAGTTCTGTAAGCAAATATGGGCTTGGCATGAGTGTTACATGAACAAATGAATACCTATTTCATACTGTCTTATTTTGCTCTATGACATCTTAAGAAAATATGGCTAGTTTATTTGTATATTCTGTTGACAGACATATAACAAAATTAATATAACACAGGTTAAGATGATGAACAAGTGGTCTTTGATTTACAATGGGGATCCAACTCTAATAACCCATTTAATGGTAAGATCTAATGTAAGCTCAATACATCCTCCAGTGACATTGTTTTCTGTTCATTTTCACTATATATCATCAATGTCTTAATAAACCTGCTCTTTGTTTGTTTCAGAAGGTTAGAAAACATTAAATGTCAAGGGAGTTAAAATGTTTATCATAAAATACCATGTGATATTTCAACTTATTTTAATACAAAAGAAACAGAAGAAGCTGATGACTGCAACTGCAGATAATCTAACTCAAGTACGCTGCCAATCAAGGACTATCTGCAATGGCCTATGAACAAAGTGAGTACAAAAAAACAGGTTATTATGAATACTCACCCACAAGCAAATTGAGTACAATGTAGGTTATGATGACATAGAAAGAACAAAAGTAGATAATAGAGGCCCGGTAGTTGCCACAATCTGTCTCCCAATAGTTTCCACCTGCAGTGCAGAAAGGCGGGCTCACCTGCAGAGGTCACAAAATAAACAATTTTTTCCTCTTTTGAAGATGAAATATAAAACACATCTCTAAATATGACATACAATGACGTACATCACATCACTAGAAATCTGTTGACTGCACAGATTAGTAATTACACCCATCAGTCTTGTGTGTTTCAGTTTATGTTTGAGTAATTAATTCCACAATGACTGATCAATTACCACAGATTAAACCAGATGAATAATGTTCACATCTCCCCTGGGAACAACTGTGTTAAGAGCACACTTATCTTAACATAGTGTTTGTGAGACAGGGAACATAGATCTGTTTGCTTAAAAACTCTGACCTACTTCTGTAGCCCAGAAACTTGTAGCAGTCAACACTAACTGTAATTGTTATTTTTGTAAAATGTAATGTCAGGTTGGTGGACGGATGGGGACATGGAGATCTCTGGCGAGGATGAGGGAAGTCTGGTGTGAAACCAATGAATCCAGGACGTGACAAGCCTATGGGTCTTTACAACAATGGCTATCAGAATGATGTAAACAAAACAGAGCCAGTAGACTATAGGTGGCGGGGAATGGATATCGTTGAAGCACTCATCGGATTCCTCATCTCAAAGTCAGAGTGTCTTTGTGGAACTGTCTCAAAACCATCTGACATGGAGAAGGGGCTTAAGTACAGCCACCAGAGGCTGGAAAACAAAGTTTTGGCCAGGCCAGGCCAGCCACACTGTCTTCATGGCAGTCCGAGCAAGACCACAGTCTGCCCTAGCAAGGAAAGGTGCTGAAGTCGGAGTTACCCAGCCAAAAAGCGCATTGCAAAAATCAGGGTAACACGCATTATCGCTAATGATATATATATGTTCACATCATTCAATCATGACAAAGAATGTCAAGATGAGTATGAAAAATATGACAAAGAATGTCCTGACACACAAGTAAGCCATGACAAATGATTTAAAGGTATTATACAATTATACTATAGGGGGCAGAAAAATGGAGTGCAATTAAAAAACAAATTCAAACATTTGAGAACAGGATCCCGAGAAGAATTTATGGACTGGTAAGAGACCCTATAACACAACAATGGAAAATAAGAAGTAACAAAGAAATCTACATACTCTGCTTATAACAGCCATTATGAAAAACAGCAGACTAGGGTGGTTCTTATAGGAGAGCTTCCGCTTCCAACATGTGAATACGACCATTGCCGATTGTGCATTTGTTTGCTTTTCTCTATGCTTTGTCTGTGCCAGTTTCGTTGTGTTGTGGGTTGGGAGTCTGGTTTGGCACCTTAGCTACTGAGTTAAGTGCTTGGGGCATCAATGTGAGCTGTGACTTTCAGTGGCGCATGGATTTCCCTGACAATGATACTGATGTCTATGGCTTGTGCATTCTGCTGTCCTCTTGGCAGGTTGGTGTCAAGATGGCTGTGAGTGGCTCCCTACTCAGGACATTTGCGGAGATGCACACATTCATTGTGCATGGATTACTTTTCATCACCGTGCATGGACATAAAGTGGGATTGTTCATCCACATTCCAGGAGATGTCACTGGCACAGGCAGTGGAGCAATTATGGGATATTCTTGTTTGCTGTGATGCTGAAACCATACTGAACATGAACATGAAGGTGAGCATGGAGGACAGGCAAAGATTAATACAGAAATGATGAATGAGGACAGACCAAGGGGTATACTTAGAAACGATGCAAGACAATGTACAACTAATCCCTCCCACCCACACACAAGTAAACCATAACAGATGAAATTAACCATATATACAAATACATCATGACAGATGAACATACCATACATACAAGTAAACCATGATATATAAACTTATCACGCACAAGCAAACCATGACTGATGAACTTATTACCACAACTAAATCATGATGAACTTACCATACAATCATGCATAATTTTATTCCAATCCTCACCAGTGACAATCCTGAACAACAAAAGGACAGCATTGTAGGCAGTCTCAAAATTAGCATGCCTGTTGGGGGTGGAGAGAGGAGGAGGAGGAGGAGAAAAGATATGATACAAGTGGTTTACACAACAGGAATCATGAGACAAACACTCAAATCTGTTGAAGTCAGTTACTGTGGACAATTTCTCTTCCTCCTTCACTGTCTCTCTATAAGAGTGTCACCAAGTGTGTTTTTTTTTTTTTTGGTTGAGTACATTTCATCACTTGTTTTGCCACATATTAAAATGTAAGTAGGTAATGTTTAGAATGAAAGTTTTCACTCACTTGCAAGCTAGTAATCATTTGAGTACTCTCTGGTTTTTTTGTGAGCTTTTTTTTTCTTTTTTGTTTAAAATATGTGATAATTGCTGAGAAACATAAAATATTATGATGCTATATATAAACAATGATCAATTTGCTTTAGAGACAACATGTAAGCACAGCTGTGATTACGTTTCTGACTGAGTGCAATAATAGTGGTTTTATCAGTAACTATGAGTACAAAGTTTGCCCCTTACAATGAGAAAATAGCTAGAAACAGCAGGACGGGGCTTAACAGATTAAGAAATTTGCTTCATATTTCAACTACTGACGCTAATACAGATCAGAATGCCACTGTTTGGTACTCTTATAACTGCTGAGTGGGATCAGTTTGGTAATCTTAGATGGTAGCATGGTATCAGAGAGGTAAAGTGGTGTTACATTAGCAATCTTATAATTATGCAGTAGAGTCAGAATGGTAATCTTAGAACTATAGAGTAATGTCATATTCATCATTTTAGAACCTTATAGCACTGTATTATGTTGATAAACTTAGAACTATAGAGTAATGTCAGGTTTAAAAGGACCAAATGGAATTAATTTAGCTTTCATCTTCTACTAACTGCTGTTCTTTTCATGTACAACTGGGTTACGAACACAATTAACACTGTTTACCTTCTACTGCAGACAACAAAATACATTTCTAGATCATCAAACATAGCCACCTTTCTCCCTTATTTTTTTAGGGCTGTTCAATCCTGCATCAGTAAGAAACTATCATACCTGCTCAAATTGTATCCATACTTGACACTTCCAAACAAGATGACACCAGCATAGGCATAGAAGAGCATGAGAAGGAACATTCCCATGATGATGAAGAAAGACTTGAAAACTGACATGACTACAGTCTGCATCAACATCTTCAGTGTAGCCTTACATTGAAAAAACACATATTTTTGTCACTCTAGCAGACACAGAGAAAATCTTGGTAAACATATTTCAGCACTTCCTTTTCAAATGGTAAACACAGACTTATTTTAATATGTCTCACTAATGGAGCACTATTAAACTGCTTTTCACTATAGTATTAAGTAAAGTTGTTATCTACATTACATCAGTTATAAAAACTGTAAAACAATTTATTAGAAAAATCATGTACCATAAGAAAGAAAAAGGTAGAATAACTTAAAAAGCTTGGACTTCATTAAAATCACAGAAAGTTTATGCTACAACCCAGTGGCATATAACATATCTAGTAAAAGTGAACAAAACAAATAATGGCAAGCTTGAAAGTAATTCTTGGTGTTATAACGAATAAATATGAAACTAATTTTTAACAAATTTTAATCCATGTCATAACAACTACAGCAATTAAATTTTGATCTATCCTGTAATTAACAAATCTGGATCTTTGTTACAGAAAATAAATCTTGATCTATATTGACAAACAATTCTTGATTCACATTACAACTTTATCAATGCCTGATAATTAAAAATCCATTTCTGATAAGCTAAATGAAAAGAAAGTTCTGTACTGACAGCAGATGGATAAAGTGAAATTAACATCATTAACAACAAGATGTACATTTTTAACTTCATTTAACAGAATTATAGATAAATGTCCATCACTCAGATTTGTCTTGAGCAACCATCTCAGTTCATTAAGTCTCTTCTCAATCCTGCTCATCTTCTCTATGCACTTCTCTGAACCTCTTTGGTCATTCCTTTTCTTCTTGAGTAAGTGAATGAGTGTGTGTGAGAGAGAGAGAAAGAGAGAGAGAGAGAGAATTCCACATTGGGGCTATACAAGTCTCTTTCTTCTGCATCATTTGTAAGCTCCCCAGTGATTTTCTGCAGTGAAACATACTCTTTAGTATAACTAAAACAATGTGAAAACATTGTCATGAATAATTCACAACTTACATGCTTCCCTGTGACTGTAAAAAACCTGAGAACAATGACTATATAACCCAGAGAGTTGATTCTTTCATCCTGTAAGTAGAGAACATACAGCTCCTGTAAGAACAATGGTAAATGGCTCACATATATTATTTATTTTATGTACAACCCTCAGAGTTTACAGTTTATTCTGCAAGGACAGATGTAAGTAGCTCCATGGAACACTCATAGTTCTTGTCCAACGCAGGGATAATTTGTAAGGATAGATTTAAGTAGATTCATAGGTCATTTATAGTTTTTGTATAACCTAGAAATGTCACAACGAAATAAAAAGCAGACGTGCTCAGGCCAAGTCAGCATTCCAGAAAATGAGACACATCTTATGCAACAGATCCATATCAATGGAAACAAGATTCTGAGTATTTAAATGTTACAGTGAGCCAATTTTGTTTTATGGATGTGAAGCATGGTCCATGAATAAGAGAGTACAGCAAGAAATGGAAGCCATGGAAATGTGCTTCATGAGAAGGATGCTGAAGGTACCATGGACAGCTAAGAAAACCAAAGAATAAGTCTTAAGAGAGGCTGGAATTAACTCTTTCGAGGCCTTTGGTCGCTGTATCGACAATTCCGGTTTCCTGATGCTTACCAATGGTTGACATAGCGACATTGGTTTGTTTCAATAAAACTGTAACATTTAGATTGTGCTCAAGTCTGCATTAAGGAAAGAGACACAGTAAGCAAAATGTTGCAAGGGTTCTTTGGATTATGAGGATTAAGATACTCTGTTGTGGTTTTTTAAGAGCTGCTCAACAAGATGATGCTTGACAAAACCCACAACAGTTGATAGCTGCTTGCTTCAAAACTGACTCCTTGGATGAAGAGTGCCAAAAAAACCCCAACCCCACACACCCACACATACACATGCCTGTTCAATGGTCCAACTTCATGTGCACAAATGTATCACCATGCACGTGTGTGCATGCATGGGAACATGTATGTACTCACTTGGTTGGTGCTATAATGCAGTATGATCCAGATAACTCCCAGCAGTGTGACAAACATGTCAAATCTGTTGCGCCTGCTGGTCCAGTAGCCTGCAGGTGAGAGAGCTACCATCTTCATGATCACCTGTTCAAACATTTAACACAGCATTTTACTCACCTGTTTTAAAATATCCTACAATGTTACATACATCTGATATCTTCTTACATCTTACATCCTTCTCATGCCATTAAATGTCACATAGTGCTCACATGGTAGCTTGGCAAGTTTTTCCTGTTTTCAGTGAGCTTTTCAACCTCATCATGGGATTTTATGCCTATTAATTTGGCCTCTCTTAATAATGTCCTCTTTAGACTTTCATGTGGTTGACCTCTTTTTCTTTGGGTTGTTGTGTTCCACTTGATAGCTTGTTTTGGGATTCTCTGATTGTTTCTTCTCTTCATGTGACCAATATATGTCCATCTCCTTTTTCTGATCACACATGAGACAGATTGTTGTTCACTCATCAGCTGTATCTCCGCGTTGCTCTTGAATTTGTTCCACTTTGTATCAAGTATTTTCCTTAGGCATTGTTTTAAAAAGTGTCTAATTTCTTGCCTATTTCTTTAGTTGTTTTCCAGCTTTTGCGTGCATAAATAAGGGTGGATATTACATTTGAATTTAATAATCTTAGCTAGGTTTTTGTGCTTATAACTTTTGAGTGTCATATGTTCTCAAGATTCTTGAAGGCTAATGCTGCTTTTGCAATTCGAATTATAACTTCCTTTCTGGTGTCATGAAAAGGCAAAAATTAAAGTCAAAAGGAAATTACAGCAAAGATCAGAGGCAGACAAGTGAGATTTGTAGGACATTTTCTAAGAAGAGGAAAATGGAACACACTGTGGCAACTAGAAAAATTGAGAGAAGATGAGATAGAGGAAGACAGAGAGAGAAGTTACTGGATGGGCTGTCAGTGTGGCTAGGAAGAAAGTAACTAGCGGATCTCATAATCAAGTCTAAAGATGGGGAATTGTGGAGAGAAATGATCACCTGTGCCTCACGGCACGGC
This sequence comes from Achatina immaculata, assembly GCA_009760885.1. Classification (NCBI taxonomy): domain Eukaryota; kingdom Metazoa; phylum Mollusca; class Gastropoda; order Stylommatophora; family Achatinidae; genus Lissachatina; species Lissachatina immaculata. The sequence continues at coordinate 3,637,970 of CM019707.1, forward strand.
ACTTGACTGATTGATTGATTCTGGTGTCACCATCCCGGTCTATGTAGCTGCCAAGGTATGCACACTGGTTTATACTTCTTTAACAGCTGTTCCGTCTACATATATTTTTCCTTCTTGATTAATGAGAAGTTTCATTATTTTTGTTTTTCGTTGTTAATTTCAAGTCCTATTTTACTAGCCACTGAAGACAAGGTATGTTTTTCCTTGTGTCAAATTCACATTATCACTGATAAGAGTTATGTCATCTGCAAAATCAAGATCTTCTAGTTTGGTCCCATGTACTCAATCAATGCCCTTTTTACCTGTGCAGCATATTTTCATTATGAAGTCTATGGTAATTCCAAAAAGCAAGGGAGATAATATACATCCTTGTTTCACGCCTGTTTCAGTCTGGAACCATTCATTCATATGTATATATATATATATATCCATTGTAGAGATCTTTATGATTTTGTCAATTTTAGATGGTATTCCGTATAGTCTTAAAATTCTCCACAATGAATTTCTGTGTATGCTAACAAATGCCTTTTTAAAATCTATGAAGTTCAGGATTAATGGTTTTTGCTTTTCAATATGTTCTTCAAGTATTATTCTTAGAGTAAAGATCTGGTCGAGATAGCTTCTCCCTTTTCGAAATCCTGCTTGTTCTTCTCTCATTGCAGTATCCACTATACCTTTAATTCTATTCAGAATAACTCTGAAAAAATACTTTTGACACAAATGATAGTAAGGTATCTCATATACAGTTATTGCAGTCGCTAAGGTTGCCTTTTTTTTGGGGGGGGGGGGGGGTGGTGGTATTTTAACAATTCCTTTTTTCCCATTTAGAATGGATCTTTTCTTCTTTCCAAACTTTATTAACTCTTCCCATGCCAGGGGGACACAACGTGGAGGTTCAGTTTTTGCCAAGTTAAAAGCGCGGGTCTTGATATGTATAGGGTTTAGTTGCAAAAGTGAATGGAAAACTATTTCCGTTTACTTCCGTGTACCTATTATGTTTCAAAATATAACTATCTACATCACCAAAAATTGAAATTTATCTATGTTTCTCTTCGTTTTTCTCACTAATCGGTTGTAACTAAGCACTCTTCTGCTATTTTGTAAAGAGACATAAGCAGTTAACGTGCGAACCAAAATGAGAATTAAAGTTATATGAAACAAAACATGTGGGAATACAGGAACCAGAGGTGCAGAAGTCAGAATCGACTTTTGGTTTTACATGACCCACATGGCACGGAAAGAGTTAAACATTCTCTGTAGTTGGCTCATGTTGTCACTCTTAATAGCTTTTAACATTTCTGACGTTATTTTATCTTGACCTGCAGCTTTGTTGTTAGCCATTAGGTTCACTGCTGTTTCAATTTTGTTCAATGTAATTTCATCTAGGTTTACATTTAGTTGTGGGACTGGTAAGTCGGTTTCAAGGTTTATCAATTGTTTTGAATTTAGTCGATTAACTGTTTCCATTCACGTGAGCCCCATATGGATCTTTGCGGTATGTGCTATCCCACCCTTGAGATCCCTATAAGGCTTTGGAGTTTCTTTTATTGAAAACACGATGTTACTTTTCATTTAACCAGTTAGAACTCTTCTTAATCCAAAGTTACTAGCATGCGGGATGAAGAAGCCATTTTGGAGGCTTAGACAGGGGGGTTTTTTCAAGTTTACTTCGAGACTGAGTGGTAGAATGGTCACACCGACTGACTAGACCTAGCTTACTATATGTTTTTCTCGTAGCTGTAGATATGTTAGATTTATTAGATGTTACAAACATCCATAAATATTGATTTTTCTGTGTTGAAATTTGAATGACTACATATTCTATATTGGATTATGACACAGTTAAGGTAAGTATAAAGCAGATTTTATTGCTCAGCCCTCGGCTTAAAAGAAGCAGCTTCATTCACCAGGCCAAGCGTATGCGTAAGCTGATACCTGACCTTCCAACTGTAGTCGCTCCATTATCATCTGTACCAGAGCATACACCATGGAAAGAAGCAGATTATACACAAATAACTATTCAGACTGAAGTGAAAGGTGTGCAGAACTGTGAGATGCAAACCAGTCTTGTAAGATCAACAGCCACACTTAGTGTGCTAGATGACAAATATCCATGTGACACCTGGATACGTGTGTATACAGACGGATATGCACACAATGCCATAAAGAATGGAGGGGCAGGAGCACATATTGAATATCCAAACAACACCACTGACAAGATTTCCATACCCACTGGAAAATACTGCAACAACTTTGATGCAGAAGTTAGGGCAATTATTGCTGCAGTTGAAAAACTATCAGACTCCAGAACTGATACATGTCCTGTAGTAATTCTCACAGATGCAAGATCAGTACTGGAAGCTCTTCAGTGCAACAAACTACCAGACCTTAAGGATGCCTTGTCAAATATTGGCTTACAACATGGAGTCACTTTGCAATGGATTCCCTCCCACTGTGGTATACCAGGCAATGAGAAAGCTGACCATCTGGCCAAAGAGGGCACTGAAATGGAGCAACCAGACATACCAATCACCTATAATCAGAAGAAAAGCATGATAAAAACCTACAGGAAGCCACAAACACCACCACATGATGACTATCACATGCTAAACAGAAAGGAACAAGTCACCATCTTCCGTCTCCGAACAGGACACAGCCGACTCCGAAGTCATATGTATACAAAGTTTAAGGTTGGTACTACTAATCTATGTACTGTGCCCAGGTGCCCCAAATTGTGGAACATATCCTCCAGAACTGCACCAACTATGAAACACTGAGAAATAATTACTGGCCCAGTGAAACCACTAAAGAAGATAAGCTCTATGATTCCATACATGAATTACAAAAAACAGTGAAATTTATCCAAGAGACAGGACTGCAGGTACAGACAGACAATGCGAAAGAAGATGAAGAAGAAGAAGAAGGGGCACCTCTTCATTTTCAATTTCATTATGGGGAACAAACTGAAGTAACAGATGGCTAGGTCAGGTCATTACAGAGGGTGTGGGACACTGTTAGCCAGCTCATGAAATTCAAGGCACACATCAACATGCCACTGTTTTTGATTGAGTGTCAGAAGCCTGAGGACAAACTTCTCAGCAATGCAATTCACGTTCAGGTTTTCCATGATGATGATCTGAAAGAATCCATAACTAATCCCAGCCATGTGATAGAACTGACAGATTGTCCGGCTATGGCCCTCAAAGATGAGTTTAATGAATTTTTCCACATAATCTGACATTTTTCTGGTGATTATCACTATGAATGCTCATCATCTTTAACATTCAACTGGCCTTGAAATGTATGTCACTCAAAAAAACATGTGTTGGACCAAAAGAGTGTTTGTCAAAGGCCTGAAGAAGCATTTCAAGGGTCTCAGTAGCAGATCTGCCTAGCTTCACACAAAATCTGATGCAGACATGCTGCTCAAATTTGTCAGCAATTGTAATGACCACAGAGCAGTCCTAACACAAGGTCAAAAAGCTGCATGTACAAACTGAACATGTGTAGGCAGTCATAGGACTGACTCAGTTGGCTTCAGTGTAATGACCTTCACTGTCCCCACATCTATTTATCTACAGTCACAGGACTGACTCAGCTGGCTTCAGTGTAATGACCTTCACTGTCCCCACATCTATTTATCTACAGTCACAGTAGGCAGTCACAGGACTGACTCAGTTGGCTTCAGTGTAATGATCTTCACTGTCCCCACATCTATTTATCTACAGTCACAGTAGGGAGTCACAAGAGCGACTCAGCTGGCTTCAGTGTAATGACCTTCACTGTCCCCACATCTATTTATCTACAGTCACAGTAGGCAGTCACAGGATTGACTCAGTTGGTTTCAGTGTAATGATCTTCACTGTCCCCACATCTATTTATCTACAGTCACAGCAAGTACAGTCTGAGGCACTACCTTGCAGATCAAGTTCTTATAACACAAAATAGAATTAGAAGTGAAGTTATAACAGACAACTTGTTAAAAAATCAACTTCTTATAATGTTAGTATAAATTCCATAGAGGTCATTCCAAAGAGGTCATTGTTAAGAGAGGCCAAATTAACAGGCATAAAATCCCTTGATGAGGTTGGAAGACTCGCCGAAGACAGGAAAAATTGGCGAACTACTTTGCGAGTCCTACGTGACATTTAACGGCACGGGAAGGATATAAGATAAGATAAATTCCATACATTCAAACATTTTTTTAGCTTCTGCTGAAGAATCTTTGAAGTCTAAATTTCAGCACCATAAGATAAGCTCTACGGTTCCATACATGAATTACAAAAAACAGTGAAATTTATCCAAGAGACAGGACTGCAGGTATAGACAGACAATGCGAACGAAGAAGAAGAAGATTGCTCAGCCCCAAAATTTTTTGAACGCCAAAAAATTGTTCCATCGTTTCACACCAGTTTTTTCTTTTCTTTATTTTTTTAAATGGCAAATAACTTCATTTATGGAATCTTCATTCATTTCCACTTATTTTAATGTGTGATACACACGTGGTGATCATGGAATTAAGTCGGTACAATAACTTTACACAGGAACCCCCTTCTCCAAAATGTCTGCGTCGTCAGAAACTAAGGAATGTTTTGGAAGTAACATGAGTGGAAAGAGTTAAGTATTTCTTGGAAGTGTTCTGCCCATCTTTCCTTTTGGTCTTTACTTGATGTATCCCTTGTGACTTTTATTTCAAGTTTTATGTGTTTTATCATACTTTACCTTAGTTTATTAAATTTTATTAATTTTATCATACTTTACTGTCAAATTTTTCTATAGATCACAAATTGTCTTCCCATTTTCATTTCAGACTTGTAAAAATCATAATATAATGGTCTACAATATGAACATAATAAAAGAACTCAATATAAAACTGCTGAGTAAAGAATGGGAAGTTTTACCAACCTCAAGAAAGAAAAGCAATGTGAAAGATGTAGAAAAGCCTGCCAGTATGTACATATGGGCATCATCCTTCCACTGTAAAGTACATGAACAACAGATTAGAAACAAGCACGCAAGTAAACTGAAACATCATTAAGTCATAAACATGGGCATCTACAAAATACTGACTCATAAACACAGACGTCTACAAACACTAACCACAAACACAGACAACACTAAACACCTAACCATGAATAAACACAGCTACAAACACTGAACTATACACACTGATGTCAACAAAATAAATGCAGAAAACAGAAAACATGAAAAGCAATTCATCCTAAAACACCTGAAACAATGAAAATGACAAGTTTGCCGCTGCCACCGCCACCACCATCATTGAATTATAAGTGTCTGAAAGACACATCTAGTTCATGGTTCAATTACAGCAAGGGCATTGAAAAGCCTTTCAAAAACAGCAGAAAAGGCTTCATGCTGGCTGTGGAGTATGCGAAACAAGCATTGAGAACATAAATAATTTCGCTTGTCGTGGCCAATACCAGTCCTTCGTGGCTAAATCACTAAAGACGCATTTCAAAAGTACAGTGCCAACTCAATCCTGGGATAAAAAAAGCAACAACTCACATGACCTCTGGGAGTCATGACACAGAGGGGCCCACCCCCCTTAGAGTGTCAGGAGTTTAATAGGGCTGAAACACTTGTCTGGGGGGGGGGGATACTTCCTCTGATGATCTGAAGGAGTTGTGTTGTTGTTCCGCTCTCTATAGTAGAGAGTTTCCTGCATACATGAAACTTATTGCAAATTTTAACAAATATTTGAATATCTTAGAAATGATTCTGAACTTCAACACTGTTACAAATATTCTAGCCCTTTGTCAGCCATTACAATATTAACACACTAAGTTAACTCCTCATAACTGTACTATCTATCTAGTATTATAAAAACTCAAACACACGCTGGCTAATGTTACCGCTAGTAAGTTTTTTACTCATGCTGTTCTAATATGATCTTAAAATACTCACTGGCACAGACAGCATGAGACAGTTGGCTATAACAAGAAAGACGATGAAACGCTTGAAGTATAGATGTTGAGTTATGTCATAGATAAGTGCCTGGAAAACATTTCTCTCTGTGGAGTAAGTTTTATCATTCTATGGTGAGATAATGGAAAACTGAGAAATGCAGAAAAACTATAAAACAATTCTTTCTCTATAACATGTGGTGAGATCATGGAGAAATAAAATGTATGAAAAGAAAAAGGATTTCTTATGCCCATGTAACTTGTATAATAGAATAACTTCATGCAGTTTAAAAAAAAATGATTGAAAAATCATACCCACAAAGAAGAGACTCATGCAATATAACTTAAAGTGTTAACACTTTAATGGTATGTAGTACAAGCTACTTATCAGCACAATCTAAAATGCTTTTAAAACCATTTTAAAAAATGAAATCATATATCAGCAATGAGCATGTGTAACTGCCACAGCCAGCAATGAAATGAACAACTAACCTGGCCTAGGGGGAATGTGCAGTGGCTGTGCTAACTTGATACGTCCCTTTAGATCTAGCCATCTCCGCTGGTCAACTGTCAAAAGTGCTGTCCCCTAGAAAGCACAGAAATGTGTATGTAAGCCTGAGATGGCAATTAATTAGTTAAACTGTTTTTTACATCAGTGGATTCTTTCCTATCTTAAAGAAAACAAACCTGTACAAGTTAATCTGTCATCTGTGCCAGTGGCTTCATGCCTTGAAACAAACAAACAAATCTATATAATCTATACAAGTTAACCTGTCATCTGTGCCAGTGGTTTCATATCTTGAACTTCTTGAAACAAACAAACCTATATAATCTATTCAAAGTTGATATGAGATACACTGATTTAACTTTTACCTTGTTCTCACTGTAGTTGGCAATAACAACACCCACAAACAGTGTCAAGCCAATCATGTAGCCAATGAAAACAAAGAAATGAATATAGATGGCCTCCCACTAGAAAGAGAATATAAACAATCAAACAAATGTGCATGTATGCTAAGTACACATTTCTATATTTTACATGTGCTAGTATGCTAAGCACACATTTCTATACTTTATATACATCTTATCATCAAGAACTGGCCAACACACATTGTGGTACCTCAAATGTTAGACCTGTTTCTGGGTATATTTGATCTTTAGATTCCAAAAATGGCAGAAGTTTTCCCCTACCAGCTCCAGTTTTTGAGATACAGAACATATGCCATATACTACTCTTCACTCTGTTTGCCCATAACAGATCAGGATATCTTAATGCAGTATTTAAATTAATATCTTTTAAGCATGAAGAAAAATTAAAATTAATATTAAAAATTAAAAGAAAAGTGTACTACATGAAAATCTACTTATTTCATACCAAAAGCACAAGTTTATGATACAAACTTTCCACTCATTTGACACAAAAGAACTTTCTTTTGTAAAACTTCCAAGAGTGGGATCTGCCAGGACAATCCCACATAAGATTCCAACAATAGTCTGACATCATGTGTGCATTCCATCTTCCTTGGTATTTGGCTTCCATTGTTTTTATGTCTTGATGAAATCTTTCACCTTGCTCTTCACTTAAGTCACCAAGGTTCTCTGAAAAGCTATCTAAGTGACTGCAGATAATGGATTTTAACACTCATGTTACAGCCAAGCCTGTTGAAATGAAAGAACATATCCTCTATTAACTGTGTATAGTTGTCTGCCTTCTTGTTGCCAAGAAAGCTTTACATAATAAGAACAAATAAAGACCAGGCACGTGATTTGATTTCATTCATTGATGCTATGAAATGTATTGTCTGTTGTCTGATCTGTGGACCATTGAAAATTCCTGCCTTCAGTTTTTCCAGTACTGGTAATTTATGCACTGTGTATTCAATGCATGAACCGTCTTTATTCAAAGCCTTTACAAATTGTTTTATCAGACCTAGCTTTATATGTAGTGGTGGCAGCATGATTCTATCTCGTGCTACCAAAGATTCACTGATTACATTTTGTTCTCCAACCACCATATACTCCCTTGGAGGGTAATCTTTTCTTGCTCTACTTTCGTTTAGTTTTATGATCCCAAAGGCATAAAAAGCAAGGATACTCTGTGTAGCCACCATGTTGACCAAGAAGAAAATTAACCATCTTCAAGTCTACACAAATCACCCATTGATGTTCTTGATAATTTATCTTTTCCAAGACTAAAGAGATAGCCCCGTACTCTTTTTTCATCTTGGTGGAATGACCGATTGGAATAGAACCATATTTGTTTTATTTAAAAGAACACATTTCAAACTACGTTTTGAACTGTCGATGAAAGGACGCCACTCACTTGGGTTATATTCTGAAAGACCAATTTTCTTCACAAGGTTTCCGATGTTGTTGCAGAATACTAAGTTGTTGTCTTTGGTACAGAATGGCAGCAAATCCTTTTCTCTCCTTCGATAAAATGTAATTTTCATCCAGGCTGAAGTACATTCTTTTCCTTTAATCTGGAGGCAAGCAATTCAGAAGACTCCTCGGAAAGATTTAAGTCCCTGATCAGATCACTCGATTTATTCTGATTAAAATGATCACTATGTGAAGCTGTTTGGAATTCACTGTCATTGTCCCCACTCTCCTTTCTATACCTTGTGCGATATCAGACATGCAAGACTCATCCTCTGAGAGCTGTGGTAGTTCAAAGAAAGGTAGAACAAGTATAAGATCCGAATGCGGAACAGGTCTCCTGGCTGAAGGTAGATCAGGGTAAGACCACTTGTCAAGATTATTTTGATTGATATTAACAATATAAACATAACAGTCATCGATGTGGTTTTTCAGTTCCCTCTACGCCACTGGTACTCCAAAATTTCAGGGAGCTCCTCATTTGTCCACAGGTGCAAATGCTATGTACAAGTTTTGCATACAATATGAGGGCACACACCTCCTATATGATTATAACTATTAAACAGTGCAATTGTTTTAAACAGATCAAGTTGAGAACCTTATAAATACAAATTTATGTAGTCTACGAAAACCATGATTCACCATCTTAATTTTGTGCGCATAATTATGTAATAAAACAGAACAAAAGCAATTTTGTCATTTACATTTTTATGCCAGTGTGCATTATAGAAAAAGGAAGTAGATGGATAGTTGTGAAACAAAGGTCATTGTACAAAGAAAATGTGGGCAAATTAAACACATAAATTTCCCATTCGAACAAGACAGCTTGTTATGACATCCCAATTCTGTAGAAGAGATTTGTTAAAGAGCGGACTAAAACTTTATAAATTCAACCATATCTAAGAAACCAGAGCTGATGCGGTCTATCCAATGCAATCTTCTGAATCAGCGCCCCAAATAACCCTAGAAACAGGCCTAAAAACTAAGGTACCAAGAAAAAAAATGTGTTTCTGTTGGGCTGTGATCAGTGATCATATAAATACTTGGATCAGCAAGAAATGCTATTTATATCAGGTACAAAAAAAAATCATGTATATGACAAGAGTCTACAAGTAGTAGGTAATACATAAACATATCTGAACAAAGATTCAAATGTGTATGAATTAGCTTATGAACATATGTGAATTAGATAATATGAAAAAGGGATTTTGGTATCTGAATAGTGCAGTGGTTAATGTGCTAATCTTTCTTGTGGATCACAGCCACCCAATCATCCTGCTGAAGAAATGGGTATCTGGCTCTTTCTGAGCCAGAAGGAAAGATAGCCAGGCACGGTGCTGATCACGTCACCCTCTAGTGTGCCATCAGGTCAGGGAAAATATTGCCATTAACATCATATCCCTAGGTGAATTACTGCATGCCAGGACTCCTTTTAACAAGGACTTGAACATATGTGAACTAGTATATACATGCCTAGAATATAAGTGAACCAGCATATGAGCTATTTCTTAATAGGACTCCGTTTAACAAGGACTTCAATACACATGAATTATGATATACATGATTAGGATATAAATGAACTAAGATATGAGCATGTTTAAACCAAGATGCGTGAGCAAGAACATAAACATGTTTGAACCAAGATATGTGAGCTAGAACATGGGAGTGTGTGAATCAGCACATAAGTATGAATGAGTATGTTAACAAACTGTGACATCAGCAATGTGTGAACTAGGACCTGAGAGTGTAAATCCTGAGGGTGTCAGGACATGAACATCTGTGAATTAGGACATGAGAATGTGTGAACCAGGACATCAGAATATGCAAACAAGACACAAGCATGAGAGAACTATGATGTATAAATTGGACTTACTGGTCCAACTCTTTCTATGATAACATCTCGGACTTCTAGCCAACCTTCTAGGGAGAGAACTTCAAACAATGCCAACATAGCATTACCAGTGTTGTCAAAGTTGAAGTTCCGAGGGTTGACCCTGAAAACACAAGCATATTTTTATAGAATTTATCAAGACCTCAAATCTACTGATAGCATCCATCAGCATTTTTCTTATACCCCCCCCTCCTCTAATATATCTTATAAAACATATCTGCTTGAAGTGTGAACAAGTTTGTGCTTGTGTCATGTTTTGGGAATCTCTTGTAAGCGCTCAGAGTGTCTTATTCATTATTTTATTTTGTTACTTAATGGCCTTAGCATAAAAAAATATACATAAAGAACCACTCAAAACAACAATAACACTAGATTTCTGAACAAGTAGAGAATACATGAGGAAATGATGCGATGTGTAAAGAGAAAGATGAATACTGAGTTTGTGGACTTCTGAACATAAAACAAAGAGAGTAGGAAACAAGGCCAACATTTTCACTCATGACATGTCCAGTAGAGATTCAGCAAAAAAAAAAAAAGAAGCTAGGCCAACATTTAAACATTGCTTCTCTGATGCTAACATTTAGCTGTTGTCAGAGCACTAAGTTTCTTACACAAACAGACAACACTGATGGGGTTAGACTCAAGACACGGCAGTGTAGTGTACAATTCATCACCTTAACAAGAATTCCAGTCACTTTCAATTACTGAAACCTAATTTATAGTTAAGCCTAATCACCTGCTCACCTAAACCATCCACACATCCCAACTATCTACTAACCCTAATTTTATCATTGACCTTAGTAACTCCTGTTACTTGGATAATTTTCTTCCACTAATTTGAAGAATTTTTTCTTCAACATCAAAACACCTTAGGCAAACAAAAGTAACTAACATACTTTTAAACTTCCAAAATAATCTAGGCCCAGTAAATAAACAAAATCAGATATTTGCTAATGTATGCCTTACAGATATTAATGAAATCCAGTTAACTATCTTATTCTTATGGTTTCTTGCAAAGTGTTGTCACTCATAGTGATGCAGCTTCTAAGACTTTTGAATTCACTTATTTATTTCTGTGGTTCTACATAAGATATAGGAGAACAATATTCAAGAAAAAAAATTTACTGAACAAAACTGACTGACAGAATGAACATATTACTGGCTGTGAATTTAATGTAAATAATATATCAGCAATAAGTAAAATCTGTGTGCAATTTAAAAAATATCACAGGAGTTAAAAACTTAAATAAATATGTAGGGAAACCTAGACAGACACAGTTCACATTGTGACACTGTAACTTACCAAGTTCTGGGGGCATACAAGCCTGGATAATTATCCTCACTTAACTTTGATGGATAATTATCCTCACCTAACTTCATTTTAGTCACCTGAACCGCCACAAAGTAGTAGCCTGTACAGTTTTCCTGAAAAAGGCAAAAAAAAAAAAAGCATGCAACGTTCATATTTATTCTCAACACTCATCTCCACTGGATCATCAGAGGAAGTGGCAATTCTGCTACTCTGTTCCAATCTTTGATGCGACAACCATTTAAATTTTAAGCATTTTCACCGCTTACTGAAATGTTCCACGCTTTACATAAAGTCTTTTCTCCCAGTTCAGAAAGGCTTTTGTTTGTCCCTTTATGTCCAGTTGCTTACGTAACTCAAACTCTGATGCTGCTATGAATCCAGCTGCTTCCATTTCTACAGATACTGCCCAAGTTTCGATTCTTGCTGTGTGTCTTAACTGCCTGGTCTTTGACATCTGCTCTTCCTCTTTTCTATTTTCATATAGGACCTTATGGCCTATCATTACTCAGTTCAGATTTTGCTGATGATTCAGCAACATCTGTTATTGTCTTAAATATTTTAACTCTCATTATGACTCAATATCTCTCTAAGTCTGCTGAATGTTTTAACTCTGGCCATGAATCAACATAAGTTAGTTAAATGTTTTTTAACTCTCAATCTGAATCAATATCTCTGAGCATGTGACAGATAAGTGTGACTAACACTGTGCTAGGAGAGCACAGGTGTAGGGTTCACTTTTACAACAGAAAGAGAAAGGAATGGAGTAGAAATAGCAGTACGAGAAAATACAATGAGAGCACAGAAATCAGAAATAAAGGTGGCAATCCAATATTTCAGCAAATATGCCTTTGTCAAGGACAAGAGAAATGATGAAACAACAGATTAAAAAAAAAAAAAAGCTGCAACTTTGCTGTCAGAGATCTTCTGAGTATGAAAGTCAGTTATGAATCAGGTACATATGCATCGGATTCGTTTTTCTTTCCTAAGTATTCTTTTTACCATATCTTCTATTGCCATTTCTGGCCTTTTTTCTTTCTCTATCCTTAGTGTGATATATTTACTGTATTATGTAGGCCTGTGAGTTGCAGCTCACCTTTTCTATGATATCACGGTCATTACATCTAGCAAGCTTTCCTCCCAGAAGATGAACACCACAGATAGCAAACACAAACATCAGGACTATCAGAAGCACAGAGACCTGCCAAATAAAAATCCATGGTCTTTACAATTTATTAAATCTGACAAACATGTCTACTTAGGACCTAGAAGTTATTTAAGAAAAGCATCCGGTTATCTGAAATAATCTATTCACATAGGAAGGTAACGGGTAACCTTGTTATGCCTTAGAGGCATATAGGGGATATGGTGTTAGTGCCCATATTTTCCCTGACCTGTTAGCACACTTGAAGGTGGTGTGGTCAGCATCGTGCCTGGCTGTCTTCCTTTCCCCAGGTCCAGAAAAAGCCAGGTATCCATTTCTACAGTTGGATCACTGGGGCATCTCCGGCCAGATCTGAACCACCGACCTTCACTTTGAGAGGCTAGTGCACTAACTACTTTTCAACTCATATGCCCCCTATTCACATAGCTTGTGTAATTATCATGCTCAATATTAACAATCAACTCTCCTGCTGTAAGCAAACATCAACAATCAACTCTCTCACCAAAGACAGATCAGCAATCACTACTGTTGAAACAGGCACACACCAACAATCAACGCTCCCTGTTTGAAAGTTTCATCTTACCAGCACAATTTCTTTGAAGCCACGGACAAGTTCATAGACCACCCTCCTCATGTGTGGCACAAGACTGTAAATGCGCAGTGGCCTACAACAGCGTAAAATCATGAGAATCTGCTCACTTGAATGAGGCTCCACATTACGAGGCATCCAGAACATGAACACGACGCTCACCTGCACACAGTTGGCATCAGAATACATTTTGTTTTTAAACTCTTCAATAATAAAACATTAAAATCTGCCAGTCTGTGTAAAGTGAGAATATGAAAATATCAGGCAGACATCATGAATTCAGACAAAACATAGTGACATATTGATGAAGGAAAAAGTTTCTCATTCTACTGAAACTGCAGTCTAAATACGGTATAATCTGGCTAGTCATAGGAAAATACCAGGCTTATGTCCTTACATTCTGGCCACATTTTGCCAAACTTGTGGGGGGGGGGTACTTTCTCTGATGATCTGAAGGAGTTTTGTTGTTGTTTTGCTCTCTACAATAGAGTTTCCTGCATATACACTTTAAACCTAGACTTAAAAGAACACCATACTTACAACCTAGCCACAGAAGGACAACATATTTACACTTGCATATAGTATACAGTCAAGTAACAGAGCACAGCACTGCATGGTTAGACCTTGAAAAAAAGCTGTAAACAAAGCAGAAAGAAAGAAAAATGATAAGAGAATTACCTCGGACTTGAACCATGGACTCTGGTATAACAAGTAACCTTTTAGCCACAAGAGAACAAACCACAGGTTCTGGTAGGACAAGTAATTGTCTAGCCATGAGAGAACATCACATTAATCAACTTGGGGTGCTAGATGGCTAAGTTGATTACTGCACTGTTCTCTTGTGGCTAGACAGTTGTTCATCCTACCGGAGTCCGTAGTTCAAGTTCCAGGTAATTCTCTTGTCATTTTTCTTTATCTCATGTCTGAAAGTGTTTTATGATTTTTTCAAGGTCCAACCATACAATACTGTGCTCTGTGATAGTCTTGTTGTTTCCTATCTGTAATAATTCAAATAGTATGCATAGATGTTTACATATAATTAACAAGTGTACACTTTACTTATTATAAAAACTGCCTGCACATAAGGCAGAATTGAAGTATGCTTTCAGATATAAGAATTATCTACATATCTAGTAGCATTTATACATGCTATAAGTAGAAAATACCCAAAAATTTAAAAAAGAAAAAAGAAAAATTGGTGAACAAATGGTTAAGTCTCACCCCATAAATGTACAAGTCCAGTACTCCACTGAAATCATTGACAACAGCTTTTGGTGTGAACAGTAATCCATTAGAAGTGATTTTCAAGCCCATCTCAATGCTCATGCACGCCACAAATGTGTACTCAGCTATCTACAACAGAAACACCAGTCAAGTGTTATGTAAAGTATGCATTCTAAATTATGTACAATACAGAATGTAACATACAAAATCTGATATCTATAACACAATTACAACTCAAATATGTTTACTCTGATACAATAACAGCACTCAGATTTACAGCATCTGATATCTGTAACTGAATTATGTGATTTGATACTATAACATCTGTGACCATACAAGTAAGAGAAGACTGAACTGTAAAATAAGAAAATACATACCTGTGATAAAGAGAATATCTACTTGTGAGAGCCGACTTCTCTGTAAGAAAGTGAAGAAATATGATAAAGGAAGAGAACTTTTAAGAACAGACCTAATTGTAAAAAAAAAAAAAAAAAGGAGACCTCTCCGTAAGAATGGGAATTTCCACTTGTAAAGAGAAGACTACTTATCTGTAAAAGAATACCCAGAAAAAAGAAGACCTACATGTAAGAAAAGACCAACCTGTAAGACTGGATTCTCCATGATCCTGTTCTTGGGTGTCTCAAACATCATGGAAATACAAGAAAGTATGGTGACAACAATCATCACCCAGTCCAGGTAGGTGACCAGTCCCAGGAGCTTGCTGTTTGCATGGGACAGAGAACAAAATCAGAATGTTAGATAGGGATCATTCAGCACTAGGACACGTAGGTACATACAACAAAAGAAAACTCCAATATGCAGGCAAACAAGTGGACAAAGTACAGAAAATGCAAAACAAGTGGTAGCTATTTCAATGAAAAAAAAAAAAAACCAAGCATAACATTTGTGCACCTGAATCACTCTACAAAAAAACAAATAAGAGAAACATTATGTAGTCTCTAATAACAATGTCAGCTCCTGGCTTTTGATGTTCTAGATCTGTTGCTGACAAAGTGATGTCAAGCTGTACACCAGCTTTTTTCTCTGTCCCCTTTTACAGAAGCCTGTCCTTTGGTCAAGTTTGCCCGTGGAGTGGTAGATAGTGGAGTGGTCTCTAGCTAATTAGGTTAGATGTGAATACCTGAATTAACAGCAGCATATCAAAACAGGTTATATTCCCCCCCCCCCAAAAAAAAACAAACCACCTAGCCATCCATACACCATCATTACTACCTGCCCCTGTATGGGGGAGTCTCTTCATAAATTGACTTGAAGGGAAAAAAAACTATGCACAAACCAAAGGAAGGCAATGGGTAATTGTCACTATACTTTCCCTATCTTGCAAATTCACTTTTTTTATGGACCATCTAGGAAAAAAAATTATCTAAGGGGGATCCCCAGGTGACGCTGAAAGAAAAAAGGCCAACTGAAATGACTGGAAACACCTGAGAATACGTGAAATAGAGAATCATGACCACCAATGTCTTCAAGCAGGGAACATAACTGATCAATTCCTTTCAGATGAAAGTTCCTCAGGTCTTCAAAAATCCATTTTCTCTTCTCATATCCATCTCAGCTTAAAACTTTGTTTTATGACACTAGCAAATGACAAATCTGCCAAAAACAGCATAACAGACTATGAGACCAAAAAAAAACAAAACAAGTAAAACAAAGGCATAAAAGCATTAAAACTGTCACGTATATTCTGTTGCACGAAAGCACAGACATGGGCCCTTAGCAAAAGAAATGGAACAGTGATGGTAGTGTGTGTGTGAACAAACAAACAGAATGCATTTCATGGACATAATGAGAACAAATGAAAGACATGATGAAAACAAACAAAAGTGCAGCTGTTAGATACAGGAGCAATCAGTGGCAACATCCAAGGAAAGTTGCTCACAACAGAAATAATGCACTTCAAAGAATGAATTTATATTTAGTGCAAAAGTCTGTGATCAAGCATTTGGATTATAGTTCTGCTAACAGAAGTTTTAAAAAACACAAACAGAGAAGTAGAAAACACGGAACATAATATTTAGGTGTATAATATGAAAAATTATATAAGACAAAATGTTATCATATTTTGGTGTAAAAGATAAAAACAAATCATGACAGTAAACAAGTAAAATAATATTTTTATGTCAAAAACAATATCTGTATGTCAAAAACAATCATAGAACAACTCAGAACATTACATTCAAATGTGAAAAATCATGACAATGCAACACAAAATATATTCTGAGTTCCAAGCCAAAAAAAAAAAAAACCCAATTGAAATATACAGCAGACACACACTTACTGTAGCTGTTCATATTTTGATTTGATCTTCTTGCCAGTTTCTGGATCCCTCAGGACATAATCATATTTAGCATTCACAATCATTTCACAGATCTTTCGCAGTTTTGTCTCCCTTCCAACCAAGAAGAGTGGAGTATCAAAGTATGGGTGGTTTTCTCGCAAATCAACTTCCTGCTGGTTTCTGTACAAAAGTTTTAATTTAACTCCACTATTACAATATCATCAATGATAGTAATAACAGAAAAAAAAAAAACTTTAATAATAATAATACGACCTCACATCCTAAGACAATCTCACAATAAAAATAATACAACCTCATAAAAGTACACCACAACCGTATATTGACATGACTTCATGAAGATGGTTGTTCAACCAAACCAAATCAAGACCATGTCCAAACTCTCTGTTGGTACTTCTAGTAACAGGCCCAGTATCACTAATGGGACACGGAATGCTGCTGTCCGCGTGGTGGTGGAGTCTGCTAAAGAAGTACTGCATCCCTCACTGCTTTTTTTATATCCTCTCAAGGACTGAAAAAATAACACCATAACCCTCTCTCCTCCATCTGATATGATGCTGTGTCTCAACACCTTTATAGAACTGACTGCAAAGAACATCATGCTCATAGCTCCAGGGAGATAGAACAACAACATGACTTCATAATAACAACAATAAAACATCAGGACATTACAATAAAATGAAAACATAGTACCAAAGTAAAAATATAATACAATTTCCTTTACCTATTGTCAGTTGTGTGTGTCCATGTTTAGTGTAATACAGAGTGCTTCACTGTGTAGACAATTGTCTCTATTTTTTTAAAGCAATTTAAAAATCACAACACAATGAGTACTCGTTTTTACAGCTAGACTGACTGGAGGATGAGATATGGGAGTTTATGTAACACAGTGCCTTGTAAATTCATTCATTCATTTGCATGTCCCTTGTGGAACTTTGTCTCCCTAACAGCATTCCTGTAGGCCTCTCGGTTGTGAACAAGATGGCCTGCTGCTGATGCATCCATTTGCAGATCAACGATGTCTTGCAGCCATCTTCGCCTTGGTCTTCCTCTCTCTCTTTTTTCCCATTATGTACCCTTCCAAGATGGTCATCTCTAGATTATCATGACGTTTAATGTGTCCAAAATATTTAAGTTTTCTCTCTTTAATCCTCTTTACTAGCCAGCCTTCTTCAATGTTAAGTTCTTGTAGTATGGATATATTTGTTATTTTTTTTGCCCATGATATATGAAGAACTCTTCTGTAGCATTTACATTCAAAGGCATTTATGTGTTTCTCATCTGTTTTGTTAAGTGTCCAGGTCTCACAGGCATTTCTCTCATTGTATCTCCATTATTAGTTAGCAGTGATCCAAGATATTGAAAACTCTCCACTACTTCCAATTTTTCCTCACTGATACATAGTTCGCTGCCTTGTTTGTTTTGTCAGTTGTCATCAATTTAGTTTCCTTCGCATTAAGATAGAGGTTTTGCTCTTCACTGTTCTTACGGACTGACATAATTAGTTTTTCCATTCCTTTCGTGTTGTGGACAGTAATACTGTGTCATCAGCATATCTAATCTCTGGTATTTCATAACCTCCAATTATTATGGCATCGTAATATTCTTTGTGTACATCTTCTCTAACATTCCTCATTATATTTTCAGTATACAAGTTAAATAAGTAAGGCGACAATATGCACCCCTGATGGACCCCTTGTTTTATGTCAACCCAAGTTGTTTCATCATTTATTCTTACTGCTGCCTGTTGGTCTAGATACAGCAGTGATGTTAATTGTATCAAATGTGTTGGAAATCCCATTTTTTCCATTATTTCCAACAGTTTCTGGTGTTGTACACAATCAAATGCCTTTGAGTAGTCTATAAAGGCTAAATATAGATTCACATTAAACTCTCTGCATTTCTTTATTATTAATCTTATACTGAATATATGATATCTTGATCCTCTTCCTTGGCTGAAACCAGCTTGGACCATATTGACTTCTTCTTCTATTTTCTTACGAAGTCTACCCATTACGATTTTTAACAGAATTTTACTGGCATGACTAATCAGGGCAACAGTTCTGTAGTTTGTGCATAATTTCAGGTTACCCTTTTTTGGCAGTGGTATGAATACAGTTCTTTTCCATTCTTTTGGCAAAATACCTGAATGCCATATCTTTTTACATAGTGCATGATAGACTGTTGCACATTCCTTTTCTCCTGCTTTAATCAGTTCAGCTGTTATCTCACCACATCCTTGTGATTTCAGTTCTTTACTGCCCATAAAACCTCTTCTGTTGTGGGTTCGGATTCTTTCTCCTCCAATAATAATTCATAATGTTGATTTCTGCTTTCACAGTCGGTTGTTTCATACATTCCTCTGCAATATACCTTCAATCTTTCTAGAATTTCCTCTGTCTCTGTCAAGGTATTCCCCATCTTGTCACAAATTACATTTAGCTTAGGTGTGACATTTCTTGTCAATGTCTTCTTTTCTTTAAACATTTCACTATCTCTTCCACACTTCTGATGCCCTTCTATTCTTTCACAACAATTTTGTATGTATTGTTTTTTGTCTTTTCTTATGTTTCTTCGTACTTCTTTTGTTAAAGATTTAAATTCCTCTTTGTTGTCATTTGCCAATTTCCATTGCATCTTCATTTCTCTACGTTGTTTTATTAGTTCTAGTGTGCCTGCTGTAATCCATCCATTCTTTTGTGTTTTCTTTATTGGAACCACGTCTTTAGCTGTTGTTATTAAGATATCTCTGGCCTGCATAGCCAATTCATCTGGTGTCATCTCCTCCTGTACAGCTATTAGGATTTCAAAACTTGTAAATTAGGATATTATTATTATTACTATTAACATTTTTATTATAGTTATTATTAAGATTATTATTTATAAATAGAATGTAGGTAAGAAATAATGGAAATTTTGAGAACCGGTGGGAAAAGAACACTCCCACAGATAACAATAGTACATATGGAGACAGGCAGACAGACACTGTGTAAACAGAGACAGACTAATCCTTGATACCTACAACATGAAAGACATAGTGGACTGGATAATACCCCCCATGACAACATAACAATTGAATAGATGGATTTGATGCTACAGACTTAGTGACAGAAGAGGCATATTTGCTAATCTTAGAATGCAGTTTACATACATGACCAAGGGAAGTGCACCGATTCATCCTGAATTCCAATTAGGGCCTAGTCAGTACGTAGTCAACCAGCTGACCAATAGAAAGATCTAGAGGTGTGTCCTACTGGACAAAAGACTTATGATATCTAAGCCAGGCATGCAGTTTTGAGGGGGAGAAAAAGCAACTCAAGAAATTACAGGAAGGCAGCATACAGAGATAGAGAAGAAGAAAGAAAGATAGATAGGAGAGCAACAACAGACAGAACAGATGGACAGATAGAGCCAACAGATAATACAGGAGATAGAAAAGCAGTTTAGAACCAGAAGTAGTTTTAGGACAGACTGAAGATGTGTTTCAAGTCAGAAAAGTGATTATTAGTACTGATAACATGTGAAGTGTCATTCAGAAATGTCAAAGTGAATAAATACAATACTTAGTAATGCATTCAATAAATAAAAGGTGACAATGGAGAAAGACAAGCATCCATGATGACAAGCACTAAGATGGACACCGCAGGGGAACAGAAGTGAGGGTGGACCAAAGGAGACATGGAGAAGAACAACAGAAAGGATGCTGAGAAACAGAGGGCTCAACTGGGCAAAAGCAGAAAAAAAAAAAAAAGCAAAGGACATTTGTGGAAAACCTTTGCAGAAGTGCCATGTGCCTTGGGCACTTAAAGTTCAGAGAGATGTCTGTTTAGTCTGAAAATGACTGAGAGACCACACCATAATCATCTCAGTCAATGATACCCTTAGACAACATTAACATATGGTCAGTTTATTATAATAAAAATGCCAGATTCCCCCTCCCCTCCCAACCCACCCTCTCAAGTACCCACTTGCCCTTCATTTTGATGTTAAAAAAATCAATACAGTCAAGTTTATTTTGTGAAAATCATAACTGCATTATCAAAAAATGAAATTTATTACAGTATACTGACAGTTAAGAAACTTAAAAAAACCTGGAGAGAATCTAATTAACAAAACCTGATGGAAAAAAAAAGAAAAAGGAAAAAAGGGCATTCAGTACATTTGATTTGCTTGAGTTAATAAGTGGAGTACTTGAAGACAGAACATAAAAAACAATGAAAGTCTGTGGGGGAAAGTTATAGAGAACAAAATAAGATAAATAACAAGCTCAACACTCTACTTCAAAAATGAATGATCTCTGAAGAAACTACATGAGGTTGTACACATGCAGTAGTGGTGAAATGAAGCACGTTCAGGAATGGCAGATTATTCTATTTCTTCTTTAGTTTTAACATAATAAGATGACTTAGTTGTATGCTCACAGCATACCAAAAGAAAATATAGGATGATCTGCTCACTTTGTGAGCATAGTATTATCTAACCTTTTCTGTTCTGCTTGTTGCTTTTTCTGCTGTATGTCCTTGATATCAAAGTCATCCATCCTTCGCACACCCATCAAACTTGTGTGAGGGTTGACATCACCATTCTCCTTCACTGCAGGATGAGACTTCAGTTTGAGGCTTGTGGGCCTGGAACCTCCTCTAGTGCTGCGGCTGTTACAGACGCAAACAGAAAGAAATTATGGTATGGTTTGAGAGCAAGATTCAAACGTGCCTGCTCTTTATTCTAGTGTTATGAACACATGGTGTCAAAATGGTAGCAGTTAGCAGATAAGGTAGAACTTTATATTATGGTTTGCTATCTTCTCTTCTAATATAATATTCTTATCTGTCAGACATTCTCTCATCTTCTCTAAAGTAACTGTCAGATGATAATTTTATCTCTTTCAAGATAACATTCTCAACTGTTAGATGCTGATTTTATCTCTTCCAAGAAAACACACTCAACTGTCAGCTGTCGCTTTTATCTCTTCCAAGATAACGTTCTCAACTGTCAACTGTTGCTTTTATCTCGTCCAAAGTAACGTTCTCAACTGTTAGCACATGGTTTCGTCTCATCTAGAGTAATATTTTAACATGGTCTGCATATGTTCTCATCTCTTCTATAATTCTCAACACTGTCAATACATGTTTTCATCTCTTACAAGATAACATTCTAAACTGTCAGCTGCTTGGTTACCAGGGTAACATCTCAAAAGTCAGCACACGCTTTCATCTCATCTATGATAGCATTTTGAACATTTTCAGTACATGCTTTCACCTCAACACTTACAGTCACATCAGAAAAAGACCTACAGTAGAACATGGATAATTTAGCAAAGGCATGCAAAAGCCACAATATCATATGAAGATCAGTGCTAAAAAAACACAGAAGTCATGACCATAGTGAGAGAAGAAATCCAAGCAAAGATCTTCCTAGATAACCAGCCCTTGAAACAAGTGAAACATTTCAAATACCTGGGGAGCATAATATCATCCTCAGGGAAAACTGACGCCGAGATTGCGAACAGATGCAATAAAGTAAATCAGGCCATTGAACAAATGACTCCTTTATTGAAAAAAAAAATACATCACAACTGAAACAAAAAAGGGCACTGTACAACACAATTCTCATCCCAACTCTATGCTATTAATGTCAAACACGGACACTAGCAGCCAAGAACAAAAGAAAAATCAACACAACAGAAATGAGATGTTTAAGATGAATACTATATGTGACAAGAAGAGACCAAATAAGAAATGACACCATCAGGACAAAGGTTGGAGTAACACCAGTATTACATTATATCCAGAAACAGCAAGTCAAATGGTTTGGCCATGTTACATGGTTACCAACAGACAATATATCGCAGACAACATTCACGCTAAGATTTGTGGGTAACGGAGGAAGAGGCCACCCATGCAGGAGATGGAGAGAGGAAATTACAGAGGCATTAAATATCACATTATACGAAGAACATCGTCAAGCCCTGTCAAGACATCTATTTGTCCCCTCATCACCGAAAGGTATATAAGGTAGGAGACAAGACAAGACAAGCTTTCACCTCGTCTCTGATATCATTCTAAACATTTTCAGCACATGCTTTCACCTAATCCAGGAAAACATTCTGAACCTGTCATACACATGCTTTCATCATATCTCAAGCATTCAAGCACATGCTTTCATCATATCCACAATTTTTAACATTGTCAGCACATGCTTTCATCATATCTATAATAACATTTTTAATATTATCAGCACATGCTTTCATCATATCTATAATAACATTTTTAACATTGTCAGCACATGCTTTCATCTCATCTAGGATAACATTTTAAACACTCTCAACACATGCTTTCATCTCTTTTATTATAACATTCTCAACTGTCAGCTACTATTCCTACTTCTTGCACTTCCACAATAACATTCTCAATTATTAACACTAGCTCTCATTTCCTCTAGGATAACATTCTCAGCACTGTCAGCATATGCTTTCAAAAAAAAAAGCATCACAGCTACTACTGCTTGCTCATAAAGCTGATCATTTTAGAAATAACTGTTCACACAAGTTAGGCATCTTACATTCTTTCCATCCTTTCACAGCAACTATTACATGCTCATCAACCTACCATCTTGGGAAAAAAAATGTTGAGTTATATTGGACATCTTTCAAGGCATCTACCATTTGCTGACAAACCAACAATCTTGAAACTGAATGTTGTTACACACTGGACATCCTACCTCCTTTCCATCCTAATTTGATGCTGATGAGCCAGGATGGACATTGTTCTACCACCTGCAGGAACAAGCTGTGTTGAACCTCCACTTATCATTTTCTGCTGGTTGGCATCTCTGTACAAATAAGAAGTGAATTTTATACAAGGTTCTCATGTAAAGGACAACAGCAGTTTTCTTGTATCATTCTGCTCTTCTCTTGTATTCTCAGCAAATGCAAACATAAATCCACAGCAGTGAAGTCACTCCTGAAAACACAGAGACCACTTACAGTTTTTCTTGTCTACTAGTAAGAAACATGAGTACCACAAAAATAACAACCAAAACTACAAACTCTCAATAAACAACCAAGTTATAATCTTCTGACTGAGAATAGGACACCACAGGCTGAGATACTATCTATATCATAAGCTGAAAATTGGCTCATCAGACTTACAGCCTGTGGAGAAGAGACTCACAGCACAGCATATCCTTCAAACATGTCGGCTACACAACTCTCATGGGCAAAAAAAAACCTAGTCAGACTTTAAACCCCCTACATGACAAGCCATATGACAATGTGGAGAACCAGAGATGAACGGCCACATTTGTGAAAGTTATTGGCACTGATGTCAGAGCAAGCAAAGAAGAAGAAGAAACATGACTTTAATGACAGCAACAACAAATATAACTTGTTCAATGGTATGATACAATATGATTTGTGCTCTTATGCCAAAGAAACAGAAAAAAAAAAAAAGCCATCTGGCTGCGGGCTACCTTATTATTCCAGTGATTGCCGTTTTTTTCTCCACTGCTCCTCCACATCGAGTTTCATGCATGGGAGACTTAATGAGTTTCATGTAGGCAGACTTAAGGTCAGGTGAGACTGTCTCAGCCTGCTCCTGAGCATCCACCACCAGACTAAGGCTACTGTCATGACCTGTAAACTGACGGATGAAGCTCTCGCGGATGTCAGAAATGTCAAAGTCACCAGGCATCTTGTTCAGGCGGACCATCTGAGGGTGATCGCTGAATAAAGCAGGAATGACTTTTACAGGCATGACAAGTAAGTACAGCAACATCTGTTTACAACATTAAAAGCTAAAATGTTGATTAATAATCAAGTTTCAAATATGAATCCATGCAGAAGATCATAATACTCTAGCTTTCTGTTACTGGTTCTCAGTGCTAAACCTGAAGTTTGCTAACATGTGTGTGTTGGTGAAGCTAGACAATCCTTTCTACTTTCACAAGTAAAATTTCTTCATGACACACTGCTTTATGAAATATCTTATTTTTTTTCCTAGTGGTAGGCTGTACTGTTATTTTCTGGTGGGTTTTTTTTTTCAAATTTTATTTTTGTAAACCCTGATTTATTTTCATCCTTGAAAGATACTAGGTGATGATTATCATCTATTTTCAGACTTTCTTAGCTCACTGATAATTATCATCTATTTTCAGACTTTCTTAGCTCACTGATGATTATCATCTATTTTCAGACTTTCTTAGCTCACTGATGATTAATTATCATCTACGAGGGGTGATTGATAAGTTCTCGGCCTAAGGTACAAATAAATGAAACACACAGTTGATATTAGGCGCATTTGTAGATCAGGCTAATGTAAGATTAAACATCAAGTTTAAAGAAATTAACTGCAACCAATTTTTTTTTACAGGCTACTGAAGTGGTAAGGGGTGGCAGAAATTGATAAAATGGATAAAATTTCTCATCGAGCAGTCATTCGCTACCTCTACATCAAGGGATTATCACTGAAGGAGATCCATGAGGATATGGTAGAGACTCTGGGGAGAGTGCCCCTTCTTACAGCACAGTGAAGAAATAGCAGCTCAATTCAAACATGGAAGGGAGAGTCTGGAAGATGATTCCCGTCCAGGAAGACCAAGAATGGTAACCACCGATGAAACCACCGACAGAATCCATGACATGATAATGGAGGATCGATGACTAACTGAGCGGTACATTGCTACTGAGTTGGGCATCTCCCAGGAACTTGTTCATGCCATTATTCACAATGATCTTCAAATGACAAAGGTCTCTGCTCGATGGGTCCCGAAAGTTATTGGAGCTGATCACAAGCGACAGCATCTCAACATATCAAGAGACAATCTTGGGCCATTTTTCTGCAGATCCTGAAAAGTTTCTTCAGCAATTTGTGACTATGGATGAGACTTGGGTTCATCATTTTCAACCAGAAACCTCACCTCCAAAGAAAACAAGGGTGGTTCTGTCTGCAGGCAAAGTGATGGCTTCCATCTTTTGGGATTCTTCAGGTGTGCTATTGGTAGACTATCTTCAAAAGGGCAGAACGGTCATGGGGCCTATTACGCTAATCTTGTGAAGAAACTGCAGGTCAAACTGAAGGAAAAATGTCGAGGGAAACTGACTAGAGGAGTTATCTTCCAGCAAGGCAATGCTCCAGTTCACAAGTCGGCAGTGGCAATGGCTGCCATTCATGAATGCAGCTTCCAGCTTCTTGAACATCCTCCTTATTCCCCAGATTTGGCCCCTTCGGACTATAATCTGTTTACCAAACTCAAAAAGGAGCTCAGTGATAGCAACTTTTCTTCAGATGATGAAGTCATTCATGCTGTAGACCACTTTCTACTGGCACAAGATGCTGACTTTTACAAAGAAGGGATCTGTATGCTCCAGGATAGCATGGGGACTATGTTGAGAAATAACCCAAAATAGCAGTCCTCAAATAATCCGTTGTACATTATGCTGAGATCTTATCAATCACCCCAGTAATTTCAGATTTCCCTAGCTCAGTGGTGATTATCATCTAATTTCAGACTTCTCTAGCTCATTGATGATTATCATCTATTTTCAGACTTTCTCAGCTCACTGATGATTATCTATCACCTATTTTCAGACTTTCTTACTGACATATATTTGAATCAGAGTGTTGACGTGAACAATAGCAAGCTGATTACCTCACATCAGACTAACTGTTGGTTTTCAGTGACACACATTTAAACCAGACTGACTGGATAAGAATAATAATGTTATCAATAATAAATAAAATAAAGCCTACGGGAACTTTGAGAATATTCTCAGTCTCAGTGGCAACATTTCCTGGGTTTCCAGACTCTGCTCTCTCAGTTTCAGCTGTTGAACAGTAAAACAATACATCATAAACATCATTTTCTTGTTGTTGCTCCATTAACAAAATCTTTCTCTCTACGCCTCTCTCTTGCTCTCACACAGCATGTAAGGACAGTACACCACACACAGTGAAGAAAGCCAGGTAGCAAAGTCATGTAAACAAAATTTCCGTTCAAACTTTAAATGAAAGCTTCCACTGTATGAGAGCTTCAATCATCCACATATGAAAGGATGCATGTGCATCTCAAGCTGCATATATTATTCATTACATTCCAAAAACAATCAGACAAATTTAGCTGTTATGTGGAACATGAGTTTTTTAAAATAAAAAATAGTGAAAATACTGTCAGTCCTTGCTGAAGCTGTTGATGACTACTGAATCTGATCACAATTTCTGTTGGTATTAAAATAACTACCAGGAAAATGACTGTCAAGCCTAACATCCCAAAATCTATTCAAGACAATAAGAGGAACTGACAGGTAATCGGTCAGTCAGTTATTTGCTTGTCCCTAGCGGAACTTTGCCTCCCTAACAGCTCTTCTGTAGGCCTCTTGGTTGTAAGCAAGATGCCCCGCTGCTAATGCATCCATTTGCAGATTATCAATAATGTCTTGCAACCATCTTCACCTTGGTCTCTCTCTCTTTCTTTTTCCTATTATATATCCTTCCAAGACGGTCTTCTCTAAATTCTCAAGACGTTTAATGTATCCAAAATATTTAGGTTTTCTTTGTTTAATCCTCTTTACTAGTCAACTTTCTTCAGTATTAAGTTCTTGTACAAGGGGCATCCAGAAAGTAATGCACCACATCATTTTTCTCAGGAGCTGTTTATTCGAAAAAAAGCATGAAATTTATACACAATATACATGGATATGTCATGTAAACATTGGTATTATTCAATATAATCCACATCAACTTGTACGGCTTTATGCCAGCGCGAAACAAGTGTATGGATTCCTAGCCCGTACCAGATTTTCTCTTGATTATGTAGCCATTTCTTTGCTGCATGAATCACTCCTTCGTCATCTTCAAATCTTACCCCTCTGTACATCGTTAAGTGGACCAAACAGATGGAAATCAGAGGGTGCCAAATCGGGACTATAAGGTGCATGGGGTAGTACAGTCCAAGCCAATTTGGTGATTGCTTCCCTTGTTTGCCAGACTTGTGTGAGGGCACGCATTGTCGTGAAGGAGAAGCAGGTCTGCTGGATTCTTGTGCAGCCGAACTCTGCAAAAACGCTGACCGAGATTTTTCAATGTCTTAATGTAAGCTTGCAAAGTGATTGTCTCTCCTCTTGGTATAACATCCACAAGAACCACACCTTCAATGTCCCAAAAGACAGTGATCATGACCTTTCCAAATGAAGGAGTTGTCTTGAATTTCTTACTTCATGGTGACACTGGATGATGCCACTCCACAGACTGCCTTTTTGCCTCAGGTTCAAAATGATGTGCCCAAATTTTGTCACCTGTTATGATCTTAGCCAAAAAGTTCTCTCCCTCAGCATTGAAATGCTCCAACAATTCAGAAGAAATTGCTTTCCTTTGCAATCGATGGTCATTTGTGAGACTTCAAAGAACCCATCTTGCAAAAACCTTAGAAAATCTGAGAGCTTTTATAACTGCATTTGCACTACCAATGTTGATTGACAGCTTTAAGGCCAGTTGTTTAGTAGTGATATGCCTATTAGTAAGAATAATGCCCTCAGCGCATTTCAACATTTCTGCCTTGGTGGTTGTGGCAGGACGTCCAGAGCGCAGCAATCATGCAACTCCTTATCTCCACTTATTGATTCTTTGATTCTCTGAACCCAGCGACTGACTGTACTCCTGTCGACTGCAAAACTTCCATACACATCACATAGATGCTTGTGAATGTTCACAACAGTTTCCTTCTCTGCAACGAGAAATTCTATCACAATTCGCTGCTTATACTGCAAGTTGGTAACATGCTCCATTTAAATGGTTAGGGCTGGCATATTATTTGGCCAGTTGTGGTGCAATTTGGTTCACGCAATCGGCACATGCCATATATAAAGTGTGCAAAATTTCATACTTCTATCTTCATTATTAGCTGAAAAAAATGATGAAGTGCATTACTTTCTGAACGCCCTTCGTGGTATGATGTATTTGTTCTTTTTTGTGCCCATGATATTTGAAGAACTCTTCTGTAACATTTACATTCAAAGGCATTTATGTGTTTCTCAGCTGTTTTGTTAAGTGTCCAGGTCTCACATGCATATTTTGCGATGGGAAAGATGCATGCCTTTAAAAATCTTATTTTTGTAAGTTTGTCTGTTCCTCTCTATAGCTTCTAAAGTTGTCCTCCTTTTAATTTCCTTCATTGTATCTCCATTATTAGTTATTAGTGATCCAAGATATTCAAAACTCTCCATCTCTTCCAATTTTTCCTCATTGATACATATTTCAGCTGCCTTATTTTTTTTTTTTTTTTTGTCAGTTGTCATCAATTTAGTTTTCTTCACATTAAGATAGAGGTTTTGCTCTATTTTTCCTATGGACTGATATAATTAGTTTTCCCATTCCTTTTTACCAGGTAATATCCCAGAAATACGAAGAAAATGTGTCAAATTTTAATTCTGACAAAGAGAATAGATGTATTAAAGTCCAAGTACAATTTAGATTGACTGAAACTGTGCTGAAGTCTTCTGCAAAGAAAGAAATTATTCCAAAAGTCTAGTTCACACACAGGGAGAACATATATTGAGGTCTAGTAGGAAACAGAGAAATGCGTGTCCACTAGAAGGTGCACAGAGGCCACGCGGGCCACACAAAGGATAAGCCGATAGAGCCAATCGTAAAGAAGAAGTGGAGATAGAAGAGGATAACAGGTGGTAGAAGGGGGCAGGAAGGCAACAGAAACATGACAGATGCTAGAGGAGAAGGTGTCGGGGGGGGGAGGGGAAGGGGAAGCGGAGAGATAATGAATGAAGAACATAAACACCTGCAGGGAGAAAATGTGAAACTGGTGAATAGGACAAGACTTCTATCTACCTTTATTATTAATCTTGTCCACACAAAGAAAGAAGCTGCATAACTCTATTCTATACATAGACAGAAGCTATATTTAAAGCCAATAGAGAGAAGCTGTATTCAAGTCCCATGTATAAGAATAAAGCTTTTTATATAACATTTTAATTCAATTTGGAGAGATGATGTGTCTTGCTTTCCCACATGAAAACAAGCACAACATTATACATAGAGTATGTCTCTCAAACCAAGTATGTCTCTTATCAAATCACGTGTTTCTCTTATCTAACCTTGCATGTCGCTTGTCAAACCATATGTTTCTTGTTAGACTACACATCTCATTTGTCAGACCATATATATCCCCTTGTCAAACTATTTTTTTTTGTCAAACCACTAAGTCTCTTGTCAAACAAGATTTTTTTTTTTATCAAACCATGCATGTCTTCTGTCAAACAATAATTTTTGTCAAACCATGTATTCCTCTTGTTATATGTTTTTTGTCAAACCTTGTCCATCTCTTATCAAAGTTTCTTTTTTTATCAAACCATACCTGTCTCTTATCAATTTTTTTTTTCAAACCATATATGTCACCTGTCAACATTTTTTGTCAAACCACATTTCTCTTGTCAATGTTTTTTGTCAAGCCATCTATGTCTCCAATCAAACAATTTTTTTTTGTCAAACATTATATATCACTTGTCAAATAATGTTTTTTGTCACATCCTGTCTGTTTCTTGCCAATGTTTTTTTTTGTCAAACCATGCATCTCATGAACTGACCTGCTTGAGTTTCTTGATATCCTCATCCAACTCCAGGTTGTCCAAAATGACAGCTACAAACAAACTGATGACAATCTAGGACATGCCATGACATCCATGAAAAAAAACCCCAAACAAACTGAAGACTATGACAGGTAATTATGACATCATAATTTGTTTTTAAACTGATGAAATCTATGACAGATCATAAATTCATAAAAATATAATTGATGACAATCTATGACGGGCATGACACCAAAAACATAAAGCAACCTCATTTACAAATTGTGACAAGGACAACATGAAAAAAAAAAACAGATGACAGTCTGTGACAAACCATGACATTATAAAAATTAACCAGATGACTAAAATATAACAGCCATGACATTATGGAACTAAAACAAAACTGACTTTACAATCTATATCAGGAATGACATACAAATAAAACTCAGTAAGCAAACTTGTATCTGAAAATGAACACCGACTAAGTCTCAAGCACTGAAAATGGCCACTACTTCCATTTAATGTCCAGGCACATCATGACACATTTATATGTACAAACATGTACTAGTAGCAACTCATATAAAGGGACAAGCTTAGACTATTTTCTACTTTTTATGAAAAACTTTATTATGTCAGAACTATATCAAGACACTGTTCTGAGAATATTACTAAAGAAATGACTCAGGATCCCCACAATTAAACCAATACAAGAACAATCAGAGCTAACTTGTATTCTACACTTCTGTAGGATCATTGTCCACTTTTAGTCACTGTTTTTTCTTACCATGTTCCGAGTTTTTTTTCTATAATCATTGCTCTCTTTACTCAAGTTCTTGTATAATCACTGCACACATGCATTCTAAATTGTCATTATAACCATAGCCTACTTTACTCCAAATTTGTGTATCATGACTATCAATCGGTTTATTCCTTTTTTGCTTCAAGTTTGTGTATCATGACTAGAAATTAGTTTAATCCTGTGATTTATTTCACCTCCCATGTCTCTACAACTTGTGTAAACTTTCTCAGTATTGCCATCACTATCAGTCCTTACCACTTCAGTCTACTATAAACCCACTGATTCTCATAGCTATCTCTTGCACTCCTCTTCTCACCCCAGATCATGAATGGACTCTATTCTTCTTTCTCAGCTCCTTAGGTTGTGACATTTATGTGCTGATGATGTTGATTTCTATGATCAAGCTGACAGGAAGCTGAACTTCTTTTTGCCAACACGGCTGTCTGGAACATGTTCTCACTTCATCATGGAATCACATCAGCCATATTTCATGTCAACAAGCCCTTACTTCTAAACCATCTTGCAACTCAGAGTGAGTAAAACTGGTACTTATATATCACCTCCCCCCCCCCAGTTTTCACCATCTCTGTCTCCTCCAGACTGAGCCCAATACACATGAACTCCTTGTGGAATCCCCACTGGTGGTGTACAGACAAGACAAGAGCTTCAAGGACCTATCAGATGTTGCCTCAGATCAGCAGACACAACTTTCTCTGGTATCAAATGTTGCATTGCCACAGATGCAATACTTGTCCATTTATTGTTAAGATGAATCAGGCTTCCTCTCCAAGGTCCACATTATCAATTCAATAGGGCTTTACCTGCATGTTTCACAATGTCATTAATGCCATTATGTGCAAGTGATGCAATATGAAGTATATTGGGGAGACTGGGTTATGATTAGGAGATCAGTTTCACCAATACCTAAAAGACATATTCAAGATGGCAATGACACTAGTTGCCAAGCACTTCTGTCAAAGAGACAACCAAGGAAAATTGGACATTTCTATCACTGCAATCCACTCTTGTTCTTCCAATGAATTATTTCGGAAAGCTCTAAAACAGCGCCTTATGTTCCAGGCTAGCTGTCTCCACCGAGCTGGTATTAACAATAAATTCAACTCTCTTTAAACTACTTTACACTTCCATCTAGCTGCTACTTCTTTCTATTTCTGCTATTCATGCCTGACTTTCTTGTCTTAGTCCCATTCACTTGGCTGCATTTTCTCATTCTCATCGCAGGTGATTATTTCAGTTCTTTCTACTCTTCTTCTCTAGCCACTAGAAGGGTTTGTAAGCTTCCTTGTCTAGGCATCCTCAGTGAGCAGTATTGTAAAAAAAACTTTACGCCATGCTATGACATCTTGAAGGATCAATAACAACAGTGTTTGTGATTTTAATTTTTTTAAACTAAGGAGGCATCACTGATACATACAGGCATTAATACGTACATACATACATACACTTATGTACATTTTCACATTACATCAGACAAAGATGTATGAACTAACAATGTCACTTGCATACAGCAAGATGGAAAATTCCATCTAAGGCAGACTTTATGAAAATGCTGCATAATGAAAGGTAAATAATTTGTCAGAACACAACCTGAGCCCTTAAACAAGCAGACCCTATAACTGTGCTCAAATGTTTACACTGTCAAAGAATGATTTTATATTCACACATATTTTTCATAATATATTTCTATATATGACAAAATTAATCTGTTTACATTATAAAAAATGATGTCATCTGGTTATATATTGTTTAACATTATAATATATAAAAAAGCTGACTTGTTCACATTTGATTATACTATCAATAACAATATTATACAATCAGGTAATATTTATCAGTCTAAGCTCTATAGGAACTAAAATATTATATGCACAAAAGATGACTGCAAAATACATCAATTCATTTTGTTACAGTGACAAACTATTTTTTGCTAAAAACACAACAAACACATGATGACATGCACTAACATCTAAGGAAATTGCTTCATTCTAATGTGCTCAGAAACATTTGTTTAAGGGCATCCCAGTTAATGATACCACACTCCAGTAACCACCCTTTACAAGATCTCACCTAGCAACGGTCCTTACTCAGGCCAGAGAATGTCGAGGTTCAGTAGGTTAGAGAACAGAAAACTGAGATTCAGGAACCTATTAGTGCTCATGTGAGTCCATCATTCTTTGCATATAGATGTGTGAATAGGGAGATTAAATGTGGACTGGGTTATGTTGTATTTCAAAATAAGGGAATAAATCTGAAGTTGTCCAGGCATGAGGATGGAGATGGATGCAGTTACTTTTCTGGTGAAATATCTGATCAGAAGTGATACATCACACATGGTGATTATGACAGACCGCTGCTTTGGAGAATCCAGAAACATGCCCCAGAAAGAAGAAGACTGAGCATGTCCATGGTTTTTCATGAGTGCATTGTCCATGGCATAAAAGTAAAGACAATGAAACTGTAGAATGACTAGAAAACTAGCAATGCAACAATTACTGGCTCAATGACTTTGAATAAAGATGTATTATACTGTCTGCTATGTCAGTGCCACCCCAACACCCCAATGATGTTGAGTGTGATTAGAATATGAATATCAAAAATATTAATGAGACGGTCTTGACATAAAAGGATAGGCTAGGACCTGTAACTCTTCAGGAAATACAGGTCTTATATTCAATGTATATATGTACATACTACAGCAAGTTTTGAACTTTAACATGTATGAAAGAGAACTTCTATAATTTCAAAAATTCAAATCTTCAACCTACAAACGAGATTTGTTCACAATTATCAAATGGTAGAACATGCTGTAAAAGGAGGGCCTCTTTTTTTTTAAAAAGGACAGATTTTCAAATGATAAAACATGCTGTAATACATGCTTGGGTAAACGAACAGGATAAATTTTCACACTGTAAAGCATGCTATAATAATGGCTAATATATAACAAGAACAATGCACACATGCAAACTACCAACCAAGCAATGAGGGAAAAAAATCTGACTAGAAGCAGTGACCTGTGTAGTTACAATGCAGCCAAACTAACAATTTGACTTGAGACACAGAACAAGTCATTATTACTCAGCCATGTTATTAAACTGATATAAATCACAAAATGTGCTGTTATAATTCAGTCAAGTTAGCAGAATTATTTAAATTACTGAAGCTGCTGTCAACTAATTAAACTGATTTAAATTATTTATGTGCCTTTTAGCTCACCCAAGTTAGTAAACTGATTTACATTACTGAATGTACTGTTATGACTCAGCCAAGTTAGTAAAGTCATTTACGTTACTGAATATGCTGCTATAACTCAGCCAAGCAGGTAAACTGATTTACATTACTGACTCAGCCAAGTTAGTAAAGTGATTTAGATCACCAAATGTGCTGTTTTCTGTGTGCTGGACAAACTTCTGAACTGAATGTGTCACAAAGAATGATGCAACACTACCTAGTGCTTCCTCTGTGCCTGTGTGTACTAAACTCCATCAAATTTAGCAAACAGGAAACAATGAGACTTGCACACAATAAAGTGATTGAGCATAATGTTGTATGGTTGGTGAGTAAGAGAATGACCATCTGGTATGATGAACAATTAACTAACCATGAAAGGACAATGCACTATCCACTCAGTCGTAAGAGATGCAATATGGCCGAATGGGTAGTGTCTTGTCATCCTGCAGTTAGCCATCTGCTCATCCTTCTGGAATCCATCGTTCAAATGACAGCCATCCATTTACTATCTTTCTTTCTGTCACACCTGGAGTACTTTGTACATTTCTTAGGCTAACCACACAACACCATGCTCAATACTAAACTCCATCAAGAGCAGATAACACTGACAACAGCAAGTTCTGCCTATATATACCAACATAATACAAGTTGTATTTTTTCTGGTGTTGTCTTCTCAGAGACAAATAAACCAGAAACAATCTATACATGGGCAGACTGGAGGATAAAACCATTTAGGGAAGTGGAGTAAAGAATGGAAACAATAGCCCCATGTCCATGACACAGCCTACATTGTGGGAGAAACTCGAAGCAGTTGTCACTCTTATCTCTGTATGGTTGGCACATGATGGTCAATCATGATTTGACTAATTTTACTGGACAAAAGTCTGAAGCAATCATCAGTTCACAGACTATGATCAAATGTTGTTGTGAAATCAGCAAATATATGCTTTCAAGAACACAGCAATCTTAAGAAAAATAATAAAATTACCAATATAGTGATTCTTGTACATAGATCAACTTTCTCAGTAAACACTCCATAATAAGTCTCAAACAACAACTGATGAATGAAGATAAAGCTGATGATAAAACTGATAATAAACGTAGGTAACTATTTTCTTATTTTTCTTCACATTCATTCTACTGATGAAAAAGATATGCAATTTTTTTTCCTCTGTATGCTGATTATCCCATGTTGTCATTTTGGCTATCAAGGAAGATTACTGAGATCTGAAACTTCCAGTTTCACTGAGTTGTCTTTTCTGCTGTTTATGAAGATTACTATATCAAAAAAGAAATTTCCATTAGGAAAAAAAAAAACAAAAAGCCATATTATCAAACTGTCTTTTCTGCTATCTATAAAGAAGATTATTTATTTTTAAAAAAAACTCACAATCTACAGTTGTCTTTTGGCTACATATGGAGAATTTTACCGTACTTAAAAGCAAACAAACAAACAAAAACAAACAAACAAACAAAACCAAACACAAACAGAGTGAGAGAGAGAGAGAGAGAGAGAGAGAGAGAGAGAGAGAGAGTCTTACTGAAATGTCTTTTCTGCTATCTACGGAGAAGATTACTATAGCAAAAAACTGCTATCTTTCTAAATCATCTTTTCTGCTATCTATAGAGAAGATGACTATAGCAACAAAAAAAATTGCTATCCTTCTGAATTATCTTTTCTGCCACCTGTGAAGAAGATTATTACTGCAAAAAACAACAATCCTATTCAGTTGTCTTTCTATTTTAAAGGAGATATTGTTGGAACAACAAAAATGCTCACAGTTTTTTTTCTCTTACTCTAATAAATGTACAGTTAATGCTCCATCTGCTTTGATCAAAAGCTGAAGACTACAACTGTCAGTGAAAGTTAATACTGACAAATTTTAACCTCTGACCTATTTCATGAGTGATATTTCCAGGTCATTTCTGACACTTTATGAACAATGACCACTTGTTTAGTCATAAAAAAGAGTGGGTAAATTCATGAAAAAATTATCTCTTCTTTTTATTATCCAACTGCTCAGATCATGTAAAAGCTTGCATCTGAGCAGAAACAAAATCGCACGTGTTCTAAAACTTCAAAAACAAAATCTCATGTCTTTTGTAACTCAAAAAAAAAAAAAAATCTCATGTCTTCTATTAATGATAATTTGAAAAATCTCCAAAATCGAGCTCCAAAAATACATGTGCTAGCAAAAATATGGCCTAGTATAACATCTTTGACATGAATGTTTGTATCAGTCCTGGAGACAACATTTATTAAGCAACACAATGTCAGCATGGGAAACCACAGAGCTGAATGCTGGTCCAAGCTATACTCCCACAATGTAGGTCAACTGATGTGTGCTATAGGCAGACAAAAGTAATATTCAGTGCCAAATGACTTTTTTAAAAAAAATAATAAAACATTTATTCTAGAACTAAAATACTGGGAAGGAACTTGGTCCAGTGTGGAGGCTGGTTGGTCCTGACAGCAGTTCTGTCTCTTGCACGTTTGTATGGCTGGTTACTGTTATCTTATAACCTATCATTACTAATAATTTGTGTTAAAACTGAAGCTTGTTTCATGTATAACAATCTATTATGAGCAGACTGTGACTACACACATTTTCAACCTCAGCTTTTCTTCTTCCATATCCACATGTGTTTGAAATGGTCATAGTTTCATAATCACTGGACTGATTTTTATGTGAGCATTCTGTTTTACCTTCATATAGATAGCTTCAGTGTGCCTCACCATGCCATTTTCTAAGGGAGTTTTTTCCCCTAAACACTATTATTACTTTTTTTACAGATGTATCAAATAGAGTGCAACTAATGAGGTCTGAATTCTATTTCCTTCAGCAAGAGAAGGCAGTTAATTATTGACTAAGATGCCTTTGCACTCTCTGCCTCTGTGACTTACTGGGCTAATAAATATCAGTTGCTCATCTCTCATACTGTCAGACATGGACTGAGTTTTATGTGTATGTGCTGCCAGGTCTTTTATTTATATATGTATTTTTGCCAATAGGCTGTCTAAAGTACACAGACTCATTTACTTCTGTGTATGCTTGCTGATAAGCTGGTCACAGCACACACTAAAGGCTTCTCGTAGTGTGTACTATAACCACCACATAAATCTTACCCACACAGCTACCCCAAAGATTATAATTTGCCTTCTTATAACCAGCCACACAAACACTGGTAAGACCTAGACCTCCCACACTTCTGGACCTGTGACCCTTTGGTAACTTTGACCTTGTACTCACCAAGGTGACAAATAAATGGTAGCAAATGAAATAAATGGCCACTAATGGTGCCACCTTCTCCCCAGTTTCATACATGGTAACATGCATAACTTCTATCCACCCTTTCTGGGTTAGGATTTGAAACATGGACATGAAGGCCTGCAAAAATGGGAGATAAGTGCACAAATATTATATAAGAAAAATGATATGACAATATTGTGCAAAACACGGTGGAAGAAAATGAAAAGACAGGTCAGTGACCACAGCTGAATATAGACATAATGTGTCTGAGATTAACCATGTTGAATTATGCATAAACAACATATGGAAAAATATAGACATGAGATAACAAGAGTTGCTGATGTGAAATGCTGATAGGTAAGATAATAATTTGCCAGAATATAATGAGAACTTAAATAAGGAATATATAGAACTACTGAGACAAGAGGGAGAGAGAGTGGGGGGGGAGAGAGAGAGAGAGAAAGAAAGATAGAGACAGAGAGAAATATAGAGACAGAGAGCTGAGACAAGAAAGTTATAGACTGAGACATAAGAAAACTTATGAAGCAATTTTCCCTTATATAAAATACACCTTTTTGCAAAAACATCTCACATAAGAATGTTTTTTAACTGGATGTGTAAAAAATGAGAAACTGACACCTTGTGATGGGTCACAGTACTTTTCCATTCAGTTATATGGTACAGAATGGAATGGTTTTGCAACTGGCACATTCAAATCAAGCAACATGCTGCCCTTTGAGATGAATTCATATCTAAAGATGGTCAGGCATCATTTATCAACTAAATGAACAAGAAGCTGCTCATGGCATGTGAATGCTGCCAGTAGGTACTTCACAAACTGATGCTGTTAGACACTTTGGAGACAACTGAAATGTCAATCAGAGAGCCTTTCAATGACTCCAGAAAACAGATGAGAACTTCTGCTTTGCCAAGAGGTGGCTGACTGTGCCAGAACCCAAAGAAATGATCATTTCCAGGGCAATGATCTATAGCTGCAGTAATGTAGCAACATCACTACTCCAAACAGGAGGCTTCTTTACTGGACTTGCTTCTATAAAGAAGACTGACAGTTCACATTCCCTTCAATTATGATCAGTGTCAAGCCCATTTCAACTCTTGGCCAGCATCTGGGTAAGTAGCCAGACTGATCTCTGGTTTCAGGAAGGGTATAAAGTTAGAATAGTGTTAGCAGATGATTTCGTCAGACGAAACAGCTCAAAATGAGGTGGGTTGGCACTGACTCATTTTCATACATGACGATGCATCATATTTCAGAGCAAATTTTGTCAACAATGAAATCTTATTTGTATGCATTTTCTGTCTATATGTGCAGTCCTGTCTCTTTGATAAATTTCACTAACAATGAAATGAATGCCCAAAGTGTAATACCTTGTCACATGTGGCAAACTTACTTCCCAAACATGAACCCTATGTAACAGGCTTGAGACATGTTAAGGAGTACTGTACGTGACATTCTAGTTTTTTCCTCAGACTCTAGATGATCTAGAGAAATCCCTGTAGTTTAGTGGAAGGCCATCTCACAGAACCAGTTGGACAGGCTTACAGCTACTGATCACACCACGCTGAAGCTTTTAAATGCTGCTGGCAGTCACACTCATTATTAACAATGATTACTCCTTTGAGAACTCATTAATTTCTGAATGTGGGCTAAAACAGTGACACCGTTAAAGGTTATTTTTAACATCTATTTCAATTTCTGAATGTTTTTCTCTCATATAAAACATAACCTGGCCATCCAATTCACTTTTCTTAAAAGTGAAGCTGAATATTTAAAAAATCATTGTTTTCCATTTCCCTTTCATATGATTTCTTAGTGATACTCCATTAAGCATGAAATATCCATTGCTTAAATTTTTGTGAGCAATGCAGATTTATTGTACACACTTAGAGAATAACATTATGAGCTATGAACACAGAAATGTAATGTTTATGACTTAGAAGTTCAAGAAATTCCAGTTGCATATCTGACAAATATGTTTTTATAAACATGAATTACAAATGTAACTGCTGATGAATACAGTGGTCTGTTTAGCACTGCATTATGGGAAAAAAACATGTATAAATGCAAAAGTAACAAAAGCTGTGAGTATATCCTCAAAACACAGCTTACATCCACATTACTAATGCCAGTCCACAATTTTAAAAAAAAAGTCTATTAGAGTCCAGTATTCACCTCTATGCTGGAATACATAACTAACTAATGCTTTTATTTGCCACAATTCATCTGACTTTCATGACTAAAGCTATTTACTGTGAAATTTTTTTTCCTGTAAAAAATTATATCAAAGTTAACTGAGTTACACGGTGCACTCCCTTCACTTTTTCCCTTCACATCCATCAGAAGGGCAGGAAATAAGCATAATGTGTTTAGTATGTTACAAGTCTCATGGGAAGAGCTCACTCAAGCAACCTGTACAGCTTTGTGATGAAGAAGCAGAAACATCTCAATAAGAAACTTCTTAAATAAATGATGCTGCCCTACATGGAGTGCAGAAAGTGAAACAACACTTTACGCAAACAGTTGTAGGAAAAAAAACACCTACATATTCAGTTACACTTTACATAAGCAAAGTACACATCTGTGTTAAATGAAAAAAAAACAAGATCAAACCCTAATGCATAAAACACTTTACACAATATACACATGTGCTACATATACACATCCTGATTTACTTTACACAGTAAACACTTGTGCTATATGTACACATACAGTTCTTGTTCTGCTTTACACAAAGTCCACAATTATGCTTAAGCTACAACAAGCATACTTCATTTCAGAGGCCAGAAAGTGTGTCAAGAGAAACAAATGCTTTCCAATCCCACTGCACATAAACTATCCATTCTGAAAGACTGTACAGTACATATTATCTAACACTGAAAATCTGACACTAAATTCCATTACCAAAATTCAACAACTATTCATACCACACATGATGGAATCATTTACAAGAAGTACAGAAAATTGAAAACTTTGTCCAGAGAAGGTCCTGGGTTTTATATACAAAGCTTCCTTTTGTCACTTCCAGTATTTTTGAGCTTTCCTACAGAGAACTCAGTAACATTCCCATAGATGAGAAATTGAAATATTCTAACATGGGATGTGGAACTGGCAACTTTTTCATATATCATTTTTCACTTACTACACTGACAACTATGTACAGATTGCTCTGATGTGCCTCATTTCATTTGCTAAAGCACACAGTAAAAATTTCAAGAGATAAAAACAGCCTATGTTTGTCAGTATACCTGTAGCTCCATACAAACTTACTTCTTACATTCTTCCTGTGCCGTTAAACATCACATAGGGCTCGTGTGGTAGTTCGCCAAGTTTTCCTGTCTTCAGTAAGCTTTTCAATCCTATCAAGGGATGTTATGCCCACTAAACTGGGCTCACTTAACACTGTTCTCTTTAGAGTTTCATGTGGTCGACCTCTTTTTCTTTGGCTTGTTGTGTTCCACTTGATAGCTTGTTTTGAGATTCTCTGATTGTTTCTTCTCATCATGTGACCGACATATGTCCATCTTCTTTTTCTGGTCACCTATAGGACAGGTTG
This sequence comes from Achatina immaculata, assembly GCA_009760885.1. NCBI lineage: Eukaryota > Metazoa > Mollusca > Gastropoda > Stylommatophora > Achatinidae > Lissachatina > Lissachatina immaculata. The sequence goes on from CM019707.1 coordinate 3,679,215, forward strand.
TTGTTTGGTTATCTCTTATCTCTGCATTTTTCTTGAATTCGTTCCACTTTATACAGAGTATTTTCCTTAGGCATTTGTTTTCAAAAGAGTCTAATTTTTTGTCTATTTCTTTAGTTGTTTTCCAGCTTTCACATGTATAAATGAAGTTGGAATTACACTTGAATCGAATAATCTTAACTTGGTTTTTGTGCTTATAACTTTTGAATGCCATATATTCTCAAGATTCTTGAAGGTCAATGCTGCTTTTGCAATTCGAATTCTAAATTCCTTTCTGGTGTCACCATCCTGGTCTATGTAGCTACTGAGATATGCAAATTGGTTTACTTCTTCAACAGCTATTCTTTCTATGTATATTTTTCCTTCATAATTAAAGAGAAGTTTCATTATTTTGTTTTATCCTTGTTAATTTCCAAGTCCTATTTTTCTAGCCCTTGAAAACGGGTATCTGTTTTTTTCTTGCATCAAATTCACATTGTCACTGATAAGAGTTATGTCATCTGCAAAATCAAGATCTTCTAGTTGGTTCCCATATACCCAATCAATGCTCATTTTACCTGTGCAATATTTTTTCATTATGAAGTCTATGGCAAGTCTAAAAAGCAAGGGAGATAATATACATCTTTGTTTCATGCCTGTTTCAATCTGGAGCCATTTGGTCATTCCTTCTTCTGTCTTGACTGCACAAACATATCTGTTTGTAGAGGTCTTTAATGATGTTGACAATCTTAGATGGTATTCCATATAGAATTAAAATTCTCCACAATGAATCTCTGTGTATGCTATGCTATCAAATGCCTTTTTAAAGTCTATGAAGTTCAGGATTAATGGTTTTTCTTTTTCAATATGTATTTTCTTCAAGTATTATTCTTAGAGTAAATATCTGGTCAAGACAGCTTCTCCCTTTTTGAAGTCCTGCTTGTTCTTCTCTCATTGCAATATTCACTATATCTTTAATTCTATTTGGAATAACTTTGCAAAATACTTTTGACACAACTGATAGTAAGGTTACTCTTCTCCAGTTATTACAGTCACTAAGGTGAACTTTTTGGCAACACAAACTGCATTATGCATAATTGTGAAGGTGAACTAACAGCTGTGAGAACAACTTGGTATAGTGATAAAGCATGTTGACAGTGAGCAAATAGCTCTAATTTCAATATAAGACATGGATGATTTATTTTGTTTTTTTTTTCTTCAAAATTTGCAATTTTATTATTTATTCTCAAAATTATTTTCATTATCTGACACCATCTAGTTCCTTAAAATGCTTTGACACAATATATATATATATATATATGATCTTCATCTTACATCCTTCCTGTGCCATTAAACACAGGGCTTGCATGATAGTTCACCAAGTTTTCCTGTTTTTGGGGAGTTTTTCAACCTCATCAAGAGATGTTGTGCTCACTAAATGTGCCTCTCTTAACAATGTCCTCTTTAGAGTTTCATGTTGTTGACCTCTTTTTCTTTGGCCTGTTGTGCTCCACCTGATAGCTTGTTTTGGGATTCTCTGACTTTTTCTTCACATGACCGACATATATCCATCTCCTTTTTTCTGATTGCCTATGAGACAGGTTGTTATATATATATATAAAAGATAGTCCCATAGCAAATTGCCATATTGGTCAGAAAAAAAAATTTCCTGCTCAGCTGGAGATTCGAACCCTTGACCATTTGGTTGCTAGGTGAGTGCTCTAACCACTATGCTAGCCAGTCATTCACATATATTTTTCCCCTATATCAAAAGGGTTTAAAGGTTTATAATTTATGATTTGTGACAATAAGTAACACTGTTAGTGTAAACACTAAAAAAATGTAAAGATAAAAGAAATTTTATAACCTGCCCATTACAGAAATGAATTGAACTTGCAGTTTTAACATTCAGCAGCTAGTACTGAGTTGTAGATATACCTGATGCAATAAAATAATAAATATGAATTTTTCTCTTGATAGGCTAGCAAAGAGTTCATCTAGTGTGGTGGCACCAGTTACTTATATCGATGTGGTGGTATCTGTTGTGACTATCATGCATTTAGTAATACAGATAAAAGCCCATAGCTCCAAATGCCAAGCCCTTGTGATTATTCAAAGAAAAACAAGCAGGCAAGTTATGATGAGGATGGTGGCAAGTCCAGGTGACCAAAGAAAAAAAAAAAAAACCTTTTTCAATATGGGAGATGTTGATTATTTCTGTCAAATTCTCTTATGCTGACTGAATAAAATAACAATCCACACATAAAACACATGGAGTTATACCATAATACAAGTTGTGTGTTAAAACTCTGACTCAGTTATTAAAGCTAACGTCAGTTATCACCTCCATGGTGAAGTAAAGTAAAAAGTTATGAGACATTCAGGATACATCTCTCACCTGGGCCTGCCATCACATATATGGGTAAACTGATCATAGCATGAGGTGTGGAAGGGGGAAGTGCTTGCTAGACGCAGTTAAGTGTACTCACCACATTGACAAACAAATGGAAGATGATAAAGTAAACAGCCACAATAATCTGAATACTAGGATCTGTCAGACTGTTCATGAGATCATTGGACACATCTATCCAGCCCTCTGAACACATGATTTGGAACATGGACTTAAATGCCTGCAGCAGATAGTCACAGGGAAATAGAGACTGCCTGTCAATACCTGGATTTTATTAATCTCTTTTTTTCCTTCTCTCTCTGGCTGCTCTAAGTTAAATAACTGCAGCATACAGTCACAGGGAAATAGACACTGCCTGTCAATACTCCTCCATTTCTGACTGTACTACCTTAAAATGTCTACAGCATACAGTCAGAGAGAAATAAAGACAATGTGTCAGCACCTGGATAACATTGCTTTTTTTTTTTTTTTTGGCTCTCTCTAAAATTCTAAAAAAAAAAATGTTTTAACTTATAATACATTCTCCAGACAGTCAAAGAGAGAAATAATAACACATGTCAATATCTGTAATATACTGCTCATTCTCTTTAACTACTCTGAACTAAATACCTGAAGCAGACAGTCATAGAAACAGAGACAGCCTATGAGTACCTGGATTATGATTTCCCTGTCTCATCCTCTCTTTCTTTAACTGGTCTAATTTAAACAACTTCAGCAGATGGTCACAGAAACACTTGTTGCCTGTCAGTATTTGGATTCTCTCTCTCTCTCTCCTTCCAGTATACAGATTATTGCAAATATCACAGAATCTTCATTCCCCCCCCCCTTAAAAAAAAGAAAAACAACTCATCTTCAATAAAATAAGGCTGGACCAATAAAAACAAGGTTGTAAATTGCTGACACTGATTTTTCCATTGAATCAATTCAAGATTCTAATTAACAGAAGAATATGAATCATCAAATACACACTCACAGAAGGAAAAAACATTCTTATTTTGAAACATAAAGAACTGCAACTAAAGCTGAGACCTGTTAAATGCTATGTATACTTCACTCTTCTCTATAATTTAGATGCAAGGACATTAAACAACAAAACAAACAAGAAAATTTAGGCCTTGAAATGTGGATATAAAGAAGAATGGAATGCATTTTACAGAAAGAGAACACAAAGAAATAATAAATCAATTTAGACTGAAAACAGATGTAATGAAAAACATAAGAACCAGACAGTTAAAATATTTTGATCATAATAAAAGGCACAGCACAAAAATGACAGGGTGTCTGAGTGGTAAAGTGGTTAGTGCACTGGTCTCTCATGGCGAAGGTCAGGGATTCAAATCTAGCCAGAGGCAACCCAGTCACCCAACTGTAGAAATGGGTACCCGACTTCCTTCTGGAGTTGGGGAAGGAAAGGCCAGGCGTGATACTGACTATATCACCCTCTAGTATGCTGACAGGTCAAGGAAAATATGAGCACTAACACCATATGCCTCTAAGGCATGACAGGATTACCTTTATCTTTACCTTTTACAAAAATGACAACCATACTTAGTAGTACATAGGTGAGACTGGCTTACGGTTAGGAGATCGATTTCGCCAGCATCTCAATGATATTTCTAAGAGGGTCTGGACACCTGTGGCTAAACATTTTTGCCTTAACAACCACAGGGGTAAACAGGACATTTCTGTCAGTGCGATCCGCTCTTGTTCTGCTGATGTATGATCTTGGAGGGTCCTGGAACAGCGCATTATTTTCCAGGCTGACTGTCTCCACCCAACTGGAATTAACAATGTCTTCAGCTTCCTTTAACTTCTTTAGTTTTCCACTGGCCTTTTTTTTTTTAACTCTATTTTCTTTCTCCATGCTACCCCTCCCTACCACCACCCTATTTTCTTCTCCGCCAACATATTGGTGTATTTAGGGTCTTGTCCTATTGACCAATTTCACATTTTCTCCCTGCAGGTGTTTATATTCTTCATTCACTATCTCCCCGCGTCCCCTTTTCCCTCCCCCTCCCCCCGACACCTCTAGCGGCCATCATGTTTCTATTGCCTTCCCCCCACCCCTTTCTCCCACTTGTTCTCCTCCCCTCTCTCCACCTCTTCTTCACGACTGGCTCTATCGGGCATCTTTTGTTCAGAGACAGCGTGGTCTTTCCTTCTCTCTTCTACTACACACTTTTCTGTCCTGACTCGGAGGAAGACATTTCAGATAAGTTATTCATGTTTTTGTCTTGTTTTGTATGTATCCTTGAATAAAGCTCATGCCGAAATATCGGATGTTGTATGTTTTTCATTTATACATTCTCATACTTTCTATTTGTTTTTTCTCACCTTACTCACTCCCTCCCTCACTTTGTAAAACTGCACCATACACCTCTATCTACCTTATTTATTTCAACCAGTTTTACTGCAGTCGCCATCCCTTTTATCAGCCATACTTAGGAAAAGTTGAAGAAAAAACCACAAGGACATGGACAGGTGGACAATGTCAAAAAGTGGATGATTATGCATTGTGAAGAATCGACAGAATAAGATGGAGATCCATTTCATCCACTCTATCATGGGACAATATAATGATGCAAATTATATAAGAGATATGTTCACGACCAACTAAAATATGTTTATGTGAAAGTCTGTAAACAAATAACTAGGAAATATTTATTTCCTTGTACTTCAAACTGCAATAGAGGATAAGTTACTATAAATGCCAAATAATAACTAGAAAATACTACACAAAATCAGTTATAAAATGTAAAAGTAAGGGGTTTTTTTAATTGTTAAATTTCAATTACAATTTCTCCTAATCAGCAATGGTAGCTTCTGCAACTGTAGCTGAACTTCCTAATGCTCTGTGACTAACTGCTGAAGTTCTACAACTATTTTCTTGAAGGAAGTTTCATATGCTTTCTATTGCCAATTTTTGCATCATAAATCTCATGACAGCAAAATTCACTATTATTTATGAGTTGTATTTACCTTAGCAAAATGACTAAACTAGTGATCATTACTGAATGCCCATTAATTCTTCACCAAAGTTTTAAAAAAGCAAACCTAAGATTCTTTCTTGTTACACTGTTTTCTTCTGCTGGGCCTGTCTTTATCATTGGTGGTACCAACAGTGACTTTAATATTCTATTTAGAAGCTCTTTAACACCCTCCATCCTAAGCATTATAACAATAAAAATTATATAAACTAGGAAAAAAGTAGGAACAGCTTTATTACTTAACGACTACAAAGTTGTGATGTTTCGGCATGAGCCTTAATCATACAAACACATACAGGATGAAGAATTAGAGAGAGGAGATAAAGTATAGATTCACATGAATCCTATGTTAAAAAAAAATAAATAAATAATATGAATAGAGCACTTAGCTTGAAAGAATATGTAGATTTTCCGACACTTGTTCAGAAATGTCTTGAAAGAATATGGAGCTTTTTTGACACTCCACTGCAGTGCTTCATGTAAAGTTGTATACTTATATGCTAATTATTGTGTTACAAAAAAATTGCTTTGCCAAACAGACTTTCTAGAATTTACTTATCTGTTTATTATTTACATTTTTATTAAATCCCTAAACTATTATTTACTGTTATTTATTAACATTGCTGTACAGTATACTGCAATGCTATATAGTTTCACAAAATTTATGGGTTGTATTATACATCCTTGTTACTGTACTTATGTCTTGAAACATACATAACGCATATAATTTATATGCATTTTATATACAGTTTGAAATAATGAATACTATTTCATTCCATCACAGCCATAGACATGGTGTACGCACTGAAATGCCAGGGTCACACTATGTATGGTTCCAGCGGTTAAGAGCCTTCACCGTAGCCAAAATAATGAATTATCTTATATCTTATATCCTTCCCGTGCCGTTAAACGTCACATAGGGCTCGCAAAGTAGTTCACCAATTTTTCCTGTCTTCGGCGAGTCTTTCAACCTCATCAAAGGATTTTATGCCTGTTAATTTAGCCTCTCTTAATAATGTCCTCTTCAGAGTTTCACGCGGTCTGCCTCTTTTTCTTCGGCCTGTTGTGTTCCACTTGATAGCTTGTTTTGGGATTCTCTGATCATTTCTTCTCATCAAGTGACCAACATATGTCCATCTCCTTTTCCTGATCACCCATGAGACTGGTTGTTGTTCAGCCATCTGTCTTATCTCTGCATTGTTCCTAAATTCATTCCACTTGATGCCGAGTATTTTCCTTAGGCATTTGTTTTCAAAAGAGTCTAATTTCTTTTCTATTTCTTTAGTTGTTTTCCAGCTTTCGCATGCATAAATGAGGGTGGATATTACATTTGAATTGAATAGTCTTAACTTTGTTTTTGTGCTTATAACTTTTGAATTCCATATGTTCTCAAGATTCTTGAAGATTGATGCTGCTTTTGAAATTCTGATCCTAACTTCCTTTCTAGTGTTACCATCCTGGTCTATGTAGCTGCCAAGGTATGCAAATTGATTGACTTCTTCAATATCTGTCCCTTCTATGTGTATTTTTCCATTTTGATTGAGAGGAATTTTCATTATTTTTGTTTTGTCCTTGTTAATTTCAAGTCCTATTTTGCTAGCCAGTGAAGACAGGCTATCTGTTTTTTCTTGCAATGAATTATACTTAAGTATAAAATGAAACATTACAAGAAATATATCTGTGTTCTCCCCCTCAAATGATAAGTGGGAATTTATCTCATCCATATATAGTTCACCACCATGATTAATCAACCATGAGATGCGAAATGATGTATATTAGAATGACACATCTGAGTCCCCACATGTTAAGATTTAGATGTGTACCACCATGCCACTAAAAGATATGCTAAGACTGGGATGTGTACCATGTTACTGAAAGATGTATTAAGACTAAGATGTGTACATTGTAACTAACAGATAAGTTAAGACTGAAATGTGTACCAAATGTTAAGACAGAGGTGTGTAGTATGCCATTAATACCATATGTTAAGACTTAGATCTGTACCATGTCAATAACAGATATATTAAGACTGAAATGTTTATTTTGTAACTAACAGATATGTTAAGACTGAAATGTTTATTTTGTAACTAACAGATATGTTAGCAGTGAGATTTGTACAATCATGTCACTAACAACAGTTGTTAAGTCATCCACATGAGAAATCATCAAACACAAAGATTGAGATACACAGAGAATGACTGAATAAGGCACTTCATCATTTCAGGAGGAAATGAGGGCTAAAGTTTAAAATAGAAAACATAAACATAAAGATCCTGGATTTTGCAACACAAACATTGTTTGCTGTTACTGTGGCCAGTCATGCAAATCCAATACTGAAAATCAAAAAGTTGATCTTGGTAAACTCCACAACAGCTAATATCTACCTGAACTAAAGCCATTTCCCTTATTTTATTGGATTTTTGTGAGGATAACACCAAAAAATTCCATTAACCTCAGTTTTTATGAACCATCTTACATCCTTCCCGCGTCATTAAACGTCACATAGGGGTCGCATAGTTGTTTGCCAATTTTTCCTGTTTTTTGCGAGTTTTTCAACTTCATCAAGGGATGTTATGCCCGCTAAACTGGCCTCTCTTAACAATGTCTTCTTTAGAGTTTCACTTGGTTGACCTCTTTTTCTTCAGCCTGTTGTGTTTCACTTGATAACTTGTCTTGGTATTCTCTGATTATTTCTTCTCATCACATGGCCGACATATGTCCATTTTCTTTTTCTGATCACCCATGAGACAGGTTGTTGTTTGGTCATCTGTCTTATCTCTGTGTTGTTCTTAAATTCATTCCACTTTGTACCAAGTATTTTCCTGAGGCACTTGTTTTCAAAAGAATCTAATTTGTCTCTTTCTTTAGTTGATTTCCAGCTTTTGCATGCATAAATGAGGGTGGATATCACATTTGAATTGAATAATCTTAACTTGGTTTCTGTGCTTATAACTTTTGAATTCCATATGTTCTCAAGATTTTTGAAGGACACTGCTGCTTTTGCAATTCTAATTCTAACTTCCTTTCTGGTATCACCATCCTGGTCTATGTAGCTGCTGAGGTATGCAAATTGGTTTATTTCATTAACAGCTGTTCCTTCTACATATATTTTTCCTTCCTGATTAATAAGAAGTTTCATTATTTTTGTTTTGTCTTTGTTAATTTCAAAACCTACTTTGCTAGCCAAGGAAGACAGGGAATCTGTTTTTTTTTTTCCTGCATCGATTTCACATTGTCACTGACAAAAGATATGTCATCTGTAAAATTAAGATCTTTTATTTGGGTCCCGTGTTTTACCTGTACAGCATCTTTTCATATAAAATCTATTGCAATTCCATAAAGCAATGGAGATAGTATCATTTTTTCATGCCTGTTTCAATATGAAACAATTCACTCATTCCTTCTTCTGTGTTGACTGCACAAACGTATCCATTGTAGAGATCTCTAATGATGTTGACAACTTTAGATGGTATTCCATATATTTATGAACCAGTCCCTATTAAAAAGCACTTCACCGAAAGCAAAATTTCTTGACTTCATTTTTTTTTTTTTTTGCACAATCTCAAAAAGTGACCTCATTGGCTGAGTGGTTAAGTGCTTGGTCTGGTGGTACCATGTTCAAATCCCACACCACACCAAAAAGACTCCATGGTCTACTCAGTCTCTAAAAATGGGTACTAGAGAAATCTGGGAAGCTAAATGTGGCCAAGCATGATACTGACCATATCACGCTTTCATGTTCTGGAAATACAGGCCCAACTTTGTATCCCCAATATGCCTTAATGGCATGGAAGTGGTCATTTTACCTTTACCTTTACAATCTCAAAATTGCAGTGACAGACAAATGATGAACATTCTGCCTAAAGTAAATTAGTACTTTCAAGTGCTAAAACTGTAAAGTCAAAATCAAAACAGAATGAATGAACACACTTTATTTTCAAAGAGTGAAAAAAAACCGAGGATCTTTCATCTTCCAACTTTCATCTCTGAACTTTCATTCTATTGCAAACAGATAAATTGGCTGGTGCATCTTGATGACAATCTATGTGTTAATCTTTCACCCTTTAGGCCATGTAATGAGACATTGAGTGTATAACACCAAGCACAGAGTTTACATTAACAAGTGTCCCTATATTTATTTTAAGTGCATGTTTAAGACTATTATGAGATTCCAAAATGTAAATTGTGTAATATGTCACAGAAACTGTGACAGCTGGTCAAGTGTGTCACAATACAAAAAGAAAAAAAGACTGAAACCCCAGTGTAAAATGATGCTTAATGATGACAACATGAAAACTATACAAGAATACTATACACGCAGACAATAGTTACTCCACTGGAATATCAACACATAAATCATTAATGGTGATAAAAGATGATGCTGTTCCTTTTAACCTCACTCGTTGTTGGTGGGGAATCACCTAATGAAGTTTACCAATTCTTACTGCCTTCTGTTTGATTTGTAAAACCCTCATAATCCTTGCTACCTGTCTCATACAATCTCATTAGTTTACAAATCTTCAGTACTAAAATGACTTTAAATGATTTCACTAATCCCTGCTACTTTTGTCTTATACAAACCCAATTGTTTTCTAATCTTGCAACCTCTATCTTTTACAATTTAAACAGTTTACCAATCTCAATCCTTGCTCTCTGACTTTTATAATACAGGTAGCTCACCAATCATTGCCATCCACACATTTTTCACTCACATATCTCACTTGGTTCTAAGGACTGTAATAACCGGAGGTGGGGTGGAGGATAAGCTCTCCACTTCAATTAAATGCTTCCAAGGCATGTGTCTCAAATAGCCTCTGACAGTCTAAGTCCAGCTCCTGGCCTTCTTGTGGTGGAATTGTTTAAACTGACAGGAGAAGAGGCGAAAGGTGAGTATCTGGTGCTTTAAAACCAGACACCTCGGGTAGATGTGACTCGTTAGTCTTTGTTGGTAGCTCATTTAAGAGAAGGAAAACTCTGATTTCAAACCCCCTGCCGTCTTGTAGGGTAGGCTCTGGCCAGAGTCAAAGGCTAGTGGAGTAAACCATAAACAAACCGGTGGAAGGCAAGAGAAACCAACACTATACATTCCCAAGAACAATCATAACAATCCACAATTCTTTGAATCTTAACGATGTTAATGGGGGTTACAGTGGAACCACCTCATCCGGTAGAAACCATCACGTGTGACAGGTGATACCAGATCATCATCCAACTACTGTACGCAAATAAAACAAAAGCAACACCACAGTAATTGCAAAATGAAACATTAGAACATTAACAGAACTTGGAAAACTGGAAAACACTGAACAAGAAATGAAAAGAATGGAAATTAACATCCTTTTTGTTTATGTGAAATGAGATGGACTGGAGCAGGAAGCAGAGATAGTAAAGACTTAAAAATAATATATTCCGGGGAAACCAGCATAGAAATGGAAATGGCATAATATTTGATAAGAAGACAGCAAGAACTGTGAAAAGCTTCTGGTGCATATCAGACAGAGTGTTAATGGTTAAATTACAGGGCCATCCAATAGACACAAATAATAACATACGTAACCAGACAGATTACATTATGATCAGGAACTCACTAATATCCGTGAAAACAAGACCAAGCGCAGATTGCAACAGTGACCATATCCCAGTCATAAGAAAAGTGGGAATCAGGCTAAAGAGGTTAAAAGTAGCAGCTAAAAACAAAGAATTAGATAGAGAGCTGTTACAGAAAGATAAAGCAATACAAGAACAATATAGGACCATAGTACATAACAGATATAATAATATTCTATCACTCACTTTAACAAAGAGAGATGACAAGTACTGATATACTATCACTTATTTTAACAAAGAGAGATGACAACTACTAATATTCTAGCCCTAGGTTTCACAGAGAGTGACAACTACTATACTATTCCTGGATTTAACAGAGATGGACAAGGACTAATATTCTATCGCTTAGTTTAACAAAGAGAGATGACAACTACTAATATTCTATCACTTAGTTTAACAAATAGAAATGACAACTACTATTCTATTCCTGGATTTAACAGAGATGGACAAGGACTAATATTCTATCACTTAGTTTAACAAAGAGAGATGACAACTACTAATATTCTATCACTTAGTTTAACAAATAGAGATGACAACTACTATTCTATTCCTGGATTTAATAGAGATGAACAAGTACTAATATTCTATCACTTAGTTTAACAAAGAGAGATGACAACTACTAATATTCTATCACTTAGTTTAACAAATAGAGATGACAACTACTATTCTATTCCTGGATTTAATAGAGATGAACAAGGACTAATATTCTATCACTTAGTTTAACAAAGAGAGATGACAACTACTAATATTCTATCACTTAGTTTAACAAAAAGAGATGACAACTACTAATATTCTAGCCCTGGGTTTCACAGAGACTGACAACTACTATTCTATTCCTCGATTTAACAGAGATGAACAAGTACTAATATTCTATCACTTAGTTTAACAAAAAGAGATGACAACTATTAATATTCTAGCCCTGGGTTTCACAGAGACTGACAACTACTAAAATTCTATTCTTGGGTTTACTTAAAGGAGACTGACAACCACAAAAATTCTACTCCAAGGTGGAATAAAGCTGCTGAAATTCTTTGTAGGATACCGGATCAGTGTGGAAGTGAAAACACCAAAGTTTATGAATGGGTCTTCTCTAATCATGACTTGCATGTTGTTGATGTGAGCCTGTGTGCTCGACACTGATGACCAACCAGGCTGAGCTTTAATGGTCACATCTTTTCATTCCCACAGTAAACCTTTCTGCCTGTTCAAAATTTTTCACTGAATGCTACATCCCAAGGTGAATTTCAATAGGTCTCTCTCTCTCTTTTACAGATGCACGCACACACATACACATGGGCCCTATCCCTCCAAACCTAAAGAAATCTAACTGCTGCAAATTGTTCAACATTGGTGCAGTCCCAAAGCAGACCATCCACGTTTATCTGACCTTAGCTTCAACTAGATTTTAGGCAGAGCACTGCACTTGTTCAAACTATCAATCAGCCACTCCGAACATGTCAGATTGCATCAACTTCTACCTGTTGTGGTTACCATGTAATTTTCAAACAGCCTTTACTTTTTTTTTTTAATTCTCCCTCATATATACTTCTCTCTGATCAAACAATGAGAGAGACATGTAGATAAGCCCTTTGTCTACCTGATAATGAGAAGGAAATTCAATGAAACAGCCCATGCCTTAGATTTATTTTCACACACATGGTAGAGAGCAGATCTACTTTCACAGATGTAGCAGAGTATAGATTTATTTTTACAAAGAAAAGAATACAGATCTATTTTCACACAGAGAAGAGTACAGATCTATCTTCACATTCATAGCACAGTACACATCTACTTTGACATGCATAAAAAAGTACAGATTTACTTTCATGCACACAGCAGAGTACATATCAACTTTCACACATACACAGTAGAATACATATCAACTTTCACACACATAGCATAGTACAGATTTATTTTCATACACATGGCAGAATACAAATTTATTTCTGCACACAGAGTACAAAACTACTTTAAACACAGAAAGTAGGACAAATATCTACTTTTACACACAATATACAGCACAGATATACTTTCACATAAAGATTACAGTACAGATCTACTTTCAGAGCTAAGGACAGATTCACTTTCACACATAGAATACAGATAAATTTCACTAACGGACTGAACACAGATATAACAGAATTTTTTAAAACACATGTTACCAAGACAGAGATGGAAAGACAACACAGAAGAGGATATAAAGAAACTGGTGTCACCAACTGGAGAAAGAAGATTAGGAATAGAGAGGAATGTAGATGAACTTTATCTGCAGCAATGAGCCTTAATGGCTTAGAAAGCTGAAGAACAAGAAGTAACGGATGTCATTCTGAGAATGAAAATGTTTGTCTAATAACGCAAATTAAAATGGCATTTTCGAGAGACAGAGAGAGAGAGAGAGAGAGAGGAGGAAGGGAGAAAGAGAGAATGATGATGATGATGATGAATAAAAATGTAAGTCAAATGTTAGTGTTCTATTGATACTGTTATAAACAGAACAGTATTGATTATGTTGCAGCTAGTAACACACTAGATGGTACTAACCAGTAACATATTACATTATATTGTAACTAGTAACAGACTGAAAAATAATGTAACCAGTAACAGACTTGATGGTGTCTTAACTAGTAAAAGACTTAATGGTACAGTGACCAGACTGGATGATTTTGTTAATACTCATAGACTGAATGGTACAAATAATAGCACAAAGTGAACAATACAGGATTATTCATAAATCTATGAAACATTTAGAAAATTTGCAACAAATAAACTAGATAACAGATCATGATTATTCTCATGCCAAGAGAGAGAGGAACTCTTCAAGTTTTTAAAAAATAAAGCCACTGTGATTGCTCCCGTGGTTTTATATTGGCAGAGATGTCCAGGGCCAAGTGAAGTGGAATCATGTAAGAGATGCTTACCAGTGAAGCCCCTGCCCTCATTCCGGAATTTCGCATACCACTTCTTGACACTGTTGAAAACAGGTGCTGCCTTCTGGCACTCGAAATCATTGCTGCACAGTCACAACGGATGAGGTTCTTGTGTATTCCAAAACACAAAATGACCGCTCACATTTACTGAACACCATATTTGCTACTGCTGTCTCCTAATGGCAAACCATGAGAGCTATGCATGCAGGTTTTTTTTTTTTTTTTTAAACATGACGAGTCTCTCTCTCTCTCTTGGTGCAAGAATAATCAGGATCTTTTATGTAGTTTATTTGGTGCGATGAAAGGATGTTGAGCAATAGAGGGCTCACCTGGGCAAGAGCAGAAAAAAAGGAGAAGGACAAGCATTTGTGGAAAACCCTTGCGGAAGCCCCATGTGCCCTGGGCACTTAAGGTTCAGAGAGAGAGAGAGATTTGTTGCAAATTTTAAAAATGTTCATGGACATATGAATAACGCTGTATAATTAATTTTTTTAAAAATGAACAGTATAGTAACTAGTAATAGGCTGTATGATGTAAGAGACTGAATGATGCTTTAATAAGTAAGTGACTGGATGATAGTAACTTATGATGTAAGAGACTGAATGATGCCTCAGTAAGTAAGTGACTGGATGATAGTAACTTGTGAATGAGAAAAATAATGGCTGACCTGATCAAATGTCTCGAACTTTTTAAATCCCTCAATAAAACAAAACAGCTGAAGACTGATGCTGGAGGCAATAATAAGCAGGCACATGGTGAACAAGATCAGGCTGCCCAGCTTCTTTGGTGGGCCAAAAATCTGTTCCAGGTAGCAACACAAATAAATGGTAAGAAAATAACGTACACCATTTTCTTTTTTTGTTCAAAATGGCACAAATGATCATAAACAACAGGAAAAGCTTTTCTACAATTTTCACATTTACATAAATGTATTCTTCACACAAAAATGTTATAATACTAAGAAAATAGTTTGATAGTTTCTTCCTGTCTGGTACCATGAAGTTTCAATAAAACAGATGTAAAAAAATCTCCATCTAACATAACTGCAAGCATTTCTCTCTATCTTCAATCTACAATCTAGGCTCTCCTGTGCTTTGTAGATTCTGTCAGAAAGGTCTCTATAAGGCCTTGCCTCTGTCTTGGTTGTCTGCTATGAGGAATCTCCACCTTGCTTGTTTAATCTCAAAATTTATGTCATTTTCTGAGTCCAACCTGGTCTCTCTTTCTTTCTCTCTCTCTCTCTCTCTCTATATATATATATATATATGCCAAGCAGGGTTTAGAAAAAGGAGAAGCTGTATTATCACTGCAATTATTTCTTCTTCTTCCATATTTGAGTACTGGTTGACTAGTTGGTCATTTTATATCTGCAGCCTTGTTAAAGATATTGTCTTCTCCAGGTTTTATTGATCAAACTTTCACTCTAAAAACTATACTGGAAGAGTGTATTGGAAGCGTTCATACTGAACTTCATCAACTTTAAAAGGGCATTTGACAGAACACTCAGAGACACTGCGGAACATCTTGAGATAGTATGGAATACAATCAACATCATAACAGACACACACGGTGGCTATTTCTGCACAGTTAACACAGAAAAGGGACTGAAAGAATGGTTCCAGATTGAAACTGGTGTGAAACAAGGATGCATTCTACCTCCCTTGCTATTTGGAGCAGCCATTGAATTGACTTCATAGTGTTAAAAAAAATGCTGTACTGGTAACACTGGCATTGAATGGGTACTGGGGACTCTGCTAGAGGACCCTGATTTTGCAAATGATATGGTGCTTATTAATGAAAATGTGGAAATGATGCAAGAAAAAAAAAACAGATGCCCTACACTCAATGGCTAGCAAAACAGAACGTGAGATGAACAAAGAAAAGGGAAAAATAATGAAGAACCTAGTCGCGCAAAAGAAGAAAGTATATTTGGAAGGAACAGCAATAGAAGAAGTAGACAATTTTGTACATCTCAAAAGTTAAATGATCAGGAAGGAGGCACAAGGAAAGAAGTTAGAACCAGAAAAGCAAAGGCAACATTGGCCTTTAAGAATCTTGAGAAAATAAAGAAATCAAAACCCCTAAGCACAAGAACAAAGCTTAGGATATTACCTATTCTTAGGTACGCTTTCAAAAGCTGGAAAACAACCAAAGAAATAGAGAGCAAATTGGATGCATCTGAAAATGTTTAAGAAAAATAATCTACATACAGAGGAGCTAATTCAAGACTAAAGCAGAGATAAGAGAAATGAGTGTGCAGCAAATAGTTTCAGTAGTGATCAAGAAAAGTTAGTGGGCATATATGGGCCACATGATGAGAAAAAACAATCAGAAAATCACAAAGCAGGCCATTAAATTGAAGACATATGGAAAAAGAAAAGGAGGCATTTCTCCAGAGACCCTGAAAAGAACACTGACAAGAGAGGCTAAGATGACTGGCATCAAATCCCTTGATGAAAATGAGAAGCTCAACGAGAAAAGAGACTTATGGCAAGACACACTGGGAGCCCTATGTGACGTCTGATGGCACAGGAAGGATATACAATGTAACCTTAATTTTGCTCTAAAAAAATCTAAACTGAGTAGCATACAGTTGTTATACAGATATGTTATGTTATCCCTCTCTTAGATGTATGTGTGCGGAAGCACATCAGCCACTTTGGAAATATGATGCCAGCAGATCAGATCAATGATGATTATTCTCATGGAAACATGCACAAGAGAAGAACAGAACACAGATATTTGGTTCTTAGCTAGTGAAGATGAGAAACTTGCAGATATTCATTGCAGAATGAAGAGGCAGTATGTGGACATGTGTGTGTCACTTCAGTAGGTATATGAATGTTACAGGAAGTTTAAAAGTGGCGTATCACACTGCAAAAAGGCTTGATGCTAACAGTGGAATGAATGAGATGGGAAAACCAGTGGGTAAGAATCGAGGAGGTCACTGTGGAACTGAAAATTAATTGTGGCTCGGTACACCACATCATTCATGAAGTGTTGCACTATCAAAAAGGCAGGTGGGTACCAAAACAACCTGACCTTAAAGAACGTCATGAGAATATTTGTGAAACTCTTTTATAATGTTCTGAACCTGAAAGAGGTTTGTTTCTACAGTATATAACAACTGGAAACATGTGGTGGGTACATTACTTCCAGCCAGAGACAAAGCAAGCCAGCAAGGAATGGCAACAATCTTCCTTGTCGAAACCAAAGAAGTTCCATACAAGTCCATTGGTCGGATAACTTATGCTCATGTTCATCTGTGACTGTGGAGGCCCAATTCTGGAACATTAAATTCACTGAGGAACCACTATTAACAGTGAAGCTTACTGTAATCTGCTTGAGAACTATTTTAAACTTGCAGCCGGGTCAAAATGCTGTGGTTTGCTCAGTTTTGGTGTGCTGTTGCAGCATGACAACACATGGCCTCACACATCATGTGCAACAGCTCAGCAAATTACAAATCTGCATTTTCAGCATCTTCAACTTCCTGCGTACTCATCCAAACATGCACCATGTGATTATCATGTGCTCGGACCCCTCAAGGAGGCTCTAAGTGGGACGAAGTTTTGCAAGGATGAAAAGATTAAGGAGCCCATGCATAGCTGGCTCTGGATGTAACAGAATAACACGTTATTCTGTTACATGGAGTCAGAATATTTTTTTTCTCGAGGAATCCTGATAGATCTGTATTGAATGAATGTAGTGGAGACCATAGGTTTTCAATCATATCTGTGGATTTTAATCACATTAATAAAAATATGCTCACTTTTTTACTCATTCTTATGATATAAGTACATATATAACTTCATGTTCCAGTGAGAGACTGATAAGGTGAGGTGCAGACATACCTTAAAACAGAATCCTTCCAACATGGGTGATGCCTTGATTAACCTGAACAATCTCATCACCTGTAAGCATCACCTGACATTAAATATTTGAACATGGCATCTGACATTAAGTAACTAAACATGACACTTTACAGTAAATATGTGAACAAATAAGAATAAGCACTTGTGATATGAACCATGTTACGGTTCTGCTTGGTTTGTTTCTAAGAGAACGCAGACAGTGATTGTACTAGGACTTTTTTAAACCAATACAATTGTATCTATTTTTCACCTTGCATGAAGTGCTTTTGGAAAATCACCAAAACCATAGAAAACAAGGTGAATTCTTTCCAGACTAAATGTTTACGAAGAATTAGAAAAATATTTTGGCCAAACACCATAAGAAATAACATCTTATTGGCAGAAATGCAGATGAAGCCACTGTCAACAATTATTGAGGAAAGACGCTGGCGATGGTTGGGACTGACAACTCACTACCAAAAATAGCACTAAGGTGGACACCACAGGGGAACAGAAGTAAGGGTAGACCAAAAGAGACATGGAGAAGAAGAACAGAAAGGATGTTGAGCAATAGAAGGCTCACCTGGGCAAGAGCAGAAAAAAAGGCGAAGGACAGGCATTTGTGGAAAACCCTTGCGGAAGCCCCATGTGCCCTGGGCACTTAAGGTTCAGAGAGAGAGAGAGATGAAGTGCTTTTTGAAATACTGGCTTTCTCAATACAACATTTGGTACTTTAAACTTTTTTTTTATATAAAATTAAACACATCAGAGGAAAGTAAATGTTCACATGAATTTTTTTTCATATCTTATTCATAGTGAGATTTTACCTTTAAAAAAATTCTCCCATGCAGAATCAAAGTCAAAACTGGCTGATTCTTCTTCATGCAAATTCAGCATCATCAGTCTTCTGGCCCAATTAATCTCCAGCTGATTTCACTGGTTGCTTTTTACTAGGTTTTTTATAATAAAAGCATGCTATGGTAACCAACAACCTCAAAAAATTGTGGTTTTCTCTCTGTTTTTTTCCAACGCAGTAATTTACTGGTAATTAGCAGTTGTTGTCCTACATACAGTACAAATGACTTACAATGTCCACTTTATAAATTCTTAATATAATGTGAATAAAACAAAAGAACAAATAAACAAACTTTGGCACGTAGGCTCTGTGACATTCATACAATCAATTCATTCATTTATTTGCCTGTCTCTTTTGAAACTTTGCCTCCCTAACAGCTCTCTTGTAGGCCTCTCGGTTGTGAGCAAGATGGCCTGCTGCTGATGCATCCATTTGCAGATCATCAACAATGTCTTGCAGCCATCTTCGTCTTGATCTTCTTCTCTATCTTTTTCCCATTATGTACCCATCCATGACGGTCTTCTCTAGACTATCATGATGTTTAATGTGTCCAAAATATTTAAGTTTCTCTCTTTAATCCTCTTTACTAGCCAGCCTTATTCAATATTAAGTTCTTGTATATTTTTTGTTTTTTTTTTGTGTCCATGATATTTGAAGAACTCATCTGTAGCATTTACATTCAAAGGCATTTATATGTTTCTCAGCTGTTTTGTTAAGTGTCCAGGTCTCACAGGCATATGTCGTGATGAGAAAGATGCATGCCCTTAAAAATCTTATTTTTATACTTCTGTCTGTTCCTCTCCACAGATTCTTTAGTTGTTTTACTTTCTGAAGAGCAATAGACGTCCTCCTATTAATTTCCCTCATTGTATCTCCATTATTAGTTAGTAGTGATCCAAGATATTAAAAACTCTCCACTTCTTCCAGTTTTTCCTCATTGATACATATATCAGCAGCCTTGTTTGTTTTGTTAGTTGTCATCAATTTAGTTTTCTTCACATTAAGATAGAGGTTTTGCTCTTCACTATTCTTACAGACTGACATAATTAGTTTTTCCATTCCTTTTTGTGTTGTGGACAGTAATACTGTGTCATCAGCATATCTAATCTCTGGTATTTCATAACCTCCAATTGTTATGGCATCGTAATATTCTTTGTCTACATCTTCTCTAATATTCCTCATTATATTTTCAGTATACAAGTTAAATAAGTAAAAAAATTTTATGTCAAACCAAGTTGTTGTTTCACTATTTATTCTTACTGCTGCTTGTTGGTCTAGATACGACAGTGATGTTAATTGTATCAAATGTGTTGGAAATCCCATTTTTTCCATTATTTCCCAAAGTTTCTGGTGTTGTACACAATCAAATGTCTTTGAGTAGTCTATAAAGGATAAATATAGATTCATATTAAACTCTCTGCAATTCTCTATTATTAATCTTATATTTAATATATGATATACTCCGCAATTCTCTATTATTAATCTTATATTGAATATATGATATCCTCTTCTTTGCCTGAAACCAGCTTGGACCATACTGACTCTTCTTCTATTTTCTTATGAACTCTACCCATTATGATTTTTAACAGAATTTTACTGGCATGACTAATCAGGGCAACAGTTCTGTAGTTTGTGCATAATTTCAGGTTATCCTTTTTTTGGCAGTGGTATGAATACAGTTCTTTCCCATTCTTTCGGCCAAATACCTGAATGCCATATCTTTTTACATAGTGCATGATAGATTGTTGCACACTGCTTTCCTCCTGCTTTAATAAGTTCAGCTGTTATCTCATCACATCCTGGTGATTTACCATTTTTCAGATTCTTTATTGCCCATAAAACTTCTTCTACTGTCAGTTCGGTTCTTTCTCCTCCTATAATAATTCACACTGTTCATTTCTGCTTTCATAGTCAGTTGTTTCATACAATATTCCTTCCATCTTTCTAGAATTTCCTCTGTCTCTGTCAAGGTATTCCCCATCTCATCACAAATTACATTTAGCTTAGGTGTGACATTTCTCGTCAATGTCTTCTTTTCTTTAAACATTTCACTATCTCTTAAACACTTCTGATGTCCTTCTATTCTTTCACAACAATCTTGTATGTATTGTTTTTTGTCTTTTCTTATGTTTCTTCGTACTTCTGTTGTTAAAGATTTATATTCCTCTTTGTTGTTGTTTGTCACTTTCCATTTCGTCTTCATTTCTCTACATTGTTTTATCAGTTCTAGTGTGCCTGCTGTAATTCATCCACTCTTTTGTGTTTTCTTTACTGGAACCATGTCTTTAGCTGTTGTTATTAAGATATCTCTGACTTGTGTTGCCAATTCATCTGGTGTCATCTCCTCCTGTACATCCATCAGGATTTCAAAATGGTTCTTCACTTCTATACTGTATTGTTCTTGTATTTTTGTAAGATCAAAGTGGAGTGGTCTTGATCCCGTAACTGTCTTTTTTATCTTTATCTTCATGTCTGCTACTAATAACTCATGGTCCGTGTCACAATCAGCACCTGGTAAAGTTTTTGCTGATGTTATACTTGATCTCCACCTTCTTTGCACTAAAATGTAATTTATTTGATTCTTGGTTTTCCCATCAGGTGATGTCCATGTGTAAAGTCTTCTTGGATGTTGTTTAAAAAGTGTGTTAGCAATCATTAGCTCATTTTCCATGCAAAACACCATTAGATTGTCACCTGCCTCATTTCTATGTCCTATGTTAGATTTCCCTACAACATGTCCTTCATTTTCTGCTCTTTCTGTACCAATCTTTGCATTAAAATCCCCCATTATTAATACAATATCATTTTTCCGTACCTGGTCTATCGTCATTTGCAATGTGTTATAAGTCTTCTACTTCCTCTTCTTCTGCTGCTGATGTAGGTGCATATATCTGGATGATTGTTACATTTCTAGGAGTGCCCTTAAGTCTGATTGTGAGGATTCTATCACTTACTGGATTGTAACTTAGTAATGCTTTTGATGTTGATTTGTCCAAGTAAAAAGCCACTCCATTCTTTCATCCTAATTCTCCACCAGAGTATATACAGATATTATCATTCTCACTCTTGAAGTGTCTTGATCCTTTCCATCGATGTTCACAGATTCCCAAAATGTGTATCCCCATTCTTTTCATCTCGTCACTTATTATTTGATACTTTCCCTCATACATACTTCTTACATTCCATGTTTGTACTCTTATTTTTCTTTTTAGTTTGATGCAGGGGTTTTCCTTAGTAACACTGTCAGGATTTTGTCCATCATCACAATTACTAGTACTGACCTCTGTTTCACACTCTTCCCCAATGGTAAAATTAGATCTATCTGGCCTGGGGGCCTCACCACCAAACCTTTTTCCAGTTTGACTTTCCATGTTGCTGTTTGGGTTTCTTGGTATATTTCCAGAAGATAGTTTACCATTGCTTTCCTTCAGGGCAATGACTGTACTAGTCAATGATCGTAGCCATTGTCCCTACACTGAGATCATCTGCCTACCATCATAGAATAGTGACCATAACCAACATTATCTGTCGGCTGCTCCCATGGCTTTACATCACCCTGATCGGGGGGCTATACGGGTACTCCACCTTGCCCAAGGGTGTCCCATAGACTGACGGAGGTAAGGAGGTGTCTTACTTCTCCTTTGATAGGGGATACCCCTACCCCACTAACCGTTACAATCAACTACAGAATTATTTGTTTACAACAAATGCTTTAAACTAGTCATGTCTCATCAACTACACAATTATATATGATGTTTACAAAAAAAAAAAATTTCAAAATAGCAACTCTCATCAACTGTTTTAAAAAAAAAATCTGTCAACCCATTTGTTTTCTCGTTTCTGCTTGCAGGGAAGAGATGGGAGGGGGTTGTTCTTTGAGACTGATAAATGATTAACCCTTTTAGTTTTAACTCTAGGTTATCTCATGCTTGGTTATCACTCATACAGCATTCTTTGCAAATTAACTCACTGATTATATACAAATATTCTGTCACAGTGTTATTCCTGAGTTTTCTCACTGTGTCATAAACAGTGGCTGACCTAGTTAACAGATGCCATGGGAGGCTGCTGGAACAGTAAATTCGACAACCAGGTAAAGCTAAATATAGCCTCCGCTGTTGTGTCATGCTACATGCACTGAGAACAATGGCTGGTTACAGTGAATGCATTCACTTCAAAGATAATGAAGACTTGTTCACAATAGTACCAATGTTTCTATTTATGTGGACAGCAGAAAATTAGGTTCTTCAGGTGAAAGTGATGTTTATGATAATAATGACAAAACTGAAACTACTGACACTACACCTGAATTTGTGTGATCCGAAAATGATCAAATGCCCACATTTCATGCTGCCATTCAGATTTTGCAAGGAGATACAATATTTCTATGAAGAGTGTAAAATGGCTTCGACCTTGCTTTGGAGTTTGTAATATAAAGAAAAATTATTCATTTGGACATCAGTCATAACTGCTACCACTTTCATCATCATTGTGAGGCAATGTCAAGAAGCACTATTCTTATTTCTGGCATAATAAATCTGTACAATCTTTATATTTCTTGTACATGTGTTTTTGGAGTTTATCACACAAACAAGAACTACTGATCTGGACATCATCACCACCACCACCACCACCATCATCATCATCAACACACCACCATCATCATCACTACCATCTTCACAACCTTAATCATCATTATCACCCTCACACAATCACTACCACAACTACCATCATCATCATCACCATCATCATTACCACCACCACTACCATCATCATCAACACAATTATTATTATTATTATTATCACAATTATAATCATCATGACACCAAGCATAATCATTATCATCTGCAACCATCTATATTCTTATCATCATCATGCCACCATCATCATCACTGTCATGGCCACCATGAATCATCAGTCTAGATGAAGAGGAAATGTTATTTTTATTTCTGGCATCATACATCTTTAATTTGTCTTTATAACTTGTGCATTCTACTTTTTTTTTTGGTGAAAATAAAAAGTCATCACATGGGGGACATTAATGGCAAATTATCTAGAGCAGTTGCCATGAAGTATGAATGATGGGTTTTTAATTTTGCCTCCAACAAAAAAACCTTTGACCTTACTGTGTTTTTTTAACAAGAAACCAGCATTTATAGCACACAGTCATGCTACCTTCAACAACAAATTATTTACAAAGTTATAGCTTACCTGGAAGCAGGTGAAAGGTGAGCGGTAAAGGTCAGGGATGATATGCATAACTGTTCCAATGACCAAAACAAGCTCAAATACATGAAGAGAGCGCCTGAGGTAGCCACGCAACCCTAAACACCAGATCTTGAAAAGTGCTTCCAGAGAAAACAATACTGTAAGGACAACCTGGTACCACGAAAGAAAACAAAACCAAGTCTCAGTGAATGTGATGCATTAAATTTAATATGCCATAACAAGAGTCCACTCTTATTAGTGACAATGTGAAATCAACACAAGAAAAAACGGATATCCTGTCTTCAATGGCTAGTAAAATAGGACTTGTTGAAAAGCTCGCCAAAAACAGGAAATCTTGGCAAGCTACCATGTGAGCCCTATGTGACATTTAACAGCATGGGAAGAATGTAAGATGTAAGAATAAGAGTCCTCTATAAACTGAGAAAAGGTTTCTGAGAATGACAAACTGATAGAAGGGTCCTGCTGAAAGAAGTGTTGTACTGACGATAAAATGAAAGAAGTGTTGTGCTGACATAAAGTGACAGAAGAGTTCTCTTCATTTATCAACTAAAGAAATCAATTCAGTAGATCATTAACTGAGAGAACAGTTATACTGATCATAAACTGACAGAAAACTCCGTAGATTGTAAACTGCAAGAAAGGCTCGATGTGCTGTAAAACAAGGAACAGTTACTTTGATGATAAGTGAGATATATTTATTTTGTACGTTATAAATTATATTCTTTACAGGCAATTAAACACTGGCACAATCTATATGTTTGTCAGGCAAAACTGCACCATGCCATGTTTAGGTGTAAATTTATAGATGACTTAACTCTGAAAAATGAATTTCCGTAACTAGTTATTACACAAACCTACCTGCTTCAGTGATATAAACTATCATATCAATTTAACTGATTCTGTAATATATTTCATCCAGTTCCACTTCAGTTTCATAAATTTATTTTGACTCAAAGATGTTACACAGGTGCTATAATTAGATATTCCATCTATAATCAGATATTCCATAAGTACAGACAATAATCAGCTTCACAATGCACACATATAGGCACTTTCAACAAATATACAAGAAAATCTCAAGAAATATGATCACAATGTGTCAGATGAACATGGACACACAAATATACCTCAGCATAATAAAAGCCATCAAGCTTATCTTGCGGGTTTTTAGTGTGGTGGTCAAACCTAAGACTTGCCGCTGTAATTGCATCCCCCAGAACAAGGAACAGGATAAATGTGTGGAAGACATTAGAGCGAAGAACCCGCTGGAAAATGGGCGGAGCTAATCCACTGGTTTTGTTTTCATCTACCATAACAAGTCGCCAAGAACCTCCTTCATTCTGGATGACCTGAAAGAAGAGAGATGAGATGGTAAAGTGGTTGATTCAGGCAGTATGAGAGTTATTCAGCTTCACTAACATCAGTAGTCTGAAGGTTTAAAATTAAACTTTACTGTTTTTTTTTTCAGACAGAGCTGACTATAAAGATAACCTATCACCACATAAGCTTTATGAATTATACAGGTAGGAATCATTTCTACCTTCTTCATTTTCTGTTATTTTAACTGGTAAATCAGACTTATTTTTGTCACTTTAAACAAGAATGTATTAAAAAGGGTGTATTTACCAAATTAGCTGCAAAAATTCATCCATTCACTTAGCAAAACTGTACCACAATTTACTAATGTCTGTTTTCATATATTACCTCATTCTAACTCTCACCTGTCCTCTAAGCAAATCTAGAACAATTTACTGCTGTCTACATTCATGCAATACCTCAATCTAACCATCTTTAATTCTGCTCTGAACAAATCTGCAACTTTTTACTGATGTCTAGTTTCATGCAATACCTCATTCTAACCCTCTTTCCTCCTCCTCCTCATCATCATCATCATCACTATCACAGTCATCATCATCTTTCACTTCCTTGAGAGCATAGGCCATGGATAAAGGCTCTCCAGTCATCCCAGTTCTTGGAATTATTCTTTCCTCCTACTCTGAGCAACAATTTACTAATATCTAGTTTCATGCAATACCTCATTCTAACCCTCTTTCCTCCTACTCTGAGCAAATCTGCAACAATTTACTGTCTAGTTTCATGCAATACCTCATTCTAACCCTCTTTCCTCCTACTCTGAGCAAATCTGCAACAATTTACTGATGTCCAGTTTCATGCAATACCTCATTTTCTAATTCATTTTCTTCATACTCTGAGCAAATCTCCAATAATTTACCAACGTCTATTTCATTTTCTAATTCTATTTCCTCCTACTCTGAGAAAATCTACAACAATTTACTGATGTCCAGTTTCATACACTACCTCATTTTCTAATTCTATTTCTTCCTACTCTGAGCAAATCTGCAACTTAATGATGTATATTTTCAAACATGTCCTATAATGTCTAAATGTGCAATTTGTCCATCTCAGACATTCTATCCACTTTTATGGTTTTGTTCTAATTATGCTAATGTACTTCATGTATATATTCACAAATCAGGGAATTTTACTGCTTGTACAATGTACAAAAAATGTGGAATGGTGTACTATAAGCTTAGTAGTTAAGAATGGGTGAATGGTAGTGTATCAGATTGAAGTTTAATGAATTAGTGAACTGTAAACAATGATTTTTTGCTTATTGTGGCTGAAACTAAATTACTTGGCTAGCATCTGACTCTGCTGTGCCACCTCTTGATCCCCACATCTGCTGAAACTGGACTCGAATCTCAGCAAAAGTTTCAATGATGACAGCAATGAACACATTCTGAGAAGAAATGTAAAAACATAACAGCACTTTAAGAAATACCAAAATAATTTTATTAATTTTATGACCAAAAATGTGTACTATCACCAACATTATATTATCGTGGCAGTGGACTGGTTAATGAATGAGGCAACGTCAGACAAACTCAGAGGATTACTACGGACCCTCGACACAGGGCTGGAAGACCTTGACTTTGCAGACAACATTTGTCTGCTATCAAGCAGCCACAAAGATATGCAAGATAAAATAAACAAGCTAACTCAGAATGCAAACAACACAGAATTAAAGATCAATGTAGAAAAGAAAAAGTTAATGAAGCAAAATGTGAACAATAGTTTATTTTACTCAGAGGAGATAGCAAGTTAGTGGAGGAGGTCAATGAATTTGTATATCTTGGCAGTAGAGTAGTAGAAAATGGAGACAGCACAGAGGACATCAACAGCAGACTTACTAGAGCAAACCAGGCTTTTGCAATGCTGCAGACTATATAGACATCTAAAAAACTAAGCATGAAGACGAAAATCAGGATATTTAAGAGTAATTTTCTAAGTGTACTACTCTATGGAAGTGAGTATTGGAAAATCACCAAAACCATAGAAAACAAGTTGAATTCTTTCCAGACTATGAAGTTTATGAAGAATTAGAAGAACATTTTGGCCAAACACCATAAGAAATAACATCTAGTTGGCAGAAATGCAGATGAAGCCACTGACAGCAATTATCGAGGAAAGATGCTGGCGATGGTTGGGACGTGTGCTCTGAATAACTGACAACTCACTACCAAAAACAGCTCTAAGATGGACACCACAAGAAGTAAAGGTAGACTAAAGGAGACATGGAGAGGATGTTGAGCAATAGAGGGATCACCTGGGCAGGAGTGGGAAAAAAGGCAAAGGACAGGCATTGTGTAAAACCCTTGTGGAAGCCCCATGTGCCCTGGGCACTTAAGGTTCAGAGAGAGAGAGAGATATGACCAAAATAAAAAAAAAATGTTAATTTAGGTTATCTAACTTTCAATCTGTTTATGTATCATCAATAATGAGAGAAGAGTTCTTCACAGACATAATGACAACTGCTGTTGTTAAAAGGATAAGAAA
This sequence comes from Achatina immaculata, assembly GCA_009760885.1. Lineage (NCBI taxonomy): Eukaryota > Metazoa > Mollusca > Gastropoda > Stylommatophora > Achatinidae > Lissachatina > Lissachatina immaculata. The sequence goes on from CM019707.1 coordinate 3,706,919, forward strand.
CTTTGGATTCCGTTTTCAGCTATTTGTTATTATTATCATTATAAAAGGCTCTGCTGAGAGGAGTTGCAATCACACTTCTCTGTATGGTCCTTTGTATTTCTGATCCTACTCTTTTCATATGCCATTAGGTCAGCTTATTCAGATATTTATTTCTGGTTTCCTCTTTCTTTTACCTTTGAGTTTTCTGGTCATTGTCAGATTCCTAAACTTCTGTTTTCTCATAACATGTTCAATGAGTCCTGACTTCTTTTTCCATAAGATTTTAATCATTTTTTCAATATTCTGCAACTTCTCTGAAAGCCTATTCATTAAGGTGATAGTCTTGGTTTTTAGATTGGTGTCCTGCCTTCGCCGAAAGTTTTAGCGGGACGCACAAATGTCCCGCATTGATCCTGCTAAATTTAACATTTAATAAAATATGTAAAGAAAAAATCCATTAATTTTGAAATGGCGGCACAAGTCCTAATTTATCAGAAGTATTTATTATTCTATTTTTAACTTTATAGAAACTTGTGGTACGCATTAATTGGTTGCATCAGAAAATGCTCTTCACTTTTTCTACAAATGCTGAACCAATCAGAGTATAGTTATCTTCCTCATGACTAAATTAATCAATCACAGAGTAAGTGGAAAAGTTTGAAGGCGCTAAATGTCTCAGCCAGCATCAGTTTTATACCAATAGAATGACTGGATTTTTTGTCATGTTAATTAGTAGTACTGTACTTATTTAGTTATTATATAAGGTGCATTTCATAAGTGTTTAATTTTATTTATTTTACTGACTTACCAATTGAACATTACGTTGTGGGCTAATGAAAATTTCACCTCCTCCCCAACGATGTCTAAGCAAGCAAGTAAAATGAATCATCAATTAGAGAGTGATTTTCCCTTCATAAAGAAGGCAAGAACCAACAATGATTCCTATGTTAGATGTGACACATGCAAATCTGAATTTTCATTTTCAGTTTCATATGGTGGTAGACTGGATATCACAAAACATCACAAGAGTGATCAACACAAAGTAGCTGTGTGACAAACTATTTCTAATCGGCAGCATTTGGAAGCATGGAAGCCAAGTTAGCAGCTGCAGAAGGCACATTTGCATATCACACCTTATGTCACAATCACAGTTTTCGCTCAATGACTCGCACCAACAAACTGATTCAACATTTGTTTGAGCTGAAGTTTATATGTGGGCACACAAAATGTGAGGCCATAACAATCAATGTACTTTTTCCATCTGTCATTGACCAATATCAAGAAAAATTGAAGCATGCAAAATTTATCACAATAATGACAAATGCCTCAAATCACAAAGATATAAAGGTGTTCCAACCGCTTGTGAGATATTTTGTGCCGTCACTGGGTGTCGAAGTTAAGTTATTAGATCTCCAGTCAACCTCTGGCGAAACATTAGACATAATTTGTAAGTTTCTACTTAACGTGTTGAAACAAAATGATCTCACTACAAAATGTGTGGGATTCTGTGCTGACAATGCCAACACAAACTTCAGTGCTGTTCAAAGAAAAAAGCAAAACAACGTATTTGCGAAATCAAAATCTTCAATTGGAGAAAAGCTTGTGGGGATTGGCTGTGCAGCTCACACTGTCCAACGCAATGCAAACAGCAGCTGATTGTTTTCCTATTGATGCTGAAACTGTTGTTGTGAAAATATATTCCTACTTTTATATTTACACTGTTCGTGTAGAAGAACTGAAGGAATTCTGTGACTTTGCAATGGTTGAGCACCAACAGATTCTAGGATACGGAAAAACCAGATGACTTTCACTAATGCCAGCAGTGGAGAGAATCATTAAGCTCTTTCCTGCATTGAAATCCTATTTTTTGTCTCAACAGATGTGGCCTATAGTAATGTGAGTTTCTTTAAAAATCCATGTGCTGAGTTGTGGCTCTTCTTTGTTCACAATATTTCTGCCGTTTTTCATGCTGCTGTCCTAAAAATTGAAGAACAGTTTCAGCACTGCCATCTGCAGCTGATGATCTCCTGCAAAAATACAGAGACAGGAGCAGTTTGTTCCAAATGAAGTGAAAATCTAGATTCGTTGTAGAGATAATGTCAGAAATACAGATGTGATGAATATTATCACCAATTTCTATGACAGCTGTGTTGAATATCTATAGGAAAGAGCGAATCAATTTCAATATTTGAGTGGCTTCAGTGGGTGGCTTTGTACAAGTACATCTGTGTTATTTTCCAATATCTATCTGTTTATTATCCCATGTCTAAGTCTTAAGTCTTCACTGCTTCCTCTACACAGGAAATGGGGAACTTCACCAGCCACAAATGATATGAGCAACTTACCTATGCCGGCAGCTTATGACATAAATACTTATCTTGACCATCACAATGTAAAGTGAGGAACATACTTTGACCAACCACACAGGGGCATGAGGAACTTTACCAGCCACACATGACACAATGAACTTATACCGGCTTGTCACATGTAACACAAAAAACTTACCTTGACTAGCCATGCCAAGAAGAAAATGAGAGAAATAAAATACAGATAAGCCTTCCATGACTGGAGACTGTCAATTGCATTGTACATGAGAAACACCCAGCCTTCTTGGGATGCTGCTTGGTAAACTGTAAACACACTGGTTGCTGAAATCAATAACAACATTGTAAGCTGTAAACATATTTGCTGCTGAAAGGAGTTATAACATGGTAAACTGTAAACACACTATTAAGCCAGCAACAACACTGTAAACCATAAACACATTAGTTGCTGAAAGCAGCAACTACATCTCTCTCTCTCTCTGAACCTTAAGTGCCCAGGGCACATGGGGCTTCTGCAAGGTTTTCCACAAATGCCTGTCCTTTGCCTTTTTTTCTCTGCTCTTGCCCAGGTGAGCCCTCTATTGCTCAACATCCTTTCTGTTGTTCTTCTCCATGTCTCTTTTGGTCTACCCTTACTTCTGTTCCCCTGTGGTGTGCTATTTTTGGTAGTGAATCATTTGGAGCACATGTCCCAACCACCGCCAGTGTCTTTCCTCAATAATTGCTGTCAGTGGCTTCATCCGCATTTCTGCAAACAAGATGTTATTTCTTATGGTGTCTGGCCAAAATATTTTTCTAATTCTTTGTAAACATTTAGTCTGGAAAGAATTCAACTTGTTTTCTATGGTTTTTGGTGATTTTCCAGCATTCACTTCCATAGAGTACTATGGAAGTGAACAGAGTAGCAATTACATGGTAAACTATAAATATGCTAGTTATGAAATCAGTAGCAATGAACTCTGTTCAGTTTCAATACTCAGTGAACAAATAACACAAGCCTCATGTCTCATGTAACAGTCAACTGTTTCACAGAACTCATGAAACAGTGGACTGTAGTCTTAAAACTCATGAAACAGTGGACTGTAGTCTTTGAACACGTATGATATTTGATTTTAGTCATGGAACTTATATAAAAGTGGACTATATCCCTGATTCATGTAATCACACTACCACCACTGGTGGCAAGACATGGAAACTTAAGTGATTGAAGCCACTAAATTCAGAGTGAGATGTGAAAACTTATTTACATAAGCAAAAACAATAAAATAAAAAAAACCAGGACATGAAAACCTGCATAAGTGATTAAAGTCGCTAAAATTAACGTGCAAAACTTACGTAAGTGATCAAAGCCAACAAAACCCATGATCTCTGGGCTCATAGTAAGTTCTTTGCAGACCATTCCAGTCTTACAACGGTATCCAGAATCTGGATCCGGTGAGCAAAATGTGTCAGGAACTGCTAAATCAAACAAGCTTACATTTCTGAAATACAAACATGACATTCACAGCTCATATTTCTGGAAATCAGCACAAAACATTCACAAATTACACTATAAATGTATTTAACACAACAGTAAACAGAACAAAGAATAAAGGTTACGAAATGCAGTTCTTAACTCTTTCTCTGCTGTCGTCAATATCGCGATAACTTCCTGTTAGTCTGGTGACTGCCATGTTCGCGATAGCAATTTTGTTTCGTTGCAACATGAAACTATTGTAAAACTTTTTATTGTACACGATTTATCTGTGCATGTCTGGTGACCTTTCATAGTTCAATCAAAAGCGTGGCTAACAACTGAGCGAAATAGTTGTTTTACCGGAGAAATTTCAGTATTTATTGTGATTTGGGAGGCATAAGGACATGTCCTATGACCCGACCACTGTTCCTGAATGTACCCCAAGTATATCTAAACCTATTAAATGGAATGGAGAAGTAGTTAGATGGTTATTTCAGACATTATTTTAGGGAGAATGCCACCACACGACGAGATCGAATGAAAATTTAAGTAGATCTGGAAATCGCAGATGGTAAACATTGTACATCTAGGCATTGCCGATGGTAAGCACAACACAATTATCAGCTAAAATCATCACGCTACTTCTTTTTTCCTAAAAAAAAACTCTTCATTTATGAAATCTTCTTACTTTTACAATTATTATCATGCATAATATGTATACTTTTAAAGTGGAAATACTTTGTACATTCACTTTTACAACTATACCCCCTATACATATCAAGACCTGTGCTTTTTGTGTGGCACGAACGGGAACGTCCGCATTTTTTTCTGCGGCACAGGAAGAGTTAAGAAGGATGGTTTGCATTCCATGGACAACTAGAAAGGCAAATAAAGAAGTATTACAGCGGGCAAAGGAAGAAGTATTACAGCAGGCGAAGCAACACTTCAAACTAATGCTGTACATAAGAAAATGACACTCACAGATTCTTGGACATATTAGCAGATGTGAAGGTCTCATAAAATTGGTCATAACTGTAAAGATATAGGGCAAAAGACAAAGAGAGCTGAGAATACAGAAGTACCTGGATGGACTGACATCAGTGTCCCACACATTCTGATAGAAATACCTGGATGGACTGAGTGCGTGGTTTGGCAGGAAAACAGCAATCGACCCGATTTGAGACATGGAGGATTAAGCAAGATGAAGAGAGATGACCACCTACACCTAAAATCATGGCATTCTGGACAACATTTAATGTATTTATGCTGGCAGCTTTGCTTGCAGGTCTAGATATACTTACCCTGGATCTGTTCCTTCTCTAACACATCTGTGTTTCATTTTACCAAAGAATTGCACTCCCAGGAAGCCATACAAGGACATAAAAAACAAGAAAAAGATGGTGACATTATAGATTTGTTGACTTGATCGTCTGTGGAGAGAAACAGTTATCCAGATATATTTTCATTTTCCCAAATAATAACTACAACTTATTAATCTTTAAAAAAAAACAAACAAAAAACGACAACAACAACAAAAAAAGCATATTACACCAAAGGTTCCTAGCCGGGGAATTTGCCCCTTAGGGGAATTAGGACCATACATTGATAGACTCAAATTGTTAGATTATTGATTTACATTGTAGAAAGATCAATATTCCAACAGTTTGAGCCTGTCAGCCTGTGGTCTTATTCCTCTCACACACACCCCCTTCCCTTAAATCCTGGGTTTCCCCACAATTCTCACTTGGTTGAGAACCCTTGTATTACACTAATAAAATCTAAAAAAAAAAAGATAATAAAGACATGTTATGTTGACTGAATCTTAAAATGGAAATAATGGCTAAAGTCATTTAATTGGCATAAATACACTTTTTAAATAACTCAGTGAATTTACTTTTTAAAATTCCATCAGACATAATACTAGGGAAATGTTTTGCATGAATATGCATGTCAGCTATTTGTAAAATATCTTCTTTGTCTCAAGATATGAAAATATTTCTGGAAATGAAAGAGCAGACCCACTGGAGGTTTTAAGCATATTACTGTACCAGACAGTGGACTGAGCAGACATTACCAACATCCTCTGAGAGATCAACAGGACAGATTAACTGATACACACAACAGTGACATATCATCTCTACTTATGATAAAAGAGCGAGAAGAAAAGTAATGCTAGACATGAACATTACTTTAAAAGCAGAAGAATAAATGTAATCAATATATAAGGTGCACTCAAATGAAAATGAGAAGAGGCTGCTAAATCTCATGATATGTGTGGGGGAGAGATGCCATCTTTGTGGTAGACAGTGTCAGTGAAAAAAGGTCATCTGGACTGGAAGAGTAGTTCTTATAGGTTATTTGTTGCAGAGTTAAAGATCATGCTAACAGACGTCATGCAGGAGGAAAAACGCCACATCTCACCATGTTTGCACCAAAGGAAGAACAGCGTGGGGTTATTAGTTTTTTGACAGCTGAAGGAAGTTCCCCAGCAGAAATCCATCAATTAAATCTTCAAACTCATGTATTGAGTCTGGCATGATACACCAGAAGCAGATCATCAAGCACTCTCTCCCTGCCACTTCAAAATCACGCTGCCCACTCCTTGACATGAGTCTTGGACAACACGTGATCACCATCCACATTGTTGTCCAAAGAGTGGGCAGCAGTTTCAAAGTGCCAGGGAATAAGTACTCGATGATCCATGTCCAGATCAATCACATGTGGTTATCATGCCAGAGGCAATTCATAAGGTTGATGATCTGGTGCTCTGTAACCAATGAATAAAAGAGGATGAACTTGCTGTTCATGTTGGCATTATTCTTGGTAGCATTCACATCATCCTGCATGAGCGCCTTTGGTACAGGAACCTGACAGATGAGCAGATGGCTCAGCACCTGCATGTGTGTCAGGAACATCTGAAGAGGTTCCAAGCAGAAGGCAACTCATTTCTGTTGCATACTGAATATGAGGATCATGTGGGGATGAATCCATTTGCCACTATCATGACCCTGAATCTTGTCAAGAGAGCATGCAAGGGAAGCATGCAACGTCAACTCTGGCAAAGAGGTCTAAGTCTCAGCCCAGTTCCAAGAAACTTATGCTCACTTTTTTCTTCGAACACTGTCGATACCTCATCAGTGAATTCCTGCCACGCAGTGCCAGAATAAATGCAGAATACTACCAGACCACCATATCAAACTTAGAGCCAAGATCAGGCAAAATCGACTGAGTTCTTGACTAACGGTGTCATCCTTTTGCATGACAATGCCAGACTTGATGTTGCCAACATAAGGATGAAAAAGTTAGCTGAATTTGGCTGGGAAGTTCTGCAGCAACCTCCCTACAGTCTGGATCTCTCAGTTGCAACTTCCATACCTCTGGTCTACTGAAGAAGCATCTGAGAGGCAAGAAATTTAACTTGGATGATGCAATGCATGAGGTGGTACAGTCTTGGTTGTGACAGCAGCCTAAAGACTTTCATGAAGCTGGTTTTCTTCATTGGTAAAATAGTGGCAGAGATGTGTAGACAATGGAAATGACTACTGACAGTTAAGTCTAATATTTTCTCATAGTTAGGCCCAGGCTCATTTTTCTCTGACAGCTCCTTATACATTTGAATAATATTAACACCAATGAAACAACACACAAACAGTGGAACAGAACATGAACAGTGAAACAGCATACTTAAATATGGAGTTGATTCTATTTTTTGGCAGTTGGAATTTGAGAAAATTTCTAAACACCCGCACAAGAATTAATGGTCTAGGAGCGCGAATGATCCTCAAGATATTAGCTGCCGAGTTTATCCCAGGTTTGGCTGCCATCTCATAGATCTGGAGAAATGAAGAATCACAAGAAAGTAAGCATGCAACATCATTAACCTATTCAGAACAGGTTATCAGAATCATAAGAAAGTGGACAGGTAATTAATGTATTTAGGTATCAGTAATATATTTAGAATTCAAGTTAACACAATTATCAGAACTGAACATGCAATGTTATTAATGAATTTTGTACAAAACTAATGTAACGTCATTAATGTATTTAAAACAAATTATCAGAATCACAAAGAAGGATAAACATGTAATGCCACTAATGTAGTGAACTGAAACATATAAAAAATCAAAAGAAAGTGAACAAATAGCATCATTCTATGAAATCTTTGTTAACATCACAATCATAAGAAAGTGTTTAACATCATTGCAGTGATCAGTATTAATTAAAGTGTGTTAAACTCTTCCTGTGCAGCAAGAAAAAAAGCGGACGCTCAGTTGGAACCAGAATAAAAACGTGGGTTTTGATCTGTATAGGGGGTATAGTTGTAAAATGGAATGTGTACTTAATATGTTTCAAAATATAACTAAATGTATGAAGATTTCATACATGCAGAGTTTTTTAGGAAAAAAAGAAGTAATGTGATGTTTTTAAACAATGATTGTGTCCAGCTCACCATTGGCTAGGTCTAGATCTACACTACTTACCATCTGAGATATCTAGATCTACTTGTCGATCTCATACTGTGATTCTATGTTGCATTCTTGCTAAATTAATGTCTGAAATAACCTCCTAACTACTTCTCCAGTTGTCTAAATATGTCTAGATCTAATTGGGATACATTCAAGAGCAGTGGGGTCACAGGCCATGTCCATACATCTATCTACATCATCAAAAAGTGAAAATTTTCGATGTTTCTCTTCCTTTTTCTTGCTTGGCATCGCTCGTAACTAAGGACTCTTTCACCATTTTGAAAAGTGTCACCAGAAATGCGGACGAAATATGTACAATCTAAATGTTACACCAGTTGTTTTAATAAAACAAACCAAGCGTCGCTATATCAACCGTATGTACAAATCGGAAAACCAGAAGCGTCGCTAAAGTGCCCAAAGGCACGGGAAGAGTTTGTAAAGTTATCCCACCAGGGAGTTTTTACTAGTTAGTTTAGTTGCCTTAAATGTAGAAATCTCTGTTTTGTTGAAGAAAAATATCAAGATAAATTTATTTGGAACTTTTTTTTTTTTTCAATACTGTCTATACCTTGAGATGGAAGGATAACCCCAAAGAACATATTGCTTTTATAGCACTTAATGAGATTCAGTATACTCATTATCACATCATTATGAGCTTTAGCTAGCCCCTAGTGATGATTAAAGTAAACAAGAAAGAAAGAAATAAGTTAAAAGACAGAAACAGTACCTGCAAAATGACAGATCCCCACAAGCAGAGTAGCATGACTCCATCAAACTGACACCATCTATCTCTAAGATAGGAGGCTTCAGTCTGAAATGTAGATGTTATGATACATGGTCAGTGTAAAAATTATCAATTCATTGACAGACTTTACAAGTCACCAAAATACTAACCAGTTCCACAGATTACCAAAATACTCATAGACTTTACAAGTTATTAACATACTAACTCTACAAGTTATTAAAATACTCACTGACTCCAAAGTTGTCAATACACATCTAACTCTACAAGTTATTAACACAGACTCCACAAGTTATCAACAAACTGACTACACACATTGACATGCTCACTGACTCCACAAGTGCAACATAGTGAATATGACTCCACAAATGCTCGACACATTCATCAATTCTGCAAGTTATCACTACACGGACTAACTCTATGACCACACATTGATGGTTCAGCCACTACCATACACAGAGCTAACTCTTGTCTTACCAACACACATTGACTGAGCAGCTACCAACACACATGCATTAACTGTACAGCTACTAATGCACATACATTAACTTTACAGCTACCAACACACATACATTAACTTTACAGCTACCAACACACATACATTAACTTTACGGTTACCAACATATACACACTGACTCTACAAGTTATAACCACAACTGCAGACCCTACAAGTTACAAGCATTCTTCCTTTAGCAAATTTTCATATATATCAGCAAATTAAACTCACATACAAAAAATAGTTATAAGTGGCCTGTATAAAGCAAAACAAGACTGATATAACTATTTAGTAGAGTAATATTTGTAGGGTAAGTTCTTATATAAAAAAAAAACAATTTTCTGCTGTGGTAAACTAAGGACGACAACTTGTTCACTGTTCACTAATAAAAACCTATAGGAAAAACATTACACTAATTCCAAAGGTGATATTACTTCTGCTAGCAGCAAATATACAATAAAATAATCATGCCTACTTTCCAGACTCCTCGTATATGCATTTTAGCCACAAGCTCTGCCGTAAACAGCACCAAGGTTAGTAAATCCAAAGTGAACGTCACATAGAGCAGAGTTGGGTAGTAATTAAAAGTCGTGGGAGTGTTCATGCTGACGGAGACCACACTAACAAAGGCACATACACGCAGCAGCCGCCGTACCTGTAGAAAGCATTACTTCTTACTGAAGTTAATGTAACAAAACAAATAAATCAAAACAAATAAATCCATTATATATTATAATAAAACAAACAAGTTATAATATAAGAAATCAAACAAATCTATTATATAACAAAACACTCCTTCTTTACTACCACATTCAAAGTCTTCATTTAAACAACCACAACAATTTACCATGTACACTCCTGAACGCAGCTTCTTACAAGTTACAGCTAAGTGTTCCTTTTTGTGTTTCTAATTTCCATTCTATTCTTATTTGTTGTATAGCATTCATGTGAACTTATTATACTTTATATTCTTCCCCTATTTCTTTGTCCTGCCTGTCTGTGTATGATTAAGGCATAAATGAAAAATCAGAACTGTGTACTTGTTACTCAATGAAGCTGTTCCCACTTTTGTTTTAAATGCTTTACATATTTTTAAAACAATATTCTTAAAGGTTGAGCAAACTTCTTCATCCTGTGGTAGTCTTTCTGAAATATTAATGAAGAAAAGATCTTGACTGGCCCTACAATATGAAGAAATTTAGTGGGAAAAACAGTTAATTTCTTCAGCTGAATAAGTCAATACAGTAAAATTTATGTTTTCATTTAATTCTCATCATATTTTGACAGGTATAGATTAGTAATACTATAAAAGAGAACAATGAGAAACTCATTAGAAAAGGTAGAAGTAGAACTGAGAAACAAATGAGAGAAGATCCAAGTGAGAAGCAACAAAAATAAAAAAAAGAAAAGCAACACTGAGAAAGGAAACTGACATACAGCACTGAGAAACAAAGCATACAAAAAAAAAAAGAAAGACAATGAGAAACTCAAAAGAAAAAAAAAGTAATGAGAAATACAGCAACAAATACAGCACTGAGAAACATGCCAGTTAAAAAAAAAACAGCAAGGAGAAACAGAACAGAAAAAAACATCACTGAAAAACAAAGCACAAAAGATATTTTTATTATGCTCAGACATCTAAACAGAGGTTAGCCTTACCCAGCTCTTGTTTACCCATTCTATGTCAGCACTGTCATTGAGGTTTTCATCTGGTCCATAGTCAGCCATTGGCATGCCATCCTTAAAGCTGGTCTTACGATTGACTAACATGATGAGCTTTTACCCTGAATTCTTCTGGTAGCTCTCAGATTTCACTGTCCCTGTGCTTTCTCTGTTTAGCTGACATGATTAACATCTTGTTGAGCTGCCTAGAACAAAAGGAATTTAAATTAGATTATGCAATTAGACTACAGAAGCAGGTATGAGTAGATGGTGCCTAGGATTATTTTGCTGTGCAGTCTCTCTCATGACTTACCCTGTACACATCTGATTGGTGTAATCATTCACAGAAACAGTAAGCCATGCTTGTGTTGAAAGATCTGGTCTCTTTACACTTAAAATCTCATAAGTACGGGTTTATTTAATGATCACTGTTCAGGACCCACACAGTTTCATAATAAACAACAAGAATATAGAGTCACACTTTTACATTTATCTCGGACTCAGAGGATTTGCTGTGAGAGGTTTTGCTAGGCGTGAGAGTGTACAAAATAGGAAAAAAGTGGAAAATCTTTATTACTTAACGACTACAAAGTTATAACGTTTCGGTATGAGCCTTAATCATATAAAAACATACAGGACGAAGAAATAGAGAGAGGAGATAAAGTAAAGATTCACATGAATACTACTAAAAAAAAAAAAAATTAAATACAGTACTTAGCTGTAAATTGTAAGATGCGGCTTGTCTGGTGGTGTGTGTCAGGAATGGATTTAGTAGAACGTGGAGACTGTTTAAATGGAGACCTGTGATATGTGGTCGGTGGGTTGTAACTGGGGGGTGGTGGATGGGGAACCATGGAGGGGAGGGAGAGTGATACAATGTTGACCTTGCCAGGAGAAGGTGAAAAAGATGATTAAGGGAAGAGGGGTTGCAAAGTGATGCTGTGAGGTTTTGAACTATGTGCAACAAGTAAGAAGGGGGTGGAGCTTAGTGGAGAGGTACTATGATGATTGAGGAGAATGTTAAGTGTAGCTGAACAGCGAGTTTAACCCGTGTGGCTCCAGCGTCCCATAATTTTTAATGCAGAGGTTCTCAAGTGCCAGGTGGTTTGTGTCATCTGCATGACATTGTTTGATGGCTGTTACCAGAAAATCAGATCTGCCTCTGTGGTTAGGGCCACTGAAATGATTTGAGACTGGTTTCGAAGTATGCTGGGTGATGTCATACAGATGTTTTTGCATGCGGTCCCCTAATCTGAGGCCAGTCTCACCAATATACGTTATCCTGCATCTTTTGCAAACGATGACATATATCACATTATGGGACTCACATGTGAATCCCTCATGAAGAATGAGGATAATTTTGGGAAAGGTGATCGTTTTCATTTCCCAGACTACCGGGCAGATAACGCAGCGGGTGATTACATTTTCTGGTGCCAACATATGTAAGGCTCTGCTTCAAGTGGCTGTGGACAAGGATGTCCTTAAGGTGTTTGGCTCACATCTGTATGCCAACAGGGGTGGATCAGAGAAAATGTCATGAGTGTGGGGTCGAGTTGGATTAGCGGCAGATGACGATAAAGAATTTTCTTAACCATCTGACCATGCAGGTGGAAAGGCAGTACCAACTTAACTCTGTCAGATGGAGTAACAGGCTTTTTCCTGAATACTTCTTCATGGCTCACTAGTTGGATACAGTTGAAGGCTTCACAAAGGATCTTTTCTGGGTAGTGGCAATGACGGAAAAATTCTAATAACTTGTTGGACTATCTATAAAGTCCAAATTATCCTGACAAATGCGGTGAAGACGGAAGAGCTGGGAGTATGGGATGGAGTTCTTACATGCTTCATTGCTAAATGTGAGAATGGTACCAAGTGCAGCATTACTCCTGTATAACTTTAATCACCTGATCAAGCAAACATTAAATGGCAAACTTCTGAAGGAAAGGAAGACACAAGGTTGACAAAAACTGAGATACAGGAGTATTTACAAATCATCCTAGAGATTTTTTTTCCATCAGCTATAAGAATTTAAAAGAAAATGCCAAAGGACTGAACCAAACCATATGGACAGTTAGTCTGCATAAGCTGCAGTGTTACTGGAGACTGAAACAAGGGCCAACATTTAAACAAAAACCGCAAGCACAAGGAGACTTGATCTTGCAAAAGAAGTATTGTCTGCTGCCATTGTGGCCAGTTATACAAAAACCATTATTGATAGAATCATTCATGAGGGGAAACTGTTTAAGAAAACAATGCTCAGAAGCCTCACAACAGCTAACACCTGCATGCTTAACTAAGTCACAAAAAGTGCTGTAATTATTACTCTGTACTGTATCATGAATGCTTTCCAACTGCGCAGCTTTTTATAAGCCATATCCTCTGAGTTTGTAATCAGTCTTTTCCTAAAGGTATCTACAACTTTTCACAAACCCACAAATGTATTTCTATATTTCTTTAACTTCCAAAGTCTAATCATGAATGTGTTTTTAATGGTGTCTACCCATAAACCTTTTCCAAACTATCACGGATGTGCCTCTAATGCATCTATAACTATTTCTAAGACTATCTGTATCTTGAACACTCTCCAGCTGTATCTGATCATTTTTTTCCCCTAAGTCAAACACGAATTATTTCCTAATGTATCTATGTCAGTGATGAAATACAAGCACAGAAATGATGAATAAAAACTGGGACAAAAAAAAGAAAGAAAGAATTTATGACAAATCAGAATTTACAGTTATCCTAGGTTTACTGTTAGTGAAAAGAAAAGTGAAAAAAACACCCCATCCTACATAAGACATTATGGGTAACAAATTTTTGGGGGGAGGGGGGAGAGAAAGATGGTTAGTATCAGATGCAAAGTAACAGAGAAAATATGGAGAGAGAAAAAAAACAAAAAACAAAACAAAACAAAAACCCAGAAAACAAGAGAGATTAAGGCGGAAATCAAGAAACTCACAGAGAATAATCGGAAAGTTATTATATGTACCATTAAAAACATGCCTTGGCAACTCCTGAAAGACAGCTCCAGCACATGTGTAATATGGAAGAAATATACAAACAGCTCTTAGAAGATAATAGGAAAAATACTCCTCTTGTAGATAATGAAAGAAGTCCAAAATCCTAACATTAATAGTGGAAGGCTATGAAGGCTAAGGAAAATGACAAAATCTATACACCTGGTATGTGCATAGCAATATTAGAAGCCTTAGATGGATCTGGAACTGACAAAATCACAGACTTACGTAGTGATATTTAAAATACTGTTAATGTAATTCCAGACTTTAAAACAACAGTATTTATAACCACAGTAAGGAAATGCGGTGGAATGCACCAAAGTGTCAGACCCTTATATTTTACAACACTACAAAGAAAACTATGCTAGATGGACAGATGAATAGAAAAGAACTAAAGGATGACAATATTGTAAGTGGGTGAATAACATGAAATGAGTAATCAACTCAGGCAGGCAACTACAAGAGTAAGAGAAAGAGCAAGCTGGTGATCTGGTGCAATCCAACCTTCTCTGCTGTGGACATGGGACAAGATAATGATTATGGTCTAGAAGTTCTTTCAAGCTATCATGAATGCATCCTTATTGTATCTATATCTTTTACGGACTTTCATGAATCTTTGCCTACTGAATCTTACACAGATTATTAAAATCCCAGTTAATTAAATAAATGTTAACGTAATTCTTTGAGGTCCGAGAATAGAACCAACACTGTCAAGCACAGTCTTCTTTTCTCCTCACTGGCTTCTGTGACAATGTTTATAATCACCTAACACATACTCACACACAAGAACAGCTGGTTCACTTCCGCCATGAAAATATGTAGACCAGTAACAGTCAATGTAGTCGTTCTTCTCTGCCAACTATGTATAATATTCAACACTTCTGAAAAGACTTTTTTGGCCATTGTTTTCATTATATCACAGCCAACCTGTATCCAACTTGGAAAAGATTAGGAAAAAAATTGTCTGGCTAATAAATGAGGTCACTTTGAAAACGGTGAGGGGGGAAAAATTGTAACAGAAGAGGTGAACAAACTGAAAAGCGGCACTTGTTCATGTCAAGCAAATAATACGCAGCAATAGTTAATTTACTACTCATTTTCTTTAAGATTTATCCGGGAGATAATGTATCAGACTCCTCACATTTTGCTAAAATAGTTGTAGACATCGCACTGGGACATTATTGTTGATACAGCATGTAGACCTACGTTCGCACAGATCGTCTGCTTCAACTACTCATTAGCATACACGATGCCAATTAAACGCATTATGTACTCACCAACAAGCCAAAATCTTAATTTTTATATCTAAGATGTGAATAGGTAAAGATTCTTAAATTCATTCTCTCATATTTTTATATGAATAACAGATAAAGTAGTGAACGTATGCATCATTTCTCAAATTAATCTTAATTTTAAGGTATTAACGTTAAATTCGATGTTTTAGATTCACAAAGGCCAAACGGGCAACTTAGTGGCGTACTCAGCACCTCCGTGTTACCTTACAGATCCCCCACCCAAGATAAGTTTTCATGATAAACAAAAAGCAGTATATTCCCAGTGCTCATATTGTAACAAATCTTCGCAGTAAAAAAATATTAACTTTCTGTGCTCCGTATAATATGTATATGCATAAGCACTGCCGAGAGAAGCCACAGTGCGCAATGTTGGTTCATTTATGCTTTCAGAGCCATTGCGCTCATTGCAACAGCAAGACTTGTCTAAACTCCTCTCAGTTCTTAGTCTTCTCATGCCAGTTGTTCATTCCTATGGCTCTTATATCTTCTTCCAGGTTGTCACGTCACTGTAGGACTGCAGACAGCATGGAGGAACACGTCAGGCGTAAGAGAAAGAAAGATTATAAAGAATTACCATGATTCGAACCACAGACTCCGGCAGAACAAGCCACCGCCTATAAATGAAATGATAATATAGCCACCCTGCGTTGCTTTGTTATCTACAAAGCATTATGGGGCAAATGGGCTACAAATTATAAGCAAGTCATATAATTCTGTATCCCCATTCTTGCAAGTCATGTAATTCTGTACCCCCATTCTTGCAAGTCATGTAATTCTGTATCCCCATTCTTCATACCACCTTCAAAACCTAATGAATTCTATGAAGACCCATTAACTGTTCAGAATATTTCATGGTCCACGTCCCCTATATTTTCTATACGAAAAACATATCTTAGTTCTTTTTGTATCCCAGATGAGAGAAGGGCGGATACAAATGATGGCGATGACGACAATGACAATAATAATGTACAAAATGATACTTAATCAAGCGATATCATGTTCAAATGAAATCATTTTGTGTAAGTCTTTCTCATAAGGAGGATACAAAAAGAATGAAGTGTTTAATTTTTCGACTATTTTTCGTGTTTTTATCTATTGTGCTTTTAAAAACAAATGTGATTCTTTAAAAAGGCTTCCGCCGAATTATTGGAATGTTGTTTGTTTTTCATTTATACACGCACATCTTATTTTCTGCCATTTTGTTCCTGCTCACTTTCTTCACTTAAAAAAAAATATTTTTTTGTAAAACTGAACCATACATCTCAGTCTACCTTTATTATTAGAACTAGTTTTACCGCAGTCATCTTTTCTCTTATCTCACATATTATAAACGAGCGAAATAATAATAATAATAATGTGCAAAAAGATATTTCATCGTGGTATCATGTTCAAATTAAGTTTGTTGTTTGAAATTATACGTGGGAACCAAAGATGAATGTGATAATGTAACACTGTGGGTACCAGGAGCAGCGAATAAGAGCTGGCTGGGAACCTTTTCAATCTGCCTACTAGTTCTCTTATTAAAGGATCATATCTACTTGTAATTAATCCTCATGGTAGTGGAGTATGCTGAAAAAGGTTTTTGCTGTTGTTGTCCATCCTAGATCTTCAACTTAGCCAAAATAACCCACTTCGATACAGTGCTTGTGTTGCAGCATATCCACAGCGTCAGCTGCTAAGAACAACCTGTTCGCATTTCCATGCATATACAACATACAAACATAAAACTATCATACTATTAAGGTACATAGGGATATGGTATCTGCGTCTATATACTCCTTGAAAATTCAGTACATTTCAGAAGGAATCGGGTACCCATTTCCTACAGATGAATGACTGAGCATACAAACAAGGAAAATTTTGACGAAGATCAGAAAACAATAATCTAAATTTGTGGGCCATGTTTGAAGGAGAGGCTGGCTAGAGCACCTAATGACAGCAGGGAAGATCGAAGGGAGAAGAGACAAAGGTATACAGAGAAAAGAGATTTTGATGGTTTGGTATTCTAGCACGGAAAATACTCAGTGATAAGCACAAGGGATCGAGAGTTATGGAAGGACATGATGTCTTACACCTGACGCAGGGACCGTGTGTGAGTGTGTATGTGTGTGTGTGTGTGTGAGAGAGAGAGAGAGAGAGATTGGAAGATCGCTGCATTAATCACTCAGACTTCCCAAAAAGTAAAGTTTACTCTATCGCGCTTAGTGGCACTCAGAGAATATGGTGTTAATGTCCATATATTCGCCTGTTAGTACACTAGAGGGTAATGCATCACGCCTGGCCGCTTTTCCAGGAGTCATATTTGTATAACTGTTTCTACGTCTTGGTGACTGATGCACCTCCAGCTGGATTTGAACAACAGAACTTCACCATTAGAAATGAGCACGCTAACAATTTCGATGTCTCAGTCGTCAAACATAAGAAACTTCAGTTTTATATTCGTGGCTTTGTGAGTTGTGTATAATTATTCATGGCATTTATATGTTCCTTAATATATATATATATATATATATATATATATATATATATCAGCATGGCTAGTATATATGCTTATCCTAAATGTTTGCTGGTTTTCCCCTATTGTCATATTTACTCATTAAGTCGCCTACTGCTTCATAAATCTATACATTAAAAAAGTGTGGTAGCCAACTTCTATTTGGAAAAAAACCTGGCATAAATGCTTCTATTATTAGCATAATAGAAAGCTCTAACAAATATGGCGTCTGGAGAGGGTGATTGTCACAAAGACCCTAACTTTGCCGTCATTTGTTCATTTTTGGATAAATACGGTAGTTTGTTGGGACTACAACCAATTTGTTACTCCGATCTTCAAAGTTATTTAGAGGATACAACAGGCGATGGTAAGAAAGATGTTTGACATTTATGGATATTCGGCATTTTAAAACTGAAGTTCATGGAGTAACGCAGTCGGTTGGAAATATTTAAAATCAGACACAAAATAAACCATTGAGTAATCTTAACAGATACAATGACTTGCAATATTAGTTTTCTTTAAGTTAACGTGGTTTATGGCATTTGAGTAAAATGTTTCAAATCCGTTAAGGACTTTTACATAGTGTACCAATTTGTGAGCTATCTATAAAACCAAGTCCCCGAAGGTCTGTAAAAGAAAGGAATCCCCGTGCTGTACCCGGGAGCCCTACTGCAAATTGATAGCCATAACCGTTTGAAATTACAACGTTGTGTACGGCGCATAACATAGCGTCTAACTGCACCTGTGTGAAATTGCAATGCTGTATATGCAACTTATAACACATTGTACTAGCTACAAGTGTGAAATTATGATGCTGTGTCTAGCTAGACCTATGTGAAATTACAGCACAGCATATACACAGTAACACAACATCCAACAAAACACTGAAATCACAGCATAGTAAATGCAACATAAAACTATGTAGAGCCATGAATGCATGAAATTAGCACAATAAAATAAAAAAAAACATAATGTCTATGTTGACAGTAAAACAAAATTTAGTTAAATAATTAAGGCATTCATACATTTAATGTTTTAATACTGTAATGTAAACAACTTCTGTTAGTATTTCTATGCATAGACTGGAGCCAGTTCAGAGATTGTCAGTGGAAGTTTAGAACGTCAGTATTTTTTAGCTAGTTTAGAACTTGAATATTTTTTAGTCAGTGAAAATTCATTCATTCATTCATTCATTTGCATGTCCCTTGCGGAACTTTGCCTCCCAAACAGCACTCCTGTAGGCCTCTCGGTTGTGAGCAAGATGGCCTGCTGCTGTTGCATCCATTTCCAGATCGTCAACGATGTCTTGCAGCCATCTTCGTCTTGGTCTTCCTCTTTTTCTTTTTCCCATTATGTATCCTTCCAGTATGGTCTTCTCTAAATTATCATGACGTTTAATGTGTCCAAAATATTTCAGTTTTCTCTCTTTAATCCTCTTCACTAGCCAGCCTTCTTCAATATTAAGCTATTGTAGTGAAAGTTAAGCAGTAAAATTTAGTCAGTGAAAGTTTAGAACTGTAGTATTTTTTTAGTCAGTGAAAATTTTAAATTGCAGTAAAATTTAGTCAGTGGAAGTTAAAAACGTAATTTTTTTGTTGTCATCAGAAGCTGAGAACAGCCTTACTTTCTTCTGTCAAATCTCCTAATCATGGAGAAGATACTAACAAATAAGATGTCCTTAAAAAAGAGAAAAACAGTATTACAGTGTTATTTATACCCAGTATTGCTATATGATTGTGAAAGATGCAAAAATACCCTGGACAGACAGAAGCACAAATGAAGAGGTTCTCTTCCAGAACAAAGAAAACTAATTAAAATGACAATCACAATTTATTTGACTTGCCATGAGAAGATAGAAGTTGGAGAATTTAATTAATTCATTCATTCATTTGCATGTCCCTTGCGGAACTTTGCCTCCCAAACAGCACTCCTGTAGGCCTCCTGGTTGTGAGCAAGATGGCCTGCTGCTGATGCTTTCATTTGCAGATCATCAACGATGTCTTGCAGCCATCTTCGCTTTGGTCTTCCCCTCTTTCTTTTTCCCATTATGTACCCTTCCAAGACGGTCTTCTCTAGATTATCATGACATTTCACGTGTCCAAAATATTTAAGTTTTCTCTGTTTAATATTCTTTGCTAGCCAGCCTTCTTCAATATTAAGTTCTTGTAGTATGTATATATTTGTTCTTTTTTTGTGTCCATGATATTTGAAGAACTCTTCTGTAGCATTTACATTCAAAGGAGAATTTAGTGGTGACTGGAAAATTCAGAGGGAAAAAGAAGGAGAGGAGGGCTGAAAGAAGAATATCTCAGTGGCCTGACCAAATGGCATGGAAAAGCATATGAATTATATTCATTCAGTATTTGCATTTGGCAGGAGTGTCCAACTGTCACATAAGATATATGTCTGAGATTGTCCAAGCTCTCCCTGTGTGGGAAAGTTCTTTATATGTGATTTTCATTATTTATCATCTGATTCATTACATGGCGAAGTCCCAGTCTCTTCCGTGGTGGTCAACTGCCATCTGTTTTTTGCCCAAGGCATATATATATATAATAAGGATGGGATATGTGAGACCAAAATTCAGCACCATGAAGACAGTGCTGTTTATCCAGGAATCTGTCCAGAAAAATAAAAATGAGATGTATAAGATGCTAGATCTATTCTATACTGTTGTACAGATCGGAAACTTGGACTGTGAGTAAAAAGTTGAAAAGAATAATAACTGCAACAGAAATGTGGACCTACAGGAAGGTGGGACATATGTCATGGAAAATGGAAAGAACAAGTGTACATGTATCAGAATATCTGCAGGCACACTGTGAACTCAAGAAAATAAGGATCAAGAAAACAAAATGCTTTGGCCACATTAAAAGACATGCTAGTGTACCGAGGACCATGCTAGAAGGAAAGGTGGAAGGAAAAAGAGCAAGAAGTAGACAGTTGTAGATGGAAGATAAAATATGAGAGTGGAGAAAATAGACTTGCTGAATTACACTGTCAGGGTGAGGGAATGAAGAAACTAGAGACTCATTGCTGTAAACTGTTGTACTGAAGATGACTCGCACTGATGGTGATGATCACTATTTCTCTTATGTGATTATGTTAATTCTTTGTGTGTGTGACTTCATATGATTTTGTTATAAATTTCAGTCTGTGATTTTATTCAGGTCCTCCATATGTGTTGATAATGGAATTCTCCCTTTATGATTTTGTTATTTTCTTCCAGTGCAGTTTTGGAGTTCTCACTGTGTGATTTTTTTGTTGTTTTTTTTTTCCAAGTTTTTATTTTAAAATTATTTATCATGTTTCATCATATGTTGTCATTTCCATTAATTTTTTTGTGTGTTATTAGCAAGTGTATTAATTAGTTTTGTCATGTCTAGAGTATGTCACAATGGGCAGATATCTGCTATACATTTTGCTGTTTGCATATTGTCAGTGATGAAAGGCAGAATGTAAGACGCCCAATTCTTTACCCTTTAAAAATAAAGATCATTCATTCATTCATTCATTCATTCATTCATTCATTCATTCATTCATTCATTCATTCATTCATTCATTCATTCATTCATTCATTCATTCATTCATTCATTCATTCATTCATATGTAAGAGACTGTATTGTTAGTTTTGCAGTCCAGGAGGGCATATAATTTGTGTGGAGCATTGTGTGTGTGTGTGTGCATGTGTGTTTGTCTGTTGAGGAAGTGAGGGCCTTTTTGAAAAATCATATAAGTGGGAGCCATTGCCACTGCATAAGATTTTATAAGTAGGGCTGGACCTTTGTATAAGATCTTGTAGGTGATGCATAATTTTTATGTGAAACATTGGTGGGGACAGAAGTTTTGTGTAACATCTTGTTGGGAGCAGGACCTTTGTGTAAGATAGAGACAAGCCTTAATGTAAGATCTTGTAGCTGGGGACAGGATCTTGGTTTAAGATAATGTAGGAAGGGCAGGATTTTTTAAAAAAATAGAATTGTAGAAGTTTGGAGGCAAGAAGGCCTTGCAGATGGGAGAGGGACCATTAAGATTTTGCAGAAGGGGAAATTCTTGGAGCCAGGAGCCAGGACCTATTACAGATGAGAGCAGGGTTCTTTGGAAGATCTGGCATTTTGGGGCATGATTTCTTTGTAAGATATTTAGATGGAAACAGGATCTTTGTTCATGTTATTGAAGATGGGGGCAAGACATTTGGATAAGAGGAGCAGGACCTCCTGTGTAATACTTCATACATGTTGATTGCTGATAATGTAGTTTCTGAATGAATCAGCTTCTGCTCATCTTTTATTTAGAGTATGAGTCTTTTCAATATTTCTGACTCATGTTGCAGCCTGCAGTCTTATCAGTCACACATTTGATGTAGTTTTGTCACTTTATTTCATTATGACATTGTCTGTGTTTTGCTTTGTTTAGCTTTGCATTTGTTTTGTCTAAATTGGCTTTTGAAGCAAGACCTTATCAGGGATTTCATGTTTCAGTGTGGTTTTAACCTGCAAAAAACTTTAAAAATTGTAGTCATTTTGGGCGTAATAAGAGGCATTTAAACACTGAAGGGAAAAGTCTGTGGCAGACAAGCAGGATAATATGATTACTATTGAATAGACAACATAAAGATATGGACAGAGTGGAGCTATTTTTCATAGACTCCATCTTAGTAAAAGGCCACTCAGTTTCTTTGTGGTGATCTCTCTCTCTCTCTGAACCTTAAGTGCCCAGGGCACATGGGGCTTCCACAAGGGTTTTCCACAAA
Organism: Achatina immaculata; assembly: GCA_009760885.1. Lineage (NCBI taxonomy): Eukaryota > Metazoa > Mollusca > Gastropoda > Stylommatophora > Achatinidae > Lissachatina > Lissachatina immaculata. Next base: position 3,729,603 of record CM019707.1, read on the forward strand.
TGCCTGTCTTTCGCCTTTTTTTCTGCTCTTGCCCAGGTGAGCCCTCTATTGCTCAACATCCTTTCTGTTGTTCTTCTCCATGTCTCTTTTGGTCTACCCTTACTTCTGCTCCCCTGTGGTGTCCATCTTAGTGCTATTTTTGGTAGTGAGTTGTCAGTCATTCGGAGCACATGTCCCAACCATCGCCAGCGTCTTTCCTCAATAATTGTTGTCAGTGGTTTCATCTGCATTTCTGCCAATAAAATGTTATTTCTTATGGTGTTTGGCCAAAATATTTTTTTAATTCTACGTAAACATTTAGTCTGGAAAGAATTCAACTTGTTTTCTATGGTTTTGGTGATTTTCCAGCATTCACTTCCATAGAGTAGTACACTTAGAACATTACTCTTAAATATCCTGATTTTCATATTTATGCTTAGTTTATTTGATTTCCATATATTCTGTAGCATTGCAAAAGCCTGGTTTGCTCTAGTAAGTCTGCTGTTGATGTCCTCTGTGCTGTCTCCATTTTCTACTACTCTGCTGCCAAGGTATACAAATTCGTTGACCGCCTCCACTAACTTGTTATCTACTCTGAGTACATTTCTGTTGTTCACATTTTGCTTCATTAACTTTGTCTTTCCTACATTGATCTTTAGTCCTATGTTGTTTGCATTCTGGGTTAACTTGTTTATTTTATCTTGCATATCTTTGTGACTGCTTGATAATAGACAAATGTCGTCCGCAAAGTCAAGGTCCTCCAGCACTGTGTCAAGGGTCCATTGTAATCCTCTGCGTTTGTCTGATGTTGCCTCCTTCATTAACCAGTCTACTGCCAAGATAAATAATGTTGGTGATAGTACACATCCCTGTTTCACTCCTGTTTGTACCCTAAAGCTGCTGGAGGTATGTTCTCCACAGATAACTTTGCACTGAAAACCCTCGTATAGGGCTTTGATTACATTAACTATTTTATGGGGGAGGCCATGCCATCTTAGGATTTTCCACAGTGCATCTCTGTTGACACTGTCAAAGGCTTTCTCAAAATCTATGAATAATGCATATGTTGTGCTATGCCACTCATTTGCCTGTTCTAATATTTGTCTAAGTACAAATATATGGTCTATGCATGATCTTCCTTTCCTAAATCCTGCCTGCTCTTTCCGAAGTTTTTCCTCAAGTGTTGGTACAATTCTGTTGATGATTATTCTGCAAAATACTTTACTAGTGAGTGGCAGTAGGGTAATGCCTCTCCAGTTCCCGCAATCTCTGAGGTCACCCTTCTTTGGTAGTTTTACTATAAGACCAGTTTTCCACTCCTCTGGGGCTTTTTCTAAATCCCAAATTTGTTGTAATATCCGGCAAAGTTGTTTTGGTGTTTCTGTTTCTTCTGCTTTCAACATCTCAGCAGTCACTTCATCTTCACCTGGTGCCCTGTCTGATTTTAGCATCTTTATCGCCTCTTTTACTTCATTTATTGTTATTGGTCCTGTATTGATGTTTAGTTCCGCTTTTGCTTCAGGTATATCTATTGCTTGTGCTGCTTGTGTTCTGTTTAGTAGGGTGTTAAAGTGTTCCCTCCATCTTTCAATTTTTTCTCTTTCTCCACTGACCAGTTGTCCATTTTGTGTTCTTACTGCACTTTCACATCTTGTATTGAAGTTACCTGTCATCTGCTTTGTGATTTTATATATGGTTTTCATGTCATTTGTATATACTGCTTTCTCTGCTGTTTCTGCTAAGTTGTCATAATATTGACGTTTATCTTGACGGCATGATTCCTCCACTTCTTTGTCTTTTTGTGCATAATTACTTAAAACTCGTTCTTTAAGCCGTTGTGATTTGGTGTTCAGTAATTTTTTCTTGATTTCTTTTCTTTGCTCTATCTTTTCCCATGTGGTCTCACTTATCCATTCCTCTTTTCTCCTTTTCCGATATCCCAGCACCTCTTTTGCTGTTTCCTGTAGTGTTTTATTGAACTCTAATATGGACATTTCTGCTTCATCTTGTAGGACACTGAAGCGGTTCTTAAGTATTATTGAGAATTCATTTCTTGTTTGCTGGTCTATCAGTTTTCTTGTATCAAAATGTATCTTTCTGTGTTCTCCGATTCTGGCTTTCCTTAATTTTAATTTTATTTTTGCTACCAGAAGGTTGTGATCACTTCCTATATCTGCTCCTTTCCTTGCTCGCACATCTTGTAGTGACCGTTTCCACTTGTTGTTTATTAGTATGTGATCGATTTGGTTTTCTGTGGTTTTATCTGGTGACCTCCAAGTCACCTTATGGATGTTTTTGTGTTGGAAAATTGTCCCTCCGATGGTCATCATGTTTTCTTCACAGAAACTGCACAGTCTTTCTCCATTTTCATTTATTTCTCCGATTCCTTCTCTTCCCATGATTCTTCTTCTATCTTCATTTCCTTCACCTACTTTTGCATTGAAGTCGCCCAAGATGAGTAGCATATCATGCTTGGGTATTGTTTCTACTGTGGCTTGGAGGCTGTTGTAAAAATCTTCTTTTAATTCCTCTTCAGCTGCTTCTGTTGGTGCATAACAAACTATAATAGACAGCTTCGTGAATCTTGAGTTGAACCGTGCATATAATAATCTCTCATTTATTGGGGTCCATTTCAGCAATGCTCTTGATGCTTCTTTTGTTATAATCAATGCTACTCCTCCTTCATGAAGATCTTCTTTACCTGACCATATTATTGTATCTTCTGTGTGCTGTGTTGTTAATTTCCTTCTGCCTTGTCCTGTCCATCTTGCTTCTTGTATTCCTAGTATGTCTAGTTTGTATCTGTGCATTTCCTTGATGGTTTGTGCTATTTTTCCAGTCTGGTTTAGTGTTCTTACATTCCAGCTGCCTATTTGCATCTTGTGTTTAGGTTCCAGGAGGTCTGCAGTCGGGCTGGGGACTTCCAGTGGCTGGCTTTCATCCACAACCTTCATGGGCTCAGTTTCCTGATAAGCATTTCTCCTTCCACCTGCATTTGCTTTTTCCCTTGCTTCTGTTTCTGTAGCAGTCTGATAGTTTTTTTTTACCAGATAGGGTTGCTGGCCCTATGCCGAACCCTCCTTAGTCGCCTTTTACGATCATGCATGGTAGGGTACAGTGGTCCTATTCTTTGCAGATCCCGGGTACCACACGGGGGTTTGTGGTGATAGCACATTATTATTTTAGCATTTGATGTTGTGTGTCGTTGTGAACTTTATTTTGTGGTATACATGCATTAATTTACTTATGGGGCTGTTATTGTTAGCAGGTACAGTCTTCTTGATATGACTTGACTGAAGAATCGATAGATCTGTGCAGTACATTGTCATCTTGAAAATTACCTTGATGGTTTGTTAACTTGTTATGTGTCAGTATGTGGTTAATTTTCCTGCTGGTGCTACACATAAACAAAGTATTATATATGTACAGTAGAGATGAGATAGAACAGTGAGAAGTTGACACGGGTCTGCTATAGAACAATATATGATTGGTTATTATGCCAGCAGTCAGATAAATGAACTGGTAAATGAAGTTTTGCAGATGTACAGCATATGAAAGTAGAACAGTGAAAAGTATATATATGTCTGTCTTAGGACAGGAAAAGTGAGTTATTTAATCAGAGACAACTGTGTTTAAATTTCTGTTTCAGTGTCAAGAGTTTTGATTGATATCCATGTGCGACTGCTCAGACGTATTGGTAAATCCATTGTAAATTCAGACCGATTTGAAAAGAGCATTATCAAAGTAAGTAGTTTTTGCCATAAATTATTTAACTGTCTCTTTACACTTCTTCTTCATACACACATTGGAGATGATGCATGGTACCCTGATTTTTGTGATGCACCTTTTGGCTGGGTATCTCCAACTTCAGCACCTTTCCTTGCTAAGGCAGACTGTGGTCTTGCTCGGACTGCCATGAAGACAGTAATGTAGACTGGCCTGGCCAAAACTTTGTTTTCCAGCTTCTGATGGCTGTACTTAAGCCCCTTCTTCATGTCAGACAGCTTTGAGACAGTTCCACAGAGACACTCGAACTTTGGGATGAGGAATCTGATGAGTGCTTCAGCGATATCCATTCCCCGCCACCTATAGTCTGCCGGCTCTGTTTTGTTTGCATCATTCTGATAACCATTGTTATAAAGATCCACAGGCTTGTCACATCCTGGATTCATTGATTTCACACCAGATTTTCCTCATCCCCACTGGTGATCTCCATGTCCCCATCCATCCACCAACCTGACATTACATTTTACAAAAATAACAATTACTCCTCTTCTTCTTCTTCTTCTTCTTCTTCATTCACTTCAACCATTAGTGTTGATTGCTACAGGTTTGTGGGCTACAGAAATAGGTCAGAGTTTTTAAGCAAACAGATCTGTGTTCCCTGTCTCACAAAGACTATGTTAAGATAACAGCTGTTCCCAGGGCTCTCATTACACAAAATAGACTATTAACATTTTGCTTACCTTTTTTCACTTCAGTGTTCAAGTGGTAGGTCATTCTAAAATCTTGAGCTGTGTTTCTGTGTTCTGGTGGTAGGTCATTCTGAAATCTGGAGCTGTGTTTCTGTGTTTTTTCTGTTAAATCAAGGGCCCATTGCCAAGCAGAAATTCAGCTTTCTTCATGCTGTGAGGTAGTTCCACATCTAAACCCTGTGGTCAACCTTTGTTGACAAGGTGTGCATACATTGCACACTTTTGGAGTATATTTTGGTATCTTTACTCCACTGTCACAAGGTCACTTGTTTTGTAGAGTAACAGTACATGTGACTCAGTAGCCTACAGTGTCCAGCTCTTAGGTAAAATGGAGTTGTCTGGTGATGTCTGTACCTGGTGAACTGAAATTTGTACATTTCTAACACCTCAGCTTATTACTCTGCGGCCTGTATTAATTTTGTGTAAGGTTTTCACTTCTGTAGTGATCTTTATAACAGGGTTTCACATGTGTATATTGATTTTGTTTAATGGTTTTCATCTCCGTGTACTGATTTTGTATAGAGGTTTTATATTTCTGTAGTTAAATGTTTTAAATGAGTGCTGTTAGGGAGGCAAAGTTCTGCAAGGGACATGCAAATGAATTTATGAATGTAGTTAAATGGGCATCTATATTGTTCCACATGTATGAGCAAGTAGCCTCTCAGCAGAAACCTTGTCTGTGACAAAAGCTCTCGTTTGGCTGAAGTCACAAGACAACATACAAATGTGCATTTTGAGTGATGTGATGAACATGCTAAGGAAATTCAGGATGGCTTTTTAAGGCAACAGTGGCTAGAATCCTTGCACACATCACAAATCCATCAACTGACCTTCACTTTTGTACCAGGCCACTCAGGTGTAAGGGGAAGTGATAGAGAAAATCATTTAGCTGACACAGCTATTGTTGAGTAAGGGCACGCAGTGGATTGAGCCATCATCATCAGTACCTTAAGAGAAGCTAGTTGGACAAAATACTTCACTGATAGTTGTGAATCAGTGTAATCATTGAGAATGTAGGAACTAGGAGCTAAACTTGATGTAACAAAATGTGAATGACTAATCAGAGCCGTTTTAACATACTGACTGCTGTACAGGAGGAGATGACACCAGATGAACTGGCTACACAGGCCAGAGATATCTTAATAACAACAGCTAAAGATGTGGTTTCAGTAAAGAAAACACAAAATAATGAATGGATTACAACAGGCACACTAGAACTAATAAATCAGTGTAGAGAAATGAAGACGAAATGGAAATTAACAACAAAGAGGAATATAAATCTTTAACAAAAGAAGAAGAAACATAAGAAAAGACAAAAAACAATGCATACTAGATTGTTGTGAAAGAATAGAAGGACATCAGAAGTGTGGAAGAGATAGTGAAATGTTTAAAGAAATGAAGACATTGACTAGAAATATCACACCTAAGCTAAATGTAATTTGTGATGAGATGGGAAAGACTGACAGAGACAGAGGAAATTCTAGAAAGATGGCAGGAATATTGCAGAGGAATGTATGATACAACTGACTGTGAAAGCAAAAATCAACATTGTGAATTATTATTGGAGGAGAAAGAACCCGAACCGACAATTGAAGAAGTTTTATGGGCAATAAAGAATCTGAAAAATGGTAAATCACCAGAAAGTGATGAGATAATGGCTGAACTTATTAAATCAGGAGGAAAGGAATGTACAGCAGTCTATCATGCACTATGTAAAAAGATATGGCAATCAGGTATTTGGTCAAAAGAGTGGAAAAGAACTATATTCATACCAAAATGTATAAACTGCCAAAAAAAGGGTAACTTGAAATTATGCACAAACTACAGAACTGTTGCCCTGATTAGTCATGCTAGTAAAATTCTATTAAGAATCATAATGGGTAGACTTTGTAAGAAAATAGAAGAAGAAAGTCAGTATCGTCCAAGCTGGTTTTAGCCAAGGAAGAGGAACAAGAGATCATATAGTCAGTATAAGATTAATAATAGAGAAATGCAGAGAATTTAATGTGAATCTATATATATCTTTTATAGACTATTCAAAGGCTTTTGATTGTGTACACCACCAGGAACTTTGGGAAATAATGGAAAAAATGGAATTTCCAACACATGTGATACAATTAATATCACTGCTGTATCTAGGTTCTAAGGACTAAATGCGTCTCAAACAGCCTCTGGCAGTCAAGTCCAGTTCCTGGCCTTCCCGCGGCAGAACTGTTTAAACTGACAGGAGAAGGGGCGAAGGCGAATATCTGGCGCCTGAAAACCAGATACTTAGGGTAGATGAGTGGCACGTTTGGTAGCTCATCTGCCGCTGTTGGCGAGATTTTTCAGTTGCCGTGCATGGAGCGGTGCTCCTCCCGGCCAATGAAGAAAGGTGCAAATGAGGTTGCCGCGCAACATCACTGCGGAAAAGGTGGTAGAAAGGATAATGCGAAGCAAACAGTCAAATCATGGCACCTCTGGTCTGGAGGTCGGTCATGTCCTGAGTGCAGTCATATCGGGTGAAATGCATGAACCGGCTTGTCCCAGAGGTTAAGACACTGCTGGCGAGACTCTTCAAATGCCGTGCGTGGAGTGAAGCTCCTCCCGGTCAAGGAAGAAATGCGGAAAAGAAATAAAGGTTGCAGTGCGTTGCCGATGGGAAAGGTGGTGGAAAGGATAAAGTGAAGTTTAATCGGTATGTCCAGTAGTATCGCTACGAGAGCTATGCATACTACGGCACCTCTGCTCTAGAGGCCGGCCACGTCCGAAATACACCTACACTGGTGAAATATGCCTAAACCGGCACACACCAGGGGTGGAACTTGATGGCTAGACATGTCATGCCACCTCCACTCTAGAGGTCGGTAACGCCTGATATACACCCATACTGGTGAATTTTGCCTAAACCGGCTCACACCAGGGGTGAATCTTGAAGGCTATGCATGTCACAGTACCTCTGCTCTAGAGGTCGGTCACGTCCCAAACACGCCCATACTGCCTAAACCGGCTCAACCCAGGGGTGGAAGTCACTAGTGGCGACGATTTGTCCTCCTGGACAAAAGCTTCATCCTGGTCACAACTAGGAAGGATAGCGGCCACGACCGCAAAATGCTAATATCGGAGACACTGGACCAGGGCAGTCTGGATAGGCAACCAGCTCTCACCTGGCGGGGATGTTTGCGTATCCTAATCACGCTGAGGTTTTCCGGTGAGAAGGTCCAACTCTGGCCTAGGTGGGCTACCGCCTCTCACCCGGCGGGGATGCACTGATATCCTAAACACGTCGAGGTCTTCTGGTGAGAAAGTCCAACCCTAGACTAAACTGGTGCAATGAAAACCACGGTGTCACGCAATCCCGCTTCTGAGACCCACCAAGAATACAGGCTAAAGCCCTGTGATACTCTGAACCCCTTGTGGTCCTCACGTGGACCACACAGGAGACCACAGAACCTAACGAGGACCACAGGCGTAAATTCAGTAGGATCACAGTGCGGTTTTGGTGGTAGAAGCGAACAAAGAAGAGGAAGAAGAAGACTGCTGTATCTAGACCAACAAGCAGCAGTAAGAATAAATGGTGAAATAACAAGTTATTTTGACATAAGGGGTCCATCAGGAGTGCATATATTGTCACCTTACTTTTTCCTTCTGAAAGTATAATGAGGAATATTAGAGAAGATGGAGACAAAGAATATTACGATGCCATAAAAACTGGAGATTATGAAATACCAGAGATTAGATATGCTGATGACACAGTATTCATTCATTCATTCATTTGCATCTCCCTTGGGAACTTTGCCTCCCAAACAGCACTCCTGTAGGCCTCTCGGTTGTGAGCAAGATGGCCGCCTGCTGCTGCTGCTGCATCCATTTGCAGATCATCAACGATGTCTTGCAGCATCACCGTAGAGCTTCTCTTGTAAGAGGTTGAGGTTTAACTAGGTCCTTATGCCTTAGTGTGTAGCTAGCAGCTCTGGAGGATGTGATGTAGTGTCTGTTGTTCTTTGCTACAGGCATATGGGGGTTAGTTATTGTATTATGAAGAAGATATTGAAGACAAGATCAAAGCACCTTTGGATAAGTCTAGAGAACATAGATGATGGTCCTTCCTAACTAAAGCATAGATCACAGTCTATTGGAGAAAAATAAAATGATTCATTTTTTTCATTTTTTTTTCTTTGTTTTATGTGCAGTATGCAGCTAAGTGGTGCATTTTCATTTGCAGATGTAATGTGCTTTGAAAATTTCTTTGAACTCAGTGTTGTTCTTGTGTTGCCAGTTCTGTCACCATTTCTCTGAATTTGATGCCTGGGAAGTGGAAAGTTATGGATACAAGCATGCCAAACTTGGAACCAAACTGCGAATACTTAAAGTAAGTCTTTATGAAATAAAAATGGTTAGCAGGGGTTCTTAACGTGTATTTTACCATTATTACCATTAGTAATACCTGTACCCCTTCACTACACTTCTGAAATCATTATCACTAGTCCTGCTGGATATCAGTATGACTTTTAAAAAATGCCAATGGTTTAATTTTGCTAAATATAAGGACAGCTAAGAAAATAGCAACTAAAAGATAATTATAATCTGACAACTAATTTAATTTAGTAAATAAATTCAATTACCTTGGAACAGCAATAACAGCTGATGGCAGGTGCACAAATGAAATGAAATCACAAATAGTTGGGGCAAAGGCAGCTTGTTACGATATGAAAAAGATACTGACAAATAAGAAAACTATCCCTAAAAGTGAGGGAAGGAGTATTACAGTGATCCAATGTGCTATTTGGTTTTAAAACTTGGAAAGTCAACATAAAGATGGCAAAGATACTGGAAGCAGCAGAGATGTTGTTTTGGTGAAAGATGCAACAAATACCCTGGACAGGGAGAAAAAACAAATGGAGAGGTCCTGAAAGAAATTTCAGAACAGCAATAACTAGTTAAAATGATAAGTAAAAAAGCCAATCAAAATTCCTTGGGTATGTCATGAGAACACAGAAGTTGGAGAACTTAGAAATGACTGGAGAATAAAGGGAAAAAGAAAGAGAGGAAAGTCAGGAGAAAATGTCTCAGTGGACTGACCAAGTGGCATGGAAAAGGAAAAGTATCTGAACTAATTGGAAACACCAAGGACCACACAAGGTGGAGAATCATGATTGCCAACCTATCCTGCACAGCACATAGTTAATCTGACAACTTTAAAAAAAAATACTGTAAATTGTTCAGAGATTGAATCCAATACCCCCCATCATTTATTTTAAAAAAAAATACACACATGAATCCCTGATGTATAGTTTTCATTATGTTTGTTTCAGATGTAATATGTTTTATAATTACTCGGCACCCATCATACATATGAAGCCAATGAAAATGCAGTGTTTAAAGGGAAGGAACCCACTTTGGGTTCAACCACCTTTTGCACCCTGTGGGTTCTAGCTAACCTAGGGCATAAAGGTGAACAGGGGAAAAAAAAAAAGTTTCATACAGTTACTGAAGGACATCATGTTTCCCAGTCATCTGAGTTGACAAGATGAACAAATAATTTTGGAGCATGCTGTAGATATGATCATTTAGAGATTTGTATGTTTTATCTTCAGAATCTCCTGGAATGCCAGTTTGATTATAACCTCAAGTTCAAGGAGACAATCAATGGACAGAGTGCTGAGGAAATGCGATTGCTTCCTATTGGTAGAGACAAAGAAGGACAAGCTTACTGGTATTTTCTGGTTAGTATGAGTAGTGTTCAATTTTGATTTGAAGGTGTGTTGCTTAGTTTTTTTTTTGTAGTTGTATAAGGTCATGCTGAAAGTGAAGGCCAAGGTGAAAATGGCTTTCAACTCAAGCAGTTCTGTTATAATCTCTCTCTCTGAACCTTAAGTGCCCAGGGCACATGGGGCTTCCGCAAGGGTTTTCCACAAATGCCTGTCCTTCGCCTTTTTTTTCTGCTCTTGCCCAGGTGAACCCTCTATTGCTCAGCATCCTTTCTGTTGTTCTCCTCCATGTCTCTTTTGGTCTACCCTTACTTCTGTTCCCCTGTGGTGTCCATCTTAGTGCTATTTTTGGTAGTGAGTTGTCAGTCATTCGGAGCACATGTCCCAACCATCGCCAGCGTCTTTCCTCAATAATTGTTGTCAGTGGCTTCATCTGCATTTCTGCCAATAAGATGTTATTTCTTTTGGTTTTTGGCCAGAATATTTTCTAATTCTTCGTAAACATTTAGTCTGGAAAGAATTCACCTTGTTTTCTATGGTTTTGGTGATTTTCCAGCATTCACTTCCATAGAGTAGTACACTTAGATGGTCCATTTCAGCAATGCTCTTGATGCTTCTTTTGTTATAATCAATGCTATTCCTCCTTCATGAAGATTTTCTTTACCTGACCATATTATTGTATCTTCTGTGTGCTGTGTTGTTAATTTCCTTCTGCCTTGTCCTGTCCATCTTGCTTCTTGTATTCCTAGTATGTTTAGTTTGTATCTGTGCGTTTCCTTGATGGTTTGTGCTAGTTTTCCAGTCTGGTTAAGTGTTCTTACATTCCAGCTGCCTATTTGCATCTTGTGTTTAGGTTCCAGGAGGTCTGCAGTCATGCTGGGGACTTCCAGTGGCTAGCTTTCATCCACAACCTTCATGGGCTCAGTTTCCTGATACGCATTTCTCCTTCCACCTGCATTTGTTTTTTCCCTTGCTTCCGTTTGATACACGCAGTCTGATAGTTTTTTTATCAGATAGGGTTGCTGGCCCTATGCCGAACCCTCCTTAGTCGCCTTTTACGATCATGCATGGTAGGGTACAGTGGTCCTATTCTTTGCAGATCCCGGGTACCACACGGGTGTCTGTTATAATAGAACCACAAAATTAGTGGAAGGCCACAAGTGTGTGAATAACCAGGGAGATTATATGAAAAAGTAATTGTTTAAAGGTGAACAAAAGAGTTTTGAGAATCATTTGTTAAATACCTGCATCTGTTTACAAGAAAAGTTTTTAAAAAGGGACCTTTTTCTATCAAGAAATTTGGCCTCAAAGTTTGTATTTTTATACTGATGATTCAAAATTGTTTCCTGTTCTACAACTGTGATTCATGACTCAGACTCTATAGCCTTGCATAAAACATGGACTTTCAGCCAAGTTGTATTCAGTAATGCGTGCAGATTTTGCTTAGACTTCAACAGTAGATATCAGCAGAAGTAGCAAAAACAAAAGAGTGGAAGGGAGGGGGGTGTATTGTTGCAGGTCGTGGTAGGTTCAAAACAAGCAGTCCGATGTCCTGAGCCAGTATCTAGGCATATAACATATTGACATCCTTGTCTTTGTGATGGATGTAGTAACTGCACAGAGATAGAGATTCATCATCATACCACAGAGCAAACATTGTCAGCAGTGAAATTAGTACCACCAATATTTTGTATGTCTTGCCTGTCCTACTCATTCCCCTGACCGTACCTTTTTGAACAGATGGCTTTTGTTTTATGTTTGGGAGAACTGCTCGCAACATTCCAGTCTGTTCTCAGACTTGTGGTTTTTTTTTTTTTTGGTTTTTTTTTGTAGAGGAAATGAGTAGCCATCCCTCAGAACAAGCTGAATGAATGTATTCTGTAATCTGTAACCACAGACTGGTTTCCCTGCACTCCAGGCATTCCTGTATATGGTCCGCCCTCCATTCCAGCACTTACTGAAGTGTGTGACTGCTCACACACTGGTTGTGGGTAATGCACACTAGATCACTTTGTTCAGAAAAACGTCCACTTCCCCACTCCTTTCCCAACTCGATCACCCTTCTGATGTAATTGTTGTCATTCAGCTTGATGTCATCCTCCATTTGCAGCCTATCCAAGGTGGCTCTTGCAGTCTCCTTTGTATATTCTTAGGGTACCGTGAAGTGATACCATGCCTGCTAGCTTGTCCACTTGCTCATTGCTTTTTGCCTCCTGCATGACTTGGGCAGTAGATCCGCATTAAATGAATAAGTTTGTTGTCTCTTTTCAATGCCACATTGCTGTTGCCAGTGATCACACTTGTTGGCAGTGATGATTAGACCTTTTGAGAACTCGTTAATTTTGAAATTTGAACTAAAACAGCGACATTTTTAGCTTTCTTTTTTTCTATAACACAGTTTTTGAGCATTCTTTTTCCATTTAAAAATGTGCTCTGGCCATTTTTAATTTTATAAAATTTTTTAAATTAAATTTTGACAAATTATTTTTAAAAATTTAATAATTTGTGTATAATTTACTGAGGAGATTTCAGTAAGCAGTAAATATTTGTCAGTTTTCTGTGAAACAAACACAAATAGCAGTAAATATTTGTCAGTTTTCTGAGAAATAAACACAAATAGCAGTAAATATTTGTCAGTTTTCTGAGAAACAAATAGCAGTAAATATTTGTCAGTTTTCTGAGAAACAAACACAAATAGCAGTAAATATTTGTCAGTTTTCTGAGAAACAAACACAAATAGCAGTTAATATTTGTCAGTTTTCTGAGAAACAAACACAAATAGCAGTAAATAAATGTAGTTGCTGAGGCAGCAGTTTGTGACAGTGTTTGAAACTGACATGTTGCCAGGACCAGGACCTGAATCTTCTTGTCTACAAGGAAGAACAAGATGATGAGGATGCTGATACTTGGAAGCTGGTGTGCAGGTACACTTATTTTGTTTCTTCTGTGTCAGATTACTGGCTAAGATGTTATGGAAGTGCCTGTGCTTATCTGACTGCTTAGGGAAAAAGAGCACGGTTGAATGCTGGAACCCAGTCTTTTTCTTAGCCTGCAGTTGCATTTTTGCTGCAAAAAAAAGTTTTAAAAAAAAACTATATATATATATATATATATATATATCCCTTAGGAGTGCTTGTGAAAGATAAATTTAACAGTCAGTGAAAGCTTAAAGAAACATAAGCTTACCTTCAAATATTTTGATTCTTGCATTGAAGGAAGATGGATGTACAGAATTTTAATGGCCAGAATTGATTGAAAGAGCAGATTGTGTGGTTGAATGCATGGGTTTGTTGTTTATAATTGAAAATGGTCGAAAGAGCAGATTGTGTGGTTGAATGCATGGGTTTGTTGTTTATAATTGAAAATGGTCGAAAGAGCAGATTGTGTGGTTGAATGCATGGGTTTGTTTATATTTGAAAATGGTTGAAAGAGCAGATTGTGTGGTTGAATGCATGGGTTTGTTTATAATTGAAAATGGCCAAAAGAGCAGATTGTGTGATTGAATGCGTGGGTTTGTTTATAATTGAAAACGGTTGAAAGAGCAGGGGACACATGTACCATGATGCCTTTCATTGTATAAATATGGTTAGTTATTGGACATGCATGAAAACCTTTCGTTTATTTATTTGTATGTGGTCAAATCTTGAAATCTCACAACTGACACCTCTGATTTTCAGAAATAGAAGTGAGCTAGCTACCTTAGTTAACATTTTACAGGAGACAGGCAGAGATGAGGGCGATAAAACTAGCACATGTAAGTAATGTGTCATTTGGCTACATAAAACTAGCACATGTAAGTAATGTGTCACTTGGCTACAGCTCCTGTCATGTTTTTCTTATTTTAGAGTTCATTTTCTTCATGTCCAGAACAGAAAGAAAAGACATCCTTGCACTCTGGACACACATCCACAAGCACTCTGATCTCCCTTTCATTACCTCCATCAACATACATTGACCTTTAACACCGGTTGTATATTGATTTCGTTAGCAAATCTGTCATGTTGCAGTGTAACTTTATCAAATGTGCCAAGTTACAATTATCAGTAAGTGAAATCTGTACTGTCCTTAGTTGTCCATTTCTCAACAAGTAGTTTACCACAAAGTAACATAGCTACCATATTTGTGTGTAAGTTGCGACATTATCTTCTTTGCAGGTGAGTCCAAAAGTAGCAAGGAAGGCAGTCCAGACAAAGAGGTCAGCATAGAACATGTCCAAGTGAAGGAAGAGAAGTTAATCCAAGATCATGTAGCAGATGTTGTGAAAGATGAAAACACTGACCAGAAACAGGTGGCAGAGGCTGTGAAAGAAGAGAAACTAGTTCAAGAACATGTGTTACAGGCTGTAAATGATGGAAAGACAGTCCAAGTGCAAGTGGAAAAGGCTATAAAGAAAGAGAAGACATGTCAAGAACAAATGGTAGAGGCTGTGTGTAAACAAGAGGCAGCCATAGAAGTGGCAGAGGCTGTGAAGACAGTGCAAGAACATGCTGCAGTAGAGGAGATAAGTAAAGACAGTAGATTGTTGTCTGATGGGATCACTATTGATGCTTCACATAAAGAGATAATCACAGACAAGTCGGAATCTGCTAATATGTGTTGTAGGAAAGATCATGTGGTTAATGCTGAGTGTGCTTCTGATAAAACAGTGACAGAAGATGGGCATACTGATCAGACAGTGAATGAAGAAAGGCACACTGATAAAACAGTGACTGAACACAGACAAACTGATCAGACCACATGTAAAAGCAGACAAACTGATTGGGCCATGAGTAAGGACAGACATACTGATCAGATAGTTAATGAAGATAAACAGACTAATCAGGCAGTGAGCAGAGACAAACAAACTGATCTGACAGCAAGTGAAGACAGACAGAGTGATGAGACAGTGAGTGAAGATAAACAGACAGATCAGAGAGTAAGTGAAGAGCAACAGACTGGTCAGATGAGTGAAGACAAGCAAATTGATCAGACAGTGAGTGAAAACAGACAAACTGATCAGCTAGTAATTAAAGGTGGGCACAATCATCAGACAGCAAGTTATGACAGACAAACTGATCAAACAGTTAGTAAAGACAGACAAATTGATAAGACAGTGAGTGAAAACAAACAGATTAATTATACAGGTAATGAGGATGGGCACACTGATCAAATGGTTACTGAACTGAAACAGACTGATCATACCATAAGTAAAGACAGACGAACTGATGAGACAGTTTATGAAGATAGATTAACTGATAAGACAGTTAGTGAAGACAGGCACATTGAACAGTCAGTTAGTGAAGACAAACAGACTGATCAGATTGTTACTGAAGACAAACAAACTAATCAGATAGTGGGTGAAGAGAGACAGATTGATCAGGTTACTGAAGACAAACAAACTGATCAGACAGTGGGTGAAGAGAGACAGATTGATCAGGTTACTGAAGACAAACAAACTGATCAGACAGTGGGTGAAGAGAGACAGATTGATCAGGTGGTTAATGATGACAAGCACACTGATCAGATCATGAGTAAAGATAGACAGACTGATGAGACAGTTAGTGAAGATAGACTAACAGATCAGACAGTTAAAGAAAAAAGACATACTCATCAGTCAGTGAGTGAAGATAGAGAAACTGCTTCAACAGTTAATGAAGACAATCAGACTGATCAGACAGTTAATGAAGACAGTCACACTGTTCAGACAGTTAATGAAGACAGTCACACTGATCAGACAATTAATGAAAACAGTCACACTGTTCAGATAGTGAGTGAAGGCAGACACTCTGATCAAGCAGTTAGTGTTGACATTCACCAGAGAGACAGAACATTATTGCAGACATCAGAAAATGGAGCTGAGTCAGCCATAAATGCTAACGTGGCAGAAGATGTAGCAGATGATTTGTGTGAAGAAAGTGAGAAAGAACACCACAGTGCAAGTGCTGAGTTAACTGATGTAGTGAGTGCATCACATGATGATGATGCTAGCAGCACAGGATCAGACAAAGCTGAGGGTAACATGAAAATAAGCCGTTCTGCAGAAGACGGAGTCAACAAGCAGGAATCTAAACAAGACAGATGTGAAGACCTAAAACAGACAGAACCTGCTCTTGATCTTTGTCCAGGAAGAGGAAACAACTCCCCAGGTGGTGAATTGAAACCAGAAAAAGCACAAGTTGCTTCCCATGCCACGGTGAGAGACACTGGTGTCACAGGAGTTTCAGGTGTTGGCTTGAAGCAGTCAGGAGAAGAAAAAGTTGCTTCAGGTTTTGTTGTGAAAGAAACAGAAGGAGAAGTTACTCCTGATTTTGAGTCGAAAGAATCAAGGCAGACAAATGTCTCAGATATTGAAATGTTAGAAACTACTTCAGATGTCAAGTTGAGTCAAACAGAGAAACCAGACATTGCTTCAGATGGTGACTTAAAACAAGCACCAGAAAGAAGCATTATTTCAGAAGATGATTTCAAGCAAACGGAGAAAACAAACATAACTTCAGATGTTGAACTGAAACCGATAGGGGAAAAAACCGTTACTCCCAGTGTAGAGTTAAAAGACACATCTCATAGTGATAGTGGAGGCACGACTGTGGAGGAGGAAAACATAACTGGGATAGAATTTTCACAAAAGAAATCCACTAACAAAAAGTCTGATATAGATGACAGTCATGAAGAGAAAAAGGCTGATTCTGATAGCTGTTCCTCATATGTTGTAACCAAAGAAGATGGAATGGTACAGAGTGCAGAAAAACAGAACGTTGAATGCAATGACCAAGCTGTTGAGTCTAAAATATTGATAACAGAAAGAAACTCTCATGAGTTGAAGACGGTACCTGATGTGAGTAAAACTGAGCCAGAACTTGCACAAGTAACTCTTACTTCAGTGCTAACCCCTTCCAAAGCCATGATTACTAAAGGGAATGGTGACCTTAGATGTCCTCCTGAGGGGCGGAAGACACTAGATGAGGGAGAAACTCCAGATTTATTGTCAGGAACCAGTTCAGAGCAACATAAGTGTCACAAAGAACAGACGCAGGCAGAAGGTTACCAGGAGATTGAAGACAAAGTAGAACACAGTTGTGCTGCTCACGAACAGTTGACACATCTGCCACTTTCAGAACATCAGTCTAGCACGACATCAGTTCTTTCTGGAGGTAGCAGTTCTCCTACAGTAGAAGACCAGGGAGCGAATTTCACAGTTAAGCCTACCACAGCGCAGGATGAAGGCTGTGCCACTCATTCCAAGGACTCACCATATAATGAGGAGGGAGAAGGAAAACAAAGAGAGAAAGCTCACAAAGATGACATCAGTAGACCCTTACGTGATAATGGTTTCAGTGATTTGGATAAAGCACGAAAGCACACCGATGCTGAAATAGTGAACAGTTGTGCCGATGACAAGTTAGTGGCTGGGGATGTTACTGGAAGTTTAGAACTTGGCAAGAAGAGTACAGTCAGAAGTGATAGTGAATGTGGTAGCCTTGCAGACACAGGTAGCAGGTCTAGAAAATCCAGGAGGAAACAAACTGCAGATAAAGGTAAAAATATCTCTGACGTGAGAAATGGAGACCATCTCAGAAGTGCAACTTCTGAAATTGTTCAAAATGAGAGTGAGCCCAGCAAGAACAGCGTGGCATCTGAAGACAGTAAACCCAGTAATAAATCCCCAAGCTGCATAGAAGATGGCACTGTTGACCTAGCCAAGAAAGAAAAGAAGAGTATATCTGATATTTGTGATGAAAAATGTAGAGCAATTGTAAAAGTGGTGATTTCCAGATCCCAGACTGAACCTCAGCGCAAGCTCAAACGTTCAGCACCTGACCCTGCAAGTGATGAGCCATTTGACTCAGAACCAAATGGAAAACGTGCCAGACAAGCCACAAAAACTCAAAAAACTCGTGCTGGTCGGAATGCAGCGGCACGTGGTCGAGCTGCCCGACTGGCAAATAGAGACTCGGAGAGCGATGATAGCGAGACACCACTGAGCCAGGTCAGGGACAAAGGCAGAGGTTTGGCTAGAGGAGCTGGTGGACAGAGAAGAACTAGAAATGCATGCCCGAGAAAAAAGTCCAAGAATAACCAGGAAGCTTGCGCTGATGACGATGGGGAGGATGTTAGCAGCGGGAAACGTGCAAAGGTAAGCGTTACTATCTAAAAACTTTTCTTTGAATTGCTTTCTAACGTTGCATATTGCAATATCTGATCATCTGTGTATGTTAGTTGGTCTGCAGGTGGTTTATCTCTATGTGTGTCTCCTGAGGGGGAGAGATCAAGAGATTTCATTAGATCTCATGATGAGGGAACACACGAATACAGAGTGTATAAGTATATAAAACTAAGTATATAACTATACATGAAGTCACTCCAGTAAAGCTGTGATAACAAAATGTATAAACTAGGAAAAAAGTAGAAACAGCTTTATTACTTAATGAACACACAGTTGTGACGTTTCAGTATGAACCTTAATCATACAAAAAAAAAATTCTCTTTCTTCATCCTGTGTTTTTTTGTATGATTAAGGTTCACGCCGAAAAATCACAACTGTGTGCTTGTTAAGTAATAAAGCTTTTCCTACTTTTTTCCTAGTATATATATGAAGATGAAGGAAAGGCATTTAATATAACAAAGACAGTTTTGATACATGATTTGTTTTCTGACATAAGCCACATACTGCATGAGCAAATATCCCATATGAATGATTGTCATAACATAAGACTTTTCATGTATGAATAAATGTACAAAAATAATCTTCATCCAGTTTGAATGAATGTCCTCAGTCTAGTCATGCATGAGTGAAAGAGCTAATGTAGTCTCGTCATACATGTTTTTTAGTGCTAACTAAAGTCGTGTTCCATGTGAGTGAATATACTGACATAAGCTTTGTCATACATGAATGAATATTATGATGTAACCTTTTCCGTTGAATTAGTGAATATACTAACATAGGTCCTGTCTTCAGCATCACCATCTCTAGATGTCTTGCTGATGCACAGACCAGAATCCCTGTGTCATACAGTATAACACGCAGACACATAATATGTATGTTTGAAAAATCCATTTTTCTATAAAATTAAATGGGTATAATGCACACATGTATATAACATGCAAGCGCGCATACCCACATGTGTGAGAGAGAGAATATGTGTGTGTGTGTGTGAGTGAGTGGGAGAATTATTACAAAGAAAATTTTAATATATAATTTGTTTTCTGACATAAACCACATACTGCATGAACAAATATCCAGTATGAGTGAATGTCCTAACGTGTGTGCGTGCATGTGAAAGCAAGTTCGGACATCATGGCATCTCAGCGATTACTGTTTGTTGTGTTAATAATGAGATTATTTAAAAACAGACTGGCTGTCACTGAATGTTGCAGCCCAAGGCAATAGCACTCCTAAGGTGGTATATCTGAGCAGCCATATTGAACAGCTTTGCAGGGTTGGAAATTTTCACCATCTTGTCAGGGAATAAGAATCATGGGATTTATTGTTATGTTATTGGCTGTCTTATGGCAAGATTGGGTTGGTTTGATTAAAAATTGGTTTGCAATAACTGTATAAGTGTGCATTATAAACATAAAAATATAGTAAACTGTTTTTAGTGTTGGGTTGGGTGTCATGATATTGCACCATTTTATTTTGATTTTTCTTAACAAGTCAGTTTAATGATTCTTGACACTTGTTTATTGCTTTTGTTTTTTTCTTGCAGAAAAAGAAACCTGATTCAAGTAGTGAAGTTTTGTCAGAAGAGGAGGTCACACCAGCTAAAAAAGGGAGAAATCAGACCCAGCCATCATGTCCACAGAAGTCCACCAAGGCTAAAAAGAAGGGTGCCAAGAGCAAGCCGGCAGCTCCAGCTCCAGAAGAGGAAGTCACAGGAGTGAGGAGAAGTCTGAGAGTGAGGCAGCTGAGAGCAAGGAAGCCCCCAAGTCCCAGCTCTCCAAGTGAGGAATCTGATGAGAGCTCGCAGGATGAAGACAATAGTGAAGATCAAGAAGATGATGATAAGAATTTTCTAGACACCTCCTTCACACCTGAGGAAGAGTCAGGAGATGAAGAGTTCAAGCCTAAAGGTAGAAACTTCCAGAGACAAGCAGCACGAACAAGTAAGTTGAACTTTGGCTTGCCCAGGAAACTTAAGTTACCTTTCAGCTTAGCCATGAAAACTAAGTTACATATCAACTTAGCCACAAAAGCAAAGTTATGCATCAGCTTAGCCACGAACATTTACTATTACTATAGCTCCCAATATATCTCCCCAACATCATCTTCTTCTTCTTCGCATTGTCTGTCTATATCTGCAGTCCTGTCTCTTGGACAAATTTCACTGTTTTTTGTAATTCATGTTTGGAACCATAGAGCTTATCTTCTAGAGTGGTTTCACTGGGCCAGTAATTATTTCTCAGTGTCTCATAGTTGGTGCAGTTTTGGAGGATATGTTCCACAGTTTGGGGCACCTGGGCACATGTACATAGATTAGTAGTACCAACCTTAAACTTTGTATACATATGACTTCGGAGTCGGCTGTGCCTGTTCGGAGACGGAAGATGGTGACTTGTTCATTTCTGTTTAGCATGTGATAGTCATCATGTGGTGGTGTTTGTGGCTTCCTGTAGGTTTTTATCATGCTTTTCTTCTGATTATAGGTGATTGGTATGTCTGTTTGCTCCATTTCAGTGCCCTCTTTGGCCAGATGGTCAGCTTTCTCATTGCCTGGTATCCCACAGTGGGAGGGAATCCACTGCAAAGTGACTCCATGTTGTAAGCCAATTTTTGACAAGGCATCCTTAAGGTCTGGTAGTTTGTTGCACTGAAGAGCTTCCAGTACTGATCTTGTATCTGTGAGAATTACTATGGGATATGTATCAATTCTGGAGTCTGATAGTTTTTCAACTGCAGCAATAATTGCCCTAACTTCTGCATCATAGTTGTTGCAGTATTTTCCAGTGGATCTCCCCAACTGTTTTTAGCTCCACTAGTAGTCTGAGAAAATATCTACCATAGCCCACTCCCCTTTTAACACCTTCATTTATTTGTCTGCAAGGAGCATCATGCTTGCAGAACAAGAATTAGTCTTGTTCTATATGTGTGTTGTCACATAAAACTGTATTCATGCTTGGTTTGTGATAACTGGATTTTGCTTTGTTGTATTATGCAGGCAAAGAAGAGTCAGAAGAGCTGATCAATGATGATACCCCATGTGTCAAGTGTGGCAAATACAACCACCCAGAAATGGTACAACAGAAGAGTAGTACATGTCCTTCACTTCATCATTTTTTTTTTTTAACCTTCATTTACTGTTATGATGTTCATTATACTTCCTTTATTTTTAGTAAATATATTGCATAATTTAATAGATGGAGCTGTTTGTGTTTGGAAATTAGAAGGCTTATTAGGTGCAGCTGTTTGTGTTTGGAAATTAGAAGGCTTATTAGGTGCAGCTGTTTATGTTTGGAAATTAGAATGCTTATTAGGTTCAGCTGTTTGTGTTTGGAAATTAGAAGGCTTTTTGTCTCTGGAAGTTAGCATAAATTAATAGTTGGAACTATTGTCTCAGAAATTTACAGAGCTTATTAGAAGGAGCTGTCTGCTCTAGAATTTACATAATTTGTTACTGGAAGTTATAACACTCTTTCACTCTGAATTGTGTGTTAGAATAAATCTTGGTTGCAATGTTTCCAAACACAGAATAAGTTTCAAGTACATTTTCTCTTATTTTACGTATTAGTTAAAAATTATCCTGAAGAGACAGAATAAAGTTTCTAAGACAAAAAAAGCTATTGCCACTAAGAGACAGAATAAAGTTTCTAAGACAAAAAAAGCTATTGCCACTAAGAGACAGAATAAAGTTTCTAAGAAAAAGCTGTTGCTACCAAGAGACAGAATAAAGTTTCTAAGAAAAAGCCACTGCTACTAAGAAAATAAATTTCTAAGAAAAAGTTGTTGCCACTAAGAGGTGAATAAAGTTTCTAAGAAAAAGCTATTACCACTAAGATACGAATAAAGTTTCTAAGGCCCAAAAAAACCCAAACTGTTATCACTAACAGATATAATAAAGTTTTTAAGAAAAAAAAAATTTATTATTACAAAGGGACAGAGTTAAGAGACAGAATAAAGTTTCTGAGAAAAGAACAGAAAAGGTCTATTATCACTTAGAGAAAACAAAGTTTCTAAGAAAATAAAAATAAAAGGAATCTATTATCACTGAGAGATAGACTAAAGTTTGTAAGACAAAAAAGAGCAGTTACCACCAAGAGACTGAGTAAAGTCCCTAAATTGTTACAGGTTATTGAAGAAACGATCATTAAATTTAAATCCCAGTGTGTGAACTAATGGGATCATTATTTCATACATTCTCTGTGCCTAGATACTGCTGTGTGACAAGTGTGATGCTGGGTACCACACTGCATGTCTCAGACCTCCGCTTATGCTCATCCCCGATGGAGATTGGTTCTGTCCACCATGTGAACATGTGAGTACTTATAGCAAATCTGAAAAAAAAAAAATGTCCAGCTTATGTCTGCCTCATGAGAATTTGCCCACAGTCCACATTATTTACTGCTACATCACTGATCTCATAAACCTGGTTGTTTATCCAGGTATATAATGCGAAAGGTAAGAACACTTCTGCTTATGCAAATCTCCAGAAAGCTCATAAGACTGTGAATGTAGAAAAAAAAAGAAAATCTGTAGTCATTCTTTTTGTTGCATTGCCTAGTTTTTAACTTCAGCATTGAGTGAGACTGATTTGTGTGTACAGAATTTTCTTACAAGAGATGAGTCTCAGAAATGATCTAGTTTTTTTTCTTTCTCAGTTGAAGCTGGTGGATCGACTTCTTGAGTGTTTGCAGGCTTTTGATACTGCGGTGAAGAAGAAGGACAGACTTATAAAGAGGTATTTTTCCAAATTTCAAACAAAAGCAGTGTTTTCACGATACATAGACACAGTTTTGGCAAGACTGCTGTGGATGAATTGCCCAGCAGTATAAACACAAAAATATAGTTGTGATGACATCTCTTTACTAATGGAAGTATCACCAGTGCTTAACTCTTCCCGTGCCACAGAAAAAAACACGGACGTTCCTGTCCGTGCCACACAAAAAGCGCGGGTCTTTATAGGGGGTATAGTTGGATAATGGTATTTCCATGTACTTCTGTGTACTTATTATGTTTCAAAATATAACTAAATGTATGAAGATTTCATAAATGCAGAGTTTTTTTAGGAAAAAAGAAGTAATGTGATGTTTTTAGACAATGATTGTGCCCTGCTCACCATCGGCTAGGTCTAGATCTACACTACTTACCATCTGAGATGTCTAGATCTACTTGTCAATCTCGTATTGTGATTCTGTGTTGCATTCTCGCTAAATTAATGTCTGATATAACCTCCTACCTACTTCTCCAGTCATCTAACATGTCTAGATCTACTTGGGATACATTCAAGAGCAGTGGGGTGGTCACAGGCCATGTCCATACCCCTGTCTACATCATCAAAAAGTGAAAATTTTCTATGTTTCTCTTCCTTTTTCTCACTCGGCATCGCTTGTAACTAAGGACTCTTTCACCATTTTGAAAAGTGTCGCCGGAAACGCTGACAAAATATGTACAATCTTAATGTTACACTGGTTTTTTTAATGAAATAAACCAAGCGTCGATATAGCAATGATACGTACCATGTCGGAAAACCGAAAGTGAAACTATAGCGACGATAGGCACAGGAGGAGTTAAATATATATATAGAGAGGTGAAAAAATGTCTAGAATGAAACAAAACTGTACTGTACCATATGATATCTTTCCCAAGAGTTGTATCTCGTGATGTCACACTATTAACAGCTTTGCTCTGGCAGCATATATAACAGTATATGATGTAAACCCCATTATGGCTAATTCCTGTAATATATAGTTGTTATTATTTATAAAAAGCAAAATGAAATAAGTACGTATTTGCACTTTTTGTCTAAGTAGATGGTTTAGAAACAAAAAAAATATCAGTAGTTGTGGGTTTTTGCCAAGATGGTTTTGAAATAAGATATCATCATTTGTGGGTTTTTGCCAAGATGGTTTTGAAACAAGAAGATATCAGCAGTTGTGAGTTTTTGCCAAGATGGTTTTGAAACAAGAAGATATCAGTAGTTGTGGGTTTTTGCCAAGATGGTTTTGAAATAAGATATCATCATTTGTGTGTTTTTACCAAGATGGTTTTGAAACAAGAAGATATCAGCAGTTGTGAGTTTTTACCAAGATGGTTTTGAAACAAGAAGATATCAGCAGTTGTGAGTTTTTGGCAAGATGGTTTTGAAACAAGAAGATATCAGTGGTTGTGGATTTTTACCAAGATGGTTTTGAAACAGGGAGATATCAGCAGTTGTGAGTTTTTGCCAAGATGGTTTTGAAACAAGAAGATATCAGTAGTGAATTTTTACCAAGATGGTTTTGAAACAAGAAGATATCAGCAGTTGTGAGTTTTTGCCAAAATGTTTTTGAAACAAGAAGATATCAGCAGTTGTGAGTTTTTGGCAAGATGGTTTTGAAACAAGAAGATATCAGTGGTTGTGGATTTTTACCAAGATGGTTTTGAAACAGGGAGATATCAGCAGTTGTGAGTTTTTGGCAAGATGGTTTTGAAACAAGAAGATATCAGCAGTTGTGAGTTTTTGGCAAGATGGTTTTGAAACAAGAAGATATCAGTGGTTTTGGATTTTTACCAAGATGGTTTTGAAACAAGAAGATATCAGTAGTTGTGAGTTTTTGCCAAGATGGTTTAGAAACAAGAAGATATCAGTAGTGAATTTTTACCAAGATGGTTTTGAAACAAGAAGATATCAGCAGTTGTGAGTTTTTGGCAAGATGGTTTTGA
This sequence comes from Achatina immaculata, assembly GCA_009760885.1. Lineage (NCBI taxonomy): Eukaryota > Metazoa > Mollusca > Gastropoda > Stylommatophora > Achatinidae > Lissachatina > Lissachatina immaculata. Next base: position 3,754,583 of record CM019707.1, read on the forward strand.
AACAAGAAGATATCAGCAGTTGTGAGTTTTTGGCAAGATGGTTTTGAAACAAGAAGATATCAGTGGTTGTGGATTTTTACCAAGATGGTTTTGAAACAGGGAGATACCAGCAGTTGTGAGTTTTTTGCCAAGATGGTTTTGAAACAAGAAGATATCAGCAGTTGTGAGTTTTTGCCAAGATGGTTTTGAAACAAGAAGATATCAGTGGTTGTGGATTTTTACCAAGATGGTTTTGAAACAAGGAGATATCAGTAGTTGTGAGTTTTTGCCAAGATGGTTTTGAAACAAGAAGATATCAGTGGTTGTGGATTTTTGCCAAGATAGTTTTGAAACAGGGAGATATCAGCAAGGTTTTCACCAAGCATCATCTTGCTGAGCAACTCCTCTCACAGTTGACTCTACCAGTGTTGGATAATTGATGAGAGCAACAGCAAGCAGTATTTATTGTGTAAGGTCCAGTGTCCTTGTTTTTGCATTTAAGATTGATCCTCGTTTCCTCTTAAATGATGCAACGCAAGTTTGATCCTCATTTCCTCTCAGTGATGCTGCACAGATTTGCTCTCCACGTTAATCGGTCCTTTGCAAGTTCTTTCTTCAAAAGAAGTCCATCAGAGAACTTCATGGAGTTGTATGAAATCTCTCTCTCTCTGAACCTTAAGTGCCCAAGGCACATGGGGGTTCTGCAAGGGTTTTCCACAAATGCCTTTTCCTTGCCTTTTTTTTTCTGCTCTTGCCCAAGTAAACTCTCTATTGCTCAACAGCATCCTCTCTTTTGTTTTTCTCCATGTCTGCTTTGGTATACCCTTACTTCTGTTCCCCTGTGGTGTCCATCTTAGTGCTTTTTTTGGTAGTGAGTCATTTGGAGCACATGTCCCAACAATCACCAGCATCTTTCCTCAATAATTGCTGTCAGTGGCTTCATGTGCATTTCTGCCAACAAGATGTTATTTCTTACAGTGTTTGGCCAGAATATTATTCTGATTCTTCTCTGATATCACTGAAATACAATGAAAATAATTATAAGACATTTAACATTTTTAACATACCAGAAAATATTAGTTTCCTTTATATACAGTTGTTTTTTTGTCTGTCTGTCTGTGTCTGAGCCATGTTAAAAGACTAATTTCATGATTTCTCTGTTCTCAGACAAGAACGGCTGGCATTTGTTGGGATAAGTATCAGCAACATTTTACATGGGGTGAGTTGGCAGCCTAACATGTAGAAGTTTAACTCTTTCCGTGCGGCAGAAGAAACACGGACGTGTCATGGCGTGTGGGAGTAAAACGCAGGTCTTTGTCAGTAAGGGGGTATAGTTGTAAAATGGAATGGAAAACAGTATTTCCATGTACTTCCGTATACGTAATATCTGTCAAAGTGTAGGTAAATTTATGAAAATTTCATAAATGCAGAGTTTTTAGGAAAAAAGAAGTAATGTGATGTTTTTAGACACTGATTGTGGCCAGCTCACCATCAGCTAGGTCTAGATTCGTGCTACTTACCCCTACTTACCATCTAAGATGTGTAGATCTACTTGTCGATCTCGTATTGTGACTCCGTATTGCATTTCCGCTGCATGAATGTCTGAAATAACCTGCTAACTACTTCTCCAGTCGTCTAAATATGTCTAAATCTACTTAGAAAACATTCAAGAGCAGCGGGGTGGCCATAGGCTATGTCCATACCCCTGTCTACATCGTCAAAAATTGAAAAATTTCCATGCTTCGCGTCCTTGTTCTCGCTTGGCATCGCTCGTAACTAGGCACGCATTCTCCATTTTGAAAGTGTCACCGGAATCGCGGACGAAGTATGTACAATGTAAATGTTACACCGCTTGTTTTAATGAAAACAAACAATGTTGAATTTTCAACCATACGCACGCTTGGGACCACCGGAAGTGTTGAAAATTCGACCCAACGCACGGAAAGAGTTAATTTTTCATTATTTTCCTTTTGACAGTGTAGATGGATGTGCTGTCATATTTTGTTAGTGTAACTGTGGATAAGTATGAGCCATATTATCACATGTATAAAATGTGATTGGAGATAAGTGTGAACCATGTTATCATAGTTTATAAGTGTGAGCCATATTGTCACAGTTTCTAATGTGAGCCATGTTGTTATAGTTTCTAAATGTGATTGTAGATAAGTGTCAGACATATTGTCACAGTATATAAGTATCAGCCATATTGTCACAGTATCAAAGTGTTATTGTAGGTAAGTCATTCTGTTTTGTATTCATCTGTAGAAGGGACTGGTGTGAGAGGACATTAATCATTAGTTCTGTATAGTTTGTATCCTTATATTGATGTTAGGTTTATAAGTTGTATATTTTGATATTCTTATATGTGTCTTGACACTGATGTTAATTTATTTATTATTTCTTATATGTGTCTTGACATTGATGTTAATTTATTTATTATGTGTCTTGACATTGATGTTAATTTATTTATTATGTCTTGACATTGATGTTAATTCATAAGTCTTTTGTGTATACCGACTTTGATGTTAATTTATAAGTCTTTTGTGTATCATGTTAATGGTGTAAATTTATGTCTTGTTTGAAGCTTCCAATGTGAGTTCAACATGGTTCTCATTGAAAAAGTTCTTATGGTTGAATGTTGGTGACTTGGAGCATCAGGTCTTGATTTATCAGCCACTCAGAGAGATTTACATGCACATGTTTGCGTGTCACACTGCAGAATTGTTTCGACATCAGAAACTTGTTTTTTTGTGTCATAGTATAAAATGAATTTGACTCATTTTACTATCACAGTTATATTTCTATCACAGTGTAAAATGAACTTGACTTGTTTCACTATTACAGTTATATTTATATTGTGAAATGAACTTGACCAGTTTCGCTGTAGCAGTTATATTTCTGTCATATTGTAAAATGGAACTGAACTTGTTTCAGGATCGTAAGGTTACTCCCTCAACAAAGTTTGACAACCCGCGCCAGAAAGTGGCAGATGAGAGAGAGGTTAAAAGTGATAGAAATGGACCAGAGAAGTTCAATTCCCTTGTTGAATCTGAAAGCTCTTCATATGAATCAGAAGCAGAACCTAAGTACAAATACAGATCTGAAAGGCTTGCACTGCGGCAGGCCCAGACAAGATCTCGCAAGGATCATCGCAGAAGCAGACACAAGAAACCCAGTCCTGAGGTAGAGGTTATGGCACAAAGAACGTGTCGCACCCGTGCTATAGTCAGTTACCAGTTCAAGGAGTTTGATGAGCTGATCAGCAGTGCTATAGAGGATGACAAACCTTGTAAGAGAGAGAAGCCTCCAGGTAAATATTTGTCTTTCTGCAAGTTTTCTACTCTAGCAGATTAATGTATTTAGTGATGAGGGATGTTCAGTTAATCTACAACTATTATGCCATGTCAGAGTGATATTTTTCTAATCTTATTTTATTCTTAGCTTATTCTGTATGTATCAGAGAGAGACTGTAGACCATATATTTGCTTGTGTGAGAGAGACACTGAACGTTTGTTTGATTATCACATTTATATTTATGTCATGTTGTGAAATGAACTTGACAAGTTTCTCTACCACAGTTATATTTGTATCATATTGTGAAATGAACTTGATGAGTTTCTCTGTCACAGTTATATTTATATCATATTGTGAAATGAACTTGACCAGTTTCTCTATCACAGTTATACTTATATCATATTGTGAAAAGAACTTGACCAGTTTCTCTATCACAATTATTCTTATATCATATTGTGAAATGAACTTGACCAGTTTCTCTGTCACAGTTATACTTAAATGAGTAAAAGTGATAGAGTGAAGACCTATGTGTAATACATGTGACAGACTGGGAACTGTAATGTATGTATCTGAGAGAAATTGAAGACCACTATTCAAGTACATGTGTAACAGAAGTTGAAGAACTTATATGTATGTGAGAGAGACTGACTGAGGACTGTACACATGTATATATAATATGACAGAGAGATTAAAGACTATATATGTTTATATAAGGGACATTCAGAAAGTAATGCACCACATCATTTTTTTCGGCCAATAATAATGAAGATAGAAGTATGAAATTTTGCACACTTTATATAAGGCATGTGCTGATTGCATGAACCAAATTGCATCACAACCGGCCAAATAATATGGCTGCCTTAACCATGGAGCATGTTAGCAACTTTCAGTATAAACAGCCAGTTGTGATAGAATTTCTCATTGCAGAGAAGGAAACTGTTGTGAACATTCACAAGCATATATGTGATGTGTATGGAAGTTTTGCAGTCAACAGGAGTACAGTCAGTTGCTGGGTTCAGAGAATCAAAGAATCAATAAGTGGAGATAAGGAGTTGCATGATCGGCCCCGCTGAGGACGTCCTGTCACAGCCACCAAGACAGAAATGTTGAAAAGCGCTGAGGGCATTATTCTTACTGACAGGCGTATCACTACTCAACAATTGGCTTTAAAGCTGTCAATCAGCAATGGTAGTGCAAATGCAGTTATAAAAGCTCTTGGATTTTCTAAGGTTTACACAAGATGAATTCCTCAAAATCTCACAAATGACCATCGATTGCAAAGGAAAGTAATTTCTTCTGAATTGTTGGAGCATTTCATTGCTGAGGGAGAGAACTTTTTGGCTAAGATCGTAACAGGTAATGAAACCTGGGCATATCATTTTGAACCTGAGACAAAAAGACAGTCATTGGAGTGGCATAATCCACAATCACCACAAAGAAAGAAATTCAAGACAACTCCTTCAGCTGGAAAGTTCATGATCACTGTCTTTTGGGACATTGAAGGTGTGATTCTTGTGGATGTTATGCCAAGAGGAGAGACAATCAATTTGCAAGCTAACATTAAGAAATTTAAAAAAACTCAGTGTTTTTGCAGAGTTTGGCTGCACAAGAATCCAGCAGACTTGTTTCTCCTGCACAATAATGCATGCCCTCACACAAGTCTGGCAACACGGGAAGCAGTCACCAAATTGGCACCTTCTGATTTCCATCTGTTTAATCCACTTAAAGATGCAGTCCAAGGGGTTAGATTTGAAGCTGATGAAGGAGTGATTCATGCAGCGAAGAAATGGCTACATAATCAAGAGAAAACTGGTATGGACTAGGAATACATGCACTTGTTTTGCGCTGGCGTAAAGCCGTACAAATTGATGTGGATTATGTTGAGTAATACTGATGTTTACATGACATATCCATGTACATTGTGTATAAATTTCATGCTTTTTGAATAAACAACTCCTGAGAAAAATGATGTGGTGCATTACTTTCTGAATGCCCTTGCATATAAATGAAAGAGACTTAAAACCTTACATGTTTATGTATAAGAGAAAAACTTACAACCTTCCATGTTTATGTATATGAGAGAGACTGTACACACTACCTGTGTGTGTGTAGGGGGGGGGAGAGTGAGTGAAAGAGTGAGGGAACAACATATATATATATGTGTGTGTGTGTGTGTGTGTGTGTGTGTGAGAGAAAGACTAAAGACAGAACATAGCTGCTACTTAAGTGAGTGTAGAAATGTTGTATTACCATCTTATGAATTGTCCTATTCTAGGAATCAGGAGAGGAAAGGATATGTCCAACATTTTAGGAGCCTCAGATGAGGAAGATGAGAAAATCCGACAGAGGGATGGTGACAGCAGCCATCCTCCACCTGTAGTTAGAAAGAAGACCAGACGTAGGCTGACAAAGCTGGAAAGTGATGATGATGATGATCAGGATGATGATGACAGTGATGAATTTCATTTGTCAGAGTGAGTTTTTTTTAAAAATAAACTTCCAAAACTACCATTTATTCCTGTTAACATTGCTTGTACTTTTCACTAATAGAATGTTCTCCAGTTTACATGCCTGGTGTGCTCTTTTTCCTTAACTCTCCTTCCACTTCCAAAAAGTCTTTTGCCAGTTATATCAAAGTCAGTAACTGTTGTCACAGTTCAGATTCCATTTTTATCATTTATTCCAGTTAATAGTGCCATGTTCTTATCTATCACCCATTCTGGCATTTAGGTCTCGTAACACTGTTGGGTACCTATTTACCATCCACTTCTAACATTTCCTCCAGCTGAGACTATTTACCACCTGCTCCTGGCATTTCCTCCAGGTATTGCTGTATGTCCCTAATTATCATGTACTCCTCACATTTGTTCTGGTTAATACTGTAATGTACTTACCTATCACCCCACTCTGTGCAGTTATTCCAGTTAATACTATAGGTATCACCCATCTTCTAGCATTTTCTCCAGGTAATACTGCTAGTATCTATTTACCACTCACTCCTTACACTTTCTCAGGTAACACTTCTTACATCTTACATCCTTCCCATGCCACTAAACATCACATAGGGCCTGCATGGTAGTTTGCCAAGATTTCCTGTCTTTGGCGAGTTTTTCAATCTCATCAAGGTATGTTATGCCCACTGAACTGGCCTCTCATAACAGTGTTCTCTTTAGAGTTTCACGTGGTCGACCTATTTTTCCTCGGCCTTTTGTGTTCCACTTGATAGCTTGTTTGAGGATCCTCTGTTCCTTCTCATCACATGACTGACATATGCCCATCTTCTTTTTCTGATCACCCATGAGACAAGTTGTTGTATGGTCAACTGTCTTATCTCAGCGTTGCTCTTGAGTTCGTTCCACTTTATACCGAGTATTTTCCTTAGGCATTTGTTTTCAAAACAGTCTAATTTCTTGCCTATTTCTTTAGTTGTTTTCCAGCTTTCACATTCATAAATGAGGGTGGATATTACTTTTGAATTGAACAATCTTAACTTGGTTTTTGTGCTTATAACTTTTGAATTCCATATGTTCTCAAGATTCTTGAATGCTGCTTTTGCAATTCGAATTCTAACTTCCTTTCTGGTGTCTCCATCCTGATCTGTGTGGCTGCCAAGATATGCAAAATGGTTTACATCTTCCACAGCTGTTCCTTCTACGTATATTTTTTCTTCATGGTTAATGAGGTTTCATTATTTTTTTTTTAACCTTGTTAATTTCAAGTTCTATTTTACTAGCCATTGAAAACAGTGTATCTGTTTTTTCTTGCATTCAGGTAACAATACCACCATTTATTTACCACTCAGCCCTAGCACTCTCTCAGGCAGCACTAGCAGTATATGTGTGTCACCCACTGCTAGCAATCTCTCGGGTAACACTGGCAGTATATGTGTGTCACCCACTGCTAGCAATCTCTTGGGTAACACTGGCAGTATATGTGTGTGTCACCCACTGCTAGCACTTTCTTGGGTAACACTGACAGTATATGCGTGTCACCCACTGCTAGCAGTCTCTCGGGTAACACTGACAGTATATGTGTGTCATCCACTGCTAGCACTCTCTTGGGTAGCACTGACAATATATATAAGTCACCCACTCTTAGCACTTTCTGAAGTAACACTGCCAGCATCTGTTTACCATTCACTCCTTACACTTTCTCAGTTAACACTGCTAGCATCTGTTTACCATTCACTCCTTACACTTTCTCAGTTAACAGTGGCAGTATATGTGTGTCACCCACTCCTAGAATCTTCTCAGTTAACACTGCCAACATCTATACGTCACCCACTCCTAGCACTTTCACTGGTTACATTGATCATTAATGCAGAACATGGAAGTTCATCAAACTTAACTAATTCAGACACAAGTAATTGTTTCAGTCACTGGTATGTTGACACTCATCTTTTCATTTTTTTTCTGTACCTGATGTAGGGAGGATGACTCTGATGCCAGTGAAGGTGAAGGAGAGGAGGAGGAGGATGAGGAAGATGAAGAGTTTGGTAGTTCAGATTCTGGGGATTGGAAACCCAAGAAAACATGGTACAACAGTCACATGTCTTCACAAAGGTCTAAAAGAAGAAGTCGAAACTTTGGTAAGTGTGGCAGTTTGTTTCAAGCTGTCAGAGATTATGTACATTCATTTAGACACTGTTAGCTGTTTATTGTTGTTTTGTGCTGAAGTTAGCTGTTTATTGTGCTTACATCTAAATGCTGAAGTTAGATGTTTGTTAGTTTTTTTTATGCTGAAGTTAGTTGTTTATCAGTGTTGTATGCTGAAGTTAGACTTTAGAAAGTTGTGTAAAGGTATTGAAGAATACATCACACTTACCCCTCAACATAACATTGTTTGTATCCCACAGCACAACACTTTGCATGCAATTATTGCATCTCTCATAACCTTTTTCTGTACATCATTTACTACATCTTTCGCAGTTACTTAAAATTATTAAATCTCTCACAGCTTTCACTGTACACGGTTTGATTGCACCCCAGAACGTTATTTAAAAACACATATCTCTGAACGGTGTGAAATACATGAAATACAAACATATTTGACAATACAAAAATGTACACTATGTGATATGTTTATATCTCTCAGTTTACTTTGTGCATGAACTTCTTAAATCTCTAAATACCACATTTTACACTGTAAATTCTATGCTAACACCACTTAATGAAATGCTTTCATATATTTTTTTTTTATGCCATCTTCATAGCTACTGATGACAACTACTGCAGTGATGAGAATGCCAGCAAGCGTCGGTCAACAAGGAACTCCAATCGCGGTCGCATCCATTACAGTGCCTGGGATTCGGATGAAGAAGAGACGGAAGTAGACACTGGATCTGATTACAGCTCAGTGGATTCCCGGTGTCGTAGTAAAAGGGCAAAGAAGAAAATCACGTCTCGCAAAAATAAGGAACTCAGTGACAATACAAACTCTGACAGTTCTATAACACGCAGGAGAAAGACTTTGAGAAAGCTTATCAAGAAAAGACGGAAAGATGAAAGTGAGAGCGAAAATACTGAGAAGGAAAGTGAGGAAGTGAAAAAGGAAGTTCAGAAAAAGCAACGGTCTGGAAAGAAAGATTCTGAAGATAGTGACTTTATTATTGAGCAGTCAGAGAGTGAGAATGACTCGGAAGATTCTCCCAAGTTCAAGAAAAAAAATGTTCTCCGCTCATCAGATGAGGAGGAGGAGGAAGAGAAAGCAGTAGCTGCTGATGATTCCAAGCTGGAGGTTGAAACTTCAAAGGTAAATAATGTGACAGAACCTCCACCAGAAAAAGAAGCTGTGTGTGACCCACCCTCAACAGTAGCCAGCCAGGAGGAGAGCGTTGTGAAGAGCAAATCAAAACCTGCAGCAAAGGGTAAAAAGAGAAGTGATGGACTTGCAGAGGATGATGCAGCTGGTCCTGCTGTGGATCTGACCGTGCCAGGTAAAGTGAGAAGAATAAGCGGCTCAGATAAAGACCACAATGCTGTAACAGAAGTTAGATCTCCTTTACCAGTCCCAGGAGTCAGAACTCCAGCTGAAGGGAAGAAGAAACAGGCAGCTCTCAGACAAGGAAGAAAGAGTAAGGAAGCTCCTGATGCACAGAGTTGTCCACCACAGCAGCAGGATGTGATTGCCACAAAGAGTTGTGAAACCCCTCAGTCAGTGGAAAAACCAGCAGGCAGTGGCAAGAAGAAAACTGTTCCAAATTTCTTGGATGTGAACTCAGGGGAGGAAAGTGATGATCACAAAGATAGTGCTGTGTCCTCGGACGCCTCAGACCTAGGAAAAGCCCCAACCGTGGAGCCAGTACAGCATCCCACACATGGTTCTCTGACGAGAGCTGACGGTAGCCTATCCAGCTCTGGCCAGCATTATCAGTACAACATGGGACCTTATAAACAAACAGCTCAAGGAGCATCTGTCTATTTCCAAGATCAAGCAGAAGCACATGCTGGCTCACATCAGAACCCAGGGATGACTGCTCATGACATTGGACCACCACCACACAATTCAAGTGTGCCACCAGCTTCAGCACATCAAGAATCTCCAAGATTTATTCACAGTTTTCCAGATCCTGTAGTTAGTCACTCAAACTCCGGGCATCCAGTTGGAGCAGGCCTGAAAACTCATCCAGTTTATGGTGAAGGACCAAGTTCAGGACATCATCCTTTTTCATCAGGCCAGGCCCCAAACATAAAACAGGAGCAGCATATGCCACAGACAGTTTTTCCAGGTGTTCCAGTAAGTCGACACGTATCACCTATCCCAGTTGGAGCACATCATATTAGGCCTGGCATGACACAGCAACACTGCGGAGGAATGCAGCCATCATTTCTCATGGCCCAGCAACAACATGCGCATCAGAATATGGGAAATGATGGCAGTTCAAATCTCAGAGGTTATTCTCCCCAGGGCTATGGACCCGGTCAGTTACCACCTGGTCAGAACTTTGGTCCAGGAGCATTTAGACATCCATACTATGGCATGCAGTCCTCTCCCCCTCACAATATGGGACAGCATTTTACCGGTCAGTATCCGGTCAACTTAGGCTCAGGGCCTTCTCATAAGATGAGCTCACCACTGACTAGCATGGGACAGATGGCCAGAAAGTTGGGGTCAAACTCAAACATGCACTCACCACCCCCTACACAGACAGTAGGAAGTGGTGAAGGATCTAAAGAAAGACAGTCTGGCCTGAGATCTCCACCAAACAGAGAAATTATGCCCAAACAAGAGAAGATTACAGAAATGAGAGATGAACATGCTGATGGTGTTTCCTGTGAAAAAGATATGGGTAAGGTTGGAAAGAGACGAGCGTTATCAGCCAGACCTAAGAAGAAAGCCATGGGCAGTCAACCTCACAATTTGGATCAGTCTTCTCCAGCAAACCATAGACCAATAACATCATCTGCTGAAGGTCAGGATAGGATTTCTGATCAAAACCAGCACGTTTACAGAACTTCTGGTCAGCCATATCATATGTCTTCTTCCCATATGCCTTATACACATGGCCCTGTGATGACTGTTAACCCACAGCACAGTGCTTCATATATGGGCCCAAGGCATCCTCCACCAGTTTCAGCTCAGCAGCCAACAAGTGAGAATGGCAACAATGCTCTGCCACAAGATAGGGAAAGGAAAGGAAGCAGATTAGAAAACAATGAAAGCCAGCCCAGTATGTCTTCTGTTGAACAGAAAGTGAACTTGGCCCCATACCACCAGAATGTTGTGAAGTTTCAGCCTAGGGGCCAAGCTAATTTAGAGAGAAGACAAAGCCAGTCTCCTGTTCTCCATAGCTCAGATATGTCTGCAGCAGATCCACCCTCATCAGAGCAAGTCAATACAAGGACACAAGTATCAACTGCAGAATCAGTCACACAAGTTGGAGGGGTTCCAGCACCCTCTCACACAACTGAAATGCCACTAGATTTACAAGCCTGCAATGGTCGACCATCAGGGCCCGCAGGGGCATCCAGGCCACAGGATCACAGTTTACATGGACAGAATCCATCACCGTATTCTCAAGGGTCAGGTTTAGGGGGCAGCCTCAGAGAAGGCACAGGTCCCTACTACAGCACAGGCCCTTACTACTCTCATTACAACCCTCAGCCAAACCCACGCATGCCACATAGTGGATCATGGAGTACAGATATCCAGGGCTATGGCACAAGATGTGCGTCTAGTGTATATCCTTATGGTCCAAACCAACCAGTTACAGGAAACCGGATGTCAAATTATAAGCCGGGTTATGATTCAAAGGCCCTGCCTGCGTCGGAATTGCCTAAGAGTCCTGTCACAGAGTCAGCAGTATCACAAGACATTAAGCCTAACATAGGAGAAAGCCCAGGGTCTGTTGTGAAGAGAAGCACATCCTCGTCCGACTATCACTTAACTAAACCTGCAGAAGTAGGGCAGACACCACAGAAACAACTGGAGCTTGACACAAAGCCACCACATAGACATTGTGACGGCGGGACAGAGAGAGAGATTGTATCCACAGCTAACTCACACAGGTCAGCACCTGTGCCAGAATGTGAGGCATCACAGACCTCATCTTTGCCAACAACATTGCCATCGTCAACAGCCCCAGTGGCTCCCCATCTGTCAGATGGACGGACGCAAGGCCCTGTATCAACACATTCATCTGTAGAATCATCGACTTTACATCCCAGCACAAGTAACAGTATGAGCCAGTCTCATAAAATTTCACATGCTGCATCCATGGGGCCACAGAATACGTGGTCAAGGCCCGGCATGGCAGTACAGTACTCACAACAGCATGTTGGTCAGTGGGCGAATATGGGCGGTCCAAGACATTACAGCCTGACCAGACCTTACGGAGGCCCTGCACCAATGATTCATTCACCTTATAGGATAGATTCTCAGCCAGTGCTTGATGCAGGCCCCATGGGACGTAAGTCAGGTCAAGCTGAGCAGAAACCTTTTCCTCAGCAAGGTTATGAGGCTAGATTCCAGTCTTCCCGTCTAGATTTGGCAGCAAACGTACCAGAGACAGAGTACCCCAGGTCTGCCTACAGCGGAGACTATTGTGTCCAGACACAGTACTGGCAACAGCCATCAGGTCAGTCCCACAGCCAGGATGGCGTGCCGCGTGTTGGAAATCGAGTCTGTGACAGAGAGGATCAGGTTACCGAGGGGAATACAGCCTCAAAGCCAAAACGAGCAAAGACACAGAAGAAGACTGGCACTGCAGGGATTGTGAGAGGGAAATCTGGGAAAGGGAGAGGCAGGGGAAGGGGGGGATTCATGATTGATAATTTGCTGCAGGCACGAGGGGTAGAAGTTGAAGAGGGAGAAGATAGTGCAGAGATGAATGATATTGTAAGTTACGTCACAACTGATGAGTACTTCAAGCAGCAGACCAGCTCTAGTGGCTTTGCACACCAGACTGAGATTGGTTTTGGGGAGAGTAAGCATTGAGATGATCTCAGATTGTGAACCAGCTACCGTCAGTATATAGTTTGTATGAAAAGCTGTTCGTATGACTAGCTGTTTATGCTGAAAGATAGCTTATATATGAATAGTTGGTGTCAGGGAATAGTTTCAGTTACGAACTGTTTATGTCACAGGATAGTTTTTATGACAGTGTTTATGTCAAAGGTTAGTTTGTATAACAAGCTGTTTCTGTCACAAGATGGATTTTTATGACCTGAAAGATTGTTTTTTTATAAAAAGCCATTCATAAAACTTAAGATATTCAGCAAGGCCTAAAATAATATGACCATTGTTTCAAACAAGCAATTCTTGCTACAGCAGGTCATGCAGAAGTGGCATTTGGAATGTGATGAAGTGCTTGAAATGAGTTGAAGCAATGTTTGTGTTTTATTTCAACATCTACTACGCTGTTGTATGACTGAACAAACTTTCTTTTTTTTTTTTTTTTAAAATGGTAAAGAATTGGTAATGCAAGTCCATCTGACATTCTGCCCTTTATCAACCAGTTTCCATATTATATCACACATTTAGAATCAGTTATTTTATAAGTGCATAGTGAAAGATTCTAACTTGAAAATAGCAAACCTTATATGTTAACTTGCACTAAAAAATATGAGGTTGCTGTATACAAAAAAAAAAATACAATAATCATAGTAAATCCCTTTGTTAGCATACTTTGCCATGTTGAACATCGGGTGCTTGCACTACCATGTGAGAACTAATGCCTCAGCGATACCACACCAAGTAGAAGATATTACATCATGATGAAAACAGGAAGACTCCACTAGTCTGACCAGGTACTTAACAGATACCTGTCCAAATAAAGTTCGCATTTATAATATTTGGTACACGTTTGCATTTCCACATTTATCATTAGATGATTCTCATTATTGACTGCCATATTTTGTTTATAGAGCATCCTTTAACCAATGAAATAAATGAGAAATTTCACACAGTCCAGTCGCAAATCGCCTGTCTTCTTGTCTGATGTGACCTGGATGCGACAAAGACAGAGTTGCATATGTGGACTTGGCAGAGATTTACAACTAATCGAGATCTATAAGATAAACTTGTGATTAGACTATATCTTGAAGATCAACTTGTTAAGTTCACATTGTGACTAGACTATTCTAAAAGATCAGCTTGTGACTAGACTATCTAGAACAGTGGTTCTTAACTGTTTTTGGCCATGGTCCCCCTTTATGTCTTGAGAACATCTGTGGTCCCCCTTTCTGTCTTGAGAACATCTGTGGTCCACCTTTCTGTCTTGAGAACAGCTGTGGTCACCCTTTCTGTCTTGAGAACAGCTGTGGTTTCCCCCTTTCTGTCTTCAGAACAGCTGTTGTTCCCCCTTTTGTCTTGAGAACAGCTGTGGTCACCCTTTCTGTCTTGAGAACAGCTGTGGTTTCCCCCTTTCTGTCTTGAGAGCAGCTGTGGTTTCCCCCTTTCTGTCTTGAGAACAGGTGTGATCTCCCTTTCTGTCTTGAGAACAGGTGTGATCACCTTTTTGTCTTGAAAACAGCTGTGGTCCCCCTTTCTGTCTTGAGAACAGCTGCGATCCACCTTTCCAGCCTGAGAACAGCTGTGATCTCCCTTTCTGTCTTTAGAACAGCTGTGGTCCCCCTTTCCAGTTTGAGAACAGCTGTGGTCCCCCTTTCCAGTTTGAGAACAGCTGTGGTCCCCCTTTCCAGTTTGATAACAGCTGTGATTCCCCCTTTCTGTCTTGAGAACAGTTGTGGTCCCCCTTTCTGTCTTGAGAACAGTTGTGGTCCCCCTTTCTGTCTTGAGAACAGTTGTGGTTCCCCTTTCCAGCCTGAGAACAGCTGTTCATTAAAAATAAAGCAATAAATAAAACTCAGATGATGCTAAGATTTTTTCGAAACAAATCGGTCTATTTCATGGTCCATGGCATGGATCCCGGGTTAAGAGTCATTGGTTAGAAGATCAACTTGTGACTAGGCTAGATCTAGAAGATAAATTGTGCCTAGACTTTTATAAAAGATCAAATTGTGACTAGACTTTTATAAAAGATCAGCTTGCAACAAGACATCTGGAATATCATCTTGTGACCTGATAATATCTAGAAAATCAGCCTTGGATTAGACCAGATACAGAAGGATTTTTTGATAAAATATTTGAACATTTGTTCATTCTGTTGAAAGGAATAGCTTGTTGTGAATACTAAACTTGCAGACATTGATATCCTGATCATGCATTTAACAAAATGTATCAGCACTTATCACAGCTGGATTGTGTAGACAAGTATTTTTCTATCGGAGCTAAGTCACGGGCTGCACAATTACACAAAGCATGAGGAAGTGATGGCCTAGAATTATTATACACATCATCCGTAGCAGTGGTTCCTGATTTCATCTACTTGTTGGAGGGGTGAGGGGTGGTAGTTGGAACAGTCAGGGCAAATTATCGATGGTTTCTGGGATACACAGTCTTATAAGGTTGGGAAGGACTTATCTGAAATGTCGTTCATGCCATCACAGTTTATTTGTTTTAGTTGTCTTTGAAGTGTCTACAGACTTCATGTAACCAATGCAAGTATTTTGAGCCACATTTACTTGAAGCTAACTTCCTTCACGGATTGTTCTTCCGGATGTGTTTTTTTTTTTTTTTTTCAAATTGCAAACTGTTTGTCTGCAATAATTAAGTAGTCAGCATTTTATTCCTTATCCACGAGAACTGGTAACAGCTGGCATAAGACCATGCCACGTGGTGAACAACTGCATAGGGCATATCATTTGAGGAGGAAACAAAATTGAAGGCAGAAGATACAGACACAGAGAGATCAAACAGCAACACGATCATGGTTTGTTGTTACTACAGCCAAGATTGTCAATCAAATATTGGTAGAATCAACCAGGAGAGAAACAACTTAGCAGAATGATGATGCATGATAGTCTCCACAGTTAACATCTACCCACTTCCAATGCCATTTTGTGAAATAAAAGCCATTATAAGTATTTGCCACCCTTTCTTGCTGATCTGTGAGATCTTGAGAAGACTTAATGAAGACTCACACCTCACATTAGATTTCAGTTCTTCAGGGTTGTAATGGTCACATGATTGTACTGTAATGTCTGACATGTGCTGTGTGAGAGCAGGTTCTGAGTTTGTAAATAAACTTGACAGTAGGCACTCGTCAGGAGCTTGCGTCAGAGGAATGTTATTTGTCAGTTGTAAGTGCTTGTTTTATATGTTGCTGATATATGATAATTTAGTATTTAGTCAGATATAGTTATTCAAATTTGTGTAAATCTGAATACAAATATAAATATTTCACAGATGGAAACAAAGGTACTTGCTAAAATTACGAGTATGCACATGAATGAAATTACTTTTACATGCATAAAGAAGCAACAGTGAAATTTATCCAAGAGACAGGACTGCAGATATAGACAGACAGTGCGAACGAAGAAGACATGCATAAAGAGAAATTTGACACAAATTTAAAGTTAAATATTTCATTCACAGTTATATAGTATTAAAATTGCAGACATTTCCTGAGTTAGTACAAATATAAATTAATTTAACAGTATTTAAAATTTAAAAGTTCCAACATTTTGAAATCAATAACATTTAAGGGATAAAGTAATAAACCCTCTTGACTAACTTTGCGAGTGTCAAGTATGAGGGTTATACCGAAAGTTGTGAGCAAAAATTGTTTTAAAAATCAGAATTTATAGATAGGGAATATATAAATGTATCACCTTAACCTCCATCCTTTGCACATCATGTAGAGGTCACATGACATCACCATCATGTGTCATGTGACAACGCGGAGCATAAACAAAATGGCGGGTACTGAAGTTTCATTTTGTCAACGTGCTGTTATTGAGTTCCCCATTAAAGAGGAAATCCCTGCTGCTGAAATTCACCAAAGACTTCAGCTTGCTTATGGAGATGTGTGTATGGATGTTAGCAGTGTTAGAAGATGGGTGAAACATTTCAAAGACAGAAATGCGAGCACCCAAGATGTGCCTCACAGAGTTCGCCCTTGAACTGCCTCCACTGAACACAACGTGGAAAGGGTTGATGACATCATTAAAGAAGACAGATGTGTCATAGTTTTTGAAATTGTTGTAAATCTTGGAATAAGTCACAATGCGGTACAGGAAATGATTGAAACCCAAGGCTATAGAAAAGTTTGTGCCAGCTGGGTCCTACAGGGGAGAACATCCAGAAAGCAGTGCGTCTGTGCCATCAGTCAGCTGGAACGGAACTCTACCGAGAGGGTATTTTCAAACTTGCAGAGCAATGGGAAAAATGTGTGCAGAGAAATGGAGATTATGTTGAAAAGTAAAGAAAAGGATGCAGGTTAAGGTGCTACATTTATATTTTCTCTGTATATAAATTTTGATTTAAAAAAAAATTTTGCTTATGACTCGCGTATGTATGTTATTTGACCTCACAGTTTATGTAATCATTCAGGACTGGATTATGTACATTCCTTCCCTCCCATTACATGATCTCTTTATTCCTTCACACCATAATTATTTGAAAATACCCCACTTTAAAATGGCATCTTCATTCAAGATTAGTGGTGTGATGAGAAAGCAAGATGATAGATGAGTCAAAATTTTCCCAGTGATTGATTGGCGTGACATGATCTTTCAGTTGCTTCTTTATCTTTTGACAAATTCACTGAGCATACCACAGTACTGGCCAGAACAGAAATAGTTCAGTAGGGCTTGGTTAAAAAATATCTTGGACTTCTGAGAGTCATACCCAGCCTAAGAAGTTTAAATTCTGAAAAGAGAAATTTAAATTCTGATTAATGTTTGGTCTTCACTGGTGGCACTCCTGCATAAGTTAAAACATGCATTTAGATCCTTTGTGGCGAGTTTTTTCAAGTCCTTGCAAACAGCTTTGAATCTCAAATCTCAGAAGCTAAATGATCGTTAACCAGATCAGCAGTGATTTATTATAACATGCACAAGGGGATGTAAGTTGTGAAAATGAAGAAAGTAAAGTAAATGAAAGTGACAGAATATATACTTTATTCTTCACTTTATATCTTGGCAATAATTTACTGATTTTTTAAATTAAACAATATAATAAATTGTTTTTAAATTATTGTGTTAAATACAGTATTAATCTTCGATATACCATCTGTTGCCCACTGGACTTGATTTTTAGTTCCTTTGGTGTTAGTTCCTTCTGTTTGTAAGGGCAGGAGTACTTGGGCGTTATTTCTATATACAGGGTCCGGCATAAAGCATAGCTGGATTTAATTGACGTAGTGCACAGAAACTGAATATGTGTGAAAAAAAATATGACGTCAGGGATGAAACAGACAAACGGTCATTTTTAACAATGGCTTCTTGGCAAACACAACATCGTGCATTCATCATTGAAACTTATTTTAAAAGTGGAGAATCGTCTATTACTGTACAATGAAAGTTTTGTCGGCATTTTGAGTTGCATCCCTGTGATAATGTTCCCGATTGGAGGACAAAACAATTTTGATGTGGGTCAGAAAATTTAAAGAAACCGCTAATTGCCTTAATAACAAGTCTACTGGTTGTCCAAGAACTCAACAGGCACCTGAACGAATTCAAGAAGTCCGCAGCGCATTGCTGAGTAGCTCTTGGCGATCAACTGTTAGGAACGCTTTGGCACCTGGCATCCTCTTACTGTTAATAGTGATCTTTACGTGCAGATGCTAACTGAATACTTCATTCCAGACTTGGCCAATAGAAATAAAAGACTAATATGGTTTCAACAAGATGGAGCAACTGCCCACACAGCCCGTCAGTCCATGGACATGCTGTGAAAGCATTTCCCAATCGTCTTATTCCAGATTTGGGGATATTCATTGGCCGGCAAGGTCACCGGATTTATTGGCCACAGACTCCTTTTTGTGGGAGAATCTCAAGAACACGGTGTATGCTAGCCGACCACAGTCAATTGCAGACCTAAAAGATTAATCCAACATTGCATTCAAAATGTCCCTTTGAACATGTTAAATGGTGTTATGCAGGAATTTTCCAGATGCCTGGCTGAGTGTATCAAATGTAATGGTAGTCATCTAACTGGCATAATTTTCAAAACCTAAATATCATTGTCAGTAGTAATAAAAATGCCCACTTTTCTGAGTTTCATTTCACTTTTTTTTTTTTTTTTTTACCAAAAACATGTATAGCGCTTATTTATTTTACATTTTTAAAATCCAGCTATGCTTTATGCCGGATCCTGTATTTTGAAAGTTGTGAACACAAATCTAAACTTAAAGATCTTTCTCCGTCTATGAGACGCATGTGATAAGAACAAGCATGGTAGCAACATGTTAGGGGCACTGTTGCTATAAATCTTTTCAGGTGCCTCTCTACTGTGCTCACCTTTCTTGCAGCTGCTCAGTCTACAAGAAGCAGATTAGTAGGTAATGACTAGATGTGTATGTGGCAAAAAAAAACTCGACTTAGATTCAAATTAGGTTATGTCCAGCAGCACACAAGGCTGTGACATCATTGAAGCGCATTATTTGAGCAAATGCGAATATCTGAAAGTTTGTATTTTAACCAAATAATGGTGAAATTTTAACTTCAGTGAGTATCTTTGTTTCATCAGTGTACCATTCATATTTGTGTTCAGCCATCCAAATATTTGAATATTCATATTCTGTTAAATGTAAAAATCTTGTATTCGGCACATCCATGTGTGTGTGTGTGTATATATATCTGTCAAGTGTGAGAAGAGATTTTATAAACAGCTGCATCTGTTAGGTATGAGTGATAAGTTTATGTGTATGTAACAAATTACTAGTGAAAGTAGAATTTTGGCTGCATATGAGCCCTGTTATCTCAGAAATATATGAACTGTTGTCAGTCCATGTGGGTATGACAGTTTTAAATGTGTGTGATCACTTTATAACCTTATATGTTGTATACTGTTATCAGATTCAAATTTTCTATGATAATTGTAAGATAATTTACCTCTTCAGTTCATCCAAACTTGGCATTATCATCCCCCTTTTTTTTTTGTACTTTGTATATGAAGTCTGTTGGAATATTATGTTTGATCTTTTTTTTTTTTTTGTATCGGAGATGTGACAAAATGATTATCAGATAGATGCCAAGTATGGTTAGGTCTTGTATAATAGTCCCATAACATGTCACATGGTCAGTTTAAGCTGATATATGACTTGGAGTGTCCTTTTTTAGATGATATAAGGCATCCAGTCTCTCTTTAGCCTTTATGATACATTCAGTCTCTTTGTGAGCTTATATGACATCCAGTCTTTGTATAAACTGATATAAAACATCCAGTCACTGTGTGAACCGATATGACATCCAGTATGTGTGTGAATAGACATGTCTGTATAAGCTGATATAAGACATCCAGTCTCCATGTAAGCTGATATAAGACATCCAGTCTCCATGTGAGCTAATATAAAACATCCAGTCTCTGTGTAAGCTAATATAAGACATCCAGTCATTCTGTGAGCTGTTAGGAGACATCCAGTCTCTGTTGGAGCTTATATAATACATACAGTGTCTGTGTGAGCTTTTATAATACATCTGAACTAATAAAAGATGTCCAGTCTTTATGTGAGCTGATAGAAGACATTCAATTGCTGTGTGAGCTGATAGAAGATATCCAGTCTCTGTATGAGCTAATATATGAGATCCAATCTCTATGTGAGTTATATAAGACATCCAGTCTCTGTGTGAGTGATATAAGACATCCAGTCTCTGTATGAGCTGATGTAAGAGATCCACTCTCTGTATGAGCTGATGGAAGACATCCAATCTTTGTGAGTGATAGAAGATATTCAGTCTCTGTATGAGCTGATAGAAGACATTAAATCTCTCGTGTGAGTGATATAAGACATCCAATCTCTGTATGAGCTGATATAAGAGATCCACTCTCTGTATGAGCTGATAGAAGACATCCAATCTCTGTGAGTGATATAAGACATCAAGTCTGTGTTCGAGATGAACACACACTGGCAATCCCTGAAAGAAATATAATTTGAGTTCTCTTTTCTTGTGTGTGCTTTTTTTGTTATTACATAACAAACATTGTCATTTTAATTTTACATAACAAATATTATTTTAATATTATATAACAGATGTCATTGAAATTTTGCATAACAGATATCTTTGTGCATAACCAGCCCAAGGTTTTCTCCAATCAGTGATGCAAGGTCCCAACATGGGCAGCAGTCTAGTGCAAATAAGAGAGATACTCTTAGTGGTATGTAGGTTTATTGCTTGTGTTCTGAGATGGGACGTGTCAGACCCTTATCTACTGAGTGGCTCTGTAATGGTGCATTCATTCATTCATTTTTTTTTTTTTGTTTATGAGTTTTGTAGCAGTTGTTGTTACTGATACTGTGTAATTGTCTTTGATTAAATAAATCTATGTCATTCTCTTTTCGTTCTTTGTTTTAGTTTTTTTTTTGTGTGCAGATAGTCATATTCTGTCACAGAATTTTAGATTTCTTATGCCGATAGTTATGTTCTTTCACACAGTTGAATATTTTTTGTGCAGTCATGTTCCATGTTCTGTCAGAGAATTTTAGATTTTTTGTGCCGATAGTTATGTTCTGTCACACATTTGAACATTTTTTGTGCAGATAGTCATGTTCTGTCACACAGTTGAAGATTTTTTTGTGCAGATAGTCATGTTCTGTCACACAGTTGAAGATTTTTGTGCAGTCATGTTCCATCACACAAGTGAACATTTTTTTGCGCAGATAGTCATGTTCTGTCACGGGATTTTAGATTTCTTGTGCCAATAGTTATGTTCCTTCACACAGTTGAACATTTTTTTGTGCAGATAGTCATGTTCCATCACACAGTTGAACATTTTTTGTGCAGTCATGTTCCATCACACAGTTGAATATTTTTTGTGCAGGTAGTCATGTAGTCACATAGTTGTACATTTTTTTGTGCAGATAGTCATATTCTGTCACAGGTTCTGATTACCTTTTTTCATTTTGCTTAGGAGTTAAAAGCAAGTGACATAAAGAGAAAGTTATATGAGGGCAAGTCAAAAAGTAACCTTAATTTTGCTCTCAGTAAATCTAATTGACGGTTGTACTGGTATGTTATGCCATCTCTGTAGATGTAGTGTGAAATATCTGTGAGCAGACCAGATCAAAGGTGGCCACTACCTTGGAAGCGTGCATGAGAGAAGAATGACACACAATTATTTGTTTCTTGGGTGTCTGATTTTTTTAAGCTGAAGATGTCTTCAATAACATATAATCTCTGGAGACGAATGCTGAGAAGATGGCCTCTGTAACATATAATTGCTAGAGATGAATGATGATAAGATGGCTTCTATAACATATAATTGCTAGAGACGAATGGTGAGAAGATGACTTCTATAACATATAATCTCTGGAGATGAATGATGAGAAGATGGCTTCTATAGGAGACGAATGATGAGAAGATGCATAATCTCTGGAGACAAATAATGAGAAGATGGCTTCTATAACATATAATTGCTGGAGACGAATGATGAGAAGATGGCTTCTGTAACATATAATCTCAATATAAAGAAACTCATATTAAAAAAATGATGTAGTGTAGAAAGGCTCATGTCTAAACAAAATATGTGTGTGGGAATTTACAATATTAAAAATAATGGCATTTTTTCATGGTTTTGAAGCAGGCAGATATTGGCTGTGTTTTGTTCCCAGCATCATTTTGCAAATGTCTGATCTGATTGCTGATCCTATCAATGTTATATTTGCATATTAGGCCACAGTAACAGGCAGTGTTTGCGCTGCATCTTTTGTTTTAAAACCAGGCCTAAATTTCCCCTCAAATAATGCAACAACTTTAAAATATTATAAGTAAAATGCTAAACGCATTGAAAGACACTTTTTCATCAAAATTTTATTCAAAATTGGCACTTACTGTCAAGAGAAGTACTCAGTCCAAAAACATGCAAGAGAGTTCAATATTCCAGATAAATATGTAGTTTTAGTTTTACTAAAAAAAAACAAAAAAACGACTACAATTGCAACTGCCCAAGAGCTTCTGACAGCAACAGAGAAATCCACCACCACCACCAAGAAGAAAAACTGAATTTTTATATAATAATCTCCTAATTAGGGGTTTGTCAGGGGTGCATGTTGTCACCTTACTTATTTAACTTGTATACTGAAAATATAATGAGGAATGTTAGAGAAGATGTAGACAAAGAATATTATGATGCCATAACAATTGGAGGTTGTGAAATGCATGAGATTAAATATGTAGATGACACAGTATTACTGTCCACAACACAAAAAGGAATGGAAAAACTAATTATGTCAGTCTGTAAGAACAGCGAAGAGCAAAACCTCTATCTTAATGCGAAGAAAACTAAATTGATGACAACTGACAAAACAAATAAGGCAGCTGAAATATCTATCAATGAGGAAAAATTGGAAGAAGTGGAGAGTTTTGAATATCTTGGATCACTACTAACTAATAATGGAGATACAATGAGGGAAATTAAAAGGAGGACATCTTTTGCTCTTCAGAAAGTAAAACAACTAAAGAATCTGTGGAGAGGAACAGACAGAACCACAAAAATAAGACTTTTAAGGGGATGTATCTTTCCCATTGCAACGTATGCCTGTGAGACCTGGACACTTAACAAAACAGCTGAGAAACACATAAATGCCTTTGAATGTAAATGCTACAGAAGACTTGTTCAAATATCATGGACACAAAAAACAACAAATATATCCATATACAAGAACTTAATATTGAAGAAGGCTGGCTAGTAAAGAGGATTAAACAAAGAAAATATTTTGGACACATTAAACATCATGATAATCTAGAAAAGACTGTCTTGGAAGGGTACATAATGGGGAAAAGAAAGAGAGGAAGACCAAGGTGAAGATGGCTGCAAGACATCGTTGATGATCTGCAAATGGATGCATCAGTAGCAGGCCATCTTGCTTACAACCGAGAGGCCTACAGGAGTGCTGTTAGGGAGGCAAATTTCCGCAAGGGACATGCAAATGAATGAATGAATGAATCTCCTAATTATGTTCAGTGATAGGGGGCTCATTAAGCGGAGCAAAAGAAGAAAGACAAAGTAAAAGGACAGACATTTGTGGAAAACTCTTGCAGAAGTCCTATGTACCTGAGCACCTAAAGGTCCAGAGAA
This sequence comes from Achatina immaculata, assembly GCA_009760885.1. Lineage (NCBI taxonomy): Eukaryota > Metazoa > Mollusca > Gastropoda > Stylommatophora > Achatinidae > Lissachatina > Lissachatina immaculata. The sequence continues at coordinate 3,778,436 of CM019707.1, forward strand.
AGAGAGAATATCTTTTCAACAGGCCAAAACAGAACAAAAAAACTCACTGAGACTAAAGGGAGCTTTTGAATCTGCTGTACTTTCTCACCAGTCAGAAGAGGTAAAGTTTAAAAAAAAAAGGATGTAAAACTCCCATTTCCTTGCTATTAAGGAATATTGGGGGATATGGTGTTAAGTACTTCCACAACCTTTGACTGGCACATGATGTGGTCAGTACCATGCCTGGCTGCATTTACCTTCACAGATTTCACTGTTACCCATTTTTAGAGGCTGGCTGGACCCCGGGGCCTTTCTGATGTGTACCAGAAAAAATCCCACTGCTAGGACTTGAAGCCAGTACCACTGAGTTAGTAAACTGAGCAAACATCTAACCACTCAACTAACCAGGCTGCAAGTCAGAAGAGGGCTTTAAGTAATTCCAAACAAGGCTGATACTCAATGCTTAAGAGGACAGTAAGCTACAATATTAAACTGTTGGATGTCCAGCTTTTATGTAATAAATTAATGCTGGGGGCTTTCTCCCAACATATTCTGTAGTGCAGTTCCATTTTCATTTCATTCCTTAATCTTTCAAGTCTTGTATGGGCAAATAACCACATAAGTATTGCATTATTCAAGGGATATAATTCATATTAAATACGATTGACCAGAATCTGGTTGTATCACAGGACCATTCTATTTAGAAAAATATATCAGACATGAAGACTGAGAGAGGTGTATTGTTCAGTGTAGCTGCATAACTAATGACTTTAAATATGTTACGGGAGAACTAGCACAAGGAAATGCACAGATACAAACTAGACATACTAGGAATACAAGAAGCAAGATGGACAGGACAAGGCAGAAGGAAATTAACAACACAGCACACAGAAGATACAATAATATGGTCAGGTAAAGAAGATCTTCATGAAGGAGGAGTAGCATTGATTATAACAAAAGAAGCATCAAGACCATTGCTGAAATGGACCCCAATAAATGAGAGATTATTATATGCACGGTTCAACTCAAGATTCACGAAGCTGTCTATTATAGTTTGTTATGCACCAATAGAAGCAGCTGAAGAGGAATTAAAAGAAGATTTTTACAACAGCCTCCAAGCAACAGTAGAAACAATACCCAAGCATGATATGCTACTCATCTTGGGCGACTTCAATGCAAAAGTAGGTGAAGGAAATGAAGATAGAAGAATCATGGGAAGAGAAGGAATCGGAGAAATAAATGAAAATGGAGAAAGACTGTGCAGTTTCTGTGAAGAAAACATGATGACCATCAGAGGGACAATTTTCCAACACAAAAACATCCATAAGGTGACTTGGAGGTCACCAGATAAAACCACAGAAAACCAAATCGATCACATACTAATAAACAACAAGTGGAAACGGTCACTACAAGATGTGCGAGCAAGGAAAGGAGCAGATGTAGGAAGTGATCACAACCTTCTGGTAGCAAAAATAAAACTAAAATTAAGGAAAGCCAAAATCGGAGAACACAGAAAGATACATTTTGATACAAGAAAACTGAAAGACCAGCAAACAAGAAATGAATTCTCAATAGTACTTAAGAACCGCTTCAGTGTCCTACAAGACGAAGCAGAAATGTCCATACTAGGGTTCAATAAAACACTACATGAAACAGCAAAAGAGGTGCTGGGATATCGGAAACGGAGAAAAGAGGAATGGATAAGCAAGACCACATGGGAAAAGATAGAGCAAAGAAAAGAAATCAAGAAAAAATTACTGAACACCAAATCACAAAGGCTTAAAGAACAAGTTTTAAGTAATTATGCACAAAAAGACAAAGAAGTGAAGGAATCATGCCGTCAAGATAAACGTCAATATTATGACAACTTAGCAGAAACAGCAGAGAAAGCAGCATATACAAATGACATGAAAACCATATATAAAATCACAAAGCAGATGACAGGTAACTTCAACACAAGACGTGAAAGTGCAGTAAAGACACAAAATGGACAACTGGTCAGTGGAGAAAGAGAAAAAATTGAAAGATGGAGGGAACACTTTAACACCCTACTAAACACAACACAAGCAGCACAAACAATAGACATACCTGAAGCAAAAATGGAACTAAACATCAATACAGGACCAATAACAATAAGTGAAGTAAAGGTGACTGCTGAGATGTTGAAAGCAGAAGAAACAGAAACACCAAAACAACTTTGCCGGATATTACAATTTGGGATCTAGAAAAAGCCCCAGAGGAGTGGAAAACTGGGCTTATAGTAATACTACCAAAGAAGGGTGACCTCAGGGATTGTGGGAACTGGAGAGGCATTACCCTACTGCCACTCACCAGTAAAGTATTTTGCAGAATAATCATCAACAGAATTGTACCACCACTTGAGGAAAAACTTCGGAAAGAGCGGCAGGATTTAGGAAAGGAAGATTATGCATAGACCACATATTTGTACTTAGACAAATATTAGAACAGACAATGAGTGGCATAGCACAACATATTTATTATTCATAGATTATGAGAAAGCCTTTGACAGTGTCAACAGAGATGCACTGTGGAAAATCCTAAGATGGCATGGCCTCCCCCACAAGATAGTAAATGTAATCAAAGCCCTATATGAGGGTTTTCAGTGAAAAGTGATCTGTGGAGAACATACCTCCAGCAGCTTTAGGGTACAAACAGGAGTGAAACAGGGATGTGTACTATCACTAACATTATTTATCTTGGCAGTCGACTGGTTAATGAAGGAGGCAACATCAGACAAACGCAGAGGATTACAATGGACCCTTGACACAGTGCTGGAGGACCTTGACTTTGCGGATGACATTTGTCTGTTATCAAGCAGTCACAAAGATAAGCAAGATAAAATAAACAAGCTAACTCAGAATGCAAACAACATAGGACTAAAGATCAACGTAGGAAAGACAAAGTTAATGAAGCAAAATGTGAACAACAGAAATGTACTCAGAGTAGATAGCAAGTTAGTGGAGGAGGTCAACGAATTTGTATACCTTGGCAGCAGAGTAGTAGAAAATGGAGACAGCACAGAGGACATCAACAGCAGACTTACTAGAGCAAACCAGGCTTTTGCAATGCTGCAGACTATATGGAAATAAAAAAAAACTAAGCATAAATATGAAAATCAGGATATTTAAGAGTAATGTTCTAAGTGTACTACTCTATGGAAGTGAATGCTGGAAAATCACCAAAACCATAGAAAACAAGCTGAATTCTTTCTAGACTAAATGTTTACAAAGAATTAGAAAAATATTTTGGCCAAACACCATAAGAAATAACATCTTATTGGCAGAAATGCAGATGAAGCCACTGACAACAGTTATTGAGGAAAGACGCTGGCGATGGTTGGGACATGTGCTCCGAATGACTGACAACTCACTACCTTCTTCTTCTTCTTCTTCGTTCGCACTGTCTGTCTATATCTGCAGTCCTGTCTCTTGGATAAATTTCACTGTTTTTTGTAACTCATGTATGGAACCGTAGAGCTTATCTTCTTTAGTGGTTTCACTGGGCCAGTAATTATTTCTCAGTGTCTCGTAGTTGATGCAGTTCTGGAGGATATGTTCCACGGTTTGGGGCACCTGGGCACATGTACATAGATTAGTAGTACCAACCTTAAACTTTGTATACATATGACTTCGGAGTCGGCTGTGTCCTGTTCGGAGATGGAAGATGGTGACTTGTTCCTTTCTGTTTAGCATGTGATAGTCATCATGTGGTGGTGTTTGTGGCTTCCTGTAGGTTTTTATCATGCTTTTCTTCTGATTATAGGTGACTGGTATGTCTGGTTGCTCCATTTCAGTGCCCTCTTTGGCCAGATGGTCAGCTTTCTCATTGCCTGGTATCCCACAGTGGGAGGGAATCCATTGCAAAGTGACTCCATGTTGTAAGCCAATTTTTGACAAGGCATCCTTAAGGTCTGGTAGTTTGTTGCACTGAAGAGCCTCCAGTACTGATCTTGCATCTGTGAGAATTACTACAGGACATGTATCAATTCTGGAGTCTGATAGTTTTTCAACTGCAGCAATAATTGCCCTAACTTCTGCATCAAAGTTGTTGCAGTATTTACCAGTGGGTATGGAAATCTTGTCAATGGTGTTGTTTGGATATTCAATATATGCTCCTGCCCCACCATTCTTTATGGCATTATGTGCAGATCCATCTGTATACACATGTATCCAGGTGTCACATGGATATTTGTCATCTAGAACACTAAGTGTGGCTACTGATCTTACAAGACTGCTCTGCATCTCACCATTCTGCACACCTTTCACTTCAGTCTGAATAGTTATTTGTGTATAATCTGCTTCTTTCCATGGTGTATGCTCTGGTACAGATGATAATGGAGTGACTACAGTTGGAAGGTCAGGTATCAGCTTACGCATACGCTTGGCCTGATGAATGAAGCTGCTTCTTTTAAGCCGTCCTAATGCCAAGTTATTGAATCTCTCTTTCAGGGGATGGCTTACAGAGCTAAGGAATTTTTCTCCCATGGTCATGACCTTTGTGTCTCTACGTTCCTTTAGCAGTTGAACACCAACTATTTTCTGCATTTCTACTATTGGTGTGGACCTCATGGCACCTGTGATAATCCGTAGTGACTGATTTTGAACCTTGTCTAGATTATGCAGCGTAGTGTTTGATGCTGTGCACCAAGATGTTGAGCCATATTCTAAATGTGGTAGAATACTTTGCTGATATACATTCTTGAGGATTCTTTCACTAGCTCCCCATGTAGTTCCACTCAATTTTCTTAATATGGCTAGTTTTCTTCTGGCTTTTGCTTCTGCACTGTTGATGTGTTGCTTCCAAGTCAGTTTTGAGTCAAGAGTCACTCCTAAGTAAGTGGGTTGGTTGTCCATCCTTAAGGGTATTTCATTTACAAAGATCTTACCTGCTTTCTGTTTAGATGAGAGGGTGAACAGAGTGGTGCTTGATTTCTCTGTGTTGATACTTACACACCATTTGTTTGTCCATGATGTCAAGATGTCTGCTGCTCTTTGGAGTCTCTGTGTAGCAACTGTCGCATATTCATCTGTACACCACAACTCACTACCAAAAATAGCACTAAGATGGACACTACAGGGGAACAGAAGTAAGGGTAGACCAAAAGAGACATGGAGAAGAACAACAGAAAGGATGTTGAGCAATAGAGGGCTCACCTGGGCAAAAGCAGAAAAAAAGGTGAAGGACAGGCATTTGTAGAAAACCCTTGCGGAAGCCCCATGTGCCCTGGGCACTTAAGGTTCAGAGAGAGAGAAGGGAGAACTTGCCATGAACAGATTTCACTGTCACCTTATCAAATGCTGATCAGTTCACAGGAAAAGAAATCAGTTATATTACACCAGAATACAGAAAAAGAAATGCCCCGGCCATCAGCTACTATAGGATCTTATCTCTCGTAGGTTTAAAATCCAGCCACAATATCAAGATGATCGTGAATCCATCGGATGACATCACTAAGAGTATCTGTTGCCTAGTGTTGTTGATAATGTAAGAGAACGGGAGAAAGTGAACATGTTCTAATTTTCACTACCATATTTTAGCATCTGCTTGTTGGTAACATTAATTATCATAAATCCGTCACAGTTTAAAGACATTTAGTCTATGAAAATGTGATGATAAAAAAAAAGAGTAGTCAGTCAGTGCACATCGCTCCAAAAAAAAATTAGTGCATCTGACTGACTAGAAAATGTTCTCCCTATTACACCCAATCAATACAATTAAAACAGTGAAGCCATTCAAGAATAGCACATTATTTCAGTGATAGTAATACTCAGACATTCCCTTGAACTCTGTAGTTTTACTGAACAAGTTTCAACTCAGATGGACAGGTTGTCCGGATTTAGCAGAGTTTGCTGCGGCTTCTGCCAAGGACATGGCCGAGAGAACATCAGATCTGGTTATTCTGGGTGTAGAGTCTGGCGGACATAAAAATTACAGATATCATTAACTTCAATTTTTAATTGTATTTTAATTGTTTCTGGATTTTAAATGTTTTGCTTTTACAGATTTTGTTTATGAAAATGGGAAAAATTCACTTTGTTAAAAAAATTCAATCATGGTACTTTGCAAAAAATCTGCATGTTCAATCTTATTTATTGTGTTTCATTTATAATACACAAAACTTACAGAAACAAATTATTTAAAATAAATAAATATTTATAATTAGTGTTGATTTATGGTTCTGGTATCTTTTTATTGACATTTACATTAAATGCTCCATCACAATCAAATATGAAATTTTAAATCAATATTTGCATAACTCTGAATCATGTTTTTAATATTAAAAGAAAAAAACAAACAAGATTAGTACAAAAGGTTGGATAAAAAAAAACAAACCAAGATTAGAACAAAAGACTGGATTAAAAAAAAAACAAGATAAGTACAAAAGGTTGAATTTTAAAAAAAGAAGCAAGAATAGTACGAAAGGTTGGATTAAAAAAAAAAATTAAAAGTTTGTTACTGTTTTCATCAGGTGTTGTTGATTATGCACCAATATAGATGGGTTTTTCTGTTTTTGCTTTTTTGCTTTCTTCCTCATTATGGATGTTTGTGTTGCAGAAATCTACTTTGAGTTCATATGGTTCTTTTCACAATCTTACCTCTCATACTTTTTCATGTCCAGCAACATATCACTGTTTTAACAGCCACATACATTAAAAGAACTAAGACTATGTCAGAAAATACAAACTTGTGTTTGTACTACACCAGTTATTTCTTGTTCTAACCATATACTTTCACTTGTTCTGTCATTATCTTACCATTTTCATGTCCTTCATTAGCTCTTTCATACAAAAATTCTTCATTCATTCTATTTTCATCTATACTGATATTCTTCATTAGTTCACTTACTTAGTCTTACTGATCACAAGTTCTGCACTGAATAGATGATATTCTTATTGCTCACATATTCTCCAGTAATCTATGATACAGTGCTGAAGTTTCTTGCATATTTTCATAACACTGTCTACAGGCATTCTTTTCCAAAATATGAACATCCTTTTTCATAACTTTCAACACAGCCTCCATGATTATGTTTCTCACAGATCAATGTTTGGTTACTTTCACACTTATCAGAGCTTTACCTTCCTCCTTACAGCCTAATAATAAGCATTTTATTCCCACTAATTTGTATTTGGGTTCAAATGTCAGTGTGCTGCTAAATGATGAATGGAGTATTATAAAAATACTGAATGTGCTGTACAAATAATTGTTCATGGTATTGCCTGTCAGCCTTTGGTTACTTACGCACTAAATGTTTATGTTATCTGTGGTGTTTCTTATGTTAAACTAAACAAATGTTTCATGTCATTAATTTAAGCAAAAAAAACAATCACTTTGTGTCATATGGTTACCCCACCCCAGCACACTTTTTTACATAATGTGAGAGTATAATCTTGGCAATGTCATTCTAGAGTTAAGAAAATATTCCAGGTGTACTATCAGTACCTAGATGGAATTCAAATACATATTAAGTGTCTGGAAATAATCCAGTTTTAGCTTTAATTGCTGAATATCATTCAGGTGTTAATTTATTTCATGGAAGTATTCCAGGTATATATTTAGTACTTGGAAATAATCCAGCTGCATTATTAGTGTCTGAGTGTATAAAATCGGAAAAAAGTAGGAGCAGCTTTATTACTTAAAGTAATAAAGCTGCTCCTACTTTTTTCCGATTTTATACATTCTGGTATCACAGCTTTACTGCAGTGCTTAGTGTATAGTTGTATACTTATAAACCAATTATTGTATTAGTGTCTGAAAGTAATTTAGTGCACTTATGAGCACTTTTGGTGTTATCAGTTTTTACACTGATGAGAATGCTTGAGTAAAACTCTGACATTACCTCCTGCTAAAACATCCAAGAAGTGCTCTATCTCATCCTGATAGGATTGGGCATAGCGAGTGAGGCATGTTCTGTCAATGACCGGCATGGCAGATGTAGTTGCTGTGTGACGGTATAGCAGGTTTGTACGTTTGTTTGTAACCACAAAATTTCCATTATCGCAGATAGCCTGAGGAATGAAAGTTTTTTTTTCAGTTGTTGAAGGCTGCTTTTGTTTGTTTTGTTAGAGCTCATCATATTTATTTCTTTATTTATTTTTTAAATTAGACTTGTATGACCAAAAAAAAGGTTTCATGAAAAATATTTTTTGCAAATCTAATTCACAAATGACTAATGGATTAGAAATCTATCAACTTGTAACTCTAAATCTATGTCAAATCTGTGTAAATTTTTCAGACTTTAAGACAGCTAAGTCAGTACTAGACAATTGTCTAGTTATGTTACACTACATGATATTTTAGGCTGTCTTGGTAAATCAGACCACAAGATACTTTAGATCACACATGGGTAATCTTTGGTGGCTCACAGGTCACATCTGGCATGCTGCAGCATTTTTTGTGTGGTCTGCATCCAATCTAGGTTCATTCATTCATTATTTGCATGTCCCTTGCGGAAATTTGCCTCCCTAACAGCACTCCTGTAGGTCTCTCGGTTGTGAGCAAGGTGACCTGCTGCAGATGCATCCATTTGCAGATTATCAATGATGTCTTGCAGCCATCTTCACCTTGGTCTTCCTCTCTTTCTTTTTCCCATTAAGTACCCTTCCAAGACGGTCTTCCCTAGATTATCATGATGTTTATTGTGTCCAAAATATTTAAGTTTTCTTTGTTTAATCATTTTTACTAGCCAGCCTTCTTCAATATTAAGTTCTTGTAGTATGGATATCATCATCATCATGTGCCGTGCCGACTGGCGTTGGCTATTATGCTTCTCCAGAGTAGGCGATCCTTCATGCATGCCATCAGCTCAGTTGGTGATCTCCTCTCACACCATCCCGTCAGACTGTCCAGTATCGTTTCTCTTGGTCTTCCTCTTGATCTTCTTCCTTCTATTTTTCCTGTTGTTATAATATTTTCAATGCCCCCTCTTCTCATTGCATGTCCTATGAAAGTACATTGTCTCTCTCTTATCTTTTTGACAAGGTTTTTTGTCTCTCCAGCTCTTCTCCTACATTCTGCATTAGTTATTTTTGCTGTCCAGGGGATTCGCAACATTCTTCTAATAAACCACATTTCTGCTGCTTCCAATGATTTTTGTGCAGACTTGCCTATTGTCCATGACTCACTTCCATATAACAAGATAGGTTCAATATAGCATTTTAGTACTCGTTTTGTAACATTCATTGATAAGGATGTGTTGGTCAATATGTTTCTCATTCTCTGAAATGCAGTCTTTGCTTGGCCTATTCTGTTCCTAATTTCTGTTCTGCATTTCCCATCTGAAGTTATTACTGCTCCAAGGTATTTGAATTTCTGCACCTGCTTTAGAACAGTTCCGTTTAATTTAATACTGCATGCTGGTGGATTCTGTTTCTTAGATATAACCATAGTCTCTGTCTTTTTGATGTTCAAAGTAAGGCCTTTCTGTTCACTTTCTTTGGCGACTTTATCCAAGAGATTTTGCAGGTCTTGTTGGTTCTCAGCTATCAGTACTGTGTCGTCAGCATACCGAAGGTTGTTAATATTGTATCCTCCAATTTTTATGCCTGGTTCTGTGATGATTGTTCTTAGAATATTCTCGCTATACAGAGAAAAAAGGTCTGGAGATAGTACACATCCTTGTCGCACCCCTTGTTTTATAGGTTGATATTTTCCAGTTCTATTTTCAACTCGAACTGCTGCTTCTTGCTGCCAGTATAGATGTTTTACAATCCTCAGGTCTTTGCCGTCTATATTGATGTCTTCAAGCATTTTAATAATTTCATTATGTTTCACCTTGTCAAATGCCTTGGTGTAATCAATGAAGCATAAGTAGAGATCTTTCTGTACTTCTAAAGCTCTTTCTGTTAGTGTTCGTAAAGCATAAATGGCATTGTGTGTTCCCTTTCCTTCAACAAATCCAAACTGTTCATCTGCTATTTCCATTTTTATCTTTTTCCTTGTTCTTCTCATAATGATTCTCAGAAGTAGCTTCGTTATGTGATATGAGAGGCTGATAGTCCGGTGGTCGTCACATTCCTTTGCACCTGGTTTCTTTGGTAGTGCTATAAACGTGGATTTAATCAGGTCACTGGGAATATAACCACTGTTGTAAATGTCATTCAGTAACTTGGTTATTATTTTTATTCCTGTCTCCTCTAGTGCCTCTATTTCTTCTATTGTTATATTATCAGGCCCAGTCGCTTTTCCTTTCTTCATGTGTTTGATGGCATCTATGATTTCATCTTCAAGTATTGGTGGTCCCTCACAGTTTTCAGTATCTGGAGTTAATTCTGGTCTTTCTCCTCCATATAGCTCACCGATATACTCTGTCCACCTGTCCACAATGTCTTCTTTTCCCATTAACATTTTACCTTCTTTCAATTTCAGGCATCCTGTGGTATATTTTGTTTTCCTGCCTGTGAGTTCATTAATTCGTTTGTGCATGTTTTTGCTGTCTTTAATATGAGAGTCCTCTATCTGTCTGCACTGCTCATTTAACCACACTTCTTTTGCTTCTCTGCATTTGCGTCTTATTTCTTTATTTATCTTGTTATATTTTTTCTTGTTATTTTTACTCCTCCTCCTCTTGTCCATCAGTCCTAAGATGTCGTCTGTCATCCATTTATTTTTAGGGGCTTCTTTTTTTGGTGGTATTATCTCCTTAACAGTTTGGTGGATAGAATCTCTTAACATTTCCCATTGTTCATCTATACTATTTATCTTTGCTATTGCATTGTATCTATTTGTTATAATAACTTTGTATTGTTCTCACAGTTCTTGGTCATTTTTAAGAAGTTCTGTATTCAGTTTGATGTTTCTCACTTTTCTGCCTGCTTTCTTTAGTTTTATTCTAACTTTTCCACAGAGTGGATCATGGTCACTATTGCAGTCAGCTCCTGGCATGGTTTTTGTTGTCAGTAATGCATTGCGGAATCGTTTGTTAATTAATATGTAGTCTATCTGATTAAAAGTCTTTTTGTCTGGACTGCACCACGTTGCCAGTCTTCGAGGACGTTGTTTAAACCAGGTGTTTCCTACAACCATGCTGTGTATTCTTGCCCATTCAATTAATTTATAACCTCTGTCATTCCTCTCCCCCAGTCCATAGTCACCAACGATGTCTGAAGTTCTTCCCTTACCAACTTTGGCATTAAAATCTCCCATGACTATGGTAACTTCATGTGACTTTGTGTGTTTTAGTGCTGTCTCTATGTCATTGTAAAATAGCTGTAAATCTTCTTCATGGATATATTTGTTGTTTTTTGTGTCCATGATATTTGAAGAACTCTTCTGTAGCATTTACATTCAAAGGCATTTATGTGTTTCACAGCTGTTTTGTTAAGTGTCCAGGTCTCACAGGCATATGTTGTGGTGGGAAAGACCAATTTAGGTAGTTTCTTTAAAAACCTTATAATTTGTTGGAAACATTAACAATATTGATTTCACACTGTAGAATATTACGATAGCCTGGCTGGACAACTTAATATGTTCTCTCTCCTCTCTCTCTATTATGATTATGTGCAGCTTGCAACTATGAGACCATGAGGTTTGTAAAATAACAATTTTTACATTTTTAAAGTGTGGTCAGCATGAAGATGGAGTCTTTTTAACCCAACCAACAGAAAGGGATGTCTGCTCTTGCTGTAGACAGTCTTGGTAAATCAGACCACAAGATACTTTGCACTGTCTTTGTAAGTCAGACTACAAGATGCTTCACAATGTCTGTTGTCTGACTTTTTGCTATGAAAGCCAATAAAAGTTGCAACAGTGTCATATCCTTGACCACATCAGTGTTCTTGACTTTTGCAGTTGTGTCAGAATTTCTGAACAAAATATTCCTTCAAAACTGTCAAATAATTTCAATCATTTGCAAATGGCACATCCTCCAAGTGATCAGGCAAAGGAAGGTTTTAATTTGGTTAAGAATGTAATTACACCCAAAAGAAAATTTTAAAAAATAACTGCATTATTTTCTCTTTATACATAATCAATATTTTTTTTTCAGTTTCAGTTCGGTTGCCCAGGTCTTTCATTTTATGATGGGGACTTGGGCTGTTCATGTATCTCATGTTTTGCTGGTTCTGTACCACAAGTCCAGGTGGGAATGTGTTGCTCCTCTAACATCATCTGGGGGATTTTTTCCCCACTCCTTAAGGTCAGTATTCAACCCAATCTTACTTTTTGTCACTACTCAGACCATGACCAGCATGTGACAGCTGAAGGCCCTTAAACCCCAACTTAGCTTTGTGGCAGGTCAGACAATGCCTGGCAGCCTGTTCAGAACTTGAGCAATCACACAAACAGACTTTCTCAGGTGTGTCTGTTTTGTCAGTTTTAAATTACCTATACTCAGTTCACTCCCTTAATATCAGCACTTACCCTTGGTGCACCACTTTCTGATGTTAATGTTGTATTGTCAGGCTGTTACTGGGTGTGTTAAACCATTGAATGTGTTACACTGTTATGTCAGACTGTTGTATATCTCATTATGTTGGATGTCAGATTGTTAGATCTGTGAGTGTCAGGTGACCTACCTCAATTCTCTGATCATAACCCTGGGCACATCGACGACCATTGTCAATAACAGAGATTGAGCCAGACAAGTGTTCAATTATGACCAAAACTAGATCACGATCTCCACATGTTTCAACTGCAGGATCAAAAGCTTGACCTTGAGCAAAAATTTTCTTGGCTGGTGACTGGGACAGCCACAAGGTCATATCAAAGTCATGGATTGTGGAATCCTTGAAGATACCTCCTGTTATAAGAAAAATGCTGTCCAAATCAGTAAAAAAACAACTTATCATGGCACAGAAAAACCTAAGATTTTTTTGCCAAAGCAAGCATGTCACATACCACCTTAGATCTAGATATGTTGACCTGCCACATATCATATCATTAAGCATCATCTTAGATCCAAAAATGTCAGTCTGCTACACGCCATGTATGTAAATATGACATTTAGAAATGATAGTGCCACATACTATGTCAGTCAGCATAATCTAGATCTAAATCTATGTCCTACAGCATTTGCATGCTGTCAGGTCAGTACCAGTACCTGTCCTTGCTGTCTTTATTTTCAGGAGAACCCATGGATATTCATTTTTAGGAGTCTGTGTTTACCCTGGTTGATTGGGTACATGGGACCCAACCAGAAGATCTTGATTTTGCAGATGACATAACTCTTATAAGTGACAATATAAATTCGATGCAAGAAAAAAACAGATACCCTGTCTTCACTGGCTAGCAAATATGACTTGAAATTAACAAGGAAAAAAAAAAAAAATAATGAAACTTTTTATTAATCGAGAAGGAAAAATATACGTTGAAGGAGCAGCTGTTGAAGAAGTAAACGATTTTGCATACCTCAGCAGCTACATAGACCAGGATGGTGATATCAGAAAGGAAGTTAGAATTTGAATTGCAAAAGCATCATTGATCTTCAAGAATCTTGAGAACATATGACACTCTAAAGTTATAAGCACAAAAACCAAGCTAAGATTATTCAATTCAAATGTAATATCCACCCTCATTTATGCATGTGAAAGCTGGAAAACAACTAAAGAAACAGACAATAAAGTAGACTCTTTTGAAAACAAATGCCTCAGGAAAATACTTGGTATAATGTGGAACAAACGAGCAACACAGAGATAAGACAGATGAGCAAAAAACAACCTGTCTCATGGGTGATCAGAAAAAGAAGAGGCCATATGTCAGTTATGTGATGAGAACAAACAACCAGAGAATCCCAAAACAAGCTATCAAGTGGAACACAGAAGGCGGAAGAAAACGAGGTCGAACACGTGAAACTGTAAAGAGGCCAAATTAGTAGGCATAAAATCCCTTGCAGAAAACAGGAGAACTTGGTGAACTGTCATGAGAGCCATATGTGACGTTTAACAGCACGGGAAGGATGTAAGATGTTTATCCTGGTGCTGGCTGGTGTGAAAAAAAAAAAAATTCCACCTACACGTGAAACTGAACCAGAGACCTGAATGCCAGGTGAGTACACTGGCCACTAAACTATCGTCAATATAATCTTAGACTTAATATGTCAGTTCCACAATGTCAGTTTGCCATACAGTGTATCAATAAGTGTACTCTTAGTTCTAAAAATATCAGTGCTTAATCCCATGTCAGATGAAAGATCTTAGATCTAAATATATCAGTGCTAAATCTCATGTCAGCTACAAGATCTTAGGATTAAATTTATCAATGTTAATTAAATCCCCTGTCAGCTGGAAGATATCTAAATATATCAATCCAGTATCATTTGGAAGATCTTAGGTCTAAATTTATCAGTGCTAAATCCCATATCAGCAAGGTACAGTCATGACCCTACGGTCGTAGGGCATGTCCATATGCCTACCTATTCATTCATTCATGTGCATGTTCCTTGTGGAACTTTGCCTCCCTAACAGCACTCCTGTAGCCCTCTTGGTTGTGAGCAAGATGGCCTGCTGCTGATGCATCCATTTGTAGAGTATCAACGATGTCTTGCAGCCATCTTCACCTTGGTCTTCCTCTCTTTCTGTCTTTTTTATCTTTATCTTAATGTGTGTTATTAATAACTCATGGACTGTGTTACAATCTGCACCTGGTCAAGTTTTTGCGGATGTTATACTTTATCTCCACCTTCTTTGCACTAAAATGTCTCCAGATGGTAGTTTTACCATTGCTTTCCTTCCCGGCAGTGACTGTACTAGTCAGTGATCGTAGCCATTGTCCTTACATTGAGATCATCTGCCTATCATCATAGAATGGTGACCATAAACAACATTATCTGTCGGCTGCTCTCCCATTCCATCCACCACTTGCTATGCTTACATAAGTCACACAAAAATGAAAATTCTCAATAGAAACTTCGAAGATCGCAATGGTTACTATGTACGCGTTCAAGGGGCGAAAAGGGGTCATTGGACATGCGCAAATAAAGGTTTACAATCACAACTCAAGGACCCCGTATACCGGAAGGATCGCTTACACGACTTCAGCAGAGAATGAGTTAAGCGTCGCGTAGTGGTCAAAATGGAGAGGAGTGTCGAGCAGCGATACGCGATAAAGTTTTGTGTTAAACTTGAAAAATCCGCGACCGAAACGTTTTCTATGATACAGAAAGCCTACGGGAAGAATGCTTTATCGAAAGCACAAGTGTCTCGGTGGCACAAGACGTTCAGCGAAGGAAGGGAGAGCGTCAAGGATGAACAACGCACGGGGCGCCCATTAACGTCTCATATTACCCTACATGTCAGTCTGCATCTGAAAAAAACACTTGCTCCTAATCTCACCTGAATTTCTGATGTAAATTTCAGGTGGAGGATTTTCATCGTGGCTGGACAGACGCAGCAAACGTAGGCGACCTGATGTTTCTGCTGCAATATTTGTCCTGAGATCACCATAGCTTGAGTCAAATCGTCTGCAAATACCCAGAGCATAACAGCAATTACAAAGCACTGAGTCAGGGCCAACTTATTAACTCTTCCCGTGCCTTTCGTTGCTTGGACGGCAGTTCTGGTTTCTCACATGGTGCTTTTAGTCACTTTAGCAATGGTTGGTTTGTTTCATTAAAAATCCAGTGTAACATTTAGATTGTAAACATTTAGTGCGCATGCCCAGTGACCTCTTTCAAAATGACCAAAGAGTGCTTCGTTACGAGGGAGAAAATTGAAGTTTTCTGCAAGAAATTTCAATTTTTGGTGATGTAGATAGGGGTATAGACATGCCCTGTGATCAGACCACTGTATTTGAATGTATCCCAAGTAGATCTAGACATATTAGAAGACTGGAGAAGTAGTTAGAAGTTTATTTCAGACATTATTCTACTGATAATGCAACTTTGAATCACAATATGACGTCAGCAGGTAGATCTACGCATCTCAGATGGTACGACTGTACCTCTGGGCCTTTCCGATGGTAAGTTGGACACAATCATTGTCTAAAAACATGACATTACTTCTTTTTTCCTAAAAAACTCTGCATTTATGAAATCTTCTTACATTTAGTTATATTTTGAAACATAATAAGTACACGGAAGTATATGGAAATACCGTGTTTCATTCAATTTTACAACTATGTCCCCATTACATATCAAGACCTGCGCTTTTAATCCGGCATCCAACTGAACGTCCACATTTCTTCCTGAGGCACGGGAAGAGTTAACGGAAAACAGAGAAAGGATATAATTATACTCATCAGATCTAACTCTTTCACTCTGAAACATCACTGACAGTGTTGCTAGACCTTACACATCTATGCGAATTAGTGGTCATAGCAATATTTAGGAAAAAGTCTAAAAAAAAAGTAATACATTTTTAAATCAACTCATTTTTAACAATTTATAGAGTAACTTCTTTCCACTTACTTTCTACTGTTTCTCATTAAAATGTATTCTGACAGAGCATGGAAATTAATTCCAGAGTGAAAGGGTTAAACTATAACTCCTCTGATAGAAAGCAATAAATGTGTAGGTTATTTTAAAAAATCATTCAGAGATTGAGAGTGAGTGAGATAATTATTGAGTAGATGAGTTTGTGAGTGAGATAATTATTAAGTGGATGAGTGTATAAATGACAAAATTGAAGGCAACCCAACTCCAAAGATTTGGTGTTCTTCTGTTTAAGTCAAACTAAACATAAAAATTGGGTACCTTTCACACTAACTGAAGAAAAGCAACTGTGACATCAGAGAATTTCTATTTTCAGTACATGAAGGATATAAACAATTGTTCATGTGAATACCAGTTTTATGCAAAAAGGACCATGCCTAAACTGAAAAAAAGATTAAATAAAACATTACCATGAATTAGTCACTGAGCATTTCTTATTTGAGAATTACTCTGAGAGAGTGCACAATTTAAAAAAAAAAAATTGACTTAGGCAGGAACAATATACTAGTAGTCCCTGCTTTCTGATGTTTCGCTTCATGACAAATTCATTTTTCTGACCATTGAAATACTAGGACATCTTACTGTAAATTTACAAATATTTTTTTAAAGAGTATGCAGCACGTATTTAATGTGAAACTACTTATTTTAAAGTTTTGTGTACGAATTATATAGTCAATCTAGTTTATGTTATAACACATCTGTCTGTTGACAGTAAAGTGCTGTATACACATCCCAGTGAAAACTGCATTATGCTCATTTCCAACGTGGCCATCAGAATGGATGCAAGAAGCAACAACTTGTAAATTTTTGTGTATAAATTCACCATGCTGTGACCACAATGGTTTGATGTGCAACTGGGAGCACATCATGTGATCTGGATATCACTTATTGTACAAGTACATGTCATTTCTGACATCAGCTGCTTAACCAGTAATCTAACCAGACATTTTCAGCTTTATACAGAGCATAGAGGTCTGATGTGATCTGGATATCACTTATTGTACAAGTACATGTCATTTCTGACATCAGCTGCTTAACCAGTAATCTAACCAGACATTTTCAGCTTTATACAGAGCATAGAGGTCTGAGCTTAACGTCATTAACAACAGTAATTTAAACTGCTTGCAGTAGTAATAGCAACCATATTTCCAACATCCACGATATGCAGTAAAAATGTAACCATGTCTAACATCATTATCAACCAAACTGTTGCTAGCTGTAACAATGGAACCATTTCTAATAGCATAATCTGCCATACCACCACCAAGAAAAACCTGTTAAAGGCACAGAGGAGGGGTCGACGGACACTTTCAGCGAGGTCATAACAAGACCTGGTTGTGTTGATGTCAGAGGTTATAGGCTTCTCACTCAGTACAGCTTTTCCTGGAGTTGAGGAAAAAATGTTCCAGTAGTAAACATCGTTTTATACAAATCACAAGTCCTAGAATATTATTTCTTTTTGTATAAACAAGTGTAGCTATGTGATGTGAATATCTTACTTACATCTAATGTCCTTCCCATGCCACTAAATGTCACATAGGGCCCGCATGATAGTTCACTAAGATTTCCTGTCTTCTGTGAGTTTTTCAATCTCATCAAGGGATGTTATGCCCACTGAACTGGCCTCTCTTAACAGTGACCTCTTTAGAGTTTTATTTGGTCAACCTCTATTTCTTTGGCCTGTTGTATTCCATTTGATAGCTTGTTTGGGGATCCTCTGATTGTTTCTTCTCATCACATGACCGACTTATGTCCATCTTCATTTTCTGATCACCCATGAGACAGGTTGTTGTTTTCTCATCTGTCTTATCTCTGCATTCTTGAATTTGTTCCACTTTATACAGAGTATTTTCCTTAGGCATTTGTTTTCAAAAGAGTCTAATTTATTGTCTATTTCTTTAGTTGTTTTCCAGCTTTCACATGCGTAAATGAGGGTGGATATTACATTTGAATTGCATAATCTTAACGTGATTTTGGTGCTTATAACTTTTGAATGCTATACAGTCTCAAGATTCTTGAAGGTCAATGCTGCTTTTGCGTTGTATATGTGAATATACAGGAGGAAAAAAATGGTAGTTAAAATGACACAGTTTAAACAGATGATACCTGCTGTTAGTGCAGCCTTGACCTGCTCTTCATGATAAGAAGTAGGGCTACAGATGATGACACCATCAACTCTGGATAAAAAAAAAAAAGCTTTCTTACACAAATAAAAGATATTTGCATGCAAGCTAGCAGAAGCTGCTAGATATTATGTACAGTCTATATGACCCTATATGTTTCAACAATCTGTGTGTGCAAACTAAGCAAATTTATGTGTTCAAGCTGTTAGGAATTATGTGTACAAATTACTGTAATCTGTAGAACCTACCAGAATGTATGTTCTATACAGATTTAACATACTCTATGTTCTATACAGATTTAACATACTCTATGTTCTATACAGATTTAACATACTCTGTGTCCAAACTATGCTATATTATATGCAGGGCTGGATTAATCATTAAGCACAATAAGCATGTGCTTAGGGCATCAGGGGAAGGGGGAGGGGCACCACAGAAATGTTCCATAGCAGAATTTACCATGGTTCATATGGTGCAGCTGAACCAGGATCCATAGAAGGGGCCCCCATGTTAAATGAAAAAATGATATACAGATATATACAAAAATAACAAGAGCACCCAGAGAGCACAGACCTTCACCAAGGGTCATGAAATCGAAGGGAAAATATCCCCACCCTCCCCGCACATAAATAAAAGCAGGGGAAGCTTTGTGTGCAGTCTGTGAAGTTTGTATCCACTCAGAGGAGTAGATACTTAAAAATGCTGGCAGTGAATACGGACAAAGAGAATTTGATCACATAACAGTAGTACAGAGGAGACAGACACAATGAAAAATGAGGACACAATAAAACATTTGTTAGATAAATGACAGTTGTGTAGACGGAATTGACACCACTGACACATATGACATGTTTATGATGTTTGCTAATCTTAGGACGCTATTGCAATCGGTTTTGAAATAAGGGAGTAGACCGACTTAAACACCTGACCAATTAAAAATATTTATAGGGGTGGTCTATTGGACAATTGACTTACAACATAAATCACGTGGGCAGTTTTAGGAAAAGACTAGAAAGACATATAACACCAGAGAGAAAAAACACGAGGGAGACACGGAAGGGAAGAGCGATCAAGAAAACACAGAAGTAGAAGAACAGGAGTGACAGAAATAAGACGAAGGTAACAACAGATGGAACACTTGAACAGTTAGAGCAATAGATATTCAGGAGATCAGTTTAGTACCAGAGTTAGTTTTATGACAGACAGAAATTGTCTCATATTAAAAAAAGTGTTTATTTTAGTACTGCATGAGGAATGCAGAAGATCGGATACATTTGAAACCTGGCGTAAAGAGATTTAGTCAAGGAATTAGTTGACCCCGTGTTGCAGATCTGAAGTAGTACAGATTTTAGAATTCTCCTTGTATTACATGTAGAGTATTTTGAAGTTGAGAACATTGAGAAGTACTGCATCTAAAATAATGCTAGAGTTTGATTTTGTGAACAATGATCATGTACTTCAAAGAATTTCATGTTCTATTGCATCTTAATCCAAGTGATGTTGTCAATAAATCTGAGACCTTATTTGTCAGAATTAAATGAATTCAATGAACTTTTCATCGGACTTGGTCTAGCTAATGTTGTAATGTTTGTGAAACCTAATCTAAACCACAGGAATTCATGATGCATTGATCAAAGAACACTTCTGCTATCAGTCATTAAAATATAATTTACAACTAAACATTTTATAATGGTGTCATGACACAGGACATTGTTATATTGCCGCATAATAATTCAAACAAAATATTTTTATTTCTGTATTTTACAGACCCCAAGATCCAAGATGAAATGAGTTCAGTTATGTGATGCACAAAAATGAAAACTATCAAAAAAGAAACAAGAGAAGACTTTGAATTTATAGTCCAAGACTGCAAAGCTTTCTTCACACAAGTTTCGCAACATGATATACTGATTCTGGGTCAAAACCAATCTCCGTCATCAGAAGTGGACACAAAAACAGTAAATACCACTTTGATCACTTCAGAATCAAAATATGATGACACTAGAATCAACGAGGTGTCACAAGCTTTGCCTATAAATTCTCTTGATACCTCTACTGCAAATGTTGATTCAAGTTACTTTTCAGCACATTCTGGGCTTGAAATAATTGCTGAAAATGAAAGTTTAGTGGACCATGGTGATGGCGGTGAAATTATTCTGTCTGCAAAAGATTAAGTAAATTGAAATGTAGCAACGGATCCAGGGTTGTAGCTTGATTTCTCTGCTGATGATGTGGCTTATTGGATTGCTTGTGGACCCAGTGACTGTCAACACCACACTGGCCCATTTGACAAGTCTTACCGGCATTTCAGTAGTGGCAAACCAGTGAGGTATTGTTTGCAGAAACTTTTTGTTGAGACAAAACCCAGTGGTGAGAAATACAAGAGAGAGTGGTTACTGTATCATCAACAGGATCAGTTTATTGTTTTGTTTGTAAACTGTTTGCTCCTAAAAATTTCTTGAATTTTTGTTAGAAGGGTTCAGTGACTGGAGAAATACTATTGTAATTGATAATCATGAAAAAAGCACTACTCACTGAGACTCTGTGCTAATATAATTAACTTGCAGACAAGGTGCGGGGTTGTGGCAGCATTTGGAGGAACACATTCAGGAGGAGTGTGATTACTGGGAACATGTCTTGAGGCGTTTCATATCGGTTATTCGTACGTTAACTGAACGCAGTTTGGCTTTTCGAGGAACAGAAGAAAGGTTTGGATCATTGAAAAATGGAAATTTCTTAGGGCTGCTTGAGGTCATAAGCCAGTTTGAACTGTCTTTTGCAGGCCACATTTCCAAATATGAGAATTCTGGCAAAAGAAATCCCTCTTACCTGTCCAAAACCACCTGTGAGGAACTCGTTCAACTAATAGCACAAAAGATTCATGCGCTCATTGTTGACGAAGTAAAATCTTCTAGTTATTTTACTTTGTCAGTTGATTCAACACCAGATCTATATCACATATCGATTAGTTAAGTGTTGTACTTAGGTACTAAAAAGATGGACAATGCTTTTTAACCTTTCTGGAAATGAAAAGCCATGCCGGTGAGGAAATGGCAAATCAGGTGTTGCAGTACTTACATGAAGCTTATAGGCTAAACTTTTCAAAATATAGGGGTCAGTCTTATGACAACACTGCTAACATGTAAGGGGATGCAGCAAAAAATGTTAGAAACAAACAAGTTTGCTGTGTATGTGCCCTGTGCAGCTCATTCATTAAATCTGGTAGGCCAAAGTGCTGTTGACTGCTGTCAAGAGGCAGTTAATTTCTTCTCTACAATGCAGTTACTCTGTACCTTTTTTTTTCAGCCTCAAGCAGCCGGTGGAAAGTTCTTAAAGGTTGTATTGGAAATGAAAGTCTCTTAAAATCCCTCTCTGATACCAGATGGGAGGCACATGCTATGGCAACAGCAGCAATTTTGAAATCTTTCCTTAAAATTTTAGAAGCATTAGAATCCATAGCCGAAGACCGGTCGCAAAAGGGAGATGCTAGAAGAGAAGCAAATAAGATAAGATGCAAGAGCTAGAATTCGTTTTTATGTTGAATTTTTGGAATGAGATTTTTCAGAATTTTCACAAAGTAAGCCAAATTCTACAAAATGAGGATGTGAACTGAAAAACATGTGCAGATCTGTATGTATCATTAGCTGACCAACTGTGCACATAACAAGATGAAGTTGAAAGATATGAAGCGGCTACAAAGTAAATGCTACCAGATGTTGATAACAAGGCAGCTACAATTTGCAAACATACCAGAAAGAAGGTACCCAATGACAGAGATGCTTCAAAGGTATATCTGAATCCCAGAGATAAATTTTGTTATCACCATTTTTTACATAATTGACAAACTTGAAAATGAGATGAAAAGAAGAGAGATTTTCTTTTCTAAGTAATGTGCCACATATGTCACTTCATTATATACTAACATTGAGAGGTATTCTCAGTGCTGTCAAAAGCTGATTGATGCTTACCCAAGAGGACTTCAACAGCAATTTCTCAGCGGAGCTTCAGCAGTTTCATTCATATGTGCACCATAAGTTTGGTACAACAGAAAAAGTCAAAAACAAGATTCAGTCATCCTGAACTTTATAAAATAATTGAAGAAGACAATATTGAGTGTGCCTTTCCAAATGTAGACATTGGCTTTCGTGTATTTTTAACATTAATGGTCACAAATTGCTCAACTGAGCATTCTTTTTCTCATTTGAAGTATGTTAAAAATCCCATCACAACAACCATGCAACAAGGCAGGCTGGATGCCTTATCTCTGTTAAGTACAGAAGAAGATGTGTTGCATAAGATTAGTTTTGAAGATCTGATCAAAGACTTTGCAATTAAAAAAAGTAGAAGAAAACTTTTCCAATATAAATAAAATGGAAATATAAAAAAATAAACATGATTTTCATCTTATTGTAAGTTTTGTTTAATTTCGATAAATAAAATTTATTATTTATTATTGTTTATATTTTGAACTACATATATATGGGGGGGGGGGCACCAAAGTGCTTAGGGCTTCTAAGTGTCTTAATCCGACCCTGATTATATGTGTACAAGTTATTACAAACCCTGTGTACAAGCTGTCATATTTGGCATGTGTACAAACTACCAGGATCTATGGGTGTAAACTACTATAATCTGTGTGTACAATCAGCCAGAATATGCACAATATACTACAGTCTGCTTGTAGAGGGTTTTGCTAGAATCTGGTTACAAGCTGCTAATATATGTATTTGTCTTGTACAATCTCCCTGTAACTGGGAGCTGTTGTTCTTTGCAGCCGATGCTGTGGAGGTGTTGAGGTACAGCATTGTATCAGCGTGAGAGTGGGTTATGGCAATTACTTTTTCAGTCCCGGAATACAGCTAAAAAGCAAGGGGCGGGCATTGCTTTAGCAGACTCCACCACAATGGGGACTATGGTAATCCCTGCCCGTTAGCCAGGCTAGGACTGTTAATGGGGGTACCGCGGAGAGGTGGGACAGGGTCTTGATCAGCTATGGTTCGCTAACCCTGACGCTAGCATATCAGTTATGGGTTGCTGAGTGCCTAATCAGACAGCGTTTTCAATATACGAGGGTCATGCCGAAAGTCGTGATAAATTTTTTTTTTAATCAGAATTTATAGATAGAGAAAATATAAATCTATCACCTTAGGCTGCATCATTTGTCAGATGACAACGCGGAGCATAAACGAAATGGCGGGCGCTGAAGTTTCGTTTCGTCAACGTGATATTGAGTTACTGGTTAAAGAGGAAATCCCCGCTGCTGAAATTCATCACAAACTTCAACTTGCTCATGGAGATGTGTGTGTGGGTGCTAGCAGTGTTAGGAGGTGGTTGAAACATTTTAAAGATGGAAACACGAGCATTCAAGATGTGCCCCGCAGCGGTCGCCCTCGAACTGCCTCCACTGAATGCAACGTGGAAAGGGTTGACGACATCATTAAAGAAAACAGACGTGTCACAATATCTGAAATCACTGTAAATCTTGGAATGCGACACAATGCAGTACAGGAAATGATTCTAGGCTATAGAAAAGTTTGTGTCCGCTGGGTTTCACAGGCGAGAACGTCCAGAAAGCAGCGCGTCTATGCCGTCGGTCAGGTGAAAAGGAATTCTTTCGGGAGGGTATTTTCAAACTTGCAGAGCGATGGGGAAAATGTGTGCAGAGAAATGGAGATTATGTTAAAAAGTGAAGAAAATGATACGGTTAAGGTGATACATTTATATTTTGTCTGTCTATAAATTCTGATTAAAAAAAATGTTGCTCACGACTTTCGGTATGACCCTCGTATAAATCTACAGTTGTAATATACACCTTTATTTTAAATATCCACCACTGACGCACTGTCCACTTCAATCATCATCTTCGCTGTTGCTGATACTCACGTTTCATCCTGTAAAACGAGGTGATACTTGTCCGGCGTGACGCAGTGTGGTGGCGAGTTCAAAGTTCCGAGAACTTTCCCTGCAACTTGTAGGTCACTCTCCACTGCCCACTTCACTGTTGCTCTCGGGGAGCGCAACAAATTATTCAGATGAATGGCTCCTGTTAGTACATCGAAAGAGAGGATGTAAACTGTCTAGATAAGTGAGCAAACGTCCTCATGTACACACATGACCACTGGCGATTTAACTATCACCCACATTTTAAGCTACCCCCCCCCCCCCAAATTGTACCTTATGCTGTTCATCTTCTAATATCATTCATTCACTCATTTGCAGGTCCCTTGGGGAACTTTGCCTCCCAAACAGCACTCCTGTAGGCCTCTCGATTGTGAGCAAGATGGCCTGCCACTGCTGCATCCATTTGCAGATCGTCAACGATGTCTTGCAGCCATCTTCGTTTTGGTCTTCCTCTCTTTCTTTTTCCCATTATGTATATCCTTCCAATACAGTCTTCTCTAAATTATCACGACGTTTAATGTGTCCAAAATATTTCAGTTTTCTCTCTTTAATCCTCTTTACTAGCCAGCCTTCTTCAATATTAAGCTCTTGTAATATAGATCTATTTGTTCTTTTTTGTATCCACGATATTTGGAGAACTCTTCTGTAGCATTTACATTCAAAGGCATTTATGTGTTTGTCAGCTGTTTTGTTAAGTGTCCAAGGCATATGTTGCGATGGGAAAGATGCATGCCCTTAAAAATATTTTTGTGGTTCTGTCTGCTCCTCTCCACAGATTCTTTATTTGTTTTACTTTCTGAAGAACGATAGATGTCTTCTGATATAACATTCACAAAACAATAATCTGTGGGTTTGCAGAGTTTTGTTGTTGTTGTTGTTGTTGTTTTGTTTGTTTGTTTTCTTTTACACGCCGGGTCCCCTGCCTTTTTTGTTTTTGTTTTGTTTTTTTGGCCCCAAAGACTGAAGCCTGTTCAGGCACTGGATACGACAACTTACACTCTTCATATATAGATATGCGAACATACAGTGTTCGTACATAGATGTGTGGACATACAATGATCATATTGGTCATAAACAATGATCAAATACTGGGCTTGAAGTATTTTACAGCTTGCACACAGCATGTCGAGTGGTACACGTGGATCTTACTTTATCTTACATCTTTCCCATGCCACGTCACGTAGGGCTCGCTTGATAGTTCGCCAAAATTTCTTGTTTTCAGCGAGCTTTTCAACCTCATCAAGGGAAATGGCATCTCTTAACAATGTCCTCTTTACAGTTTCACGTGGTCGGCCTCTTTTTCTTCGGCCTGTTGTGTTCCACTTGATAGCTTGTTTGGGGATTCTCATCACGTGACCGACATATGTCCATCTCCGTTTTTCTGCTCACCGATGAGACAAGTTGCTGTCCACTCATCAGCCTTATCTCCGCGTTGTGAATACGTGTTTATTTACTAGGAATCCATACACAGAACTTTGTAGGAGAGGATGCAGACCGTAAAAGGACATCTATTACTTAGACAAGTGAGTATAAAACTGTTCAGAAATGTAACAGAAAGTGATGACAATTGTTAACATTAGAAGGTGTTCGATTTTCTTGACGATGTCGCTGAGAAACCTTGAAAGTTATCTGTAAAATAGCTCAAATATATCTTTCTGTTCGTGAATTAGTTTGGGCACTACTTGTGAGGCGAATTCTGTCCTCCTTTTACAAGAAAACATATCTTCAAATAGATGGATTGGTCAAGATGGTAGGCATAATATTCGGTGCGTGTTAGAAATAATAGTCAATGATGATCAATAACAGTCTGTTGTTCTAGATGACAGAGTTAACAGTCTGTTCTTGTCTGAAAGATAAAGCTAACTTACGCTGATCTGGATGTTAGATCAAACACCAGTGAGGTAATTTAACAGCGAAATTAAGAATTGTTATTAAATGTGTGCGTGGGTAAGGAGGATAGAGTAGCGGAGATCCATGGAAGTTGTGCAAAAACAAATGTACATATAAAACTGGGCAAAGTGTGAGTTTGATACTAAAAAGTTGTAAAGTGATATTCTGATTTAAAAGAAAAAAAAAATCTAAAGTGAGAATTTGTTATTTGAAATGTCCAAAGCAGGAGCTTGGTACTAAACATTATAAGTGTAGATATTTTAACATTATTGATGTTAAAGAAATAAATGGCAGGTAAGAGACATTTATATGAACCTGCAAATCATGTCTAGGAAGTGGAGGTGGATTGGCCACACTCTGAGGAAACCTGACACCAGCATAGCAAGACAGGCACTGACATGGAATCCTCAAGGAAATAGAAAACTAAGGAAGACCTAGACTTACTTGGAGAAGAGAAATTATGACAGTGCTCAGAGACAAGGAATACACATGGAAGGAAGGAGAGAATAATTCCAAGAACAGGGATGACTGGAGAGCCTTTATCCGTGCCCTATTGTCTCAAGGGAGTGAAAGGCCATGATGATGATGATGATGAGACATTTGTTAGTCTAACATGTTGTTGAATGCTATAACGCTAGCACGTTATGAAGTGACGCGTGCTAGACCCAGATGAAGTGACAAAGTTGAGCGAAGTGCAGGATATCATTTAGCAATCTGTGAAGCAACAAACAAGTTATGAACTGAAATTTGTCAGACTAACATGCTTTGATATGGAAGGTACAGTGTTAGAGAGAACGCTGTAGACGTGTTTAAAAACAAAGAAAAACCAGCTTACCAATTCTACCCAGGCCAATGACAGCCAATCCAAATCTTTTGGTCGACATGTTGCGTGCAAGCTGTAAAATACTTCATGCCCAGTATTTGCTTTGCTACGAAACACTGCATTTTGTTTATCAGATTTTTTTTTAAATTAGAGAGATATGCAGATAAGATCTGACACGATCTTTAAATAAAAACTTTGAAAATATGGAGTTGTTAGATGGAGCATTGTCTTTTTATAGTTTAGCCGTAAGTTCTTCAATCTGCTAATAGTGTTACAAGTAATCTACTATTCAAATTCACTTGTTTTCTTTCTTTCTTTCTTTCTAGTCTCTGGAACTGCGAGTTGGTGTTCCAGAAGATGGTCTACGGAAGCATCCATGGATGGATGCGGGGTATCGAATGAATTAAAGGTAGTCCCATAGCAAATTCTGTAGGGGACGAAGAGCTAGAGACCTCATTATGATGGGCCATCAGCGTCTGAGATAGGGTGGCCAGTTCTTTTCCTCGCTGCCTTTCCTTCCCAGATTTTCTCTGGCACTCATTTTACAAGGCTGTGTCCACCTCGGGGCCGTATTGGTCGGGAAAAAAAAATTCCGCTCACCTGAGGATTTGAACCTTCGACTAAAATGAAACATGGCACTTCACAAAAAGCAGTAGATAAAACAGTATACCATTACAAGAACAAACGACGACCCAGTGACAGCAGACGCAGTTGTGCACATTATAACTTTTGGAATAAAATGAAATATTTTTGAAGCTCTCTCTCTCTCTCTCTCCCCCCCCCCCTCCCTCCCCCCACCCCCTCAAGCACACCCTTTCCTTCTGTGCAGTGGTTCAGGTTAAAGCATAAAATCACAAAGAACAAAGTAAAACCATCTACTTGTGAACATGGATGTAATTCGAGAAGGATTCTTGCCTGGTCTAAATACAGTGAACAGGGCTTCCAGAACACCCATAAACAAGCACGTGTGACTGTGATCAATTTTAGTTCACATGGCGACACTACTTGTTTGATTAAAATACTCAAAATTGAATTAAAAGGAATTTAACGTGAGCGCCGGGTCTGTGAGTCTTATTATAGTGTTGATGGTGGGAGGGGGGGAGTGTTTTCATCAGTAACGGAGTCCAAGGAGGGCATCCTCGTAGAGGATAGAGGTGTAGGTGTAGAGGGAACAGACATGAGGGGAGAAAAGATGAGACAGGTGTGATTATGAAAGAGATGGTTTTTCTGCAAGCCCGACTATGGGAAACCTATACTGGCAGACTCCCAGAATTCTATAGGACACAATAAATTGTTCTATTGTTTTATCGTGCGAAAACCTCGTTGTTTCCTGTTTGAAGAAAATTGCATCCTAACCAATGTGGGCCTTTCTAGTATCACAGAATCTCGTAATACGAGTCACTCGTAAGTCCAGGATTCGCCTTACTGGTTTTGTTTTCTGTTTAAGCGGTACTTTTCTCGTGTCCTTTTCTGGTATTTGGTAAACCTTCACTGGTCAAACACCGCATAACAAGACCGCTTATTTTCAGGATGGATAGAGACGATAAAAGGTATCACAGTCAATTAAAAAAAAACAATATAGCAGATTTCGATATATAAGCATTGAATTTTGCCACTTTATACCAAATGTCTGCCGTATTCAGTCTATTTCATGATTTTATAACCCAGCAATCAGTTGGTTTCAAGATTTTATAGGCCAGTAATCAGTCAGTTTCAAGATTTTATAACCCAGTAATCAGTTGGTTTAAAAACTTTATAACCCAGTAATCATTCTGTTTCTAGATTTTATAGCCTATCAGATTTGACTTTAGTCTTAGAATGAGTTTTAGATAACAGGTTTTCTCGCCCTATATTAAAAGAAAAGGAAAACTCCTTTTTCTTAGGGCAAGCTGTTCCAACATTATTATCGTTGGTCAAATTCAAAGGCAGGTTCTAAAAGTACAAATCTTTGCGTGTTTTCCAATTTCTATAAAAACTGTAATCTGCTGTGGCAGGTGTTGTGGTGTCTTAGATTCTGTAAGTCCATCAAATGTCTTTTTTTTTTATTAGCTCCTTTAAAAAAATGTTTGTGTTCTTGTGTGGCCAAGTGTACAGTTCACACATCGCTTTCAAGCCTATAGTCTAAAATCCAACACTGTCAGCAGTTTTCTTTGTTGCCCGAATTCTCTCTCTGAAACTCAAGTGCCCAGGGCACACTGGGGGTTCCGCAAAGGTTTTCCACAAATGCCTGTCCTTTGACTTTTTTTCCGCTCTTGCTCAACATCCTCTCTGTTCTTCTCCATGTCTCTTTTGGTCTACCCTTACTTCTGTTCCCCTGTGGTGTCCGTCTTAGTGCTATTTTTGGTAGTGAGTTGTCAGTCAATCGGAGCACATGTCCCAACCATCGCCAGCGTCTTTCCTCAATAACTGCTGTCAGTGGCTTCATCTTGTGTTTAGGTTCAAGGAAGTCTGCAGTCGGGCTGGGGACTTCCAGTGGCTGGCTTTCTTCCACAACATTCATAGGCTCAGTTTCCTGATTTTTAAAGTTTACAGCCTGACTGTGAAAGGACAACAAACTCAATGCATTATCATATAGTGTTTGACCAGATATGCAATGTTAGAAATAAACATTTCGGCAAATCATGTAAGAAACAGATTTGGTAGAAAACATCAAATCATGTTAAAAATACACTGGGAGAAAACATTGAAGTATTATGCTGGAGTTCACGGTGTATTAAATTTTTCTGAACTCGCCTATAGTACAGAGAGATGCACAAGAGGACATACGAGAAAGTGACCATTTACAGAGCTCCACACGCCACCTTTCCCATCACTGCAACCGTCATTAACAGCTACGCTTGGTCTCCTACGTTTTTATGTCGACTGCTTAGCAGGTTGCGCTCCCCCAGGTAAATGATCCTTAGTAGTAAATTACAAATGATCACATACTTCTACATCCTACATAATCTACACTTGCTACGGAACCCCCTCCCCCTTTTTTTCCGCTCAATTGATCCATAGCGGACCCCCAGGTTGGAAAACAATGGCTAAGGTACCGTATCTCCAGCTGGGGGGGGGGGGGGGTAATACTCCGGGGATTTCCCCGTTTTTTTTTTAGAGCGGACCCGGAGAGCATCGGTGGGCTCTCTGTGGGTTAAAACAAATAAGCAGAGGTGAGAGATTTTCACAAGCTTACAGTATTTCTCTCAGAGGCCCCGTGTATGTTGGTATAAGCCTTGCTCTGTAGCTTCCTCTGAGCATCGTCCAGCGCTTATCTGCAAAACATAGTAGGTGCTACCAGTCAGTTTCTTCACTGATATACAATTGTTACACCAGCAGCACGGACCAGGACACTGTACTCAACATTCATATTCCCCCAGCAGACACAACTTAAAATCAACACCCCTTATTTATCTTATATCCTTCCCGTGCCGTTAAACGTCACATAGGGCTCGCAAAGTAGTTCGCCAATGTTTCCCGTCTTCGGCGATTCTTTCAACCTTATCAAGGGATTTTATGCCTGTTAATTTGGCCTCTCTTAACAATGTCCTCTTCAGAGTTTCATGCGGTCTGCCTCTTTTTCTTTGGCCTGTTGTGTTCCACATGATAGCTTGTTTTGGGATTCTCTGATCATTTCTTCTCATCAAGTGACCAACATATGTCCATCCCCTTTTCTTGATCACCCATGAGACTGGTTGTGGTTCAGTCATCTGTCTTATCTCTGCATTGTTCTTAAATTCGTTCCACATGATGCCGAGTATTTTCCTCAGGCATATGTTTTCAAAAGAGTCTAATTTCTTGAGTTGTTTTCCAGCTTTTGCATGCATAAATGAGTATAAAAAAAAAAAAAAGAGAAGAGAACTGGTAAACTGGGAGGAATTGGGGAAAAATCAAATCGTCATCATCATTCAGCTGAAGTGGTGGTTGTCACCTGTCTGTGATTTTTTTTTATTTTTTATTTCAAATCTATTTCTGGCATGATTTATTTTCCATCAAATCAATTTTTGTTACCTATCAAATGTGATTCTGAAACTTGATGTTTTCTGGCAAATGTATTTTTGACATGATCTGATGTTATCTGCCAAATATATTTTTGACATGATCTGATGTTATCTGTCAAATGTTTTTCTGAAATATGATGTTTTCTCCCAATGTATTTTTAACATGATTTGATGTTTTCTACCAAATCTGTTTCTTACATGATATGCGGAAATGTTTATTTCTAACACTGCGTGTTGTGAATACCAGTTATCGGCAACTTTGTAAATTGTGTTTTCTGACAAGATCCAGAGAGTGAACAATTTGAATTTTCACTGTGAACATTTCAGAAAGTCATCCTACAATAATTTCTGTATAAACTGCGGCGAGCTTGTGGCCAAACACTGTATGATGAAGCATTGAATATGTTGTCCTTTCACACTCAGATCACCGAAAGCCTCAAAAGTTCACATCATTATTCACTGCAAACTGTAAAAAAAAAAAAAAAAGCAGGCTAGCTCTGTTGCTGGTCCTAGGGAATGGCTTCGTTACATATGGGTCACGACCATACACGTTCGGCCTTTGACATCAGGATGTACTTCAGTGTTTTTAAGGAGACGACTCCAATGTTGTGTTGACTGCGTGGTGCCCATGATCTAGCAGTTAGTTGGGATTTGCAAAACCACAGCCCTTGGCTTCAGGTAATGCATTGAGTCGTATGTGACAGGTACTTTGGAGGAAGTTGACCTGCATTTGTTCTTGATGGATTTGTACAGGTCCGATTATTCACATTCATTCTGACTCATATTTACTGAATAAAGAAAGAAAAAAAAACCCATTATCGTACAGTGAAATTATTGCCAAAATATTGCACTTATCAGAGGACAATTATTAATTATTATCATTTATAATGAGGCAATTATTATTTATTATTATTATGTGCTGTGCTGGACAACGTTGGTGATATGGTTCTTCATCCTGTGTGATCCTTGAGGTTTCTAATCAATTCAAATGTTTCTCTTTTTTGCTCACTTGGTCATTCCACAGACATAATTTTCTCTTGGCTATCATCTCTTCCTTTTTTTTTTTCCCTTGTATTTTCCAGCCATTATTAAGTTCTCTAACTTCTGTCTTCTCATGAGGTGTCCAAGTAATTTTGACTGCCCTTTTCTGATAATTTGGGTGTCTTAGTAGCGAAGTGGTTAGAGCATTGGTCTCTCATGGCGGAGGTTGGGGGTTTGAATGCGGCCGGAGGCACCCCAGTCACCCAGTTGTAGAAATGGGTACCCGACTACTTCTAGAGTTGAAGAAGGAAAGGCGGCCAGGTGTCTCAGTGGCGAAGTGTTTAGTGCACTGGTCTCTTATGGCGAAGGTCAGGGGTTCGAATCTGGCCGGAGGCACCCCAGTCACCCAGCTGTAGAAATGGGTACCCGACTTCTTCTGGAGTTGAGGAAGGAAAGGCAGCCAGGCGTGATACTGACCATATCTCTCTCTAGTGTGCTGACAGGTCAAGGAAAATATGGGCACTAACACCATATCCCTATGTGCCTCTAAGGCATGACAGGATTACCATTACCTTTTTTTTTTTTTTACCTTTTTTCTGATAATTTGAACTAGTTTCCACTGTTCTGAAGCTTCTCACAAGACAACAACTACACAGATAAAATTTACAAAATATTAAAAACATTTATCAACATGATACAAAAAAATGTCATAACAACTTTTTTTCTTGTTATAAAATACCTTAAAATATTATAACTTTATCAACAAAAACAAAGCATTTAGTAAATTTTATTAACATAATTCTAAAATGAAAATTAAACCCAAAGAAACAAAAACTTTGTATTAATGGCACATTTCTAGAAAGTAAACATTTTTTTTTTCAAAATGATGTCAATAACAACACAAAAAAAATAATAATTTACCCAATACAAGAGCTGACATTTTGAAGTTGTCATCACTTTAATCATGAAACTAAAAACAGAAGAGAAGTTACAGAAGGAAGATAACCATGAGAAAATAAAATTGGACACTAACATTTGTTACCTCCCCTCTGGAACCATTCCCAAACGTTACTTGTACAACTCAAGCAGATGGATACAACTAGCAGGGGAGAGAGAGAGAGAAAGAGAGAGAGGGAGGGGGGATAAAAGCAGCAGACGGGATAGAGCAGACAATAAACCAGCTCATGAGAAACGACATTATAAAAAGACTCCTAAAGGACACGGGACAGACTAGCCTAAGACAGGCCAGATAACAGAAGAGACCAGACAACAAGATAGACAGACAGAGGCTGAGCCAGAATGACAAAAAGCTCTAACACAAAGTCATTGGAGTCTCAGGGAGACCTGGGTGGTGCATGACAGATCCCGGCACTTTGTAGATGAGGCTGGGTTGCTAACACTCACAATCAATTTGAAAGTGAGTAACGGTCAAGCAGACTTTCTCTTCCCAGATCTAAGAATGGATATCATCATCAACCTCACCACATGATACACTGTGAAGTGCTGTTTAGTGGTAGAATAACACCGTGGTTATGGCATTTCCTTCCTTTCAGATACTTATGAAGCATTCTGAAGTGAATCATGCTGTGCTCTCTGCAGTTAACTGATGTTATTAGCCGATTTTGTGCTTACTGCAATTTGACAGTATGAATTGATTTATGCTCATTGCAATTCACTTGACATTATTAATCAAGAATCTTGCTGATTTATCATTCTTGATTCATCCAATCATTATCAAACTATTTTCATTATTAGAGTTCACTTACTACTCATGGAAGGTTGAACTTTGGAATGTATAATGGCATGTGGAGTTGTGTGTAAAGTTCTGTGTAACTCAAGAACCTGGGGTATCGCTGAAATCATGATTAGTAATTTCATAAACTGTTGCTAGTGCGGTCACCAGAAGAATTATCGCTGCAAGGTGCATGCTGGGATAGCATCTCCCTGCCAAGTATCACTCTCTCTGGCCACAGATTTGGGCACCAAGCAACACCTTCTTCAGAATCTTGTTAACACACAGCACAATGATGACAATGGCTAGCTCTGAGCATAATATGACATTGCAACCACAGCTAACTGAACACGTGACACTGCAACAAAGGCTGAGCATAATGTGACACTGCAAGCATGGTTAACTCAGCACAGTGTGATGTTGTAACCAATCTATTGTCATTTAAATGCTAATCCAATGGCAAGTGAACTGGTTGCTTAGTCAAAAGAAGACAAAGACTTGGACTTTGGTCTTGTAATAAAATGGGACTGGCATTATTGTTACCATGTTTCATGTTGTAAAAACAATGACTAACTGAAGTAAGTTTTCATGAGGCAGGCAATCTTACATTGAGAAAATCTAATCAGCTACAGGAACACAAACATCTAATCATCACAGAAACACTGAACCAGGCCACAGAAACATCTAAAAACCCAATAGTCACAGAAGATTTCAAAATTCAACCAGCCACAAAGAAATATTTTAAAAATTAACAAGCTACAGAAACATCTAAAATTCCAACCAGCTACAGAAACATCTAAAATTCCAACCAGCCACAGAAACATCTAAAATTCTAACTAGCCACAGAAACATCTAAAATCCAATCAGAAACATCTAAAATCCAATCAGCCACAGAAACATCTAAAATTCAACCAGCCACAGAAACATCTAAAATTCCAACCAGCCACAGAAACATCTAAAATCCAATCAGCCATAGAAACATCTAAAATCCAACCAGGCAAAGAAACATCTAAAATTCTAACCAGCCACAGAAACATCTAAATTCCAACCAGCCGCAGAAACATCTAAAATCCAATCAGCCATAGAAACATCTAAAATCCAACCAGGCAAAGAAACATCTAAAATTCTAACCAGCCACAGAAACATCTAAAATCCAACCAGCCAGAGAAACATCTAAAATCCAATCAGCTATAGAAACATCTAAAATCCAACCAGGCAAAGAAAGTTAAAAAAAAAATATCAGCCAGCCACAAAAAAAAAAAAATATGGCAGAACTACAGATTCAACCAACCAAACAGCAGATTAAAAACTGAGAATCAAGACCAATTTGGACAGTTTTTATCTCAGTCATATGCACTTCTGGGCAATGAGGACTGATGATGAAATAATACAAGTCTTAGCTCATATCTGTCCCACAGCATCTTTATGCCATAGGGAGGTGAAGTGTTAGTGCCTTCACATTTCCTGGCCACCACAACTCTGAGGTAGGCATGCCTGCATCTGTATGCCATAGATGCATATCTACGTGTGTTAGTGCCTTCACATTTCTTGGCCACCACAACATCTGAGGTAGGCATGCCTGCATCTGTATGCCATAGATGCATATCTACGTGTGTTAGTGCCTTCACATTTCTTGGCCACCACAACATCTGAGGTAGGCATGCCTGCATCTGTATGCCATAGATGCATATCTACGTGTGTTAGTGCCTTCACATTTCTTGACCACCACAACTCTGAGGTAGGGATGCCTGTGTCTGTCCTCACTGCCTATTTTCCTAGGAAACCCCCGGTATCCATATTTTGAGGCTGGGTTGACCCTGATGCCAACTGGTCTGAAAACTGCCTGAGTGCAAAAGTGAACTAGGAAACTTCTGATCTGCAGGCAAGAGCACTAACCACAGCATCTGATATATATATAATACACCGACCTCTAAAACAACCTTTTGTTCTTTATTACTTAACTCTGCTTTTTTTTCTTCATATACTAAACTTGAAAACAATCTTTGCTTCACATACTGAACTCTAAAACAATCTTTTGTTCATATACTGACATCTGAAACAATCTTGTGTTAATATAATGAACTTTAAAAAACAATCTGAAAGTTGTTTCTCTCTGATTCATGATCTCAGCTTCTGCCATGAAAACAACGTACCACAGTGTGGTGTTTGTACAACTTTGCATGTTACATCTGAGATCTGATGTTCTGTCTTGCAAAATGTTTACAAAGCCGTGATGCTTTAGTCTGCTGACTATCAGTGATGTGAACAAAATTCATATCCATAAAATCTTCACTATCTCTTATATCCTTCCCGTGCTGTTAAAGTCATTTAGGGCTCACATGGTAGTTCGCCAAGTTTTCCTGAGGGATTTTATGCCTATTAATTTGGCCTCTCTTAACAATGTCCTCTTTAGAGTTTCACATGGTTGACCTCTTTTTCTCACTAGAAACATCTAAAATTGTGTTCCACTTGATAGCTTGTTTTGGGATTCTCTAACTGTTTCTTCTCATCATAGTCCATCTCCTTTTTCTGATCACCCATGAGACAGGTTGTTGTTCATTCATCTGCAAGAGCTGTTCTTGAATTCGTTTCACTTTATAATATTTTCCTTAGCCATTTATTTTCAAAAAAGTCACTATCTATCTTTGCACTACATTAAATGTCTTTGTTCATTTCAAAGCAAAATTACGCTGAAATTTTGTTTTTCTCCGTCATATAACTCATGCTCACATCTATGATGTGCTTATGGTTTTTGCTTTTCTCTATTTTTTTTTTTTATTCCTGCATGGATCAGAACACAATTTTTGTAAAACTGAAAGAGACATTTTAGTTGCCATATTCACACACAACTCAAATTTTTATAAAATTATACATTAACTTTAACCTCAACTAAAGACCAAGAAACAGTGAGCAACTTCTCAGGCAAGATACAAGACTCAAGTCACAAAGTTCTAAAACTATTATTGACTGAAGTTTTTTTGAAAGGGTGAAGAACTGGATACACAGCAACTGTTGAGACAAGATCTGAGACACAGTCAGTAACTTCTCAGACAAGATACAAGACTTAAGTCATTAAATTCTCAGACAAGGTATGAGGCATATTTAGTAACTTCTCAGACAAAATGTGAGATATAGTCAGAAAGGATACAAGATTCAGTCACCAATTTCACAGAAAATGATAAGAGACTCATATACTAACTTCTCAGACAAAATACAAAACTAATATTCAACATCAGACAAGATAGAAGAATACAACATTCTTGGATAAAATACAAGAAGACTAACATACAAGGGTCATAGAGAAAGTCGTGAGCAAAATAAAAAAAAAAATCAGAATTTATAGACAGAGAAAATATAAATGTATCACCTTAATCTGCACGCTTTGCCCTTCTTGTAGAGGTCACATGACATCACCATCATGTGTAACGTGACCAAGTGGAGCATAAACAAAGTGGCAGGTGCTGAAGTTTCGTTTTGTCAACATGCTGTTATGGAGTTCCTCATTAAAGAGGAAATCCCCGCTTCTGAAATTCACCAGAGACTTCAACTTGCTTATGGAGATGTGTGTATGGGTGTCAAAAGGTGAGAGAAACATTTCAAAGATGGAAACACGAGCATCCAAGATATGCCTCGCGGCAGTCGCCCTCAAACTGCCTTCACTGAACGCAACATGGAAAGGGCTGACGACATCATAAAGAAGGCAGATGTGTCTCAGTATCTGAAATCGCTGTAAATCTTGGAATACACACAATGCAGTACAGGAAATGATTAAATACCAAGTTTCAAGAAATTAACTGCAACCAGTTTTTTTTTACAGGCTACTGAAGTGGTGAGGAAATTGAGAAAATGGATACAATTTCTCACTGAGCAGCCATTTGCTACCTCTGCATCAAGGGCTTATCATCGAAGGATATCCATGAGGATATGGCAGAGGCTCTAGGGAAGAATGCCCCTTCTTACAGCACAGTGAAGAAATGGGCAGCTCAATTCAAACATGGAAGGGTGAGTCTGGAAGATGATCCCTGTCCAGGAAGACCAGGAACAGTAACCATCGATGAAACTACCTGCAGAATTCATGACATGATAATGGAGGATCGACGACTAACTGAGCAGTACACTGCTACTGAGTTGGGCATCTCCCAGGAACGTGTTCGTGCCATTATTCACAATGATCTTCAAATGACAAAGGTCTTTGCTCCATGGGTCCTCAAACTTCCTGGAGCTGATCCACAAATCACAGCGTCTCAACATGTCAAGAGACAATCTTGGCCATTTTTCTGCAGATCCTGAAAATTTTCTTCAGCAATTTGTGACTATGGATGAGACTTGGGTTCATCATTTTCAACCAGAAACCAAAGAACAATCAAAGGACAGAACAGTCACCAGGGCCTATTACGCTAATCTTGTGAAGCAAATGCTGGTCAAATTGAAGGAAAAGCATCAAGGGAAATTGACAAGAGGAGTCATCTTTCATCAAGACAATGCTCCAGTTCACAAGTCAGCGGTGGCAATGGATGCCATTCACGAATGCAGCTTTCAGCTTCTTGAACATCCTCCTTATTCCCCAGATTTGGCCCCTTCGGACTATTGCCTGTTTACCAAACTTAAAAAGGAGCTCAGTGGTCGCAAATTTACTTCAGATGATGACGTCATTCATGCTTGCCAAGGTTCCACAACAGCTAATATCTATTTTAAGATCATCTCTTCATCATCATCATTCATTTGCATGTCCCTTGTGGAACTTCGCCTCCCTAACAGCACTCCTTTAGGCCTCTTGGTTGTGAGCAGGATGGCCTGCTGCTGATGCATCCATTTGCAGATCATCAACGATGTCTTGCATCTATCTTCACGCCTTGGTCTTCCTCTCTTTCTTTTTCCCATTATGTACCCTTCCAAGACAGTTTTCTATAGATTATCATGACGCTTAATGTGTCCAAAATATTCAAGTTTTCTATCTTTAATCCTCTTTACTAGCCAGCCTTCTTCAATATTAAGTTCTTGTAGTATGGATATATTTGTTCTTTTTTTTGTGTTTATGATATTTGAAGAACTCTTCTGTAGTATTTACATTCAAAGGCATTTATGTGTTTCTCAGCTGTTTTGTTAAGTGTCAAGTCTCACAGGCATATGGTGCGATGGGAAAGATGCGTGCCCTTAAAAATCTTATTTCTGTAGTTTTTTTCTGTTCCTCTCCACAGATTCTTTAGCTGTTTTACTTTCTGAAGAGCGATAGATGTCGTCCTTTTAATTTTCCTCATTGTATCT
Organism: Achatina immaculata; assembly: GCA_009760885.1. Classification (NCBI taxonomy): domain Eukaryota; kingdom Metazoa; phylum Mollusca; class Gastropoda; order Stylommatophora; family Achatinidae; genus Lissachatina; species Lissachatina immaculata. The sequence goes on from CM019707.1 coordinate 3,817,497, forward strand.
CCATTATTAGTTAGCTGTGATCCAAGATATTCAAAACTCTCCACTTCTTCCAGTTTTTCCTCATTGATACATATATCAGTTGCCTTGTTTGTTCTGTCAGTTGTCATCAATTTAGTTTTCCTCACATTAAAAACAACAGATAATAATCTATTTTAAGATCACCTCTCCACAACAGCTTATATCTACTTTAAGACCATCTCTCCACAACATCTAATATATATTTTAAGCCAGTCTCTCCACAACAACTAATATCTATTTCAAGACCTTTTCCCAAGAGGAAGGTATTGCTACTATTTACAAATAATGGTATTTGACTGAAGGAGAAAGAAAAACAATATGTTTATAAGTTTAGCTATTGCAGTAAAGTTACTACTTTACTATATAAATAATACAGTGCTGGACGATATGTTGTATTTTATGACACTGTAACACTAACTTTATTGTTTACTATGCTGATGTTGTCTCATACTCCATGTTATATGATGGCATAACAACCTTATTGTTTACTTTACAAAAGTTAGCCCATATGCCATCTTTTTTTTTTTAAAAGTATAACACTAACTCTGCTGTTTTACCGTATTAATATTGGTCATGTTATGTGAACATGTAAAGAGCAACTTCTGCTTACTTTGCTAAATGATGCCACAAATATATTTGCTGCTTGTAGAAGAGTCAACAGTGCCATGGGTGCAGCTGGTGACAGCAAGAATGCCATACATGCCACATAAACAGACACATACACCAAGCCTGTGACTGTCTGGTTAGCATAGTGTAATACCAGGAAGGCAATGGTACTTGTCTGGATAGCCAGAAATAAGGCTTCACCATATGACCTGTAACAAATAGTTAAAAAAAAAGATCTTCACCATGTGACCTGCAGTTGACAACAAGAAACAGGGCTTCACCATATGACCTGCAGTTGACAGCAAGAAACAGGGCTTTGCCATATGACCTGCAGTTGACAACAAGAACCACGGCTTCACTATATGACCTGCAGTTGACAGCAAGAAACAGGGCTTCACCATATGACCTGCAGTTGACAACAAGAACCACGGCTTCACTATATGACCTGCAGTTGACAACAAGAACCACGGCTTCACTATATGACCTGCAGTTGACAGCAAGAAACAGGGTTTCACCATATGACCTGCAGTTGACAGCAAGAAATAGGGCTTCACCATATGACCTGCAGTTGACAACAAGAACCACGGCTTCACTATATGACCTGCAGTTGACAGCAAGAAACAGGGCTTCACCATATGATCTGCAGTTGACAGCAAGAAACAGGGCTTCACCATATGACCTGCAGTTGACAGCAAGAAACAGGGCTTCACCATATGACCTGCAGTTGACAATGAGAAACGGGGCTTCACCATATGGCCTGCAGTTGACAGCAAGAAACAGGGCTTCACCATATGACCTGCAGTTGACAACAAGAACCACGGCTTCACTATATGACCTGCAGTTGACAGCAAGAAACAGGGCTTCACCATATGATCTGCAGTTGACAGCAAGAAACAGGGCTTCACCATATGACCTGCAGTTGACAGCAAGAAACAGGGCTTCACCATATGACCTGCAGTTGACAGCAACATGTGCTCAAAAACACACACATGTTTTTACATATATACATATACACCTTTGGTCCACGGTAACATCAAACCAAAGAAAAAGCATACTACATAACAGTTCTGTGGCACAGTTTTTAGTCATGCTGTATGACTTGGAAAATAAAACATGCTGCTCACTTTGTTAACACCACAGCCACAACAAAGACTCCGGCTTACCATGCCATCACAACAAAAATGCTGAATACTCTGTTAACATGGATTCCAGTTTACCATGTTACATCAAAAGTGTTGTATGCTCTGTTACATTAACTTGTATAGACTCAGATTCATCAACCTATGTTTTCCATTTGATTATGTAAACGTAAGAAGAAGGAACTGAACAGTTTATCAGGAATACTGTAGGACATAAAAGGTAAAATTCCCGTTTCCATGCCATTAAGGCATAATGGGGAATACGGTGTTAGGCTCATATTTTCCATGACCTTCGGCACATGAAAGTGTGATGTGGTCAGTATCACGCCCGACAGCTTTACCTTCCCAGATTTCTCAGGTACCCATTTTTAGAGGCTGGGTCAACCCTGGGGCTTTTTTTTTTCTTTTTGGGTGTGTATCAGAAAAAAATCCCACTGCTGGGAATGAACCCAGTACCGCCGGATTAGTAAACCAACTGCCTAACCACTCAGCTAACCAGGCCACCAATGTGGAACATAAACCTGAAAATCTAAAAAGGTGGTGATAAGATGGTCATATACTCACACAGAACAAAAAACTGGTCATGTTCTCATAACAGAACAGATGACTGGTTGTGTACTCATATAGAACACATAACTAGCTGGGTACAAAGACAGAAATGATGATTGGTCATGTACAGAACATTTGATTGGTTATGTACTTGAACAGAACATTTGATTAGTTGTGTGTTCATATAGAAAAGATGACTAGTCATACATAACAGATAATTAGTCATATAAAACAGATAATCAGTCATATAGCAAATGCCATAGGGGATGAAACGTTAGAGATCTCATTATGCTGGGCCATCAGTGTATGAGGTAGGGTGGCCAGTTACTTTCCTTGCTGCCTTTCTTTTCCAGATTTTCTCTGGTACCCATTTTACAAGGCTGGGTCAACCTTGGGGCTGTATTGGTTGGGGAAAAAAAAAAAAAAAATCCTGCTTGGCTGGGGATTCGAACCCTCGACCATTCGGTTGCTAGACGAGTGCTCTAACCACTACGCTAGCCATATAAAACATATAATTAGTCATGTACTCATATAAAACAGATAATCAGTCATGTACTCATATAAAACGGATAATTAGTCATGTATTCATATGAAACAGATAATTAGTCATGTACTCATATAAAACAGATAATTAGTCATGTACTCATATATAAAACAGATAATTAGTCATGTACTCATATATAAAACAGATAATTAGTCATGTACTCATATATAAAACAGATAATTAGTCATGTACTCATATAAAACAGATAATTAGTCATGTACTCATATAAAACAGATGATAAGACATATACTCGTATAAAACATGATTGATCATGTACAAGATGACTAAAACAAGTGATGGCTTAATCTCAAAAGGACAAAGAGAACAAAATAAACCCAGAATCATAAAAAAGTTTTTTTTTTCTTTATGACAAAACTCTCGCATAAAAGACCAGATGACAAATGGAGAGTTTAGAAAGAAAAGGTCAGATGGAGAATTTTTGTTTCTGCTTTACATTTACATACCATTAAAGCAGACAAAAATCCATAATCAGCTCTAGCAACATGTAGAGAAACCACAACCAGCCAGTTAAAAGTGACAGAAAGCTTCCCAGTTACCACGAATGTAAACAAGAACCAGCCAGTTAAAATGACTGCATTTGACAAAATATGACGAAATATAGCAGTATATAGTATATATAGTAATGTAGCAGACATTTATAAATGTAATAATGAACATACGAAAATGGAAACTTGTGTCCAACTCCATAAGCCCAAGTTGCGGATATAGCCAGAAGCTCTAGGCTTACACTGGCTAGGCTGATGCCTTCACCACTTTTAGACTTCCAGATTTTGATGATCTGGGGCACCTTCACTGCCAAAACAAAAACAAATAAAAACATAAGAGAACATTAATGGAACTAGCTTACCAGTACAAGGGAACTGATTTCCCTTTACCACATGAATGACTTGGTTACGGATTTGACTGAGCGCTGTTTCACTGGTGATGACTTGAAACTTAAGATGTAAAAAAAAAGTTGGTGGAATTTTTTCCGAAGCTACTAAGCAAAGCAATGCACGATGATAAGAAAGATCAGTGTAAGCTGCTGTACAAGAAGACCCAAACAGATGAGTATGATGATGGTGGGCAGTTTATTTTAGAAGACAAGTGTTTGTTGATTTATTTTCAGGGAAAAAAAAAATCTTTGTTGTGTGAATGCCAGTCCAATACAGGGCTTCTCCCCACATATTATGTAACTACCCAATCCATAGACTAACTTTCGTATGCAATAAAATTTAGGACTCACTCCACACACAAGTTCCTCACCATGTTTCCAGTTCCTCACCATGTTTCCAGTTCCTCACCATGTTTCCAGTTCTTCACCATGTTTCCAGTTCTTCACCATGTTTCCAGTTCTTCACCATGTTTCCAGTTCCTCACCATGTTTCCAGTTCCTCACCATGTTTCCAGTTCTTCATCATGTTTCCAGTTCCTTCATCATATTTTCAGCTTCTTTTGATCATCATCATCATCATCAGGTGCCGTGCCAACTGGTGTTGGCTATTATGCTTCTCCAGAGCACACGATCCTTCATGCAGGCCATTAGATCAGTTGGTGATCTCCTCTCACACCATCTGCAGTTTCTTTTCACAACTTTCAAAAATGAAAGAGACCATAATTTATTGCATATTCTCTTATATACATCAAACAAACATAACATTACATGGACAAAATTTATACCATGGGGTTAAAGTACAGTATATACATCACATTACAGGGATGAAACTTATTTAGTGGGATAAGGTGTATATCATGTTTCAGATATAAAACTTGTACAAGATACAGGGGATGTTTATGGTGGATGGAAATCAATCAAAGCATCCACTGACTAGCCATATAACATACTGTTTTAATATGATCATTTTTTTTCTCTGTTGAGCAGTATATCAATCACTACAGGTTTCATGAACCATCTTATTTACTGCTCTCATAAACTGCCATTTTCTCTGTAGCATGGTGTCTGAAAGACATCTAGTTCATGGTTCAATTACAGCAAGGGCATTGAATAGCCTTTCAGAAACAGCAGAAAAGACTTCATGTTGGCTGTGGAGTATGCGAAACAAGCACTGAGAACATAAATAATTTCACTTGTCGCGGCCAATACATCCTTCGTGGCTAAATCGCTAAAGACGCACTTCAAAAGTGAAGTGCCAACTCAATCCTGGGACAAAAAAAAAAGCAACAACTCACAAGACCTCTGGGAGTCATGACCCAGAGGACCCCCCACCCCTTTAGAGTGTCAGGAGTTTAACAGGGCCAAAACACTTGTCTGGGGGGGGGGGGGGGTTACTTCCTCTGATGATCTGAAGGAGTTGTGTTGTTGTTCCGCTCTCTATAGTAGAGAGTTTCCTACATGCATACAGCCAAAAAGACTGTCAGAATAGAATGCAACCAACACCACTGTGTTCAATACTCTCTCTCTCATTATATATAATACTGTAAAATGACATTTGCTTACCTATAAAAGACCCACAGATGATAGCATATCCTAAACATTTACTAATAAAGATCTTCAGACAGGGCACTGAGGAGTCAAATAAGTAAAACTGTTTACAAAATGAGAAGAAACATTCATTATTAGAGTCATTATTATGAACATCAATCACTTTTACACTGTTCATGAAGGACAAGTAATGTGCATGAATCTGTCACTATGTGCTGCAAGCTTAGGTTATAGGTTACTTAGGATTATATCCACTGCATTCCAGACAATTTCATAAATGTTCCATCTCCTCAAATTATTGTTCAGGACCTGCAGCTGATGATGCCAATTCTATGTTTAATTTACATTTCCTCTTAACATGATATTCAAGTCTCTCTCTGAGCCTCAAGTGCCCAGGAGACTTGGGGCTTTTGCAAGGGTGTTTCACAAATGCCTTTCCTTTGCCTTTTTCCCCGTTCTTGCCCAGGTGAGCCCTCTATTGCTCAACATCCTCTCTGTTGTTCTTCTCCATGTCTCTTTTGGTCTAACCTTACTTCTTTTCCCCCTGTGGTGTCCATCTTAGTGCTACTCTTGGTAGTGAATTGTCAGTCATTCGGAGCACATGTCTCAATCATCGTCAGCATCTTTACTCAATAATTGCTGTCAGTGGCTTCATCTGCATTTCTGCCAACAAGATGTTATTTCTTACAGGGTTTGGCCAAAATATTTTTCTAATTCTTCATAAACATTTAGTCTGGAAAGAATTCAGCTTGTTTTCTATGGTTCTGGTGATTTTCCAGCATTCACTTCCATAGAGTAGTACACTTAGAACATTACTCTTAAATATCCTAATTATCATCTTCATGCTTAATTTTTTTTTTAAAATTTCCATATAGTCTGCAGCATTACAAAAGCCTGGTACATTCAAGTCTGGTATCTCCATATTTTGCTCCCTGCTCTTTCACCATGTGCAGGGATGTTGTATTACAACATTTATCCCACCAGTTTTCATGAGGACTTCACCAGTCTGCCATTGAAGACGCAGTCATCCACAGTAACTGATCTCCTCTTTCACTTCTGGGAACATCAGCACAGCAGTTGCACGTGCAAAAATGAAATGCCACACCTGTAGTTTATTTTCCACTTACATAAATTTTTAGGCAAACTGAAACTTGCTGCTCATAAATTGTCGGATTTTATAAATTATCACTCACAAAAAAATATTTTTTCACATGCTGAATCATTTTCTAGAGAGAATACTGGTCTACAGTGACATACATAATATGCACTTGTCATTGATGTTTTCTAATTATACTAGGCCAGCAAATTTATTGAAGAATTCTCAAGGTTTCCGTTTTAAATTTAAATAGTATAATTCTGTCAATGTTCCGCCCAAATTTAGGTGCAGATAAATGTTAATATTACCCACACCTTCCTCCATTCCTGCCCCAAATTCAACTAAAACACAGGCGGATGTAGAAACAATAATATTAAAGAATATGCTCTATGTGAGTACGAAGGAAAGGGGAACAAAATCAACATCTTCAAATTTTTGTATATTAGCATCTTTTTTGGTGTCAGTAAAAGCCTTGTTGCTTTACCCTCTCCTTGATTTAGTTTTCTGTGCATCTGGAAAGCTGCTGCTTTTGTTCTAGCAAGATAATTTAACCGATATTTATTAATATTTTTCTGTTCTCTTTGATTATCATATTCACTAGTTGTTGGTTTTTTTTTGGTTCTAAGGACTGCAAATGCGCCTCAAACAGCCTCTGGCAGTCAAGTCCAGCTCCTGGCCTTCCCGTGGCAGAACTGTTTAAACTGACAGGAGAAGGGGCGAGGGCGAATATCTGGCGCCTGAAAATCAGTTACTTAGGGTAGATGAGTGGCACGTTTGGTAGCTCATCTGCCGCTGTTGGCGAGATTTTTCAGCTGCTGTGCGCGGAGCGGTGCTCCTCCCAGCTAATGAAGAAAGGTGCAAATGAAGTTGCCACGCAGCATCACTGCGGAAAAGGTAGTAGAAAGGATAAAGCGAAGCAAACAGTCAAACCACGGCACCCCTGGTCTGGAGTTTGGCCACGCCTGAGTGCAGTCATATCGGGTGAAATGCATGAACCGGCTTGTCCCAGAGGTTAAGACGCTGCTGGTGAGACTCTTCAAATGCTGCACGTGGAGTGAAGCTCCTCCCGGTCAAGGAAGAAATGCGGAAAAGAAATAAAGGTTGCAGTGCGGCGCTGATGGAAAAAGGTGGTGGAAAGTGAAGTTTAACTGGTATGTCCAGTAGTATCGCTACGAGAGCTATACCACGGCACCTCTGCTCTAGAGGCCGGCCACGTCCAAAATACACCTACACTGGTGAAATATGCCTAAACCGGCACACACCAGGGGTGGAACTTGATAGCTAGACATGTCATGCCACCTCCGCTCTAGAGGTCGGTAACGCCTGATATACACCCATACTGGTGAATTTTGCCTAAACCGGCTCATACCAGGGGTGAATCTTGAAGGCTATGCATGTCACAGTACCTCTGCTCTAGAGGTCGGTCTCGTCCCAAACACGCCCATACTGGGATAATGCCTAAACCGGCTCAACCCAGGGGTAGAAGTCACTAGTGGCGAGGATTCGTCCTCCTGGACAAAAGCTCCATCCTGGTCACAACTAGGAAGGGTAGCAGCCACGACCGCAAAATGCTGAAGTCGGAGACACTGGACCAGGGAAGTCTAGATAGGCAACCACCTCTCACCCGGTGGGGATGTTTGTGTATCCTAATTACGCTGAGGTTTTCCGGGGAGAAAGTCCAACTCTGGACTGGATGGGCAGATCATCAACAATGTCTTGCAACCATCTTCACTTTTTTTTTCCATTATGTACCCTTCCAAGACAGTCTTCTCTAGATTATCATGATGTTTAATGTGTCCAAAATATTTAAGTTTTCTCTCTTTAATCTTCTTTACTACCCAACCTTCTTCAATATTAAGTTCTTGTAGTATGGATATATTTGTTCTTTTTTGTGTCCATGATATCTGAAAAGCTCTTCTGTAGCATTTACATTCGAAGGCATTTATGTGTTTCTCAGCTGTTTTGTTAAGTGTCCAGGTATCACAGGCATATGTTGTGATGGGAAAGATGCATGCCTTTAAAAATCTTATTTTTGTAGTTCTGTCTGTTTATTCTTACTGCTGCCTGTTGGTCTAGATACAGCAGTGATGTTAATTGTATCAAATGTGTTGGAAATCCCATGCGGGTCTTGGAAATATGGGCCTAAACCTTATCCTCAATATGCCTTGATGGCATGGAAACGCGAATTTCACCTTTTTTATAAAATAAGCATTTCTTATTCTCATTATCACGAAATGAGTGTCATTACTGACATATTGGTAGTAATGTACTAAATAACATCATTTTCACATTACACAACACATGAGGTTCATGATGTATATGTCAGTCGTTATGTGTGATGTGTTCAACTGCAATCATAAAACTTTGCAACTTTGTGTGAAATATATCATAGTACCACTACAAAGTTTTATAGCTTTAATCCATCATATATGTATCAAATTAACAGTACAACAGCATACATAACTACAGCCAGAACTAACATCTTCATAAGATATTCTACTTCCGTCACAAAGTTCTACGACAAGAACAGAAGTGATCTTGTGGGCTGACAAAATAAGTTTCTGTCAAAAATCAGATGAAACTATTTCTGTCGGGACTAAATACACATGTAAAGTGAAAGATCATCACACCGTCCAGGAAGTTGAACTTTACGAAAAATTCATCAAAGCATTGCTCTGGGGCTACCAGCTGTAGCCAACCGGTTAGAAACAACGGTACATAAGTGGTATTGGCAGCCATCGTGAAACAATGTTACCAACTCCGCACTCGTAAAGGTAGAAAAGAACTCTCCATTTTTTAAAGTTCGTGAAAATGAAATTAACACGTAGCACAGTAACTACAAATGTCAAACAATAAACGTGTAAAATATTGCTGACAGTTCGTGATCTAAAACTACATATTGTTCTAAGTTGCGCAAAGATCTCAGACAATATATTTTCGACAGCTTGCTGTGCCGGTCAATATATTTGACATAAATAGAAGCTTAGTTACTTCACATTTTGTACTGACGGCAGGAGCGGTTTGTATAGTACATGTCAGATACATTGTACCTCTATCCTATAGGTGATAGTGTTTGACGTACATAAAATATTTCAAGAAAATAATGTAAACCTCTCTGGTCTTTCTTCTAAGTGAATGAACTGGTCTATTTCTTTTCGTGGTATTTAACATTTAATCACCTTTTATTTTATTTTTCTTACGTGTGGTGTGTATTTGCAAGGATTTTCAGCGTTGATAAACATGAAATTCCCTGTTGTAAAAAAAAAGTGAAACACAAAAAAACTCAACAGAACATCAGAATTACATATTTCCAGCCAAGTGTTCTGGTCTTTTGTTATACAGAGTGTACATAATGAGAATCAAGCATTCGGTTTACTTGGATTCTATTGGTTGAGAAAGGTTTAGGCAATTTCTGTGTTATAAACTGTCAGTACTGCAAGCGTTTTTATGTTATGAATGTTAAAAGATTACTGCGATTAGTTGAATTTGTTTTTGCAGCTTTTAGAAATATGTCTCTAGATTTAAAAATGTGTAAGTGTCTAGACTTTAAAATAAACATCATTTTCAAACATTCTAGCGTCTTACGTTGTTAGGAGCGTGAGACCACACATTACAAGTGAAATATAAGAAGTAAAAAAGACACACGCAACGAGAGACCTTTCACGTTAACATAAACTTTCGACTGAGTGTGAAATTAAACCAGGCAAGTGCGCTAACCGCTACTTCACCGCAGCACGCGTAATATTAATACTAAGGATACAGTTGTTACTTATAAATTCAGACATTTTGAAACCACCATTTCAAAAAACAAGTATTTCAATGTTTATTGTTCTGATTTATATATTTTCAAATACATGCAGTGCACCATCTATACTAGAAGCTTAAAATTTGCTCGACAGTCTTATGAGTCTGCGACAAAGAGCAGATTAACAGACTCCAACTGTTGTTGGAATTTTATATGAATATTTGTTGAGACAGTCGTTGGGGGAATGGTGAGTGGGGCGTGAAGAGAAATGACATTCTATGAAAAGGGTACATGATGCAAAAAAAATTGAGAATATATATATATATATATATATATATATATATATATATATATATATATAATATATATATATATATATCCAGGGTTACTTCACGTGGAATTTTGAATAGATATAACAGAAATTGAAAGCAGTAAAGACGTGTTATGGTGAAGGAGACTGCATATGGATGCCCAGAAAAGTACACGTTTTCGAAGGATAAAACTGAACCTTACGAAAAAGGCCATTTCTTTAGACATTTCGTGAGAAGACGTTGGAGTATCAGACAATCACCGAAAAATCATGGTTAAAAAAAAGGTGGGAGGTCTAAGAGGAAAAATATTTAATACGACTGACCAAGTGGCACAATAATAAATAATAGTGACCATATGAAGTTGGGACACGTGCTCCGGATGGCTGACGACTCACAACCAAAAAAAAAAAAAATAGCACTGAGATGGACACCACAGGAGAACAGGAGTAAGGGTAGACCAAAGGGTAGACACGGAGAAGAACAACGGAGATGGTATTTTCTCACCTGGGCAAGAACAGAGGACAGGCGTTTGTGGAAAGCGCCATGTGCCTTTGGCACTTAAGGCTGAGAGAGAGAGAGAGAGAGAGAGAGAGAGAGAGAGAGAGAGAGAGAGAGAGAGAAGTGTGGTGAATTTAAAACATTTACAGAGGGTGAAGACACCTAATAAGGTAATCAGCGACCCATAACTGATATGTCAGGGTTAGCCACCCATAGCTGACCAAGACCTTGTCCCACCTCTCCGTGGTTCCCCCAGTAACAAGCATAGCCTGGCTAACGGGGCAGGGATCCCCGTAGTCCCCATGGTGGTGGAGTCTGCTAAAGAAGCACTGCACACCCCCTGCTTTTTAGCTGTACTCCGGGACTGAAAAAGTAGCCGCCGTAACCCGCTCCCACGCTGATACCATGCTGTGCCTCAACATCTCTACAGCATCGGCTGCGAAGAACAACAGCTCGCAGTTACAGGGAGTTCGTACAAGTACAAGTTAAAACGTTTACACAGTTTCAAAAACTGAGTTCTAAAATGGGGCAGTGAGCATATTGTGTTGTATTGGAAGTGTGTCAAGGTTGACCAGCTTGAAGGTCAGGGGCGGGGGCAAAGTTGTGGTTTCTCAAAAGAATATTGCTGTATTCTAAAGTTTTCTTCCTTACATCTAAAGTCACAATTTTCTAGGTCTGTCGGGCTGAATCCTTCACATTGTCTCAGAGTGGTTAGCGAGGTTGAGGTTGTCTGTGTGTGTACGTGAGAAATGTGTTGGTTTATTGCCCAAGAGTTACAAAATAATGTCACCGGATTTTCAGTAGTAATAACACGTGGAAGTTTGTCTTTTGTTCCTATGTCATTACTGTTTTCCTGTGGTGATAGTAAAATGTAACTGGGGAGAAAGTAGGGGAATAGGGTTACTATACTGTGAAATCATAAAGTGAGTACGTCACTCACTCGTTCATAGATGATATAACCCGGGCTTGCGGTAGGAATTTTCATTACCCGTGCAGTAGCATATCTTGCCGCCCCACCTCAATTCTCAAAGTAATACTTAATGTTTTAAAATCGGCTATGTTAAGTAATATGTACAGCAATTATTGAGGAAAGACGCTGGCAATGGTTGGGACATGTGCTCCGATTGACTGACAACTCACTACCAAAAACAGCACTAAGATGGACACCACATGGGAACAGAAGTAAGGAAAGACCAAAGGAGACGTGGAGAAGAACAACAGAGAGGATGTTGAGTAAGAGCGGAAAAAAGACAAAGGACAGGCGTTTGTGGAAAACCCTTGCGGAAGCCCACTGTGCTCTGGGCACTTAAGGTTCAGAGAAGAGAGAGAGAGAGGAGAGAGAGAGAGAGAGAGAGAGAGGTGGTAAGTAAATGTTATGTCCGATCATTAATTTTTAAAAATATCAACAATAGGCCGTAAATTTATTATCATTAGTGCCATCATCATTATCATCATCATTATCATCATCATCATGATAAAGATGGTGTACAAAACACTGGAGAAAAATATTGGAAAGATTACAGCGACTTGAAAGCGAAATTCGTTTTTTTCATTTTTCTCTAGATATTCTGACTTTTAAAAGTAGAGATAATTATCCCTGCCTTCCCCTCCTTTTTTTTTTTTTCAAAATTCCGACTGTCTTACGTTGGTAAGAGCGAGATAATACATGTTTACAAGTGAAAAATAAATATACCTTTCACGTTAACATAAGCGCTATGATGGGTAAAGCTCACGGGATTATAAAAGTATTGACCGTTGCATTTACCTTTTTCATTCTATAAATTTCTTTTTCTTTCAAGATAGAAAACGAAAGTGGATGTTTTCTATAAATACGATGTTTTAATATCCATGATTTTATTTTTCATACATGGCGTGAAGCTTCTACCTTGTTTATGGCAGTATTTAAAATAAAGGACCGAGAGCAGACGAAAGATAAAGTGTGTTCAGTTTTGCCATGTGCTTTGAAATCGTAAAAATAGTGTAAATGAAGTCTGAGCTCATTATGTCAGCCATATTTTATATTTGTATTTTTTATAACAACTTGTATTTTTTTTCTTGTCACGTATTGGGTACAAATAATGGGAGTGTTAAAAAAGACTAATACACCAGTTTTCAGCGTCAAAGACGGGGATGTAAACTACAAATATGACACATTCTCATGAACACACAATTGAATAGAGTTCACAAAATTATAAGAGTAATCGTACCTTTTTTGTTAGAGTTATTAAGCCCGTTGAAGAGCGCCGATATGTATTGCATCAAACTTTGTGTAATAATATGCATATCTTTATGACTATTGCTAATTCGGTTGTATAAGAACTATCGCAATAGAACACTAACTTTGAAATAAATTTGGTGATTTTGAACACGTTTTAACAAGTGAAATATTTGACTATATTGATTGTAACCCCACCAATAACATAAAACACAAGCAAATAGTGCTATATATAAGCAAGTCAGTGTACAAAGTATTCAGCCTTCTCGGGGAAACCCGGTTGGTTACCGGCATATAACCCATATCGTGTTAAGACTCACCTGAGTCAAGGTCCTCGCAGAGTCAACTAGAGCCTGGTTGACTTGTAAAGCTTTGGGTCGCGCGAGGTTCCTCCCATAACACACGGGTCGAGGGTTATCACGCTGGGGGTGGTAAGGTAGGTGATGTGTTAACAAAACATCATCATGTGACTGGAGTGGCTCCTAGTGTCTCGGCACTTGCTCACAGTCCATCCCGTTGTTGCTTCACGCGTCCTGGTGCTTGTGACCGCACTCAGCGTTGGGCGGGGAAGGCATCCAGAGCTGGGGGCGCATTACCACTTTTGTTTTTGTGTTTGTTTGTTTGTTTGTTTGTTTGTTTTGTTTTGTTTTGAAAAGAAAGAATTCCGCAGCATTCATTCATTCATTCATTTGCATGTCCCTTGCGGAACTTTGCGTCCCAAACAGCACTCATGTAGACCTCTCGGTTATGAGCAAGATGGCATTCTGCTGATACATCCATTTGCAGATCATCAACGATGTCTTGCAGCCATCTTCGCTTTGTTTTTGGAACTACTCATTAAAAAATATCTACAAATCTGTACCGTAGGAACTATTTCTTTTTCTAATGGTCACAGAGAAGGGAGAAATCAGTTCATTTTGAATCATCTTCCCAAAATAATGTCGGGTCGACCAATGGGTTAGCGAATAAACGAACATGTATTTTAAGAAAAAAAAATCACATTACTTTATTTTGCTTGCATGTTCAACCCAATTCTCCTAATTTGTTGTCCCCCGTCGTTTGCAAATGCACATGGTGCACTATTGGTAGAGCCGGCCTCGGTATACAAATTGAAATAAAAATAATTAAAACAGCGAAAACGTTTACGTACGAAACATTTGACCTTTGACATTTCGATCAGAATGGCGTCCAAAGGTGAGGATGCAAAATATTCTGATGATCGAAGCTATTCTGTAGACAGCGTTGCTTCAGAGTCCTCGACAGAAAGTTCCAGTAACGTTGATCCGGAACTTGACGCCATCCTTGATAGTAAGAGCTGGTTTCTAAGTGTATAGAGATGTTAGTATATAGAGAAGCGTGATTTGACTTGTAGTATGTACGAACTTGTAGAATAGGCCAAGCAAAGACTGCATTTCAGAGAATGAGAAATATATTAATTAACCAACACATCCTTATCAATGTATGTTAGAAAACGAGTCCTAAAATGCTATATTGAACCTATCTTGTTATATGGAAGTGAATCATGGACAATAGGCAAGTCTGCACAAAAATCATTGGAAGCAGCAGAAATGTGGTTTATTAGAAGAATGTTGAAAATCCCCTGGACAGCAAAAATAACTAATGAAGAATGTATGAGAAGAGCTGGAGAGACAAAAAACCTTGTCAAAAAGATAAGAGAGAGACAGTGTACTTTCATAGGACATGCAATGAGAAGAGGGGGCATTGAAAATATTATAACAACAGGAAAAATAGAAGGAAGAAGATCAAGAGGAAGACCAAGAGAAATGATACTGGACAGTCTGACGGGATGGTGTGAGAGGAGATCACCAACTGAGCTGATGGCCTGCATGAAGGATCGGATACTCTGGAGAAGCATAATAGCCAACGCCCGTCAGCACGGCACATGATGATGATGATGATGATGATGATCCTTCCAAGATGGTCCTGTCTAAATTATCATGACTTTTAACGCATCCAAAATATTTTAAGTTTTCTCTATTTAATTCTCTTTACTATGCGGGCCCTATGTGACCATTTAGCGGCATTGGAAGGATGTAAGTAAGTATGGATATATATTTGATGTTTTAAAACAAATTGTTGATATGATACATCAACAATAAATCTGATGTAGTACATCAATTTTCAGTACTCTCCACTTTCAGACCTTACATTTGCAACTGAGCCTGGCTGAAACTGGCAAAGGTCATGAACAACATAACATCTACTTCTGGTGTTCAGTGTCTGTCACAAGCACTCAGGGTCTGTTGCGGACACACAGATCATCATCAGCCTAAATCAGGCAGCGCATGAACTCTCTCTCAGGTACAGTAGACTGTTGTGTTTTGTTCTTAACATAGGTCTGAATGCATTTAGATTATATACTGTGCGGTATGGTCCATTTATTTCCACACAAACTGTAGCAGTGGTTCCCAAACTTTGGGATACAAAGGGTCAGGTAGTGGTCCACATAACAAGACTAGACTTTATGTAAAACTAAAAACATGTGATTTTAAATGTGTACATAGTGTCAAGGGGAGTTTAGAGAGACTGTATAGGGAAGTCCGTAGTAAATTATTATTAACTTTGTGCATCCTTGACTGTAACAATTTTGGGAACCACTGAAGTGAGCATCATTTGAACAGAAAGATTACTTAACGTATATCTTCTGCTTGCTCTCCTTATAGCAGTATATTGAATGTTTGGATGTTAGATAGATAACTCATCTGAGAATTGGAACATTTGTATAAAATGAGTTATCTTCTAAAGTAATCAGCTGTTTGTGAGTAGAGTCCATCTCCTTGTCTCAGGTTGCACAAGGGTCACGGATGGAGAATGATAGGAAAAAGGTCAAGTGAGAGAAAAATCATATGACTGAGGGACAGGTGTGTTTTGTGTATCGTCTGAGATAGACGTAGATTAGGCTGTCAGAAATGTTGTTTAGTGAAACAGATGTAGAACAGAGTGTATTAGGTTGTTCTGATGGTGACATTAGTCTACCGGGAACATATATCGTGGAGATGTCCAGTCTTGTGTCCATGGATTTTGTTGATACCTTTGTTGTTCTTGTCATATCGCTCATCGTCACCTCGTGCATCATTAAAGTCATTTCAACTGTAAAGTTGCTGCTTCTGTATTACTATTTCTAAATGAATAGCAGTACATCTACAGTTTACATTCTACACACACAAAATCACCAGAGTATTCTGCTTTATCCTCCTGCATCCCATGTTCTAGCCTCGGATATATGTTGTGTGGATAATCTTCTGTGGAGAGGAGCAGACAGAACCACAAAAATAAGATCATCTTTCCAATCGCAACATATGCCTGTGAGACCTGGACAATTAACAAAACAGGTGAGAAACACTTAAATGCCTTTGAATGTAAGTGCTACAGAAGAGTTCTCCAAATATCGTGGACACAAAAAAGAACAAATATATCTATACTACAAGAGCTTAATATTCAAGAAGGCTGGCCAGTAAAGAGGATTAAAGACAGAAAACTTAACTATTTTGGACACATTAAACATCATGATAATTTGGAAAAGACTGTATTGGAAAGATACATATTGGGAAAAAGAAAGAGAGGAAGACCAAAACGAAGATGCCTGCAAGATTTCATTGACGATCTGCAAATGGATGCAACAGAGGCAGGCCATCTTGCTGACAACCGAGAGGCCTACAGGAGTGCTGTTTGGGAGGCAAAGTTCTGCATGGGACAAGCAAATGAATAAAGTGAAATGGATAATCTTGTGTACATAATGCCACAGTGTTGTAGCATAGTTTTCAAGATATGATTTTTCTTAATCAGAAGTAGACAGTTTGTTGTTACTGAGGTGGATTATGAAGTGCAAATGGGAGATGCTGTTCACCACAGTGACCACTTGGCAACCTTCCACATTATCTAGGTGCCTCTTCTTTTGTCTCCCAGGAACCTTGAGCTGGTGTTCTTTTGCAGCCAGTGTTGTGAAGATGTTGAGGCACATGAAGCTGGTAAATTGGGAGTTGATTTCGATAGCTAATTATTTTTTTGTCAGTCCCTGGAGTGGAACTAAAAAGGGAGGGTGTTGAATAGTTCTTTAGCAGGGTCCATCACCATGAGGAGTATGGCTATCCCTGCCATGTTAGACATGCTAAATCTGTTAGTGATGGTAGCAACAGAGAGGTGGGACAGGGTCTTGGTCAGCTATGGTTCATGAGTCCAGATGTTGGTATGTCAGCTATGGTTCGCCTTCCTAATGTTAGTATGTCAGCTATTGTTTACCATTCATGTTAGTATGTCAGCAATGATTCACCAGTCCTGATGTTAGTATGTCATCTATTGTTTACCAGTCATGTTAGTATGTCATCAATGAGTCACCGGTCTTAATGCTAGTATGTCAGCTATGGTTCACTAGTCTTGATGTCAGTATGTCAGTTATGGGTCCCGATGTTAGTATGTCAGCTATGGTTCACCAGTCTTGATGTTAGTATGTCAGCAATGATTCACCAGTCTTGATGTTAGTATGTCATCTATTGTTTACCAGTCATGTTAGTATGTCATCAATGAGTCACCGGTCTTAATGCTAGTATGTCAGCTATGGTTCACCAGTCTTGATGTTAGTATGTCAGCTATGAGTCACTAGTCTTGATGTTAGTATATAAGCTATGGCTCACCAGTCTTGATGTTAGTATGTCAGCTATGAGTCACCAGTCTTGATGTTAGTATGTCAGCTATGGTTCACCAGTCTTGATGTTAGTATGTCAGCTATGGTTCACCAGTCTTGATGTTAATATTTCAGCTATTGTTCACCAGTCTTGATTTTAGTATTTCAGCTATGAGTCACCAGTCTTGATGTTAGTTTGTCAGCTATGGTTCACCAGTCTTGATGTTAGTATGTCAGCTATGAGTCACCAGTCTTGATGTTAGTATGTCAGCTATGGTTCACCAGTCCTGATGTTAGCATGTCAGCTATTAGTCACTGACTACCAAATGGGACAGCATCTTCATTCCTTATTACCTCCCTTTATTACCATTTTTTAGATTGGAGATGGTAAGAGAGCAGCTGGGCAAGGCAGACCACAGTGGCCTCAGAGATCTGTGTCACTACTGTTGAGATGTGGTATCAGTGGGATTGATTGATGCAGGCTTGGATAGCAGATGTGGTGGGCAGGTAGGTCAAGGTTGTTAGTGGTTTTGATATGTCACTTTTCTGTTCATTAGATTCATGTACTACTACTACTACTACTACTACTAAGTACTACTACTAACTAATACTACTACTACTACTACTACTAACTAATACAGCTACTAATACTACTACTACAACTAACTAATACTACTACTACTACTACTAATACTACTACTACAAACTAATACTACTACAGCTACTAATACTACTACTACAACTAACTAATACTACTACTACTACTAACTACTACTACTACTAAAAACTACTACTACTACTACTAACTACTACTACTACTACTAACTAATACTACTACTACTAACTACTACTACTAACTACTACTAACTACTACTACTACTACTAACTAATACTACTACTACTAACTAATACTACTACTACTAACTACTACTACTGTTACTGCTACTACTACTACTAATACTACTACTACTTCTACTCATCATCATCATGTGCTGTGCCGACTGGCATTGGCTATTATCCTTCTCCTTAGTACCCGATCCTTCATGCAGGCCATCAGTTCAGTTGGTGACCTCCTCTCACACCATCCCGTCAGACTGTGCAGTATCATTTCTCTTGGTCTTCCTCTTGATCTTCTTCCTTCTATTTTTCCTGTTGTTATAATATTTTCAATGCCCCCTCTTCTCATTGCATGTCCTGTGAAAGTACATTGTCTCTCTCTTATCTTCTTGACAAGGTTTTTTTGTGTCTCCAGCTCTTCACATACATTCTTCATTAGTTATTTTTGCTGTCCAGGGGATTCGCAACATTCTTCTAATAAACCACATTTCTGCTGCTTCCAATGATTTTTGTGCAGACTTGCATATTGTCCATGATTCACTTCCATATAACAAGATAGGTTCAATATAGCATTTTAGGACTCGTTTTCTAACATTCATTGATAAAGATGTGTTAGCTAATATGTTTCTCATTCTCTGAAATGCAGTCTTTGCTTGGCCTATTATACTTCTACTGCTACTTCTCAATCAGCATTTGTACACAGCTTACAGGTCTAGTCTGATGAAGGAGCCAAGCCTAGGATTTGTTGCTAGCTTGAGTGCTATAAAATATGTGAGGCACATTCAACAGATTATCAGTTCAAGATATATTTATCAGTGTCATAGTTTTTAAAATTGTATTTGTGATATTGAATTTGGTCATTCTGAATTATTTATTTGCAAATGATCATTTTTGTCAAAATGAAGATGCAACACATCCCAGAATAGATTATTTTTATGGCCTACTAACATACACCGATGGTCAGCTAATGTGCATTTAGGGAGCAACTAGCATAGACAGAAGTACAGCTGACATACATTAAAGATACAGTATATGGTAGTTTTTCAAGTTGAAAGTTGATGGTTTAAATATGGCTGGAGGCACACCAGTCACCCAGGCTGTAGAAATGTGTACCTGGCTTGATCTAGAGGCAGGGAAGAAAGGTGTTATGCTGACCACATCACCCTGACAGGTCAAGAAAAATATGGGCACTAACATCATGTCTCCATGGCACAACAGGATTACTTTACTTTTTTTACAGCTTATGTCAAGGACCAGTTACAGTATGTATGAAATAGATGTGACTTTAATAGCCTAGGAGATGCCTGACTAACATAGAGGTACTTGCTTCATCATTATGTGACTACAGTAGCCTAGAAGATGCTTGACCAACATAGAAGTACTTGCTTCATCGTTATGTGACTACAGTGGCATAAGAGATGCCTGGCTAACATAGAAGTACTTCCTTCATCATTATGTGACTTCATTAGCCTAGGACAGTGTTTCCCAGTTGGTGTTATACGGACCAGGAGTCCATGACAAAATCTCAATGTTTTGTTTTTTTTTTCCACTGTGGAATGTTTAACATCTGATGTTTCGGCAAATCCTGCATGGATGATGGAACATTTTTCACATTTAAAAATATAATTACATTATTGTCAGTTTGAAAATTCACCAAGTCTGTACTGTGTATTTTTTTTAGCATAGTGTAGTGTTTATTCATTAAAGGTTACCCACATTTTCTTTAAAAAACAAATTCTTTTGCATTGAAATGACATAGCTACCACAAAGATATGAAACTTTTCCAAAGTATTGGCGTCCGTGGCCTGAATTTTGATCACACTAGACTTTGTTGTATTTGTTTGTCTTGTTTTACAAAGAGAACTGTGAGTCAGCATAAAACTGGTGTCATCAGTTGCTGAATGCTGAAAGGAGATCAGAGATTTGTCTGGAGTTCAGTAATGATGATGATGATGATGATAATGATGATAACTAAATAGGTAATGTTTTTTTCTTCTTATCACCCACAAACAGCAGTCTCATTGGCTATCCGTCATGGTGGCTACAGTGGTGGTGTCATCCGACTTGCTGCCATAATCAAAGATGGGATTTAAGTATTTATCCTTACCAGAGATTAGATTTCAAAGTTCTGTGAAGACAGTTAGGAATTATTCTTCTTTATATTCATGTTATTCAGAATTCATAATTGCTGCACTGCCTGTGCCAGTGAATATCACACAAAATGTTCATCGATGGTCCTTCACATCAGTCCTTGATGATGAGCCACCTAGTGAGAGCACCATTTCAGGAACTACAACAGTTCAAATGTGAAAATAGTCAGCGTTGCTCATGGTGTGAACTTCATAGCTAAGGCGCCAAGCCAGATCAGGATACACAAAGTCCATCGCAGTTTACCATTGGCTAAATAGACATAAGTAAGAACCATCAACACTGTCCATACAAAGTTCACAGCTCACAGTGGTGCCATAGCTCTAAACTTAGTAACTTGACACACAGAACCAACCTCCTTCTTGAAAGCAGTGACAACACTGTTGCTTATTTGACACATTTGTGTTTCTATTCGCACCACACTCAATCGAACAGCAGAGACACCGCAGGATATAAGCACTTTCAACAGGCAGTGCAGAAATACAGCTCTGTATCAGATATCATAAAAATATTATCAAATATGCATAGAGGGAACAGCTGCTGAAGAAGTAAACCGATTTGCATATCTCGGCAGCTACATAGACCAGGATGGTGACACCAGAAAGGAAGTTAAAATTCGAATCAAGATTCTTGAGAACATATGCCATTCAAAAATTTATATTCACAAAAACCAGGTTAAGATTATTCAATTCAAATGTAATATCCACCCTCATTTATGCATGTGAAAGCTGGAAAACAGCTAAAGAAATAGACAAGAAATTAGACTCTTTTGAAGAGAAATGCTTAAGGAAAATAGTCGGTATACAGTGGAACGAATTCAAGAACAACGCAGAGATAAGACGGATAAGCAAACAAGAACCTGTCTCATGGGTGATCAGAAAAAGAAAATGGACATATGTTGGTCACATGATGAGAAGAAACAATCAGGGAATCCCAAAACAAGCTATCAAGTGGAACACAACAGAAAAAAAAAAAAAGAGGTCGACTACGTGAAACTCTAAAGGGGACATAAAAACAGCATTGTGTAGGTTAAAGTTCACTGTTGGTGAAAGTTAAGAAGTGAGTAGACTGCCAGATAACACCTGTGACACACAAACACTCTTTGTTATCATTCATTATGACTGTCATGTTTTAACAATAAATGATGTGATACTATTTTTAGCATTTACAACAATTTAAACAGCTATCACATCATAATGTTAATATCAGCCTGGATGAAAGCTTTGATAAATTGACAGATACCATAGGACCATTTTGTGTATATTTTGTTGTTTTTTTTTTATGGGTGACATAAACATATGATTATTGTATGAATTATTTATACACAAATATAACCACCTTGATTCATGTTACATTCTTTACACATAACTCATAGCCATAACTTATAATTTTTGCATAAATTTATCAAGAATATATATGTGGGTGTCTGAGCGGCGAAGTGTTTAGTGCACTGGCCTCTCATGGCGAAGTTCATAAGTTCGAATGCGGCCAGAGGCACCCCAGTCACCCAGCTGTAGAAATGGGTACCCGACTTCTTCCGGAGTTGGGAAAGGAAAGGCAGCCGGGCGTGATACTGACAATATCCCCCTATAGTGTGCTGACAGGTCAAGGAAAATATGGGCACTAACACCATATCCCTATGTGCCTCTATGGCATGACAGGATTACCTTTACCTTTATATTGTTATAATTTGGATCATAAATGTTAATCATTACTTTTTTGGATCATAATTATTAATAATCAGCATTTGAGACTATATCACATTTTTTCATGATAAATGTAACAATTGTTTAATAGAAATTTATATTTGAAAACAGAATCAATGTATTTTTCCCTTTGTGTTTGTAACAAATGTTATGAAAGACATTTAATTGTGTGAATACACTACAAGTTATTATAATTCTTCACATCTTTTTCTTCAGTTCATTGTAAGTGTTGAAATAATATTTACGTGAGTCAGTTGTCAGTCAGTTACCGTTACTGGTTTAGGGTCACTCTCAAAAAAGAACTGCTGATCTTGGTCAAGGAGAAATGTCTGCTCATTTTTATACCAGTATATAATATTCTACCACATCCCGACATTCCTGATCAGAAATTACTTTTCCTAGTTAGATTTTTACAACACGTCTCTTCCTGGATGATAGCTTCCTAATGGATTATATGTATTAATTAAATTAAATGTGTTAATGTATTAAACAATTCATTCATTCATTTGCATGTCCCCTGCAGAACTTTGCCTCCCAAACAGCACTCCTGTAGGCCTCTCGGTTGTGAGCAAGATGGCTTGCTGCTGCGGCATCCATTTGCAGATCGTCAATGATGTCTTGCAGCCATCTTCGTTTTGGTCTTCCTCTCTTTCTTTTTCCCATTATGTATCCTTCCAATATGGTCTTCTCTAAATTATCATGACGTGTAATGTGTCCAAAATATTTAAGTTTTCTCTCTTTAATCCTCTTTACTAGCCAGCCTTCTTCAATATTAAGCTCTTGTAGTATAGATATATTTGTTCTTTTTTGTGTCCACGATATTTGGAGAACTCTTCTGTAGCATTTACATTCAAAGGCATTTATGTGTTTCTCAGCTGTTTTGTTAAGTGTCCAGGTCTCACAGGCATATGTTGCGATGGGAAAGATGCATGCCCTTAAAAATCTTATTTATTTGTTAAACAATGCCACGTGTAAATTTTTCATCTAATTTTCATGTTTTTATCTGTTGTATTGTTTTTGTATGTGATCCTTGTAAAAGGCTTTTGCCGAAATATTGGTTTGTTATATGTTGTTCATTTGTATGTGTTCATCTTGCTTTCTGCCATTCTTGTTTCTGCCAGCTTTCCTCACTCTTTCTACAATGCATTTGGAAAATAACTGTGCACTAACCCAGTATTGATTCTGGTATCGTAGTGTTATCTTAATGACTGCGGCAGGTAGATGTGGCTAGATACTGCAGACATTAAGATATTGCTATAAACATTTATGTTTATACTTTAGGAATCTTTGGCACCAGACTATGAAATTCCACACTGCTTCAAAAACAAAAATGAGGTGAGAAGTAAAAGTACAGAGTCTAAACCTGGAGGAATGGAGAAATTTGAAACCTATATTATTTGGATTCTGGGAGTGGCCAGGCTTAATGATGATTTCATTGTTCAGAAACTTTGAAGGAAATCATGAAGAAATAGCCTTTGTAATAGAAAAATATTTGACTTTTGTATCATTTTATGTCATGTTTCAGTGATCATTCTTGTCCATCTTGTGTTGTCCTTGGTGTTGGCAGTCAACTGAAGTGCTCCCTTTTGTGGTGCCTTTTGTGTGAGTCAGCAGTTTGAGATTTTTTTTTTTTTTCCATTGGTCTTTCTCTACTTCTTTTTCTCCTGAGGCTTTTGATGTAGACTAAATTCTCTAACTCCTGTCTTCTCATGACTTGTCCAGTGATTACCAAGTTGTCTAACTTTCCTCATCATCCAAACCAATTATAAAACAAACAAGTAAGTAAACCAAGAAAAAAATAGACAAATGAAGCCTCCACTAACCCTAAGCGAAAACGTCAGTTCCTGTAACTGAATATATCCAGATTTATTTGGCTGATTTGCTTCC
Organism: Achatina immaculata; assembly: GCA_009760885.1. Classification (NCBI taxonomy): domain Eukaryota; kingdom Metazoa; phylum Mollusca; class Gastropoda; order Stylommatophora; family Achatinidae; genus Lissachatina; species Lissachatina immaculata. The sequence continues at coordinate 3,841,881 of CM019707.1, forward strand.
TGAATTTCTATTCTTTGTCTGCTTTTAGTCTGTATTAAATAATCTATTCATTTCTGTAGTATGAGTTTGAAAAAGAATGATTCTAAGTTGTTATAAAAATTTCATAACAGCTCTGAAAATACGTTGCATCTATTAAGGTAAAGGTAAAATTCCGTTTCCATGCCATTAAAGCATATTGAGGAATAGGGTGTTAAGCCCGTATTTTCCATGGCCTTCCAAAAAGTTCCTTTTATCAAAACAATCTAACAGGAACTGACCATTCTGACCTTGGGTCAGCCCAGCACGGTTTTTCGTAACCTCCCGTCAAAACATCCAAGCATGCAAACTCAAATAACTTAAGACAAAAATAAACTCGCAGCTTGGCCTTTACATCGAACCGAAACACGCACGAGCAAAACTCATACTAAAACCTATACCTTTCTCTTCCCTGTCTTAGCTTAACTCTTCTTTGTCCTTAAGACTCCCCAACCCCCAGTACTACAGAATAACATAACTTCTGCCTTCTGTATGTTCAGTGATTACCAATCTCTCCAACTTCTGTCTTTTCAGTTTAAAAAAAAATACAAAGAAGAAGGAATGGCTACAAAGGCAATGATATGATCACGTAGAAGTGTAAAACAAACAGTAACAAACTAATATTTTGGGTGTTGGGAAGGTCCAGTTGACGGTGGGTGGAGGTGGGGCGGGGCGGGAAAGAGAGGCACCGGTAACATCAGAACCATGTGAGCAAAATCATTGTTTTGTGGTTTTATTGTTTGAAAGAAGTGGACGGCGGCCGGAAAAGATATGAGAGTCACTGATCTATTTGAAAGTGAGTAGCTCCAGTAAGTCTAGCACAAGAGAATCAGGCACCTATTTGACAGCTAAGTTGACTATGATAGTGAATGATCTTCATTAATATGGGTCGAATTCGAGGCGAAGACGATGGCACCAGAGGAAGGAGTGGAGAAGCATACAGTGTAAATTTTCGGTGTACTACTGTAATTTTGTTGAATAAAGAAAAGGCAAAATCCCCGTTTCCATGCCATTATGGCATTTCAGGTATACGGTATTAGGCCCGTATTTCCAAGATTGTCGGCACGTGGAAGTGTGATATGGCCAGTATCACGCTTAGCCGCAGATGCTAAATAATTCTAATCTAAGTGCCATGCCGTGTGGCGTAGGGGATCATTTCTCTCCACGATTTCTTGTCTTTAGACTTAATTATAAGATCCGCCGGTGACTTTATTCCTAGCCACACTGACAGCCCATCCAGTAACTTCTCTCTCTCTCTCTCTCTCTCTCTCTCTCTCTCTCTCTCTCTCTCTCTGTGTGTGTGTGTGTGTTCCTCTGTCTCTTCTTCCCTCAGTTTCCCAGTTGCCACAATGTGTTCCAATTTTCTATTCTCAGGAAATATCCTATAAATCTCGCTTGTCTGCCTCTGATCTTTGCTATAATTTGCTAAATAATTGCTTTTAATTAAACAAAGCTCTAATCACAGTTGCACAATGAATCACGCTCGGAGAATGGGAAAGAAACATATAGGTCACCCGTCAATATGTTTAGTGAAGGCTTTCGCATGAGCACAACGTGTTACAGTACAGGCCATGCCCTGCCTTACGGTCTAGTTTGGCACCTTTCATTAAGCCGTAGGTCAGTCTGGCAGTATGTTCACCGTTATATAGTAGGTCAGACACTAAATACAGTTCACTGTTACAGACATATTTAAAATCGCTTTAAAATACGAACAGGATGTAAGTCAGTGCTGACAATGTGTGGAGTTTAAATACAAAATATCAATTATAAGACATTAAATGAAGAATCATAATGTAAAATTTTTCAGTAACAAATAAAGAAACTGTGGAGAGGAACAGACAGAATCACAAAAATAAGATTTTTAAGGGCATGCATCTTTCCCATCGCAACATATGCCTGCGAGACCTGGACACTTAACAAAACAGCTGAGAAACACATAAATGCATTTGAATGTAAATGTTACAGAAGAGTTCTTCAAATATCATGGACACAAAAAAGAACAAATGTATCCATCATACAAGAACTTAATATTGAAGAAGGTTGGCTAGTAAAGAGGATTAAAGAGAGAACACTTAAATATTTTGGACACATTAAACATCATGATAATCTAGAGAAGACCATCTTGGAAGGGTACATAATAGGGAAAAGAAAGAGAGGAAGACCAAGACGAAGATGGATGCACGACATCGTTGATGATCTGCAAATGGATGCACCAGCAGCAGGGCATCTTGCTTACAACCGAGAGGCCTACAGGAGTGCTGTTAGGGAGGCAAAGTTCTGCAGGGGACATGCAAATGACTGACTGTAAAATGGTACATTGACCATGCGTACGAACTGTCTTAACTTAAGTTTGCCATAAGTGAGTGCATAACTGTACATGCAACAGTAACAGAACTTGAACTTGAAGAACAGCCATGCTCTGCTGCTGACCTAGAGATGGGCCTCCTTACACTCAGGACACTCCCAAATGTATTCAGCCTTTAACCTCCGTGTTGTTAGTACCTCGTAGTACAGGATGGGTGGTAGTGCCAATGGCATATTGACTGAATACAGCTCAATCTTTTCCACAAAGTTCTGAATGTCTGCCACTCTCTCTCTCTCTCTCTCTCTCTCTCTCTCTCTCTCTCTGAACCTTAAGTGCCCAAGGCACATGGGGATTCCGCAAGGGTTTTCCACAAATGCCTGTCCTTCGCCTTTTTTTTCTGCTCTTGCCCAGGTGAGCCCTCTATTGCTCAACATCCTTTCTGTTGTTCTTCTCCATGTCTCTTTTGGTCTACCCTTACTTCTGTTCCCCTGTGGTGTCCATCTTAGTGCTATTTTTGGTAGTGAGTTGTCAGTCATTCGGAACACATGTCCCAACCATCGCCATCGTCTTTCCTCATTAATTGTTGTCAGTGTCTTTATTGTTGTCAGTGTCAGTTGTCAATAATTGTCTGCCACTGCCTTTTGTTATTCGCAATTGGTGAAAGGTACTGCATTCAATTTTTGTTGTTGTTGTTGTTCATCTCCTTGTAATTTTTATAAGATGGCTGTTATAATGTCTGTTTTGTCTATTTGTAGGCTGACTAGAGTTGTTGCTTTGTTTGCCAGTTACGGTGCAGTATTCTACTTCAAATCGTATTTGTGTGTGTGTGTGCATCACATATATTTAGTTAGTTAGTTGATCCTCTTGGGCCAAAGTCATAGGGCGGAGGACAAAGCTCTCCATGTCTGGCGATTCCTTTTTAATTGCTTTAGATCTTCGGTGTTTCTGATGAGCATTGTTGAATATTCCTTGGTGATAACTCTTCTTAGTGTGTCTTTTGGTCTTCCCCGCTTTCTTTTACCTCCTGGTGACCACGTAAATGCTTGGTGTGGGAGTCGTTTTTCGTCCATTCTAAGTACATATATCACATGCATAGATTTTGTTTATTATGTGCAAAACGAGGCAGTGCCACAGTATATCAATCATCATCATTTCCTGAGTGATAAGGTTAGAATATTGTGTTTCTTATCTGTCACACGGTGCGGGTACCTTGTGGCGTGACAGCTTGCGTACCCTGACCACCCCCAGAGCTATACCAGCGGGAGTTTTACTCCTAGCAGGTCCAACCAAGCTGGGAAGGTCTGCGCGGGTAGGGGTCAGACGAAACTTGCACCCTGGCCCTCAAGGGTGGGGGTTGGAGCTTGGGCCCAACGACCCCATCTCCGTAAAAAAGATTAGTGTTATGGAACAGATAGAGAATCCCCAAAATTGGTCACCAACCGGAGAGAGAAGATTAGGAATATAAAGGAATGAAGGCGAACTTTATCTGCAGCAATGACCCTTAATAGCTCGGAAAACTGAAGAAGATTAAAATCGACCGATGACGTCTCTATCAGGAAACTCATATGATGAATATTTCTTGTATCAGATTTACACTCAGTACTTATCACATACTCTCGTAACATAAGCTGCACATAACAAAGGGATTCACTGCACCCCCTTCTCCAGTCAATAAATTAAGGAGATAAATTAGGCCAGCGAGGCCTGATTTTGAGCTTTTATTTGGATTTACTGTATATAACTGTATAATGCAATCACGTGACACATTATTATTATACTAGTTGTAAACCCGTCAAAAATAATAGGAGAAAAATGTTACCTAAAAAGTCTCTTTTGTTACAACACTTTTCATTTAGATCTCATCTCAATAAATATATTGTATACCCCCCCCCCTCTCTCTTTCTCTCCCCTTCCTCCTCCACCCACCCCCCCCCCCCCCCACAAACAGCCTATTAGAACTTCAGGATTTTATGTCTGTTGATTTGGCCCCATCTAGGCTATCAGTTTGATTGCAGAAACAGAAAGCAGATAAAATGTTGCCTTTCATTCGGATCATAATGGTTTATTTTAATGTTGTTGCGAAGAGAGAGATAGATAGAGAGAGAGAGAGAGAGAGAAGAGAAGAGAGAGAGATCAGATAATGCCAAGTACATTGACTAAAGCAGTGGTATCCAACATTTTTCTAACTCAACACTGAACCAGCAATGGTACATGAACCGCAGCCCACGAGAAAGAAGTTTAGAGATCTTTGCAAGATTTTTTTTTATATCTTCTCCTCCCCTCCCCCTCCCCCCGGACCCTAATTTGGATCGCGACCAGGTTCTTAGCCTGAGATGGTTGTGTAGGTGGTATGACTAGAGGACATAACTGTGATGATTGTGTTTCTTTATCGCAGGTATATACACTGGTAGGTCTGTTTAACTTGGGCACAGATGCTTACTCCGCCTGCAGTGTTCTGTGTCAGAAGATTATAAAATAGTCATTTGTAGAGCGTATACAGGTTTGATGTTAAGTACGTGTACTTGTAAAGAAGTTTATGGTTGGTTTGTGCTTTGGTGCTTTATATCTGACTATCAGATGTTTCCTTCCCACCCTACGAAAATATACCAACCCAGGTTCTAGCTCTTTTAATCTGTGCCCAGCTTGCTATCCTGTGAATTTTACCTAATGTGAAGAAATTAGACACATTAACATATCACGTTTTCACATACTTTAATAATACTCGTAAACCATATAATGATCAAGGCAAATAATAATCGATTATAGCCACAAAACAAGAACTTATCACAACGACAAAACGACGACTGAGGACCACGAAAAGTGTGAGCATCAAGAACAAGAACATACAACCAGAAAAGGTGAGACATTTCATAAAATCAAACACTTGACAAAATTATCTATCACTATACGTGACTCTCATATTAATCATACATCTACTTCAAAACTGGCCTTTGTTCACATAGAAGGCCTCACTATGCTGTTATTGTGTATTCGCACTAATGTTCGACAATTTTTCTCAGTAAAAAGCAACATCTACAACTCACGAGTTAGCATCCAAATTCTTAGCAACACATATACGTGCTAACTCACGAAACAACATATTCAATTTGCGCGATGCTAATACCTGCACTTTACCATCAGCAAATTATGATTCTCAAATGAAATAACACAATATATGGAATACGACACATGCGAATGAAAAATTGTGACATTATGTATGTATAAAAGATGAACACTGGCAAAAGTATAAGTGCGCATAACGTCAATGGCCATTCACATGAATATTTCTGATGACATACACGAATGATGCGCACGTAACACACAACACTAAAAATGGCAATGTCAGTGCAAAATGCAATCAGTCAAAAAGATAAAATATGTCAATGAAATCAGTACTGATGGTTTTCATGTTACACATATCTTAACAACTTCTATATCACACTGAACACAGCTACCAGAACTACGACTTGGTTACATACGAGCAATGCTTCTTCTAACAGCGCTTGCATTTAAACCAACATTAGACATACGACAACTTATACAACCTTGAGGATGGCACAGGGGGAGATCATCGCAGAAAAACAATACAACCAACTATGCACTAATCCATAAGACAATAATGATAACATGCTCCCTCACTATAATCCTGGCCGTACCTCCCCACAAACAACGGACGAATGACTGGTCTACTGTCTACCACACATTCTAACTGGACAACACACAAACCAGTCACGTGCCACAAAATCACGAGGTGCTACTTTGACCTTTCCGGTCGGCTGCTCCGAAAACGCCAAAGTCAGCAACTTTCACATACTGATGTGATATCGCATATAAGTGCACAGATGTGGTGACATATGTGCACGTATTTTTCTTTTGATATCCTGTATGTGTACGTATGTGATGTTCATGATGGTGAATAAGATGTCTCAACATCCTGTTTCTATGGAAAATTATGCATACCTGTCACGAGATGGCGACAGCTCTTGACTGAAATGGAGAGAGTTTGCTGTCAACATTTATTGTCAAGAACAAGGCAGGCGACAAGTTCCTCGCCATAAAATGATCTTGACTGGGCTCTCAGCCGTCGCCATCATAAATAGAAACCACCTTCATAGAGGAAAAATATCGAGCAATCATTTCATATACTCTATATTTAGTCCTTTCGTTTCTTCTATATTCAGTCACTTCATGTCTTCTATATTCAGTCACTTCATGTCTTTTATGTTCAGCCACCTCGTGTTCTCTGTATTCAATCACTTCGTGTACTCTGTATTCAGTCACTTCGTGTTCTCTGTATTCTGTCAGATTTTTTATGCTTTGTAAGGTGCAATCAAATAATTCACTGTTATTATTATTATTATTGTCCAAGAAGAATTGTGCAATGGGAAACGGGGGAAGGCCGAGAGAAGAGCTGATGAAGGCAATGTAGAAGGACATAATTAAAATGTTGATGTAATGAGTAACTCTCCACGCATGAGTGCCCCACCAGTGTTTTAGATAATGACAACTATATTTCATGTCGTGGACAGGCAATGCTGGAGCTGTGTATTTTTATAAGTGAAATTTGCGACATAATGTGTTCTATCATGTCTTGTAATGACTAGATTAACTCATTCGTCAAACGCCAAATTTTTCGTATATGGGATGGTTATGAGGAGATAGGGACAGTGGATATTTCACTGTCATCTATTAGCATGGCTATGAATAATGAACAGTGCAAAATTATACATTTAACATATTTATTCGTGAATGCCGTTTCACTCTCTCTCTCTCTCTCTCTCTCTCTCTCTCTCTCTCTCTACTCTCACGTGTCCTCTTTATTTCCCACACATATATGATTATATATTTCCATTTTGGCCTGTAAGTTTTTGAGATTTTTGTAAAAATTCTGGTTGTAATGGGCAAAAATGTAACAAGAAATGAAACTATAATTTTTACATTTAAGTCGTTATATGTGACAGCCAAAGTTTAGATTTTTTCTAAAGACAAACATTCAGAATGTTGGTTGTTGATCCACTTGTAACAATATTTGATTGTCTGGGGGAAAATTCCTTCCATAAACGATACGTTTATCACCAAATAAGCACTCATCTTTCATGATTACCTTCAGAACATTGACCTCGAGGCGCACTCTTGTATACGCGTTAGCTTGTAAAGGAAAGTCTGATTTCATGCAAGTGACCCAGCGGGTTTCTTCATATAAACAGAAGAGTTTACCAAGCTTCGGTACCTGATATATTCTGTTGGTTTTTGCTGCATGTACAACTTCTTGTTGTTGTTCTTATTGTTCTTGTTCTTGTTGTTCTTGTTCTTTTGATATGTTTTTTTTTTTGCTCCTAATTTAATTTGTGTATTTGTATTAAATCGAGTGTGTGGAAAGAATGAAAGATGGAGTGATGAAGGGCAGAATGTAAGACGGGCCTGCGTGCCCAATTCTTTACCCTTTAAAAATAAAGATTATTCATTCATTCATTCATTCATTCATTCATTCATTCATTCATCCTTTCTTCTTCTTCTTCTTCTTCTTCTTCTTCTACTACTACTACTACTACTACTACTACTACTACTACTACTACTACTACTACTACTACTACTACTACTACTACTACTACTACTACTACTACTTCTTCTTCTTCTATCTCACTGAAACTATAAGCTGATGCACTTTGCAACTGATGAGATGAAGATATTGAGATACAACACCATGTCGGATTGGGAGCGGTTTATGGCGGCTATTTTTTTTTATTCCCTTTGTGGAACTTAACCATCAGAGGGGGGAAGGTGCCGTACTTCTTTAGCAGACTCCCACCACAATGGGGACTATGGCGATCCCTGCGCCTTTGTCCAGGCTAGACCTGGTACTGAGGGTACAGCGAAGAGGTAGGACAGGATCGTGGTAGGCTATGGTTCGTCAACCCTGACGCTAGCATGTCAGCTATGGTTCGCCAACCATGACGCTAGCATGTCAGCTATGGTTCGCCAACCCTGACGCTAGCATGTCAGCTATGATTCGCCAACCCTGATGCTAGCATGTCAGCTATGGTTCGCTGACGGCCAAATCTGACAGCGTTTTCGTCTCAGTGCTTACTACTGAAGATGACATCTTTTTAGCCTTTCTGTGGCCTATTTTCATTGTGATTTAAATATTTACACTTTGCTGCTTGGTCTTGACTTATTTCATCCCAATCTAGAATAAAGCTAACCATAGAGATACATTTTTAAAATATTCAAATATTTCACTTTTTTTCTAGTTAATATTAAATTTTAGTCCAAAAGAAGAAGAAAAAAAAAACAACTTTGACACTCACTCACTCACTCACAACTTTGACACTCACTCACTCACTCACTCACTCACTCACTCACTCACTCACTCACTCACTCACTCACGCGACTAAAAATAAACTAAAGTAAAAGGGATAAAAATCAGAAATAATTCAGTGTCTGTATTTAAAAAAATGAAATGAAATTTTAAAGTAAGCTAAAAAAAAAACAGGTTATAAAAAAAAGTACAGTTTTTATTAGGAATCTCTCTCTCTCTCTCTCTCTCTCTCTCTCTCTCTCTCTCACACACACACACACACAATTTATGTTTTATATCGTTGTATTGGTTATTTTTCTCTCTAAAACTCTCCATTAATGTATGTTTTATACGCAACACTACATACAAAACAGTAAAGAAAAAAAAAATCAGAGACCAGCAGGTCTACGGGCACTGACCAGTTTTCCTAATTTTGTTCGTACACTGACTACATCTGTCTCTTTCTCTGCATGCTCTCAACTTTCCGCTGTCACCACACACAGTCTCGGTCTTACATTGTCTTGTTTCTATTTCACAGTGGTTCTCGACCTGTGGTGCGAAAAACCACAAATGGTTCACATCGCAGTAACAGGGGTCCGCTGCTGATTTTTCAGTTAAGAACATTAAATGCATCTATTTAATAAAACCGATTATTTATTATGGCGGCCTGGTTGGCTGAGTGGTTAGGCGTCCGGTCTAATAATTCAGTGGTACTGGGTTCAAGTCTCAGCAGTGAGAATTTCTTTGGGTACGGCGACACTAAAAAGGCCACGGGGTTCACCCAGTCTCTAAAAAAATGGGTACCAGAGAAATCTTGGAAGGTAAACGCGGCTAGGCGTCATACTGATAACATAACGCTTTCATGTTATGAAATACGGGCCTTAATGGCTTGAAAATGGGGATTTTGCCTAATTAAAGGTTACTACGAAACTGATACTGCGACACTACATATACGATAGTGGTTCCTAACTCTCTCTATATATATATTTAAGCAAATATCCATTCAAATATGTGTGTGTGCTCCAATATCACTCAGGAACGCCTGGAGCAATTTCAACCAAACTTGGTGCACATATGATTTACAATCTGGAAATGTATAATGTGAAGGTAAAAACCCCTATCTCCCCTAGGGTTAGGGGTACGAAGGAGTAACATGACCTTTCACTAAATTGAAGGAGAACAAAAGAATGGTCTAAGGGAGATAATCGTGAAATAGAGAGGTGCTGGTCTAAGAGCAGCATCTCTAGTCTCCCATGGCAAGTTCAAATAATTTTGATGGTCTCTTTTTGTTTTAATTATATTTGTAAAAATAAATTTTAATTTTTGTTTTCGTTATATTCATATTAGCTTTTTTATTGTATTCTATAGTGGATTTTATTCCTTAGTAACAGTGTGCGTTTTCTTATTTTTTCAAATTAGTTTTTTCAAATTAGGGAGAGAAAGAGAGAGAGGGAGAGAGAGGGAGAGAGAAGGAGAGCGAGAGGTAGGGAGAGAGATAAGGGCAGAGAGAGAGGGAGTGAGAGGGAGTGAGAGGGAGTGAGATAGGGACAGAGAGAGAGGGAGAGAGATAGGGACAGAGAAAGAGGGGGAGAGAGATAGATTTGAGATCACGATGTTTCTCCCATGGACAACATTATATTACTCACCCTGAACCCAAGAATATATTTATTCTTGCTCCTGGAGGTGAAACTAAAAATGTTGTTTATAATCAAGTTTTGAATTAAAACAATATTGTATTGAATTTGTAAAAAAACTTTACTCTTTAATTTGTATACTGTACTTATACTTTTAAATACCGGTAAATAAAATTACTTTGATATTATACTATAGATAGAATTCATTCATTTTCCTGTCTAATAGACAACTGGGATAAAATAAATCACCTGGCAACGCCGGGTAATCAGCTAGTATATATATATATATATATATATATATATATATGTGTGTGTGTGTGTGTGTGACTCCTACACTCAGATAGTGACCCAAATTAGGGTCGCTGAAGGTCCAATGCAAAGACCTTCTTTCAGAGAAGACACAAATTACAACATTTTAGATGCAACTTTCTGCTTTATATTTCCAAACATAACTATCAAAGTAACACCATCGCTCGCGGCTAATTATTGAAATAATGAAATAATCTTTTTTCATGAGTCAAACGTGACACTCATTCATCATTGCTGGTTTAGGGTCGCGCTAACAAAAAAAGTTGGAAACCGCTGTTGTAGAGGATATTTTAACATTTATTTTATTTTTCGAAATTAATGCCGAAGGGAGAACGGGTGAAAATTGAAGCTAACATACGTCTCCAATGTTCTCCACGCCCCGCTCGCCTTCACTGTCTAAAAATTCTGAAAAGGGGGGGGGGGGGAACACTGAAGTGCGGTGAGCGCACCTGTAGTCAACTATCAAATTTTTTGGCTTCAGACGGACATACGAGACCTGCTGGACAAGTCACTGCTCACTAGAAGAGTTGTTTTTATATAGGCTTATTACTGTTCATGTGCACATCTTTGGAAGAGAGGGAGAGAGAGAGAGAGTGTGTGTGTGTGTGTGTTCGTCAGCTCTCCCACGGACATCCAGACTTCAATGGTTGCTTGAACAGGAGTTCTTATACGTAAAACTAATACAGACGGATAAAACCAGTATTTAAGGTACTTTCAGTTATATATATATATATATATTATATATATATATGTGTGTGTGTGTGTGTGTGACTCCTACACTCAGATAGTGACCCAAATTAGGGTCGCTGAAGGTCCAATGCAAAGACCTTCTTTCAGAGAAGACACAAATTACAACATTTTAGATGCAACTTTCTGCTTTATATTTCCAAACATAACTATCAAAGTAACACCATCGCTCGCGGCTAATTATTGAAATAATGAAATAATCTTTTTTCATGAGTCAAACGTGACACTCATTCATCATTGCTGGTTTAGGGTCGCGCTAACAAAAAAAGTTGGAAACCGCTGTTGTAGAGGATATTTTAACATTTATTTTATTTTTCGAAATTAATGCCGAAGGGAGAACGGGTGAAAATTGAAGCTAACATACGTCTCCAATGTTCTCCACGCCCCGCTCGCCTTCACTGTCTAAAAATTCTGAAAAGGGGGGGGGGGGGAACACTGAAGTGCGGTGAGCGCACCTGTAGTCAACTATCAAATTTTTTGGCTTCAGACGGACATACGAGACCTGCTGGACAAGTCACTGCTCACTAGAAGAGTTGTTTTTATATAGGCTTATTACTGTTCATGTGCACATCTTTGGAAGAGAGGGAGAGAGAGAGAGAGTGTGTGTGTGTGTGTGTTCGTCAGCTCTCCCACGGACATCCAGACTTCAATGGTTGCTTGAACAGGAGTTCTTATACGTAAAACTAATACAGACGGATAAAACCAGTATTTAAGGTACTTTCAGTTATATATATATATATATATATATATATATATATATATATATATATATGAACATTTGTATAAAAGTTATTTTCTGTTTTCAGTCTTGGATGTATATTAAAATAAATATGTGATATGCACACAACTAGGCCAGAATGTAAGTATATTTATTTTTTATATATATCAGACTATAGAGACGTTATACATTTACTCCAACCTATTAAGGAACTTAAGTTATACAGGTGTACAAGCACACATAGCTGTGTTTATGTATGTATGTATGTATGTATGTATGTATGTATGTAACACAGCATACACATTTGTAGGGAACACAATAAGCCGAATATAGTCTGAGTGAACGGATTGTCTTGTACAGGACGCATTGTAAAATGAACATAGCGTGGAGGAGAAATAGCAAGATGAACATAGTGTAGAGGTCACACAATAACATGAACATAGTGTAGAGGTCACACAATAACTTGAACATAGTGTGTAGATCACATAATAAATTGGAACATAACGTAGAAGAAATATCGTAAACTGAATATAGCGTAAAAAACATATTAAATAGAACAATTGTATAGAGGGCTTACAAGTAAACTGATCTTCGCAAAAAACTTATCATTGCGTACATGATACAGTAAACTGAGCATTAGCATTGTTTTCTTTTCGCAGGATTGACTTAGTGAATAAAGAGATGTTTTTGTTTTTTTTTAAATCTCAGATTTGTCAAAATTCTTCTCATTATTTTATAACAGTAAAACACACATAAAAACCACACTCACTCACTCACTCACACTTACTCACTCACTCACTCGAAACACACATACAATATAAACACGCACAAACTTAACAAAAAAATATAAACTTGTACCTAATCCCCACCATTTCTGCTTTACCAGACTGGCACACTTCACCTGATGCTTTCATAGCAGCCGAGCTTCCTACACGGGGTTGGCCCTTGGAAAATGGCAGACACGCAAAGTCAGGTTCCACCAGAGCAGAACCAGGTGGATAATCAAAGTGATATCATCGTTCGTATTTCAAGGGAAGAACGGGGAGCAAAATGGACG